>OZ005600.1:27380000-28740000 GCA_963930655.1 Myrica gale | reverse complement strand
CTTCGGTTCTGAGGGTTGTGGCTCCGTGCTTTTTCTGTTTTCTGTCCAGCGGCTGGGAGGCTTTTGTGACAGAAAACACCGAGACATCGCATTGTTTAGTTTATATCAGCTGGTTCTTGGGTAAAAACCTTTTTTCTATCCCTCTCTGAATTTTGCTTCCACTCAAACGTATAGTGGAATATACTGCTGTGGTTACCGTGTTCGTAACCCACATGCATATTTTCATCATTTGGACTTAATTCTCTTTCATAAGGATACCCTGTTGTCACATTTACTATTTATGCGCCTTGCTCAATCTAGTGCCCCAAATGAAAAACAAAAAAGGGAAGAAAAAAAAAACCCTGCACTGATCCTGTCATTCTCCAAAACATCATTGGACTACTTCTATGATCAGTCCAAGGCCAAGTTTGAAGCTCAATATGGCATGGGCCTACTTCAGGAAACCATTTTGAGCAATGATGACCATTGGGCTTGAGCCGGCCTACAATTTCATCCACCTGAATTTATCAAATATTTTTTTCTTAACAATGCGAACGTCATTTCAGTGGAAAAATTACAAACGTGCTGAATACAAAAGACTCTCCGAGACCGAATACAAGTAATAGAGCCTGGATTGAAATTGTTGAGGAAGTCTTCAATGGGGGTTCAGGAGTCTGGATTGAAATTTTAGATTGCTTTTGCAATGAAGCGGTGTCTAACAAGTTTATGGAGAATGTGTGAATATAGTCTTGAGATGAGTTTCTGTGTGCTTCATGAGCAAACTGAACTTGAGATGGGTTTATATGAGTCGAACTTTTTGTTGGGTAACTTGGGTTTATATGAGTCAAACCTTTTGTTTTGTTCTCAGCCCTTCCATATTTTCGTGGGTGAAAAAGACGAGTGTAATATGTTTGCAGGGATCCACGCTGAAGAAGTATCTTGCACCGCTCTCTCTAAGGGCATGGATCAGCTTTGTCGGTGACTCGGTGGAGCCCAATCAGCAGTCGTGACTGTCGTTCTCGTGTGCCACAAACCGGCAGCTTGGTCCGTGGCATTCAACGCAGACTTCTGGTCCCTAGCGTATGCTGTGTAAGTAGAAAATTGAATTGGGTTTTAAATTAATAATGAGTTGTAAATTTATTTTTTCATTTTTTATATATATATGATAAATGGCGCAGAGAATTGTATGCTCCGGTGCGGCAGTCTTCTTTCAACTATGGTGCGCGGAACGAAAAGGGCCGGTTTTGTGACAGTTTTTAATCCCCTTGGAACAGTGTTGGTTGCGCTTCAAGATCTCTTCCTTCTGGGCAAAAGAATGCGCGTGAGCAGGTATAATCAATCGTCTCAGGTTTCTGTCTTCTTTTAGGAGCTGCACACACTTTACATAACGCGGTACGCCCCCTAGCATGCACGCCAAGACAGACGTTTAGATTGGTCTATGAGTTTATTTGTATATACAGAATTCTGGGAGGAACCATTGTCATCCTTGGTCTATATGTCGTGTTATGGGGCAAAGAAGGTGATCAGAATCAAGCCAAAACCCAGGAGAAATCCTCCTCTTCGACTGATGATGAGCCGGAACCCAATATAATACAAGGATAAACATTAGAAAGGGAAGTCCCCTAAGGGCTTGTTTCTCCCAGAAGAGACGGCCAGAAAGCCTGCAAAGGGTCCCGAGTGAAAAAACATGTATTCCGCGGTGCAAGATCATGCTATCTGTAAGTACACTCATGGCTCAAAAATTAAACCCGCAGTTTGATGAGTCAATCCTGTATCCCTTTAAACCAGATAAATGCGAGGGTCCACAAGACCAAAAGAAGGCTATAATAGCCTATTCAATGCCGATTCTTTATTTTGACCACAATTCTATAGGGAGAGAAATGTCGTACGACCCTTTTGGACAGGACGCTAGTGTCTCCTAACTTGTACAGACACATACCCTATCACAAGCATCCAAACATCTTCATATGTGTAAACAAATCATCTAGCTTTATAGTTCCAATAAGAACAATCACTAAGATGAGGAGAATCTCTCAAGAACTTGATGTGTTAAATTTCAAATTGAATCAGGTGGGTGATAGATTGGGTAATGGATGTTTGTTACATAAGAACTTTTAGCATCTACATCAAATTAAGCCTAAGAGACAATTGTATAAAAAGCAAGCTTTTGGTAATCTTGCAACCTAATTGAATATATTTGACAAAAAAAACAAGCCCACATGCAAACAGAAAGTTTCAAACCATCCCCAACTTGCTTCTTACAGCGATCTTCTAGGAACTACAGCGTCCTCTTTCTCACTTTGCTTCTTCAAGCCGTGCTCGTAATGATTCAGGACTTGATCTTTTATTTATACTGCAAGCAAAAAAATATATTGACATCAATTGGTTTGAAGATATTTCCTCCAAGAATTATATGATTCCGACAATAGATAGCAGGTGCAAATAGCTATTTCTTCTGTCATAATTTCAAAGGATTTACCAACTATTTTCCTAAAATCGTTAATCAATTATATATTAACAGGACTCACCAGAATAGAAAATCCCCTCCCAATGCCAACTTTCTTGAAATCCATTCAGGAACCAGCTCTAGCAAGAGGTTCAGCTGCTCTTCAACTTCTCCTGCAAAGACCAATGAAGAGCATCACCAAAAGCTTCTAGAGAAAGGGGAATAGCGTAGTACAGTACAAAGGCTTACTTCTGTCGAGTATATCGTAATGGCTTGCAATTATCTTGTGGATAAGCTCCTCTTTCGTAATTACAGACTGCCTACTGAATTGAAACAAGAAATGAATCTTGTTAAACAGCTTAGGGAGGCAAGCAATCATTTGCCGCCTCCTTTTTGCTTGGGAGATTGCTGGATTTCGTTCCTCTATTGCCTTCCTCTCTTTCTCTCTGATCTGCACAAAATCACAATTCTAATCACAATGAGAATAATCACAAGACTTCGTTTCCCAAACAAGGAACATACATTCCCTCCTACAAGATAGATTAAAATGTGCATCAATACCATATTGTGAACCAAGAGTGGTCTGCGTGAATACAAAGAGGGGCAGGATTCAGAAAATTTTCGGTTGAAATATGCCAACTCTGTTCCTCACACAGAAGTCAATTGCCACAAAGCATGAGAGATACACACCTCATTCTTTATCTACCATCTAGCATACATTATTTCACAGTAGCACCAAACAAACACAATATACTAGAACGGGCAAATCACCATATAGAAACATAGAAACAGTGATGTAAACTTTTTTGAGAGCATGCTAGGTAGGGATCAAAGTATGGGAAACTAATTATGGGGCTTACTGATTGGATAAGATTCTCTGGAAGAATGTCGAAAATCTCATTATCAACCGAACCATCTTGACAACCTATTTCATCCTCATGTTTTCCATCTTTTTCAGGAGCGTCAAATTTCAATGACCTGGAAGGTGGTGGCCGCCTAATTAACTTGTTTGGCAAGCTAGCACATCTCTCCTCAGGACTCATGTAACATCTCTTTGGTGGATGCAATGCTGGTGTCAAACTCATCAGCCTAGCCGGAGTGTAGGCCAGTTTTGCAGGAGTCAAATGAGCAGTTTCAGTGCAAGAACCATTTCCATTATCCGAGGCATCTGACTCTTTGCATGGAGTTGCAGGAGAGCAGGATGGTGGAAAAGAAGCAAGAGAAGCACTAAATGCCACACTTTTTCTGTTGCTTTCCAGTTCAAACAACAATTCTTCTGGGGATGGAGCAGGAGCAGGAGCAGCAGTTTCCTCTTTGGAGGACCTATTGTTAAGGGGTGACTCAGGAACTGGAAAAACCAAAGGCTGGAGGGAAGTCTTTGAAAACCACTCACGGAAAGTGCAGGGGAGATGTGATGCTACTGCTAGTTGCTGTTTCCCAAGTGCTTCAATTGGCATCTCCAATGACAGATTGGAAGCTGTGGTTACAGTTAACTTCAGATCTCGCTCTGTTTCATCTGAAATTTCATCATCTGGAGTGCAGGTTTCTGATCCAGGAGATGACTGAGATGTTAGTGCATCAGTTGATGTCCTAACAACAGATAATAAGGTGGGTATTTTTCTCATGCTTGATTGGGCGTTTAGTTTCTGCCGACTGAATGGTTCTGGCAAGATTTCCTCTGGAATTTCATCAACCTGGATGCAGAAGGAAAGACCTCTCAATTACATGGTACGCAAGAAGAAAAGTGCAATCTAAATGTTGCTTAAAACCAACAACCTATGATGATCACATTGAAGAGGTCCTGCATATAAAACTAAAAGTTACATTTATGGTTATATTTGTGACGAGGGAGTCAGAAGTGTCTCTACTGTAAACTTGATCTTCAATCAAATCCAGAATGAAACTAGAACAATAACCATGAAATATCACCCGACTCCAAATAAGATTAACAAGTTTATTATGATATTGTATATTAAAACTCAAAACCAAGATAAGATCCTACAAAGTTACATCTACTTGCTTTAAGTGCCATTCTTATTAGGTTGCCATGGGGGCAGATACTGTATAAGTGCTTCTCCCTCACATATAGATAAGGCTGGAGCCAAGAGTTGAGCAGAGGCATTTGAGCTTGCTTAGGAAGACATGACAACTACTTCAAACAATATGTAAGATACCCAAATATAGAAGAGTAGATAATTGGAAACTAGGACGGTCTACGATTTGATTGCATATAGATAATGGCATGCAACTAAGCACAAGTCCAGAACAACCCATAAGATATACAGAACCAATAGACCAAATATACCTCAGGATGAGACTTTGAAAAATCAGCAAGCCGTGCTCGGAAGATCTTCCTCAAATGCAAATTTACACTTTCAGATTTCAGCTTCCCATCAATCTCTATTGCATCAACGTTGATAGAAATATGAAGATCTGGCTTCATACAACTTGTACGTTCATCAAACACAACCACCCTTCTTATCTGAATTGCATCGCGCAAGATAAACTTAATCTGCGCCAAGTGACTGTAGGAAAACCTCCTATACAATAAAAATGCAAAAAAAAAAGAGAATTAAAAAATATATATACATTGGAAATCAAAGAGTAGGCAATGTAAGACTCCGGTGGCTACTATTGGATCAGTTTGGATTCCAGGAAAAGAAAAACACTGAATTGCTAAAGAAATTGGGTCATGGGGATTTTTTTTTACTTTTCTTCTACTTTCCCCGGTTCTTTCCCAGCTCCTAACAGAGGCTAAATAAACATATAGACAAGAAGCGACCTCCTTACAAAGGAATCTGAAAACAATGAAATTCACAAGTCCATACCAACCAAAATTTTCTATACAGAGTTTTCGATTCCTCACAAACCAAACACAAAAAGAGAATCGCAAAAATCCCAGAATCTTAGCAGCAAAGACCAATAACAATAAAAAATGAATAAAACTACCTATCAGTCAAACACTCCACTTTCGGGCATAGATTCCCAAAAGTTGGTTTTGAACCCTTCAACCGAGCGAGTCGCATGGAACTGTCCAGGCTATCAAAAAACTCCGCAAGAATTTCATAGCTGCCCATCAGATCCCAAAAGTAGAAGAAAAATAATTAGCCAAATAAACAGATTTCTCAATATCGAATTCAAACCAAAATTCCAATCTCTTACTTTTCTGGCAGATGGACTGCGCCGCCTGCAGGTTTCTTAGATTTACAACTTGGGTCCCACGATTCTATCAGCCTTCTGGCGGAGTTTGGTCGGCAGTCTGATTGGTCGGGGGAATCTGAGTCGTGGAGGCTCTCGGCAACCTTCTGGACTTCATTTATCGAGAGTGCGACGCTGCAGTTGCGTAAGCGGCGAGGGGGCTGTGGAGACTTCTCGGGGGTGTTAGATATAGGGTTCTGGGCCTTCAGATGGAGGAGGGGCTTCTTGGACTTGAATGGAATGGACGAGATTTCTGAGGGCTGCATCTTTAGGGGATGTCTAGATTTCTTGATGGAGGAGGAGGGGCTGTGTAGATTTCTTCGAAAGAAAAAGACAGAGAGGCGAGAGAGATATTCAGATGAGAATCTGCAGAAGCTCAAAACAAGAAATCAGGCTATTGGCTACTTTTCATTACCAGAAAGCAGCTTCCAACACTAACGAGTATAGCTCCAGCAACTGAAAAAAATAAAAAATAAAAAACTAAAAGATTAAGCACATAGGGACTAAATTAGGACCAAGGAAATGCAGAAATCATTGGTTGACAACAAAACCTTGCTGTACTTCGAAGAACAGAAAAGAAGACGAAGAAGGCGAAAACTTAAAAGCAACCGAACAATAGATAACAAATTCACTACGTGCGAGTGAGAGAGAGAGAGAGAGAGAGAACTGCGAGAGGTCTGTGAGAGGTGAGAGTTGAGAGTGTGCGAGTGAGGTGAGGGATCGGGGGGAGTGAAGAAAAAACCCTAGGGGGGAGGTCTAGCCGGTGCTCTCCCTACTTACCAAACAATTTCATGAGGAATTGTTTGGTAAGTAGACCAGAGATATTCGGAGTTTCGAGTTCTGACCTGTGTATGTATAGAAGCATGAAGAGGCCAGACAAATATATACAAGGAAAATAACTGTTTTTATTTACTAATTTTTATTATTTTCCCTTTTCACTAATGCTTACTATAATTTTGTTACATATTTATTGATTTTACGGTTCTCACGTAAAATTTATTAAAATTGGAAAATGTACTATATTCATATCCAAACATAACCTAAAATGTCTCGGTTTGATTAATTAGGTTCGTATGCAAGCATCCCGGTATACGCTCCAGATGAATATTCTCTACCGTAAGGGCTTCTCCCAACCTTTGCCCTGGTGTCTGACCCCCTTTGAAGCAGAGCAGGTACTTTGGGAAATCCACGAAGGAATTTGTGGAAATAATTCTTGAGGGCGAGCATTGGCGCACAAAGCTGCCTGGTCTGGATACTACTGGCCTACCCTGCTTAAGGACTCATGGCATTAGTCAGGAACTGTGATAAGTGCCAGCGAGTTCCGGCTCAAAACATGACCCCAGTCAGCTCGTCATGACCTTTTGTTCAATGGGGCATCAACATCGTGGGCTCGTTCCCTCTTGGTCGCGGACAAGTACGATTCTCAGTGGTAGACGTAAATTACTTTACTAAGTGGGCAGAAGCTCAACCCTTGGCCTGTATCACTGAGGATAGGGCAGGGTACCGGAGGTACCGGAGCCGGAATTTGAAATTCCGGCTCCGGTACCGGTAAGAACCGGATGCCTGTTTAGGCATCCGGTTCCGGTCCGGGAACTGCCGGAATTCCGGCAATCCCGGTACCGGAATCCCTGTACCGGATGCCGGAATTCCGGCAATTAATTTGGGCTCATTTTCGGCCCATTTTCGGCCCAAAATCTTATTTTTTTAGGGCTTTTAACTTGGGCTTATTTGATTATTCCATTTTTCGAGCTTTTTAACTTGGACTTATTTTACTATTGCATTTGTCGGGCTTTTTAACTTGGGGCTTGATTTAATAAGTAAGTTTTTAAATATGGATGTTGGATCCAAAATACCAAATTTAGAATTTTAATACGATGTTGGATCCACTATTTTTTTAATGTAATAATAAAAGAAGAATGATAGAAATAAATACATCAATGAAAGAAGAATGATAGAAATAAATTTACAAGTTACACATATACATAAAGTCTACAAATTATACAAATTTACATCTAAAAGAAATTACAAATATTACAAATTGAATAGTTGAATTGATGAAATAAAATATTGGCCATTTAATCAAAACATCACTATCATATTGTTATGATAGTGTTAATTTTGTATGGCCTTTTTATTTATGCCCATAATATTTAATGACCAACTACAAAAGATTGGTCATTGACTCACTAATTACTAAACTAATTTAAATTTCAACCAATGCAAAACAATAAACATAACACCTAATTGCTTACTTCCCATTTTCCAAAACAATGAAATATCACAATATCAAAACGATAATTTTACAAAATAATAGAAATTATGAAATATATGCACAAAACCATGTCCATCATGAAAAAAAAAACAAAATAGTTAAAAAAAGAATAAAATACAACACACCCCAAAATTCAAGCTACTAATTACCAATCAATCCTATTATCTAAAAGATTATAAGTCTAACATTTATTAATCTAATATTATGGGCATTTTCCTTAAAGTGAGAAAATAAAAAACAATACCATTATAATTTATACCTCCCTCTAATCGTCCTATTAAATACTCATACTCTAATAAATCTATAGAGAGAAAGAACGAGAAAATAAATAGAAGAATGTTCAACAAAGAGAGACAACTTTGAGAGATAGCAATACTTGAAAGGAAGCAGATAAAATATTTTGAAGACCTCCCTGTGAAGGGCCAAGCTTCGTTTCACACCGCACTTGAGCACTTAAAGCTCGGTCAAACGGTATCCACTTGGTAACTGGTCTAAAATAAGTTCATATATATATATATATATATATATTGATATAGTTTTTTTTATTCTTAAATAAGCGACCTAGGATTTCAAAAAGGATAATATTAAATTGATATATTTATTAAAATATGACCTAGGATTTGATTTGGGATAACATTAAATTCATAAATTGATTAAAATATCTGTAACTATATTAACAAAAACAAACAAGAAAGAAACAGTATGGATATATGTAATACAACATGTCTGTTTTTAATTTGTATAAATTCTAAGGGCATGTTTGCCTGCCATCTTTCTAAGAAAGCGTGTCATATTTCTCTCTCTCTCCCGAGTCCCTTGTGTGCCTTTTTAATTGGAGGATGATCGACCACCCAATTCCACCACATGCCCAAAGGGGTGTGGTCCGTGAGATCATTGAGATTCTTAAAGCAAAAAAAGGAAAAAACAACCAACAATAAGTGAGGTTTTGCGATGATTAAAAGCTGCAAATGAGCAAAGAGAAAATGGCGGAACCCACATCTCCGGTTCACAAAATCTCTAAGCATAATCGACAATGGATGTCCACGACAAAGCTCTCAACCAAAACAGAAAATTGAAAGAGAGCTCAAGATGATCCTATAGATAAAGGCATTCATTTTTCCACAGTAAGGAACTGATTGTGACTTCAAAAAACAAAAAAATAATATTTAGAAAAACAACCATATTTACAAAGCCAAAAAATACATTCTAAAGGAAATTGCCATAGCTAATCCGAAATAACCCTAAGAATTGTTTAGAATTGTAAATCTAAAGGAACTACGTACAAATTCCAGCAAAACTAAAAAAAATTCATAAACGAAGAAAGAGTAAAACGTAAATCTAAAGCAACTACTGATTCCATTAAAAGTAAAAGAACTACAGATTACCTACAGGCTACAACAAACAAACAACAAACAAGTAACAACCAAATCCTCCAATCATTCAAGCCCATCCTCCTCAGTTTCACAACCTAGGTCCTAATATACATTCTAAAATTTTAAATTAACTAATGAACTACTAAATAAGTGAAAAATTAGTGAATTTACCTCAATGACAGTGCACTAACCAGTAACCACACGGCACAACCTTTGTAATAACCTGCAAAGAAATTTTTTTTGTATTAACAGATAACAAAATGAAGAAATGGTTATTGAATAACTGATAAATTATAATGAATAAATTATAATGATACGAAAATGAAATTGAACAAAAAAAAAAGAAGCAATATGAAAAAAATGACTCTGTGACTGTGATCCGTGAGAGAAAGAGAGAGAGAGAGAGAGAGAGAGATTCGGCTGAGAATGAGAGGAGGCCGGTGGCCTTCAAACTCGAAGGCGAGAGACGGCGGCGACGGGCGACCCGAGAGAGAGACAGAGAGTTGAGTCACCGTGGGTCTGTGAGAGAGAGCTCGAGAGTCAGAGAGTTGAGTGAGACCGTGAGAGAGAGCTCGAAAGTCAGAGAGACAGAGAGAGATCGGAGGTCGGAGGTACGGGAGCGGCAGTCGGCAGATCTGAGAGGAGAGGGGCAATGGGTATCGACTATCGGGGGGGGGGGGATCGTGGGTTAAAAGGGTTTTGAAAACCCTTTTCCAAAACGCACAGTTTTGGCCAAGTCCAAAGCTGTGCGTTTTGTAATTTTTTAAAAAAATAAAAAATAAAAAAACCGGTACCGGCATTTCGCCCAGTACCGGCGGAATTACCGATACCGGGTCCGGTACCGGTATTTCCTAAAAATCTATACCGGTTCCGGATCCGGTTCCGGCCGGTATACGGTGGCCGGATCTCGGAACCGGTGCCGGTACCGGAATTCCGGATACCGGCGGATAAAAATCCCACCCCTAACTGAGGAGCAAATACGACTGTTTGTGTGGACGTCCATTGTTTGTCGGTTTGGTGTTCCCCGAGTGCTGATCTCAGATAATGGTCGTCAGTTTCATAATCGCTGCTTCAAGCAATTCTGAGAAAAGCTCGGCATCCATCACCATTTTTCTTCCCCAGCTTACCCGCAAGCTAATGGCCAGGTGGAGGCTACCAACCGGACTATCATCAACATGATAAAGGCCAGACTGGAGGCACGAAAGGGTGCATAGGCGGAGGAAGTCTCGGGTGTGTTGTGGCCTACCGCACAACTGCTTGGACCCCACGGGGAGACACCATTTAGCCTAGCATACGGGGCTATGGTCTCGGTAGAGATGCGAGTCCTCACCCAACGAGTCCAGAGTCACAACCCCGAAACAGAACAATCGAAACCTCCAAGCCAACTTAGATCTCATAGAGGAGAGGAGGAATACGACCAGCTTGAGGAACCATAATTAGCAACGACAGGTAGAGATGTACTACAATTCCACGGTCATGGCCAAAGAGTTTCATGTCGGTGATTTGGTCATACGTGAAAGCTTGTCACCCATGACCAATCCAACTGAAGGAAAACTCATTCTCAATTGGCAAGGCCCTTACAGAGTAGTAGAGACCACCCGGCCAGAGACATACCACCTCGAGGACTCGCATGGGAAGCGCCTCCCCCATCCATGGAACGTCGTTCACTTGCAGAAATCTTTTCAGTAATTTGTTTAATGATTTCTACTTGTTTTATTATTTGAGACATTTTGATTCTCCTATTTCGAGTTTTCGACGAATGCATAAATAATTTTGTTCATAGTTTTCGTACCCGGGTAGTGGTCAACTCGATCGCAAGCCTCCACTCCAGAGTACCCTGCGCCGGCTCGTACCCGGGCAGTGCTCAACTCCACCGAGCATCTTGCCCGGGACAGGTTCCCTGCAGGCTTGACTCGATCATACACCCTACCAGAGGCAGGTTCCCCGCAGAGATTCGATAACGCCGAGCACATTACCTGGGATAGGATCCCCACAGAAGGTCAACTTTTTCATTGTTTGTTGGGCATGATGGGTCTTCTTCTGCAATGTTCGTGTGGATTTGTAGTTACTAGGCACGAAGAGTAGAGACTCGAAGAAAACTCAAAATGTCTAAACGGAAAGGAATCGCACAATGTCGTGAGGAGAGAATGAGAAAGTTAGGGTATGTTCGTACGAAAAACAGGGACTGAGTAAGGAGAGAATGAGAAAAACTACTAACTTGGACAACATCGTTCTTCAGTGGTCAGATCTGTGCTAATTTAAGTTTGTTTTATGTTTTTTGAATTTTTGGTTTTTAATTGCTTAGGTAGCTGTATGCGTGGCATGATGGTTTATAGGTTTAAATCAAATAACATGTGTCATCCTCTCATTGGCTATTGACGTGGCTTTTTTGACACGTCAGCATTCTCCGTTAGTGGTTTGACGTCCTATGGACGAAGGGACGAAGGGACCTATTTTTAACAAAATGGGTGACCACATGGACTGATTTGTAGAAAGTGATACTCTAGGGACTATTTTATCACAATCCAATACTACAGGACCCTGGTGTAATTAAGCCTATTTTTTGGGGGGTTTAATTCCTTTGGATGAATTTTTCTGTGCTTATATAAGTGACATTTTTTAAAGAATAAAATTTAAACAAGAGAACGTCACAAGAAGACTCAAACCAAGCTAAACAGAAGGGAGAATCGTTTTTTTAAAAGGATCTACCAATCGATACAGCCAGTAACATCTCTTATATTTTGGGCCGGGTTATCGGTTTTCCCCTTGCTCTTTTAAGTGGAGGAGGTTGGGCGTACTTAATCCCATTCAAAGTAGGGTGGATCTTGGCTCTGCTAAAGTCGGCCCATTAATTTAGAATTTAGCCCCGCATCAAGTGCTAGTTAACTGCAGCAGCCAGTAGTGATGATTACGGTTATGTTTGTGTTGTAAAATTTTTGGTATTTGATTTAGTGTTGGTATTGGGTTTAGTGAAAAAATGAAGAGAGATGTAATTTTTTTATATTTTTGTAATGAAAAGTTATGATTTGATGGGAGAGAGAAATTATATTGTAGTATTTTATTGTGAGTTGGAGAAAAATTTTGTAAAATTTTGTTAGCAAACACACCCTACGAAACATGAGGGTTAGGTTCAGGGTAGAAATTAAATACATCAATTTATTACAAAAAAAAATCAAGTTAGAGGAAAATGTATGCTAAGATAAAATTAATAAAAATAACCTCAATATTTTGGCCGGATAATTAGAACATGAGACATATATAGCACCTAGAGTTCTCATATTCGAATTTCACAACAATTTCTTGGAGTCATCTCATGTCAAAGTCAGACTTACTTGACTTGTGGAATTTACAGAGAAGCAAACAATCATCTGTATATTGAGTATTAATATTTAATAGAGTAATTAATTAACACCTGCAGCGAGTTTTATCAAGCTCATCAAGATTATTGCTGATGATAGACCTCAAAGGAACCGGCCGATACACTCGATGAAAGATCCCAAATGGAGACAAGGATGACAACTCAGGTTCTGTTGCTTTGTCTGCACCATAGAGCCACCTGCCTAACGTACTTCATGAGGTGTAAGAAACCAGGTTTTAATAGTCATGCAAAGTGAAGAATGGCGAGAGATTCCTTACCCACCATCTCATGCCTGTCTTTCCCTCCGCCCAGTTTTCTCTGCTATAAATGCCATCTTCTCCTAGTAGCCACTTCACCTCAAACCCCATAACAGCCACCTCCAGTCGATATCACCATGGCCAAGCCCTTCTCGCTGATCTCCATTTCTCTGTGCCTAATCGTGCTCTTCAATGGCTGCCTCGCTCAAACCCAACGGCAACAAGGACATTCTGGCGAGTGCCAAATCAATAGGCTCGATGCCCTTGAACCCTCCAACCGCATCGAGGCTGAAGCCGGTGTTATCGAGACCTGGGACCCCAACGACCAGCAATTCCAGTGCGCTGGGGTCGCCGTCATTAGGCGTACCATCGAGCCCAGAGGCCTCCTCTTGCCTCAGTACAGCAATGCTCCTGAACTCGTCTACATTGTCAGAGGTGAACTAAAAAAACTCTTACGCCAAATTAAATGAATAATTTTGTCAATTTACCACAAAAACGTGACAGTGAATTTACTGTACAGCGTGATTCTGATGATTGATCCCTTTTGAGTACAGGTAGGGGTGTCTCAGGAGTTTTAATTCCTGGGTGTCCTGAAACATATGAAGAATCTCAAGAACAATCGCAACAACAAGAACGACAACAGCGCGAGGGCGGCAGACAACAAGACCGGCATCAGAAGATTCGACGCTTCAGAGATGGCGACATCCTCGCATTGCCGGCTGGAGTAGCCCATTGGTGCTACAACGATGGAGACAGTCCAGTGGTTGCCGTATCTCTCATCGACACCGGAAATTATGCCAACCAGCTTGACCAGAATCCTAGAGTAAGAAATTTACGGCCTCGTCACAATATACTGATTGCCTCAGAATCGAGGAGAGATTCCCAGCCAAAACGAAAAAAGAAGAGCTTATAAAAATAAATATTCGTAGAAGCTTTTGTGCAAGTGTGGGTATGGATTCCCTCCGAATGAGGGATTTCTAAAGGCTATCAAAGACATGGTCCAGATTAAAAAAGAAACAAATCAACGGTTAATATATGTCCAAATCATTTAATTTAATGACAAAAAGACTAAAAAATGCTTGTTCTATTCATTAAATGAGGTGTACTTCTATTAACCGTTGATTTGTTTCTGCCTTTGGAGAAATTCCTCCTTCGGAGGGAATCCGTTACCAGTGTGCAAATCCTTTACGTGGGCAGTGGGTGTGTGTGTTTATGATCTATTTGTGTTTGATAGATTGACGTATTTGTTTGATGCTTTGTACGTGGGTTATAGCACTTCTACCTTGCTGGGAATCCAGAAGAAGAACTTCAGCAAGGGCATCAGCAGTACTTTCAGCGCCACCGCCAACAACAGCGTGAACAACGTCAACGCCATGGAGAGCATGGTGATCAGCACGGCCGCCACCAGCGGGGCGATGGCAACAATGTATTCAGTGGCTTCGACGCTGAAATTTTGGCAGAAGCGTTCAACGTAGATGTTGAGATGGCCCGAAGACTTCAGGGGAGAGGTGACCGCAGAAGGAACATAGTGAGAGTAGAAGGTGAACTTCAAGTGATCAGGCCGCCAAGGTCACGTGAGGAACAAGAGCGGGAGGAGAGGCAAGAGAGAGAACGAGAGAGCGAGTGGGAACTACAGCGCCGCCAGCGTTCACCTGGTCGACGGGATGAGAATGGCCTTGAGGAGACTTTCTGCACCTTAAGGCTGAGGGAGAACATTGGCGACCCTTCACGCGCTGACATTTACACCGAACAAGCAGGTCGCCTCAGCACCGTCAACAGCCATAACCTCCCTGTCCTCCGCTGGCTCCGACTCAGTGCCCAGAGGGGAGCTCTCTACAAGGTAATTAACAAATATTTTGCATTCGTGTAATCACATGCCTTCGTACATATCTTCAAGTAATTACAACCTTAATCCTGAAATATGTTTGCAGAATGCTATTTATGTTCCACACTGGACCATGAACGCCCACTCTGTTTGCTACGCCATAAGGGGTCGCGCCGAGGTTCAGGTGGTCGACAGCTATGGTCAGACCGTGTTCGACGATGAACTTAGAGAGGGTCAGATTCTGACCGTGCCACAGAACTTCGCAGTTGTGAAACGGGCCAGCAGTGAGGGTTTCGAGTGGGTTTCCTTCCAGACTAACGACAATGCTATGACTAGCCCTCTAGCAGGCCGAAACTCGGCCCTCCGGGCCATGCCAGAGGAAGTTCTGGCCAACGCATTCCAAATCTCGCTAGAGGAAGCCAGGAGGATCAAATTCAACAGGCAGGAGACAGCTTTGGCTCTCTCAAGGTCTTCCCCAGCTCGTGAGAGGAGGGAAGAAGAGAGGGCCGTAGAGAGGCGTGAAGAGAGGCGGGCTACCGCTTAATGTAAAATGCGACGTAATCTCATGCGGCAGCTAGTTTTGTTTTTTCCTCCTTTCCTGCTCGGCTCTTAGCCTTAACAATAAAAGCCTTACAATGGCGTTCGAGATGAATATATAGCATGTACGAGGTGGAGGATCCACGAATTCGGATACTATTGAGAGGTACTACGTGTATCTTTGTGTACAATTTCGAATAGTACGTACTAATAATAAAGGGTTCTGAGGCTGCATGAAATCCGTTTGCAATTTTCCATCTCCTTCACCTTTCGATGATGATTCCAATATTACATATGCCTGCGTACGTGTTTGCATGTCTGCTCGTGAGTATTTATATAAATATTGCTCGCTTATAATTTTGTTCTTTAAGTAGGAAATAATAATATTAGATATCCTGTAATATTCAACCCAAGAGAACAGTTTCATATTTCTGATCAACAGATCACAGTTATGAGGAAAATACTATGCATATATGGCAGGTCATGGCATACGGTCTTTTTTTTTTGTTCGGTTATAGCCGATCGAGGTTCTTTTTATTGTCTGACGTACGGTTTCATATTCATGTAAATAACATTTGCGAATTACGATGCCACATATCATGTGCTTCTTGCACTATTTTACATATAAATTAAGTTACTTTGATTTTTATTATCCACGGTTGTCGGGTAATTAATGCCACATGAATAATATTTATCTATCTCTGAATTGCAGCGGTTACTAATGTTGTAGCTAGACCCCGCACATCTATCTAACTTAATATAATATATACTTGTTCCCAACACCATTCAAATGATAAGTGGCTAACTCGCCTATACCCAAAAAGAGAAAAAGAAAAAAGAAAAAGAAAAAAACACGACACGGCTCCTTGGGTTAGATGGCATACGCACTTAATTCTGTGATGGAAAAATTCGTATCAATTTGGTACATTCACTCTTGTTAAAGTAGTTTAGATGGAAGACTGTCGAAAATGTCTGACCTAGCAGGTGAGCAATGGCCAACCTTATGGAGTCCTTAGGTCCAAGGAAAACACCTGCAAGAAAATAGAAAAACCAATCTAGAGTCACCGCATGGCCGAGACTTTGATATCTAATTAAGCAATCAAACTTTTGGAGAGTATGTGAGAAGATTAATTGCTAGAGAGAAAAAAAAAGAAAGCATACATGTTTGTTTTACAGAGATCGAAATGGACTTGCGAGGTCCATATTTGAACGTAATGGGTGCTTGATTTCTCTTCTCTTTCTTGCATTGAGGAATCCTTATGAATTTTTGGATATGGTAATTGATGATGTCAAAAATCACCACAACACGAGATCCGATCAATCCTGCAAAGTCACCGAGGAAAGGGTGGTCTCGGACCAAGTCTCAAACGGTCAAGTTAGATCTCAGGAAGATATTTAGTGCTTAAGCTGCGTTTGTTTCGACTAAATATATTTTCATGCAGAATATTTTCAAAAACATATGTGTTTGGTAGGAGCCGAAAAAAAGAGTCAAAGGAAAATGAGATAAGTGGTCAAAGTAAAATAACCCGTATCAGGCTGAAAATAACTTACTCTTTGAAGAAGCTTAAGTTATTTTCCATATGACTATATTTTCTCTATTCTATCGCAAAATATGCTATCTACTATTTTTTCTCTAACAAAAAAAACTTAAATTATTTTCCAGTTAACTATTTTTTCTCCATTCTATCGCAACATATATAGGCTATCTACTACTTTTTCTCTAACAAAAAAAAACTTAAATTATTTTTCAGTTAACTATTTTTTCTCTATTCTATCGCAACAAATATAGGTTATCTACTATTTTTTTTCTCTACTATCGTAACAAAAAAACTTAAGTTATTTTTCAGGTGACTATTTTTTATCTATTCTATCGCAATATCTACTATTTTTTCTCTAACACAAAAAAACTTAAATTATTGTTATTCTGAATCTATAAGGTACTTCAAAACTAAACAAGCTCACACAATGTTCTTTAAATTTTTAGGTGACAACCAAGAAATTAGTCAAATACTGAAACTTGTTTTGTTTTCCCTGCAAATATTTTTTCATTTTCCTCGTTCTACGCCGAAACAAACCCTTAGAGAATGAAATTAAGCATCAGCAAATATAAGAAAGACTATAATTTTGAAGGACCAGACTTCCTCGGCCGACAGCGAGCTGCAAGTTCTTGGGGAGGTAAGGGTGGACAGGCTGGAGTCTCCCGAGAGGTATGCGAGTGGTCAAGCCAGCAAGCAACCAAGACTTGCTGATGAGGATGAAGATAGGGATGATGGTGAAGACCATGCCTTCTCCCGACAAAGGCTTATAACTCGTGTCAATCAAGGACCCGGTGTCCAACCACCACTGGTAGGGGAGTCAGTACATTCTTCCAGCAACTCCATTTCCTCCGCCGAATTCATGGAGCTGATTGAAAATGCCAGTGTGCCCATGACCGTGAAGGCCTTCGAAAGATGACTGAAGATAGCTAGAGGGACACTCTTCCATTGCGCTCTGAAGGGACGCCTGCGAAGGGTGGTCAGGTTCGTGCTTCTGTGTTTGATACCTCAATCCGCCCTTCGCCCCCTGTGAGAACGAACTCCCAAGGCTAGCCCGTCGTCTCGGGCAATTCCTACTGCCAATGAGTGGATGGGAATGTTGTTACCTGAGCTCGTTCGCGCTGCGGCCTAGGTGACCGAGGAGCTACGGTTGTCAGCCGCTGCCCTGAAGGCCGAGCAGTCGTCCAATATAGAACAGAACGTCGTTGTGGCCGCCCTCCAAAAAAGACTGGCTGAAGTAAAGAGCCTTTTCCTCAAAGGAGAGCGCACCATTAACGTAACACAAGTCGTTGAACAAGAGATTGAACATCTGGCATTGTAACTACGGGACAACCAAGGGAAGACAACTCTTCGGGAAGCGGAAATAGAAGAGATACATGTGGAGCGGTCTCGGTCTTCCCTCGAATTACAAGTGAAGAACAACAAGATAGGCGAGCTTCAAGAGGAGGCTCGTTTGCGCGGGAACCAATTTCTCGAATTGGTTAACACAGTCGCGACTGCGAAGTCTTCCCAGGACGAAGCCATGAAGGAGAAGATTTCAGCCTTTGAGAGGGCATAAGTACCTGAAGATCGGGCGTACTGCTTTGATGCGTAGGCAGAGTCTGCTCGGGCGTCCTCCAAACGCCTGAAGAAAGAGCTTCAATTGGCGAGACATAATCTTCAGCTGGTCGCGGTAGATGCCTTAGGCAAGCGGGCAGCTGGCTTTCAAGAAGGCCTTAAGATTGTCATCCATGTCATATTGGCTTTCAAGAAGGCCTTAAGATTGTCATCCATGTAATATAGGAGAGTGTACTTGAGATAGACTTCTCTGATCTCCAATGGACCGACCACCATCCCAGGAGCAAAGCATGCACTCCTGGAGCTGAGGAGCTAGACATAGCACAAGAAGAAAGAATTTCTGGTGAAGGAGAACCCGCATTCGGATTACCAATGGTTGACCTGCCGCAGGAAGCAAACACCCCAGGAATTGTGATTAAGGGAGTAGCCACCACAGATCCATGTGGGTCAGACTACCGGCGCGACGATAGGGTCTGTGATTCTTCTTCCCCCATGTGGCTCAATCATTGATGTGGTTGGCTAGTCGTCAACCGTAGCTGGAGAAGGTGAAGTTCAGCGGCACCTGGTTGGGGAGAGGAGCTGTGATGGCGTACCCCCTACTAAAGTCATTATTTTTATTCCCTGTTTTTTTATCAGTGTATGGTTGTGATCGGGCACCTCTAACTTGTAATTTTTGTGTGGTCTCAACTTGCACTTTCGTGTTTGGTCTGAACGGGAATCTTGTGATTGTTCGTAACCGAGTCCTCGCCTGGTTCTATTCTTAATTCTAGAATATTCTCGCAGGCCGTTATAACCTGATTCGCTCGCTAATTTGCCCACAGGATGACTATAAGGTTGTCTCCGTAGATATTTTTGTAGAGCTCTTGATAATCCTGATGACTGACCACCCAATTTGCTTAAGAGATCATCCTTTCCACTGATCAGTCTCTGCTCTGAGCCGGTCCTGTCCCGGGCAGGGTGCTCGGTGAAGACATGATTGATCACCTTTTTTGTGGAAAATAGAATCAGTTTTTGGTGTAGTTGTATTTTGTTGGCTATAAATTATGATAGGTAAATGTACACAGATGTCTGCGCTATTTTGTTGGCTGGAAAGTAGGATATAGTGTCAAACTTTTGTTGGCCGGAAAGTATGAGCTATTTTGTTGGCTAGAAAAATTGTTTGTATTTTGTTCGGTGGAAATTAGTTGTAATCTGTAAAGGAATATGGAGATTTTGAAGGAGACAGAGATCGGAGAAAAAAGGGCATGAAGGATAAGAATAAGAAGAGAGAGATGATGATGTGGTCAAAAACATATGGCTCAAAATATTATTAAAATTTTGATATTCGATTTTTTTTTCTTAGCAGATATCCGATTTTACTATGTCCGCTTTTATTAAATCCGACAAAAGTAGGAAGCAAAAGTGTAATTCATTTTAAAAAGCGAAATTCATTCTTAACATTCGCTAATTAACCAATCGAATGTCAAAATGTTAAATTTTGATTTTCACCCCAAAATTTAGTAAACTCCTAAAATTTTATCATAATTACAATTCTTTCTCTCTTTTCATTTTCTTACAATTTCTTTTCTTTTTTTTTTTACTTTTTTTTACTAATTTTTTCATTCTCTTTCTTTAACTTTTTACCTATTCTTAAAATTTTACTCTAAATTTTATTAAAATTTTGTTGCAAACGCCGCAAGTCAAAGTAAATTTCTTTTTAAAAAAAAGTTGAAAAAATAAAGACTATTAAAAACTTAAAAATCATAAAATAAAGGAATGAATAACATGGCTTTTGAAAACAGAACAAGGACAGTAGCAGCTCCATTTAACAAGGACAGTGGTCGCTGTCTCACTGACAGGCATTTTGAAACCTCATTAAGCAAAAATCTCTGAAGGGCAGACCAGACATAGCACGGCTCTGAATAGAAAATGAAAGCACATTGGTTCAGCAGGGAAGGTTAAGGAAGATGGGATTGGGGAGGCTACATCTACCGTGTCCACTCGTCGTTCTTCTTCTTCTCTTTGTTAGCTTTGCAGCTTCGTCAGAGGCCGCTCATAAGGGAAGGCCTGGGTTTCTCTTCTCAAGAACCAGAGGAAGATGTACTCCACAGTAAGATCTCTCTCTTTCTCGAAAGCCAAACTATTGGCTTGTAAATCAGTTGTATAATTGTAAGCAATGGTTATATAGATAAATTTATATGCTATTTACGCATATCTCCAGATAACCAGAAATGAGACTGGAAAAACAAACCAAAAAACACAGAAAACTGAGAAACTTTGACCGAAAACGGGTGAGTCTATATAGACCAGACAACTCGGATGAATCGTCCGTTTTCGACTAGAAAATCGCTTTCTTATGTTCACATATATAAACTGCAGTTCCACAAAAAGGAATTATTTTTCTTCGATTTTGTGTGTTTTTGAGGTGTTAGTTCCGGGTTTTCTTTTTCTTTTTCAACATTGAAACCGAATGACGGGATAAACCTTGTCGGGTGGACTCCGATCTGACTCGCTGGTGATGGTGGTGCGGATGACCATAACAGATACTGGGTCAGCAGGGGCGAGTCGTGGCCCAAGATGGTGCCAAAGGGATCAACCGTGTCTAAGGTGTTCGGATCGAGGGCAAGTGAACGGTACAGAGCGGATCAAACTTTGTTTGAAGCAACGGCGAGGAATGACGAGGATAACTCTTTTCATAGTCTTCTGAAGCAGGCGAGTGCAGCCCTGCTCAACTCATATGCCAGAGAGGGATTTCCTTACTCGGCTTGGGAGGTCAAAACTTTGGTCATACAAGCTTTGGTCTCGGAGGAGGCTGCAGCCCGTCAAGCCCGAGGGTTCTCTACTGCCAATGAGGTTTGTAACTAAAGGGAGAACAACCCACATCATGTTTTGTCTCCAATGCTTTGGAAGCCTTTGTTTGTTTTTTGGCAAGCAACAGCAGTTACCAGTTGGTGTTGGTATCAGTATATTGGCTGGATTCACCATTGTTAAGGCTTCTATCAAATCATTAGTAAGTACCAAATTAATCTAGTTTTCCATTGATATTTGTACTGAATGCCTTGGAATACCTTGTTTTCTTCAGTTCTCTGTTACCCGAATCAATATGGTGCTATTTTTTCTGATGAAAATTTGGGCGAATCCCAATTAAGAATATTTTGGGACTCAAAAGATGGAAATTGAACAATTACATTGAAGATTGGACCTTTTTTTGTTTGTTTTGGTAAGTACAAAGTGATGTAACCAAATGGGATCAGATAAAATTGAAGATGGGAGTTGATACAACTGTAGCAGCTAAAAATCATCAATCCCAGAAGTTGAGAGCTGTTGGGAAAGATATTAAATGAGCAATACAGATATCAATCCATTCAACCTGAAATATTACATGAGAAGAGAGGACCTTTTAATGAGTCTGTCTTCGTTTGTAACCCAAATCTAATTGAAGATTTAAGGGCCCTCGAATGGGATTTGTTTTGTGCCAAAAAAGTGTGGGAGAACAGAACTTATGAATCCATTTCCTGTAGGAACCCCTTCGGATATTGACTGCTTGTAAGTCTTTGATCATTGATCAAGCGTCTGCCTTTGTTGTTTTGATGGATAAGCAAGATGCTCGACAATATAAATTCAAACACTTATTGCAGATTGAATTATTATCCCTAACTACACAAGGTTATTTGTTATATATTTAAGGGCTCAAAGAACTTTTTGCGTTGTATCAAAGCTTTTTAGCAAAACACAAGCACATAAGAAAGCCAAGTGCCGCTTAGAACAAAAATGCTAGAAGTTAGAAAAAAGAAAGCCGAGTGCCAATGTACGAGTGACCATAACACGCCTTGGGCTTTGCTGATGGGCTTACTCACCACCTCCAGAAACGATTTAGACCTTTCACCTTTGCACTTTTGTGACCAACCTCGGACCCAGAGAGACCAAAACTTGTTTGGACGCAAGCAAAGTATGAAAAGAGGAGAAAAAAGGCCACATTTTATTCATTATTTTGAAGGCTGCCCTCGCGCGTATTGCTACACTCAGTTTCTACCACTCAAGTTCCCTTTACAATGTTAAAAAGCCGCCTTCATTCTACAAGGACTAGCATAGTAGTGGCCTAAGTAGCAGTACTAGAGCTATTAGCGATAAACATTAAGAGTTACAGAACCCTCCTCAAGGGGACGCAGAGCTTCGTCCAGAGGACAGAAGGAAACTCTGGTGGCCTCTATTGTACTTCAAGTCTTGGGCTTCTCTAGGTGACATCCGGTATGAGTTGACGAGGACATCTATCGGCATGGCCCTGATAACTGATGTGTAGCCAGCCATGGGGCTCTTCATCGGCTGCCCAGACGTCTTCATCGTCACGTATTCGAAGCCTTCGTTTCCGACCCTGGTTGTGACGGCATAGAACTGTGGGATCACAAACATTTGTCCACGGTTAACCCTGTCGTTAAAAACTGTGTTCCCGTGGTTGTCCACAATCTGCACTTGGGCATCACCCCTAAGCACGTAGACGATTCTGTGGTCAGTCATTGACCAGTGCGGTGTGTAGATTGCGTTCTGCAACATTGGCAAATGCGTTAGGTTTGAAATGTTCTCTGTATAACAATTAATTAACTTGAAGATCAGAAAGCGTTTTCAGTTAAATTTTTCTCCAAGTGAATTGAATTACCGCGAAAAGACGGCCTTTCTCTGCGCTCATGTCCAAGAATCGAAGGATCGGAAGCTTGTGCCGGTTCACGAGGTGAATTCTTCCTGCTTGCCTAGAGACGATGTCGGATTCGCTCTGGGTGTTCATGTTGTGTCTAAATCTGGTAGTGCATATAGTTTCTTCCACACCATTCTCTTCGGCTCCTTTTTCTTCCTCACCATTAATTGTCCATCTTCGCTCTTGATCTTCTCGCTCTTCGTCAGGCCTAATCATGCGGCGCATTTCATCTTGGCACCTGACGATGATTCCTCGCCGCATTTCATCCTCCTGCAATCTCCTCGCGATATTTATCGGAATGTCATAGGCCTCCGCCAGCAGTTCCTCGCTGAATCCGCTGAAGAGGCTCTGGAAGTTCTCCATACCTCTCTGACGGCTAGTACCCCTTTCGCCGCGTTGCCCTTGTTGCCTTGGTTCCCCACCGGCGAGGAAGAATGACTGTGAAAACAAAAAATAAGTATTTATTTGTTACAGAAAGCAAGTGATGTTAGAAAATAGAACTGTGTGTCTCAGCGCATTTGCATCCATGTGAAATCAAGAGAATGCGTGAGGTGTTAACTGGACTCCTGAGCTAGAAAAACCCAGAAAAGATACTATACATGAGAATTGAGATGATGATAAGGAATCGAATAATGGTACCCTGAAGTTAAGGTCAAGCTGGTTAGCCTGGTTGTTAAGGTCCATGACAGCGAAGGCAACGAGCTCTTCATTGCCATCATTGTAGCACCAGTGGACTGCACCAGCGGGAATGGCCAAGATATCACCCCGGCGAAACCGGTGCACCTTCTGGTGGTGGTCTGATCTTCTCTCTCGTTGTTGTTGTTCCTGGCTTCCCCCGGCGCGTGATCGGCTAAAGCTCCGTCTTCTTGATAATTCCCGTTGCGACTCTGACTCGTAAGTCTCTGCACATCCTGGGTGGCTTAACCCCATCAAGCCTTCACCTGAGACGACATCAAATTCCACATGTTATAATCTTTGTCCTGTTTAATTGCAGAAGAAAGCATGCAGTTCATTCATGAATCTCTAAATGCATGTGTTGTTCACTTCTACATAGACATCAATCTCTTATTCCGACCTCCAGAAAGGAAAGAAAAACACTCTCAAACACTCTCTCGCTTTCTTCTCTCTCACTCTAACCTTGCTCGATGTAAACCAGCAGAGGTGCTGGGTGGAATCCAGGCAAAAAGAGGGAATTCGGTTGCAAGGTGTTCCTGATCGCCGCGACTCCAGCACATTGGAGCTCGTCCTCTGATGGGTCCCAAATCTCAGTCAGACCCCCTTCCGACTGTATCCTCCGGGTTGGCTCGAGAGTCCTCAGCCTCTGAAGCCTGCATTGCTCAGCTGAGCTCCTGCAGGGCCTGAGGTTCTCTTCCGCCCCAGTAGCCGCATACGCTAGCAGAGAGATCACTAGTGCTAATACAATCTTGGTAGCCATGGATAAAAGCTAGCAGAAAGAAGAACAGATAGAAGGGATGGTGAAAAAGGTTGGGGCTCATAGTCCATTTTATAGTATGGAGGATTTGGATGGTAGTGCAAAAGGCAGTGGGCAGGGTGGTAATTCCGGCCAGCTGGTAGGTTTTGCATGAAGATCGTGTCCTTATTTTAGACAAACTTCCGCCACCTTGCACTAGTTAGGCAACTGGGCTATCAAGAGGAATATTAGACGTGGTGGTGCATGGAGGAGGTGTAGCACAGGCATTACTGATACCAACCATTTGTCACGGCCCTTCTTCAGAACTCAGTCAGCGATGTACAAAATAATATGCATAGGGATGAAAAGAGGAATCTTGGAATATTTCCAGAGAATATTCCTTTTATAAATCTACCCAAAGATTTGTACAATATCATGCTGCATGCACGAGCCAGTGTCCTTCCACTGTGACGACAGGCCCGATGATGGGTCTAATAAACTGGGCTGGGCTCCCAAAGTATTGAAGGTGAAAATTATGGCCCATGGGTGATGGGTCGAAGCCCATAAGGTCCGATATTAATGGGCTTTTGAGATATTAGGCCTTCTACCAAACTGAATAGTCGTCAACACATCGATGAAATGGGTGTCATTTCGAGACCCCCCACAGAAAGGCGCCCCTGCTTTACGAATATGATTCTTATCATCTGTCATATCCTCTCATGTGATACCCCGAATCCCACATGGAGTGGGAGAGGAGAATGAATGGAGATGAGTTCTATAAGGGTCAAGTCCCACATTGAGACCTTACTAAATTGAACTGAGCTTTATAATGATCCAAGGGGCTTCAAAAACAACCTTGACTAGTCCTTTTGAAGTCAAAGCACAGATGTGGCTAGTGCTTGTCTTTGGGTCATTACAAATGGTATCAGAGCGGTCCTAGTAACCACCAATGTGGGCTTGGTGGGCCTTGACGAGGACGTCAAGGATTTAAGTGGGGATATTGTGATACCCCGAATCCCACATGGAGTGGGAGAGGAGAATGAATGGAGATGAGTTCTATAAGGGTCAAGTCCCACATTGGGACCTTACTAGGTTGAACTGGGCTTTATAATGATCCAAGGGGCTTCAAAAGTAACCTTGACTAATTGTGATACCCCGAATCTCACATGGAGTGGGAGAGGAGAATGAATGGAGATGAGTTCTATAAGGGTCAAGTCCCACATTGGGACCTTACTAGGTTGAACTGGGCTTTATAATGATCCAAGGGGCTTCAAAAGTAACCTTGACTAATTCATTTTGAAGTCAAAGCACAGATGTGGCTAGTGCTTGTCTTTGGGTCGTTACAAATGGTATCAGAGCGGTCCTAGTAACCACCAATGTGGGCTTGGTGGGCCTTGACGAGGACGTCAAGGATTTAAGTGGGGGATATTGTGATACCCTGAATCCCACATGGAGTGGGAGAGGAGAATGAATGGAGATGAGTTCTATAAGGGCCAAGTCCCACATTGGGACCTTACTAGGTTGAACTGGGCTTTATAATGATCCAAGGGGCTTCAAAAGCAACATTGACTAGTCCCTTTGAAGTCAAAGCAGAGATGTGACTAGTGCTTGTCTTTGGGTCGTTACATCTCAACTTTTCAGCTCGTACGCAGCTGTAGAAGAATATTTGCAAATGCCATTGCTCTCGCTTATGTGCTGTGCTGCTGCAAGAGGAAACGACATGAAGAAGGAAAAGGCAGTTAGGCACCCATTTCCAGCGTATCAAATGCATGGTTTCTTAACAAGGATAAGGCCTGGGCCTCGAGATTCTATTCCCCCCCCCCCCCCCCCCCCACAAAAAAAAAATCTTGCCTCATACATTCAGCGTAAGAACTAAGCGAGCGTAAAATCTTGCCTCATACATTATAAAGCATGATCATAACATACCCGTCGACCCTACAGAGCTCTCTCTCTCCCTCTTAAGAAAGTACATTTCTAGCATGTCTTGCTTAAGTCTTAAGCTTCCACCTGCACCAAAGGTATGGAAAAGCTTCACCTCCAGACTCCAAAGCAAACTGCACAAACTCCATAGGTCTAAAGCAATCAAGAAATCCCGAAACCGGGTCAAGAAGAGTACCGGCGGTGGTGGAGGTTGGCCCTCCCTCTTAATTGGTCAGCGCCTCAAACGTAGAAAGCGGCATGTCCATGCACACCGGGCTCATCCTCTTCGCGAATACCTCTTTGAGAAAAAAACTGCCCCTGTATTCGTAGATAAACTGTTCAAAGGGCCTGTGGCCGAGCTGGTGGCCGAACCTTGTCCGCCAAAAGCAAAGAATTTCAAGCTCCTTGATCAGCCCGCTGCGGTGCAGGAAAGTGGCGGTTTGGCTGAAAAAACTTTTTCAGCGGATGATCTGTGGGAGTCACTGGGATTGGCCTCACCTCAGATGCGTGGAGTGGATGAAAGAGCAGCGGAGTTCATTGCAAGATTCCGGGCTGAGATGGAAGTTCAGGAGATGTTAGCACGTGATTTGTAATGAATGATTGCCTCTTGTTTATCTTTCTTTTGGTTTCTTTCCAAACAAGATTGTAGTAAACTAAGGTCTGAGGGACCGTAAGAGATAGGTGTACCGAGGAATGTACAGAATATTATTATAAATGGATTTGTTATAGGCCTTTTCTCAATCTTCAGTCGGCAATCGTCCAAGTTGTGAAGAGTTTTTCCCGGCACTAGCTAAGCGTACACAGATTATGTGCAAAACAAAAGAGACGGTTGTGATTTAAAAAAGCAAATTCAACATCCAAAACTGTGGCATTTAACCAGCCAAGTCAAGGCTGACCACAATTGAAGTTGATAGGCACCTTTAGTAGCTTCCTTACAAGCAATATTAGCCTTCATTAGATCTGTTGCAGCTTCAGCAGCCTCTATTCCAGGGGAGCGGTTTCAGTCCTAACCCATTCACTCCTAATAGGTTCTAAGAAAGGTGGAGAATTTGACAGCACATTAATGAAGGCGTCAACGACTCAAATTAAGGGAACCAAAACGAACAAACAAACACGCGCAAAAAAAACGTTAGACACTAACGCCTCTAAAACGTTAAATAAAAAATGCACCTTTTTAAAATCTCCACTTTCTCAAATTCTCTTCCCCTCCTTCAAGCACTCCCGCGCATTCTCCCTCAAAAATTTTCATATCCAATGTAAAGAAAATCTGGGTAACAGAGCTCCCCTTCTTCGATTAGTGAATCTTTTTCATGGACACTAGCCAGGTTCATAAAACTTGAAAAACAAGGTTTAGACCCTAAAGAACACCTAGAGGGGGGTGAATAGGTGTTGCTACTTTCTTTTTCAATAAATAGACAAATTTAAAACAAGTTCTAAATTAGTGTTGTCTAGATCTGCAAGTATTCAATGATTAACAAATATCAAGTATGAAGTAAAATTCAATCACACGTCAAGACAAGAAATTTGATGGCGAAGTGGAAAAACCACTCCGGGCTAGCAGCCACTAAAAATTCACTAAGAAGAAAAACCTTACACCGGTGACTTAGACACGGGCAACATTCAGTTGCTTGACTCTGACAACCCCGAAGTAATAATCTAGATAATCCAACTTAGACCCGCTCCCTTGCGGTTAACCCTTAGCTTTCTGAGGTTCTTCTTGTAAATCTCTTCAACACCGGTAACTCCGGCTGCCAATCTCCTTAAGCTCTTTGAAGGCTTCTCACAAGAAGTTGGTTTCAATGGTGATTTAGGTGATTGATGTAGGAGAGAGAAAATATAAAATCTTTTGATGCGAAGGTCTCAAAGAATATTTATATCTAGCATAAGACGCCAAGGAAGAGAGGAAAATAACTTGGGTAAACAACTTGGACCAGGTCTCAGGGTTTAAATAGAAAAAGATAAGACAATTTGAAAAACAGGGGATTTTGCTTGAGCCAAGATAGGGCGAAGCTTGGGCGAAACTCTCTGTAAAGAAAATTTTCAATTTTGCTCGAGCCAAGATAGGGCGAAGCTTGGGCAAAACTCTCTGTAAAGAAAATTGTCAATTTCGCTCTAGCCAAGATAGAGTGAAGCTTGGGCGAAACTCTCTATAAAGAAAATTCTCAATCTCGATCGAGTGCATAGAAGGCGAAGCTTGGGCGAAGAGCCTATTCCGGAGATATACTTGATAAATTTTAGGATCGGATAAAACTTCACGAATTTGAACCCCACTTTCATAATTCAAACGTACTTCATCTTTATCTTCTTGATTCGAATGCTTTTCAATCCTAATTCTTTTAGAAGACTTCTTGAACACTTAAACAAGACATTATCTAAATGATTCAAATTACAACTCAAATTTTAAACGGAATTTGTTGATAACATTAACAAACTCCCCCTTTGACAATTCCGTGACAAAACCTATACATCAAGCTAGGAAAAGAAAAAATTTATAAATTCCCTTGCCAATCACCAAGACAAGAACTTGTTTATAGATACAGTCTCAATGACCGCCGCTGTAGCTCACTACTTTGGGAGGGTTTAAAAAAACGCTGGTAAAAGTGTATCTATAGCTGCATTTTTTTTAAAATGCTGCTATAGGTTCTAATTGAAGATATATATTTTTATTTTAAGTTATTTAATGTTAAACATTATTTTATATATATTATTATATTCCTTTTAATATATAATTTTATTTTTGTCATGTATTTGAAAATTTTTATTTTATAGGACCTACTTAATAAAATATGAAATTAGAAGGATTGTTGTGAAAATTGAAGTTTTTATATGGTCTTAGAGGCTATGATTTAGTCATTAGGTAAATACATATATATAAAGTACGTAGGTTAATTAAAATATGAAATTAGAAAGAGTGTTGTGAAAATTGAAGTTTTTATATGGTCTTAGAGGCTATGATTTAGTCATTAGGTAAGTCTATATATATATATAAGTACTTAGGTTATATATATATATATAAAAGTACTTAGGTTAATTAGCACATATCAATTATATAATAAACACGTACTTTTAAATTATAAGTATTATATATTACTACTCCCAACTTATTTTAATTACGATTATTATACTAATTATAAAAAAGAGTGTAAAGAATGTACATAGCTATGTATTTATTTAATATTATTACAATTTACAACTGATTTTAATTTACTAAAAACACATAACTATAAAATATAACTTATTATTAAAAAATTAGAAACAAAAAAGCTTTGAAATCACCTGGTCCCGTGAACTCCCCCCTTTTTCCTTTCCTTTCCCGAACAGTGCCAAATTCCCTATTTCCTGCCCAGCCCCAAATTCCCGATTTCCCGTCTGTCTCTCTATCTCTAAGTCTTCCCTTGAAAATTCTCTCACTCTATCTCTTACCCTCTCGCCCTCTCTCGCACCCTCATTCTTTCTCGAGGCACCTCGTGATTCGTCTCCGATCAGCTTGTGGTTGCAATTTTTTGTCTTGTCTCGCAAACCCCTTTCCACCAGCTAGGAACCGGACTTAGGGTGCGTTTGTGTTTAAAAATTTTACCCCCTCTAAAATTTTAACACAATTAAATATTACAATATAATCTCTCTCTCCCCATCAAATCATTACTATTTACTACAAAAAATATAAAAAATTACCTCCCTCTTCACTTTTTCACTAAACCCAATACCTAAAATTTTAACTACACTAAAATTTTACAAAACAAACACAGTCTTAGATTCTTGTCAGAAAAGCTACGCCATTCCGGCCAGATTCTGGTGTCGAAGACCCAATGATAACGTCGGATCCGTAATCATAGTCGGACCAGAGGCCTTTTTGGTTTTGTAGACCGAGGAACTAAGTGGAGCGAGTCGTGAGGAGATGGCGGCGACGATCCTTGAAGACTGAAAGGATAGAGGGGTGCTGGCCAATTGCGGAGGCTTCGTCTGGGGCGAGAGTGGCAGAGAAGCCATGAAAAATGTTTTCATAAACATAGTGGATGCGTGGTGCATCGGCGAACTCAGAGGAGTACCAGTGGTGGTGGGTGGGAAAAATGGAGGCTTCGAGTGAGAATCCACTCGAAAGAGGGGTGCTAACTGATGCCTTCTTGTTAGGTAGCAGTAATTGATCATTAGGCATACTCATACTATTGGCACTGTAGAAATTAGGTATTTAGACTTGTTGATCTTGTCAATGTGAAATCTTTATGATTCGTTTTTTTAAGGAAAGGGAAAAAGAAATAGCTGGACTTCAACTTTACAAGTCCAGATACACCCATTGCTTTCAATGTTCATGAGATTTTTGAGATTTTTGTGGCTTGTGTTTTGATGTTGTAGCTTATTTAAATTCAATCGTGGGAAATTTTTGTTTGTGTGGTTCTTACCACGTCACAAGTTTTTCCTACATAGGCGTGAAGTGAAAAATCAATACAAATGGCATGGATATATTTGCTGTCGGTTTTATATTTGCTATGCAATTTTGCAGAAGGTAGATTTTTACGAAGATGATAATGATGATATTAATGATGTTGATGATGGTGGTGAAAGTATGCACCTTTTATTGGTGATTAAACATCTTATGCTTGTGAGTTTTCTGTTCGAGTGACACCCACTTTTGACATGTAAAAATACTACTAATGATTTTCTAACATTGCAAATGAAGACACTTTTTAATTGATTTGTGAGGATGTCCTTCCAACACCTTGAGGCAAGTTTCGTGTATGGTTAGAAAAAAGGGAAAATTGTACCATGAACAATGTTTATTGTGTTGTATTTGAATAGTTTAGCTGTTCTTACTTATTGTTATTTTATATTAGAAACTTGTTACTTTTTAGATTACTTGTACAGATTCTCGTGTTTATTGTAAAACATTATTAATCAATGATGAAATATATTTTGTTTTATTATCCTTGTTCTTTAAGTTTTTATATCCAATGAATTATGGTTATTAAAATAAATTTATATTACTGATTAAAAAAACATGTATAGGAAAAAAATTAGTAGTATTTTAAAAATGATAGCAAATTGCAAAAAAAAAAAACGTTGGCACAGATTTTTAGCAGCGGTCACTATAGATGTTTAAACGTATCTATATCGGCATTTGTAAAAGGCCGTTAAAGACCTGTAGCAGTGTTTGAAGAAACGCTGCTAAAAAAAGTGCGATTGCACTTCGTGTCTATAATTGTGGTCGCGACCGCAGCTAAACGACAGCTGCTATAGACCCGAGGTTTTCACCAATGGTCTCCAAAGCCGCCGCTATAGGCTATTGCGACGGTTTGACTTTTTTTTCGTAGTGCGGGTTGATTTGCAGCCCAACTGGTTCAACTGGAGCAGTAATCCGTTCTGCCGAATTCTGTCACGGAGACTTCTTAGTCTTCGAGTTGGCCAGGTCTTCAAGCCACCAAAGGAAAAGAAAGCCAGCGTATTCGTAGGATACTTTACTTTAAGGTGAAAGGGGGCAGAACCTTTCGGTGTATCCGAGCTTGAACAGTCAGTTTTGCTCCAGCCAGTAAATATTGGCCTCCTACTTTTCAACTAGCAGCCGCCCAACTTCTTCATCATCTTTCACGAAAAGAACAATATCCATTTCATTGCTTAAAGTCTAAACGATGAGAATTCCCAGCCAAACCAAAATGCTCCAGTTTGATGTGATTTGTGTCTATTTACTGAACACCCTCCTTTTGCCATTCATTTTCACTTTCCTTTGGGTCCCAGAAAGTTTGCAGTTTGCCTGTTCAATGGAGGATATATATTCATTTGATTGTTCTTGCCGCCCCTTGACTAATTGTCCTTTTAAATTAAATATCATTTAATTAAGAATCGACCATGTCACCATATGAAGTCTTTTATGGAGCTCCTTTTTTTGGGTTTGCCCCCGATGAATTTAGCTTTGCACAAACGGACTTGCGTACCCAAAAGTCCCCCATGTGGGAACTGGGAAGTGGTGCCATTTCGTCTAGTGAAAACATGCCCAAGCGAATCAACTTCCCGTGACCATCAGTTTCTATCTTTTTCCTTTGGAGTAAAATATTCCAAAACTCTATAGTCCATAATCTCTGATATTAGATTAATGTCATTGTAAATTCGGAATTCTCAGGCACAACTTCCACATGCACCGTGTAGTACAAGTTCCCGTCACTATCATTTTTCCTTTCTGCCTTAAAGCAAAAACGTGACATAGAATTAAATAACCATGAGTTTCTTTTCCTTATGATATGCTAGCTTGGTTGATCTTTTTCTCTAGGAAATCTATCGTGCTCATCTTCTGACCTGCAGCATGAGAATCCTCGGGCACCGATGAAAGTTAATTAATATATACCTCCAAGTCTGATATGGAGTCCACTAGTTCTTACTAGATATATATGCTCTGCTAAGAGGATCCCGTGAATATTATTAGATTTATTCAATGGTTCCGATCTTTGGTTTTTATCCAAATAAAAGAAAAGGAAACGAAGGAGATATTAGAGGGTTTCTTTTTGTTAAGAATAAAAATAAGATAGAGAAATAATTTAGATTAAGAGAGAGAAGAGAGAAGTGAGACACAATATTTAAGTAGTTCGGTCCATAGACCTACATCCACTGTGGGAAGGCTCAACTGAGTAGATCGGTGTACTCACTGGTGTGTGGATGAGAAATTATAGAGAGACTTATTTATAAGCCTTTGATTACAATAGGCTAAGCAATGTGGGACTCTAATAACTCTAATACTCTCCCGCAAACTCAAGGTGGACACACATTGAGTTTGGACTTACAAAAAGAAATTCCCTATAAGAAAAAAATGGCATCGGAGAAGGGCAGACAGTCGCCAGAAGATGCTGAAATCTAGCTGGAGAGGAGCGGACAATCGCCTGAATGTGGCCTGAGAGGGTCGCAGGAATAAGGAGATCGTCGGAGGAATGTCAGAACGTTCGAGAGAAGATGTCGAAAGCTCACCGGATTGATGCCGGAGGGGGTGCCGAAAGGCCCGAGAGAAGATGCCGGAAGGGTCGCCGGAAAGCCCAAGAGAAGTTGCTGAAAGGTCATCGGAATGATGTTGGACAAGCCTAAACTAGGCCAAGCTGTGCCAACAAGAGTGATGCGATGACCAGCCTTAGCCAAACTGGACCTCCGGATCGAAATGACTCTGATATCATGTTAAAAATAAAATAAAAGAGAGGAAAAAAATTTAGACTAAGAGAGAGAGAAGAGAAGTGAGACACAAGATTTAAGTGGTTCGACCCATAGACCTATATCCACTGTGAGAAGGCCCAATTGAACAGATTGGTGTATTTACTGATGTGTGGATAAAAGATTACATAGAGGCTTATTTATAAATATTTGATTACAATAGCCCACATTGTTTTAGCAATGTGTGACTCTAATAACTCTAACACTTTTGGCTATAATCCAATGGTGGCAGGTAAAGGTGACCCAAAATAATGTGTTGCTAGTTTTGGCTGATCGATAGGCAGATATTTTTTTTCACAAAAAGGAGAATTGTATGTCTGAATTTTATTCAAAATCTTCGTTTATACGTCCAGGCTCGGATGCAACTAGAACACGCAGTAAATTTAAAGGACTTTGGGATCTTAAAAGTTACACTATTATTAATGCAGCTCTCAGAAAATACTCATGAATATTTCGAAAACTTTAGTTAGCAAGGGCTTTGTTGTCCTTAATGCAGAAAAGTGCAGCCTTGATTTTCTCCGAGGTAACATTACTATCCAGCACATTTCTGAAGTTGTCATCCAACCGAGAATGAATAGCAGATTCTGGAAGTTGGGCATTGATAGGAGCAAGATTAGGTTGACTCCAGAAGGTTTGGAAATGATTAACAATTTCAGCTTTAACCTCATCATGCCCCATGGGAACATCACCATTACTAGAAGTCACATAATTAATTCTAGCTTTACAGTGGAAAGCTTTGACAGCATTGAAGAAGTATTTGGAGTTGCTATCCCCTAACTCCAACCATTTAACTCTAGACTTTTGCTTCAAGAAACTCTATTCATCACGTCTTAAATTAGAGTACTCTCGAACTGCCTCTGCCTCTTCCCGAATTTTAGAACCATCAAGAAGATACAGTTGAAGATTACATTGTGCTTCCACCATCTTAAATTCAACGTCCTTTACCCAATCGTGCAAATTAGAATAAGCTGATTGGTTAAGCTTTCTCATATCAGATTTGAGCCTCTTGAGCTTAGTGGTAAGTTGAAACATAGGAGTACCATAGGCTGGTGAATGCCAAGAGTGCTCAACAACCTCCAGAAATTTTGGATTATCAGCCCAAAAATCAAATTGAAAGGCTTTTTGATTTTAGGTGCGTCCAATATATGAATCCAGGTAGATTGTAACTTATTAAGTCAGTTCTCGTGGCTATTCAAACCTATTGAGCTGTCTTCTTCAGTCTCCCCAAAAGCGTCTTATGTCAAGTGGATAACCTCCCGAGAATTTTCTATGGAATGGTAATATGAATCTGAGGGCGGTGCTAAAATTGCACGACAAGATGTTTGTCTCTCTTCTATCGAGGGTGGCCAAGATATTATTAATCTCGAATCTTGGAACAAAGCATCTATGTCAAAGCATATTTGGAATATCATATCCTCTCCCACAGATTCTCTTTGGGTTAATTGGATAAATTGTTATAGGATTAAAAATCGTAACTTCTGGAACTTAAGCGTCCTAGGGGACTGCCCTTGGAGCTGGAGGAAAATTATGGGCTTGAGATAGGAGATCAGAAAAGGTTTTGTGCAGGAGGGCAACATAATCAAATGGAAATGGGGGACTTGTGGCCTCTTCACTATTCGTAATGCTTACAACCAACTTAGACCAAGGAAACCTGAAGTTCCTTGGCATTCTTTGGTTTGGTTTAAAGGCAGAATCCCAAGACACCCATTCATCTTGTGGTTTGCAATTCAGGACCGACTGTTGACCCAACAAAGGTTGAGGAGAATGGGGGTCGAGCTAGCTGAGAGGTGCATGTTATGCTGTAATGATGGTGAAGACCTTGATCATCTTTATTTTGACTATGTATTCTCCAAGTGCACATGGTACCTTTTGGAGACAAATGTTTTATTCAAAGAGCCTCTATATGGTGGACTGACCTCATCTCTGGGCGGCTAATGATTGACGTGCCAAGTCCCTTAGCAACACTGCTAGGAAACTCTTATCTGCTTCGTTAGTTTATGTTCTTTAGAAGGAACGTAATTCCAGAATTTTTGGTGGTAAGACACGTATACTTATTCACGTGTATAAAGAAGTTGAGGGGTTGATACAGGGCAAGCTTTGCCTCTCATCAGGCTTTTCCCGCACTAAGATGAACTCTGCTTGTATCTCAGCTTGGAGTTTGCCGCAAACGCTGTTGAAATCGAGGAGAAGTTGATCTTGCATGTACTATGTTTGTCCTCTTTGTAATTCTGTTGTTGTAACTTGATTGGCCTTTGGCCCTTGTACTTGCTCTTTTGAGCTCTTTTGGAGCCTTGCTCCCTTTGTACATTTTTGGATCAATACTACTCACTAACTGATGCAGGGGGATCTGAGTCACACGACACCGAGCTTTCATATTGCACATTGATGGCGCTGAATTACCTGGAGCGGGTAGATCAGATCAAGGATGACAAGAAATCGTGATCTAGCCTAATTGGGGCAGTTTCCGTGCACGTGTCGGTTTTTTGGCCATAACTTTGGCTACAAGTGTTCGATTCGCTCCCATGACCCCAATTCGGAAAGCTATTTTCGGCGCGCACGTCATGGCCACCCAGCCACGCTCGGTGCACCTCGTTTCGAGCCTTAAATATGTTGTTTTCCTTTTCGAATCCCTAGTTTTAGTTATTTTTTGCTATTTATGGTAATCTTTCATTTATCGATTAGGAAGTAATTCTAAACCCAATTTGGGCCAGCTTGTTGGCAATCTTTTGATATATTTCCGTATTTCGTTTTGGTAAGACTTTTAGGGTTTTGCTATTTTTGGTAAAATCCTATTAAGGGTCGGTTTCAGCTATATTAACCCGGCTTGTGGGTTATTTTTCATCATTCCTGAATATTGAGAATTTTATTGAATCCCAGAGTTTTCTTTGAGTTTTTGGGTCAAATTCTCTATTTTCCTTATAAATTGTCAATTGCACTAGCCTATACAATAATCTCTATTCTGTTCGGCGTCACTAACTTATCCCCAAAAAAAAAGTAAGTGTCAGATTATCAGAACCCTAATAAGAACAAAATGCTTTTTAGTAAACCAAAGGGATAAAAACGAAGCTTTTTAGAACAATTATAGTTCTCAGGTATCTACTTGGACGTTCTAATTGATATTGTCTAGTGGATATGCTTTCATAATTATTGGTTTAAGGTTGGAAGTGTACCGAATTTTCCCTTGTTAGTGAAAATTAACCAATAAGAGTGATCTTCGTACTAACGCGTGCGCATGAATAGGATGGTTTACTCAGTTTTTGGCTTTTAATCTGCGAGTGCTCTTCATAATGCAAGCAGAGAACAATAGTCAAGTCATTAGAACCATGCACTCATGATGAAGAACATTTTGGATTTATGTTAATATTTCGGTATGTATTGCTCTCCCATGACAACCAAACTCTTAATTATAATTCTTTGGTGGACCACAATAGACCATTCCGACAACATTTTGGACGGGATTTTCCGCGTTGAACATATGTCGTCCATGTTTCGAAGAGTCAACAAATTGGACAGCCATCTCCATATTAGATATCAAAGAGAGAAGAGAATTAAAAATGAATTACAACCGAAGACTTTGATCAAATATCAGGCCGTAATTCTGGTAATTCTCCAGCCCTTGTGAAAAGGTTGAACCAGAAATCCATGTTATCATGCATGTTTGAACTATATTCGTGGTGAGGTTCCATAGTCATTAATGGAGAAAGTATCGGATCGGATAATGGGGTTTGAGCTTGCTGATCATGACCACCTACTGCTGACAAATCACTCGCCACTTCTGAACTTTCCCACAGCACTTCTGACCAAAACTTCTCATCCATTTCCGGGAAATTTCCCGGTGACTCGGCCTTCGGGTACGTGTTATTGTCGCTGCTGTCACCTATCGTCACCGTGGACAGGTCACTCGAACACTCTTGCGGGGAGAGTACTTGTCCATATTCTGGGATCTCGGTCTCGGAATTTGCATAATTCACGGGTTTGACTTGATGGCTTTTTGCAGCCTCGTGATAATATTTGGATGTATTGGTGGAGCTTCTTTTGGTTGCTGCTGGGGTGTCTTGGCTCTGTTTAATCAGCCTCTTTTTCAAGTGGGTGTGCCACACATTTTTTATCTCATTGTCTGTGCGTCCCGGTAATCTCGCTGCGATTGCCGACCATCTGAAAAAGTAGAATCACGATCAGGATTCGGACTGCATTAACAATGCGATATAATATTGTCTTGCAGAGTCTAAAACTCTATGTATTCTGCTATATGTTCTGATATGATATTATTGGCAGTATATAAAATTCACGTGGAACCTCAAAAAGACATGTTTCCTTTTCCTGATTAGCATGTGAAACGTTACTTAAAGGAATCTTTTTTCAGTCCCACATGTTTCGTTAACCAATTAACTAATTAGACAAAGGACAGAACTCCACCAAACAACAGTGGTTCAAAGCTTGAAACTGTCGAAGCAGGTTGTAACGCAAATGAGTAAAGTTTACACAGTACGCCATTGCTTAGATGCACCGTATAATCAAGCTTAGACGCTATAACTTAGAGATTTCAAACTTCCTTTTCTCAGTATATTCAACCAGGTTTCCCTTGGAGAGACTTCATTCTAATCAACCCAAAGACAAAAAGAAAAAAAAAAGATTATACCAACCTATTGCCCAACATTTCATGCAACTGTATGATGGTCTCCTCTTCTTCTCTGCTAAAGTTCCCTCTTTTGATGTCTGGCCTCAAGTAATTTGTCCACCGGAGCCTGCAACTCTTTCCACATCTTAGTAAACCTGAAAAAGGAAAGCGAAAGAATTAAGTACTAAATCAAGATGCTTCAAGAAAACAACGACACACTGATATCCTTCCAAATGAGTTCGTAATCTGGGAATAATTTATCTACTTCATAGTTAATTTCCAGCATATATACGTGCAACCATAATTGTAAGTCTCTCTTCGCATTAATCAGAAGAAGCCCATGAACATATATCCTATCAAGCTCTCAACGTTCTTATTTCTGTCAAGAGAATGTCATATTAATGAACTTTGCCATCAATTACCAGCTTGTTTTGGAAGTGCTCGCCAGTTGCCGTGGCCGTATTGTTGAATGTAATTGATCAGTATCTGATCTTCTTCAGGGGTCCAAGGGCCTTTCTTCAGCCCCATCTTCTCACAGCATGGAGCTCTCACCATTTTTTTTTTCTGAAAGTGGGACACCTTTGTGATTTCTGGCTATTGCTCCTCTCTATCTCTCTCGGGTTCTCAGATATATATAGAGTAATGAACCAGCGGACCCAGCATGCACTTAAGTGTGCTGGTACGAAATAGTCCAAATTGTACCACCCGATTTTCAAAAGGCATATCCCGCCCGCAATTTCTAGGAAATCTCTCTCTCTCTCTCTCTCTCTCTCCATGTGGCCTGGGAGATATCAATATTGGATTGATTTTTCCAAGGCGATGATTGGTTAGATGGTCAAAGAAACATGCGGAATAGAATGATATATAGTGCACGAGTATGTGTACAAGTTCATGAACTTCCCATGAAAGTTGAGTTCAGCTGGTCTTACTAGCTACAATATATATACCTTTGGAACTTGGTGTCTCATGACTCGCTCGCCAGTCGCCCATGCGTTATTTCTCTATTCTTTATATTTGACAAAGCTAAAGCGTCAATTTCCTTACCAAACTCTCGTGGCTACTACGCACAAATTACGTACTAATCTTACTTTAAGTAGCATGAACGAGTATCTAAATATGTACATAGGACAGGTAATGGATTAGATATCCGATGGATGTGCATGCACAAATTTTCGCCTCGTTAATAAATGATAAATAGATTTAGAAGTTCCACTGACTAGTCTTGGGACTCATCGATATTGTGAAAGAAAATGAAAAGCTGAGCTGCTTTCTCACAAAAGAAAAAGGAGGGGAAAAAAACTGCAGGGAGCTGATCGAGATCTGTGGATTAGTGATAAAACTATGCAACAGTGTAGCATCATGGTATGTATACTTTCTTCGCCTTTTATATTTTTTCTCAGAATATAACGTCCCCAATTTTTTAAATTTTTAATATTATATTTCGTATATCGTGCCAAGTGAAGCAAGTCATATAAAGCTAGAGCGCAAGCCGAGGGCAACAAATTCGATCCGAAGAGTACATATCCGGATCTATCCAAATGGACAGGCGGGATTCGATGACGTACCTCCAAGTGTCATCTCATTTAATGAATTTGAGTCGGCTTCTCGGGCCAAGGTTAGCCCAATCAACTCTTTTTATTTTTATTTTTTACGGTTGTATAAGTCGGATCAGTACAATTAAAGTGAGATTGGTATATCAATCGGTGCAACGAGAAGCACCTTTAAAATAAAAAATAAAAAAATTAAGGGTATTGCTTAGTCGATTTTGGATAAAATTGGCATTTATACCGGGTAAGTCGGTGTTTAAATAAATGTCATCTACATCTGTATCGTTAAGGGAAAAAATCGACCCTTAGTTATAGCGATTTCCGGTTATCTTACATAAGACTGAAAAATCGGAATGCGGTACAACGAAAAATCCAAAAAAAAAAAAACCCTGAGCTAGGTGAGTCAAGTGCAGTTCTATCCGAGTCGGAGCTAACTCCAAATTCAAAAAATGACGTGGCAGAATAGTGGGCATATGATTTGAGGGTCAAAATCTGGACTGCCCATTCAGATGGATTCGGAACATTAAGCTTGGGATGGAATCCTTTTCTCGATAGAGTTACTCTGCAAGGGAGCAGAAGGTGAAGCCGAAGATCAAGGGGTAGGGTTAGAAGTACGCTCGTGCGGGTGGAGGGCTTTGCTGATGGAGTCGGCATTCTTTGAGATATTTTGGTAGTACTAGAGAACGATTTATCTGGGGAGTCAAAGAAAGAGGCTAGTGCCCTTGACTAGACGCCAATACAAAAAGTTCTCAGCTTTCTTGCCTGTACTGGAAGAAAATTATTTGTTCGCAATCGAGGGGCCAAAAGTTAAATACAGAAAACGAAGAGGATCATTCATTCCCCAGTTAAGCCAGCCAGCGAAATCATGTAGGCTGAACATGCAAAGTCAAACAGACGTGACGTCTTTGGTCAGCTTCTGAAGGCACAAGTTAACACCTCTTTGGATCGACTAAATGACGTAATCGCGATAATATAATCACTGCTGCCACTAATGCAGGTATTGGACAATATGACAGCCATTAGACGTGAGACGGAAATGATCTGTCAGCGTACGTGATTGGATACATTTTTTACTTTCCTTTAATTAGTTCAATGGCGGAGTTGGAAATGCCTGGTCTTCTGGGACGTAGCATTGTCTTTTGAGGCTCTCATCGAGGACTATGATAACCTCAGCTTTGATTTCTCCTTTCGCGGTACAATTTCAGGGAATGTGACATCAAGTCTTAGAACTGATCAGAAACAGCCAATTAGCTGCTACTGTGGGCTCACAGAAAGCCATGGCAGAATGCACTTGCTTCAAGGCATCATAATTCTGCTTAGGTTTATGTAATTTCGCAGGAATTCAAATATGGCAGGAAGAATAAATGTGGCTTAATGCTTCAACTTTAAAATGGGGCCGCCTTAAAGCATATATTATATAAGTTTCTAAAGTTCAATTACTGATGATGATATATTACCAATTGGATTCTAAAGTAGTGGCTAAAATTAATTGGTCAACTTGAAATATAATTAGTTAAGAAGAAAAAAGAGGAGGTGGGAAGTCATGTTATATATATATATAGATGTGCATGCGCACCTTAATCAATCTTGGGTTTCTTAATACTAATGTCACTTAGAAGTAGTTGGATAATTGTATAATCTTTCTTCACATTGACTGCCTAAAGTATACAGATCAAAATCGGTCCAGTCCTCGTCTGCACATGATATTAAGAAGATAATTTTTTGATTTAGAAGCCTTTGTCATATTAATTGAATGAATAAATATATTTTGCATCATCTAATTATGAGGTCTTGACACATTGCACTAACTAACTAGTAACTTCAAACATTTTCACTCTCTGTTAAAATTTTGGATTAATTTGGATGGAAATTGATTTTGTGTGTAAAATGACAACTTTATCCTCGTATTTTTTTCATGATCATTTATGAGTGTAAAATTGTAATTTTGCTGTCAACAAATAAATTTCTATCCAAGTTTGACGGAAAATTTGGATTCTAAGGGTAAAAATATTTTTCTTTTGAATTATGTTTATTAAAGATAGTGCATATTTTATTGAAATTTTTGAAAAAAAATAGTGATGTTTATAAAAATATGTTAGAATTTGTAAAAAAGTTATTTAAGTTTATAAAAAAAATGAAGGTAAGAATTTTTTTCAATAGGGTAGAAATTGTATTGATTGAATTTAGGACCATAACGTTGATATCAGGTTAAAATGATATATTACCTACCCTAGGCCTATAAAGAAAGAGTTTATTGACTTCTAAGGGAAAAGCAGTGCCACGACCAGCTTTGTCTAACTTTTTTTCCACAAAACTAATATCTAGTTCATTGAATTAAGACATATCAAGACTGATAGATGCTAAGTCATAGTAAAGCAGATATTTTATAATCTCTTTGGCACGGATGTATGTGTGCTACGGATTCGGCTCACCTGATCGAATTACATTTTGCAATTTGGTAAGAGACGAGAGAGGTGTAGGTCCCGATTGAGAATAAGAGACAGAGAAAGAGGTATAGATCCCAGCTGAGATTCACATTTTTATCTCTATCTCTCACCGAATTAGACGCTTTACAATACCCTAAACATAAAACTCATACGTATATATCTGTCTTTCAAAGAATTGGAACCTCTGCAGTAACCGAGGATCCTGGTCCGTGTGCCACAATTTTTTCAAACACAGTGGCCGGTCTGCAGCTAGTCTTTTTTAGATGATTGTGAGGACTACGTACCTTTTGCAACTAATTAAAGCTACTCAAATCAAATGTGCAATCCGTGATCACCTTCCCCGACACTCATGGCCCCTCAAGAAATGTGTACTTTTTTACTGTCTTTTCTTTTTGGGTAGGGGAAAGAAGCTTTATATATATTATTTTGTTTTCTGTCGGCGCCTGGTGATTTGATTTGCTAATAGTTAATAGGAGTATGCTTCGCGTGCGAGTCTCTTTAATAATATGGATCGTGATCTAACTTGACATTACAGGACTACTTTCTTTCTTTCTCTTGTCCTTGCATTAAAAACACGTTCCCCAAAAGTAGTACTGTTTCCCTCACTTATTGATCTTAGGCAGCAAAATACGTTATGCGCATGGTGCCTTAGATGATGATTGGATTGCATGCGGATAATCCAAGAAAAAATATATTCCTTTTCAATCTCCGACGACAGTACTTCATGTTAAAATTAAGCATAGCATAAGGAAATATGTTCATGATGTGATTATTGGAAATTTTCAATTAGGTCCAAATAGTCCTCTTTTGGGAAGGGCATCAAAAGAGTACCCATTAATTGTATTAATTTGTCTCCCATTTGAAAGCTCCAAAAGACCTTTTTAATATAATTATGCTCACGTACGTCCAACGTCCATTATGCATGCTGATTTGATGGGGAGATCAACATGAGGATCGATAAGTGGGGTACCAGAATTTTTGTTAAATCACTTTTGGGTTGAATGATTTATTGTACTAACGGCCAAACTATGAGTTTCAGGATTTATTTTTTAAACTTAGTTAGTTTTTTAAAAATGTGTCAAAATTTAGTGAGTGAAAATAATTTTTTCCTTTATCATATTATAGGAATAGTTTGTGGTTGATATTTTATATTTCTTCATAAAACACATCATTAGAATGCAAGAATTGCATAACCAATTAGAATGCATATTGAGAGGCAAGAGATGACGTAGAAACTAGAAACCAAAACTGACTAAAAACTTCTCACAAGAGAGAGATTTTTTTACAAGAGAGAAACCTTAAGGCGGAGTTGGTTTGGGTGGTCAAGACTTGGGTTCTAAGGATGTGCTCCCTCTGAGATCTAAGGTTCAAATCCTCATGTGCAAACAATTCCTTAGGATCACCTCCACAACAAAGTTGGATTTACTTGACATGTGTGGCTTGGAGGGTCTACAGAACCCGGAGTTTACTGTGGCGTTGAACTCATCTTATACGGATATTGGGTTATGTACGTCCGAGTTCGGTGCTCATAAAAAAGTGCCCGAATTTTTCTCCTTACCAAAAAGAGAGAGAGATAAGGTGTATCTGTGCTTAGCGTAGTAGTCCTTGCTGTTCTTTTTGAAAATGATATATAGGTCGGTATCGAACAATAAGTTTGAGAGAAAACAAAATAGTGATCAAATATGAATATTTCTACGACAATATCCCCTATACGACATCCCCTCTCTATATAGCTAGCTACCTCGATCAGCGAGTGACATAAGCGTGCATGTATCTCCATGTATCTCTCTATCCATAACGACGTGCACGTAGCTGAAAGGATGTACGTTTGTCTTCTTTTTTTCCACATTTTCAGCCCACGTTTTTGAAGTATTTTCAGTTCACTGTTTGAGTCAAATTTCCAGTGTTTTTTATATGCATATATATACGTAGCATTCACCGGAGCCATATTATATGCATGCCATCGCTGTTCACTAATAAAATTCATTATTATATTGCTAATTTCGTGGCAAATAATTTTGTAAAATGATTGATTCTACCACCACCATTATATTCAATGAGAAGAATTGGGTCAAGCAATCCATCGAACATCTGGGATGCACCCATTTGCACGCCTGTACGTACATCCGGATGAACCAACAGCAGTACAGCACCACAAAGAAAAACAAGAAAGAACTAAACTATGATATCTTGCATAGAAGAGAATTCATAAGTGTCCTGAGTTGAAACGTTGCCTCATAAAATATAGAAGCAAGTTTGAATGATTTTGATAAAGTGGAACAAAATAGAATTCGCAGCCTCTAGCCTCTACTCGGACGAGGATCCTCTGCAATTCGGGTGACAATGCAGAGCAATTGATGAGAGAGGTGGTCCCGCTCGGGATCCACACCTGCCCGAACATGACTCCTTTGCCCGAGCAGGTGTGGGTCCCGGACGAGACTCATCTCTCTCAGTTACTCTTTCTGAAATTGCTCTGAATTGCAGAGGATCTCAATCCCTTCTACTCGTGTTTTCTAAAATGGGTAATATACAACAATACCGGCGACACTCCTAATCAGTACTTTATAACAACAATATTTTATATTGTAATAACGATAAAAAGTTTTGGTCCAAAAGGATTACCTTCTTTTATAAGGGAATGTTTGTCAAAATTTCAAGGAATATTTTTAAAATTTTTAGAGTATATATATATATATATATGTGTTGAAAATTTTGAAGTATGTTAAATTTGCGAAATTTTGATACCAAAAATATTTGGTGATCTTTGTTTGTGCATAGGCAAAGTACACATGAAAATAACAGTTTTCAAATAAAGTGAGAGATAAGTGGGGTGCCAGTAAACTCGTAGTTCAGTAGGCGGCTACCCCCGTTAAAATGTATGATATGGGATCGAATTCCCAACCCCTTTCTTTAGAAAAAAAAGAATTCCCAACCCCTTTCCCAAGTTATCAAGAAAAAAAATAAAAATAAAGTGAGCGTGAAGACTGTCGAGAGTCGAGACAAAAAACATCAGCCTGTCAGCAGCTTTTATTCTAATGAGATTGTTTTGAAAAGTAGACTGCCTTTGACATATATATATATATATATATATATATTGAGCTACAATTATTTAAGTTTAATAATAAAAAAATTCATCAAATAATTTTTTATTATTATAATATTTATTAAAAATTTTCTCTTTATTTTTTCACCAACTCCCATAATATATCTTTACTTTATAATATTTCTCAAACCCCAATAGATAAACACTGCTTTGAGCCAATTTTGACTTTTCTTTTTTAAAAATTCAAGATTTTTAACTTTTAATATTCTGCCCAAGTTGATTTTTTTTTTCTAATCTTCTGCCCAAGTTGATCAATTGAATTTATTTTCCAATCTTTAGTATTACATATTTTTGTAACTTACACCCTAAATTATCACCAAATTTACACTTTGCACCCATGCTAGAGTTTTATCAATAAGATAATGACACGTAAAGCATATTTTTATTTATATCAATAGTGAAATCTTAACTTGGAATGTAGAGTGTAAAACAATTAGTAATTTAATGTGTAACGTGTCGAGCTAAGTAGCTTGGAGTGCAAATTACATAAGGTGCGATATTAGAGGATGCAAAATGCAGTTTTCCCTTATTGTGGTAGGGACAAGAGTAGATTGTTGGCTTTATGGGAGCCAGTAATTGTGAATCTACAACTGATTCAAAAAGTTTAAACTGATACGAAAAAGAAGATTTTAGTATTTGAATTATATTCTCTAACAGCAATCACTCTTTGGACTTGATCATTGACTGTCCTATGAGGGACAGGGTACGATGCTTGATAGTCTAACTTATGACACTCACGCGGTGCAACCTCTTATGTATACATGTAACTCAGTACGGGACTCTACACTACTAAGTGTATAAAGAAATAAAGTTGTAATTTAACTATAAGCTCACGCTTTCTTAATCCTAACATAGATGACTAGCACAACAGCAGATGTCAAGTCCATAAAGTTTTCATGGGGTTCCATAATTTGGTTGGACTCAGGATGTAAATGATCCAAGAGTCAAAGTTAAAGACTTCTTGTGCCAGCCACAACGATAATGCGCATCATTGTCCCCCTTCCTTGGTTTCAATTTCTAGCGATCGATGTAAACAGTTCCTCTGACTTGATGTCGTATAGTTGAACTTGAACACAATCACGCACCAAACAAAGAGTTCAGTTTCTAACTCCCGTCTCTCTGTCTGTACAGCCAGCCACACCTTCTTTTCCGGGGTTGCCGATATGTTCCACCCGCAACGTGGGAAATGGAAACTGTCCCTTCAAGGTGGTGTTGTTTTCCTTGGCCCATCCATTGTTATGGTATTTTTATGGCAAGATTTTCTTTCAGCTAATTATATTTTGCAGTCTTGACATTTTGCACTTCGTACTATTATTTTTATCACATTACACTTATTCACTATTGATTTTAGACACTTTTCACCATCTTTTAAAATTTTCCGAAAATGATTTTTGACGTGAAATGACAATTTTGTCTTCATAACTTTTTTAGTAGTACCACTTGATGAGGGTAAAATCGTAATTTTATAAACAAAAGCAAATTTCCATCCAAACTGACAGAAATAAATATAATATGATAAAAATAATATATATTAGTGCAAAATGGACTGCATTGAAAACGTATATAGAGATTTGCTCTCCCAACAATTGTGACCCCTCCAAGATACTATTTTCTGCTGAGTTTGGTTGGTGGATGGAAAAGAGAAAAAGGGTAGAAGACAACACAGGTTGTCGTTAGTTTAGTAAAGGTGTGCTTAGCTTGACAGTGATCATATATACTTTCACGATTAAAGAGGAAAGTCCGTTTTTTTATTTATCAATTTCTTCAAGATAAGAAAGCTAAACTTTATTTACCACGTGAGTTGGTGCTTATGATCCAGATTCACGCACAAAATGATCCGACAGGACAGATTATAGCCACTGGCTGCTAGTATTATTTTTTAGCAACGTGTTTCATTTTGGAAATGGTGGCCTCAGTGGATGATCATCATGTTATCAAAAGAGTGAAAAATTTTATTTTATTTGAAAACGAGGGCAGCACCTCCCTGAACACAACCACAGTCCCAAGTGAGGAAAAGGGCAAAAGTCTCATCTGTGTAACCAAAGAATTTCTATATCTTGAAGAACAAAAGGGTTAACAAAAGTGCAAAATACTACCAAGCAAACCGGCTTCCTGTTCCATCAAGAAAACGATCAGTATGCCACCCTTTGGCCCGCAGTTCTGACAAAAATGGATAGTACACATCACTCATCTTGTCATACGCTTCTTGCAGGACACTGGCTCCCCGTTCATGAGAGGAATTCCCCATATGTGCAGCATATGCAGCCACTAGCCATCCCCTCAATGCATCTTCCCCAGTAGCATCATGCTCCAATACCATGTCAACCCATTTGTTTCCTCGACTCAAAACAAACTTCTCCTCGGGGAAAATCTGTTTCAATTGCCCAAGTTCTGAAGGTTTCATGAACTTGCGCAAAGGCCTTCCCACTTTTACATTTCCAGCATCTTCTATTAGCCTTCCTGTGAATAGGAGATCTTCTCGGTACCTAAGATCAGCAGGGCTTGATATTTTTCCTGTCTGATTGGATTCCAATCGACCATGAGAACATTACATACGTTTATAAGTAACTAAACAAATAATATAAACGAAAAATTATCTGTTTAGAGCTCCAAGATCAAAACAGACCTTGAGAAAATCAGCCACAATCATGGCAGTTCTCTGGGGATTCAATGTGTTTACAGGAGCTGCCCGTATTTCTTCAACAACGCTGTATATATGTACGATCGAGAGGAGAGGCCCGACAATCAACTGGAAGAATTATTGATGATCAGAAATTAAAACCACCAGAAGCACTAGATTTCCACGACAGTAAGATGACTTGTTACACCTCCAAACAAAGAGATCACCACTAGCTGCAAATTTCACTAGATTAATATGACCCAATCCTCCCAGCCTCCATAAGCATCATTCACATTGTTTTAGAACTTCTGAGGAGACTCACAAATTAATAGCACCTTTAGAATACTGAATAACTTGATCCATAATTTTTAATGTCATGCAAGTTTCAATATCTCAATTAATTTTATTGAAGTATTCATAATCAATACCTTTATGTTAAAACCTAGGCTTAACTCAAATTACAAAATACAAGAACAAGCTATTTTAATGGCAAAGGCTAAGAACTAATATGTAGTGCTGCTACTAATAATATCCAGGATCACTAAGAGACTAGGCAAAATTAACTGATTTCCTCCATGTTCGATGGTGAGACCACTATTTCTTGACTCATTTCTCATGGTATTTCTCTGGTGATGTTCTATCTTGACATTATGGCCAAAAATGACTCTTAGGATTTACATATTGAAATTTTATTTTATTTTTCACTATGTAGAGGCATTCTAAACAAAAGTATGCAATGGTAAGAAACACATTTTGTGGGTCCCTCTTTCAGATAGATTATCGGCTTAAGAGAGAAGTGACGGTGAATAAAATTTAAAAGGGGGTTAAAAAAAACAGTTTAAAAGAATGAAGTCAAAATTTCTAGGTCATAGACATCCATCCCCTTTTTTAACCCTGATTTGTTGTTGTACTTCCAAATTTCTCTGTCAAGAACGGTCTGCGCTCTGCTGTTGCAGACTCTTGAACCCACTATCGTATATAAACTCTCTCATTCTTTATCTTGACCATCACATACAAAAAAGTGAAGAGTAATTTTCCCTTCCCTGATACTAGAATCAAAGAACCTATAAGAAAAGATCACTAGTACATTCTCCATTATGAATGTAACTGAACAAAAAAAAACTAAGTGGGATCAGATTTTGGAAAGTGGACCTGGAATTGACTACCTTTCCTTGCATTGATGAACAAACCGTTGAAGCTAATTGAATTCCTGCTCCTAATCCAACAACATTGAAGAGAGTCGAGATGGCCTCGCCTTTTGCAAAAAGATCACTAAGATTGCCTTCTTTTGCAAAGGAAGAATATATTGGTAGTCTTGTCGCTCTAGCTGCAACCACTGCCATTCCCTGTTAACCAAAAAATCAGAGAAAGAGATGTTCAATGTGGAGGCATCAAAGGAGGATTATTTTAAGCTGAAAAAGGTAGTGTATTTTCACTGGTCATGGACCACAAGAGGGCCGAGGGAGAGGCGGGAATGTTATAAATACACAAAAAATTCCGCGAGAATATTCATTTGGATATTGGTGGTTATATTCAAAGTGAAATTAAAACTTCTAAAAGCAGCAGAAAGTAATATGCCGATAATAGCTCTATTATATAGGTCTTTTTTTTCTCAGCCTATTATATAGGTCTTAATCATTAATAAGAGTACCTTTGCGAAATTGCCTAGGCCTGCCATTTCAAGAAAAAGATGCGGACATAAGGGAGAAAGTACTTCCAGGCCAGTGCCCAAGTCGTAGAGCACATCAGCTGCAAGGTGAAAGGCTCATTCCAGTTAGATACCTTTAACACTAAGTAGGTAACACGTACTCAGTGAAAAAATTTAGATACTCCCACTATAATGCACCTTCAACATAATGAAAAAACATAAAAAGCAAAATCCTATGCCCAAATATGCCAACCTAGAATTCTCCAACTTTTAGGGTCTGAATCCATTCTAGCTCCCAAGTTGCTACAAATGAGCTTCCCTACATGCTGCATCCCATCTTTTAAAACCTGAATAAACACCAAGAAGTAGAAAACGAAAATTCTTAACGATCATGCAGTCAGGACTAGACTCAGATCTGCCATTGACCAATCAACAAAAACTTACCCAGCTTACTGCGGTTGCTTGGGCAGGTGTGGGTCTCAGGCCTGCAGCAAACAGCAGTGACTGCAAAGGATCAAGCATAAGCATGTAGAGTAAAAAACAGTGCAGTTACAACTGACCAACTCACGGGAATTTTGAAAATGAAAAAATCAAGCAAGAATACAGCTCATAGACAAATCAAAACATGAAACGTAAATAATCAATTTGCACACAAAAAAAAAAACCAAAATTTCGAGGGCCCAAGATAGATAACCACATTGGCACATACAAAGAAAAAAAAAATCAGTTTTTTGTTGAACACTATCCTAACAAATGCATTGCAGTTTAAAGTTTTGTCTGCACTAAACAATCTAGTTCTTCTATACATTAGACTAAAGGCCTACTTGAAGAATCCTATCAAGTGGATCTTGTCAACATTTTTCTGCCAATGTCATTGATTTCTACTGTCAGTTTGGACGAAGGGATTACATTGCCCTGACTAAAAAAATTGTCAAAACAGGGCAATTTGTAATCTAGGTAAAAATTGCAACTCAATACATTTACGCACACACAAACATAGATACATAGGACACGCATACATACATGTATAAATATATACGTGGTAATTATTTACATTCCTATTACATATACTTAAGGGTCAAACTAAGGACTTTGTTGGAACATAAAGTTGTAATCTTAAAGAGACCTGAGTGGATAACACCGATAGCGTGGCACTGGTGAAGTGTTGCAAGGCCCGAAACTGCGTGTACCGAAGATATCCCTCACTGACACTGCGACAATGACCAAAAAAAACAGAAAAGCTTTATGGGCAAATGAATGAACTTCCTACCAGTTTCAACTTCCAGCTTCCAAGCTTCTAGTTTTCGATGAAAATGGAAAAGTGCCGAAAATAAATTAGTTCTAACCTGTACGGATATCCTGAGGGGAAAAACTTGTTGAGGAAGGAATCGACCATTTTGTGAATTACTGGTCTCGCATCATCCAGAACCTTCACCTGCATTATACAAAAAGCCCCGACCCTTTTCCAGTTATATTAAAGGAACAAAGATAAAGGAAAAATTAAAGGTACTTGAAGTGAATATATAAGACTAACAGAGAGTCGACCATCCGGTTCGAACTGGAAACGGTGAGAAACTGAATCGGAAATTTCGGTCCAAAAGAGTGGAGGCTCCGGTGGTGGGGGCGGTTTCTCGGACTCCTTTTGCATCTTTAGCTTTTCCTGCGGTCATATGAATAGGCAAATTAAACGAATGGAGAAGACATGAAACAGAGAAAAAGCAAGAATGGAGACGAAAGGAAATAAAGAAAATATTGGGGCGAAGTGAAGACACTGCATGGAGAAAAGAAAAAACAGAGGTTTGAGAGTGTACCAGGAAGTTCATGGAGGGGGAGAGGAGGCCAGAGGAAGCTGTGGTACACAGTTGACTTGGGCTCGTGAGGGCATGACGCCAGAATGGGTTAAAACACATATGCAGACGATGTCGCTTTGGATTATTAGCCTTCAAAATTGAAAAAGAATTAAGAAAGCGAGCACAGAAAAACAAAAAAGGGGACACCTTGCTTTTATTGGTAAATATATTTGTCCGTCAACGACCGGAAATTTTCACACAGTTCCAAACTTTAAATTCTAACACATTTCACTTTTGAATTTTTGACATATTACCTATTACACCTTTACGTCAAATTTTCTTTTTTTTATTCGACTCAGAAAAAAAATAGAGCACCCGTTATTTGTTTTGCCTATAATTTTACATTTATATCTCCAACTCGTTATTTTACTTAGGGCTGGTTGGATCGGACCGAATTTGTAATTTTGGTGGAATAAATCCGGTCCAGTTCGGATCGAATTTGTAAAAATCGGCTATATCTAGTCCGGTTCGGTCCAGGTCTTTTGAAAAACGGTATGGATCGGACCGGATTGGATTTTAAATATATTTTTTAATTTTTTAATACAAAGTTAAACCTTTTATAGTAAGTGTCATGCTAATAGTGAAACGCCTCAGCAGTTAATTTTACAAATTTCTTTCATTAAGCGTACAGATTCAAATCCTCGCGTTCCCTCATTTTTCGAAATGAAACTATTAATTATTTAAATAAAATCAACCACATAAGTGTTGAGGCATGTGCATGGCCTAGTGGTATTCATCATCCCCTTTTAACCCTTTGGTTGGTCTGGAGTTCAACTCCTGCCAATTGTAAAATCCTCTTTTTTTTAACCCTTTGGTTGGTCTGGAGTTCAACTGGACCGGTCCTTCCATTTAGGCATAACCGAAATTCCGGTCTGAGTTGTGCAGCCCTAATTTTACCTTGACCCCTATTGAGGATATAATCCTCTTTAATTTGTTGTCCGAATTGAACCATCTAATTCGAAAAAAGATAGACATAACATATAAATTTAATGATGAGATCCACTATGACTCATATGTTGTGTATATTTCTCTCCGAATTGAACCATATTCGAACAAGAAAATTAAAGAGAATCTCTATGCCCAATTAGAGATATAAATATAAAATCGCAAGTCAAAAAATAACACAGGGGATGGCTGGTATAATTCGAATGGTGTCTTGCATTCCATGTTTCTCACAGCCCCTACAAACTGATGTAGAGGATATTTTTGCGATAATCGTACCCTACTTTAATAAAAAAAAATTAAAGAAATTTTAGTGGCATCCTCCACCATTCTAGAATGTAGTTCATATTATGTAATAAAAAAGTTACATAACAAATGATTAATGGAGAAGATAAGAACCTTAATTACATGCATAGACAACCACCTTCAATAGTTTTTGAGTAACACGAAATGTCAATGAACTACATCGTATAAAACGGGTTTTTCTTTGCCTAAGCACTTCTGCTATTGACAAGATTTAAAAAAGAACAGCATTGTTGGGGGCTCAAGATCTTGCGATCACTGTAGGGCCAATGACATTTCATTCGATGTCACAACTCTACAATGTCACGTCAGGATCATCGTCATAGTCGAAATCCGGGTCAACTGAAGACCTAAATCTCTTTGCATCCCTTGGCCCAGCTCTTCCCTTCTTTGGTTTTCCTCTGTGACATCATTTTTAATCATTGAGGCCGAAGTTTATAAAGCATCCGCAGGTAATATTAATAATAAAGCTTTTGCTATCAAATGCTCTAAAGGCAGAAGTTAAAGGTATCTGCTAGAGGGAGGTGAGGTGATATTTGGTACAGTACCAATTGCTTAGTAGAAACTAGTGGAATACTTACTGCCCATTTGCATATATTCCTCCACCTTTTGATCGACCAGGACCGAAGTCTGATCTCCCATCTAGACACAAAAGAAGGAAGAACATTAAAATTTAGAGAAGGGAAAACCTTTCGATAAGGGTGAATACTCAGCGTTACTTACCATCTCGTCCAGCTGCAAGATCTTCAGCCTGACAAAAATCGTGGAGAAGATATAGAGAAAACATGTTAGGAAAAGGCCAAATAACCACCCTGAGGACAAGGCACCATTATTTACCATATCAGGGAAAGAAGTCTGGAGAACAGTATCTAAACACTCCACTGACCAAGAATCTGATATTACAAAATATTAAAAAAAGAAAAATATGAGGACACTATTGCTGACAAAGAGTTTAGAGTTGATAGAGCACAGTATATGAGACTATCCATTCTCCTCTCAGATGAAATCAGTACAAACTAACAATATTTTATAAATCGATATGTAGTTCACCGAGTACATCTTTCTCATTTTCTGAAAGAAATTTGCCCGTTCACTGCAGAGTTACATCTCTGTCATCTTTTGCGGTAGAAAATTTTTAGCACTTTGAACACCAAGAATTCATCTTGTATTCTTTATGCAGAAAAGGCCAAGACTAACCTTGGAGAATTCTGTCCTCAAACAGATTCAGAAAAGGACTACAGCTTGATCTATCTACCCAATACCCCCTTGAAAGAAATGACAATTACTTAATTGTAATAATTCTGAATGCCCAATGGAAGCATCATATCTGCCACAACATTCTTATTTATGAGTTCTTTGCTTTTCCTTTATTACTGTATTCTTGGTTCTGAATTCAGACCTTTAACTTATTCATTCGATGATCCAATTGTCCAATCATCAGATATTACGCAAGAGAGTTCCATAAGCTGTCACTGGACAATAGCTGGATTGCACTGGAGATTCAGCAGTGGCATGTTAACCGTTATGTATTCTGAGGCTCCGGCTGTAGGACTCTCACTTAAAGTTGCTTCGTCTTTAAGTGATAAGGAGATAATATTTTCATAACAGTCTTTCTACCTATGAATCAAGAGCGAAATCACCCAACCTTTTATAAAGCGAGGAAAAAAAAGGTTATGTTTACCAACACTGTTCCAAGTGTCGTGTTTCACATAGTGGAGAAAAGGCCCTATTAGGAGTTCTTCAGTTATCAACATTACTCTCCACTGACCAAACCCCTTCATTTTCCTCTTCCATAACATCTTCCTTTAAAGTAAGAGTGCCAAGGATCTATAGGAGAAAAAACAGAGGTGAACAACACCCTACATATATTCTAACCCTTACCAGATAAAACTGAATTATAAGGACGTACATTTCATAAGCAAGTTACATGAAGAAACCACTGTTCAACAGTGCAGATACTTAACCTTTAAGCAAAAATTTATAGCATAGCTATGACATGGATCACTTATCATGCGTTGCTATGAATGACCACTTCTTTAAGGAAGATGGAAAGAAGCACAAGAATAGATTAAGTAGCACATGCAATGCCACTAAAGGAAAACCGAGATTCAAGTTACATACTGCTGGTGAGGTGACTGAAGATAATGAAAAGAGCCTATCTTCAGGCTGAAACTTCCTGGACCGCTTCAAGCTGCAACCACAAGTTCCCAAGAAGTTACATGTCAGTGAAATCAGATGAACAATCAATCCACCACCCCCATCAGTGTATGTGCATAACGACACAAACATTGTGTAAAAGTAAAATCTCCAAACTGATTTGGACCACCTGAAATAACTGGATTTCGGAATCAGTAGCATTCACATATGTCTACATAAAACTAATTGTCTGCATATTTTTAAAAACTTCGTACTTTTTCAATAAAAATAATTGTAAAAGTTCTACTCTTATGATGTTAATATTCATAATGAAGAATTAGTTTAGCACAAACTTGTGTATTACTTTACTACAAACAGAAGCAGCGGTTGATGCTATTTTCAAAAGAGGACAAAAAACCCATAGATTGTACAATCATAGCAGAAACAGGAACTCCATATAGGGATACCATGAAAAACTAGTTCTTTTTGCCCCTTCTGTTTGGTTCCTTTATATATCCAGAGCCACAAGAGTGAACTATTAGCTAATTTCTAGGCTTTCAATTTAAGCAGGTCAGCAGACGAGAATTGTAGTCGAGGATAGTTGCATGAGAGAATAGTGCATGACAAATAGGCAATAATAACTCCACAATATGGGAAAATGTGACGGGAAGTATTTAAGAGACAGGTATCTAAACTTAATGGACAGAATCTCAGCCACTACATACAGGGCAGTGCTCTTTGATGAAGACAGGAACCCTTCAAAACCTTTCAATACATTGCCACATTGGCTTGGATCCTGTAGATAACCTGTCTCCATATCATAGACCTGGATTTGAAAGATTTTTTGTGTACATCAGTGGAGTCTTCAGTTGTGGGGAGGGAAAAAAGATACTCTGTGTGTATACATCAGTTACTCGAACTAGTAAGATTGAAGTAGTGAGCATACAATCAAGCGTTTTTTTCTTGCGTATGGTACATTATGCTCCCACTGCTCTGTTGCTTTTGCAATTTCTCAAACACCCCCAATTTCAACTAGATTGTTATTTACACCACAAACAAAAGCAGACATTGTCCTCAACAAGTCACGTAGCTTACCATGAAAGTTGAACATTAGGCACACACTCACAAGTAAAACCAATTATATAAAACTTGGTTCAAATTCCACAACAACCTCCATTGAGCTAGAAATCCTACCACTCACTTACAATGATTGATCGTAAACAAGTACGTCAAATAAACTATATGACGTTGTTAAGTTGTCTTTTAGGACCCTTTTCCTCCATGTTCTAGTGAACTCAACAAAACATGACTAAAACTACACAAAAAAAAGAAACCTGCTTTTCAATATTACGAAGCTCCTCGTGAAGCTTGGCTCTCCTGCTAAGGAGAGAAGCGAGCATTGCCGACGGGTTCGACGAAGTTTTTTGCCCTGAAATAAACCGGAAAATACGTTAAAAGAAAAAAAAAATCAATTTTTTTTGCTTCCAAACTGAAATTCAATCCCGAAACCACACAAAATATCCAACGGCTACCTTCAGATTCCATTTTCGAGCGAAAAAATATGCAGTGGTGGGAAATTCCTAATCGGTGAAACTGGTTCTCAGCTGGGGCACGCAAGAGATTGATTTTTCAATGGGGCCCGTAAAGGCGGGTAAGTTCCTCTACGGTGTTCTCTTCACTGGCTATCAGGTGCAATTGCCACATCCTCAGCGATGTCGTTTCTATTATTTTGGGCCTACCCGGAGCCTAATGAAGCAATATGGGCCGGATATAAAAAAAGGAGGAGAGACTAACTCCATTGGGCTCTGAGCCCATTTATCTTGTCTCTTTCTGCACGAAGTTTGGTACGCGGCAACTAGAGAGCGTAGCGTCGAAGTAAGCCGGTAGGCTAGACTCTAGAGTATGGCAATGTGGGGGCAGTCTGGCAGTGACTTATCAATCTCGAGGCCGAGGGGCGGGGTTCTTCGACTTCGCCCTTAAGATGGTTATGGAAAGTCCGGATCTGTTTGCGGGCCACAAATAATCCTTTTACTTGTTGATGCGCGACTCTTGACTTTTATTTGAAAGAGATTTTTTTTTTTCTTGACTTTTATTTGAAAGAGATTTATATACACGGTTATTGTATTGATTACGTCAAAATATGTTTGTTTGCCTAAAATTTTGGGATTTTAAATTTCTAACAAAATAAATATATTTTAAAATTTCTAATTATTATACATACATTTCAAACTTTTCACAGACTTTAGTAAACTTTAATATTCAAAAGATTCTTAAAATTTTGAGAATATTACCCAAATTTCAGTAAACAAACATTACCAAAGTTTCCGTCAACGACTCAACCTCCACGGTTGACTCTCCTTTGGAGAAAAAACGAAAGAAAAAGATAATCCTACGCACCGACCTCTTGAATCTTTTTTTTTCGCAAAGTAGAATGCAACTTCATGTATTATGCTCAATAATTTTTATATTAGTTGCAACTTAAACTTGTTCTAAACTTTAAATTTTGTATTTAGATTCTACTCTCAAATATCATATTTTAATTTAACCAATTTTGTTTTAAATGTAGCTGGTCTTCTCCTGTTGGGCCTTTGGGTGTACTAATGGAATAGCTGAGTCAGTATTAATCGGAGCATAAATAATTAGTTTATTAATAAATATAATCTTTATACTATTTTAAATTCTCTCCTCCAGAAATTTTTTACAAGTGTGAAATTAAAATAAAAATGGCACTATATGACACAAATAGTATATATAAAAGCATAGTTCCAAAATTAAGTAGCTTGTTGAGACGTCTACTCTTTCCTAACAAGCAATGAGTGAACCCCTTACAAAATTCAACCCATCATTGAGCTCCACCTCATATGTTGACTAAGGGCCAACTGGATGCTAATCTTATAAGTTCAGTCACCAAACTCCTAAACTACTATCCATTGCTTCTTTCATGACAGCCAAACCAACCGTTAATGATAATTATTAAAGATGATGACCACAGCAACCTGCTTGAAGAAGAGATAATATATAGGAACTGCTTGAGATGCCTTCTCTCTTCAACAGTTTTTGTTCTATATGGTGTCTGAAAAAAAAGGAAGGGAAAAGGAAAATATGACATCAGAACCCATATAAATACACAAGGTGAGGACCACATCTTGTAGTACTTGTACCTACCTTTTTGATCCATCGGGTTAAAGTCAATTATCCAAGATCGAGTGCACGATAAGAGTTGGGGCACCCAACCCTGATCTCCTCGAAAAGTCCGAGTCTTCTGAGAAAATACACAAAAAGATTCTTTAAATAGAGAGAGAGGAAGGTGCAGTTCTCTGTGGTTTTTTGGCAGTACTCCCATATTCTTTGTTTGGCAGTATTTCCCATTTCGTTCTTTAGTCTTTTGCCCCCACCCTTCTCGGCCCGTCAGTTTTCCTCTCTTCCATAATAATACTTTGCCTTTCCGTCCATACCCATCCACCAGTTTAGCTTTCTCTCTTCCTTTTATATCCGAACTTGCTCTTCTTCTTCCCTTTTCTTGCTCAGACGTTCTTAGCCACCATGTCTTTAAGATGGCTCAGTCGGGTATCTCTCTTTTTCTCTCTGTGTTTTGGTTTTATTGCAGCTAGTTACTTTGAACCATAGGAATACAACCGGCAATTCATATGCGAACTAACCATATCTGTTTTTTTGTATCTGAACGGATCTTTAATCGTTCTTGATGTATTTTCTTTTTCACTTCCTAAATATTCGACTTGGATGGAAACTTAGATCACTTGTTTCTTGGTTCATTTGACTGCTAACGAAGTTCGTGAAAATATAAAAAGATTGATTTGTTTTTCTCTGGTGGAGGATTGGTTGCCAGTTAAATTAAAAACCTCAGAGTTTCTCACGATATGTAATATCTATGCGATCCCTATTTGGTTTTCGTGTTCTTTTAGAATTCCCTTTATTGATTTGATCCATTTTAGAGTATTTGACATGAAAGTACTCAGATAAGAGGAACTAATAGCTACCGGTAAAGAACCTGATTTGTTTCCTTGATTGATTCAGACCTTGCTGCAGGATTGGATTTTGTGGTATTTAATTGTAGGGCCGTAGACGTCTGAATTATTTTCTAGATATCACCATGGCGTCTCATAGCATTCATAATTATATCGGCTATTACATGGGAAGACCATTGTTGATCATCTATGACGAGTTGTGATGAGTATCTTGTTAGCTAAAGAGGAACTAATAGCTTTTTATGATTCACCTTATTTGATTTTGAAAAATTTGGGAAGTTTAGGTGGAACAATTTTGTGATGCAATTTGATTTGGTTTCCAGCCCAACGCTTCGTGGGGCATGGGTGTTGGTGATCATGCCAAGAACACGTTTTTGGAACTGAAGCAGAAGAAGGTCCATCGTTACGTGATCTTTAGGGTTGATGAGGGTAAAAAGGAGGTTGTGGTTGAGAAGACTGGTGGTCCAGCTGAGAACTATGACGATTTCACCGCAGCTTTGCCTCTGGATGATTGCCGATATGCTGTATACGACTATGATTTTGTTACTTCTGATAACTGTCAAAAGAGCAAGATATTCTTCATTGCATGGTGAGCTTTTGCCTGTGATCCAAATTATTGCATTTCTACTTGCATTATATCTTCCTCTGCTAGAGGGTAACCAATAAATCAGCACTTTTATCCTCCTTGTGAGGATGCCACTCAGCATTATTAATTTCTCTCATATATTTTTAATCAAAATATAGAAGAATTTGCAAACCACAACACCTTGTTTTCTGGATTTATTCTGTTGCTTCTCTATTTTGTGTTATATATCGCCCCCCTTTTGTTAGTCCCTTTATTAAATATCCAAAAGTTCTTGCTCTCGCATTTTGGGAACAGTTTTCATGACAAAGATGATGAATTTTAGGTTGTTATTTAGTTATGATTATTATATTGAAATCAGGTTATCTTCGTCCGAGCGCATCCCCTACAAATGCTGTATGTTATTTCCAGCATATTTGCACCCATTTTTCTTCTATAAGATTGCTACATGTGGAAAGCCCCCACACCCCCAGCTTTAATAGCTGGCAGTCCTAATTATGGAAATAACTGTTTCTTGCTTCTAAATCATCAGAAGAGACTAGGTATTTTCTCATCTTTTCTGGCATCCATTTTTATGCATGTCAAATCTGGTTGAAATTTGTTGACTGGATGACTGTACTTTCTGAAGTTTCTAGAATTCAGTTCAACTATTGTCTATGTTTGAAGTGAAATAGGTTAATTTGATATAGACCTAGATCTAAAAGATAAGATGAGGGGCTCAAAGGGTGTATGCCACAAATGATATGTTTTAGATGGTATTTTTAGATGTTCTTAATGTATTTCGTTGCTTTACCTATGCATTAATTGATCCTACGGAATGTCCTTTATGTTTTCAAATCTGTTCCTGATGCTGATGTGGGTAAGGCTTGTGTTGAATTCTAATTTAAAACTTTCTACTTAATGGATTTTGAACTTTGGCTTTTTATGAGAAGTTGGTGCCCATATTTTTGCTTTGTTATTGAGCAACTGAGGAAAACAGAGAAAAGTAAGCTCTAGTTTTGACAATGCGGTTTTGTTTCTTATGCTGGGTTCGATTTTCTGAAGAGAAAATGGATTATGAGAGTACTTGTGGAAGGACTGTTGCTGTGACCAAGCCTGTATGTTGACCACAGTTTACGTATTTGTTCCTGTAGTTTTCACTACCGGCTTTTCAAAATTACCTTTCCTTTTTTCCATGTTTTATTCTACCATCATTTGTACTACTTGTTTTTACAAAACACGCCTTTTCAAGTCTCTGGCAATTGTGTAGCACCAAGAGTTGATCCTAGTTTTCATTGCTCGTGACTGTATCATTGTGTTTATCTTTTGTCATACAGCAATGGCACATTAGCATTAGTATTGGGGTACTTTGGCTTAAGATCTTATTTTTAATGATTCATTGCATGAAATTGGAATCAGGTCTCCCTCATCCTCTCGAATTCGTGCAAAGATGCTCTATGCCACATCTAAAGACAAGTTTAGACGTGAGCTGGATGGTGTCCACTATGAGATTCAGGCTACTGACCCTACTGAGATGGATCTTGAAGTGATCAGAGACCGTGCACACTGAATGGTTTTTCAAGCTAGTTCTTCGTTGGAGATAAGATCTGATAGGGTTTTGCCAACCTATGAATTAGCTATCCCGATGCAGAACCCATTTTTGACACTAGATAGTGTTGCACAATCCTTGAATAAACTGACATCTGTGAGGCATACTAGTTATATATCCGATAACCGAGAAAGACAATTTCTTATTGATTCTGGATTCTCATGGGAAAATTAGTTTGTAAATCGATATTTGCAAATTAGTGATGCAAGGCATCTTGTGAAATTGGTCTCAAGAAGAATTCCTGTAAACTGATATGTAGAAATTCTTCATGTACATTAACTTGGGATATATGCAAAGCAGCGAAATTGCTCTTGCCCTTAATCTCCCCTGCTTCAATTCTTGTGTCTTCATCTGTCATCTCCTCTGTGGATTTCCTTTTTGATTCAGTAGCCCTGTCTAAACAGCACGGCCGAGAAGTTGATTTCATTCCATGCAAGGAGCAAAATCCTGACCTAGCCCAGGTCTCCTCCCGGATCCTAGAAAAATATGAGAACCCAGATGCACCCATCATAGTCCATAGCTTTGCGTCCACCCTGAGTAAGGGCTTGAGTGTCCCAAAGAAACTTGAATACTTTACCTCTATGTACTCCCTGTTTTGTTCCCCTGTTTCTTCAATAATCTAGAACCTTAAAAATCAGTATTCTAATCTAATTTATCAAGATTATAGTATGTAGGTTGGTGATCTGAAAGTTTGTCTTCCTTTGTCAACTTTTCGAAATTGGCCATTGATACGAGAAAATCTAAGCTATATAAGGATGAGAATAAGAGGTTGTACACAATTTCTTATGGGGACATCAAGTATTTCTTTGCCATCATACTCCGAAGCAAGGTACCTCTATAATGCAACAAAAGCTACTCCAATGAAAGCAGCGTATAATGATGCAGAAGCTAATTAACGCATTAAAGAACATAGGTTTCATTAATCAATCGACTGTAGATAACTACAACATGGTGTGAAAATTGCTGTTAGACAGACTGCAATCGCCATGTTCTGATGGACTTCTGCCTGCTCTTATTCTGTCACTGTCTCATTCTCATCCCCGTTCTCACCTGAAATCTCCTCCAATGATTTACCTTTTGCTTCAGGCACCAGAAAATAAACAGGATGCCAAAGAAGTTGACCACACCCAACACAATGAGCGAATTCTTCACGCCAATACCTGGAGGGTACCCTGCATCTGTATTGGCCGGATCCTGGTTCTGAGCCAAATACAAGAAACCAAATGCACCCACTCTAGCTCCAAGCTTTCCTGCTGCTGCAGATATCCCGTGGCAAGTAGACCGTAACCTAGCCGGGAAAATCTCAGCTGGCACGATAAATGTGGTGGCATTAGGCCCAAAATTTGCAAAGAAGAAGGTGAGTGAATACATGACCACAAACCCAATACGGTTGTCCTTGTGAGTCCAGTGGTTGTACGGAAAAGCCAGGGCAAACATAAACACGGTCATGAAGAAGAAACCCATTATTTGGATAGCAAACCTTCCCATCGTGTCAATGAAGGCCACTGTAAACCAGTAGCCTGGCACGGTACTGCATAGAGCGATTAGTGTTTGTGCCCTCGCAATTCTAAAGACCTCCTCAATGGCATTCATGGTCTTTGCTGGGGGAATCCATCCAATTGCACTGAAGGTATCCTTTTGGAACAGATTTTGGCTCTAAAATGCAATATCAAGCAAGAACCATGTGCTTGCTGTTCCTAGCAAGTGAAGTCCATGAAGACGAACAAACTCCTTAGAGAACAAACCAAATCTCAAAAATCTGGGGTTCTGCTTCAATGTCAACCTGCATAACCTTTGACATGTCGGATGCAGCCTGTTTTGCATCCTTGGCAACAAGGGCAGTGTAACGGGCAGTTTCAGGCATCTTCAACCGCCAGTAGAAGGTGAGAAGCGCACCAACCATTAGAATAATTCGCCATAGATAATCTGCTTGCGGAACAGTGGAGCCAACTGGATCAACTTGGTAAGTAGGAGAACCATAGCTGGCCTGGAATATGGAGGCCATTATAATAGCAAATATACCACCACCTAAAATGCCAAAGCCTTGCATGGCAAAAACTGCAGCAATGAAGGCTCCACGAGTCTTCTTATTTGCATATTTGGACATGATGGTAGCAGCAAGTGGGTAGTCACCTCGTGGCTCCTATGCCAAAGCCAAGCAAGAATCGGAAGAAGCAAAGCGTGCTAATGACAGCTTTCGCGTCATGGCCGAAAGAAAGAGCTGAAGCAATCGAGCAAACAAACATGAGCATCAGCGTCAATCCATAGACTCGCTTACGGCCCATCTTGTCACCAAGCCATCCAAAGAAGAGTTGGCCCGCCAGGGTTCAACAAAGTGCTACACCATTAACAGCGACTGATACATTGGGAGGCAATGTGCCAGGCTTTGCTGCGCCATCAACATGGTAGTATATGCGGCCAAGCAACTTCGTCACAAGGGATATGCAGAACAAATCATATGCATCCGTGAAGAAGCCCATTCCAGCAATGATAATTGCAGTGAAGTGGTACCTTTGCGTTTTTGCTACATCGAGCGCGTTTAGCACCTCCAATTGTTCCTTGGCCATGGTTATGAGCTATCTCACTTACAAACTGCCTTGTCTTTGCCCAGTCTCTCTCCCTCTATCTCTCCCAGACGGACAAGTTCTTTTCGTCTGCTATCTGCTGGAGTTGCACAAGAGCGTTCAGGTTCGAATAAGACCAACTTTTCTACGGGAGTGACTAGAATCTTTCATTGGACATGTGAACAGACATAAGATTTCGTATACAAATATAGCATTAAAGGGGCAGAAAAGCTTCAAATTCCGTCATGATTTATAAAGAAAGAGAAATACTAGGCGAATCCAATTTCATAACATATCCTATATCGACCAATTATAGCACTTAAAAATTGAGTATAGAACGATTGTCCGAAGAGTAGATATAAGGAAAAAATGAGAGGTACTCCAGAAACCATTTAGAGTTGCAATTGCCACTGCAAATACTTTCTTCTTATTCCTCATACCATTCAAATACACTGTTCGGGTTTCTTTTGGAAATTGAAGTTTCCCACGGAACTATAGAACATCAGAGAAACCATGATACACTTGACATGAGATTATGTTTCCTTTTATGCAGAAATTCGTTTTGATGATGTACTTGTATAAAGATGATAAGTTAGGATCAGGATCACCTCGAATATTGTACATAATATGCTTTGAAACTGGCTATTCAACAACAATAACAATGAAACCTCGAAATATGCCTTAAGAATCTCTTAAGATTAGTACAAACATTGAGCTTCCTTTTCCAAGAACATGTCAATTAAGGATTATGAGTTGGTTTGAATACCAAAACCATTTTTACCAGATTGAAAGAGTTCTTTACAATACACAGAGCAGCTTCCTCATGATATACAACGATACGCATATAAGACAGCAACCTCAATTAACAAGAATATACAGCAACGGGTTACGATGTGTTTGTCTACCTAAACATGAGATGAAAACAAAACACCAAACACAAATGCTGGAAGTCCCACATTGCTAGAGAAACTAGTCAATATGCTCCTTATAAGATTGTGACATCCCTCACTCCTCAAGACGTCTTTTGGAGTTGAATTAGGTCCACCTTTCATATATTGTGTAAATTCTAATAGTATCGGAGCAATATTCTTAGTTTGTGATCCCACCGTCACCCGTTTCTACGTATTGGCTTGGGTGTTCTCCCGCCACACGTGAAGGGCGTGTTGGAAGTCCCACATTGCTAGAGAAACCAGTCAATATGCTCCTTAATCAACAAAGCGAATAACATTAAAATTATAAAACAAAGTCAATACAATTAAGGAGGGTCACAATAAAGCCAAGGAAGCCGATTATGATGCCCACAGAAATTGGAAAGCATCCCTTTACGTGAGAGAGGAAGCAGCCCATTGGACAAGGGTGTGAGCAGCAACATTAACACACCTAGGAAACGAGAACAAGAGAAAAGAAGGGAGCTGAGCTAAGCAATGGCTTGATCAACAAAACTAAAGGTTAATCTGCCAATATGTGAACCGCATATTCCCCTGTTTCTCGTTCTTACCCCTCTGTCATCCTTAATTTTTAGGTTTAACAAACACTATGTCAATCTTTCCGCGCATATTCCCAGGGGATTTTTCGGCTAAGTTTATCGGTTACACAGTTTCACAGTTGTATTCTGCCGACAAATATCATCCTCTCTCATTAATCTCCCTCGTAAACCTCCCATGGTTTACGTGAGTGGCCGCACTTTTTATATGAGAAAATTCCACGCAAGGTGGCAGAGAATGCTGTGCGTGACATTAATGTTCGGCTTCAAAATTAAATTTGATGTTCCTTATCTTTCTGCCATTTGGGAAGTATTATGTTGAATATATAGAAGGCCGTGATCACCGTCAAAGGTGTTTGCTCTTCAAGAAAATGAAGTTATTCAAATTGAGATGAAATGATTGGAATTGCATACGATTTTCTTCAATGGCACTGGTGGATACAGGGGGGTTTCAAGAAACTGAAGTTATTCAATTTGAGATAAAATTATTGGAATTGCATACGATCTTCAATGGCACTGGCGCCTGGCCGCGGAGACAGGGGACTAACCCTCGAACCTGACCTGAATGTCCAAGTGTAAGTATTATTCTAAAAAAAATATAGCTCAGAAAATTCTTGGACTAAAAAAATTAGCCTATAACCTTCTGCGCCTGCAATATAATGTAAAAAAAAAAGAAAAAGAAAAAAGAGAGCTCAATGAAACTTGAGCCCGAGCCAAATCTGATCTGTCTGGGCGGCTTGGGTTCAAATTCCTTGTCCCAATTGATTCGGGTCGAGTTCAGGGTGGGTAAAACTCGAAATGCCCAACCCTAATTACAAGTGTATTTCGGGTAAAGAATTGCGAAGAATTCTGATAGTTAATGATTGAGATTTGTAATTTTATATACTAAAATACATAAGAAGAGTGATTGTTGTTTGGAAAAATCCAATAGGTTTGTGAAAGGAATAAATGTCGTGTGTCATAATGTCCCCCCAAGTGGAGGGGCCAGCCACTTGCAAGACTTTCTCATCAGTTATATTTCTGTTGGAAACCTTGACCGGCCCATAGAGGAAGGTAAGCAAGAAAAACATATACTTTCTAGAGCCCAAATGCGAACTTGAATTGATTATAGAGGGCCATGCTATGTTCATCACCATGTATATCTGAAATTTTCACTACACTGTCGCAGGTGCATGCAGGAGATTCTGTCAAGTGTTTCCTTTTTATAATTTTTTTGTTCTTTTCGTTGAGTGATCCAGTTTTGAAACATCTGTTCAAGAAGATTATGACCTCGTCTTCTACAAATTGGGAACATAAGTCAAGCCAGTTGTTAAACATGCCTAGTTTTGCTAGTTTCCAGATTATCATGACCGTTGCAGAGGATCTGGTCCGATTATAATTGAGTTTCTCGAGGATTATAAAAGTTTTTGACATTTTAGTTCCTTGGACTCGTAACTTTTCTGGACTGGAAACATGCATGCTTACAGATGTGAGAATAGTGGAATCTGCAATAAATATGACTATTTAAGAGGCTTGACAGTTCACTATGCTCTACTATTTTTTCCTCACTGTCAGCGTGAAAGCTTCTACTTCTGCTTCTGCTGCGATTTCTGAACCTACCTATTAAGTGTAAATTTGTTGCTCACATGGTCACTCTCAGAATGTCCCAATGGGTTAAAAGCATTTTCTTTCTTTTTCTTTATGGTGCTTGAAGTTTGAATAACAGGAAAAAAATGCTCTACTACGTCACATGGCATCATGAGAAAGCCCAATGAAATGGATGCAAAAAGAAGAATACAAGTCATGCTGATTCTGTTCTAATTTGCCAGTCCAAGAGGAATAAATGTCATGTGGAAGCTGTATAATGCTAGTGGGTGTCTAAAGTCCCAGATAATTTCAAAGTTCGGCTTCAACCTTAGTGGCCAGCCAGGTTGGAATATGAAGGTTTTTTCAATCATTTTATATTCACATTGGAGAAGTTGACCATTAAAGGAAATTATGCACCCCTTCAGGGAAAGGAATCTACATTTGACAAATTGCATCATCTTCTGTAGGAATTATAATGGAAGTTGTTGAGCATTAAACGTTTTGAGATTTTCAAGTTCCTTGGACGGAAAATTCAATGAAAACAGAAACTGCAATTCGATGCAAACTAGCTGTACTCGAGCATCAAGAATACTGAGAGGAGTACTGCATGCAGCAGACAACCTTCTTTTCACTAGAGTATAATATATCCATATCATTCTTACAGGAAATCAATGGTCGACCATCCTTCATAACAAAGGAAACATTACCATTGGTGTTACTACTGGCATCCTAGATGATTCCTGTCCTATAGTTCAATACTAAACGTAAAGCAGGTTGGCAATCATCCAACCACAGATCAGTTAATTTTTTTTCTATCTGATCTGATGCTTGAGAAAAAAATTATGTCTTCATTTCTTAAACCAATTAGAAGTTTCTTCCTACTCCTTTGAGGAATAGGAAAAGGACAATCCATAGGCTGTCACCTTCAACAGACGGGATTCCATCCTTCAACCCAAAGGGGCCCAGAGGAGCGAGTAAAGAAAAGAATGTTGAAGAGGGAATCTGAAAATGCCCACCCGACCAGAACCTGCTGTGTAAAAAATGCAAAATCTTTAACAATGTTTAATTCCCCTCTGTTTCATCATCAGCAATCGAATATATGCATTTGCTTTAGAAAAGAAGAATCGAGGAAAGACAAGGAGCTTATCTCCTACATGCAAGGCAAGTGAGGATCAATTTGAACTGTTAAACAGTCCAAGGGAATGACATATCATCCTCCCTTGTTCTATCCAAATGGCTATGGTAACACATTGCAGATGTACTTTCATCCATTAACCAGTTAATTCTCCACATTACTATGATGGGACAGAAATATTCTAGGCACAAAACTGAAATTTGCTCCATAGTTGAGGATGAACTCCCATGCACAGAAACTTTAATGCTTTATGATACTCTAAACCAATTTGTGGGCAGGTATCTCCATACGCCCCCCAAAAAAGAAAAAAATGTCCACTCTATAGCCATCATCCGAGAAATCTTTTCTGATGAGACCAAAGAATTAGTCTTTTTCGTGTGACTACAGATTCTCTATAGTCCTTAGTGCGGCTCTGAGCTTGCACAGCAAACCTACTACCAATAAATTGTTTACTTTCCGTCAGTAAATATGAGTCGAGCAGATATCAAAGTCTTAGAAAACGGACCTAACACCTACTTAAACTATGAAATGGATTCCAATTTATAAAGCACAGATTGCAGTAAACAATTTTCCTCCACCTTTTCAAATGCAGGACTCATATATTCTCCAAGTTAAACTAAACCAAGGGAAACGCAGTCAGTAAAGGAGATCAGCAGCACAAAGAAAATGCAGGATACGACCATTTGGTTAGAACTATTCAATCTCGGTGGATGCTATCATTTTAGAGATAATCAAAGCAGGGAATGAAAAGATTGAAGGACTAATTCTTCTCATGTTGCGCAATATTAAGCGACAACAGTAACTCGAGTCGCTACAGGACATAGAGAGAGAGAGAAAAACACAAGAGAAGAGTAAAAAGAACTAGTACAGCATTTCAGCTTCTCTTGCCAAATGATGAAGGATTACATATTATTCTAAGACCAACTGCTTACTGACAGAGCGAAGAAGAAAGACAAGGCTTGCTTCTCTCACTATAAAGAAAAGGGGACTCATAGCATTGTACTTGAAAAACTTTATACTGACACAATCTAAGAAAGAGGAACAGTCCTGTTGTTATAAGAAGATGGTAGCTCCGACTCCAGCACTTCTCCATTTTCATCCTCGTTCTCCCTAGACATCTCCTCCAAAGATTTTCCTTTCGATTCGGGCACCAAGAAAGTAAACACAATCCCCAAGAAGTTTATTCCACCCAACACGAGGAGGGAGTTCCTCACCCCAATTCCTGCAGGGTACCCTGCATCTGTCTTGGTCTTGTCCTGGTTTTGAGCCAAATACAAAAACCCAAATGCACCAACAATAGCCCCGAGCTTCCCAAATGCTGCTGATATGCCATGGCAAGTAGACCTGAGCCTAGCCGGGAAAATCTCGGCTGGCACGACGAAGGTGGTGGCATTAGGCCCGAAATTAGCAAAGAAAAAGGTCAGTGAATAGATGACCACAAAGCCGATGCGGTTATCCTTGTGAGTCCAATGATTGTAAGGAATAGCCAGGGCAAACATGAACACTGTCATGAAGAAGAAACCCATCAATTGGATAGCAAACCTTCCCACCTTGTCAATGAAAGCCACTGTAAACCAATAGCCTGGGACAGTACTACATAGAGCAATTAGTGTTTGTGCCCTCGCAATTCTAAAGACCTCCTCCATGGCATTCATGGTCTTTGCCGGGGGAATCCATCCAATTGCACTGAAGATATCCTTTTGGAACAGATTTTGGCTGTAAAATGCAATATCAAGCAAGAACCATGTGCTTGTTGTTCCTAGCAAGTGAAGTCCATGGCGACGAACAAACTCCTTAGAGAACAAACCAAATGCATTGGCTGGTTTTTTAGCTAATTGCTCTACCTTCTGTGGTTCTGCTTCAATGTCGACCTGCAGAACCTTTGACATATCACTTGCAGCCTGTTTTGCATCCTTGGCAACAAGGGCGGTGTAACGTGCAGTTTCAGGCATCTTCATCCTCCAGTAGTAAGTCAGCGCAGCTGGGAGTGCTCCTACCATTAGAATGATCCTCCAAACATAGTCTGCTTGAGGGACAGTTGAGCCAATTGCATTGACCTCATAAGCCGGAGCATCAAACTTGGCCTTAAATGCAGATGCAATAATGATTGCAAATATACCGCCTGCTAAAATTCCAAAGCCCTGCATGGCAAAGACAGCAGCAATAAAGGCACCACGGGTCTTCTTATTGGAATATTCGGACATGATGGTAGCGGAAAGAGGGTAGTCGCCACCAATACCAAACCCAAGCCAGAACCGGAAGAAGCAAAGTGTTGCCATGACAGATTGGGCATTGTGGCCAAAGGAAAGACCTGAAGCAACGGAGGCTATAACCATGAGCATGAGAGTCATTCCATAGACTCGCTTGCGGCCCATCTTGTCTCCAAGCCATCCAAAGAAAAGCTGGCCGGAAAGAGTTCCACAGAATGCTACACCATTAACAGCAGCTGCAACATTGGGAGGCAGCGAGCCGGGTTTTTCTGCACCATCAACATGGTAATATATGCGACCAAGCAATTTGGTGACAAGAGAGATACAGAACAGATCATATGCATCGGTGAAGAAGCCCATTCCAGCGATGATAATTGCAGTAAAATGATACCATTGTGTTTTTGCAACATCGAGCGCATTTAGCACCTGTAGTTGGTCGTTGGCCATGGTTTTCTGTCTCACTCGAAGCTTCACTTCTCTGTTCTCTCTTTCTCAAAAGCTTTCTTCTCTGCAAAGGTGAAGAAGAGTAAATACACGAATGACCAACATATTTTGAGATCTTTATATAAGAGCCGAAGGCTTAAGCCAAAGAGATACAATTAAGTATTTCGTCCTCTTAGAATATTATATAGCTTTTAATCGTATTTCTTAATTTTGGTTTTAGATTATAGGACCCAACAATCAAGGTCAACAAGAAATAAGTAATCAGAAAAATGCAGGACTGCACATGGCACCCGTATCTTGCGCCAAACTCAAATAACTAAAATTATAAGGATGATGATGAAAAATTAAATCTTTTACGGTTCTTAGCTTGAGGTAAGAATCTTCACGAGCTAGTCTCTGGACTGTTTTGAAAAGAGAGGACAAAATCGTGCATTTACTGGACTTCTCGAACCAAAAGGAAATGGTAATTTAGCTAAAAGAAGAAGAGTAGGTCAACTGCTCCACTTTTTTCTTCTCATGCTTCCCATGCTTAATGATTTAACTTTAAGAAAAACCCAGAAGTAAAAAAAGCCGGTGGCCAAAAGTAAAAACAAAGAGAATCAGAGAAAAAGAAAATTCCGGCATATTATAGCTCACTTGCTTTTTTATTTGGAAAGGAAAATAAATTGAAACGCGGGTAAAAAGCCCCAAATTGTTGCCATTTAAAGATCAAAGAAACTCTCGTTTGCATGCATAAAGAATCCTAGAAAGACAGTTAATTTTTGTTTTCTAGTATTTTATCATTTCTTTATTATTACTACCATCCTTTGTTACTTTTTACGTAGTTATAATTCATGCATGATTGATCCTAAATCTGAGGAACAACATAAAAGATCACTCATAACACAAAGATGCAACTTGAGAAAGGTGAAAAAGGAAACACGTTCCCAAATGCTCCCAAGAATCCCCACACAGTTAGCAAGAGACAAAGAAACATGCTTAGATAAGAGAAGTTTCCCATTATACTGACCTGCTGAGCTTTCTGGGAATCCGAAGCAGTAAAAACAAGAAAGAAAAGTCTGTTTGTGTATGAGAGGGGGAAAGAGAGAGAGAGTGCTCTTGTGCTTAAGCAGATCAAAGAAAGAAAAGGAAGTAAAGGTTGTGGGGAAAAGAATGGGCAGAGGCTGTATTTATAGTGAGCGCACTGAGCGGGGTTTGCAAATTACAATACAGACCCGAAAACTCGAGTTATTCCGGTATATTCCGGTCCCCCCCCCCCCCCCCCCCACACTCGCCCTCTTTATCTCTCTCTGTTTTGGTCAAATTAGCGTGCCTTTACGACGCCGCTTTTTGCTGCTCTTCTCCTCAGGCCTCCTCGCCTTTTCTTTGGTCAGTTATGGACCGTCGATTTAATCCATTGTTTTTTCCGTCATATGATTACGATTTGATTAATATAAATAGTGGGCCCAGCGTCTTTACCTTTCTTCACTTCTCGAAGCAAGTCAAACTTGGACTTCAAAGCGTGTTTGTTGCGAGTTTTGTAAAAATTGGACAGATCGGAGTTATCCGAAAGGATAAATATAAAATTGGTTCGTCCGTACTATACTTAAAAATTGATTTAGTCTTTGTGAAATGTAAAATATCAATTTAGTCCCTGTAATTTTAAAAAGTGATAAAATCAATCCTTGATGGAGGACCAATAACAAACGAAAATAGAATCACAGGGACTAAATTGATATTTTTCATATCACAGGGACTGATTTTACATTTATCCCTTATCCGAAATACCAACAGCTATATTTCCAACTGATTAAAAAAATACGATTTTTCAGCAAATAGATGGCAAAAAATCCCTGTTACGTTTATTTTTAAGTTCTTAATTAATGATCAAAATATTCTATAAGGATAAGCATTTGAAAATATAGAAGCTAGCACATACATGTTTTGTAGAAATTTGAGACCGTATGAATACAGCGGCCTGGCCTGCGTACGGTATTTAATTTGAATTATAAAACTATACGTTTCAGATTGAATAATATTATACTAATCATCCATAATTATATTAATATCGTTCCTTAGTATATACGATAATATGCTGGTTATGGGTTGCTTCATTGTATTTATTATTTAATTTTCTTCGGGATTGTTTAATTTTCATAAAAAGCAACCTTTTGGGTAGCACTAAAAGTTAAAAAAAGTTTTGGTTGGAAAATTCGGATTTTGAAACGCAAAACGTTGTACCCTTCCTAAGCATGAACATAAGACTTTTAATTAAGGGTGAGTACTAGAACGAATAGAATCGAAATGATCAATTTCGGTTCCGTTTCGGTATTTATTTGAATGTAAAATACCGAAATGAAATCGGAATTCCCGGTTCGTCATGTGGACATTTTTTGAGCCCTAACAACCTAAAAATATTTATTTGACCAAATTTTTAAAAGATTTTCTATTATTCTTTATAAATTAAACAATAAAGGTAAACATTCAACCAAAATCTAGATTCTATAATAAACATTTAAACAAATTCAGTACTCATCATGTGTTATACTTTATTTTGAGCCCTATTTAAAAAAATGGAATAAAAGATTTTGATATTTTTTAGTTATTCATCGTAAATTAACAATAAATGTAAAATTTTCATCTAAAATCTAAATTTTAAAATAAACATTCAATCATATTACATATGTTAAATTTTTTTTCGAGCACTATTTTTTTTTTTAGAAAAATTAGAACCGAAAATTTCGGTTCCGGTATACGTCGGAATAGGAATAGGAATAGGAAGTAGAACCGGAAATATTATTTTTATTAATTTGGTAAGTGGAAGAAGGGACGTTGCGTAGAAAGAGAACCAATTATGAAACGCAGGGTGACGAGAGAACACGAGTTGCACAGCCAAGCGGTGAACAGTGAGATCACGATTGCGAGCGCCGCGTAAGATATATACTAATTGTAATAATTGGGCGGAGAGTATATATGAACGAACGTCCACGCGGGGGATCACCGGCCGGGGGTCAATGCACGCAAGAATGGGGGAAAGCCACTGTATCATAACCGACCCTTTGTTGTGCCTATCGGATTTCGGGTACATGAAATATGAATACAAGTTGGTCACTCCCTCATCATATTCTGTCCACATTGCCATTAATTAATTACTCTCATATTGATTGATTAATCTCCAGCACGTTGCTGTAAATTAAATAGGCCAATAGAACAAGTATCTGGAGAAATGCAACACTTTGCATGTGTCAAAAATTGTCAACTTTTCGTCTAATCTAATATAGTGTTTGAATTTTTCTCGTTATCAAAAAAAGAACATTATTAAACTATGGAAAAAGTGCTATGTACATCAAACTTATAATTTTACCGCTAAGATTATTATGTATAATAATTTCTATTTGTATATATAATTTTTATTTTAATAAACAATTCTTTTTATTAAAGGTAAATATTATAAATTTTAATAGTTTGAGAATGCAATGTCTTAAAAGAAATAATTTGGATACCATGATGATAATTCCAAATATTGTAAAAAATAAATTTTAAGCATCTTAAATACATACCCTATTCTAGCTTTACATGAAGGAAAGGCTTTGCCCTAAACATAATTAATTTCTCACAAAAAAATCAATTAAGAGAGAGGTACAAAACGTAATTTAGTTACGCTTATTAGCCAAGTTTGTTATAAAAAGTTGAGATATGGATTAACTTATAATAAATATCAGCTTGGCTTTACTGGGTTACCAAGTTTATAATATCTAAAACCAACACTAATTAAGTACCACGTCATGGTAAGTGTAAATTCAATATATGAGCTACTAAACCATTGGCTTGGCATAAACTATTCACCTTTAATTATTTTACCCTTATAATTTTCTTATCATTATATCCTGTACGAGATAAACTCGTCCAAACATGGAATAAAAATAGTAATTTTCGTCAAATTATCGATGAAAGTTGCGAAATGTAAATATTTGATAGTTGAAGGACAAAAAGTAACATAATCTACCATCTATGATGAAAAGTATCTTAAACTCGATAATAAGAGGCTGTTCGGTTAAAAAAATTCTCACAATACGAAAAATTCTACAACCAAATATCATTTTTAACACCACATAAAAATAACTACAACACGCTATCAATAAAGTTAACATCACCTAAAAATTCTTAAAACACAAAAAATTCTTAAAAAAAAAACCCACAACCGAACATCCTACTGTAGTTGTAGACTTTGATAAACTTTAGCTTCTATATTAATGTTGACTCCCCGTAGGTTTGTGTTAACACTTTTAAGGCACGCATGCGTGTCTGAATATATAGCTTATGAAATTCTAACAAAGCCGCGAGCAAGTAGGCCATTAATTAATTAAATTAGTGTTGACCTTTAGCTGATCTCAATTTTCCTTTCCTCATAAATCACGCGAAAGGCTTTCATTTTTCTAGGCGTTTACACGTTTTTCAAAAGAAGTGAGCTTCCTTGTAGCACTTTAGCCCTAGCAGGTCAGGTCGTTGACGTCGATGTCATGCTTTGAAATATCCATTGACGAACCCGCCAACAAAGCTACATGGGATATGCACAAATTTCTTGGGGGTCCCCAAAAGCTTGATACTTCACAGCCCCTCGCAAGTAAGATCTGCACGATCTTGCCCGTGGACCCCCTCCTTCTCTCCATGTGAAGCCGCACATGTTCGACTTTTGTTGACTCAACCTGCCGGGAAAACGCTATGATCCCTGTGATTGCACCTTTCAACCTACGGGTCATATGAACATAAAGTAACGTAGACTTGGACACATGTTTAGTGTTTTTTATTTTCAGATTTGGACCCACAATTTTGTGAAAACCTACACCTTGTATACTTCGTCGGCTTGTTAATTATGGGAGGGGAGGGCTAGCTAGCTGGTCCGGCTGGGGAACCTTCCCATGCCACCTAAAAGCCCCATAAATTTCTCTATTTGTTGGGTATGGTTTGACACAAAACTTAAATTAATCGACTGCTTAGTACACAACACATCATTAGGTTATCTTAAACTCGTTTAATTTAGTCCGGTGGCAATAAAAGTAATACGGCGCTTACTTATCTTTCGCTTAGGCTTGTGGTTTCGAAGTTTGTATAATGGGGATTAGGGAGCAATAATAGAGGAGGTAGGCAAAAAAATTCATTTCCTACATATATATAACCAATTAGCATACTCCAAGTCAAAAATTAAAACATAATTAATTTGCTCATGCTTACTCATATAGGTTGCCGCTTTCAATGTCTCCTTAAACTTAGCACATGATAGTCGAGCAAACGAAACAATTAGTCATATAAAACTTAATTATAAGCCTTATCCATATAACTAACGCCGGCTGCTCTTAATACATTAAAGCTTTCACATGTATTCGTGTCAAAATGAACGTACGCGTTTCCACGGCAACCCCAAAATATCTGTCATCCCCTACCTTAAATTAAATGGGTAGGAGTAGGGCTGCATAATCCCGGTGTAGGCCGGTTTTCAAAAAATTATCACTTACACCTATACCGTTAAGGGCAAAAATCGGCCCTTAACGGTGGTGGTTTCCAGTTATCCTACATTCATATTAGGCCATTTTTTTAGCATATTACGCATTTGACCCAATGTAATGTAATTGACATTCAAGGGAAAACGATGCAAGAAAAGAAAAGATACAGAATAGAGTATTCAATGAACACAGTTCTAGTTATGTAACAATTAGTCTCAACACAAATTGTAAGGAAATCAACTAGCAATGTCTTAAGATCATGGAGAATTCATCTAACATTGAAGATTTGCATCAAATCAGCAGGCTTCTTCTTAAAAATATCAGTCTCCTGTGACCTTAACCTCTCCATTGTCTGAACAAGGGGAGAAGAGAATCAAATAGGCAAACCACCTATTATTTTCTAGAACCGAGCTTGATTATTATTACTTTTTTTTTGGAAATTCACTTGGAAGTTTCCAAGTATTAGAGTACTTAATTAGTGCCAATACTAATACCCTGTCACATATAATTGGCATCTTATTTTCTAGAGCTTACAAGCAAACCACCCATTATTCATGGAGTCTAACATGTATTGGTGCTGTCAATATCTTTTTTAAATAAAAAAATCAATCAATGTAATACTTCTCTAAGTCAACTTTATCTGCAAATGTGGTCCAATATGTGTAGTTTGTGCTCTGAGAAACTCTGTTGCTTCTTTTATGCGCTGTGCAAAAGAAAAAGAAAGGAGAATAACATCATACCAAAGATAACTTTCAAGATTTCTGTTTAGGGAGAAAATCTGCTGCTTCTTCCTTCAGTGAACTTGTTGGATCTTTTGCACTCACTGCAGAGCAAACAGATACTACTGAGTTAGCATTTCAAAAATCCAGCAAGAAGATATACCATGTACATGCAAAAGTGTTTGAGTCCATTCTTGTCTTGAAGATATACCATGCAGGTGCAAGGAATGATAATTTCTCTAGAAATACCTCTTCAAAGAAAGAATTTCCAAATTAGTTACAAACAAACTTCAAAGAAAGAATTTCCAAATTACAAAATAAGACAACAATAGCCATAAAGCAGGAATATGGCCTATTTCTGAGGCCCCTTAAGAAAACAAGGCCACCGAAGAAAGAGTTTTATCTAACTAATGTATACTGCCATGTGGCAGTAATTAATTACTTCAAAGAGAAGAGAGGAGGCAATATCTAGATTTTGTTTTCTCTTTATAAGAAGGTTTCACAAAAAATTGTAACAAAATAGTCACAGAGAATTCTCCTGTACGAGAACCTGGTAACAATTGGCATCTTAAAGAATTCCTACCCTATAAAACCATCCTACTTTCAACCATTTGAACTAAAGGTTTCTCATTGACAACCTCAGGGAAATGGTAATAGAACCCACATCTACCAAACTCTATTCCTAAGCTAGATTCAAGAACTAGCAAAGTAGCTCAACCGCAACCTATTGGCCAGCTTCCAGGAATTTGGCTTCCCGAGAAGTGAAATATAGCTTCTAATGCGTGCAGTACCAACTACAATGAATTCAAACCTAAAAAGGAAAAAAAGGGGGAAAAAAACTAACTAGCAGAAACATCACCCACATACTTGATGCCATTCTTTGCATTCATTGAAATACCTCCTGGATGTACAGACACATCCATGCATATGATGGACAATTGGCACAGAGACATTTATATAAACAACCCCTGGAAATCCACGAGAATGAAAGTTCTACATTATATAAGACAACCAACACATCAAATGCAATTGCACAGTCTGGGATGGACCATAATTTGACAAAAAAGAAACTATAGCTTTGTAAAGCTTGCCACAACACCACCCCCAATTTTAAATTCAATACCAACAGGGAAAATGGTAGCAGTACCTGGAGAAATGAACAAAAAAAAACCCCTAAATACTCTCCTCCTATCTCAGCAAGTCTTCAGAAATGCATAACTCGAGCCCACAGCCAAATTCTTCGTCTCCATCAAAGGCCGCCCTCGACAACTCGCTACTTCTCGGTCACTCTCTTGCCGAGAATCTTCTCCGGAGCCGCCGATTCATCAGGCGCACTTGGTCCGGGTTCGCGAGAACGCCGCGGAGGAGCTTGAGGAGCGGCAGAGGTGGGATGGGTAGAGAGGCACGACGAGAGGGGTATGCGTGGTGGTCGACACTCGGCAGGAGACTGAGGGGAGGGAGAGAGAAGCATGGGCAAAAACTTTTCCGGGGGTGTTAAGGCCTTAAGGGTTTCTGCCGGGGAATATAAATATATATATATATAATCTTTATTCCCGGTTCCCCGGAACCCGAGATCCGGGAATACCACCGGGTTCCTTGCAAGAAACCAAACCGGCACCGGCACCGGTGAAGCCGGGTACTGGAAACCCGCTGCCGGTACTACCGGAATTTTCCAATGGCATTGTGCAGCCCTAGGTAGAGCATGAAAACTCACGAAAAAATTTTCTAAGTACCAAACAATTAGGCACATATATATATATATATATATATATATATATATATATATATATACTACGTTAAACAAATTAACGATGCCTCGAAATCACAATGAATAAAAAAGAGGTCATGATTAGATAGCTAATTAATTCATTACGTGGTTAGATCCTGGTCGGCGCCATTAAGTTAGACATTTTAATTTGTTTTGTTTTGGTCTAAACCATATAATTAATAACACATGCCACTTAATTGTAACCCCGGCCATGAGTTTGATATATAGATCGTTCATGAGGGCTATCGTGAGGACGTTGAAGTTTTAGCCTTGGTATGGCTGTTTCTCCAGTACTATACCATGTTGTGATAATTTAAGCTAGCTAGCCAGTTGTTGCTCGTATGGTATGCAAGAAGAATAATAGGCAGAAATGTAACCTGAACAAAAGGCAGCCGGAAATCAATGAACATATATATTCGGCTTTGCAGATTGCAAAGGAATAAGTAATGTAATATAGTACCCAAAAGAAGAGAAGAAAGAGAAACAGAAAGGCCGTAACACTAATTAGGGTTATGTTCGCTTTGAAGGTTTTTGTAGGATTTGGAGAATTTTGTGAATTTTTAGATGATGTTAAAGTTGTATTGGTGTTTGTGTAAAAGTTGTTGAGATGTAAAAAAAGTAATAATGATGTTTAAAGTTGTTTGTTTTATATTTTAAATTTATTTATTTTTTATTAAAATAGAATATTTAAAAGATTCTAATAAAAAAAATCACTAAAAGACAAAATAAGAGTGAAAGGCGCAGGAGACATGCAGGGGGACATGGGCGGAGGGTCTGCAGGGGGAGGGGGATTCGAATCCTCCCTTCTCTTTGAGTTTTTGCCGAACATAGTAAAGTGAGGATTCAAATCCTCATTTTTTTGGTAAACCGAACATGTCGTAAATCAGGGTAACGTCAATAAGTCCAACCCACGCTTGCTTATTGTAGAGAGAGAGAGAGAGAGAGAGGCTCCTCCCTCCGTTGTCCCCCTTCACCCACCTCCCCCTGATCTTCCTCTCATGACATGGTCCTTTGTGGCCGGAACCTCCAATAAATCCTACTTTTGGTTTTTTTTGGATTTATCCCCGTGGATTTGGAGCTCAAATCTACGTAATTTTTGGGGTTAAATGCATCTCATACCCCTGTGGTATTCTCGAATTGCAAATATACCCCTGAGGTAAACAAAGTCATTTTCATACCCCTGAGGTAAACATCAAGGTCACAATATGTCCATCCGTTAATGTGTCGTTTGAAACACTAACGGTAAATGCTGACGTGGCAAAAATAGACACGTCAGCACCAATCAGATGATGACACGTCATCGCGAATACCTCAGGGTCATATTTGCAATTTGCGAATACCACATGGGCATGTGATTCATTTAAGTTTTTTTTAAAAAAAAATTAAAATTAATTTTTTTAAAATAGACACGTCAACACCAAGAAGACGATGACACGTCATCATATTTAATTTTAAAAAGAATTTATTATTTTTTAAAAAAAGACTTAGCCCCATTTTCCTTCAACATATCTCATGTGTTCGTTTCTATCTTTTTTTATATAATTTTTTTAAAAATAACATGTGTAGTTCAACTTAGCCACTGTATTCATTTCTGTGTTTTTTATTTTAAATTTAATTTAAAAAAATGAACACAAACGACTTAGCCTCATTTCCCTCCAACTTAGCATATGTGCTCGTTTCTATCTTCTTCTTTTTTTCCTTTTTCATAATTATTTTTAAAAAAAACATGTGTAATTCAAAAAAACACACACATAAACGAATAGAGTGGCTAAGTTGAACTACGCAATTTTTTTTAAAAAAATTATTTATAAAAAAAGAGACAGAAACGAACACAACATGGGATATGTTGAAGGAAAATGAGGCTAAGTATTTTATAAATAATTATCTTATTGGTGCTGACATGTCTATTTTTAAAAAAAATAATTTTAATTTTTTTTTAAAAAAAAAACTTAAATGCATCACATGCCCTTGTGGTATTCGCAAATTGCAAATATGCCCCTGAGGTATTCGCGATGACGTGTCATCATCTGATTGGTGCTGACATGTCTATTTTTGTCACGTCAGCATTTACCGTTAGTGTTTTAAACGGCACATTAACGGAGAGGCATATTATGATCTTGATGTTTACCTCAGGGGTATGAAAATGACTTTGTTTACCTCAGGAGTATATTTGCAGATCGCGAATAACACAGAGATATGTGATGTATTACACCCTAATTTTTGAAGCTTTTGAAGACTATGACCGACGGGAATAATTAACTTATATACGTATTGACCAGACAACGCATGGATCTCATGTGAATGTTCATTTCTCTTCTAATCCAAGCTAACTGCAGGTGGGCTTCTCTGATGGGCACGCGGCGGGTGCTTGGCCTTTGGATTTGAGATCGTTTGGTCCTCTGGTTCGTTGGCCTATCGCCTTTACAGAGAGTCAAACTAGCCCTTTAAAGTATGTATATATATCTTAGGTGTTTAAACCTTCTTAATATTTATCATTTATGAATGCATGTGTGAGTTGTTATGAACAAAAAAACTAAAGGGAACGTCATACCATTTGAGAATAGGAATACGTTACTTTTCACACTATTTTTTTCTAGATAACTTGGGGAAAAGGGGACTAGGGAATTTGATCCCATATCAGATCCTCCCAACAGGAAGGAGGTGCCAACTGAGTTAAAAGCTCACTGATACTTTTCACACCATTTGGAGAATAGGAATACTTCACTTTTCATCAGCGTGAAACGCTAACTTCTGGTGTGATCAACCGATCGAGCCGCAGCGTACGTCTACAATAATTGCTCGAATTTTTTTTGAAAACTACTATTGATTTCAATTGGGCTATATGTCAATGATCATCCAATAAGACAAACGAAATAGATTAATCTCTTAGGGCAACTCATTGATAAGAGCTTGGGACGTGTACTGAAAACTGCAATCGAAGGGTCAGGGGGTTCGACCTCACTATAGCAGCTACACCTGTTCCTCTTCTTTTTTTTTTTTTTTTTTTTTTTTTATATTTTGGACCGTAGTTGAAAGTTGAGAACTTGCGGTGACTATGATGATATTCCCAACATGCGAAAGAATAATTGATTAAATAAACAAAGTGGGTAATCTAATGGAGAGTATATATATTGCTCTAGAAAATTAACCAAAGTTGTAACGTAAAGAAACAAAAGATCAAAGCTAAATAGAGTTTTCTAGCTAGGAGAAGGGGCACAATATAATTGTAGTGGCTTTACTAGGAGGAAATTAAAACAATAAAACATCATGATATCTGTGGTATCCACCTGAAAGTGGTCGAATTTTAAAGGCAACTAAATTGGTAGAAGAGTCTCTCCTTTTTTTTCCGCCACCCCCACCATGATAGGTGCATCCATGTTCTTATAAATTAAACAATTCTGGCATTCAACTTGGAGTCCAATCTCAAGGGCCCTGGTTTAAAGTTAAGCTTCCAAGATCCTTCCTCTATCATTCATTCTTCATCTGCGAATCAAAAACCCTATAGTGAAAAAGTTCCACTTTCACCTTTAAAAAAAAGCAAAGTTGGACGAGACAGGGAATTGGTGGTCTCTTAGAGACTACTCGATGGCTAGCTAGCCCCACTGCATAGTGGGGAGCACAATGAACACCAACTTCCATAACTGCAATAGCCAAACTCTCTTTGTTTCCTCCCCATCTTTTTTACTTAATTTAACAAGCAAAGATGGCATTTGGAACGACCTGCGTTCCTGGAAAGCCCTAGCTTGAGTTTTCTACCCAGCAAACGGTATTGATTAATGGATATTGTCCTTTTTGTTTGTAAAAGTTAACATGGTCCAAGGAACACTAATCATGTGACTCGGAAAGGACAAATACACTGAATTAGCCTCAAAAGTAGCAGTGTCGTGTAATTAATTGCGTACTCAAATATCAAACGAATCCGAGAACCGGAATTCAGGTATATCTAGATCACTGTTTTGATGGGCCACTCACGGATATACTGTGCTTCGGTCAGAACATGGGTCGATCGTCACAGGAGAACATGATCATGATGAACTTTCCTAATGTGACCTGCTCTAGAGGGAGCTGCTCAAAAAGCAAGGCTGGTTTGCAAGAACAGTGAGACCACAATGGAACAAAACAGATGATATAATTAATGGTTGGTGAATGGATGATCTGGGAAAGGTGTCAGTGTACAAGTGGCTAGTTACAGGCTCTATTTGACACTTAAAATTTTAACATAATACAAAATTATAATATAATCTCTATTCTCATTAAATTATTAATTACTTTTTATTACAAAAATATAAAAAATTACATCTCTCTTCACTTTTTCATCAACTCCAATACTTAAAATTTTTAACAATCCTAAAATTTTACTTCTCAAACACAGCCTCAGACGAATACGGAACAACAATAGTTGACTGGGATGATTAGTGGAGCATAGTGTACTCAGACAAAATAATTTGGGTGGTCCAATAGGAAAGCGCATTAATAGCCCTTTCTCTCCAAAGTACTACTGATGATTTTTTTTTTTATATAAAAAAAGAGATAATTTTCTTTGCCCCGCCTAAATCTGGTCGGTTCAAGATTCATAAATTGTATGGTCTAAATTGAAGGAAGTGTTTAACTTTCTTATATAAAATAATTAAGGGGAAAATACATTTTTCACCCACAAGTTACTATAGATTTTACACTTTGCACCCTAAACTACTAATTTTGATATATTGCACTCTCTAACTACCAATTTTTGACACTTTGCACCTTATGTCAAATTTGTAGACTAAGGTTGCGTTTGTTTCGACTGAATATGTTTTCATGCAGAATATTTTCAAAAATATATGTGTTTGGTAGGGGCTGAAAAAAAAGTCAAAGGAAAATGAGATAAGCAGTTAAAGGAAAATAACCCCTATCAGACGGAAAACAACTTACCCTTTGAAGAAGCGTAAGTTATTTTCCAGATGACTATATTTTCTCTATTTTATCTAACAGACACTATCTATTATTTTTTTCTCATCTATATTCTTTCTAGTAACAAAATAAACTTAAATTATTTTTTAGGTGACTATTTTTTATTTATTCTATAGCAAAATATATTATCTACTATTTTTTCTCTAACAAAAAAATTTAAATTATTTTTCAGTTAACTATTTTTTCTCTATTCTCTACCAAAATACTGAATATTTAATTAATCATTATGAAAGTGGGTAGTTTTGGGAATTTTATGTTAGACATTATTTTTATTGTTATTCAGTATTTTTAATATCTTTATCGATAATAAAAATCTATTTTAGCGTTTTAGGTTGTAATTCGTATTTTATTGGACCTTCTTTTATTATTTTTAATATCTCGCTATCATTTGAACTTAGATTCCATATTTTCGCAATTATTTTGCTGAGATAAAGTTACAAGAAGGCTCTGATGAGTCGAAGCTTTATAGATAGTTCTTCATTTGCTGATTGACAAATTTGTAAGAAAGACACAACTTTCCCGATTGGAGCCTTTGATAATTCAAATGGATAATTAGAGGAACTATCTGTCTAGATCCTTCTAATATGATTGTTATTCTGAATCTAGAGGTACATCAAAACTAAACAAGCTCACAAAATATTCTTTAAATTTTCAGGTGACAACCAAACACTATATGTTTATTTTCAAGGAATTAGCCAAACACTAAAACTTGTTTTGTTTTCTCTATAAATATTTTCAGCTGCAAATATTTTCTTATTTTCCTCCTTTTACGCCGAAACAAACACAGCCTAAAATGATAATAATACCCTTGACCTATTTTGCATATATTAAAGATATTTTTGTCAATTCATTAATTTATTAAGGGTATTATTGTCAAATGGAGGGTGCAAAATATTTAATATTAGTAATTGAAGGGTGTAATATGTTAAAGTGGGTAGTTTAGGGTGTAAAGTGTCTAACATTGATAGTTTGAGGGTGCAATATCTTAAATGTGATAGTTTGGGATGCAATGTGTCACTACCCTTATAGTTTGTGGGTGAAAAATGTATTTTCTGCTTGATTTTAAAAGAGTTTAATGAAACTGGACGGTGGGAGGTTTTTATTTGTGGTCAGTTGGTGGTTGTAATTTGAGTGGAACGTGCAAGACGTTCTGATGGGACCAAAGCACTTGGGATGACTGATGTTCCAATACTCTTTATAAAGGAGGCAACTATTTGACCCACTTCATCTCATGATCAGTTCCGAATACCATATATATATATATATATGTAGCAAAACCATGCGGGGTGGGTGTCCATCATTATGATTGCTTGAATTTATTCTCTGTGGAAGTCTTGTAAGCAGGCATATCCCTGGCTGTTATCTATCAGATTCCTACAAAGAGGATGAGGTTTGAATTTGATCCCTTTGTTACAAAATTATAGGAAAAAATTGTATCTTTTTATTTTTATGCCACTTTGGAATCAAAATATCTGCTTTAAATTTTTTGATTTTTGATACTTATAGTTCTTCTTTATGTGAATATAAATTAGCTCCACTTGTTTTGCTGTCTATTTAAAAATAGAAAATTCCTACGTTACTTATTATAATTTGTCTTGGCATATGTATATGATAGACTAAATATACCTCGCACACGAGTGGATCTGCCCCCTTGGATTGTTTTTCAAAAAAATAAAAAAAAATATATTTTAATTTAATATCTTATTTGACATTATTATTATTATTTAGATTAAATATACTTTTTGTCTTTGATGTTCTGACATTTTTCACCTTCGACCATTAATTTGGATGAAAATTATTATTTTGGTTCAACGAAATGACGAATTTACCCTATAAAAAATATATTTGTTAAAAAATTATGAGAGTAAAATCGTCACATGAATTTTATGTCCATATATAACAACAAAATTAGTAGTCTTGAATTTACAAACATAGGGACCTTATGTCTCAAAATAAAATAAATTAAAGTACAGCTCTCTCGTTTGTAAGATGACATTAAACACATGCATCTAATTTACATTTTCCCCAAAATTATATCCTTGAAGTATATAGATAAAAGAGTGTTTGTTAATGTTATTCGCGGGTAAAGCCACATCTCTTCGTGCTCTCTGTCTGTCAATTTACAGAAGCTCTTTCTGTAGACTATTCAAAAAGCCAATAGTTCCTGAATGGAAATCCAACGGAGTTTCCCAGTGCATGCGTGAACTGTGCATGTTCAGAATGTTTTGCGGTTGGTTTTAGCTGTATGCGCCCGTATTGGACCTTTCCTTTTGTGGTCCGTGGGTCATAATGCACGTATGGTTTTGATTGTGTGGGCTTAGCTGGAATAATGTTGATATTGGGTTTCCTATAGAGCTCAAATGGCCCATATTGCCATGTGTATGTACGGTTGCCTGGTTTATATAATTTGTTGAAAAAGGAAATAATAGTCCAGAAGAAAAATTGTTTTCAGACAACAGAGAGAAAACTCACAAAAAAGAGGAAATGGTTTCAAGAAACAGCATTGGTGTCTCCAGGGAACAATCATTTTTAGCTATCGATTTCATTAAAATGAGAACAGCGAAGATCTATCCAAATGGAAAAAGAAGTTTAAAGAGAAAGAAAAAAGAACTGTTATCCAACTATAAGCCATTGTAGCTACAGAATCCAATATCAATATCTACAATATCCAATATCGTTTTATTTAGACTTGGGCTGCCATTCGATGAATTATAAACAATGCTCTTTGATGTCTATCTCTCTTAGTTAGTCGTGTACTTGGCTGGTGCCTTAAGCATCTTTTTAGTGGACTAATAAAAGAAGGAAAAAAAACTTTATCTGGGTTGTAAGTATGGTATGTGTTGGGGAACTGAACCCAACGGCTTGCTTAACCCCCTGCTTTTTGCTCTCTAAATTTATATGATATCTGTGATTTCCACTTCAAACAAGCCACGTCAAGTACGAGTACATGGAATGGAATATGTAAGACTAATGTTTCGTATATTCTTGCTCTCCTCTTTTCAACATCTTCTCATATACTCTGGTGGCCTTTATCATTTTAGAGGTTCGTACCTCTGTTTACTGATTCCAATAATCAGGCACTTTTAGACTCTTGAACAAACTGTATTCAATCTCAAAACCTAATGCAATGTAATGAAATATAGTGTTCTCTCATGTGATATTATACTGGAATGAGGAGCTTTATAGTGTTCTCTCATGTGATATTATACTGGAATGATAGTACCATTCTCATAGATGCAGTGATCTTACTGGTCATTTGTGATTACGATTCTTCTTTTGTCGCCTCAATATCTCCGGTATGAGATTTTGAGATATGCATTTCTTATAGATATAATAAAAAAAATCCTGTCTTGTTATCTTCAATCTGTTTAGTGGAATACAAAAATATATGTGGAAGTAACTTCAATAAGATCAATTGGGACTTCCTTTATTCCAATTAGAAATTACTAATCTTCTTATGCCGTTTGGACATGGTTAAAATTAGCCTCTTAATGAATGGGGTTCTTCAAAAACCATTATAGTTGCAGGGTTTGCTCAAGTATCATTGTCATGCAAATAGTTAGGTTTATTCAGCATGCTCTTTTGTCCTTATGAATGGAATCTTCCTTAGTGAGAGGTATCTTTATACATAGCTTCTGTTGCAGCTTTGGGGACTGCTGATAGACTTGAACCTTAGAGGCATCCTTGAACTTGAACCGGTTGTGGTTCTGGAATTCCATGCTTGTACTTAACCTCGACCATTTCTGTATTGAAAGCCCAATAACCAGCTCAATTGAATAGGGACTTTCTTGACACTCCCAACTTTATATTTCAAAATCTCTACTCTAATTGTCCTAATTTTAGGGCTAATGTACATTGATACTTAAAAATGACAGATCTCTGGTGCTATGGATGGAGATATTAGTATTTTCATTCGTCGGAGGGAAGCGGCTTTCGGAGGCAATCCGTGCTCGATCAAGAACTGCTTATGTAAAAACTGGCAGACAACATCTGTTTAACCAAGAACTGCTTCTTGACTTGTTGTATGTGCTTGATGTCAATCCACAACTGCTTACTTATATACCCCACTTCGTGGTAGCATGCAGGACGTCTGAAGACAAGACAACATGGGCTTTTGTCTTGTTACCATGTTTTTTTTATGTTGTTTAATTTTCTGTTTGATAAAGATGCAGTTTGTGGCAATTGGCCAATTGCTAAGGCCAGTTGTGACAATTACCAGGGGAAAGTCGTACTATAAATTAACATGGGATGATAAACGCGAGCACATCTCGGCTTTTGAGCTCTACATATAGTCGGATTGATTAATAGAGTCTACAGAGAACCTGAACTAACTCGACAGTGACCCCCCCCCAAACCGTTCTCATCACACACCAGCAATATTATAGGAGGCCGGTGAAAAAAGTTCAGGACAGAGCAGGACGACTAGCTAGTAGTACTCTCAGGCAAGCAGGAGCTCAAAAGTTCCTCCAAGTATTCAGCTCCCAAGTCCTCGAATTCAACGACATCCTGTGACCTTATTTCTTCTTTCGCTTTACTCTTCCTCGTCCTTGTTCTTCTGGAGTGCCTACTCTTTATGGCCACCGCCGGTGAACAACCCACCTCAAAACTACGCCTTATGTCTCGGAGTGACTCCCTGACCATTTCCACTGGAAAATTGAGCACTGCCAAGTTACCCCTCATTGAAAATGCAGCTTGGTCATATGCTAGAGCAGCTTCCTCAGCACTATTGAAGGTTCCAAGCCATACGCGCATGCCGTGCCTAGTTGAATCCCTTATCTCCGCTGCGTACTTCCCCCATGACCGCCTCCGAACCCCTCTGTAGGACTTTTCTTTCTTGTCTGATTCGTCTTTGGCATTAGAAGCTTCTTCCTCTTCCTTTACCACACCTGTAGAATTGGTTTCACTTGTTTGTTGAACTCCCTCTGCCAGGATATCAGAAGGTAGCATTGCGTCGGAGTCATTCATGAGGTTGAAAGCGAGTTGATTATGTTGGAAAAGGAGCTCATCCCGCGAGAATGCATCCAATGATGACGAGTCCTGTGAGAATTCGGAACTTGGGCTCTGAAAGAAGAAATTTTCCATGGTGGGATTGAGGGGCGCCGGCGACGTGGATCTGGGATTTCCGTATAATATGCTTCTGAATCAGCTTGGTATTTTAGTCGTACTTGGTGGCAACTATGAGCCGTTTAAATAGACTATTAAAAAAATAAACAATTAAATTAAAGCAACTTGAAAGGAGGAATAGGGCCGGAGGATGATGTATTCTCAAACGATCGAGGAGCTCGAGGGGTGTTAGAAAAATTGGAACTCACCTAATTGGAACGTCAGGTGAGTCAATTGAGAATGCGTGAGTGAGGGGGCCAAGTGCGACCAATAAATGGCATATATGCTGACGTCGTCTTCTTATCCTTAATTATTTGGTCATGATCAGCAATGCATAAGCAGATTAATTGGCCCCTTGTCGATGCTGCACTAATTTTGCACCTCCGGAAGTTTGGACTCGAAAGGATAAAAGGAAAAATATATTGATAGTATGGAAACATAACATAGAGCATATAAAGGGGGGGGGGGGGTGTCAGAAAAATTCAAACGCACACGTGAGTCAAAGGAGCTCCACGCATGTGGGCGACAGGGCGAGGTTGGACCCACAGATCATATATAATGTGTTTGTTTGTCAATATTTTGGGGAATATTCTTAAAATTTTGGGAATCTTTACTTTATTGAGATTTATTGGGGTTTGTGAAAAGTGAAGTGTGTAGGTGTAAAAGTTAAAAATTTTGGAGTTTGTTTGATTTGTCCGATTTGTTGAGATCCCAAATATTTGAGGTTCCAAACATGCCCAATTATTATTATATATGGAGACGACGTGCAGCTTTCCCAACATCTTATGCCTTATTTCTTTCGTCAGCATTACCAGATGAGCGCCTTGTCCATCTTGTACTAGTTTGATCTTAGGGGAAAGCCGTAATGCAATATTTCTTTGGGGGCACTGAGATATAAAATAAAAATAATTTAAAGAATTTTTTAGATCACGTGCACAGATTCAATATCTACACTAATTGAGTTTTAGGCCCAGCTTGAAATTACGACTCGGAGTTCAAAAAGAGCTTTTAATAAATGAAAAAACACTTTTTCACACAAAAAATGTGTGTTTAGTTCAAAATAAAAAAAAAAACTTTTTTAAAAACTAAAAAATTGGAAATTCATATTAAGGAGAAGCTTCAAATTGAAGCTTTTTTCCTTAATGCAAAAAAACAGTGAAACTTCTTAACACACCTGAAGTTTAATGAAACTTTTTAAATGGAATAAATGACCTTCAGACCATCCAACTTCTTATTTCACTTCCTTCTCCTTTCTTGATTCACTTTCAGTATATTTTTCCTATAATTTCTCACTTCTCTTGATAAAGCTGGTGGGAGAACAAAATTCAAGTTGAAAAATAGGTAAGTTTTATCAGCTTTTAATCAATTCTTACTTTTATGCGTTTGTTTATTTGATTTTATACTTGTATCTATTAATTCTTTCGGTTGTTCTACACAATTCAATGACTTCATTATTTCAATTGTTGTATTTGAATTACTATGAAAGGTTCCATCGTAGCTAGCATAGTTATCTTATCTTCAACAACAATCCATTTTTGAAGGAGAAAATAAGGTCAAATCTCAACAACAATTTATTTTTAGAGGTGTAAAATAGCTGAAATAACATAAGCTGAAATAAAATTTGGTCAAAAAGAAACATTTAACAAAGTTCTTGAAATATTATAAAAAAACCACTACTTAACATTTAGAGAATAGCTTTGACGGAGTATAGTAGGATGCACTACGAATAAACAAGGTTCTTGGATGGGATCCAGTGAAAAAGACAATTGATGCTACTTATAACTGGAGCTATTGATGGAACCCATGTGCGAGTTACAGTTTCTCCATCGAGGCAAGTACCATTTATTGGTAGTAAAGGAATTCCTACTCAGAATATTATGGTTCTTTGTGATTTTTTTTATGCGTTTCACCTTTGTTTGGGCCGGATGGGAAGGTATTGCACATAATACACGTATTTTTTGGAAGCTATTCGAAAGGAGGAAATACGATTTCCACACCCACCTAGAAGTTAGTATTTAATATAACGACACCTACAAGCTATACGTGATGACACAAGCTATATGTGATGATACATCCATCTAGAGGTTAGTATTGCTAAACAGGCGTTACAAGTCTCACACCAAAGGATCTCGTAATCTAATTATAAAGTGTATGAAGAAATATTTTGTTAGGATTTCGAATCATTTACAAATCTCATATACACAGTGAATTTATTTGAAAATTAAATATTGATTTGCTAACAAAGTGAATTTATTTAAAAATTAAATACTGATTTGCTAGCTTGATGAGATACAAGAAAGCAGTGGAGGAATGATACTTTCTTAGTTACTTTTGAGAAAAACATATTATAATTAAATAAACTGAGATATAGGTCCTTTTTGGTCATTTTTAACACCTAAAATTATTTTTTATGTTTTGTTACCAAATATGTATAATAGATTCAAAACATTTTAAAACATATAGTTTCCAAACAGCCAAACAACTTTTTAATAAAATTTTTATAGATAAAAGCTCTTTTTGTCACGGAAATCCCAAACGAGACCTTAATGTCATAATAAATTTCTAATCCGTCTCATTAATTTATGTCATTTAAATTTCGAGCTTAAATTGTTGTTATTATTATTATTATTATTATTTTTGCCGGAAGGAGGGTTAATTTGCTGGTGGGCCTTGGAACCTGTCTCCACCTTCTAATGACGTCATTGACGTGGAACCTCTCTGAAAGGTGAATATTCGTTTTTTCCTTTCTAGGCCTCTCTAAGAAGGCAGTTGCCTCGTGTGTGTGTGTGTTTGTGTGTGTGGGGGGGGGGGGGGGGGGGGGGGCTGAGGGAATCTAGCGTCAAGTTTGAATTTTGACCGGTATTTACTATTTATGGATGGAATGGTCTTACCGTATATTCCCTGATTATATGAAGACAAAGAATCGTATTTTTAGGTAGTATTTGCAAACTTAAAATATTGAAAAAAAAGACTTCTCCCTTAATCAAGTAGGGGGTTTGGTGTGGTGGTAAGGTTTCGGCTTGGGTTCTAACATGTCCCAAGTTCGAGCCCTAACACCCCATTATCGCCCTTGACTTACCTGCTCCCTGGGTTGTGGGATCGGTCCAGGGGGCCGGGGTTTGTACTTCTGGGTTGGGCCAAAAGGGTCCGACTTTGGAGGATTTCCTCGTCATCAAAAAAAAAAGTAGGGGATAAAACCCGACAGCGACAACGCGACATCCTGCCTATAAAAAAAAGAAAGATAATGTGACATCCCGTAAATCTAGAAAAAATTGACTTCTCCCTGAATCAAACACACACAACAGAAGCTAGATTGAGTGGGTTTAATTTTTTTTTTGAGTAACAAGGAGACATTCAATTAGCTAGGCATTCGTACCGAAGTGGACCTACCTTACGGGTACGTAAATTTTAGCCCTAGGGCTGCACAACTGAAAATTCGGTTTGGTTTTTGGATCGAAAATCCTCCAGTTGTATTTATATGGAGGATCGGACCGGACCACTTAAGTGGTCCTGATCGGTTTCATTTTTTTATAGGTTAATTTCGAAGGGAGAAAGGACATGTCAAAAGACAGAGTTTTAGTTTAGGTTAAAATTAAACTTTTTAAGTTTATAATTTGCATTAAAAAATATAATTTTTTTATTTATAATAATAAATCCGATCCGGTCCCGGATTTCACAATCAAGATCGGACCGGACCACAAATCCGGTCCGATTTTGTGGTCCGGTCTAGATTTGTTCAACCCAAATTTTGGCCCAATGCAGCCCCTTCAAGCCACATAGATCAGGTCAGTCTGACTTTGTGCTCCAAGAAATTGTTTAAACTTGAGGGATTCGAATATGAGACATCAAGAAGAGCAAATCCCTAAGCTCTAGGTCTTGAAGACTCATACTAACCCCTTGAAATTTGTGGGCCTAATTTATTTCTAACGTAATGCGTTGATTATTTCTTTTTATAGGGCTCTCATACATGACATCAATGCCTCATAACTTGCACAGTTAAAAAATTTATAGGACATTTTTTCTGTTTGAGCAAAGTTTAAAAATTTGAAAAATGATTAGGAGGCATAGGAGAAGCATATCACTCGATGAGCAAAAAGACAGTCCATTCATGATAAAAAATATGAAAAGATTGCACTTTACTATTCTTTTTTTTTTTCCTTAGCTCAGTTGCCTTTTTATTTTTTGGTCATTAACAACAAGTGCTCTTTATGGGTCCTTGCTCAGGGTGAGGCCTTAGGCTATCGCCTAAGTTGCCTAACCCTTGAGCCGACCCTGGCTAGAGATTGCCAAATCGCACCCCCACATTAATGATATGTGCCTACATTTCAAGTACATATATACCTTGATCAGAAACCAAAGTAAGCTAAGTAGTTGTAGGGCTTATGCTTTCCAAAAATTCACATAGATAACATTAAATAATATATGATATCTATTTATTGTGTCTATCTTTCTTCAAATTACACTATGCAATTCGATCATAGAATTCCAGAATATCATAATCCTTGGAAGACAAGACAACATAGGCTTTTGTCATGTTACCATGTTGTTTTTTTGTTTGATAAATAATTGGGTGTGTTTGAGTGTCAAAATTTTAGGGTGGTTAAATTTTTGAGTATGAGAGTTGGTGAAAAAGTTAAGATAATTTATAGGAATTGGTAAAAAAGTTAAAATAGTTTATGAGAGTTGGTAAAAAAGTAAAAATAGAGAAAATTTGAATGAATATTATAATAAAAAATAATGATTTGATTAGGAGAAAAAAATTATTTTATAATTTTTATAACGCTGATAAAATTGTCTGTTGCAATTGCTAAGGCCAGTTGTGATTAGTGATTACCCGGGGAAAGTCGTACTATAAATTAACATGGGATGATAAACGCGCACACATATTGCCTTTTGAGCTCTACATATAACCGGATTGATTAATACAGTCTACAGAGAGAACCTGATCTAACTCCACAGTAACCCTCCTCAAACCTTTCTCATCACATACCAGCAATATTATAGGAGGGTGAAAAAAGTTCATGTCAGAGGACGACTAGCTAGCTACTACTCTCTGGCAAGCTGCAGGAGAAGCTCAAAAGTTCCTCTAAGTATTCAGCTCCCAAGTCCTCGAATACCACCACATCCTTTGACCTTATTTCTTCTTTCGCTATACTCTTTCTCGTCCTTGTTCTTCTGGAGTGCCTCCTCTTTATGGCCACCGCCGGTGAGCAGCCCACCTCAAAACTACGCTTCATGCCCCGGAGTGACTCCCTGACCATTTCCTTTGGAAAATTGAGCACTGCCAAGTCACCCCTCATTGAAAATGCAGCTTGGTCATACGCTAGAGCAGCTTCCTCAGCAGTATCAAAGGTTCCAAGCCATACGCGCATGCCGTGCCTAGTTGAATCCCTTATCTCCGCTGCGTACTTCCCCCATGGCCGCCTCCGAACCCCTCTGTAGGACTTCTCTTTCTTGTGTGGTTCGTCTTTGGCATTGGAAGTTTCTTCCTCTTCCTTCACCACACCTGTATAATTGGTTTCACTTGTTTCTTGAACTCCCTCAGCCAGGATATCCGCAAGTAGCATAGCATCGGAGTGGCTGAGGTTGAAAGGAAGTGGATTATGGTGGAAAAGGAGCTCATCCGACGAGAATTCATCCAATGATGACGAGTCCTGTGAGAATTCAGAACTTGGGCTCTGAAAGAAGAAATTTTCCATGGTGGGATTGAGGGGTACGTGGATCTGGATTTCCGTATAAATTATAATGCTTCTGAATCAGCTTGGTGTTTCAGTCGTTCTTGGTGGCAACAATGAGCCGTTTAAATAGACAGGGAAAAGGATGATTTGGAACAAAGAAAGGATAAAAGGAGAATATTAAAAAAATAAACGATTAAATTAAAGCAAGTTGAAAGGAAGATTATGAGACTAGATAGGATGTATACTACTACCTGGATCTTAATTCTTAAAGCGGACATATATAACGCAACAATCTATTCACGGCAGCATGACGGCGAGTTAGAGAAGCTCAAACACGTGAGTCAAATGAGGGTGCATGTGGACCTTGTGGGACCCATATTAATTGCAGACATGGTGACGTCTTTTCTCAGCATGTTGTGCGTTATTTGTTCGTAACCAGATTATTGCCTTATATCCAAACAACGATATTTGGATACAAAGGCCAAATGAGATTCACAATTTATTGAGGGCCACAATAAATTAAATAAAAATAATAATATTCAGAATTATCTTATTCTTGATTTTTTAACTATGTCTAGCAGAAAAAGGTTACAGTGTAGAGGGGAGAGAAATAGAGACAATAGATTTTAAGTGGTTCAGTCTAGAAGACCTACATCCACTATGATAATCCTCTATGACTATATTTTGTATTATAAGTTCATGCAGATTACAATTGAAGATCTCTATTTATAGAGATAATACAAAACATAATAGGAAAATTTCCTATATTTAAATTTGAATCTCTACATTTGAATTTAAATATTCATACTAATATCAAATTTTTGATATTGTGATAACCATAATATCATATCAAATCTTTAAGATTTGATTATGATATTATCTATAACATGTCTCACAATTATAACGATTTAAATATAGAGTGAAAAAATTGTAAGCTCATTAGTAATTTATAATGTAATATGTCTATTTTAATAGTTTATGTGTAAATTGTAAAAACTACCACAGTTAATATATGTTTCGCAAGTTAAAAGTTTTTATGTTTCGGATTTTTTTTAAAAAAAATTATATTTTGACTTTCTCGTAAAAAATTTGGAGAGATTAATTTTAATATTTAGGACATAACAATTGAAAAAAAAAGTTTAATTACAGTAATGTGTAATGACTTAACAAATAATCAATCTTTAATGTATAACTTTGAATGTATTGCTCCTGTGATCCATTTTTCAGACATGAATCTGTCTATAAAAAATTAATCGACTAATAGAAAATCGACATAGATTTATGGTTGGATTGTCTATTTTTAATATCGGATAGCCTATCTCAGACTCTATCTTGTTGGTGGAAAAATTTTTGATAGATGAAAAAGACCAAAATTAATAAAAATCACAAAGTAAATATGACATGTATATGTAATTAAGTAAAAAAAAAAAGTTCATTCAACTCCTCTCACATGTTAATAAGATCGTGGTCGCTTGATGTGGGCCGAGATAAATTGGGGACGACCGGACGAGTTTGAATTTTGACCCACCCTTGTATTACTTGTAAAACTGTCTGATGATTCGGGTCATACTTTTAATTTCTTATTGTTATATATATAATATATATATATTCTTTAGGAATAGCCCCTCAAATGTCTGCTTCCTAGAGGCAATTTTCTGAGACTCCTTTATTTATTTATTCTCTGAGGCGACCACTGATAAAGCTTAATTATCCTAGCTAAATAAATAAGCAGGTACGTTGATCTGGCGACATAATGCGTACAATATGGATCGGTTTGGTGGCCGTGGCATGCGGATGAATTTGTGACGTGCATGATTAATCACTCTTAAGCCTCTTTATTTTTTTCTCCTGCTATAATCTATTTGAACGATAAGCTAGCTAGGAAGCAAGCACGGGATGCATCTCGAATCCGACATGTTCTGCTTCAAGGAGGAATTAAGTTCAAATTCACTTGCAGAAAGGATCACAAACGCCAATGGCTGTGTGACAAGAGTAAGTGGGGAAAGCAAGTGAGCTCTAGCTCAAGTGGCATGTCCTCCCTATGGGGAGGGTTGCTTCGGGGGATCGAATCTCCTTACCTCATTCCCTTTGCAGCCTTGCCTGCTTTGCCTAACAAAAAAAAGAGTAAATGGAAAAAAATAAAGCAAAAAAAAAACTACAGCAAGATCTTGATCCCTTATTAGAAGTTGCCTTGATCAGAGAGGGGGGATTTTGTGGACCAACTTTATGGAAGGTATGGAAAAGATACTTAAACTAATATATAATATACAGATAAACGTAACATTTCTGATTTTCAAGAAAGAACGCTCTCTATTGAACCTACTTATTCAGGTCAGGCTGCTTTGAACACTCTTAGGAAACAGACTTATTAAGGAAAGTTGCTAAACAAATTTCGTTCTGACCATTTATCAGAATTGGGTAACCCACAATTTTTTGATGATTCTAATTAACCGAAAACAACTAATACTTACTTTTTTTTTTGTAAATGCGGCAGGCCACATGAGTGCACCTAGAGCTAGGGCAGACTCATTCACGGTCCTACTACACCCGCTTAAGTGGGTTACAATATTCACCATCCTGCGACTCCCGCTTCAGTGGGTTAAGATATTTATTAAGTGGAGAATCAAACATGTGACCTGTATGCTTAACCCGCACAAATACAAGTAAACCTTAACTATTGGGGTAGGCCCGCGATGGGTATATATATAATCACTATGGTTTTACCTGTTTTCCACACATGCCCTTCCATCCAATTTTCATTCACAACCTAATGGAAATTGCTGACTTGTTAAACCAGTCCACGTCACGACCTATTAAAACACGACACCTGTCAAACTCGCTAACTGGGTTGTCACACTCTACATGCCAGACTAGCGAATATGATTGAATTGACGAAGTTGCCCTTCCCACATCAATTATAGCTTTTTACACAGACTAAAATAGCCCCATCTTTATTCAACTATGTTCTCCCTTATCCGTGCAACATAATTTCCCCCATTTTTTCCCCAAATCCCACGAAGAACCCTAGCTCTCATATTTCCCCCAAATCCCACGATCAGCTCGTCTTGCCTACTTCTCTGGCAATTTTGTTACTAACTCCTTCACCAGATGACAGATTTTATGCAGATGATTTCTCACGATTTTCTTTGATGCATCTATCTTCACTGGATTCATCAGTTGAAACCAGAGATTTCAATATCTCAGTTAGCAGATCTAGTGCTTCCACACGCCGAAACTCTGACTTACTGCTTCCGCATTTCTCTATTTAAGAGGAAGCCGAAGAGATGATGCCCAATCCATGGCCTTCTTCGAAATATTTCTTTCAAGAATTTAGATTTGATCTGAAACTTTTTACTATCTAAAGTACCCCTCTAAAACACCCCGAAAAAATCTAAAACCCGCTGTAGTTCGGACTCTGAAAACTTTCCTGCATCAATTATCTTCAGATTCCAGAAGGTTGAATTTTTAGCAAGCGAAATAACCATTTTGTGTTTGTTCCAGGAGGCTGATTGCTTCTTCTTGGATGGGTTAACATCATATTTCTTCTTCTTGAATAATTTTGAAGCCAACTTCAAGTTCCTTTCTAACAAAGATTCAAGCGTAGATAGCGTCAAAGTTTCGCCTTTTGGATAGTCTTTTGCTTTGAGTATCTTCTTTTGCAGAATTGCCCACGTACGTTGTCCAAGCTGTTCAGAACCTTTTGTAATATGTGGGTTTACAAATGCTCGAGCCAGGTTAGCAATTTTCATTAGGTTGCGGAAGGAAATTGGATAGAGAGACATGTATGGGAAATAAGTAAAACCACGTGGGTTTACAAATGCTCGAGCCAGGTTAGCAATTTTCATTAGGCTGTGGAAGGAAATTGAATAGAGGAACATGTATGAGAAACAAGTAAAACCACAAGGACGGAGAGATAAAAAAACCGTAGGTAGAAAAGTTAATACTACAGGACACCCATTATAATTTAGTCTTTTTTTAAGGCTGTATGAACATGTTTGTTTTCCTAAATATTTAGAGTCTCAACAATTCGGGGCAATCCGGTAGACCCATTTATTTAGTTGGGTCTATGTAGACCACATTTGATAAGAGATGCACATGCATTTCGGGGCTTAGATTTGGCTAAAGAACCATATGGGGATATATATATTTCTTTTTTTTTTCTTGATATATGGGGATATTCAAGATTCTTCTTTGCGTATTTACATGTCAAAAACACGCTAGGGAGTAGCCGAGTAGGGGCAAAAGATTATTCGATTCCATATAATTTCCATTAATCTCGAGGATGCCCTTGGCTCCATTCAATTCCAACGGTCATTTTCCGCGGGAACCTCGTCCATTCTCTACAAGTACAAGAACCCCGTCCTCCATCGAAAACCGCAGAACCCTGAACTGAATCCCCAGAGAACTAGAGAAGGCAACACAGCCCCGGCCGCCGCAAGTCCAACGCCGTACTAAAGATGAAGTCCGGATGGTTTCCGAGAGCCTCCACGACTCTGAGTTCCCCTACCAATCAGGCAGCCGGCCAAAGTCCGCCACAAGGTTCTTTGCCAGAAAGGTAAGAGATTGCAATTTTGGTTGAATTCTATCTTAAAATATCTATTTTGGCTAATTATTTCTCTTCTATGTTTGGGATATGATGGGTTGGTATGAGATTCTTGCAAAGTTCTTTGATAGCTTGGATAGTTCGATTCGATTGTTGCGGTTGAAGAGTTCAACACCAACTTTTGCGAATATCTGCCCGAAAGTAAGTGTTTGACTGATAGGTACACATTTTCTTTTTAATGGTCTCTGCTGGTAAGATTCTGGGATTTTTATAACTCTCTTTCCGTGTTTGGTTTGTGAGGAATCGAAAACTCGCAATAGAAAAACGGTATGGGCTTCTGAATCATTGTTTTCCCATTCGTTGGTGAGGAAGGTCGATTCTTGTTTAATAATATGTTTATTTAGCATCTGTACGGAGCTGGGAAAGAAACAGAGTGGGGTAGTAGAGAAGTATAAAAATACACAGGAGCCAGTTTCTTTAGCAATTCAGTGTTTTTCTTTTTCTGGAATCCAAACTGATTCAATAGTAGCCAACAGAGTCTTACATTTGTTACTTTTTTTATTTTCAGTGTACGAATCTTTGATTTTTTGCCTTTTTATTGTGGAGGAGGTTTTCCCATAGCCAATTGGCTCAAATCATGTTTTTCATGATAAAAAGGCTAGATGAACGGACAAGTTGTATGTTTCCCGATCTTCATATTTCTATCAATGTTGATGCAATAAAGAATTATGCGAAGCTGAAATCGGAAACTGGTAATCTGCATTTGAGGAAGATCTTCCGATCAAGGCTTGTTGATTTTTCAAAACCCCATCCTGATGTATAATACTTGGCCTATTGGTTCTATGTTTCTCATGGGTTGTTCTGGATTTGCGCTAGTTGTGTGCCAATATGTATATGCAATTACATCTTATGTGGTCTTAGTTTCACTTGAAAAATCCGGTTTAGACCTTAACAACACTTGTAGGAGTGAATATGTGTTTTCCATCTAATTAAAATAACAACAACAATTTTAAAATACGTTCTAAAATTATTCAGCCTAAATATGCATAATAATCAACTCAATCACACAAAGACACATGAATTTGGTGACGAAGTGGAAAACTTTTGAAATACCATTCAAAGGAAAAACCACTCCGGGCTAGCAGTCACCAGGAATCCACTAAGAAGAAAATCTTACAAACAGTGATTCGGACACGGGCAACCCTAATTACTTGACTCTGACAACCCTGATGTAATAATCTAAGCCTCCTTGCTTAGACCTGTTCCATGCGGCATTCCCTTCAGACCTTTGAGGTTCTTTTTATGGATACATCACGAACAAACTTTGTTCTTCAGTACACCTTCAACACCATGAAGGTTACAAAGATATTTGAAGAAAGAATAGAGAAAAACTCGTCAATATTGAAGCATCAATCTTCTGGGGTTTTCTCTCAAGGAAGGAGACACAAATATTCTCAATGGAAGCCTCAATAGAGTTCCCAAAGTTTCATACGAAAAGTCCAAAAATTTAGTGATTTTTGAAATTCGCCAGAAGTCGCTCAAGCGAAGGTTGAGCACTTGTCGAACGCTATGTTTCTGTTTGAAATTATAGTTGGACACTTGAGCGTTTGTCGAACGTTAGTCGAACCTGATGTCTCTGTCTGAAATTATAACTGAGCGCTCTAGCGCTTATTGAACGTTAGTTGAATGTGATGAGACTTTAGACTAACCACCAACACGAACTATTTAACAAATGTGGGGACCAAAATTATAATTCGATCACGACATATTTTGACACGGAAGGATGCCAACACGAAAATACCCTAACACCACTTATACGTTCTTCTATATTTGCATATCTAACATTTTTTTGGGACTAGTTGTCATGTCTTCCTAAGCAAGCGCAATGCCTCTACTCCAACATTTCGCTCCTGTCTTATCCATATCTACAGGCTTCAATTGAACGTTATATCTACCACCATGACAACCTAATGACAATGGGACTTAATGCAAGTAGATGTAAAATTGTAGGATCCTATCATAGTTTTGGGTTTTGAGATAAAATACCGCAATGAACTTTCTAATCTTATTTGTATTCGAACGTGATGAAACTTTGGACAGACCACCAACACTAACTATTGAAATAATGTGAGGATCAAAATTACAACTCGATCACGACATATTTTGACACGGAAGGATGCCAACACAAAAATACCCTAACACCACTTACCCGGTCTTCTATATTTGCATATCTAACATTTTTTTTGGGACCAATTGCCATGTTTTCCTAAGCAAGCCCAATGCCACTACTCCAACTTTTAGCTCCTTTCTTATCCATATCTACATGCTTCAATAGAATGTTCTATCTGCCACCATGACAACCTAATGACAATGGGACTTAACGCAAGTAGATGTAACTTTGTAGGATCCTATCATAGTTGTAGGTTTTGAGACAAAATACCGTAATGAACTTGCTAATCTTATTTGTATTAAGGTGATCTTTCATTCATGTTATTGTCCTAGTTTCATTTTGAATTTGATTGAAGATCAACTTCTGAACTCTCCCTTATCATAAATGTAACTTTTACTTTGATATTCAGGACCACCTTCAAATGTAATCATCATAAGAATTTGGGACAAAAATATATGTTGGTTTAATCTGGTATAAGTAGTATGTACATGGTTTCTAGTAGGTTTTAAGCAACGTTTTAGATGTCACGTAATTGAGAGGACTTTTCTTCTACATTTAGGTTGATGAAATTCCGGAGGAAATGTTGCCATAACCATTTAATTATCAAAAACTGGATGACCATTCACACAAGAGAAAAGTGCCCACATCATTGTCTATTGTTAGGACATCAACTGATGCACTAACATATCAGCCATCTGCAGGATCAGAAACCTGCACTCCAGATGAAGCTAGCACTTGGATGCACTTGAAATATTTCCGGTCTTGATGTACAACTCTGACCACTTCAGAGAGAGGGGCTTTGACATTAATATTGATTATACCGTGCATCAGTGTATGTCTTCCCTCCAATGCCTATATATATGTTCTGCTCCTTCTTTTTCATTACCTATCAGCTTTATCTTTTCTTTTTCTTTGATCTGATTTTCAAATACTTTACACCCACTTGTTTTTCTTGTATATCTTCTTAAACTATGGAATTCGAGCAACTCATGATGGGAGAGGGTCTTAGTGCTCAAATGCTGAAGTAAGACCATCGCAAAAGAACTAGCACTCTGAGCGCCAACGCGTCTCAACTTTCCACCGATATTTCTCATCGCTCTGAAGCCTCCAGCACACTGGAAATGGGTCTTGCCAAGGCAAGAGTCGCCGGAGAAAAAAATTTCTTGGCTGCGTTCCCAAATCATTGGCGAGGATGCGGAACTTGATTCTCCTTTTGTCAAAAGAAGACTCACCTATGCGGATCACACTGCCTCCGTCAGGTCTCTTCGATATATTGAAGATCTTATCATGAGGAATGTCCTTTCTTCTTACGGTAAATGAGCGTTTCTGTCTTAATTTCCTCCTATCAAATCTTTAAACAAATAGATTCTTCACTTATTAACGAGATTCTTTTGATCACTTTCATGAAAACTAATTTCTTACTTGGTTGCTTTCTTTTCGAATAGGGAACAGCCACACAAGTGACAGTTATTGGGGCATCGGGCGACAAAAATGGTGCACTAAGCAGCCAAGTAAATAAAGAAATGCTTAGATGGTGGAGAAGATGATGCAATCATATTTTGCGGCTCAGGCACTACAGCCGCAATTAAAAGACTTCAAGAAGAAATGGGCATTGCTGTTCCATCAATTATGAGAGAGAGAGTATTAGAATGCCTCAAGGCCGAGGAAAGGTGGGTGGTTTTTGGTCGGCCATACGAGCACCACTCAAACCTTCTTTCATGGCGACAAAGCTTGGCTGAAGTTGTAGAGATTGGTTTAGATGCTAATGGTTCGATAGACATGGAGGATCTAAGACAGGAGCTCAAGCGATATAAACATGCCAACAGGCCAATCTTGGGTTCTTTTTCGGCTTGTAGCAATGTGACTGGAATTTATTCAGACACGAGAGCAAGTGCTAGACTTCTTCACCAAAATGGAGGTTTTGCCTGCTTCGATTTTGCGGCAAGTACGTATATAACGTTTACCACAAGTAATTCTTTTAAATATACTCATGATTGATGAAGGTTCTAACTTTAGTGGCTTAAATTTTCGATATGATTTTAGTGGTCCTTATGTGAAGATCGACATGAGATGTGGAGAAATTGATGGCTATGATGCTATTTTTCTTAGTCCACATAAGTTTATTGGTGGACCTGGAACACCTGGCGTCCTTCTGATGAATAAGATCCTGTATCGGTTAAAGTCTTCTCCACCATCAACTTGTGGAGGCGGAACTGCTATTTACGTCAACGGTTTCAATGAGAGGGTAATTAATCTTGTACTTACTAAGTCTTCTCTGCCATTTTCATTGGATCTATCTCGTAGCTTGGTTAATCCTCAATCGCTAATTTCAGGACACACTTTTCTATGAGGACATAGAAGAAAGCCTAGAAAGGGAGAATGGTGGCACTCCTCAAATAATTCAGACAATTAGAGCAGCACTAACTTTCTGGGTGAAGGAATACATTGGTTACCAAGTGATCGAAAAATACGAGCACAACTACATAGAGAGAGCGCTTGAGAGGCTTCTCCCGAACCAGAACATATCTGTTTTGGGAAATACAAGTCTCAAGCGACAAGCTGTCTTATCTTTCCTCATTTATAGTACTAGCAATTCGTCCTCATCGGTTGGCCTAAAACACGGGTCTAATACTGATGCTAGAGAGATATGGCGGGAGGAGTTGCTTTACATGTGGAGAGAGACAGGGAACAAGAGAGATAAGCCCCTTCATGGACCATTTGTAGCAGCACTCTTGAATGACCTTTTTGGCATCCAGACTCGTGGTGGGTGCGCTTGTGCGGGACCCTACGCTCACACTCTGCTTAATGTGGACGAGGTCCATTCACTTGCCTTCAGAGATGCCTTCCTAAAGGTGAATGGTGTTTAAATGGTTCCTGCCATATGAGGCTTCGAAGATTATGGTGTCGAAAACCATTGTCCTGACTCCTGAGATTGTGATACCCCGGATCCCACATGGAGTGGGAGAGGAGAATGAATGGAAGATGGGTTCTATAAGGACCAAGTCCCACATTGAGACCTTACTAGGTTGAACTTGTGATACCCCGGATCCCACATTGAGTGGGAGAGGAGAATGAATGGAATATGAGTTCTATAAGGACCAAGTCCCACATTGGGACCTTACTAGGTTGAACTGGACTTTATAATGATCCAAGGGGCTTCAAAAGCAACCTTGACTAGTCATTTTGAAGTCAAAGCACAGATGTGGTTAGTGCTTGTCCTTGGGTCATTACAAATGGTATCAGAGCGGTCCTAGTAACCACCAATGTGGGCTTGGTGGGCCTTGACGAGGACGTCAAGGATTTAAGTGGGGGATATTGTGATACCCCGGATCTCACATGGAGTGGGAGAGGAGAATGAATGGAAGATGAGTTTTATAAGGACCAAGTCCCACATTGGGACCTTACTAGGTTGAACTGGACTTTATAATGATCCAAGGGGCTTCAAAAGCAACCTTGACTAGTCATTTTGAAGTCAAAGCACAGATGTGGCTAGTGCTTGTCCTTGGGTCATTACACCTAAGCTAAATTGTTCGTCTTGTAGGGCTACGTTGGTATGAAACCAGGATGGACCAGGATCAACTTTCCCTACTACATGTCTGAGGAGGAGTTTGAGTTTATTTTAGGTTCATTAGAATTCTTAGCTATTTATGGGCAAAGGTTTCTTTCTCTGTATCACTTCGATTGGAGGACAAGGAGCTGGACTTTCAAGAAGAAAACACTTGAACAGCTGTTCGGAAAGGAAGACAATATCAATGTGCACATATCTCCATTGGCCATTGCTTCGCGTACTGTAAATTAAACCATGAACATTACAGTCCAACTGCGTCTGACGATGAAGAAGCCAAACAAATAAAGACGATTAAGAAGTATACAGCTTATCTGGAAGCAGCTAAATACATTGCCAGTCTCCTCCCCAAGTTCCCCCCTCTGCGTAGACTTCCGGAGGAAATTGATTCCAACCTCGTCTCTTCCAGAGTCTAATTATTTTCCACTCATGTTCGATCTCTTTCTTTTATTTCTCTTTGGTTTTCATTTTTCTTCTCATCTGTTGAATAATGTTTCATGTTTGTGGGAATTTCGGTATTCCCTCAGGCCTCAAGTAATATGAAATTTATTTATTATTATTAGTTCTACTGTTTCTTCCACAAAACTGATTCTATTTTTTAGATGAAAATTCTATTCGAACTTAAAGCCTTAAACCAAACTAATCACCAAAAGAATCGGAAAAGTGAAAAGGCAACATCTACATGCTAGCTACCAAGCACTACTAAATTTTGGGCATGCGGATGCAACGGGGATAAGTGCTCTTTATTCTTAATTCCTTTGGGCTTTCCCAATCCCTGGACAGGTTGGCTTGAGTAGAGACTGTTAACCAGTTTCACCATCTTGCCAGCTGGTCATCAACAAAGGCTCATTATAGTAATTGATATATTAGTCCAGCCATTAGAACTATTAGTACAGCCCATTAGTTAAATTAATTCTGGCATTTTACATTAATTTTATGGACCATTTTGAAAGTTTGAGATCCATTCCACATTAAGTTAGCTTTTGAGAGCAAGTTCTCTTAAGACACATAACACTGTGTCACAGGAGCACTATCTTGCAATCCATATGCCGTGAGCGATCCTTTACTCTCGAGCTAGTTTTTGGAAACCAGTTATCTGAGAGGCGGCACATAACACTGTATCACGGGAGCACTATCTTGCACTCCTTTTTTGTTGGAGCTGTTGGCAGTACTGCGGAATAGATTAGAGCTTCAGATGGATCATTCAACTAGACCCTGCTTTTTGCTAAAAAAGAAAAAAATAAATAGACCCTGCTTTATTCTTCAGCGCTTGCTACAGTTGTTTGAGTTTCTTTTTTTTTTTTGCTAAATACAGTTGTTTGAGTTTGATATGTCTTCAGATGTATCCTTAAATTAGGCGTAATTGGTTGACATCAGGAAATTTAATCACTCAAATCAAGAGGTTATTTGTGTAGTTTCACCTTTGATTTACTCAAGCAATTCTTTATTGTTTGGGTTTCAAAATTTGGCAAACAGTCGTTCTTAAAAAAGGCAAAGTCAATTTGAGCCTCTAATCAATTAAGGCTCTGATTATGTAACAAAATTTTTACATACTAAAATTTATCATTATTACAAAATACTTTCTCTGCTCATTTTTTTTATTAATTTTTTCATTCTCTCAGCTCATTTTTTCATCAATTTCAATACTTAAAATTTTAACAACCTTAAAATTTTACTTCTCAAACATAGCCTAAAGCATTATTAAACACGAGTTTTAATTATAACCGACATGTAGAGTCTTAAAATTATTAAATTTTATAAAAAAAATCTAATATTTAAAATTATATTATATATGTGTCAAATGTGATAATTCAACCCATATAGATTGCTTTGTTAATCTGGAGGTCTAAAATAAATTTCCTCGTGTTTTTTATTAGAAGAAAAAAAGTAGGTGAAAGGACAAATTTTTCTCACCTCGAGGCGTACGAGGTTTGTGTTTGAGTGTGCTTCTTTTCTTCTTTCATTTCAATCCTCTTTTTAAAACGTAGAAAAACGTACGACACACCCCAACTCTAATGGGTACCTGATGATCTTGCGCAGTACTAAGCCTCAATAATTTCACAAAGTTTGCGTGTAGGGCATGAGCTGGTTTAATCTTTTGCTGCATATGCAGATTCGGCTCTGTTTGCACCAAATTTGTCGTTGGATTCTGCATCTTTGCATCCGAACCCATGAACAAGAAAAAAAAATTAAGTCATAGTCTAATAAGTACGAACAAAAATCAAATTAATACTCATAATTATCAATTCAGTGATTTTAATAATTTATTTTTTTTAAAAAAATTAATCTTTATAGGTATTTCGGTAATTTTGTATAATTTTTCTTCGAATTTAACGTCCACGGACTAGAAACGATAATTTTAAAAAATTATGAATATCGTGGAATTAATAATTAGAAATATCGATTTGATTTTTAAACATAATTAAGAGGCAAAATATGATTAAAAAAAAAGCTTTCGATCCAAATCCTCTGTACCGATATATTAATTCCACGATGTTTATCCTTTTGATTGAGATTAGGGGTGGGCAAAAAACCCGAGACCCGACAACCCGAACCGGCCCGACCCGTTTCCGACCCGATCGGGTCGGGTTTAGGCGGGTTCGGGTTCGGGTTCGGATTTATATGTAAATAAAAACCGATTTTCGGGTTCGGGTTCGGGTATATGAACAAACCCGAAATTAAACCCGAACCCGACCCGAACCCGAAAATATAACATCATCACCCCGTGACCCGTCTTTTCCGAACCGAACCGACCCGTTTCGACCCGATATTTTCGGGTTTTTCGGGTTCGGGTTCGAGTTCGGGTTTTCTTCAAAAAAAAAACCCGAAATATTCGGGTCGGGTTCGGGTTCGGGGCAGGGCAAAACCGAACCCGAACCCGGTTTGCCCACCCCTAATTGAGATATCGCAACTTATATTGTCTGGTTCACACGTGTTGTTTAGATACTGAACCTCTGCTTAGCTCAACGGTCTACAGCTTAGGGTAGCATCACACCTTGCATAATTTGATTAATGCCTAATTAGTAGGCATACAATATAGACCCACGTACCTAAGAGCATATAAAATCAAAATAATTATTACTTATATACTTTATTATAGTGTAGGTAGAAATCGATCGTTCTAAACCAATCGAGATGGGAAATGCAAGATCATGAAGCATGTCACCACTTACGTCACACTTAGAGTTGATGGACCACGTATTATTAGAAGCTCTTTAAAAGTTTTTGGATCTATAGTAATGGAAAAACATCCTTTTCAGTTTCTAAAAAATCATTTAAATGCGATCATTTAACGGTATGAATTTTGAATTTTATTATATTTAATCCTTAAACTACTAAAATACATTAATGTTAACCATCTACTAAGATTTTATAATTGACATGTACCGTGTGTCATAGTTTAAAGGTTAGAAGTGGAGATTCACTTAACTTATAAGGTTAATTATAATTTTTTTCTCTCTCAAATTACCATATATTTTTAAATACCCCACAAATTTTAACTCAGTTACAACTCACCCCTACAAATTCTACTTGCCGTTGTGATTTCATCCCCTAACTTGATGGAGTTGTTATGTCGAACATTTTTTATCCACCTGAAACCACGCATAACATTCTCCTTAGCTAAAAACATAATTTTGATCAGCTTGATTCTAAGTGAGTCTTTTTTTAATAAAAAAACCAGCTAAGTATATATTACGTGAGACAGAAATCTTTCGACATAATGACTACAGTTGGTTTAGGGATGAAATCACAACTAGAAATATAGTTTGTGAAGTGAGTTGTAACGAATTAAAGTTTATAAAAGTATTTGAGAATCGGGTAGTAATTTAAAGTAAAAATTATAATTAATCCTAACTTATAAGTAAACCTCGAACACGTTACTAATCTATTTCTTCGTCAAGACCAAGTAAGTCAAAGATTCAATCATCGACTTATAAAATTAGGTGTAGACGTGACAGTAAGATTAGTAACAATTCACATTAACTACTTCGTTTTGACTCAAGGATGCTTCTTTTTACATTCTCTTCATCTAAAAACACACGTACAATCGAAGAATAATCCGTTTAACGAAGACATTATAATAGTTAGGAAATATACGAGAGCATGACGTGCAATCCACGCGTATATAAACGAAACATCGTCATCATCGATCATGTCGATCTTATATTTAGGACGGTGGAAATAGGTTGAGCTTGATGTGCAATATATGCGTAAGTCTACTCGAGTAACTCTTGCTCTGTTTTGTCGTACGTTAGTTTTAATAAAGACTTTACTGTTGATATCGCGGAGACATAAAGCAATTTAGACATTAAACTTGTTTATTCCCACTTGTTTGGTGGGATCTTCTTCACACTCCCATATAAGGGAAAGTTAGAATAATACACGACGAAGACGTAGTACTCGATCGACAAAAACGTGTTGACTTTAACATTTTTGGATTTGTATGTTTCTGTAGTATCTTAATGTTCATCCTTGGGAAGTTTTTGGGTGATGTCTTAATGATTAGAAAATAAAATGGGAGTGGTTACAATTACGATTACGGGAGTGCTTGTGGTGTAGTGAGTTTCTTCGTATGTATTCTGACAGATGTATTAGTTGACTTTCTCTCTGTTAGCGTATAGTTGAACGTTGGCTTGATTATAAATCAAATTGAGTTATAACGTGTCTATTTATAAGAATGAGTTTTAAGTGTTCAAGAAGATAAATATGATCTCCTCGAATTATGATGAGATTACGTTACTGGATAAGAATACTCAGATATATAATAGGTATTGGGATGGGACACTCCAAGAATAGAGATTTCCTTGTAACTGTTACTCGATTGAACCGCCGGTGAAGTCCATCACCTTCGTTAAAAGAAGGACCTCCCTTACGACAAGAGTATTCCAAACAGGGCAAACAGAAAGATCGAAGAGAAACCAAGAGATAATAAGAAGGCTCAAAGTTTCATATGGAGATATTGAACCAATCACGTGAATTAGTCCCTTCAAATAACAAGACATGGTAATCTTTCCATTGGCCAGCGACCAAGAATCAAGGCACTGAAGTTGTTATCCCTCCAAAGCAGAAACGAAACTTGTTGGGCAAACAAAAAAACAAAAGAAATTGCTGGGATACGCTGATGTCTTGCCAATAAAGATTGTTGGCTGATGAATGTTCTCTGCCTCTCGATAACATAAAGCGAATGTGTCTTCTCTTTCCCAAACAAAAACAAAGGTTTGGTCCTCCAAAGGTGACGCGTAATCCTAAAAGCTATCACGGACTGCCAGCAGAAAAGCTGAAGCTAACCTATGCTTTGGTTGAATCCCTATGATTTTCTTTGTCCGTTTCTTTTTGGTAAGATGGACTTTGTGGCAATTATGTAAGACCAGCTATGAGAGCAGAGTATATAACAAAAAAAACTACGAGAGCAGAGTAGTTCCATAAACTTTAGTATTTAAACACGAACAGATTATCAGGTAATATCTTCGTCTGCAATCATTGAGGTAGACAAGATCATGCAATAGATTACAATCCCATCTTGTCAGCTTTACAAACGACAGGATTGATAGTACAAAATAGGAATCGATCTAACCCCACACTGACACCCCTCCATATCTGGACAAAATTTGAGTTTGCTCGTCGAACAGAGGCAGCAGAATTTGAAGATCAGAAACGAAAAATTGTAAAACTTACAAGTACAAAGGAATAACAAGAAGATGAGAAGAAAGAAAGATTCAGTACGGAGGACTACTGCAATCAGATGGGCTAGAGCTCAAAAGTTCCTCTAAATATTCAGTTCCCAAGTCCTCTAGTACCACTATATGTTTTGGCCTCATTTCTGCTCTCTCTCGGCTCTTCCCAGTCATTGATTTTCGTCTCATGGTGTGCCTCCTCTTGAGTGCCACAACGGGTGAGCAACCCTCCTCATAATTCATGTCCTGCAGTGACTCCCTGACTACTTCTACTGGAAAATTGAGCACAGCCAAGGTGCCCCTCATTGAAAATGCAGCTTGGTCATAAGCTAAAGCAGCTGCCTCGGCACTATCAAATGTTCCAAGCCATACCCGGATGCCGCGCCTGGTTGAATCCCTTATCTCTGCAGCATACTTTCCCCACGGCCGCCTTCGAACCCCTCTATAGGACTTCTCTATCTTGCGCGGTTCTTCTTTTGCACAGGAATTCACTTCCTCTTCCTTGATATGACCTACGGAATTGGTTTCCCTCGTATCATGAACTCCCTTTGCCAGGACATCCATAAGCAGCATTTCTTCCGAGTCATTAAGGTCGAAGGGAAGCGAATTATGCTGGAAAAGAAGATCATCCCACGAGAAGGATTCATCAATTGAGGATGATTCCTGTGAGAATTCTGAACTTGTGTACTGAAAGAAGCTCGATTCCATGGTGAAATAGAGGAGGAAGATTTCTATATGGTTTTGTATCGGTGGCAACTTCTTTATATACCCGAAGAAAACAGAGATTTCAGTAGAAAAAAAGCCACAAGGAAAAGATTAAAGTAAAGAAATGCTTAAAGTAAAGCAACTTGGAAGTGAGATTATTGGAAAAGGAGGATGTCCTAACATTTAAATAAAAAAAATTAATGCAAATATCTTTCTATGACCACATAATGATATAATTAAGCACGTGAGTCAAATGAGCATGTCGGCGAGCTTGGACCCATCTTGCACATATTGCGACGTCCTCTTTTGGATAATTTTTATGTATCTTCTTTCTTGTCAGGATGACTAGATTGCCGCCTTGCCAACGTTGTACCACAGGAACAATTGTTGGGTGCTTATCTTGGCAATAACAGTAGGTTGGTCTCTAATAGTAGAGAGTGAGATGTCCCCTCAATTTGGAATGTGAATACGTTGTAGATTGCAAACCAACCTAATCATGACTGATCGTATAAGATCTCCAGATATATTAGTTAGGACGTCTCCAGTACATAAGAAGTGATGTCACAGTAAACTCAATGGCTTTTTAGGCAAATTTTAGAAATAGTTTCCAAGTTTGTCTCCAAATAAAATTCAAAATTAAGAAAAAAAATTCCCTCTAAACTTCCAAATTATCGGATCAATGTCACTTTAGAGGTTCGAATGATTCATTTGGTCACATAAATTTTTGAACTACCAAAATTTATCAATACAAGTCTTTAAATAAAATTCGGCAGTCAAAATCATAGTGAGTATAAGTTAATTTTCACCTTTCATCTTTTGAGTTTTTAAAAGAGATAAATGCAAAATCGGTCCTTATGATATACGCGAAAATCGAATTAGTCCATGTGATAATAAAAGTATAAAATTAGTCTATATGATTTTACAAAAACATAAAATTAGTCCCTACTTGAGGGATTAATGGGAAATCCCTAGTGAAATCATAGGGACTAATTTTATGCTTTTGTTATCACGTAGACTAATTCGATTTTCGCGTATATTATAGGAACTGATTTTGTATTTATCCCTTTTTAAAAATCTTAAAATGAGTAATTTACCTTTTTTCACTTTTTTCTGTATCTGTTATTGGTTGACAAAAAAAATAAAAAATAAAAGAAACTCTAAGTAGTCGGGAGAAGTTACCAATAGATTAAACTTTGAAGGGCAAAATTTTCTCTCCCTGAATAGACTTTTTTTAAACCCCTAATCGCTCGGATCATTAAAAGGTTGGTCAAAGTTTCAAAGCCTCAAGACTACCAAAGTAAAATTCTCTTTCTCTGTTGTAAGTAAAATCCCTGCCTAATTAAAAATCTCTAATCAGGGATTACCCCTAAACCTAATCATTTCATTTCTATGAGCACTCTTATGGTACATTTAATGTGCGATCAATTCGCCGGAACATGTGTTAGTCCATGTTCGGAAATTCGAATCTTGAATGCTTATGGGTCAAGAAAGAATATAATTCAGGTGTAGGGCAAACTGCAAAGAATAGACTTTTGGATAGTATGGATGTGCTATGATTTTCATTGAATTTTAAATCTCAGGACTTTCAAAGATTCAAACGTTTCTATCCAAACTTGTTTGGACTTTGAGAAAGAAAGAGAGCCAAGAGTGCCTGCATCTGGACCTCCTTCAGGAAAATCGCAATCAAACACGTGCAACTTTCTTTCAACAATCCTGTCTCTATCTGCTGTCACAACAAAGCAATTCTGTCAGCCGGAAACTGTGCTGCTGCTATCGATCGGTCAGTGGTTATAGCTACATGGGTCCTCTAATGACCACTCTTGGGCTATGATGTTGGAAAGAGTAGTGATAATAAGGGAAAATTACTCTTTATTATCTTAAATTATCACATAATTTATAATTTATCACCCAAATTACAGCTTTTAATAATTGAGTCTCTGGAACTACCACTTCCTTTTAATTCATCTCTCAATTGAAAATATAACCCTTAAAAATTATATCACTTAGCACAATGGCAATATATAAAGCTTTAATTTGGAGATAATTACCAAAAAAAAATGGTAATTTAAAGGGACCAATTGTCACTCCAATCAAAGACAATTATTCTTCCCAATCCGAAAAAGAAAACCGAAGAAGAAGACGAAGAGAATCCCTCGTGCTTCATATCAACCCCTGCAGCCGGTAGGCTACTGGATAGGTGGTTGCATAGGGGGCCCCAGAAATCTAGATCTAGCCTCATTCATTTGAACATTGACCAATTGAGCAGTCATGGAATGGTCTTATGGTCCATAATGATTCATAGTACATGGCAACTAATTCCTATGTCACAGTACACAATTAAAATAAGGGGGCAGTTTTAAAAACTGGCTCCACATAAATGGCTGGTTCCTGACCACCGATACTTTTAGCCCAAGTACTTTGACCTTATCCTCTTAATTCAACCTTTTTGCCATAGATCCGGCGAGATCACGGGATCAATTTACTGTAATCACTTTAAGCTAATATATATCAATTTACTGTAACACATCATTAATTTAATATTGCTCTCATGGAAACTTGTTACTTGTCACTTACCATTATACAAAATACGACAAGTAGGGTTGAAAATCGAAAATGCGGTCCGCTTTTCAGATTGCATTTCTGGTTTCTTTATATTAAAGGACCGGACCGGACCACTTATTAGTGGTCTGGTCCGGTTTTATGAAATGCGGTCTGGTCTCCAGATTTAATTTTTTTTTTTTTTAAAAATATGAAATGCGGTTCGGTCCGGTCCGGACCGCATTTAAGAAAATTTTGACCCAGACCGAAAATCCGGTCCGATTTTTCGGTCCGGTCCGGTCCGGTCTGCGGTCCGGTTTTGTTCAGCCCTAACGACAAGAACAATGGGGGCAATGAAGGCAATAATTTTCTGTTGTTAGTAGGTTGGAAAAAGAGTTGTCAGTGAATCTGTAGCTCAATTGGCATCTCTTTCCTTTTGAGGAAGACTTGATCCCTAGTTTGAATCTCGGTGTATGTAGTTTAGCTGCTTTCTTTCATCCCATTACCTCAAAAAAAATGTTAGATAAAGAGATAGATCGAAATATTTTTTTTAAGTAAAATTTCTATTGAAGGATTAAAATATTTTAATTTTAAAACCTAAGGTCCTATTATAAAAACAATATAAAATTTAAAGGCTAAAGTTTTAAATTTTGAAATCCAATGACCTATTATAAAAATAATGTAAAACTCAAGGATAAAAAATAATTTTTTTTAGTATGATAACAGATATTTATTAAACCATGGGTGCCGTGTTGTCTCGAGTGAGTTGAATACAGATATATTAGTGGTAGGTATTTATCTAGAAGATATCAGATAGTGGCTGGATAGTTCTTAGTATGCATTTTTTGTAATTGCTTGTTACAGTAACTAATTAACAATTAGTCTTCATAGTTCAGGGGATATTTCTTCAATTTTCATTCACTTTCGGTTTGGTGGGGTAACCAACTTGCAACATGTTTATGATGTAAGCGCGGAGTTTGAGGACATGGGGCCGTCGAATATGTATGATCAGCAGTACTTACGTACTTGATCTGTAGTGCATGAACACGTATGGCTGCATTCAATATATATAGTGAACATAACATCAATAAATGTTGCAGACATTCCCAAATTAGGAATGATTCAGGTTATAAAGCCTGTATTATTAAATTATGAAGAACTATGTTATATTAAAATTAAAATTAATTACCCAAATAATTAAATTCAAACTTAATTTTTTCAACCGTACACAACTACTTTATTGCTAATTAAGTTCTCAAACAGTTAAATTCTAACTTAATTTTTTCAACTGTACACAACTACTTTATTGCTAAGTAAGTTCTCAAACAATTAAATTCTAACATAATCTTTTTAAGGTAAAGTGACACTACTAATTTATTGCTAATTAAGTTCTCAAATAATTAAATTTTAACTTCATTCTTTAAAACGGTACAGTGACACACCAATTATGTCTAACATAAAAGGTAACAAACAAGGTGTGCAAAAAAGCTTTTAGATTTAAATTCTAGAGCATTTTATACTCCTTGTGGCTGTCATATTTTGAATTTAGTTTTTTGTGATATGACTAATTCATGTTCTAAAACAATATCATTTTTTGGAGTAGTACAATGTATATATTTTTTATTTAATTCTTCTACAAAAAGATGGAAAGTTTTATTAGAGTATATTACTTTGACTCCTATACCTATGTGTCAAACATGTTGGGAAAGTTGCATTGAAAGTGTTAAAGCTCTAAAATTTCAAGCCCCAAAAATTAGAGATGCTTTATTGAAATTAGCAGAAGTTAGTGAAGATCCTAAGACAAGGAGTGAAGCTAAATGCTTAGCAACCTATGAGATTGAAAACTTTGAATTTCTATTGGAAATGAATATCTGGTATGATATATTGTTTGCTGTAAATTCAATTAGAAATAGCTTACAACTTCAAAGTATTTATGGATAAATTAAAGGGACTTATTTCTTATTTCAAAAATTACAGATAAAATGGTTTTCAATCTGTTTTATATTTATCTAAACAAGTTTCAGTTGAGATGAATATAAAAGTTGTATTCCCTAAAAAAAGTGTCATTCATAGGAAGAACTAATTGATGAAAATAATGATCAGATTATGAAGTCGGCAGAGGAATCTTTCGAAATTGATTATTTTTAGGGATAAATGTAAAATCAGTCCCTGTGCTATACGCAAAAATCGATTTAGTCCCTGTGATATGAAAATCATCGATTTCGTCCCTGTGATTCTATTTTCGTTTGTTATTGGTCCTCCATCAGGGACTGATTTTATCACTTTCTGAAATCACAAGGACTAAATCGATGTTTTTCATATCACATGGACTAAATCAATTTTTGCATATAGCACAGGGACCAATTTTGCATTTATCCCTTATTTTTATTATATTGTAGATCAAGCAATATCTTTCGGGATGAATTTGAATTATTTTCAAAGTATGATGACATATTTGATTTTTTGTTTGGTTTTGAAAGATTAGGATCTTTTGAATTTTTTTTTTGATTTTTTTAATATTAAAAAACCTCATTTTTATTATTTGCCTAAGGCCCCAAAAAGGTTGAGCCACCCGTGTATAAATGCCTGCATTGATTTAGAAGATGATTGTTTTGGTTATGCCGTACTATAATACCGTCTAGCTAGACAAACTAAATATATATATAAAGCTAGCCATGCCCTAATACATTTTGTAAAAGCCATATGTATATATATATATATCTAGCCAAGCCCGAATACATTTTGTAAAAGCCATGTGTATTTATAAAAAGTCGGTCCAATTGTGAGCAATTTTAACAAGGATCAAGCAAGTGCACGCATCTACAATTATCACGTACTTTATTCTTCTTATCAAGAGAAGTATATATGAAAGGGCCGGGTTGGCAATCTTCCATGCATCTTCCTTTTTGGCTATGCTTTTTGGAATCCTAATCCATGAAAAATACCAATATTCATCCTTCCACTAGTACCTAACCTATCAAAGTTGATAATTCCAGTACTCTTTGAACGGGGGCAATTCTAAGGACATGGCATATCCCGCAAGCACTAATAGAAGCTGCTGTCATATATAAGAAGTTCCTCCCATTTGTCGTTTTCCATGACAAATCAATATGGCTTTGTGTAGCCATGCAAGTTGCTTTAGCTAATTGATGGGGCAGCAGCTTTTCTGGCTAATCAATGCCGACCTGATGGTACGAAAGAGACTTTCATATAATATTCTCAAATTTAATGATCTTTACTTACCTTATTTCAATCCAAGCTATATCATACATATTGTTGTTACAAAATCCGACTCCATCTTGCATCAAAGTAATATATTATGTGCCTTTTTTCTGTGGGACAAGAGAATCAAGATAGGGTCTTGAACTGTCATATTCAGCCTTAATGCATTGCATGAGATCTATTAGTTTGAGAACTAGGGAAAGTCCTGTCTGGCCCACTCGATATTTATAAACTTATGTCAGGTTTTTTTACTTTAGTAATTAATTAATCTCTGTTTCTTGGAAGCTCATGGAGAGAGAGAGATCAGAGAGGTTTTAATTGAAGGGTAAAAGGTCTTCTGCTAGGGGCAGTCAAAAAGAACCAACTTAAGGAAACCAGAGAAAAAGATGTTCACTAAATATGAAAATGACCAACGTGCACATTTCTCGCTGCTGATCTGCAGGGTGTTCAAAGACGGGAAAAATTGTAAATCACATGCCTGTAATTAATTGTACTCAATGTCATTTTAGAATGGAGATTCTTCCTTTAAAATTTTTAGAGTTTGTGACGTGTGATGCTTCGTTTGTGATTTCAGGGCTCCACTTATTTTACTTGAATAGAAAATTAAGTCATTTAAGCACAAGACACTATCTTTTGGATTTTTTAAAAAAATAAAAATTATATTTTAATTTAGTTTTCAATTTTATATGATATTATTACTATTTTATTTATCCACGTGTAAATTACCTAAATTTATTTTTAAAAAAGTTAAGTATGAGTTTTTTTTTTATGTCATAGACGACAAAACAAGTAGAGCCTTAAAGCACAAGTCTTGGTTCCAAATTAAACTGCATGAAGTAACATTGAGGAAAGTTGTGATATACATTTTTCTCTTTAAAGAATCCTCAAATCCACCTACGTCTTGAGAAAAGTTGTTTATAAGTGTCATGATTTTGTCTGTCGGATCTTTTTTGAGGATTCACGATGATGAATTTTAATAGTTTGAAGACTCAGCATGACAAATTTCGTAATTTATACCCTTAAAGTGACATTAACCTTATAATTTAATAGCAGACAAAACTAATGTAGGAGAATAGATGAGCACTACATGAGTTACATTGTTTATATATGTAATCCTTACCCATTCATACTTATACATAATATTCTTTTTTTTTTCCTTGGGTAACTAGGAAAATCCGTACACCTGCCTTTGCTTCGGCCAGGATGAAACTTTAGAGTAAGTAGGGAGCACACCTACTCCTGGCAGAGAGAGCGCGGTAAAACTTTCAGGCACACCCACCTACCCGTAAGACATTTACAGTACCACAAGTGAGATTCGAATTTAGGACGTTTGATCAATTTAGGCCTCTCTAAATTAGGGGCACGTTCGTTTTGTGATTTTTTGAGATTTGAATCCGAATTGTATCATGTTTGGTGAGTCTCAGAAAAAAGAAAGGATTCGGCTTAAATTTTTCTTTTTTTACCTTGAAAAAGTTGATGTTGAATGTCTAAAACACCTTCCAGCAGAACCTAAAAACTAGAAAAAGAAAGGGCAAATTTGGAATTTTTTGCCGACTCCTGCATCCGGCCTGCCTGGGGCCTGACATGTCTCCTGCAGCAGTTCCTTTCAATGTCGAATTCATGCTTTTCTTTGTGATTTTTTGCGCCAGTCTTGACTTAATTCTCGTCGTTTTGTGCTGTTTTCGTTTTTTTTTTCTTTTCTTTTTTTAAATAATCTTAAAAATATTATTATTTTAATAAAAATAATAATAAATTCGAAAAAAAATAAATACTTTAAACATCATCATTAATTTTTTTACACCTCACCAACTTCTACACAAACACCAACACAACTCTAATATCAGCTAAAAATTCACAAAATTCTATAAATTCTACAAAAACCTTCAAAACGAACATCACCTAGATCGTCCTTGTACTAGCTAGGCTAGATCATCGCGGGCAAGACCCACTTAATTATTTTCTCTAATTGCTGATCATATTATGCATTCACTTAACGAAATAGCAAAAAAACCCAATGATTTTAGGCAGAAACGAGAACAATAAATTATCACCTCTGCTTTTCTCTCGTTTTCTTTTAGTACTTTTATTGTTAGCAATCATTTTTGTTAATTTATTTAGCCAATAGGCTACGCATCCATCTCTGAATGATTTTTCTCTTTCAAGGGTCCCAACCAGCATATAGAAATCTTCCATGGAAAATTGGGATGACAAGTACCATGACGTTAAAACGCAATTTAGGCTACTCACATATATATAGTATGGAACAATCGAAATCTTGTTCTGCTTTGAGGAAGTTTCCCAGTAAACGCAAATTCTAACCGTCAGATAAGACTCAACTTTTATAAAGCCTCCGAGATTTATCGTACTATGGTCTAAGATGAACCCGTTGCCTGGTGTGCTTGCCACCAAATTTGAAAAATCGTACTATATAGACGTTATGGATCCTTCACTCAGTTTGAAACCAAATGAATATGGAGGGGAAGAGAGTAGGGAACGAAGACAAGGGAAGAGAAGCTCGATATAGGGGAATTCGCAGGCGGCCGTGGGGTAAGTTTGCGGCGGAGATACGTGACCCAACGAGAAGTGGGGCACGCCTGTGGCTCGGAACATTTGAAACAGCCGAAGAGGCAGCGCGAGCATACGACCGAGCTGCTTTCGCTTTCCGGGGTCATTTAGCCATCCTCAACTTCCCAAATGAGTACCAATATCATCAAAATCCGAGCTCTTCATCGTCGCGATCATCTGTGGCTTCCATAGCTTCGTCCTCAGCTGCTCTAGGCAAGAGTTTTGTCCAAGGGACTTCACCCACTGGACAAGAAGGGGGATCAGTCATCGAGTTCGAGTATTTGGATAACAAGTTGTTGGAGGAGCTTCTTGAAATCCAAGAGGATAAGCGAGGGAAGGGCACCTAAAGAAATGACAGATGATTCATCCTAAAACGATGCGACTAACTGGTTTCATTTGGAACCCAAAATAAAGACAGGCGTGTTCCTGATGTTGTCGTAGTTTTCTTCTAAATTCTACGTTTGTTTTAAGACTCAATTTTTATTTGTTTCAAAATGTATTCGACAATAAAGACAAGCGAAGGTCGAGATGGATTCAGTTCTTGATAGACGCCTGGTATGGCGCAGATGGTTTTCTTTCTTCTTATTATTTCTTTCGTTTTCTAGCTTGAATTGAAGCCAAAGATGCATGATACGCTAGATGACGATACTTCTTCAACCAGTGACTCCAAACGGAACATTCCAGAACAACAAAATTCCAGACATTAAGTAGGTTATTGGAGGAGCTTTCTTTGAATGGACAGCCAAAATTGATGCCACCACAGGACCAAGTCAACCATGGTCCCAGGGAAGTACGAACCAATGTGCACCACAGAAAGACCCGGCCTACCAAAGACAAGATTAGATAAACCACAAGTAACACAGAACATTATAGGACATCAATATGACAAGGCAGCTGCTTTTCCTACCACAAGTAGTAACTAGCATACTCCTCCAAACAAGTCATACCACACAACTTGAAAGTAAAAAGATTCAAAGGAAAATAAGAAAATCAGAGTACTTAATAGGTTGATCGATCCAATCCACTTGTTTGTGTTAAGTGTCAGGACTGGTAGAATTAAGAGGGGCCTCAGAACCATTATTTTCTCCATTTTTTTTTACTTGGCAAGTTTGGGAACCAAGATTTGAAGACGTGTTTTTTTCTTCACTTTCTCTTGTTTTCAGAATCGAGAAGGTCCTCCAACAATTTGTCATCAAAATACTCGAACTCGAAAACTTCTTTCCCCTGCTGCTGACTCCTAGAGGCTCTTTCCACATTTTGGGACGTTGAAGACGAGGCTGAAGTAGCAGAAGGAGCATTGGCTGAAAGGTATTCTTCAGGGAAGTTAAGTATGGCCATGCTACCCCTCATTGAAAAGGCAGCTTGGTCATAAGCCCGCGCAGCCTCCTCTGCTGTGTTAAAAGTCCCGAGCCACACCCGGGCTCCATGCCTAGCCGAGTCACGAATCTCCGCCGCGAATTTGCCCCAAGGCCGCCTTCTTACTCCCCGGTATCGGACATCTTGTCCTCCATCTTCTTCTCTGACAGTACTCCCCTGGGGTTGTTCCATGAGTTAGCTCAATCACATGCAGTCTTTAGTACTTCACTCTAGGATTTATACTGGGTGTAAAGTAAATGCATCTAATTGGTTGAGCAAGTTGACAGAATGGCCGCCAAGAAAAAAAAAAAAAAGTTGACAGAATGGCCTCTACTGTACAGTAAGAAGAAATTTGATACGTGCTAAAGAACCCCGTTGATGGAGATTGGATTTTTGGTGCAACTTATATGGGTGATTAAGTAGAGAGGATGGCTTAAGCCTGGGGGCACTTTCTTGTGCGTAGTTGTATGGATTCCCTATTGTTTTATGTATTCCTCTACCAGCAGGTTTAAAGGTAAAATCTGGGGTTCACTACCATTAATCCCTAGTTTCAGGCTTTCAGCATACCGAAATAATGGGATAAATAGCCGGCGAAGTCGTGCGATTTTGTTAGCCTGATTCCTTAAGTATCATACTTATAATTTTAATTAATTATTTAATAGCTAAATAGGGTGCAAATTCCACACTAGATGATGCTGTATACGGATTCGAAAGGGACCAACTCTATTTAAGCATTTGTTAGAATTAGGCCTTAGGGTTTATTTCGTCCTGTACTAGTCCATGAGGAATCTTTTGTCCTAGAGTGGTCATTCCGTCAACTCGGTTGGCCCCTCGTAAACTAAATAAATCTCACATGACTAACAATGATACATTACCACAAATCGCAAGCCACCATGTGACTCCAAGTCACTCCGGGATGCGTGTTATTACAAAAGAACTGTCCAACGTGGCGTTATGAGCTGATGTTTGAAGTTCATGTGGCATAGACAGTGTCATGTAGATTTTAAATTAGCAGCCACGAGTCTGACTTGACAGTTTGAGTGACTTGAGGATACCCTGCAATTGGTGGTGTCTCATTAGACACGTGAAATTTATTCCATTAACAAACCCAATCGAGTTGATGGAATAGTCACCCTAAGACGCGAATAATTTCTCAGGAAATAGTTTAGGATAAAATAAATCTTAGGGACCAAATTGAAATCCATCGTACTCCAAGAAAAGTGGGCTAATTAAGATTTTAGAATCATTCAAAAAAAAAAAGGATGTTACCGACACAGGGATGTTACGAGCACTTAAGGATGTTAATGTCTTGTTTTGAAGTCGGCAATGAGGTCATATTGCTTACGCAAATATATTTGATAAGCAGTAAAGATAACGACGAGCAATGGGAAGACTTTTTTGTTTTCTAAAAACACAAAAAAAATCCCCCACAGCCACTTCCGAAAACCTCTACATATGTGAAAGAAAGAAATAGTCGTTGTCGTATCATTAGTGCATGTCATAGGGCAACCACTACAAGGCCCAAAGCACAACATGTCAAGTTACCTAATCTTCCCCAAACTCGTTTGATCCAAAATAATTGGCTTGTCTATTGTGGGGAACAATTCACTATAAAACAGTTTGGGCTGTAGTAACCCAGAGTGATGCTTGCTGAACCATCGAATGTAAAACCCACCAAGGAATACAAAGCTGAATAAAACTCAATACAGGCACCAACCCTAGACTCTAACCATGACCAAGGATTGGGCGGTATCTGGCGCCATCGTTGCTTGCAATGGTGTGGTGACAGTGGTTAGAGCAGTGGACGTGAGGCGGTCAAAAGTTTGACCGCGGTGGTATGGAGTGGTTATTTCTAAAAATCAAAGGCTTTCCAAAAGGAATATTCATCAGCAGAATATCTGAAAATATACTGATTGGGTACAAGTAGCAAATAATATGCTCAGGAGATGAGGTTGGTCCTATGAATGATGTTACAGATTGATATTGTTTTTTGTCTTTTGGGGAGGGAATCTGTAGGTTATATCATGTGGATGCGAATCCGCTTTCTGGATAATATTCTTTTGTTTCTGAGCCTTTCTGGATTATATTCCACCCTAGGTTGTTTTGTTATGGCTAAAATGGTGGTCCTGCCCTGCATGCCCGGAACCAAGTGACGATGAGAATCGAACTAACAGTCCCAAGTCGTGTCATTTCTATTAACATCCACCAAGTGGAAAACAATTTACTTGTTACCCAAGAGATTATCTCCTGCATCTCCATCTAAACAAGGTTTCGGCAGATCCAAATTAACATCTTTAATCACCATTAATCCAATCATACATCCCTAGGAAATGGTACCTGATTCATATATCCTGCTTCGGCCTAGAAGGGCAATCTCAACATGAAAAGACATTATGGGATTTTCCACCCATTTCCAAAAATGTATTCTTTTCCCGCAGAATTTTAGTTTACTGACCACCTTGGCAATGCTTTCATGGCAATATCTTCCTGCTTCTTGGGTGTCTTAGGGCCTTGATCTCCAACTAGTATGCTTGACTTTATAAGACATGAGTTGGATTAACCCGGCACGTTATCTACATGGACAATCTCACGCAATATTTTCAACGGAAACAAGCACAGCCTAAGAAACTGCCCAATATATTGTATACATTCAAAGCATTTAGGGTGAAAGAATGACTTACCAATGGATAGATCTGATGGTGGTAATTATGGTATACAAACAAGAAATCCCACCTATAAAGCAACCATGATAGAACCAATTTACTTTTGTCTACCTTTGTTTACAAGAATAAAGTATCTCAACCATCATAAGAAACAAATACAGAATTTCATGAAAGCAACAAAGGTCCCTTTCAAGAACAATTCCCATACAATTGGTCATCTACATAACAACAGAAGCACAATGCATGAGTGATTCAGCAAATCGGTCATTGAGAAAGAACATAATATGCATGTGAGGCTTAATGTCAATAATAAATCTCCTCATACATAATATGCAAGTTGTATAAATCTGAAAAGCATACAAGAGACAGATAGTTAATGAGTTAAGAGCATTCAATGAGACAAGGGTTAATCATAAGCTGTCTTCTTGCAATATAGTTTGGTCTGCCAAAGCAGGCGTCATTATCTGTGACCTTTTCATTGTTTTAGCATCATTCTGACAGGATTCTCCTTTTAGAACTAGCTATTTGTTCACTCAAGGAAAAAAATTTACAAATCAGAAACTGAAACAAGTTATCTTGATTGCTCCTTATAAGTCCTCATCATCTACTACAAAGGGTGTAAAAAAAAGAGACGTGTTAAAATACAATAGGATCACCATACAACAGAACAAGCAGAAAATTAACTAAAATATTGTTGTTAACCATGAATTAAGCTATGCTCTTTCAAAAGCACTGTTCTTGATCCCAATTGCCAAAATCAAGTTCCCTGAATAAGTGCCGGACAATGCAGGACTCATGAATATCTTCTGAAAGAAGAAACCCCAGAAGTCGTTGATAAAAAAAACACCAACGATGACCACCAAGGCACGCGGGCAGCATGTTTCAGAACCCAACCTCCCACCCTATAAGAGAGAATGAGCACACTTGCATACCCACCGCCTATGCTCTCTCTCTCTCAACAAATTAAACCCACCCCCACCCCCACCCCAAAAAATATATATTTATGCGACAAATACATTTTTTGTCCATCAAATATTGGGGTTCTGACACTTTGCACTCACCCTCTGTCATTAATTTAGATGAAAATTAATATTTTTGGTTAGTGAAATGATATTTTTACCACACGAAATATACTGCCCAAAAAATGAAGACAAAATCATCATTTCACTGACAAAAAATATCAATTTATGCCCAAATTAACAGTGAAAGATACGAAGTATACATAATTGATAGGTAAAGAGAGAAATGTAACGCGTCGATAATTTGAGATGAAAAAAGTGTAAGAACTCCAATAGTTGACGGTCGAAAAATGTATTTTTATGTCCTTTTTTCTTTGCACTCTATCTACTTTACAAGTGATGGTAAGTGACAATTTCCCAAATCATCTTTTACATCAGCAGCACTTGCTTGCATCCAAACGTGCCTACAAGTAAGCTCACCTTTGCCTCATCAACATTTGCTCTTTAGAAACATATGATATGCACTGTAGATTACATAATACCCTGGAACAGCTAAAATTGCTTGTTGATGACAGAACTATAGAAACTGAATAAATGGTGCATATGCCAAAGATGTAGGTGTGCCACCAACATAGCTGTCACCCCGCACTCCCCAAGTGAAACCACAAAAAAAAAAGAAATCAACCATCAAACTGTACCTCTCCTCTTTCCCACAAGCAAAAGCTAACATCACCTGATTGCAAGCAATAGCAACACCATTACCCTGTCTTATATGGACCTCTGGTCCATGCAAACCATGTGTTTGCTATCTGATAGTGGTGAACAAATCCATCTGGTTCCGTTCCACTTGATAGTGCCAATCTAAAATGCTATATGAATTAGAACCTAAATCCAAATCAAACCTACAAATAAAGCATTTTCTTCGACGTCCTGCCCAATAGAGGTGCGCAAATTATGATGCAGAGGGTGCGGAATAAGTTCCAATGGTGGATAAAGAAAATACTAATAACTTAGTAGTACTAAATTAAAAAATCTGTCTTTTGCCAACCAAAAATAAGGTAATTGTTGTTTCAGGGTAAAATTCAGGTTTTTGCCTTCTCATTAACACATTGTTGTGCCAAATTTCAGGTACTTCGGATACCTCTACAGCTAAACCTAAAATAAAACATGGGAACACCTTAACATATGATGACAATCAGAAAACCCCCATGAATTCTATCTATATTAAAAGTCACAGTGGTGTAATGACATTATTGCAGATCAAAAATAGAATCACTAAGACATGCATGACAAGTTCAGATGTCTCACTTCGACCCTTGTCATTTTCATCAATGTTTCCAACTCCAAAATGCATAGCTTGGTTCAAACAAGCTCTTTACAGAGATGACACAGTGAAGAAATGCACAGAACACATAAATCAACTCATGAATTATTAATAGTTGGATCAGGTCAGCCAAATAAGGCAATATGAAGGAAGCACACAGCGCACAAGGGTTTCTTAGGTCAGATAAAACCGAAAGGCAGATCCATTAGTGAATCCTTCAAAGCACAAACTCAGATGGCATTCCCTAGTGTTGCATTAAATAATAAAGTTTATGTCAAAGGCCAAGTTAAAAGGTAATAGATAAAGAGGGCATAAATAGTAAGTCAGTCAGAGTTCGAGAGGAAACTTAACAAGTGTCTATTTTACTTATAAAAAAACTAGTGTCTATTTTCTTTGGCAACAAGAAAATCATGGGAGGTTAAGTAGGGGGGGATCGGATGGAAGACAAGAATGTATAATGATGCTATGGTCTCTTTATTCCATTAAAGCATCTGTCACTATGCACCCAAGATGGTAATGGCTCACATCAATATGTCATCCCAAACATTTGGCAGACCAAAGCAAATCCTAGAGTGGTAATAGGAAACATCCTTATGTTGTTAACATGACTGGTACAGGGACACACAAAAAAAAGGGTCCCAGCTCATGCGCGCATCTGATTCGGTTATGAAGTTAAAAACAAGAGATCAACAAGTAAAATCAGATCATAGTCCTTCCAAAAGGGGTCAAAATGCCCACTGCGAGATTAGCAATTGTTTCCTTTTCTTCTCCAAATAAAAGTGATTCAGCTGAGAGTTCAAGATTGCCCAAAGGAAATGCCGAAAACCAATCTCTGGCCATAGCACATAGTGAGTACAAGGAACAGTATACACTCTGACTCTGCCAGAGAAGAAAATTGCTCAATCGGGTCTCACCAGAAGTACAGATTAAGATATCAGGATCAGGTGCCATATACATATGCTTTTCAATATCAATTAATTTAATAAGGCTCTCCCTTTCATCCTCTTCATTCAATGCAAGTCCAATTATGCCACACCCACATCCACTTGCATTTAATATACCATACTCCCTCTTCACAAGATTTTTGGACAGCATGCACCATCTCATTGGTCGAAGTGTATGCAATACATATTGATAACATTGCTTTAACGTTATTGGTTGTGGCCAGCATAGCCCTCTCTGCTACCAACCTGACAGGTTCCCTAAAAGGTGCACTCGAAGTCCATTGCGCTTTACTGTGCTTTCTTCGTATGTCAACCCTTCGATTTTTTTCCTGATCGGCTCCATAAAAGATTGAACTTCTTCAGAAGGTCATTTGAAATTGTCAATGCTGAAGTCATAAATTGTCACATAAGTCACACCCAACTCATAGCAGTACTTAAGCATGGACATTAGAGCCGAAAATCCAACCCTACATCCAGTAGGTTCCATCAAATTTCGCTTTTCAGCGTATCTACGATTTCCATCCATGATGAAGGCAATATGGTTAGGAGTGGGACCCGTGGAAATAACACAAAAGATACATATGCACAGGAAAGTAACCATGTTCTCAAAGGTCCAGTTTATTCTACTCCCACTACCTTTGTCCATGCTAGAAACCCTGCATAAGTGCTAAATCTCAGAACTGATAGAACCTGACAGTACAAAATCAAACTTCAGTTTCATTTTGTTGAAAGGACCAAGTTACCTTGTCAAAAAGCCCATGAAGTCATATATGTATAATCAACAAAACAAACGTAGGAATTATAACTAACTCCATACAACTAACTGCTTAAGATCTATGATCGGACCTATAAAAAAATTTCATAAGCTTCTCAAGCACGTCTGTAACAACCCAAGGACAAGCACTAGCCACATCTGTGCTTTGACTTCAAAAGGACTAGTAAAGGTTGTTCTTGAAGTTTCTTAGATCATTAAAAAGCTCAGTTTAACCTAGTAAGGTCTCAATGTGGGACTTGGTCATCTCTCATATTTTTCTCTTCTTGGAGTGGGATTCGGGGTATCACAACGACAATATAGATTGTTCACTAAGCTTGATTACTTAACTAAAAAGTATGACAATGAATTTTGGCAAACCACGCTGTTCAGATGACAATGGTCATTAAAAGAGAACTATTAGTGCTAGACATAGTACTTATAAAATTGTACGCCTTACACATTTCTTTTTTGAATTTGTATGTAAGACAAAACATTAATGTTCCAAGTTGCACACAACTCATGTATGATGTGACCAAGAAGGAGACACAAAACCATCATATGAGAAACAACAAATGTGCTAACTCCATCCAAATGGGGGCAACCTGAAACTAACACCCTTCCAATGCAGAGGATAGTATCTATTAGCGCAGAAAAATCAATTCTACATTTTACGGCTTTGATTCAAAAGCAGAAGCATAAGAATAATAAGGATAAGCTCAAATTAAAGGCAACAAATATCAAATACTACTGACCTCACATTTTGCCATAACCAGACTGACAAGCTTATCGCATTAATCCAATTTAGTCAGATATGAGAGTAGTTTACGTCACACAAAAACAATGAATTGGACAGAATGGCAAAAACCGGCGGCAACACAGGAGACAGAAACAAAAAAAAAAATGCTGACTATAGTCATCATGACATCAAAGGGAGAAAAAATAATCATATGCCGGGGCAGGAACGGTAAGAAACTCTAAACAGACAAGAATTAAATGAATCAAAGAAATCAAAGTAATCAATCACTTGGCAGAAACCCATCAAGAACCAGATCATATGATCCGTGTTCTGCTTAAAAGTAGGAAGTTCCCAGAATTCAAAGCAACAATAAAGCGATAACAACAAAATAAACCTCAGAAAAATAGACATTGCAAAATGAGGCCTCATGACACTTTGCACTCATATTTAGCTCAGTTTCAATGACATACATGAAGATCAGAACTAACCAAGTTGAAATAAACGAATAGAACCACCATGCAGTACTATAAAAATAAAAATTCATCGGTCTGGTTGGCAGCAAAGTAAGTGCAGGAAAAGTAAAGAACAAGTTATGAAACCCTGATCTTTTAATTTCTTTTCTTGACACGAAAAAGCAAAAAACTTTCACTCGAGAATTTTACTTTTTCCTTTTAGTGTACATTTTTTTCCTATTTTTTTTTCTAGGCGAACTCCTAAAAAATGTCAAAAAAAAAAACTAAGTAATGTAAAAAAATATCTTAGAGTTAAAATATAAAAAATTAAAGACTAAAAATACTAAAAATATTAAAATACACGTATTATACTATTTGATGATACTGAGATGTGGCAATTGGATCCTACGAGACTACATATTCTGAAAACGTTGTAAATAACTTCGTTCTCAATAGTTCCATGTCAAAATCAATGAGTTAACCTCATTAACAGAGTGACTTTCAATTAATTGAGTGACCCAAAATCACTGAGTTAACCTCATTATATATTGCATTGCATTCTACAGGACATTTGGTTAGACCCTTTCATGCCAACAAAGCATATGCATCAGCTATAAATTGCTATCACATTTGAGAATACTGCAAAGACGATCGGGAGGATAGAATTCTGAAACAACTACTTTTGAGAAGAACAACAGTGACTAACAAAAATAATATATATATATAAACATACAATTTTTATCTAAGTTGCTGATTAATTCACTGCTTAAATAACACAAATGCTTATCCCGTTTGCATTAAAAAAGTATTTATTTATTTTAATAAATATAGAGTTGGTTATTATAATTTGTGTGAAAATTAAATAAGTCATTAAATTTTAAAATTCATTTAATTAGCTCTTAAAATTTTAAATCTATCAAGACTTTAACCTTTTTTTTTCTACCTGTCAAATATAAAGAATTTTAAACCTCAGCATCTTCAAATAGAATTAAAAGGATTTGTAAATTTTTTTAAAAAAAACGGTTCTTACATAGGCCTGTGACTTGGGCTTATGAAGCTATATAAGTTCAGTGGGTTTGGTCCAATCGTTTGGTTTTAATAGAACCTATAGCTCCGAAGACGGACAAGGAGGAATTCGGAAAATAAAAATTTTAAAAAATGAAAAACGAAAAACGGCTGTATTAAGAAACTTTCCGATTTGGTCTGCACCCCAAAGTACTATTTTTTCACATTTCACCCTCAAACTACTATGTCCCAATAATTTGCACCCTTCATCTATAATTTCTGTCAAGTGAAACGGAAAACCAATCCCGTATGTCTCACGTGACTTTTTTCCACTTAATCTTTTCCTTTTTAAAAAAAAATTATAATTTTCAGACGATGGGGCAGCTACCCCATTGTCCCTGTGTAGTTCTGCCCTGTCGGCAACCAAACAAAGAATTAGGAAATCAGAGAGAGCGAGTAACCTGTGGGTGTTCGATTGAAACGTTGGAAAGGGAAGGATAGGGTAGAACAGAGAGATACGAAGAGTGAGAGTGAGATATCGAAAGAGAGGATGAGTGGGAGTAGAAAATCAGGAATTACTAATATAATCATTATTACCGAAACAAATTATTTACACGGTACCAAAACGTAATTTTCCATGCACTTGGTTCTCGTAGGAACACAACGCTAGTGAAGCATTTAGACGGAGAAAAGTATAAATAAAAAAGTCGTTTTTTATATTAAAAAAAAATCTACAAAAAGGAAATGGTTTGATAAGAGTAATGGGATCAGATATTGATGACGGTTTAATCCACAATAACAATTAGAGATATGTGAAACTTTAAACATTAATGTTTTTAAAATATATTTTGTTATTCAAAACAATTGACACTTATTTACCAAAACATATACCAAATTCCAGTCATCTGAGGAAGTTAACAATACTGCATTATGAATATGCTCGAACTGTATTGTGTAATTTTAAAAAAAGAAACATGTAAACTCGTCACTACTAATGTTGTCCGTCTTAAATTTTAAGTAATATGATACTTACATGAGTATTATTGTTCTGTTTGTTTCTCTATGTAATTCATGTAGAAAATTATAGAGGCTTTTAATATCTTAAAATCATATAGATATCAATTTAGTCCATGGCATACATAACAAATACATCTTTGGCTAATTGAATCTTTAATTTCTTTTATTTTAATTGGTCAGCGAACGATTTATATTAATTCCCGAAAAATATTAATTAATGATTTTTTCCAGATATATATGGAGTACTCGTTTAAACCTCGTGATTGTCGACCCACCTATATTAATATATAGATTATAGATAGATCATTAGCACTGCATACATATATATTAATTCAGCAAGAATCTTGCAAAATCGATACTCTACCCATTACTTTAATTGCATGACCTTTCAAGCTGCAAACTAAAGTAGAATAGATTAATATAAGCACTGATACTGTTTCGAAAGAATATTATATATATATATGGTTGAATTTTATATGACAATGACATCCCAAAAGGTTTCAGATTATCTGAAGATATTGTAAATAATATCTGAGTAGATCGAATTCCAAGTGAGCCGCCACTATATCAAGCTGAGAGTAATTAGCACATTACACTGTACTGACGTTAAAATGTACGTGGGGAGGGACCATTAAAATGCTAGCAATGGAGCAGTTGACTATATAAGTTATATATATATACCAAACGAAGGAGAGCGTGCTTGTATCCTATATAGTAGTATATACTTGATCTGGGATTCACATTCATCAAGCTGGGTCGTGGTCAATTAATTAATTTGCTGTCATTTTGTGACAAAAATACATTGCTAGTAATTGTTTACAATTCTCAACAATATTACAATTAATAGAAAATATTAACAACGCGAATTAATAAAAATTAATTTGGAATATAGTTTTAAATAGAAACAGTAAGTAATTGTCTGGTGAAGATGTTATAATTTCACTCAACATTAGCTAGACTAGGTTGCTTGCTCTTGGAATATTAAATGATATCCTCTTCCAGGTACAGCTATCCTAGCTGTGGAAAAATTTGATTATAATTAATGGACGTCACCTCCATTATTAATTCTTTGACTTCCTGTTCAACTATTTAGCTAATTATATACAATTAACGAGATACAATCACAAATATAAAATTGATTAATTGAATTCACCACTTCTTAATTATTAGCTTAAATCTTTAAAAATAGTAATTATTTAAATAGACTATAAAAGCAGAGGTATTGAGTCCTAACTCTTAGTCCACACCTCTTCCTCTATCCTATTTCAATTGAATATTTCGGGTGTTAGGTCCATCTATTGAAGAAATTTATGTACTATCCACATGTGAGGGATAATGCTATAAAGGTTTAAATGCATTTCATATCTCAGTGGTATAATTAAGCGCAGATATGTCTATCTAATCAAAAAGTTGGATCAATATTCTTGAAGTAATATTTCTTAATTTTCACTAAATATCTATCCGTCCACTTTCCGTCTAAAAATTTAACCGGAAGTGCTGACGTGACTCATCTTTAGACGTATGCACTAGTAATACATCGATCGCCATGTGTCCTATGGGCCCACCTTATCCACATCATTTGCCAGGTATAAAGTGACAATATCATTATTAATAATTACGAAATGCCACATAATTTTTTTTTTTAAAAGGCCATGTTCGGGGGTCCCCCTTCTCCCCCGATTATCCTCGGCCCTTTTTCTCCCAAAATTTTCATAAACCCACTGGTAGATTCGGCAGCTCACGGAAGAGTTGTGTTGGTTCGCGGCATCCATAAATCATTCACCTGCGGCTTCTAAACGATATCAACGGCTCGAGCTTATGGGAGACTAACACCACCTCCACCAATGTTGACAGAGCTGAGCTTTTGGACTCTAGCAACCTTGCTTTGAAATTAGCTTGGCTGCATGTTTGGTTGAACTTAGGCTTGCAACCTTTGTTCCAAGTACTTGGATCACTGACCTCATAGCCCGGTGGACATGAGCACCTGGGCTCTCGTGTATAAACGCAGATCCCATTTCTGCCACATATCCCATGCACGACGTTGCATAGCTCAGTGAGAGCTACCCATGTAATATCCCACAGTCCCGATGAATTGTTTAGGCTATATGTCTAAGGTTGCCATCATAATCAACTGCAACCTGTCACTGGATGAGAAACTACCCATCTCGTCTAAAACAGCGATTCTGCTATACTATTATAGTTCGTTCGTCCATTTTGAAACACACTGTAATCAGGATTAGGCCAATACAAGCTGGAAATATCAGGCCCGTCATACATCAACTTCAACGTACATTATCGCTATCAAAATTGAAATATTAGGCCCGTCATACATCAACTTCAACGTACATTATTGCTATCAAAATTGAAATATCCAGAGACGTATGAAGACTTTCTTGCGAACACAAAAACCAGTCTCTTGCTCTTTGTCAAGGGTTGGTTAGAATCAGTAGGAAACTCAAAGTTTTGCCAAAGAATTTTACCACTTGGGTCAAGCTGCCGAATCTACCAGTGGGTTTATGAAAATTTTGGGGGGAAAAGGGCCAAGGATAATCGGGGGAGAAGGGGGGAAATTTTGCCGAACATGGCTTTTTTTTTTTTAAATTACTTTTTTAAAATTAAGAGGCATTTCAAAATTATTAATAATGACGTGGCTTTTTACTTGGCAAATGACGTGGACAAGGTGGGCCCAAAAGACACGCGGCGATGTATTATTGGTGCAGATGTCTAAAGATGAGTCCCCTTAAGTTTTTAAACTAGAAGTGGACATAGGAATATTTAGCAGAAAGAAATATCACCTTAGGGGTGTTAATCTAACTTTTTGTACCAGAAGGGCATATCTGCAACTTAGTCATACAATTGGGGTATAGGTACCGCAATTAAGTCTAAATTAAAATTAGAAGCTTATAAACTCCACTATAATAGTTTTTATCCATTTAAGTTTTAGAGATAAATAATGATTTAATAAATATAATCTGTTAAGTATTAGAGAAGCGTTTCCAAATTACTTATCATGACATTAACGACCGATTAAAATATATATTTTAGTACTATTTTCTTTCAATTTAAGGTTATATGAGGGAAGTGTTATATTATAACATGATTAATCTAGTCTGGTGCCACCAAATTCCTGAAAAACTTAAGCTAATTATAATTAGGTAAGGTCATTTTCAGCTTTTTGGTGCGAATATGTACGCAAGCAATTACGTACGTACTGTCATTATAATTTGAATAGTCAAAATTTATATTTATTGGCCGGTACACTGATTATTATATTCAACTATTAATTATAATATGATATCCCTTCTTGACCGGAACAATCAAATCATGATAATATTCTTAGTCAATCCCTTCAAGTTTCTGAACTAATTGGAAAGCTTTTAAGCATGCATGTCTTGTCTTCTCGAGAATTCAATTTTGCTTATTAAATTAAGATTTTTTTTTTTAATAGAAGGACTCGGTCCGTAGTATTGGGATTATAATAATTGTTCTGTAAACAGTCCATGCATGTGGATGGCTTATTATAAGCGGCAAATTAATTACTTGCAAAGCGGTTTACTAATGACCCAATTAGTAGCTTCTACCAGTTAACCAATTACCGTACGTGCTTCACACCATTAAAGCCGATTCAGTTAGGTAGATTCAGAGATTGACATGGAGACCATGGACCAGAAATTTCTTTCAAGCTGGCCTAACGTTGGATTCGTGCCTGAATCTTTTGTGCACCCACCAGAAAAAAGACCTGGGAACCACGTTGTTCGACCATGCAAAACAATTCCAGTTGTTGATCTCGATCAGGACGATGATCGAACCCAAATCATCCAGCATATTATGAAAGCCTCCAGAGAATTCGGATTTTTCCAGGTTCAAACTAATTATAAAGACCTGTTTTTTTTTTTACATATTAGATTTTCTTCTCTTGTATTCTTTTCACTAGCTTGTCATGAGGAAATAGAAGCAATTACTTAAAAGGGAGCCGTGATCTTTTCGTAGCTTTTAATCTATTCCCGAGAACCTTGCTACTGTTTCCGATGGTAGAGGGATTGTTAGATTCAAGAGACGTAGCATATGAATCCATATATCGATTATATCTTTTCTACATATTTTTAGATTCCTTTTCTGGGTCAGTACTCTAGATAACTATCTAGGTTGTTTGTTTCATTATTATTATTATTGTGTGGAAAAATACATTTTTGCTCAAAAAAATGTTAACGATCAGGTCATCAACCATGGAGTTCCCGGAAAACTAATGGATGAAACGATCCGTGTTTTCAAAGAATTCCATGCCATGTCTGCAAAGGAGAAGGCAAGTCAATGCTCCAAGGATCCCAACAGAAGCTGCAGGTTCTATACAAGCAGCGAAAAGTACGCAACTGAGGAGGTTCACGTCTGGAGGGATGCACTAACGCACCCCTGTCATCCTCTCGAGGAATACATCCAGTTTTGGCCTGTAAAGCCAACTCGATACAGGTAGAAAATGGAAAAACAAACAGAACTCATAGTAATGAAAGTCTTACCTGCACGGCTGGCGGCTGCACAGGAGATTTGCGTGTAACTTTTTCTTGCGGAGTTTATCTTTCCACTTTTTTTTTTTTTTTTTTGGTAAGAGGTAAGTGTATTAAAAGAAGAAGAAAAACACAACGTTGCTAGAGGCTAGCAACAGAGTTCACAGAGCCCAGAAAAAACGCAAACAAGCACAAAGCCCCAGAACATAGGGGCAAACACTAACAAGCCAAAAGCCAAGGCAGAAAAAACTAACAAGCCAAAGATAATAGCAAACACTAACAAGCCAAATGAGACAGATCATGAACACAAACAAGGATCCCACTCAAGTGTAGCCGTGAATACCCCAAAACTCAAGCCACGTAGGGAGATGCTTCCTTCTACCCAGCGTCTCCAATGAGCTTAACCGCAACTTCACAGAAGATACAATATAATAAAAAGCATCAACAACTCTACTCGGTTGACCTTGTGGAAATTAACGACTTCTTTTTGTTGTACTGTTGTCTTTGGAAATACACACAGGGAGGTGGTTGGGGAATATGTAGAAGAATTAAGAAAGCTGGGGCAGAAAATTCTGGAGCTACTTTCGGAAGGATTGGGAATTAGTACCAGTTATTTCAGAGGGGGACTTGGCGGAAATCCCGTACTGTTGGTCAATCATTATCCTCCATGCCCGGACCCAAGTTTAACCTTAGGATTAGTCAGACACCGAGACCCTAGCCTCATTACCATACTACTTCAAGAAGAAATTGATGGACTTCAAGTCTTCAAAGATGGACAATGGATTGGTGTTCAGCCTCTTCGTCACGCCTTCGTGGTTAATACAGGCTATGTGCTACAGGTATATATAATATCCCCATCCCTTGATATATGATAGCAGGTTTTGCATGTGTTCACCCTTTTTCGTTGCTAGCTTTTCTATATTTTTCACCTATTGATTTCGTGTACTCTAGCTATCTAGCTACCAACAACAATCATCACTAGCTATAGAGATCAAAGGAAGATTTGTTTTAGAGTCGCTGCAATTTATCTACGAATTTTTCCTGATCCACTAGACCTTATTAGACCTATGGGCTACACAAGCAGAGAATAATCTTCTCCTTCACTGATCAAACGATATTCATTTTTTATCTTTTGTTTGGGCGATATTCGATGTTATAGCATGTCGACTCTTGTTTGATGACGGCCATAAGATATTTTCAAGTTGATTAGCGAAGTGACACCTGAAATTTTAATCAGACTGATCAATACTAAATTCCTGATCTTCTTGGTGATGGATTTAGCGTTACATGATCTTACTATATGAGTTGTAGATTATCAGCAATGGGAAGCTTGAAGGTGCTGAACATCGAGCAGTCACAAATTCAAGCGTTACTCGAACATCCGCTGCCTTCTTCATTTATCCTTGTAAGGATATCCTTATAGAACCTGCAAAAGCTCTAACTAATGCTCGCGATCCCCCCCTCTATAAAGCCATGCAATTTGAAGAGTTTCTGAAGAACTTCATGTCTAGATCCGCCAATGCTGAACCAGTGCTGCAGAATTATGAGCTCCACGCACAACAAATGAAGCAATAGAAGAAGATGATATTCCCTTTGGCATTAGGCATCTGTGAGATTCAGGTTCCTTGTAAAAATTCGCATGAGATTGTGTGTTCTGGATAGCGCAAGAGTACTCAGCTAAGATCCCACAGATATATGAGATCGCGTAAGAATAAGATTGGGATGAATGGAACTGTGACTGTTGTGCGCGTAAACTACTTTATTAGCTAGGGCACCCTTTTCTGTCTTCCTGCATACAATTTTCGAATGTGTTATGCATCATGTTCAACGGAAACAAACTGGTTCAATTTGCTATATATAAATGAATAAATAAAGATAAGACTACAAGGCTCTTCTTTCTCTTTAGAATCTCGGTCTCCCTTTTTCCATCACCCTCTCCAATGGCGGGAGGAGGTCAGTTATTGTGTGAGTGAAGCTATTGTGTGAGTGTGTGAGTGGACAGATGAGATTAGAAGTTGAGAAATCTAACGGCTGAAATCGGGTCGGTTGCGCAGGTCGGGTTCGTGGGTTGGGTTCATTAATTGACGTGGCATTTTTTCAGCCGTTAGATTTCTCAACTTCTAATCTCATCCGTTCACTCACACACTCACACAATAGCTTCACTCACACCATAACTTTTGCCATGGCGGGAGGGGTTGAAACCTCAGCTCCCGCCTTCATCCCTCCCTTGTTTCGATCTCTGGTAATTGAACTTATAAATAAATGTCCCCTTCTGATTAAATTTTGGGGTCTTTCTCCGATAAAGGTAAAGTGTAGATTTCAACGTTTGAGGAAGCCTCCTGCGTACATGTCCACCAAGGACGGATTCGACATCAACTGGCACTCATCTCCACCCCATCGCGCAACAGACAGGCTGGTGCATGAGCTCTCACGTGCGCCCACGCTCGAGTGTAGATCTCATGCGTCCGACACCTTTCATGCTAGATTTGAGTTTCGATGGAAATGCATCTCCGACAGCCACACACCCTCCGCACCTCCCGCTGCTTCAATGGGTACTAGTTTAGCGTCCGCCAACGTATGGGGGCCCACGCTTGTGCATCCCACTCCCCCTGCCGTTTTTCACCCTAGGCCGCCCCAACTCCTCCACCGTCCGATTTTACCACCTTTCCGGTAGACTTTTTGCTTCCTCTAGTTTTTGGTATATAGTAGATCTAGCTTAGATTGAGTTTTGATCGGACAAGCACGACAAGAAAAAAGATCGGGCATTTTTTTTACCAGAAAAAATAACTCGTTTTTAAATAGCTTCTGCCACATGAATAAATACTCTCCATGTAGAAGATAACAGCAAAACACCGAGCATTACATAGAGCTCGACCACTAGGAATATTCAGGAAGATTACGGTAGGCCGGAAGTTAACGGTGATTAGGACGTCGCATGAACCAAACCAGCTATACATAATTAGGTCAAAAATAAAATAAATGCAAGACCCGACTAGATTCTATAAGATTTCCTTCGGGGTCACAGCCAATACATTAATGTCACGCGAAAAGGAGGAAATTAGACACTTCTTTTCTTGTTCACATAATAAAACAAAAGCGCCTCAGTAGAGATCGGAGTTTATAAAAAATTAGAAAAAAAGTAATTTTCTCTATATATGCAAGTTATATCCCGGTCCCAAATCTTACAGAGAATCGTCCCAAGACCGAATCTTATTAAATTGAATGTAGTCCCATGCGTGATTAATATTTAACAAGGAATATTCAATGAATATTACCTGCTTAATTAATTATAAAAAATAATTAAATAGCTATAGCGTAGTATTTATAAATAAAACTGCATGCGCATCATGATGGGCATAAATTAAGGAGCTAGGTCCGAGCCAAACCACCCAGCTGGTTGATCTAATGCATTTGGGGAGGTGTACTGTTCAAGTCGATCCAATATTGGATGAGAAAATTATAATTAATCATTTATGCAATCCCGATCGAAAACTTCGTCTTCAGTAACGTGCAAAACAACCACAAGGGTACCAACAATACCACCCACGACCTCCCCAGTAAACTTCTTCCTATGAGGAATTAAATACGGTCCTTAATTCCTAAGGTTACATTTACTAGCTTTTTGCATCTCTTCTCGCTTGCACCAAAAAACAAAGAAGTACTTGAGACTTTGAGTGCATTTTCAATCGTCATTTCTGACATAGATATCTCGAGATCTTTGGACTCGCTTAAAACTTACTAGGTATCCTTTTAGATAAGGCTTTTATGGCCACTTAGATTCAGATCTTTAAGCCAATAAATATATGAGAAATTAGTATTTTAGTCCTTAAGTTTTGGATAATTTTTTATTTTAGTCATTCACTTTTAAACTTCAAATTTTGAGTCATTGAGTTTTCTTTTTTTGACAAAAGCACACATCCGTCAGTCTGTCGTCCATATGCTTAACGAAGCTCTTTGGCACGTCAGCAAATTTGACACTTGGTGAAGCAGTCGACCGGTATATGTTTTGAAATAAATCTAGTACGTGAGCGGTCGACCGATACAAGTTTGCTGACGTGTCAGAGAGTTTCGTTAAGCATATGGACGACAGATTAACGGATGAGTGCTTTTGTCAAAAAAAAACTCAAGGACTAAAAATTTGAAGTTTAAAAGTGAATGACTAAAATAAAAAAGTACCCAAAATCTAAGGACTAAACTGTTAATTTCTCTAAATATATATACATTTGAGTTTTAACTGATGTTGTAATAGGCTCTATGACTCTATTATTTATATTCGATCGCGGATGGTTATTTGTATTCATCATGTTTGTAATTCTTCCACTTAAATGAAATTCACATTGCTAAGAAAAAAAATTGAATTTTCAATCGATTTTTATATTCACATCAAAAGGGAAGAAAGAAGAGAAATTCAGGTCGATGAAATTTTAGGCCGGCTCAAGTCCAGTGGTCATTCATAGCTCAAAATGGTTGATCTGCTGAAGAAAGCCCATGCCATTTTCGGCTTCAAACTTGGCCTTGGACAGATATAGTAGTAGTCCAATGATGTTTTTGGAGAATGACAGAATCAGTGCAGGGTTTTTTAAAAAAAAAAAAAATTGTTCTCCAAAAACATATCGGGTGGAATAGGTGCACCATGTGTATTTTTTTGGTCTCGTATTTTTTTTTTAATAACGAGTAGAAATCCAACCCGGCAGGTCCATTATGGTGAACTTGTCTAACGGGGCCGGACAGCCCTTGAAGCCACACAGACTAGGTGATTTTAGGGTAGGTTTGTGAAGTAAAATTTTAATGTTGTTCAAATTTTAGGTATTGGGTTTAGTGAAAAAGTAAAGAAAGATATAATTTTTTATATTTTTTGTAGTGAAAAGTAATGATTTGATGGGGGAGAGAGATATTATATTATAATATTTAATTGTGTTAAAATTTTAGAGGTTATAAAATTTTGGGTTAATGACCAAAATAGTCCCTGGGTTTTATGCCCTTTATCGATTTGGTCCCTATGTTTTCATTTTGGTCAAATAAGTCCTTAGGTTATCCTCATTTATCGATTTGGTCCTTCCGTCCAATTTCGTCTCCTCCATGCACAGTTAGCTAACGGCGGACCACGTCACCACCAATAAAATAATGACACGTGTATTTTTATTTTATTTCAAATTCCACCTGACGTTAAAAAAAAAAAAAAAAAAAACCGAACGAGGGAGACCCCATTCGCGCGACAAAGGGAGCCCAGATCTGGGCTCCCTGTCGCCGGAGTGGGCGGCTCCACCGCGAGGGGTGGCCGGGAGCCCCCACCCCGGCGACCGGGAGCCCAGATCTGGGCTCCCCTCTCCGGGGCAGCTCGCGCCGCGAGGGGTGGCTGCAAGCCACCCCCGCTGCTCCCCCGCCCACCCCTCGCGAGCCCCCCGGTCCCCGGCGAGGGGAGCCCAGATCTGGGCTCCCGGCCACCCCTCGCGGTGGAGCCGCCCACTCCGGGGACGGGGAGCCCAGATCTGGGGCTCCCTTTGTCGCGCGAATGGGGGGTCTCCCTCGTTCGGTTTTTTTTTACGCAATGTGGAATTTTTTAAAAATAAAAATACACGTGTCGTTATTTTATTGGTGGTGACGTGGCCCGCCGTTAGCTGACTGTGCATGGAGGAGACGGAATTGGACGGAAGGACAAAATCGATAAATGAGGATAACCTAAGGACTTATTTGACCAAAATGAAAACTTAGGAACCAAATCGATAAAGGGCATAAAATCCAGGGACTATTTTGGTCATTAATCCTAAAATTTTACAACAGAAACAGAGCCAGTCTCGTAATTATTATAAACTGCATAAGCCTCAGTCTTTAGATGGACCGACTCTATGAGCAAAACATAAATTGAAGAATACTTAGACCCAAGTTTTTAAGCCCCCTCACGTGCATCTTGCCACATCAAAGTCTTCAAGTCAAACTCGGGGCTCTCTCTTCTCCTTGTATGTCTACTCAAAAACAAAAACAAGCGCTTATGCATGTTCCTTAGAACTTTGCCCCTGCTTTGGATTGATTCTTCATTTTTTATTCAACTAAGGCTACGTGTTAATAAAAATTTTAACACAATAAAAAACCACAATATAATCTCTCTCTCCTTCATTATATCATTACTTTTCACTATAATAAATATTAAAAATCATCTATCTTTTCACTTTTTCATCAAATCCAATACCCTAAAATTTTAACACTCAAATACAACCTAAAAATCTTTCACTAAATTGCCTAGCCCCACTCTTTTCTTCGACTTGGATTTCCAATAACCCTTTTGTAACTTCCTTTTTAGTTTTTCTCTTGATATAAATTGCTGTATCTGATTCAGTATGAGTCCTTCAAGTACTCAAGATCTTAGTAAAACCATCAGTCTACCCTTAACTTCTCCCATTTCTTCTTCAAACTCTCAAAGCCCCCCTTGTTTTTTTCTCAAAGCCCTATTCAAAACATCTGCTTATGGCACCAAACCACAAGCAGTTCTACAACCTTGGATCTCAGGCTCTCACACCCATAAGAAACCAAGCAAACCCAATTTATCAACCAGCTCTGCCTAGTTCAGAGCCTGCTTTACCCAGATTAGCCCTTGCTGTTCTATGCATCATGGCCACAGCTTTCTTGTTTGTTAGCTACTACATGGTTGTGACGAAGTGCTGCTCAAATTGGCACCACGCTAATCTACTGAGATGGTTTACTGCATTGCGAGCCCGAGAAAGCGAAGATCCCTTTATAGCATTATCTCCATCAATGTGGAATCAGGGGCTTGATGAATCGGTCATTCGTGAACTGCCAACTTTTCAGTTCAGAAGGGAAGGTGATGCTAGAAGTATCTGTTGCGTGGTTTGCTTGAATGAGTTCCAGGAAGAGGATATGCTAAGATTACTTCCCAAATGCAGCCATGCATTCCACTTGGATTGTATCGATATATGGCTTCAAAGCAATGCTAATTGTCCTCTTTGCAGATCAAGCATTTCAGGCACAAGCCGGCATCGAGTTGATCATATCCTAGCGCCAAACTCTTCACCTCAAGACTCTCAGCTCTTGTCCAGCAGCCACATAGGTGGTGATCAAGACTTCGTGGTAATTGAATTTGGGGGACAAGATGAAGTTATATTCACACAAAGGCAACAGGAAAGCAATGATTCGCTAGTTGTTCAGGGGCAGCCTGGAAGTCATTCACCAAGGAAGTTGGGTAAGAAGCTTGGAAACTTGAAACCGAGAAAGTCCCACCATGTCTCAATCATGGGGGATGAGTGCATTGATTTAAGAGAGAAAGATGACCAGTTTTCCATTCAACCCATCAGGAGATCTTTCTCCATGGACTCTGCAGCTGATCGACAGCTTTACATAACCGTTCAAACAATCATTCAGCAAAATAGGCATCACAGTGAGGTTACTACAAATGAAGATTATGATATTAGAGGCCGAAGATCGTTCTTCCCATTCAGAAATGGCCGAGGCTTAAAAAACGCAATTCTTCCTACTGAGTGTGAGCTGTAATATGAGAGAATTTCGCTTCGTTATATCTATTAAGGGCACCCTTAATTTTTTTAGAGTTAAGTTGAGCTGCTTTTAGTTTTAGCAGGCAATTGGGTGGTTAAGTAAGTATATACCAAACGAGTGCAAAGAGATTCAAGAAAATGAGATATTAGGCAACTTCGGATTTCTGAAAGTGGAGGCATGCTGTAGAGAATGATTGCTTTAACCACTAAGGCTTGAGAATATTGGCTTTTTTTCTTGATCCTTCTCGAATTATAATGATCGCTGTAACTCTCCCTTTTAATGGAAGCCAGAGAACAGGGGACCTATGGAATCAATAATCACAAGTAAAAGCATGAGAAGGGCATCCTTCTAAATGATCTCCAGCATCATTTATCATTTCCAATATCTTTTATCCTTGAAGTAATCATATAAGTAGGAGTGAAAGTACAGAAGTCCTTGTTTTCTGCTTCCGTTGTTCTGGCTCTTTTTCTTTTCTTTTTCTCAGTTTGCTACTGTTTTCTTTTTTCTGTTTTTTCCTGTTAATCTTGGATCATTTTTCTTGGAAAAGAAACAAAAACAAAACGAAAAGACGGTCATATCTCTGTTAAGTACATGCGTAACTTTTTTATTTCCTTCAGAAAATCCTGCATATCACAAAGCACATCTGGTGTTGATTTGTCTCTTCAGTTTTCTTTGGAAATACCTTCATGAAAAATTAGTCATCAAATTAGGCGAAGCTTATCTTCAGAAAATGAGGTTCAAACCTCAATGCAATGCAATGTGAAAATTTGGAATCTCGAAGAGAAACAAATTCAGAACAATCTTGACCAGTTAAGTCTGATAATTTGTGAGCATATCTCAATTGTTCGAAGTGTTAATTCAGATCTCTTTCCACCTTTTATTTCCCAGATAAATATCGGCATAAACTGAAGAAAACAGAACAATATTTTGAGTGGACAACATCATGAGTAGAAACCAGGCCCAGCAGATGTGGGCATGATAATAGCGTTTCAAGTGAAAAAACAGAGTTAAGGTATCGACCCCAAACAAGAGTCCCTACCTCTGAGAAATAGTCATTGGCAATCACTGGTTTACAAGAATAATGAAGACTAGGTTGCACTTTGCTTGACATACAATCCATTGCTGCCATCCTGGACAGAAGACCAGTATAGAATGCAGCACTAGCCTGACATTAGGAATTCTTTCTTCTTCGTGTAATATAGTCCCAAGGGGAAGCATTCTCCAATACTCTGACAACTATTTCAATCTGATGTGAGCATAGACAGTGCGGAGAAGCTTCCTTATTAAAATGTCCGAAGCATCCTATGTAAGACATATCGAGTGAAAGAACCATCAAACTGTCCTCTTTGATCCCAAAATAGAATTATCAATCTGACCAATACGCAAAGTACTTCTATAACAACTAGTGTCACGGTGTATAAAAGTAATAATATTATGTAAAGTTGTACTCTCTCGTCACGGTTTTAAGTTTCAGTTATATGCATTAATGCATACCGCCAGATTGGTCGGTTCTAAATTACTGCTCATGCATAATCGCCTTCATGGCTAGTTTAGTCATTAATTTGTAAAGTTAATTTATTTTAGGCCACTACAAGTGGACACCAGTTTGACAGGCTTTCACAACGCCGAGTGTTGGTATCAACTAAGCTTGTTCCTTTCACAAGGGGTCATGCAAACTATTTTTTATCTGCTGCTCTTCCATTTATTCTCTGCTTCCGCATTTAATTTCTTCTTACGGCTCGTCTCCACCACTCTCTCTCTAATCACCGCTTCCGCCCCTTCAAAGTAAGCACCATGGTCACACGACCACTACCAGGGTTTGACTTTGATACCAAAAGAGAGAGTGAAGGAAAAATGTCGGGAATGGAACCAAACATTTGCCACCAATGGTGAAACCATGAAGGAAACGGACTGGAGAATTTACTATCAAAGTTAAGGAACCAAGAATGGGTAAATGACCCATTTTGGTAGAAAAGAAATTTCGACCATGCTTCAGTATAATCATAATAACTTAAGGGAATAGGATGGCCTGGGAGATCTCGCAATTCAGAAGGGTGTGAACCCCATTCTTTGCAAGACAATTTATTAAAAATAAATAACTTGTGGAAAATGACCTTCTGCTGGGTCGGATCAAATCAATCAATAATGGGATCGATCTTTACAAAACCAGTGTTGACTAGGATAGCTTTGTAAAAGTTGATTGACTTGAAAGGGTGATCTGGGAGAAAATGTCATTTTGGTGGCATATAAGCTTTTACTAGATTGATAACTTGCATTCTTTATCTTGCTGACTACCGATCCAGTTATCCCATTTTTGGTCGAGCATGTGACTATGGCAGGGCTCAATATGGAATATCTGACTGATGTTGGGTTTACATAAGAAGACTGAAGTATTCCTGGAAGGAATAGACAATTTACTTTGTAGTCTATTATCCGGAGACTGGGCCATATCGGGTAGTCTTATCGGAGACAGAGTCTCAATAACTTGGTACGGGTTACTTGCAGAGGCTAGGGTTGAAGAGGTTGGTTTACCTATTTGGCTGACTAAGGCAAGAGAAGATGTGGGTCTGACTCTGGCCACGGTGGTTGGTTTAGGTACGTCTCCTAAAAGTCGTCACCTATTGAGATTATTGACAGGTTGACTAGGACAAGGTCAAAGGTTACTATATGACCGGGTTGGAGGACAATTTGTCCGGGAGATAATTTTGGTGGTAATAGTGGTGTTGACTTGACAGGACTGGTTCCTTTAGGTTTAGGTGCCACAGGATTCTTGCAAGAATTCACGGGTAAAGAAATCAGGGATACTATTTTGACTACCTTTGATGTACTCAACATCAAAGTTAAAAATGCTTAATATTGCTTGCCAACGGGCAAAAATCTGTTTTGATGCAATGTTTTGAACATCTTTTTCTAAAACAAATTTTGCACTTTTTCAATCAACACGAACCAAAAATTTCTGATTTAATAAATCAGATTGAAATTTACTAATGAATAGTACTATAGATAAAATTTCTTTTTGATAGTACTATAATTCTGTTGTGCCTGATTCCAATTGGTGGAGTAAAAAACGGACAACTTGTTCAAAGGAATCAGGATTGACTTTTTGTTTGAGAATGACGCCGTAACCAATTTCAGAGGTATATGTTTCAACAATTTTGAAAGAATCAAGAGAAGGGATACCAAGACAGGGAAGAGTCTTGACATGTGATTTGATGAGTTGGACAATAGAGGTATGTTCTTTGGTCCACGAAGGAGGATTCTTCCGAAGTCGATCAAAAAAGGGTTTACATTGATGTATGAGATTTTGATAAAATTCAGTAATGTAATTTAAGGAACCTAAGAACCTTTGAAGCTGAGTTTTATCAAGAATGATATCGGGGAATTTATCAGCAAATTGGATAGCTCTATCAATCGGTTGAATTTGACCTTGGTAAATAATAAAACCAAAAAATCGGACATTGGTTTGAAATAACTTGATCTTAGAGGCTGAGACAACTAAGCCGTTTGACTTAACAATATGGAGGAATTTGTTGAGATGTTTCCAATATTCTTCTATGGATCTGAAGAAGACAAGAACATCATCAATATAAACTATGGTGAAATAACTATAGGGATTGAAAATATCATTCATGATATTTTGGAATTCACTGGGTGCATTTTTTAAACCAAAGAGCATTACATTCCATTCATAATGTCCAAAATGAGTGTTGAACGCAGTTTTGTACTTGTCAGACTCATGAACTTGGATTTGTCAAAATCCACTTTCATGTCGAATTTACTAAAAACAATGGCTTCTGAAAGGTGTCCTATGAGATCCTTTTTATCGGGGATAGGAGTTTTAGGCTTGGACCGTTTCCTAAAGGATTATTTTTTTTGTAAAATTTGGGTTTACTATCTTCAGGAGGAGTATACTTCCTAAAAGACTTTTTATGGTAAATGTTTGACTTTCTGAAAGATGAATTTTCCTTATGGTGTTTCCTACGAGATGGTGCTATAGGAGGAAGACCATATTGTTCGCAGAAATTACTCATTTCATACTTAGCTTTCTTTCTATCTTTGCTAAGTTGATTACTAATCTTAATGTCAATACATATCTTCATGCCTAGGGGTGTTCAAAAATCATCCGATCCTACCCTCCGACCCGGATCCGACCCGCCTCGACCCGACCGTGTCGGGTGGAGTCGGATCCGGATTCGGAGTCGGATAATTTCAATAGAAAAAACGTGTATTCGGGTCGGAGTCGGATATCCGGATATAAATCCGGTTTCCACCGACCCGACCCGAATACTATCTTTAGTTAAGCGCACGTTTAACTTCCTCTTCTCCCTTCGTATTTAAGCCTACCTCCAGGCCCTCCTCCTCATTTTCAATTTCACTCTCCCAAGCCCCCTTCGAAAAACAACCTAACCCTAACACTTAAGTTGTCGCCGCCGTCTCCCCCCCTCAGCCGCTGCCACTCGCCAGTTCTCCTTGCCGTCACCTGCCGCCGGTCTCCTTGCAATTTCGCAGCCTCTCGCTCCTTAGATAGTCATCGTCGACAATTCCTTAGTAGAGTGCACATACTGCCATGTAAGCTACTCTCTCTCTCTCTCTCTCTCGACTAGTTAGGAAGCATTAGTGCCATAAGACGTTGGTACTTGCCTACTTGGTAGTGATATATATCTGATTTGCATTTCTGCAACACATCCCTCCCCGATTTAATACCTAAGTTGGTGATCTACGCATATTTGTTTAGGCTTATTGTTTCCATTGCTCACTTTGGGCCCTGAATGATTTGTATTGCACCCAGTTCAACACATTTGTTTTATTTTACTAATACTTCTATGTCGTATGACAACTAGTTTTTTTTTTTAGACTTTGGAATTCTTGATAAATTGTTGATCAAACTTGTCCGGTGCCATGTTGATGGACATTGCAGAAGCAAGCCTAAGACCATTATGAGGACAATGGGAGTGAAAGGGCTCACCCTCTATCACTGATCTACACAGGTAATTTTTTAATGTTGTTTGCTTCATTATAAAATTTATTATTAGATTATAAATTCATGTCTAGCTTGCTGTTGTTAATTCTGAATTTTGATTTGAAGTTAGTGTCGATATTGTGTGACGTGTGTTGCTGTTGGAGTGTTGGTTGTTGCCTTGTTGCCTTGTTGTTCATTGTTGCTCAGGTAATTTTTTAATGTTGTTTGCTTCATTATAAAATTTATTATTAGATTATAAATTCATGTCTAGCTTGCTGTTGTTAATTCTGAATTTTGATTTGAAGTTAGTGTCGATATTGTGTGACGTGTGTTGCTGTTGGAGTGTTGGTTGTTGCCTTGTTGTTCATTGTTGCTCAGGTCAGTGTATATTTTGGTATTTTAGAAATTATTAATGAATATAATTATATGGAGATTGGAGGTCAGGGCTTGCTGAATTGGTTTATTGGGTTCTGTTGTGTTGAAGATTGAATTGTGTTGGAGATTAGGTTGCTGAATTGGTTTATTGGTTGTTGGCTTGATGATTTGCTATATATATATCTTGCTGGCTTATGAATTGGTTGTTGTATGATATGAATTGGTTTATTTTTCTGATTTTATACTATACATAGATATTATATCAGAGAAATATTGATTTGATTTGGCTATGTAATGTTGTAAACAATATAGAGAAGAATGTAAAATCTGTTTATAGTTGCTGAAAAATATTGCAGAAGCTGATCCTGTACGCATCTTATTGGATGAATCTTGAATGAGTTAAATTTCGGACATCATGTGACTATGTGAGTAATATATTACTTCTAATATTGCACTTATTTATTTCTCTTTTTATCTTACTTCTAGCCTTTAGGTTCTAACAGTAATTTATTGTCTACAGGATGGAAAGCATTTTTTTTAGTAATTGGAATGACATTTTGCTGTCTTGGGTTTTCCATATATTCGAACGGGGTTGTTTAATGTAATTTGTTTCATTTGTTAGTTTGTAGAGACTTAGAGTTATTTTTTATTTTTTTATTTCTGTTAATTAGATTTTGGGAGTGTGGAAGACCTTGTATGTTAATGTTTGGTTAGATTGGCATGTGATCTATAGTTAGTAGTTATATATTTATATAGTATATTAGAATGTGATAATTTAGTTTAGTTTATACTTATATTCGAATGGGGTTTTTTAGCAATCTACCAAATAAGGCTGCAATTCGAATTGTTAGCACTTAGCAATCTGCAAAAAAGACTGAAATATGCAATTGTATTCAGCAGCACAAGTTTTACCGTATATGAATAATAAAATGGGCCCAAGGTCCCAAGCTAAATAGGGCTGAAATAATAGGTTAAAGGTATATTCAAACATCCCATTACATAACTAATAGGCTGAAAAATAGAAAAACAGTCCATTACAGAGCTTAAAACAGCCCCAAATAGTCTTGGCCCAACTTGGAAAATGGCCCAATTCGAAAATATTCCAAAAAAGCTCATTGCAGAGGCCCAAAACAGTTTTGGTCCAACTCCGAATCCGACCCGATATCCGACCAGAATCCGAATCTACCGACTGGGTCGGATATATGGGTATTTCGGATCGGATTCGGATCCAAAATCCGGTATCCGAATTTTTCGGATTCGGATTCGGATATGGGCTTTCCGAATCCGAAACATTCGGTGCACACCCCTATTCATACCTTATTTGTTGATGGTACTGATAATATCATCGTAAGTCAGGTTATCACAATCTATGATTCTTGAGGGTTGACTTAAGACTTCTCTAATCTTATGGGCAAAGCGGTTGAGTAATCCATTAATGAATCTTTACAATCATCTCTAATCATGACTCGAATAACAAAGACATCTTTGCACCATCTAAAATCACTTAAGGTTGGACACTTAAGGTTACTTAACTCATCATGGATCCTAGCAAAAATATTACCTGGAGTACCAAGAAAATGTTTATTAATAGTTTAAATAAGAGTATCTATATCATCACTAACATCTTTACCTAAGGCTTCGTCAAAGGGTTACTTTGGTACAAAGGGTTAATTACAAGTTATCAAAATTGGTCGATCCTAAATTATTGCTCTCATGCATAACCGCTTCATGGCTAGTTTAGTCATTAATTTGTATAAGTTAATTTATTTTAGTCCACTACAAGTGGACACCAGTTTGATAGGCTTTCACAACGTCTAAAGATAAAAAGTAAAATTAGGTGTTACAAATGTAAAAAATTAGGTCATTACAGTTCAGAATGTGAGTTAAGGAAAACATTAATTCCTTAGACATCCCTAATAGTGAAAAAATTAAATTATTTTCCATTTTAGAATTAAGAGATTTTAATGGTAGTGACTTAAAAATAGACGACTTCCCGTCTTCTAGTTCTAACCCTAGTGCTGATAGTGAGTCTGACACCCCAATCAAAAATTAGGATGTCAAGATAGTTGTTGTCACTCAAGTAAAACTCTTAATGTCCTTAGTCAACAAGAAGAATTTTTTATCGATTTAATCGACAAAGTTGAAGATCCAGAACTCAAGACTCAGTATCTTACAAAGTTAAAACGTTCTTTAAGTAAACAATAACACAAGTTAAAAGTTCCTCAAACCCAATTTAGCCTTAATAAAATCTTAGATAAGTTTAAGAAAGCCCAAAAGCCTGTAACCCTCCAAGATTTACAAACTGAAGTCCAACATGTTAAAAAGGACATTAAAGAGTTAAAAGCTAGTTATAAAACACTAGAACAGGAAGTCCTTAAAATTAATCAAAAGATTAAAGACCACAGTCAAGCCATTTCCTCCGATTCCACCGATGATTCTGATCCAGAATTTGTTCCCTCTCTTGCTGCTCATCTTCTTGCAGATGATCATGAGTAGGAATCAATTCCTCCGTCTAGTCAGCCGAATGCATTTTCAGAAATGGCATATATATATATATATATATATATATATATTGTACAATTTTTTCAGCACGAAGTGGGATTTATTTTTGTGCAACCTCAAGGTGGACAATTGACACAGAAGACAAATCCTTTTGTTCAAAAGAAAATCTATTGTCAGTAACATAAAAATATCTCTCAAAATTTTTTGTATACAAAAGCCTATAACTACATAAATAACTTAAATGACCGGCCCGGTACAAACATCCAGCAAATCAAAAGAACACCAATTTTCCCTCACCATGGACAATGCTCGGAGAAAAAGTAAGCATGTGGCTGTGTTATAGATTATGCAGTAGATCGCTTTATAAAGAAAGTGACTGAAAGTCTCTAAATTGTGCTGGATTGCTTTTGACCAACAAGAGTATCCGGTTGTGGGCTGCTGGAAGAGACATTAGTGGGAGGTACGGGCAAGAATTTTGTAGGAAGCTCATTTGACGAAGCGCCACGGGCTTTTTTCTTCAGCTGTTCAAGAAGTCGGTGGGCTTCTTTGAGCTCATCTTCTGCACTTGACCCATGGCTTTCCCAAGCATCTATTACTCGTTGCTGGAATTCTATTGCTAGAGCATAGCTGCACAAACCAAGAGATAAATATAATATACAGTATATCACACCTAATAGTTAAATAAAACACAAATTAAACCAACATTTCAATTTTGAGTAACTTAATCGCTGCCATGATGACTACATACGGGCAGAAATAACAGGCACTTCACATTTATGCAAGTGTGTATCCGCACATAGATGCTCAACATGAGCACAGGAATAATTCATGATAGCGTGGGAAAATAAAGTATGTAAACCATTCAACGATAATACCATACTATGGTGTGATCTGGTTGCTGCAGAAATGCAGATATTCACTATGTATGATATAAGTCATGAAAAAATCTAATCAAAGCAACCTGTCACCAAGATCTTTTCACTGTCAGTCTTGGAGGTTAGTTTACAGTTCTTAATAAATTGTGAACAATACAAAGAATCATAACTCTAATGAGATGAAACGGAAAGTAATACATAGAAAAAGATCAGACAAACAAACACGGAACGTAGTAAATCATTCTTATCCCACATATATAGAAGTTTCTCCTTGACAAAGGCCTCAAGGAAAGGATGCGACTACATTAAACATCAACTAATGCAATCCCCATAAACAATAAAACACTTAACTACCAAGTAGGAAATCAGACCAGACAGCAGGAAAAGCATCCAAGATTCATACCTTCCTATGGAACCGTAAGCTTTTGAAAGGTTCTGACATGCCTCAATTGAATCTGCGTGATGAGGACCAAGAGATACATCCATAATGTCCTTTGCAACTGCAAACATCTGAGCAGCTGACTGAGGTCTATCTAGCTCCAAATATGCTGCCCCCAAATTGTTGTAAATATACCCAACACCAAAATGCTTGTGACCAAAGCTCTCTTTCAACCTTTCCGCAGCACTCTCCAAGTAAGGAATAGCCTGTGCCACCTTACCTGTCAACAAAAGCAACCACCCTAATCTTGCAGAAACACTTCCTTCGGAATGTTGTTCTTGCGGGAGCTTCTCAAGCAAAGTCAGTGATCTCTTCAACAATGAAATTGCAGTTTCAAACTCATTCATAGTTTCGTATTGCATCGATATCTCAGAGTAGGCCTCAGCAACTTCCACCGGAGAGACTTTCTCTTTCTTGTCCAGAATTCCACAAGCAATCTCCAAGCACCTTTTTGAGTCTGTGAACTTTTCCTGATTACACAGCGCCTTTGACATTGAGATAAACACCAAGGCCCGAGTCTCACTATCCTTATCTGTGAGTGGAACAACACTCCTCAAAGAATTAATAGCAGTTTCATACTTCCCCACCGCAATCTGCATATTTGCGGCATCAATGTCTGCACGGATCAAATCAGAACTGTGACCCCAATTCTTCAAAACCTTTCGTGACAACTCATTCTGCTCCAACGCCTTCTCATGCTCCTCTAACCCGGTATAAATAACACCAAGAACCCTCCTATCATTTGCAACCTCCATTGAATTCTGGCCCAATTGTTTCTTATGTATCTCCATCGCCTTCGTACAATATGGCAATGCCTCTTTAAAGTTTAAAACTGCAACATTCGCTTCAGCCATATCCCGGTTTGCTTTACCCAATTCCCTACTATCTTTCTCCAAAGTCGCCTCCTTAATTTCCAAACACTTCCTAAGATGCCCGAGAGCCTCCTCCCTCCTCCCCATTGCTGTCTTCACATTCGCCAATTCAAGCTGCACTGCGTGAAGCACTGGCCTGAAATCCTCACAACCACAAACACCCTCATTATCTAACCTACACAATATCCTATTGGCCAAATTAAGGTACCCCAAACTATCAGCAAACCTTTTCAAGTTATGATTAGCAGAACCCATTAATTGCAAAGTCATTGCAAGAAGCAAGGAAACAGCTTTATCATCTTTATCGAAAGCTTTCAAAGCTCTATTTGCAAAAGATAGAACCTTTTCGGGGTCCTCACCTTCTTGGTCAAGTTTGAGGCCAAGCTTCAAGGAAGCCATCCCAAGCTCTCTCTCATCAAAAGCCGACTCCATGTCCATGAAAGCCTTGAGCATTTCTTCCGTGGTCTTTGCAGACTCAAAAGCCTCTTCAAGCTCAGATTTTTCCTTGAGTTTTCTCTGCCTCGACGACAGTTGGGTCGGGTTTTCGACAAGGGTGTCCATATTTCGAAATGGGTTGCGCTTGAACAGTAAGCCATGTGTTCTGGCGCAGGAATTGGGACGGGTGGGTGAGACTAGAGGTGAAGAAGAAGAGGACGACGAAGGGTTAGAAACGTAATTTCTGGAAAGAAGAGCAGCAAATGAATTGCGCTTGTCACCACAGAGGCGTGAGAGAAGTGGGAGTGGAGGTTTTCTCATGCTGGAATTTCTCTCGGTTTTTGCCTACTTTCGCTAAACCTCTGCAAAACCCTAGCAGTCCAGTTTTATCTGTTTCAGAAGTTACACAGGCTTAAGCAGTAAAACAAACAAAAAAACGAAAGGGAGGGGGTGTCTGAGTCTGTACGCCGTCGTGTCTTTTATTTGTTATTTATTTTTACAACTTACGAGGATAAAATAATTATATCAAGTTAAACTACAAATTGGAGGCAGGGAGTTATATGGATGAAACTCTAATTTTAAAATCAATTAGATTCTTGTGGAATTAAGACGACTGTTCTTCCTTTTAAAATGAATAATTATAATTCAATCTGGACATTTTTCTACCGGTGGAGATTCTTATAATCACACTCAAAAAAAATTAATCACCCTTTCACCTAGAAAAAATAAAAAGGTTAAACTACAAATGACTGACCAAAATTCCATGGAGAAGAAAGCATCATTTGCAATGTCTCTCAAAAAGCCCAAGGAAAGACAGAACAAACCTCCTAGGACTGTTTAAACCAGCTAGTATGCTTTCGTGTTTTGAATATACAGAACCTTCTCAGTGTAGACGAACTAATACATTGGCATCTTCAGAAGTCCAAATTTTTTGAGGGTAAATGCAAAGTCCAAATTCATGAAGCCTTAATAACCGAAATTCACCGACTTAATGACCGGCTATATACATGCTTTCAACAAGTCAAAAAGGCCAATTGAGCAGGGATAATGCTCTGAAAAAGACGAAACAAAACAAGAAAAGAACCAAGCATGCAGCCGAGTGAGACAGATAATGCAGCTGATCAACTTCCAAAGGAGGTCTCTAATGGGATGCAAGGACTCATTTCACTGGTTTCTGTAATCTCGCCTCTATTACAGGAGACAACGTCACTTGCGACGACCCACTGTATGGATTGATGTTATCAATGGAATGGTTATTCCTCAGGGGGGGGGGGGGGGGAAATGTTCTGACCTACAAATACAATCCCCTTCCCTGCTCGATGGATTGTTTGTACACTTTTATTGTAACGTCCACAAGTTTCATTTTGCTAACTTGGGGTTTCAAAAGTTGTGTCCATGCAAGAAGAATAATCTCCAAAGAAGATTATCCGTGCAAGACTCCCATCCCGAATTCACGAAGTCAAAAAACTTTTTCCGAAAGCAACATACCCGTCAAACATCACTCGCTGGTGATGTCTTCACAATCAGGCAGAACATTCTCCTCTCATTCCCTTGGATTTTAACCTTCCCTGTCTTTATGGGTGTTGTTCTCATTTTCCTGGAGAAAAAACATCAATTTTATTGAAACCCAAATTACTCTCCGAATTGCCCGAAGCAGGAGGTTTGTCAACTTTGGACAGCCAATCCACAGGTGCTCAAATGCCCAAGAAAATGTCAGGACATTTTTCACCCCACAGATCAGACATGGGTTACCATATAAAATGACTAAGATTGATAGAAATGTGTACGTTAAACGATCAATGACTTGTATCTGTTTCTAGTCTTGAACATTTTCAGAAGGCCTCGATCTACTCTTTAGACCTGCCACCTTCTAGATCCAGCTTGAGGTCTTTCAGACACTTAACTTCGTGATGAATTTATATACAACAAAGAATAAAGAGGGTCCTTTACACAGAACAGCCATCACGAACGGAAGGATGGAAACCAATGTACATTCCAATTAACTAATCAGCCAAATCTTGTAGGCCCTTGATTTATTCTGGGAGTTTCTAAGCTTGTAGGCTCTTGATTTATTATGCGAATTTCTGGATGTCCGCTATATACATCATCGAAATGAAGATTGAATTCTCCAGCCTCTAAGTCATCCGTATTAGTTGTACGGGATAATTTGTGATTAATTCTCCAGTCCAAGTGTTGGTCTTGCTCCTCAGAGCTTCTATCTGAAAAAATTTCATAATGATTGCCTGAAGTGGGATGATTAAAGGCAGGAGGCTCAAGGAAACTTGTCTGGGCCTGCGCACCATGTGGGTCAGTTCTAGCCCACCATTGGCTCCTGGTTGGGTTTGCCAAACTACCAGAAGCATGATGCTGTATTACACTATCCCGGAAAAAAGTAGTTGATGCAGAAGCCCCAAGATGGGACTGAGTTCGACCCTCATAATTGTCACCCCAGCAATCTTCATACCTTGGTTCATTTTGTGTCGGGCTGGCTCTCATCCAATAATCTAAAGGATGTTCCTCAGTCCCTTGGCAAGGTTCTTGTGGAATGTCTCTCGAGCAACCAGTCACAAGGTTTGGTCGTGACGTATAATACCAATCAAGAAGATAAGGATGATTCTTCTGATACGAGTCAATTAACCACAGAGAATCCAGTTGATAGCCAGTCCGAGGACTATTATGTGTGACCTCCCTTGATAAAATCCCACGTCTGTCTCTGAGGCCTGTAAAGAGGGGGCTCCCGCCTGTAAAGATGGGGCTCCCACGCCACTTTCTAGACGGAGAGTATGCCTGTCTGGTTCCCTGTCCTTGCAGATTTTGCTCCCTGAAAGTCCTGAGATTCAATAGGACCTGCTTTCCTTGAGCATTTGGTTCCCATGAGGGATAGCTACTACAAAAGCTGCAAACAGAAGAGGAAGATCAAAAGTCGAGAAACAGTAGGCAAATAATTACTTGAAAGCTACCTTGTCAAAAAAAACTTTAAAAATGCACCATGGCACATACATCTTCACAAACAACATCACTGCTTCCACTTTTCAATTTCCTATATATAATGACTATCTTCCAATTTGAAAGATCATACAAGAGGAACCCAATTAATCATAGTGAAATAGGAGTTTCTTTACTAGAAATGAACAAACCTGGATAATATATAGAAAATAGAGACTGAATTGCGGCCTTCTTGTTTATTTTCAATTGTTAAGGAAAAAAGGGGGGGGGGGATTGGCGTTGTGTGGAGTGGAATCAAAGGAGAGAGTTAGATTGAAACTACGAAAAGAAATTGATAGGCATAGGCATTTGCAGAAGAGTAGGATATAGGATATATGATAAGTTCTCATCACCTCAATCAGATCAATCCTACTAGAAGCATAGCTATGATCATACCTTAGAAATGATTTCTCCATTTTCCCCTGCGAACTCCTCTCTGCACGAGGTACATTATATGAAGAACCATAATTGCTATTGCCATGTTTCTGAAAGTCAAAGACACTGAAACTGCCAAAAGATCCAGAGTAAAGAAGAAAAATGAGTCTATTCTATGTCAAGGAAAAAAAAAAGGGCCACAAATTGGAGCATTTAAATGAGTGGTACCAGAATAGTGAATCAACCAGAGAAGACTAACCCGCAAACATGACCAACACCTTCAACATTCACTGTGAAATCTGCAATGAACTGCAAAATATCATCCACACGCTGCAACATAGGAGTACAACATATCAGTTTATAAAATGGCATTAATCATGCAGTAGAAAACAATACACTGATTCTAATAAAGCAACCAACCTTTGGGACAACAAATATCAGTAGATATGGAGTGAGGAATATTGAGGCCATCTCCTCAAGTAGCATCATTCCTGTATACTGCACCAAAGGGGGGGAAAGGTCCCCATGAGCATCACAAATAGTTAAAAACTTCTCTACAATATAAGGAAAAACAGAGAAAGTTATCTTCAGCATGCCCAACTGGAGCTCAGAAATCTTTTTCAATCCATCCAGGAATAATAATGCCTAATAACCCAATCAAATAAGCAAAATACTGCCCAAAAATGCCTCCCTTGAGAACAGCAGCATATGACAATCGGAATGTGGACACTAAATCACAGGATTAATTCCAGGTTGCATGATTCCAGATCCTACGTACAACGTGAAATGAAAAAGATATTCACATACCACATCCCAGATGTTTCTTCAACCTAATAACCGTCTCCAATTCTAAGAAGCATATATCACATATTTCTAGTTCATACCAAAGTAAAAGGATACAACATCATTGAATTGAACCCAACATTCCATGCCCAACAGAAAAGCGTTCACCATCAATTGTTGTTACCACAGATTACATAAGATGTGAAATATGAAGATATGACCACAAAAAATTAAGTTAACCAACCTTTCTATCAAAATCGGTCCACAAAATGCTGATGAGCAATGAGCTTGCAAATACTCAAATTAACCAGAGGATAAGGAATGGACAACAGCTAAGACACATGAGCAAATTCAAGCATGTATCCAACCGAGAACCTAGTAAACCCTACATGTCATCTCGTTATACCCTTGTCAACATAAAATTTTGGGTAACGGCTACCCTGGTGTGAAAGAGTCTTGGAACAGCCGACTTTGACAATTAGGTATGTATCTGACCAGACAGCATACCTAAGGCCATGTAAACAAATAATGTCTTCCGGTGACTACTCGGTCTTAAATAGGCTTCTAGAAACCAATTCTAGCAATTTGTTAATAGTTGAATGCAACAAGAAGTTCGTAGCATTTTCTAGCTTAACCACTCACGCCATAACTACTTCACTGAAATACATCAATTACAGTTAAGTACCTGAAATAGGGTTTCAAACTCAATCAAAACCATCTCAGTGTTTTCTTTGGCACGCCATCTTTTTGGCATATAATGCGTATGTTGGACCACCAAAGACATTGCTCCCTCAGGATCAAGAACCAGAAGTTCATCTGTAACAGCAGCCCGGCTAATAGCTGTTATAGTTCCAAACACAGCAGCATACCAAAACAAGTTGCGCCCAAATATCTGGTAGTTCAATGAAATGCAAAAGCAAACAAATTAACATCTATAATTGTCATTAGTAGACATAATATCTGGTATGTAAGACAGCTATGGATTCAATTACATGGCCCTCTAGTAGTGACTCCTCCAGAAATGCAATGATGATTAGGATGGCAGCAAAGCCACCAGATACAAAGGAGATGAACTTCGCAATAATAGAAATAATAGGAGAAGGGAACTGCTTGAGATAGTTAGAAGCATGCTCTACACTTGTATTGATCCGATGCTTAAACAAATGGTCCACCTGATACACAAAAGAGAATGGTACTCTTATAACTATACATAATCAAAGATGATTACAATGAGATAATAACATTACATGTTAGCAATGACAACCAGTTAAACAGAAGAAAATGACAGGAAATAAAACAAAGGGGGAAACTATCTTATAAAATGGAAGCGCCAAAGAGGTTGAAAATATAATTACCAAAGATCAAGTGATCAACTACTCCAACTTCCATTCTTAGTCAACAAATTATTGGCTTAGTGACAGAGTCCAGTCTAACTTATAAGCCAGCAGACGCACATAGATTGTTATCCAATTGACTGCCATTGTGCCCTCCGTTTCATCTATTTTCCTACTTTTTTATTTTATTTTGCTATGATGGGTATTAGAACTTCTTGAACGTATTAGAAATTAGGGGTGAAAAACCGGAAATGCAGTCCGGACCGCATTTCCGGTCCTCCAATATTAAAGGACCGGACCGGACCACTTATAAGTGGTCCCGTCCGGTCCGGTTGTAAGAAATGCGGTCCGGTCTGGACCACTCGGATTTAAATATTTTTAAAAAATATATTTTTTTTTAAAAAAAAAAATTTCGCAGACTGCGCAGTGCAGAGCTGCTCTCTCTCTTCCAGCGTCTTCTCCAAGAAAATGAAGAGCCACGCCAACACAAAGCTTATACTGATCCACAAACAGAACGGTGTCGTTGCTTCCTTCTCAAGCTCCTACCGCCTCTGGCTTCTCCTCGTCACTACTTTATTCACCTTAGCGTTCGCTTTCGCCCTCATCAGCTCCACCGCCCCCTACTCCTCCACTAGACACACCAACCCGTCCGCCTCCATTGCCGCCCCCCTCCCTCCCTCCGTCTCCTATGCACTCTTACACTACGCCGCCACGACCTTAAACACCACCTCTCCCCATATGTCCTCCGCAGAGCTCAACTCCATAGCCAAGTCTCTTAACGACTGCTCTCCCAGCTGCAACTTTCTAACCTTTGGTCTCACCCACGAGTCCCTCCTCTGGCATGCCCTCAATTTCAACGGCCGCACAGTTTACATGGACGAGAGCGAGTTCTTGGTCTCCAAGTTCGAACAGTCTCACCCGGGTATCGAAGCCTATGACATGTCGTACACCACCAAGGGCTCCGACATGCCGGAGCTCATTTCAGAAACAAAATCCCAAGTCCTCAGCGAGTGCAGACCCGTGAAGAACCTCTTGTTCTCGGAATGCAAGCTCGCGATCAACGATCTTCCGAATCACATATACGAGTGCCGTGGGATGTGATTTTGGTCGACCGCCCACGAGGGTATTTTCCTAAGGCCCCTGAGAGGATGTCAGCGATATTCTCTGCGAGCGTGCTGGCGAAGAGCAAGAAGGTCGGTAGGTCCCGGACTCATGTGTTCGTACACGACGTTGGCAGAGAGGTCGAGAAGGTTTGCAGCCATGAATTCTTATGCGAAGAAAATTTGGTTGAGACCGTGGATTTGCTAGCGCATTTCGTGTTGGAGAGAATGGATGAGAATACCTTTGAGTTCTTTATGCATTTCGCAGTGCGGCTCTGCACTGCGCAGTGAGCCGCACTGCGCAGTGCTCTTGAGCAGGAGTGTTATTTTTTAAATAATTTAACAAATTAAAAAAAAATGAAATGCAGTCCGGTCCAGACCGCATTTCAAAAATGTATAGACCGGACCGGACCGGACCGCAAATCCGGTCCAGTCCGATCTGCGATCCGGTTTTGTTCAGCCCTATTAGAAATGATTCAGGTTCTAAAGTAAGCACTCTTTATCTCCCAGTGACTAGGCACAATTACAGTTGACCTCCTTGACTTTTGAAAGATTACACTAAATGTCTAATAGCTAGAATTTTTGTGAACCAATCAAGAGATACAGCATCATTGACACCCTAGTTGGAGATCTAAGTGATTTGGGAGTGCTAAAGTGTGCAGGTTGTTTTGCAAATATCTAGACTCCTCAAGAATACTGTAGCAATAGAGGAAGTGATGAACAGAAAGAAAGGGCCTATCTGGTCCTGGGTGCATAATAGATAACCATGCAGCAGACTTTCATCCAGTTAACTAAAACATTTCAATTTAATCCAAACTGCAAGAAGCGGAACTGGAAGAAGGTTTAGAGGGTGTTCGGTTAGGAAGTTTTTTGAGAATTTTTTGTGTTTTGAAAATTTTTAGGTGATATTAACTTTATTGGTATGCATGTTTTAGTTATTTTTATGTAGTGTTAAAAATGATGTTTGGTTGTAGAATTTTTTGTATTCTGAGAATTCAAAAAAATCCTGAGGATTTTGTTTAACCGAACGTGCTCTTAGTATAACTTTCGTAAAGTCAGGGGATAATAATATATTTATGTCAATCACAGGAAGGTACATTGGAATTTGTCAGGTATAATTTGAATCACCAATCACTCTCCACCTTTTCTTTAACTCAAGTCTTCAATCAAAATAGTCTAAATAAAAAATGGAAGAGACAAAAAAAAACAGCCATATTGAACATCGACCATAAAGATAGAAGTGATAAATTGAAAAGCAACCCTCATAAAGACATGGAATGGATCCAACACCAGGAAAAAATAATACACACATTTCCAGCACACAAAAGATGCATATATTATGCAACAGGCAGTATTTTTAATTGAACGTGATAAAATAGCAATAGAAACAATTACCTCATTGTATTCTCTAAAAATCCACTTTGCCAAAGTTGACCACCTTTGAGAAGATGCAGTGCTGGGGTGATTATAGAACTGTTCAGCATGCCTCAAGAAGAGATACACCAGCATGAATATGACAAGAAATGGAGAAAGAAGAAGCATGGCAAGCCCAACTACAATAAGCCTCTTCTTCAATGGTGTAGGATTAGATATAAAATCCCTTTTAACACAGAAGTTTCTGTAGAAAAAAAGAGTGAAATCAGAAAATCATCAACAATCACAGAAAGCTTACAGGATCATTTACAACATTCTGCCATACACCCTTTCCAATCAAACCACAAAGAAAGGGTAAATACACTTTCCTCTGCTTATTGCAATAAATATTTAAGGTGGTGTTTGGGGGCCAAAATTTTGGCCCTAATAAAATAATTATATAAATTTTCTCTCTCCCCATCAAATCATCCCTTTTTACTACAAATAAATAAAAAAAAATCATTCAAATCATCTCTCTTCACTTTTTCACCAACTCCACCTCAAAATTTTAATATTCAAACACCACTCAACAATATGTTGGTATGGAATGTGGTCCTGTACAACTCATGCGAATATATATGTGCAGGAAACTAAATATAATCAGTTATTCATGAAAAGAAGCAATGTACCGATCAAACATGCTCTGAAGTATGCACCAATTTAAGGTCCACTCAAGGGTCTTTGTCAATATCAGTCGATGTTGTATTCCATTTGAGCCAAGCTTCACTGTCGGCCCTGCACCTGGGACCCACTGAGAGATGGGGAAAGCAAGCACCCCCTTGTTGAGCATTCCAATCAAGTAATTTTCCTTGCGCATCAATCGCATCATAACATCATGAGCAGAAAGATCCTTAACCACACAGAGCTGTTGTGAACTTTGCAGCTGAACCACCTTTTCAGCAATTGTTGCCCATGGCAAGGTTTGAATTTCTTTGTCCGTGACATGGAGACTGCAGGAAGATTATAATCTTGCCGATTGTAATTTAATGCTGTATTTACTAAAACACAAGAAAACTTCAAGCGAAAAAGAGAACATAGCCTTCAACACAATCAAAGTTTGTACAGCTAAAACTTATTATCAAGCATACCTGGTGTAATAAAAATGACGAATCCCCAAAGTGTCCTTCAATTGAGCAAAAAACCTCAAAAAACAAAAGATCCAATAAATAGAGAATATCCCTAAATATCCAACAATTATGGCTTTGGTAAGCGTCAAAGGGGTTAATGGGTGCTGATGGAGAGCTTCCTTTGCAAGATCACAGGGCTTAATTCCAGATTCAACGGCATCCATCCCACACTTCGCATTACGAAGACCATTCCAGTCAACATATAGTAAGAAAAATCCTGAGAAACAAATTGTGAATCCCAGGCTTAGCAGCTCAACTATCCACTTTATGATAATGCACCAAAGCCCTTTATCACAATAGTAGCTGTAAAGTCTTTCAAAGAACAGGTCCAAATCAGCAATGGGTTCCACATTCAGAGTATCACCATTAAGAAGCCCTGAAGGGCTCTCACTATCGGGACTTGGAGGAATCCTTCCGTAATCTGATAATTCAATCTCAGGAGACACATCCTTAAGTAAGCCCGTAGTCAACGATGATTCACCATGAAATTTTGATTTTAATACACTCAGGGGATTTGCACCCTTTGGCCTACTGAACATCATTTACAAAGACTGACAGTAGGCAGATACAGCCAGTCCATTCCAAAAAACACTTGCAACTAGTAAGGGAAAGTCCTGTAAAGAAGAAGAACATGAAATTAGCCCCTTCCAACACTCAGTTCGAAAAGTTTCAATACATATCAGCAATAACGAAGAAAATATGGAAGGGCTGAGAACAAAACAAAAATTTTGATTCATATAAACCCATCTCAAGTTCAGTTTGCTCATGAAGCACACATAAACTCATCTCAAGACTATATTTGCACATTCTCCATAAACTTGTTACATACCACTTCATTGCAAAAGCAATCTACAATTTCTTTTTTTTGATAAGTAAAAGCAATCTACAATTTCAATCCAGACTCCTGAACCCCCATTGAAGACTTCCTCAACAATTTCAATCCAGGCTCTATGTCCTTATTACTTGTATTCGGTCTCGGAGAGTCTTTTGTATTCAGCATGTTTGTAATTTTTCCACTTATATGAAGTTCACATTGTTAAGAAAAAAATATTTGAATTTTCAATTGCTTTTTATACGCACATCAAAAGCGAAGAAAGAAAATAAATTCAGGTGGATGAAATTGTAGGCCAGCTCAAGCCCAGTGGTAATCATAGCACAAAATGGTTCTGCTGAAGTAGGCCCATGCCATTTTGAGCTTCAAACTTGGCCTCGGACTGATCATAGAAGTAGTCCAATGACGTTTTGGAGAATGGCAGGATCAGTGTAGGGTTTTTTTTTCTTTTTTGTTTTTCCTTTGGGGCACTAGAATTGAGCCAAGGCATAAATAGTAAATGTGACAACAGGGTATCCTTATGAAAGATGAAGTCCAGATGATGAAAATATGCATGAATTTGAACATGTAGATTAAGAACACGATAACCACAGCAGTATATTCCACTAAAGGTTTGGGTGGAAGCAAAATTCAGGGAGGGATAAAAAAAGGTTTTTACCCAAGAACCAGCTGATATAAACTAAACAATGCGATGTCTCGGTGTTTTCTGTCACAAAAGCCTCCCAAGTAATCAGAGCCGCTGCACAGAAAACAGAAAAAAGTACGGAGCCACAACCCTCAGAACCGAAGCCAAAAACATAAAATAGGTGCAGAACCCATATTATCTTTTAGCATTCAAATAAATACACAAAACTAAAACTTGTATATCGCATTCCCAAATGGGAAGATTAGAAAGCACAAAGATTATAACTTTAATACAAAAAAATACTAATACAGTCAAGATTTGTTCTCTATACTTTTAGGCACGACCAACTAAGAGGAGCTAGTTTTCATAACTAGAGGCGAACAAATGGAGAAATATCGATAATACCGGCAAAAAGAACTTTAATCATTAAACTAGAAACTCAATATCAGGTGGCATAAATTACTAGCAGAAAAACCCATAGATAAATTTGTGGCAAAAGATAAAATTACCTGCGATCCACCAAAAAATAGGAGCAATCAAAAGAATAGAGCGAAAAATAAACCAAATTCAGTGAATAGGATAGGTAACCAGCAAGGAAATTGGCGAAAAAATCACCAGAAGCGAAGAATTTTACAGACTAACACGGGGGCTAGAGATTAATTAGAGAAGCCGTAGCAATAAGGTCTTTGATTGAAGCAGGGGAGAAACCGAAGGGGAAAGAAAGAGAGGGAACAGAGAGGTGTTCCGTGTTCCGTTGCGTGGAAGAAAGATGAATTCTTTGGAGTAGTTTATCTGCTGAGCACCTCGAGAGGGGTTTTTGGCTGTTTTGGCTTTGGGTTCTCCCCCACGCTGTGAAATAAACCAAAAGAGACGCCAGTACTAGTAAAATACTTTATTTAAAATACTTTTTTCTCTTTCACTCTTCTGCGTCACTGACTTACTGGGCCGATTCCTTCCGGATCTCAAATTAGGGTTTTTAGGTCAATTTGATTTATTAAATTAAATCTCTTTTAAATCTTATGCGTATTTTGGTTGCGAAAATGTGGGTATGTTTGAGGGTGAAAATTTTAGGTATTGGGGTTTGGAAAATATTATAAAGTAAAGATATGTTAAGGAAGTTGGTGAAAAAGTGAAGAGAGAATATTTTTAATAAGTATTATAATAATAAAAAATTATGTAATGAATTTTTTATTATTAAACTTAAAATTTTGGGTCCAAATGATTGGGTCCCAAACATACCCAATGATCAAAACAATTTATCTTCAGTATAACAAAAGCAATATGCCTTTGTTTCCGGAAATATCAGAAGATTGACGGATTCTTGGGCTTGCGAGATTCTGTATAGGGCCAGACAATTTGGGTCCACACTAATTATGTTTGTCCTGGGTAACGTTCGCTTTCAAGTTTTTCTAGGATTCAAATCCATTTACAAAACTATCTTCAAACATCTTAAGAATTCTTTTTTTTAATGGATAAAAGAATCAGTACACTCAATCAAGATACAGAGTCCACTGAAACTACAGCTACAGGAATTAACTTCAAACTAAGAAACTCAAACAAAGAAACAGAATCAGCCCATTTAGCTAACTTATGAGCCATCTTGTTCCTCCGCCGAGAAATCCACGTAAGGGAATGCACAGACACATTATTAAAAAACCCTCTAATGAATTCAATCCATTCTTCTCTATTCCACCCAACCTCCTCAGAGTCTTCAAGAACATCTGTAACCAAAACCAAGCTATCACTCTAAAAAAGAATAGGAGATAGCAGCTTCTGTTCACACACCCGAATTGCAGCTAAAAGGGCTGCAGTTTCACCAACTAAAGGATCTTGTGAAGGTATATGCTCCGTGTATGCCATACAGAGGGAGCCTTCATGGTCGCGAACCACAACCGACAAGACCGAGTGAGTACATCTCACGGCAACATCACAGTTGCATTTTAGGAACCCCACAGGAGGCGGACTCCAACCAGGAATAGAAACCATCAGAACTTCTTTCCACGCCAAACTATGCTCATCAAAACGTCTTCGTATATTTGCCATAAGAATGAAAGGATCTGGGCAAACCTTTTCATGAACCACCTTATTTCTCAAATATCACACTGCATCCATCAAAATTGCAGCACTCAGAATAAAGAAAGTCTCCTTCTCTTTAGAGACACCAAAAAACCGATGAGGTTTTAACAATTGCTTAATGAAAACAGCAAGAGACATAGATGGAATAACATCAATATGTAGAGGCCATGGTGCCTCCCTCCATGCCACCTTAGACATCTGACACCTCATAAACAAGTGTTCAGCAGATTCAGATTCTAACTGACATAGTGGACATAAGAGAATCACAGAGCTACTCATACCACAAAACTGAGCAAACAACCCACGAAGTAGGGGTGGGCAAACCGGGTTCGGGTTCGAAAATTTCAACCCGAACCCGAACCCGAAAATATCGGGTCGAAACGGGTCGGTTCGGTTCGGAAAAGACGGGTCACATGGTGATGATGTTATATTTTCGGGTTCGGTTCGGGTTCGGGTTTAATTTCGGGTTTGTTTATATACCCGAACCCGAAAATCGGTTTTTATTTACATGTAAACCCGAACCCGCCTAAACCCGACCCGATCGGGTCGGGCCGGTTCGGGTTGTCGGGTCTCGGGTTTTTTGCCCACCCCTACCACGAAGAGGTAGAGCCGAATGCAAGCATTTCCAGAGAAATAACTTCAATCGATCCTGAATTTTAAACCTCCATAATCCTTGCCAATCTTTCCCTTCTAAAGGATGTTGATCATGCATTTATCATTGCCTAGTTTTCCAATAAGCTCCAGCAACTGAAAACCTTCCTTTTGGATCATCCAACCACACCCAATCATCATCCCTCAAAATATCAAGTTTAGGAAGTCTAGCAATGGCCATCACTGATTCAGAAGAGAACATAGTACGAACAACATCTAAATTTCATTCACTAGTGGTAAAATTGAACAAACTACCCACCCTAAGCTCCTCATTTATCTCTCCTGACCAAGATAAACATGGCACAGGTTTAAAACCAGGGAGACATGGTAACCACGGGTCCATCCAAACCCTTAAACTAGCACCATTCCGGGGTATACCACACACCCCTTTAACAAGCAACTCCCGAGCCTTCCAAATACCCTGCCAAACCCAAGACGAACCAAGCTTATGAGAAGCTAAATGCAAATTTTGCATGCCTGTATACTTATGCTTCAGTGCATTCACCCATGGGGAATGAGGTTTTGCATAAAAATTTCACCCCAACTTAGCAACTAATGCCAAATTCATATCAGTTATTAACCTAAGACCAAGACCCCCTTTCTCCTTAGGATGACAAATTGTTGCCCACGCCTTTGGAGTAAAATGATGTTTAATACGAGAATCAAACCCCCACAAAAAATCCTTAAACAATTTGCCAATCTCACTGCACCAGGCCTTAGGCATAAGAAAACATGACATATGGTAAAGAGGTAATGCAGAAGCAACACTTCTAAGGAGAGTAGTCCTACCCGCTTGTGATAGAACGCGCCCTTTCCACCCTGCTAGTCTTCCCACAAATTTATCTTTTATCTCAGCAAAAGCAGCCCTTTTTGACCGAGGAAGAAACAAAGGAAAACCCAAATATCGATTTCCAGCCTTCATTTCACTAAGTTGCAAAATAGTCAAAATTGCAGCCTTCACTTCCCTATTCGTATTACTAGTGAATGCAACAGAGGATTTTTTAAAACTAATAGCTTGTCCAGACCACTTGCAATATCTGTCCATAATCTCAGCTAACTCACCAGCCTCCCTACAATTTGCTCGACAAAACAATATTAGATCATCTACAAACATTAGATGACTAATAGGCATAGCTCCTCTACAAACTGACACCCCATGAATCACCCCAAAAGCCTCAGATTGTCCCAGCAACCGAGAAATAACCTCTGAGCATAGTATAAACAAAAATGGGGATAATTGATCCCCTTGCCTAATGCCACGTTCCGGAATGAAATGCCCAAATGCACTCTCATTCAAAAGAATGGAATAAGACACAGTTGAAATACACTGTTCTATCTATTTTATCCATTTGGTTGGGAATCCAAAACACCGAAGGACAGCAAGGATAAACCCCCACTCCAATTTATCGTAGGCTTTCTGCATATCCATCTTAACTGTCATCACACATTTCCTCCCCTTTTTATGTTTCATAGTATGAAACAACTCTTGAGCCAAAATAGAATTCTCTTGTATTGATCTACCCGGGACAAAAGCAGCTTGAGAAGGTGAAACTAAGCTGTCCATAAGAGGCCGGAGTCTATTGACTAGGATTTTTTATATAACCTTGTAAGCCACATTAGCCAAGCTAATAGGTCTATAATCGGTGACATGGGTGAGGCTATCATGTTTAGGAATCAGCACAATATAAGAATGATTGAGCTCCTTTAACAAATGATCACAATCAAAAAACTACCAAACCATTTTCACCAAATCACTCTTCACAATGCACCAATATTGCTGGAAGAAGAGTCCTGTCATTCCATCCAGACTTGGTGCCTTACGAGCACCAATTTGAAACACTGTTGTTCTAACTTCCAATTCACTGGGCAGAAGAACTAAAGCTGCCTGATCAGCAACCGAAATTGAAGGCCTAATGAGCTCTTCCAAAACAAGTGAGATTTCTGGCTTATCAGACTTAAAAGCATTCTTAAAAAATGTAACAATGTGCTCACCAATCTTGTCACGCCCTTGAAGCCAGTTACCACAAGGAGTTTTAATAGAATCAATCATATTTCTTCTTCTCCTAATAACAGTTGAGAGATGAAAAAAATCTTGTATTAAGATCTCTTGTAGTTAGCCAAGTTGTCCTTGATTTTTGACGCCATAAATCTTCCTCCATCTTATGGGCCAAAATTAACTCTTGTCGAAGAGCCAATTCAGTTTCTGGATGATGAAGCTCACCATCAGTACTCTGCAAATGATCCAACTCAGCTTCCAGCTTCCTAATTCGTACTTGAAGCACACCAAACTCATTCTTATTCCAAAGTTTCAGTGCATTTCTAACAACTTTAATTTTACGCACCAACCCATACGTAGATGATCCACCCATAGGCTTATCCCAAGCATTCTGAACCACTCTTTTACACCTGCTATCCCGAATCCAAAAAGACTCAAACCTAAAAGGTTTAGGTCCACCCTGATCAGCACTAGAAGTATCCAAAACCAGCCGAATGATCTGAAGAAACACGAGGAAGATGACGAATAGTAGCACCAGGGCACAACAAACTCCAATCAGCATTTGCTAATCCCCTGTCTTCGATTGGACCAAGTAAATGGTCCACCAGAATACCCCAAATCAACTAATCCTTGCTCCATACATAGCTGATACAGCCTATTCACCGATGATGATGCAACCGACCTTCCCCCTGCTTTCTCACTTGGTCTAAGAACAGCATTAAAATTCTCCATAACCATCCATGGACCTGTCCACTGTCCACCTATGTTTGCCAATGATTCCCAAAATGCACGTTTCTCATCCTGATCATTTGGAGCATACACAAAGGTGCACATCCATTGTTGAAAATGAGGATCAGAGAGAATAAGCAAATGCACCATACTATGATCTAACATCAGTACCTCAAACCGAAGACCATCTCTCCAAGCAAACATAATTCCACCACTAAGTCCCTTAGAAGGAACATTTAAATGGTTCTGGAACCCAATTAGTTGCAAAACTGGTTGAGGATCCCCAATCTTTGTTTCAACTAGGCACAAACAATCAGGGGAAAATTGTTTGACCATAGCCCGAATAGATCGAATTGCCGGCCCTCGGGCAAGTCCCCGACAATTCCAAAAAATAGATTTCATGGATCTGTGGGGGGCGTGATAAGGCCCGCCACCTCAGCCATAACATCCATATCAACACCCATATCCATAACCAACTCCTCCGACTCACTTGCAGCTTTTTCATCAATCAAAAAATGGTCAAAAGGATCACCAGATATAATCTCATCACCTTGAATCGCCATTGATATCTGGTTATCCACCAATCTACCTTTAAGCAAACAAGAAGATTTCCAATTAGAAACCTTTCCCCTATGTCTCATCCGACCTCCATATTTCTTTCGTAATCTCTGAGAAATTCCCCTTAAAACCAATGGAACCTCCTTACCTTGTATAGCTCGCAATGTATCAGAGGTTGACTCAGAACCCCCAGAAATCCTCTTTCTACTAGGTTGATACTCCCAGAGAAGATTCTCATCTGCCTTCCGCTTGGATGGACTCAGCCAAGTAGTAACAGAGAGAATCGTAGAATTGGTTGATTTTGACAATTTCTGTATTAGTCGAGGACTCTCACAAGAGCTGACAACTCTCTCATTTCCACATAAAACAGCCGCCCTATCCACCAGAGGCCTTTGGTTAGCCCACACACCATTAACAGCCTCAGGACTAGTATGAACTCATTAGTAACAACCTCGGGCTCAATTTCCTGGAGAACAACCAAAGAGGTTTGTAAAAAAGATCCATGGGCCCTCGAATCCATAGAATGAGTTGAAATAGGGCCCACCGACAGTTGGTTAACCAACCAAGACTCCAACTTCACCATCACACCAATGTTCTCCTTCTGTGGAACATCATCGACAATTAGACTAGAATCCACCAACGGAACCTCATGAACCACCTACCAGCGTTTGTTGTGGACAAACAGGTCCACGAATTAACTTATTCCCCAAAATTTCAGAAGATCGCATTTCTGCCAATCCTACATCATGTAGCACCTCAGGATCAGGAATACTCACAGCCACATCATCCTTTGTCCGAGATCCCTTAACAGGAGTTGAAGATGGCGGTGCCTCTCAATCATATCCAAATTTTGTCCAGGATCGTGATAAATGACCTTCTGATTGATGATCCGGATTTGTAAACCGTCTATATGAATTAAAATCCGCCTTCATTTTAGGACCATAGGCAACCTGATCTACTCGATTCATCACAGGCATAAAACAAGACTGCATAACATGGCCTAATCTGCCACAATTAAAGCAGAAATATGAAATTCTCTCATACTTGAATTGAATCCACACATCATCTCGATCTGGTCGACGAAACATAAAACCGGCTACAAGTGGAGTTGTAGTATCAAATAAAACCTTGACTCTTACAAACTGGCCCACCCAAATCTTATGATGTGTGCGAAAATCCACTTCCACAACTTCTCCAACCTTGGCTCCCGCAGCTGAAGCTAAAGGACGCGTGATGCATCCAAAAGGAAAGCCATGGACCTGTATCCACAGAGGAGCCTTCCATAATTGCAGATCAGAAATGGTAGCTCCCGCCAAACATTTCTTAAGAACAAGCAAATGACCTTTCACATTCAACGGACTCTGATCCAGGACTTTAGAGAGAACAGTAGATGACGGAAATGTAAATAAGAAGCAATTGTCCTCCAACTCTTCAATTTCAAGCCCCACAACAAAATGCCAAGATTTGAATATAGCCATTCGAATACCTACTTTATTCAACGGTCGAGTCGTTAGAAGCTTTTTAACCAAAACTCGATCAGTAACCACCATAGGATCCTCATCATCTACATCCAGATTCCCATCCAAATTTCCCCATCCCAACGCAGCAGTATGAGAGATCAACGAATCCAGCTCATGACCAATAGAATCCATAACCATGGAAACAGATCAGCCAGAACCAGTTCGATACACGAAGAGGAAGCAGACAAATGAAAACAAGGAACTGCCTAGATTGAGAGATTCAAGGCAGTTACAAAGATGTAAGAAAAAAAAAAACAAAGAAAGCAGTCACGAAGATCAGGAGAGAGAACGGAGCCTCCAGGTTGCTCTACGAGATAGAGCGGTGGTGTTTGTTTGTGGAAATATTGGGGTTTTGGAAATTTTGGGTATTGGGGTTTGTGAAAAAATATAGTATTTTATAGAAAAGTAAGGAGAGAGAAGATTTAATTGAATAGTATAATATTATTTTATAATTTAATGAGGAGAAAGAGATTATTTTATGATTGTTTGGAAATATTGAGGGGTGGAATAATTGGGAAACAAACGCCCCCTTTGTTTCACAATAGCTTCATTCAACAAACATCTTAAGAATTCAAACACAAACATCAATACATTTAACACAATCTCCAACAACTTTTACTTTTTTATTTAACACAAATTTTCTCTTTCTATACTTTTTCACCTAATTTCAATATTTTGTTATTAAATAATTACATAAAATCATCTCTCTCTATCATTTACACGAATACCTATAAAACACTATTTTACATAAAATATTAACAAATCTACTAGAATCCTACCGTTTTTTACAACACGAACATGCCCCTGGTGTCATGTTTTGCCCAAATATGTCACCAGATGTTGGGTTGTTGTAATGAGAATATTGATTACTGTCTTTACATTATCCCAAGTCTTATTCGAAAAAATTACTTTAAACCCGCAAACTATGAAAACAATCTCAATTAGTGGTTTCAAGTATTACATTTGACATTTCGAGTTCAATAATTACTAAATTTTATCAATTTGAGTGTTGAAAAAAATTCAAATTATTAAATGAACTTTATAATAGGATTTTAACCCTCATATTTTATTTTTGAATGTAATTTGATTATTTGTAGAAACTGAATGACTCATTGTGTCAAGATTAGTAATTTGAATCCTAATTAAAATTAAATTAATAGTTAAAAAGGCTCCGGACAAATTTTTTCCCCAAGTCCTAACCATCTCTCTAACTGATCAAACCGAGACACTTTGGGATATGAAATAATACATTTCCAATTTTAATAAAATTTGCGTGAGAACTGTAAAATCAATAAATCGAAAAGGGAAAATAATAAAAAATAGTAAATAAAAACAGTTATTTTCCTTATATATATTTGTCTGGCCTCTTCTCCCTTGCATGTATACACGGGTCAGAACTCGAAACTCCGAACATCTCGTCTGCTTACCAAACAAATCCTCAAGAAAATTGCGCGAAGCAACGGGCGTTTTTGGCGGGAAACTACGTGGACGCAGGGCGGCTTCCCCCTTAGGGTTTTTTCTTCCCCTCCGATCCCTCACCTCACTCGCACACTCTCACCTCTCACAGACCTCTCGCAGCTCTCTCACTCGGAATTTGTACTCTATTGTTCAGTTGCTTTTAAGTTTTTGTCTTCTTCTTCTTTTCTGTTCTTTGAAGTACAGCAAGGTTTTGTTGTCAACCAATGATTTCTGCATTTTCTTGGTCCTAAGTTAGTCCCTATGTGCTTAGTCTTTTAGTGTTTTCAGTTGCCGGAACTATTCTCATTAGTGTTGGAAGCTGCTCTCTGGTAATGAAAAGTAGCCAATAGCCTGATTTCTTGTTTTGAGCATCTGCAGATTCTCGTCTGAATCTCTCTCTCTTTCTCTCTCAAGAAGTTTACACAGCCCCTCCTCCATCCCCAGAAATCTAGACATCCCCTAAAGATGAATCCCTCAGAAATCTCGTCCATTCCATTCAAGTCCAAGAAGCCCTCCTCCATCCGAAGGTCCAGAACCCTAAATCTAACACCCCGGGAAATCTCCACAGCCCCCTCGCCGCTCACGCAACTGCAGCGTCGCACTCTCGATAAATGAAGTCCGGAAGGTTGCCGTGAGCCTCCACGACTCAGATTGCCCCGACCAAACAGACTGCCAACCAAACTCCGCCAGAAGGCTGATAGAATCGTGGGGCCCGAGTTCTAAATCTAAGAAACCTGCAGGCGGCCCAGTCCATCTGCCAGAAAAGTAAGAGATTGTAATTTTGGTTTGAATTCGATATTGAGAAATCTACTTTGGCTAATTATTTTTCTTCTACTTTTGGGATCTGATGGGCAGCTATGAAATTCTTGCCGAGTTTTTTGATAACCTGGACAGTTCCATGCGACTTGCTCGGTTGAAGGGTTCAACGACAACTTTTGGGAATCTCTGCCCGAAAGTGGAGTGTTTGACTGATAGGTAGTTTTATTTAGTTTTTGTTGTTGTTGGTCTTTGCTGCTAAGATTCTGGGATTTTTGTGATTCTCTTTTTGTGTTTGGTTTGTAAGGAATCGAAAGCTCGGTATAGAAAATTTTGGCTGGTATGGACTTGTGAATTTTATGGTTTTCAGATTCCTTTGTAAGGAAGGTCGCTTCTTGTCTATATGTTTATTTAGCCTCTGTTAGGAGCTGGGAAAGAACCGGGGAAAGTAGAAGAAAAGTAAAAAAATCTCCATGACCCAATTTCTTTAGTAATTCTGTGTTTTTCTTTTCCTGGGATCCAAACTGATCCAATAGCAGCCACCGGAGTCTCACATTGCCTACTCTTTGATTTCCAATGTATGATTTTTTTTTTAATTCTTTTTTTTTTGCATTTTTATTGTATAGGGGGTTTTCCTACAGTCACTTGGCGCAGATTAAGTTTATCTTGCGCGATGCAATTCAGATAAGAAGGGTGGTTGTGTTTGATGAACGGACAAGTTGTACGAAGCCAGATCTTCATATTTCTATCAATGTTGATGCAATAGAGATTGCTGGGAAGCTGAAATCTGAAAGTGTAAATTTGCATTTGAGGAAGATCTTCCGAGCACGGCTTGCTGATTTTTCAAAATCCCATCCGGAGGTATATTTGGTCTATTGGTTCTGTATATCTTATGGGTTGTTCTGGATTTGTGCTTAGTTGCATGTCATTATCTAAGTGCAATCACATCATATACCGTCCTAGTTTCCAATTATCTGCTCTTCTATATTTGGGTATCTTACATATTGTTTGGAGTAGTTGTCATGTCTTCCTAAGCACGCGCAATACCTCTGCTCAACTCTTGGCTATATGTGAGGGAGAAGCACGTATACAGTGTCCGCCCCCATGGCAATCTAATAAGAATGGCACTTAAAGCAAGTATATGTAAATTTGTAGGATCCTATCTTGGTTTTGAGTTTTAATATACAATATCATAATAAACTAGTTAATCTTATTTGGAGTCGGGTGATATTTCATGGTTATTGTTCTAGTTTCATTCTGGATTTGATTGAAGATCAAGTTTACAGTAGAGGCACTTCTGAACTCTCCCTCGTCACAAATTTAACCATAAATGTAAGTTTTAGTTTTATATCCAGGACCTCTTCAATGTGATCATCATAGGTTGTTGGTTTTAAGCAACATTTAGATTGCACTTTTCTTCTTGCGTACCATGTAATTGAGAGGACTTTCCTTCTGCGTCCAGGTTGATGAAATTCCAGAGGAAATCTTGCCAGAACCATTCAGTCGGCAGAAACTAGACGCACAATCAAGCACGAGAAAAATACCCACCTTATTATCTTTTGTTAGGACATCAACTGATGCACTAACATCTAAGTCATCTCCTGGATCAGAAACCTGCACTCCAGATGATGAAATTTCAGATGAAACAGAGCAAGATCTGAAGTTAACTGTAACCACAGCTCCCAATCTGTCATTGGAGATGCCAATTGAAGCACTTGGGAAACAGCAACTAGGAGTAGCATCACACCTCCCCTGCTCTTTCCGTAAGTGGTTTTCAAAGACTTCCCTCCAGCCTTTGGTTGTTCCAGTTCCTGAGTCACCCCTTAACAATAGGTCCTCCAAAGAGGAAACTGCTGCTCCTGTTCCATCCCCAGAAAAATTGTTGTTTGAACCTGCAAGCAACAGAAAAAGTGTGGCATTTAGTGCTTCTCTTGCTTCTTTTCCACCATCCTGCTCACCTGCGACTCCATGCAAAGAGTCAGATGCCTCGGATAATGGAAATGGTTCTTGCACAGAAACTGCTCATTTAACTCCTGCAAAACTGGCCTACACTCCGGCTAGGCTGATGAGTTTGACACCAGCATTGCATCCACCAAAGAGATGTTACATGAGTCCTGAGGAGAGATCTGCTAGCTTGCCAAACAAGTTAATTAGGCGGCCACCACCTTCCAGGGCATTGAAATTTGACGCTCCTGAAAAAGATGGAAAAGTTGAGGATAAATAGGTGGTCAAGATGGTTTAGTTGATAATGAGATTTTCGATATTCTTCCAGAGAATCTTATCCAATCAGTAAGCCCCCCATCATTAATTTCCCATACTTTGATCCCTACCTAGCATGCTCTCAAAAAAGTTTACATCACTGTTTCTATGTTTCTATAGAGTGGCTTATCAAAAAAAAATGTTTCTATATAGTGATTTGCCCGTTCTAGTATATTGTGTTTGCTTGGTGCTACTGTGAAATAATGCATGCTAGATAGTAGATAAAGAATGAGGTGTGTATCTCTCATGCTTTGTGGCAATTGACTTCTGTGTGAGGAACAGAGTTGGCATATTTCAACCGAAAATTTTCTGAATCCTGCCCCTCTTTGTATTCATGCAGCCGCTTTTGGTTCACAATATGGTATTGACGCACATTTTAATCTATCTTGTAGGAGGGAATGTATTGTTCCTTGTTTGGGAAACGAAGTCTTGTGATTATTCTCATTGTGATTAGAATTGTGATTTTGTGCAGATCAGAGAGAAAGAGAGGAAGGCAATAGAGGAACGAAATCCAGCAATCTCCCAAGCAAAAAGGAGGCGGCAAATGATTGCTTGTCTCCCTAAGCTGTTTAACAAGATTAATTTCTTATTTCAATTCAGTAGGCAGTCTGTAATTACAAAAGAGGAGCTTATCCACAAGATAATTGCAAGCCATTACGATATACTCGTCAGAAGTACGCCTTGGTACTGTATGACGCTATTCCCCTTTCTCTGGAAGCTTTTGGTGATGCTCTTCATTGGTCTTTGCAGGAGAAGTTGAAGAGCAGCTGAACCTCTTGCTAGAACTGGTTCCTGAATGGATTTCAAGAAAGTTGGCATTCGGAGGGGATTTTCTATTCTGGTGAGTCATGTTAATATATAATTGATTGACGATTTTAGAAAAGTAGTTGGTAAATCCTTTGAAATCATGACAGAAGAAATAGCTATTCACACCTGCTATCTATCGTCGGAATCATATAATTCTTGAAGTGAGGAAATATCTTCAAACCGATTGATGTCAATATATTTTTTGCGGTATAAATAAAAGCCGATTGATGTCAATATATTTTTTGCAGTATAAATAAAAGCGAATTGATGTCAATAATTTTTTGCAGTATAAATAAAAGATCAAGTCCTGAATCAATACGAGCACGGCTTGAAGAACCAAAGTGAGCAAAAGGACGCTGTAGTTCCTAGAAGATCGCTGTAAGAAGCAAGTTGGGGGATGGTTTGAAACTTTCACTTTGCATGGGGCTAGTTGTAAATGTTCAAGTCCGATTTTTCCATTGTAAGTGATGCCCATCAAAGAGTAGATTTTGGAAGCTTTCTTTTTTGTCAAATATATTCAATTAGATCGCTAGATTACTGAAAGGTTGCTTTTTATACAATTGTCTCTTATGCTTAATTTGATGTAGATGCTAAAAGTTCTTATGTAACACACATCCATTGCCCAATCTATCACCCACCTGATTCAATTTGAAATGTAACACATCAAGTTCTTGAGAGATTCTCCTCATCTTAGTGATTGTTCTTATTGGAACCATAAAGCTAGGTGCTTTGTTACACATGAAGATGTTTGGATGCTTGTGATAGGGTATGTGTCTGTATAAGTTAGGAGACACTAGCATCCTGTCCAAAAGGGCTATAGGACATTTCTCTCCCTATAGAGTTGTGGTCAAAATGGAGAATCGGCATTGAAATGGCTATTATATAGCCTTCTTTTGGTCTTGTGGACCCTCGCATTTATCTGGTTTAAAGGGATACAGGATTGACTCTTCAAACTGCGGGGTTAATTTTTGAGCCATGAGTGTACTTACAGAGCACGATCTTGCACCACGGAATACATGTTTTTCACTCGGGACTCTTTTCAGGCCTTGTCTTTTCTGGGAGAAACAAGCCCTTAGGGGACTTCCCTTTCTGATGTTTGTATTATATTGGGCTCCTTCGGCTCATGATCAGTCGAAGAGGATTTCTCCTGGGTTTTGGGTGGATTCTGATTACCTTCTTTGCCCCATAACACAACATAAAGACCAAGGATGACAATGGCTCCTCCCAGAATTCTGTATATACAAATATAAACTCAGAGAACAATCTAAACGTCTGTCTGGGCGTGCACGTTAGGGGCGTATGTAAAGTGTGTGCGATTCCTGAAAGAAGAAGACAGAAACCTGAGACGATTGATTATACCTGCCCACGTGCATTCTTTTGCCCAGAAGGAAGAGTTCTTGAAGCGCAACCAACACAGTTCCAAGGGGATTAAAAACTGTCACAAAAACTGGCCCTTTTCGTTTCGCGCACCATAGTTGGAAGAAAATTGCCACACCGGAGCATACAATTCCCTACGCCATTTATCATTAAAAAAACTTAAAGAAAGAAATTTACAACTCATTATTAATGTAAAAACCAATTCAATTTTCTACTTACAGCATACACTATGGACCAGAAGTCTACGTTGAATGCAACAGACCAAGCTGCCGGTTTGTGGCGCACGAGAACGACAGTCACGACTGCTGACTGGACTCCACCGACAAAGCTGATCCATGCCGTTAGAGAGAGCGGCGCAGGATACTTCTTCAACGTGAATCCCTACAAAAACATATTACCTGACGATAATGCTCCCGATAATTTAGAGTGTAAAGTACAGAGTCACTGTAATTCGAGAGTATATTTATCCCTTCTATTAATATTTTCTCACAAGTTGCAACACTAGTCAGCTATCAAACAGTAGGCGAAGAATAATTTACCTGCATAATATACCATATAGACCATGTTATGCAACTTGCAACAGCTAGAATTGGTCCTTTAATCCAGTTCTCATGAACAGAGCTACTCCCCACGAGGTGGATAGGGGCAACTTTCGAGCTTTGAACTTCAGGTCCTTTATACAAAGTGGTGACCATCACCCCAGCCAAGGATATCAAGGTTCCCAGGACTTTTGCTATTCCTCGAGGGTTCCTAATATCAACAGTCTCCAACCTACGTACTCAAAAGACATATATATTACATGGTGTTCCTGATGAAATCAAGCTCCTTAACATAAGATCATGAAGATGTTAATGGAAGTCTTAATTAAGCCCCCACCTGAGTGCGACTGCAATTACGAAGGTCAGGGACGCAATGGTGTTGAGGACGGATGTGACGAAGGTCGGAGAGGTGTATTTCAAACTTGCGAAGTACATGTTCATGGTTAATCCAACCCTGTTTCATGCCAGGGTAATTAAACTGTTAAGTAGTGCTTTGTAATATTTGATTAAACACAATCTCTATTTAAAAACACCGACCCGATTAGGGAAAGCAGAAAGATCTCCAAGAACAATGCTAGTGTCATCTTTGGCCTTACTTTTCTGCAGCAAAGAAAATTGAACAATCAAACATGGTACTGAAAACGCTTAATCTATAAAGAGATATATATTTGCATGTTGTAATATTGCAAAAAATAGGACTGCACCTCTCAAGAACATAGGCTAAAGGAAGCATCGCTGAACCACCTAAAACATGCCGATAGGTTACAAAAACATGAGGATTCAACCCATGGCTGAAGGAAACGTCTGTGACGAGATATAGAAACGTAGCAAATATCTGAACTAGAACCATGAGAATGTGCGGCTTAAATCTCCCATACAACGCAACCAATTCGCCTAATGTGGCAGCCATAGCTATAGCTCTTGAATGTTCTATTCCCTGCTCTGTCTTCTCCTATATATCTCTTTGTTTCATGCTGTCAAGTTGAATACCGTATCTTGTTCTTGAAGATGTTCCAAACTAACAAAAACTGGACATCTTCTCCTATATATCTCTTTGTTTCGTGCTGTCAAGTTGAATATGGTATCTTGTTCTTGAAGATGTTCCAAACTAACAAAAAATGGACAACTCATACGATGAGTTTTCCAAACGCAAGTATATATAACAGATTACAGGACTACAAGAATATCACCTGACATGCTTAATAGCCATAAGAGAAAATGCAGATATGTATGTTGGATTAGAACATGGGTGCGTGTTATGTGTAGTACTGTGATTGCAAAGTGACGGCTGTGATTTAAAGAAACAAATTAATCTAATGAGCAAGTCAATTTATTTCTTGAAGTCATAGCCGTCACTTTGCATTTTGTACAATTTGAGAATATATTCCTTATTCCCCATTGCATCATGGACAAGCAATTTTAATCTACTATTTTATTCTCCTCATAATTAATGTTGGGATATAGAATTCCATATTTGATATAAAACGGTTTTTTTATATATATAAAAAAAATAATCTTTTATTATTTTTCTGAATATGGAAATAAGCGGGGTGCTATGCAGTGATGTCTGTCTAATTCAAGCAAATTTGATCACTTATTTTCCTGAGGCTGAGGCTGATTACGTACAATTCGAACAAAAAGACTGTTAGCTAGCGATCGAGAATGAGAATATACGTGCTCTACTGGTTTTCTTTTGGGTTGGTATAAAGAGAATGTCTGCACGCAGTATATATGCCATTCTGTCTTCTGCCAAACAAAATGCATGCCGACCACTTTTAATGGCTATCACTCCTATACAAATTACAGTGGAATATATATAAAACGGTACAAGGAATTAATTACATATATGGTACCTCTTGAATTCTCATTCCATAAAAATGGATCCGAAATAACATGCAGAGTGAAGGATTGATTTAAGAATAAACTAACTAGCGACGTGAATGCTTTGTTGCATCCAATTTGGCTGTCATCTGAACATGTCTATAGAAATATGGACTGTGGACATTGACATATACCATCCAAATTCTCGTAGCATTCGTCCTCTTTTGTCTTCTACAAGCCCCTGGAATAATAATGCCAATTTCCCTTTGAGCAGAGATATTGTGGAAGTTTGCGCGGAAATTGAACTCACAACCTTAACCTCTACCCAGTTGGGGAATGGTCTGAAACTTTCTCTTTGCAAGGGGCTAGTTGTAAATGTTCAACTCCGATTCTTCCATTGTACATGATGCACATCAAAGAGTAGATTTGGAAGCTTGCTTTTTGTCAAATATATTTAATTAGATCGCAAGATTACTAAAAGCTTGTTTTTTATACAATTGTCTCGTAGGCTTAATTTGATTGCTTCTCCCTCTAGGAAACAGATTTCTCCCCAAGTCCATTAGCGATCGTATAGGCTTGAACAAAACAAGAGACGTGGCACAGGCAAGTTGGAAGCTGGTGACTGATAAAAGGTTAATGATTTCTCCCAAAGTGTAGAATATATTTGACCAAAGAACGCTTCCAAAATTACTCTTTGATAAGCATCACTTACAATGGAAGAGGACTTGAATATTTACAAATACCCCCTTGCAAAGAGAATTTCACACCCTCCCCCAACCAGCTCCTTACGGCTTACAGCGATCTTCAAGAAACTAGGGCATCCTCTTGCTCACTTTGCTTCTTCAAGCTGTTCTCGTATTGATTCAGGACTTGATCTTTTATTTATTCTGCAAAAAGTATATTGACATCAATTGGTTTGAAGGACACAGTGAGGATGGATTCAGAAAATAGTTTCGGTTGATTTATGTCAAGATGTTCCTCATATAGAAGTCAATTGGCACAACACACGATGGGTACACACCACATTCTTTATCTAGTATACATTATTATTTTACAGTAACAGAAAGCAAACATAATATACTTGACATGGATATCCTATGCCTAACTTCTAAACAAAAAGGAAAGAAAATGAAAATTACACACCCCTCAATGGCAGTCAAATCACCATATTGAAAAATAGAAACCGTGATGTAAACTGTTTTGAGAGCATGCTAGGTAGGGATCAAAGCATAGGAAATTAATCATGGGGCTTACCGATTCCATCTTTTCCGGGAGTATCAAATTTCAAAGACCTGGAAGGTGGTAGCCGCCTAATTAACTTGTTTGGCGAGCTTTTACCCTCAGGGCTCATGTATCTCTTTTGTGAACGCGATGCGAGCGTCACATTCATCAGACTAGGAGAAGAACTAAATGCCACACTTCCTCTGTTGCTTGCTGGTTCAAACAGCAATTCTCCTGGGGATGGAGCAGCAGCAGTTTCCTATTCGGGGGAACTGTTGTGAAGGGGTAACTCGGGAACTGTAACAACCAAAGGCTGGAGGGAAGTCTTTGATAAGTTTTGAGAAGCATTCTCTCCATCATTGCATGCAACCTTTCGTGAAAAGAACCAGAGAGATGTGATGCTGCTAGTTGCTGTTTCCCAAGTGCTTCAATTGGCGTCTCCAATGACAGGTTGGGTACTTTCCTCCTGTTTGAATGGGCATCTAGACGATTAAATGGTTCTGGCAAGTCCTCCTTTGGAATTTCCTCAACCTGGATGCAGAAGAAAAGTCCTCAATTACCCGTTCAGTAAAAAGAACATAGAACCTACTGGAAACCATGCACTTACGACACAAATCAGATTAAACCAACAATATAGTTTTGTCCCAAATCCTTGTGATGATTACATTTGAAAGTAGTCCTGAATATCAAAATAAAAGTTACATTTATGGTTCTATGCATGATGAGGGAGAGTTCAGCAGTGCATGTACTCTAAACTTGATCTTCGTCAAATCCAAAATGAAACCAGAACAATAACCATGAAATATCACCTGAATACAACTAAGATCATTATGGTATTTTATCTTAAAACCCAAAACTAAGATAGGATCCTACAAAGTTGCATCCACTTGCTCTTACTCCCATTCTCATTAGATTACCATGGGGCAGATATAACGTTTTCCTGAAGCCCATAAATCAGGAACAGGCATTGCTCTTGCTTAGGAAGACATGACCACTGGTCCAAAACAAATTAAGGTGGGCAAATATAGAAGAGCAGCTAATTAAAAACTAAGACGGTATACGATGTGATTGCAGATACATAATGGCATGCAACTAAGCACAAATCCAGAACCCATGAAATACACAAACCCAATAGACCAAGAATACCTCAGGATGAGATTTTGAAAAGTCAGCAAGCCGTGCTCGGAAGATCTTCCTCAAATGCATATTAGCACTTCCAGATTTCAGCTTCCCAGCGTTCTCTATTGCATCAACATTGATTGAAATGTGAAGATCCGGCTTCATAGAACTTGTCCGCTCATCAAAGACAAGTACCCTCTTTATCGCAATGAAATCATGCAATATGAACTTCATTTGAGCCAATTGGCTATGGGAAAACCTCCTATACATTAGAAAGGCAAAATATAATCAAAGATTCGTGCATTGAAAAATCAAAGTGTAACCAATGTAAGACTCCGTTGGCTACAATTGGATCAGTTTGGATCCCAGAAACAAAAAAACAAACAAAATTGCTAAAGAACTGTGGTCCTGGGGATTTCTATAAGTCTCTTTTATTTCCCTCCCTTCTTTCCCAGCTCCGAACAGATGATAAATAAACATATTCTTAGACAAGAATCGACCTCCCTCACCACCGGATCGGAAAACAATGAATTTAGAAGTCCATAGCAACCAAATTTCCTATACCGAGTTTTCGATTCCTCACAAACCAAACACAAAAAGGACTCATAAAAAAAACCCAGAATCTTAGCGGCAAGGACCATTAAAATAAAAAGTGGATAAAACTACCTATCACACAGACTCCACTTTTGGGAAGATATTCGCAAAAGTTGGCGAAGAACCCTTCAACCGCAACAAGCGAATCGAAGCATCCAAGCTATCAAAGAGCCTAGCCGGAATCTCATACCTGCCCATCAGATCCCAAACAGAGTAGACAAATAATTAGCCAAAATAAACTTCTTAAGATCGATGTCAACCAACATTACAATCTCTTACTTATCTAGCAAGGATTCACGATGGCTTCTGGCGGACTTTGGCCGGCTGCCTGATTGGTCGGGGCAATCCGAGTCGTGGAGGCTATCTGCAACCTTCCGGATTCCATTCATCGTTAAAGGGACGCTGGAGTTGCGCGAGCGGCGAGGGGGCTGTTCAGACTTTTCTGGTGTTTTGCAGGGGTCAGATGCAAGGCTCTGGGCTTTTAGATGGAAGAAGGGTTTCTTGGACTTGAAGGGAAGGGGCAAGGTTTCCGAGGGCTTCATTTTTCAACAGAGAGAGTAAAAGCAGAGAGAGAGGAGAGTGGACGAGGTTTCTAAAGGTTTCGTTTTGCAAACAGAGACAGTAAGAGGAGAGAGAGGGGATGGAACTCGGAAGAAGTTTTCTGGGGCTTGTTTGGTTCAGGGTTTTGGTCCTGGTTCAAGGGGTCGAGGTTTTGCGAGGGCCAGTTTACAGGGGCTTCTCCGGGCGGGAGAAGTATCCCTGTTCACGTTGTTTCCCGCCCAAGAAAAAAAGGTTGATTATATGTTTTTAGCTTATAGATATTGATTTTAATTTATTCTTGTTTTGATGATATATTTTGCTTTAAATCACTTTTTTTATAAATGTATATGTTTTGAGTTAGTGAACGCGTGTTTCCATCGATATGATATATTAATTCCTACGTATCATAGATTATTACTGGAAATATAATGACAAGAAAAATAAGGGATAAATGCAAAAGGAGTCCATGTGCTATACGCGAAAATAGAATTAGTTTCTTAGATATCAAAATCATAAATTTAGTCCACATGATCCTCCTTCCGTTTTGCGGTTAGTCCCTCCACCCCATTTCGTTAAAACAAATAACAGAACTTTGACACATAAGTCATCATTGTCAACTCACCTTCCCACCCGACTCAACACGTTAGTTCCCCTCTCTTCTTCTTTTTTTTCCGTTTGACCCCTCCTTCCACATAATCGAACCCTAACCCCCAATTTCTCTCATAAATTTAGTCCACATGATCCTTCTTCCGTTTTGCCGTTAGTCCCTCTGTCCCATTCCGTTAAAACAAATAACAATATTTTGACACATAAGCCATCACTGCCAAGTCACCTTCCCACCTGGCTCAACACATCAGTTCCCCTCTCTTTTTTTTCGCCTTACCCCTCCCTCCACATAATCAAACCCTAACCCCCAATTCCTCTCATCCCCGATCCCCCTTTCCCTCTCTTGCGTATCTCCTTCTCCCAAAACACCATCCCCAAAATTGTTCCAAGCGAGAGCAAATTACATGCAATGACAACTCAATTCAGATTGCAATTGCCCACCGCAAAAAATGAATTGGCCAAGTGTCTGATTTTTATTTGCAGGGAAGTACCAGGGTTCAGTTGTGCAAAGGAATAGAGTAAGAGACAGTAATTAAGAATAAAGTTGTCGTCTTCGAATGGAAAGTGGGAGGAAATGCTATGAAGCCTTTACTAGGGGCTTGGCTTCATTTCACGCTTCCATTAACAATACATATCATCCTCTGCACAGGGGCTCCTACGGAGATAGCGCTTAATGTCCCTACGGAGGCCGTCAAGCAAACCTTTGATCGATTCCATTTCATCTTGGCATGCCATGATGCCCATCTTTGGCGCTCAAACTGGCAGACTCTCCATCTCAAATGATATGGCAACTGCTAGGACTGCACAGAACCGGACCGGACATGACCGGATTTGTAAAATCAGTTATGTCAGATTCGGTCAAGTCTAAGCCTTTTAAAAAACGGTCTGGACCGGACCGGACCGAATTTTATTTTTTAATTCAAATTTAAATATTTTATCTTAAGTGTAAAGTCAATCGTGAAACGCCTCAGCAGTTAATTTTACAAATTTCTTCCTTAAGCGCAGAGGTTCAAATCCTCGCGTTCCCTAATTTTTTGAAAATGAAACTATTATTTAGTTAAGTAAAATTAAGCACATAAAAGTCAACAGGCACACACTTAGCCCAATGGTCATCCCCTAACAATCCCCAGGTCTGGAGTTCAACTCATGTCGGTTGCAAGATCCTTTTTTTCTTGTAATAAAACTATTAATGATTTAAATAAAATCAACTGCATAGATATCAACAAAATGCGCATGGCGCAGTGGTCTTCCCCTTTTAATCCTAGGTCTGGAGTTCAACTCCAACCAGTTGCAAAATCCTCCCTTTTTTTTAAAAAAAAAAAAGTCGGCCTGGACCACTTAATTGGTCCAACCGGACCTGACCACATACCGGACCGGATTTTCGGTTGTGAAGCCTTGCAACTGCCTTCTGTTCATCCAGCACTCAATGTCTCGATATTGCAGCTGCATCGTTTTCTTGGTTGTCATGACCGTATGCAGACAACTCTTTTATCACAGTGGGAGTTTCTTGTTGTTAGCCAATTTACTCGACTTTAATGTGAATCACATCTTGGATCGTGTTCTATGTCCTAAATAGCGATTTTTGGGTGATCCCAATATTTGTTTCCAAAGATGCACTCCTGAAGGCCTAGCCTGTCAATCTCGCTCCCTCCCAAGAGTCTCAGCTTTCCCAGCACTGCCTGCAATTCTCTGGTCGATATGTAGCCATCTCCGTCCTCATCAAACACCTTCAATGCCTCCTACAGATCCGCTGCATCTTGCAGAGTCCATGGATTCTGAGTCCCTGCAATTTTTAGAAGTTCTTGGAGTCTTTGCAATGTCCATGGATTCTAATAGCGATCAATCTCCTCTATGCAGAAAGAGAGAGAGGAATCGAGGATGAGAGGAATTGGAGGTTAGGATTCGATTATGTAGAGAGTGGGGTCAGGCGGAAAAAAAAAAGAAGAAGAATAGGGGAGCTGACGTGACAGGAGTGGTGACGTGTTGAGCCAAGTGGGAAGGTGACTTGGCTGTGAGGGTTTATGTGTCGAAGTTCCGTTATTTGTGTTAACGGAATGAGGTGGAGGGACTATCAGTAAAATGGAAAGGGGGATCATGAGAACTAAATTTATGATTTTGATATTTTAGTGATTAATTCAATTTTCGCATATAGCATATGATTGATTTTACATTTATCCTAAAAAAATAAACCTAGGAATGCAATCCAACGATTGCCATCCAAAACATTGGGATGCTACAGGGCTGACAATTGGGCACCATTTCTCAAATGTCTACAGGGCTGGCAATTCAACCTCTTGAGTACAGGGACGATATGCCACAAATGTGTGTGTAGTCAGTTGAGAAGGAACTAGGGCTGCACAGAACCGGACCGCAAAATCGGACCTGATTTAAGGTCCGGTCCTGTCTTATTTTTTAAAATGCGGTCCGGATCGGACCGGACTGCATTTATTAATATAAATAAAAAAATTATTTTTTATATTTTTAATATAAATTATAAACTTAAAAAGTTTAGTTTTAACCTAAACTAAAACTCTACATTTTTATATGTCATTCTCCTTTCAAAATTAACATAATTTTTAAAAAAAATTAAAAAATAGAAAAAAAATGAAACCAGGACCGCTTTTTCGGATTGCAGCCTAGAAGGAACCGGGATTAAAGCAAGTGATTCCTGCGTATTTAAATGCCTTCTTCTTGCTCCTGTCCCCTAGAACGATCTGGATGAGAAGACATAATTTTTTTTTTAAAAGGTAAGATTTGCTTATGTCAAATACTTTTAGCTATGCTATTCTGAGGGCTCATCCAGAAAGCTTAAGCTCTTTCTAATTTATTCAATTTTATCTCGGAAATTAGCTCACAAAAAACCAATATGAAAACCAATGTGGGACTAACAAAAGTTGCTAGGAAGGAAGAAGAAAAAGCACATTCAGCTAGTAGACAACCAATGTGGGACTCTTAAGACGATGCAATACAAACAACAATCTGTCAACCCCTAACGTTTATCCCAACAACTTTGTAATTGAACTAGTGTCCCGATCTCTCACACTCAAATCCCTTAAATATTCAAGCGTCATGTCATTACTAAACTATGAGATGTTTCTGAATTAGATTTCTTCCTCAGGACCGGGTCCATCACCAAGAGAGATACCATTAACTGCAGACAAAGAAATACCTATCCGTCATACATTGTGCCCCAAAAGTGCAGCTGCTGCCTAAATATTTAGGTGAGGGAGCATGGATTAGAAATGGATTAACCACCATAGCCTCCCAAGTACTTAATATGTGGGTCGAACCCAGAAGTCCACAACTTGGGTGAGTGGGGGGTGGTTCCCTTACTATCTGCTTCTGGACTTGTTAATTCCTTGAGAATTTGCATGCTACATAAAAACGTGCAGCTTTTTGTTAATCCCTAAGTGTAATACTATAAACTTTTGCAGAAAGGAAAAATTCCTCCTTCATCACTGTTTATGTAATGTTTCAAATAACATAAGTTTATAATAAAGCTTCCTTGTTGTGACTGATAAAATATTTAAAAGAGAAATCTTAATTCCGACCACAGCGCCCCGCAACTGCAGGATATGTCTCTTCCCTCCGTCATCTCTACTCAAAGGAAGTTACATCAAAATGGATATGACTAGTTTCTTTTACCATGAATTATTTAAAAAAAAATAATTTTGGAAAAAATTACATTATGTTTATATGTTTTTGTACTCCACTACACAAGTCATCAGCAAAATCATTGAAAGAATATGCGTTTAGAATAATATTTAAACCACTTGTTCTTTCCTCTTGAATAATAAGGATATATATATCATCACAACTAGAGTAAGCAAGAAGGCAGTCCTCTGACTTACCTCTAAACCACCGATCGAGCACTTGTTTGTGAAAATGGAGAAACTCATATCATGCAGTTTGTGCCGGAATCTTACATATTACCTCCAGACAGTAGGCCTCAGAAAACTGAAGTTACTCTGTTTGAGACGATTCCAGTAATTGATGTAGGAGGAGAATGTAGTTGTGATCAAAGAAACCTAGGGAAACAGATTATGCAGGCTAGCCGAGAATTTGGATTCTTTCAGGTTTGCTTATATATATATATACACTATCAATTCTTCTCAGTCAGTTCATCTTCCAATTCTTTTGTTACAATTAATCTTTTATACCAATTCTGATCGAAAAGCACGGTATTGATTACTACTCGAAAGCAGTTAATTAATCATAGGGTTGCTTAGAAAAAAAATAATCACAGGGTTTCCGAGAAACTTCTGCATGAGGTACTGGACGTGGCCAATGAGTTCTTTGAGCTGCTTGACAATGACAAAGTAAGCATATATTCTGAGGACCCTACGAAAAGCTGTAGACTATTAACAAGCATAGACTATGGTAGAGAGAAGACCCATTACTGGAGAGACACTTTGAGACTCTCTTGTCATCCTCTACAGGAACACATTCAATTTTGGCCTGAAAAGCCACCTCATTTCCGGAATGTGTGGCTGGCTCACTGTCTACATTAATCTGCATGCATACTTCTTGATTTATCCAAAACATTTCAATAAATGGATGAGTTTACGAAATGGACATCTTCAAAGACAAAGACAACTTGACGAAAAGAGTCAAACCTTGAAGAAAGAAGAACAAGAAAATGCAAGGAGCTTAAAGTGAAGATTCAAGACCTTAGGGTATAATCCTTATAATTCTTTATTTCACATTTGACAAGGATTTGAATCACGCATTTGCATATTTTTCAAAACGTGCATAAATCGTTTTACCTTTTGTTTGAAAGATTAGAATATTTTTAAAGGTTTCAAAACACCTCAAATATATTCTCAAACCTTTCATATACTTATGGGAAGTAAGCATTTAAAATTGAGTGTTTAAAAGTGGTAAAAAACATGGTTTTAAATGAACCGGTCTATGAAAATGAATTGTAGCGGTCGACCCCTACATGAAGCGGTCGACCGTCTGTAGCGGATGATGAAAATGATTTATAGCGGTCGACCGGGCGCGTAGGAAAAAAATTTGACAGCATTCAAATTTTATGACCGTTGGACAACGGCTACTTGAAAATTGTCAAATCGACCCCTAACGGCTATAAAACGGCTAGTTTTCATATGTAGCCTATAAATACACCTTCATTTCGTCTAAAATGATGAACCAACGAACACATATTATTTCTACTACTTGAGAAATATTATAAATCTTCCTATTCTATATTTCTCATAGCATTCACACAAAACACACTTTCATATCCTTATCTTTATGTGAATCAAAAGATAGAGTCTTCCATTTTCATATCTACTCTATCAAGAGAGTTTTTGTTCTTCCATCTACCTATCCAATAGAGGTGTTTCCTTTAGTGAGGTTGTTCACTAAAGAAGAAGCTTTGAGAGTGTATATCTCAAGCTCGGTGAAGGAGCTTGAGGGGTGGATTGTAGACGAGTTTGCCGAACCACCTAAAAATACTGTGTTTGTTTCTCTTACCCTTCTCCTTACTTTAACACTTATTTACAGTTCCGCATATTATATACTTGTGCTAAAGTAGTATTTACTTGCAAACACAACTTTGAGAGTTTTAACCAAAAAATTTAGAAAATCAATTCACCGCCTCTTGGGTTGCCTTAATCCTGAAATCTAGGAATAACAAAACCCTCCTTATCCTTCCAAGTGTTCAGATTAGGCGAGTTTGATTAGCACCTAATCTTCCTAAAATTACATGCGGCTAGAAAAGCATTTTTAATTTGAACCTTCCATGGTGGGTAGGAATCGCTTTCGCAGTACAAATTTGTTTCTTAAACGCATCATGCTTGACTTTTTTATATGAACTGTATCATTTAGGATTACACTTTTTCCAACTGATCTCTCATTCAAATCGATATGGTAATTTCATTGTGATCTCCGAAAGTAACTTTTGAGGACAATATCTTGGGTTGTGGACCGCTATCAAACTTTTTATTAAGATTATAAAAATGCCTAATGGTCGAAGAATAGACCACCAAGATTTTCCATGTTCATGAGGATCTGCTTAAAACTTTTTTTTTTGACTAACTAGTTTTTTCAATAGCTTATTGATTACATTGAGTACATTTTTAGTAATACTTTAATTATTTTCGTCAATCCCCATTACCAAGGTTAATTGTGTGATTTAACCTAAGTTAAATCATTTTAAGACGATAATAATGGCGATTGTACAAATTACTTAATTAAGTCTAATTCTTCTCAACAAGCTGATAATTTTAACATGGCAATATTTTTGAGTTTGAACCCTATTCCTACCATTTAGTCTATTTGCTATATATATGGTCTCACACATCTTAAAAGAGAAGTGTTGGAGAATAATTTAATTTATTAAATGTACTTCTTTGGGATAATTGCTGATTTAATAAATAATACTTGTAAGAATATCTTTTCAAGTAAGCTAAGTTAAATTAGGTATAAGAGAATATAATTTAAATAATAAAAAATATATTTTCCTATTAATTTAACCTTTTAAGATAAGACGTATTTTAGATTAACTATTGCAAATTCAAGTATAAAACTTAATAGTTTTTCTGATATGTTAGTCACTACTATTTGACTTTGCTTGTGAAGTTCAACTTAATCAATCTAATAATTAGCCGTGCATAAACTACCTTATATTAAATACGAAAAGCTATGTGATGACCAAATATTTTAGACGATAATCACCATTGGATTCCATATCACTAGTTTTTCCTGAGTTGGCGCATGTCTTGAAGATCAAGATCATCTCAAAGCATCAACCCCAAATCTCTAAGTAGAATAATTTATTCAGCTAATGGCCACTACTGTCACTTGTACATAAAATGCAACATTGGATTTCAAATGGGTCTTCCATTTTCACGCCCATCGATGAGAGATCAAGCAATTACTCATGACTATGGAGACTAAGGAGTCACTCCTGTAGTCTGCTGTAGATCACATGTTAGTAAAAAGCTAAGCTGCAAAATCTACTTACGATGATTTCGGTTCCCAACCCCTGTTAAGAGAGACAGAGAGAGCAAGAAAAAAAGTAAGAGATGATAGGAATGATAAGAAGTGGCACTTTGGAATCTAAACGCAACTGGGGAAAAAAAAGCCTTAAAAATTGTTACACTTTTCCCCTTCCTTTTGTATTCTGCAGCAATGCACAAACACTTGCCTCATATGGGTAATGGATTTACTCAATAAGAAATTGAAAATTATGATCATTTTGGTAGAAGGAATAGGAGAAAAAGAAAGAGAAGATACTCATTGCATGCCCTTTGTCCCTTTGCATTCATGATCTTACTCATTTCTCTCACCATTCTTTGTACATGGGAAAGCAACTTATCATTTGCTTCCCTAACTTTGGCTATAAACTTATGCATAATCTTGTTGACTTTAGGCAATGAGGATCAAGTTGGCTCAATAGACATTTTAACTTTCTGGAAAAATTGAGAACCGTCCAAAGCATTTCAGTCTCTTCATCAATAAACGACAAAGAAAAAAAACACCAAAAAGACAATGGCCCCAAATTTTCCTTTTGCATAATTGTAGGATCTTAAATAAGTCTAGAGAAGTTTTAACCTACAAGATGATAACTAGGCAACCCTTTGAAAAGCGAGAAAGGTTTCAGTTATAACAAGCGTTGTGATGTTGTCAACAAGCGTTGTGACCCACATTGCATTGATGGAATCTATTAATGTGTTGGTAACATCACAAAGCTTGGTAGGATTGAAGTTTTAAGACCTAAATTTTTCCCATAGACAGCAGCCCTCCACCCTGCAATGTCAATTATGTACCCCAACTTGTTCAGAACGTTATTATGATTAATACCAAAGGGGTTCTGAGTTGAGTTTTTTCTTTTAGTTTATTCCATGCTCATACATAATAATTAAGAAAACCAACGATAATATATACTATAAGAAAGAATATAATGATTATGCCTATATACTACAAGGTAAACTCTCTTAAATTACTTCCGACAAAGTTGAGCAGGTGAATTTTCATTTTCATTTTTTTGTTTTTGTTTATAATGATGGTTATGTTATCATTTCGGGATCAATCTTATTTTGTAATTTTGTCCCTCATGACTAGTAAATTCACCCCAACTCTGCAATTAATTCCAGCAAAATTCATTTAAAATGAGGAAAAAATGATTAGAAATCAATGACAATAATCACTCAAGATCACAGTGTTGAAACAGAAATCATGGGATCCTAAAAACTATGTTGAGTAGGTGCGGTGCATGAAACATTTAGTAGATAAATATGTCTGTGACCACATACAAAATCATACGAGACAACATTGTCGACATATTGCAGCAAATACATAAATCAAGATAAACATGTTGCGAGATAGATTTTATTATTTAAATTATATTTTCAAACACTTCTCGATCTCGTGATATTTTAATTGAAATTGCTGCAAATCTCGAACTCTGGACTTTGACTATAATACCATGTAAATATATCAGTTATTCCAAACTTCTAGGTGGTGTTTAAGTGCCAAAATTTTGTCACTTTTGGGCATGATTAAAAAAATTACAAAATAATTTATCTCTTCTTCAAATTGTTCTTTTTCATTATAATATTCATTCAAATCTTCTCCTTCTTCATTTTTTCACTAACTCGTATAAACTATCTCCACTTTTTCATCAACTCTCATACCTCATAATTTTAACAATCAAACAACAATGTATGTTTGTGTGCCTAAATTTTAGGTACGAGAGTGGGTGAAAAAGTGGAGAGAGAAGATTTGAATGATTTTTTTATATTTATTAGTGAAAAATGATGATTTGATGGGGAGATAGATTATTTTATAATTTTTTCTATTAAGCCAAAATTTTTTACGCTCAAACACCAAATAAATTTGATAGAAAGAAATATATTTATTATTTTAATTATATTCTCTAATAAGTACTAAATTTGATTTTAGGTTTAACTTCAATTTTGTTTTAAGCCGTTGGAAAACAATAACATGAGAGGAGAAGTATGGTTGGTGACAAAGCAAAATAAGGGTGTCACAACTTTTGGGCAATAAAATGATTGTTGAAAAGGACTTTGGAGAGATAGAGAGAGAGAGAGACTGATGGGGGAGGAGGTAAGTTTTCATTGAGGTCTCAAAAAAGGGATTGAAAAATGTAGGGGAAGATAAGGGGCGTTTTCCTCACTTGGGGAATCATGTTGTTGGCCATAAAATGACACTACCTTGAAAGTGTACTCGATGACGCAATCTATGGATTTTTGATGCCCCAAATTCCTTAAATACAAGTCTTCTTCGTAGTCCTAGCCGTCTAGCCCCTTGTTCCTCCTCCGAAGTCTGAAAGTCTGACCTCCCCAAACAAAAACCGGTCGGGGGAGCAGTGCTAAAGTGCCCATTATGCATGTGATAATAGGTGGGCCGTGGCCTGCGGAAAGTGAATTCGAGTAGTGCGCACTGCGCATCCCGTTCACCATATAAATGTTTCGTTTACATTTTCTCAGTAAAGCTAAAATGTGCCTATTGCGCTCATAGCTCGCATACAAAAACTCGCCGATCCACCATTTTTGCACCAGCAAGCACACGTCAGTGATCAGTCAGTCTCTCTCTCTTTCTCTCTAACGAGAAAAGGCCAGTAAAGCTTTCTCTTTTATCTTCACTTTGTTCCTCTTTCTACTCTCTCTTTGGAAAAAAAGACCAGTCTGAGAACTCCGAAGTTTTTATCTTTTTGTTGTCACCGAAGATGGCAGCAAAATGTAGCTCGAACCTTTGAAATCTTACTCGAATTTCCACTACTCCTAAGCGCAAGGCTTTCCTACTCGAATTGGAAAACGAGGCCGTTTATATTGCTCCATACTTCAACCTTCATAGCAAACCCATCCATGTCGTCCGATATTAGCTAAAAGAGAGTTTTCGCACTGCATATTCCGAAAGAATCGTAGTTTTTTTTTGTCAAATTCCTGATTTTGAATCCCAAATGGAGAAGCGTGCGAACGGTGATGGGTCGATCGATATGTTTGCAGTGTCTCTGAGGTTCTGAAAAGATTTGGAAAAGCAATTGGGGATAAGGGGTTTGTGATTTTTCGGGGGGTGTGGAGATGGGTACGGATCGTCTGCTTTTGCCGACGTTAGGACCGCCGATAAAGAGGCGAGCAGGGTTGCGGAGGAAGCAGGCTGGAAGAGGCTCGTATAGGGGGAGTTAAGGCTTGAGGCTTTTGTGTTTTTCGAGGGATAGTGCAGTTTTTAGAGGACGTGAGATAGATAGAGAGTGAGAGAATGATGGGTGGTGGCGGTGCTATTGGCAATACTTCAGAGTTGCGGCGAACACTGAGGAGCCTCTGTTTGAATACGGAGTGGAAGTACGCTTTGTTTTGGAAGCTCAAACATCGCGCTCGGATGTGAGTTTTGATGCTTTCGACTCTTACTCACGTTTTATGAGCTGGCGCGTGTGCGCGTTTCTGTTTAGTCGTTGCTTGTATGCACGTTAAATTTTGTTCAGCGAAGGGTTTCATTGTTTCCAAATAAACGATTTGAAGGGTTTTAGTTTCTCTTGCTTCTCTCTTATTCAAGTTTGGCAGGGGGCATGTCATGGCTCTTTTTAGGGGCTAGTTTGGGTGCTTAAAAAAATTCTTTCAACTCGGTTTTGTTAATGAAACAAAGTGAAAAGGTCAGTGAAGTAGCAGAGTGTTGAGTAAAGTAGGATCAATGTCTTGTTTGCATTTACCGGAAAAAGCATGACAAGTCTCCGTGATTATCATTCTGGTTATGGTTTCTTTGCAGGGTGTTGACATGGGAGGATGCTTACTATGTCAACCATGAGCAATATGATTCTTCGGAGATTAATGGCTCCAGTAAGACGCTGGACAAGTTGCATGATGGCCATTGTTCTCATGATCCCCTGGGTTTAGCCGTGGCAAAGATGTCGCATCATGTATATTCTCTGGGAGAAGGGTAGGATTACTCTCACTTGTAGACTATTTGACATACTACCTGAGAATCCCATATATCTTTCTCCCTTTTTCAGAAACATCCAATTTTATGTAAAGAAACCTGTTAATAATCTCTATAAGAGAGGCTTCTACGTGGGGTCGATCGATCTTTTTGTTTTGTATCTGCTTTGCATCATCGCTTTACATCTTTATCCTTCATTTTTACAGGATCGTTGGACAGGTGGCAGTTACTGGAAAGCATCAGTGGGTCTTCGCAGATAAGCATGTTGCGAATTCCTGCTTATCATTTAAGGTTGTTGAGCTTTCCCTGATTTCTCATGAAACTAAACAAGATTATTTTTTTAATTTGTATGTGTGACAGTTGGTAATATTTCAGGAATACCTCGGCGCCAATCTAATTGATTTTCCCTTCATTCTTGACTATTAGTAATGTTTTCTCCTTGCTTCTTGTGTTCAGTACGGTGATGGGTGGCAAGCTCAATTTTCAGCTGGGATCACGGTATGCCTACTTTTTTTTTTAATGTTTTAACTTTTTCATGACTGACGAGTGCTTGGGATGGTCAGGTGTTTTGCTTCTGCAATGCACTTAATTGTCAGTGATTATTTTTCTGTTACATTTATGTGTCTTGGAACACTGGTCTGAACTCTGAACAATATAGCAAAAGATGAGGGACGCCATTACTTACCAGGAAAAAGAATGATGAGATACACTAATAGACCTGACTGTGAATACTGGGTCAGCCACTTTCCAGTTTGTTTTCTTGTACCTTCTTACTTAATATTTGATCAGCTAATAAGCTGACATTACCTCAGAGAATATCAGTTTAAGAGTATGGTATTCAACTCCTCCACAGTTATAGGTGTTTCTGACCCTTAATCATCTGGATAGCAATGTACAAACATATGACTGAAAAAGATGAAGAAATTGAGTTATAACTCTCGTCTTGTTTGGTAATGGAATGATGGCTACATGGGGGGAGAACTACTTTTTACGTTTTTCAACTCTTCCAATCGTTGTACCTTGTTTGGCTCTACTCATATTTTTTCGACTGACTTCCTTTGGATATTCTGTTGACAAAATTAGTTATTGTTTTGTCATGTAGACTATTGTCGTTGTTTCGGTTGTCCCACATGGTGTTGTGCAGCTTGGATCTATGAATAAAGTAAGCCCAAAGCTTCTTTCTTTGCCGCTTGTTTTGTTTCTTGTTTTCCTTTCTTATACTTGCTTCTGCTATGCACAGTGATTTATGTAGTGGTTTGACTTTCTCACTTTTCCCATAGATTTTTTTTTCTGTTTCTGATGTTTTTACACTAGTGTAAGAATTGACATTTTAGTGGTGAAAGGATGGAACTATTATCAAACTCGCTTCTCAGGACCCTGCTTTTGCAGGATTAGTACTGGCAATTGGATATGATAATTGCGTAAGAAAAAGCAGTGGCTTCCTGTTTTAGGTTGTTCTCATGATAAGTGAGTATTTGTGAAGTATCTTAGGTACTTCTTAATACTGTCAAGCTTTGAACTTTTGCACTTCAACATTCCATAGCATTATGAATTTTATGACTTGTGAGTCGAGATTTACAGCACTTCAGCATTTGGTTGAGCGAGTAGATTTATATATTGTGAAAGTAACCGTATATATATTATCCTCTTCTTTAATAGAAGGGGGACAGTTACATATCAATTGAGATTATTAATGACGCAATGGCTTATTAAAAAGGGGCAGAATGACGATCAATTCTCTAAATAAAAGCATATGCAAGAGAACTACTGGCCCAGTGTTGCAGTGATAACAACAGTGTCCCTTCTTGGTGATCAATGCCTCTCAACATATCTTTTACCATAAGTGCATTTTTATCCTGCATCTTTACAGTGCTAGTTTCTTGTTGTTTCAGCAAACATTCTGCATGAATTTATGCAAGTCTCTCTGTAATCAACTATTTAATCTGTTCTAACCATCCTGGGAGTGAAGTATTAGCTTGTTTATCATGGTTTCAGAAAAGGTATACATGCAGAAATTTTGAATTATAACCTCCGTGCCATGTTTTTATTTGTTTCCTATTTGAGAAAAGCAGGTCACTGAAGATATGAAGCTGGTGAATCATATAAGAGATGTCTTTTTGGATCTCCAGGCTTCCTCTATAGAGCATATTTCTAGTCCAATACAAAATAGTACAAAGAATTTAGTACGTCCGGTAACTCTCTCATGCTTGTAAATGAGCCACATAAATTTTCATTGTGTAACGCACTAATACTGGAGTGTCTTGTTTTTCTCAGCACGATATACCATCAAATAGTTCAGCTTCAGAGGTTATTCCTGATTGTTTGAATAATTTAGATAAACCCACGATCAAAGAAAGGGCAGATAAACGACTGTCTATGTTTCCATATTTTGAGAAAGATGGAGATAGTTATGCTTTTCCACCACATGATTTTCATCAGAAAAAGACAGTGGAAGTGGTTAATGATCCTGGGGGGCTTGAATTATCTACATCTGGAGGTGACGGAAGTGTCAAATTGCATTTCTCAAACTCCACAATCTTCAATTTGGAGCCACAGAAACTAGTAGGTATTAGAGTGGTTAATGACAGGATATGTGGAGGGGAGATTAGTGGCTGCAAAGATACAATGGAGGTATCAGAACACAATTTTAGTTCAGTATCACACAGTTGTCCTACACAGTCTGTCAACCTATATGATGTTATATCTCCAGTTGACAAGAACTTCCCTGATTCTGCTGTTTGTGACAGCTTTAACCTGGATGGTATAGATGTTCACGGGCAGGGTTTGTTGCAGATACCTGAATCTTCGGACATGAAAGTCAAAAATCATTTGGAACAGATGGACTTTCAAACTGAGGCGAGTCATGTGGACATTTTGAACTCGTCTTTGAATTTCCCTGCTGGGTGTGAGCTCCTTGAAGCGCTTGGGGCAGCTTTTGTTAGAAAGAGTAGTTATTTTAATTGGGAAGCAGAAAAAACTGATGGCAGAACAGCTATTGGGATGCCAGAGGGGATCAGCAGTAGCCAGTTAACACCCAACTCTCTCCCAGATCATCTTCTAGAAGCAGTAGTCTCCAATGTTTGCCAAAATGGTAGTGACGTTAGAAGTGATGAACCATTCTGTAAAGTGCAGTCTCTGCCCGCGGCTGAACTTAATCCAGAGCCTTCAAGTCATACTACTATTACAATTGGTTCAGCAGGTTATTCTGAGCAATCCTCTCTTGTGGGGGAGGACAAACAGCACTGCTTGAGCTCAATAGGGGTATGTAGTGTGATGTCCCCAACTGGTTTCTCATCAAACTGTACGAGCACATGTAGTGACCAGTTGGAGAGATCTTCCGAACCATCTAAGAACAGCAAAAAGAGAGCCAGGCCTGGTGAAAATTGTAGGCCTAGGCCCAGGGACAGACAATTGATTCAAGACCGTATCAAGGAGCTGCGGGAGTTGGTGCCGAACGGATCAAAGGTAACTTTCTTGCGAACTGTTATTCCTGCTGACCTTTGGATTAGTGCTAGTCGCACTTCTTACTGATGTAAGCTGCGCTGGTATTTTCATGATCATTGCAGTGCAGTATTGATTCTCTGCTGGAACGCACAATCAAGCACATGCTCTTTCTGCAAAGCATAACTAAGCATGCTGACAAGTTAAACAAATGCGCCACTTCAAAGGTAAAGCTCAGAAATTTAATGCGTCAAGTGTCATCTAGCCTTGGCTCGGTGGACAAATAACAAAATAACCTCCATCATAAATTAAGAACAGATTGGATTTTAATTATTATTATTTTTGATAAGTAAAGATTGGATTTTAATTAGGACACAGTGCTCTTGAATTACATACACACAATTAAGTGCTTTTAATTTCTGTGGGCTGACTCCTCCAAATCACACTTCTGATAGTAATATCCGTCATTGGTAAAATAATCACTCTTATACATAGCAGAAAGTAAGTGTTATCCATATCCTGTCCGTCTGTTAGGCAACAGAACTGCCAGACTTCAAATTGATATTATCTTACTCTACTGTTTACTGTCTTATCAGTCTGTACATATTTGTTTACAGCTGAATTTGCAGTTGCATGACGAGGAAACAACAGGCTTTGTCAAATCCTCTAGCTCTGAACATGGTTCAAGCTGGGCAGTGGAGGTGGGAGGTCATTTGAAAGTTTGTTCAATAGTAGTAGAGAATCTCAACAAGAATGGACAAATGCTTGTAGAGGTATGTCTACATACAAAACTTTGTTGTAGGTTCAATTGTATTGGTAATTATAGAATAAAAAAGGAAGACAACAAGAGGAAACCTAAAATAGATTATGCATGACAGTACACTTAGCTTCTCCAAAGAAACTGTATTTTATCCTTTTTTTCCTTGCCCTTGTTGCTTTCTATATATTTCCAGTATTACACAACTCTAGCTGATGTGTGCAGATGTTGTGTGAGGATTGCAGCCATTTTCTTGAGATAGCAGAGGCCATCAGAAGTTTAGGCCTGGCAATCTTAAAAGGAGTTACAGAAGCTCATGGCGAGAAATCATGGATATGTTTTGTGGTTGAGGTAGGTTCAAATATCTGGATGTGGGTATTTGATTCTTATTGGCTCTGTGCTCACATGTTTGACTATTTGGAAGTTTCAATCATTCAGGGCGAGAATAACAGAAGCATACACCGGATGGATATATTATGGTCCCTTGTTCAAATATTGCAACCCAAGAAAACAATGCAACAATGATGGCTGTTCGGCTCTTGAAGATTTTCGTCTAGACCTCTGTAAAATATTGCGAGCCAATGTTATCTTTATTAGGCTTTCGTTCTGTGTATGACTAATGTATGAATAACCCCACGAAGAAAGTCCCAAGGAAGATGGAAATAAAGAAAACCAAACAATTATCTGGAGAGCACTTTTATTTCTCTACTTTATAGTGTGGAAGTGTGAAGATGTATTTTTTGTTTTTGCCTCCCTTTCTGGGCGTAAGGACGCCGTTCTTTGTGTCCCTCAATTTCGGGCTTGAAGATTTTCTTGTCTATTTGTTTGGAAGTTTGATTCTTTAACGAAAGAAGTCCTGAAGCAGTGTTTTAAATGTCTTTCCTCTTTCTTTTTGTATTGCCCATTCGATCAGTACTTTCATTTGTGGAGAATCTTCGAGGGTATTGCGCTTCATGGCCATGAAGAAAAGATTAGAAATTTGAAAAAAATACACTTTTCACCTATAAACTATCGGAGTAGTGACATATTACACACCAAACTACCGTTTTTAAGACATTGTACTCTCAAATTACTAATGTTAAAAACTTTGCACCCTAAACTACCAATTTTGACAACTTACACCCTCCAACTATTAATATTAAACACTTTGCACCCTCCATTTGACAATAATACCTTTGAGAAATTAATAAATTAACAACAATATTTTTACTATATACAAAATGGATCAAAGACATTATCGTCATTTTAGTCTCAAAATTTGAAAAATGGTGCAAAGTGTCAAAAATTGGTAGTTAGAGGGTGTAATGTATTAAAATTGGTAGTTTAGGATACAAAGTGCAAACCTATGGTAATTTGTGGGTGAAAAATATATTTTTCCCTTAGAAATTCACATTAATGTGCCAAAGATTTATTGACTTCTGTGATATCAATTTCAAGAATTTCTGATTTATTAGAGAAGAGTTTCAAGAATTCCTGAACTTTAACAGACTTTCATTCTATTGCTAACATGGGCTAGACTTTAAAATGAGGAAGGGCCGACTTGCCATCCAGTCCCTTTGGTCTGTAGTAGGCGAGATACTAACTGATATGAGTTTCCCTGTATATTGTTGGGCATTCGTCAGATAGAAACTCCTTTATTGGCCCATATGGTTTAAATTTATGTGCAGCACTTGGATACAGAAAGCATGCAACTAAAACCCTGGGCCCAACCTGTCCAGCCAGTACCCTATGCTCCACGCTTCTGAACTTGTCATTTGTGATGAGCTACAAAATTTTTGAAAAGCGAACCAGATTGTGATGCAAGATGGATAATAATGGATAACAAGATGGACATAAATTGAACCTTTCCAAAGGATCTCTCCCTTACTTAGAAAAAAAAAAACAAAGGATCTCTCCCTCGCCGGTTACTGTGGCCATTATCAACTCCTGGCGTCTGTCAGATTCTGTTTTGGCTATTAGGCATGGTAGAGAGTTGTCTTTTCTTTTCCTTTTCTTTTCTTTTCTTTTCTTTTCTTTTCTTAGTAATCAAGACAGTTAGCTCTCGTTAAAATCAAGAAGGTTTGAAAACCTGAAATACATGCTCTATTCTAAGGGGCATGTTCAGACTCTCCAAAAGGCGACGGGCCAACGAGCGAAGGGGCCTAATGGGGCACGTTAGAGAGTTCTCCTAATATGCTTTGATGTAGGCTCCTTGTTATTGCATGTGGTCCTTCCCTGCTGTGTTTAGGGCTTGCCCTTATTTTGTTTGGTTTGAACTTTCATTAATACGCTTACCATTTACTCAAAAACAGATGGATGAAACCATGAACAACTGCAAAAGCAGAGAGGCCGACTATTCGCTTCATCTAGTTCTTTGGGTTCTAACTGGCATTTGATTTTTCAACCATCAGGGTTAGCTCTTCTGGAATACGTACTGTGTGCTTTGTAGGCTGCTTATATCTTGTTTCATTCAATTCTATATACCCCTATCAAGAAAGAAAAAATAAGTACGTGAAAAGAACTTGTACCTGCATAAAGTCACCGATATTGACTACTATTGCTCCTTGCACCGTGGAACGCCAACCTAGTGGATTAATGTGTTCAATTGAAACCACCGGGAATCATTTTGTCATAACGTGAAACCACATAGACTGTTTCCGTACTTTTCCCACAAGTATATACTCTTTTCTTCCTAGTATCACACTTACTCGAGCCGTTGCTTAGGAGGTAAAAGCCTCAGCTGTCTACTTCTTGAGCCGACCTTGGTCATGATAAACACATTTAATTTGCTACGAACATAGGCCTAATGGCTAACCGAAGTTTAAAAAAAATAAAGAAATCCCTTTCTTCTCATTTTTGAGAAGCCACAATCAGCACAACCATGTAAGATAGGCACAATATTTATTTTTCAAACTTCTATATTTTGCATTTTTGAACTACTACCCATATTGTAGTTTGCACTCCAAACTACCATATTGGACATTAGATTTCCTTGTTAAATCAATAAATAAATAAAGAGGACGCCAAGGTCAAATTGTAACATAAAGGGTGTCGAACTTGTTAGTTTAGGGTGAAAATGTAAAATGCTTAATAACTAGAGAATAAAAAATATAGCGCGCGCACATATATATATATATATATATATTTGCGCGTGACAATTGATTTAAGAACGTTGTCGGTTAAAAGTCTCTGGACAAACCTTAACGCAAAGAGCCCTTCTTTTATAAAAAAAGTTGGTAATAAGAAGTAGCTCCCCCACGCTCAACGTAAGGAAAAAAAAAATTCTTCAAAATCCATTGGGAACAATATACCCCATGAAATAACAGGGGAAGAGTGCACCAAAATGACTTGAAAACCGAATGTGGGTCTTAAAACCTACACGCTGAAGCCGAACTAGAAGACTCAGATGATGTCTTTCAATATAAAAGAAAATTAAATAGGCTTCTTGGAGTTTGGAGATGTCTCTTCCACCTACACTTCCTTTTAGACAGTTTTCGTTTTAGGAACCTTCTTCTTGGAGTGTCTCCTAGGCATTGCGTTCTTCATTCCAATGAAAAACAACAGTGCCCCAAAAAGAGCCATATTCTGCAACAAATGAAATACGACAACACTTCAGGCTTGATAAGACCATGTGGAACAGACTATAATCCCGGCTATATTTCAGTAGTAAAAATTAAGGCAATGTAGAAACCTGTGTAAATTTGATAAAAAGTTGAGCAAATTCCTTCTCCTCACTGTCATAGTTGTAGAAATCATATAAAATAGGAGTAGCAATCAGCTGATGCAAAACCTGCACAAAGAAAATCAAAACTTGTCAATCAGTAATTGGCCCAAAAGGATAGGACCAAGATGCAGCTGGGCAGTGGCAAGTGGACTCAATTGGCCCTTATACATCTGCGAAACTCATAAAAGAACAAACCGTGAAGCATCTTTTAAATACTAACCAAAAGATAGGCTCCAAGAGAGCTGCCAAATATAAAGAGGATTCCTCCAATGCCCTTTAGTGCTATTGCTCCAGCAACTAAATATTTCACCTATGGAAAAACATCAATTAAAAAAATGCACAAAATGATGCTGCATTACAGGAGAAGCACGCAAAGTGAGGTATATTGGTTGTCAGATATATTATTCAAAATCCTTAATATATAGTAAAGACCTTATATCTCCTTCAGCCTACATTGTACCTAGGATGTGCAGGACATATACGCAACCCATTTCAAATTTTATCACTGCTACATCGTTGCCTTCTTACAAGCTCAGTCTCATAATAGGTGTAAAGGAAACCCACATTCTACATCACCAGCGAATTTAGTTAATTCTTAACACTGAATTCCTACAACCTTGCCTTCTATTAACACTCACTATGTTAATCCTAGTCTCTTCACATGAAAAAGAAGATTAAAGGGCATTTCTCATCTATCCCATTACACACGCAAATCAATTTGCAAGAAACCAAAACTAGGAAACTAGACATAACCTTCTCAAACAGAAATCCTATTTGTAATGTGATAACCAGACTACTGACTTCATGAACCGACACCCTAAACTACCTCCTCTTTTGCAATATGCACCCCACGTTCAGATTAAACAAATAGCTTACTTTTGGTCCATCTTAATTGTCAGATTTTAATCAGGTTTATATAGTGCAAACAAGGTGGTACTTAATAGGTGGTGCTTTAGGGTGTTGATTGCCGAAATCGGTAGTTGCTTAGCACATTACAAATAGATTTCAGTTTGGTAGACACATTAGAAATAAGGGGTCAATTAGAGTAGGTTAGTTAAATTTTATCAACCAAAATTGGTTTCAGATTCACTTAGATCCACAACATGTTTATATTCCATTTACCAGATTGTATCTCCCTTCACCTTTTCTTTTTGTTTATAGTTTGTTAAGCATTAATTCAACCAAACTAACAAGAATCACTTTAAACTACCTATAATGACATAACCAAACACTCAAAGAGAGACATAGATAGATAGTTAGAGAGAGAGAGAGAGAGAGAGAGAGATTCTCACTTCAACATCTGGCACTTGCATGGCAGTATGAGACTGAAAAAGTTTTGTAAATACATCAAACTTTGGTCCAAAAGTCTTTGCTGCCGGCCCCCCATCAACCCCATATTCATTGAACCTATTAAAGGAAGACATCAGTATCTTGCAATCAAGAAATCATATGAAACCTTACCAGCTAAAAAATTAGCAGAAAGGGACAAAGGATGGCTTCAATAGAAGCAAGACTAGTCATAAAAGAAAAGTTGGAGACGAATGTATTCTCCTATCCCAGACCATGTCTTCTTAAGATCCAGCTTATATGGATTTCCAAAGTCGCTAAAAGAGTTAATCACAAGGTTTGAAAAAATAGCACAAAAGAGGAATATTCTGTTATCAATTTCAGCAATAAAAGATATTAAACACCCAGAGCTACCCATCAAGAGAAAGCCATTCATTAAACACCAAACTTTCCTTCTATATCTTTTCAGAAATTCTCTCCTTTTCTTATCAAAGAAAAATAAAAGAAATTTCTCTCTTTCAGGGCAGCTTAGAAGAAGCAACCCCATCACATGCTACTAGTTAGGAGAGCTGTTCACCTTCTAAATTCATTATAATCAACCCAGAATTCATCTTTTGTCACTAGGAGTTCTATTTCCCTCTTAAAATCAATTAAAGAAGCAACCTTTAGACAGCATCACCCATTGTCGCATTATGTGCAAACCCTTGCAGTTCTAGAAGAACCATAATTTGAACCAAATGCTACCCTAAAAGTAAGAACTATGTGTTCGTACTAATACTGTAAAATTTCAAACAATACAAAGTTGAGACATCTAGCCTAATCTGAAGTCAACCTATACATTTGAAGAAATCATCAACGCGTTATCATTAATTAATGAAGAAAGCAAGAATCATTGTCATTGATGAAGTTCATTAAACTAGGTTGGCAAATAACATTGAATTATTCAACCTCATTATTTACTTATCGGCCAAAAACACACACACTAACCAAGAAATGTAGATCTATAGTATGTGTCATTCTAAACGGTCAAACGCCGAGTTGCATCTAAGTATAACAGATCCAACAACAAGCATTCAGAATCCAGGATTCATCTTCGCCTGACAAACGAGTATACGCTGCAGGATTAATAAAAAGCACAATAAAAGAAAAAAAAATAATGGGAATATTGGAAGCATAGAAAGTTCAAAAAATCAGAGATTTCATATACTAACTCTTGGTAAGCAGAGAGTATGAAAATAGAGGCGAAGAGAACTCTCCCAAGAAACGAAGCGAAAGCCATGAAGAAAGAGAGAGGAAATCTTGGTGAAGACCAGAAGACTGTCTCTGTTCTCTTGCTGGTTTCTCTAGGACACGGAAAAGTTGGGTGAGATTTAAAAGAATGTAAACCAGGGATATTAACGTCCAAATGCAAAGTCTTTGCGCGGCCGTTCCGCGGTCGGCTGCTTGCTTCTTAGTTGTCTAATTGGTAGAAACAGATCCTATCTAATTTTATGCTTTAATTTTTTCTGGTCAAATGAGACATTTGAGAAGATATATACACACAGTAAATGGACTCTATTATAAGAATTATGTTCATCGAAATTTTTTACATAAATGAAAAAATTGCTGAGATCCTAATCCGCTACCAATTAATATATTTGATAATTTAAACGCTAAACTTTCAAAATCAATCAATTTGTATATTAAAATAAAAATTGATTGTCAAAAACCGTAATATATGACTCATTTATAATATATGCGACTTAATTTTAACGGTTAGATATTTTGTAGAGTTGTAAGTTAATAAAATTTGATAGCTTTTCAACTCAATCAGCAAATTTAATAGTTCGAGAGTGTAAGGTGTTTTTTTTTCCTTACATTGACTATTAGGTAAAAAAAATGATAAATGCAAAATCAGTCCCTATGTTATACGTAAAAATTGATTTAGTTCCCGTGATATGAAAAACGTAAATTTAATCCTTGTGATTTCAGGAAGTGATAAAATCAGTCCCTGACCAATGACAAACAAAAATATAATTACAGAGACTAAATTTATAATTTTCATATCACATAGACTAAATTAATTTTTACTTGTACCTTAAAATTAATATGAATAGTTGTATTACGCTTTAAAGTTGGGGCAAAGAGGTTTTCTAGAACCAAATCCGAAGACCGAGTTGAACCGACCCGGAGATCTTGTATAATAAACTGAACTGGTGCTGAGCCGCTAGAAGGAAAGACAGCAGGAATACATGAGATCTATGACTAACTTCAACCGTTTTCCAATCCCAAACCAACTACGTCAGCCAAACCCACTTTCTCAGAACCAAACTGTATTTGATCTGTTAAAGAAATGTTCCAGCCAAAAGATCCTCGAATCTATATACGCCTATATGGTCAAAACCAATGGAAACCAAGACTGTTTCTTGGTGAATCAATTTATCAGCGCCAGTTCGACACTCTTGCGCGTAGATTATGCAGTTTTAGCATTTACGCAGATTGAGAATCCCAATGTTTTTGTCTATAATGCACTGATAAGAGGCTTTGTTTATCGTTCTTGCCCAAGTGAAGCTTTGGATTGTTATATACAGATGTTGAGAGCTGGAGTTATGCCAACGAGTTATACGTTCTCATCGTTGATCAAGGCTTGCAGCTCCATATCGACTTCGGGTTCTGGTGAAGCTCTACATTGTCAAATATGGAGAAACGGGTTTAGTTCACACTTGTTTGTTCAGACTGCTTTGATTGATTTCTACTCGAATTTGGGTGAAATTGGTAGATCGATAAGGGTTTTTGATGAAATGCCTGAGAGAGATGTTTTTGCGTGGACTACGATGGTTTCGGCCCATGTCCGAGCTGGGGATTTGGGTTTTGCGAGGAGATTGTTTGAGGAGATGCCTGAGAGGTGTACTGCTTCTTGGAACACCATGATTGATGGATACGCGAGAGGGGGGGATGTGGAGTCAGCGGAGTTGTTATTCAATCAGATGCCTGCAAGGGATATAATCTCCTGGACAACCATGGTCAACTGCTATTCTCAGAACAAGAAATTTAGAGAATCATTAGTGGTATTTAATGAGATGACAAACAATGGGAACAATCCTGATGAAGTGACACTCGCAACTGTTATCTCAGCTGGTGCCCATCTCGGAGCACTTGACTTAGGGAAGGAGATACATCATTATGTGCTGCAGAATGGGTTTAATCTTGATGTTTATATAGGTTCTGCACTGATCGATATGTATGCCAAGTGTGGGAGCATAGATAGGTCACTTTTGGTTTTCTTTAAGTTGAGGGAAAAAAACTTGTTTTGTTGGAATTCAGTAATTGAAGGGCTTGCAGTTCACGGATACGCAGATGAAGCACTAAGGATGTTTGACAGTATGGAGAGAGATAAGATCAAACCAAATGGTATTACTTTCATTAGCGTCCTAAGCGCCTGCACCCATGCAGGACTAGTTGAAGAAGGCCGTAGGAGGTTTCTGAGCATGACTGATAACTATGCCATCCCTCTTGACGTTGGACACTACGGATGCATGGTTGATCTACTGAGCAAAGCAGGCTTGCTTAAAGATGCACTTGAGTTGATACGAAGCATGAAAGTTGAGCCCAACTCCGTTATCTGGGGCGCCTTGTTGGGTGGGTGTAAGGTCCATAGGAACTTGGAGGTTGCTCAAATTGCAGTTGCTGAATTGATGGTATTAGAGCCAAACAACAGTGGCTATCACAATCTGTTGATTAACATGTATGCTGAAGTAAATAGATGGGGTGATGTTGCAAAAATCCGGTCAGCCATGAAAACTCTTAGGGTGGAAAAGAGATGTCCTGGATCTAGTTGGATTGAGATGGAAAAGAAGATTCATCAGTTTGCAGCATCTGATATATCTCATCCAGCTTCCGATGATATTTACTTGGTGCTGTCTGAATTAGATGGACAGCTGAAACTAGCGGGCTATGTATCTGAAGTGACATGGGGAGATTTAGGCTGAACTGCTTATACCCTGCTTAATCTTTTTGTTAACAATAGATAACAATCAGTGTAAAATATAGAAAGAAGCTGAAAAGTTTCTATACAGAAAAAAAAAAAAGAACAAAAGAGAAAAAATCCTGCACTACCAACCTATATTTTTTTCTCGAGCAAATTTCAGTTGATCGTAGACAGAGCTTTTGACAGGGACTTGGAAGAGTGTAAACAGAGAGTAGCTCATTATACCTATGTGGCGATAACGGAGTTTTATACCGTTTTGATAATACGTCATTGGATTTTAAAACTAAAAATTTTAGTCATTGTCTTTTATACACTTTTTATAATAGGTCGTTGAGTTTTAAAATTAAAATTTTTAATCTTTGAGCCTTGGGCTCTTTAAAAAAATAGTTATTCTATCTCTCTGTCTGCCTACTAACAGTTGAGGCGTCGCCTACATTAGGACTGAACAAAACCGGACCGCATTTATTAATATAAATATTTTTTTATATATATATTTTAATACAAATTACAAACTTAAAAAGTTTAATTTTAATCTAAACTAAAACTCTACATTTTTATATGTCATTCTCCTTCGAAATTAACCTAAATTTTTTTAAAAAAAATTGAAACCAATCCGGACCGCTTTGGGTTAGACCGGACTGAAAATCTGGTTTGCAGCCCTAACCTACGAGATGCTCACTTGTCTAATACATAAAATAGTACGTACTATGAGGGGGGGAGAATGTGCTTGAGTCGAACAGGTTAAAACGACAACATTTTGTGATACACGAGTGAACAGTAAGTGACGTGACCTCGTATGTAGTCAAATATAGTTTATTAGACAAATGAGAGCGTTAAGGAGACGACTGGACTTGAATTTATGCTTAAGTAAATCTTCTGTCATTAATTGGTTGGATAGAGATCTGATCAAGGACTTTTTTTATTAGAACCACTAAAATTTTAATTTCAAAATTTAAAAGACTGGTGTAAAAGAAGGCTATCCAACATCGTATCCAGGGAAACGAAGCATAAAAGAAGGCTATCCACCTATATTCCCAATTGGCCTGGCATAGTCAGAAAAGTAGCTCTCTTTTGAGAAACTCCATTCATTAACCTGATTGGCGATAAGAAATAGCACCTAATGGAATTACTGTTCTTGTGTTACGTTTGTGTTGTAAAATTTTTGGTATTGTGTTTAGTGAAAAAGTGAAGAGAGGTAATTTTTTTATATTTTTTGTAATTTTTTATGAGAGATATTATATTGTAGTATTTTATTGAGAGTTGGTGAAATATTTTGTGAAATTTTTACCTGCAAACGCACCCTAACTTGAACCTGGGCTCGCTCTCCAAAATGCACCATTCCAATTTCCAAAGCATTTCTAGCTATGAAAAAGATAACCATGGAAAAGGGGAAAAACAATTTTGCAATTTCTTAGGACATTCAAAATATTTTGCTTATTGTATTGACACATGGTTTAGCACAGCAACATCAGAGCTAGAAGCCATTGCAGATTGGGTGGCAAATGTTCGACCAACATTAGAGATCATACCCATATATAATCTGTTTTTCTAAATGAACAAATATTTTCTTGGTAGGGTGATAGAATGAAGCATTGGCTGATAAAAGAAACCAGAGTTTTTTCTTAAATAACCTCGACCAAACAGCTAGCATTCTTGCAAGATCAAATGTATTGTTGCTGTGAAGAAAAAATAGTTGATTGTTCAAACAACCACCACCCACAACTGATAAGCTGAGACCAATTGCCAACAACAAAACACTTCTACTTGACAGCGTGAAATTTTCAGAATGCAATTCACAAATGTCTGAACATTTTAGAACTCTCCCTGTCTGCACTGTCCTCCTGAGGTTATCTACTGGAATTCCTCTCTCTCTCTCTCCCTCTCTCACAGTGGGGTGAACCACGGAGTAATGGACCTTCTGGAGGCAGTTCTCACAAGAGATTATCCCCAATATAATTAAAGAAGCTTCCCATTTGAACTGGACTTGAGAAGGACAATCATCCTTCATTCTTTGTAGATTGAAATAGCTTGCAAAGAAGCAAGCCGATTCCTTTTTCTGTTCTTTTTTCTTCTTAGGTTTCCAACAAAGTTTTGCAACCATTCACCAAATTTGGGCAAAGCTGGTATAAATCTTTCAATACTCTCTTCAGTATGAGTCCAGACATTCGAAAAGACGAGTAAGATGTCTATAACTATGTGCCAAATGTTCAAAGTAATAAAAAATATACAAGAAAGCTTTGTCATTTTGTTAGAGAATATAATTCAAATAATAAAATATTTCTCTTCTTATTAACTTAAGCTTTTAGTATGAATGGTAGATTCACGTGGTATCAAAGCTAAGGTACAAAGTTGACCTTGACTTCACACTCTACCTCAATTTCAATTAAATATTACACGTGTTGGGCCTCCCAATTAAAAGAGAATATTACCCACACGTGAAGAGAAATGTTAGAGAATATAATTTAAATAATAAAATCTTTATTTTCCTATTAACTTAAGCTTTTAAAATGTGTAATATATTTATACCTTTTATACATCGAAAGATGGCAGGAGGAAGCAAGGAGAATTTTGCAACCATCGAACCCCATGTCGATATACTTCTAAATTACAAAGACAAATCATACCCAAACACAAATACTTAAAGCATCAATTGCATCGCCCAAATTTAATGAGAAACAAAATGGTAATGGATTTCGCAAGGGGATTTCAAGGAAGTTTTAGTGTCACATCACAAGCACAACACGTAGCAAGCCTCCTGTGTTCTTTGACCACAATCTAACCCCTCCATTCCAAAGCAAAGTCACCAACCCTCATAAATCCCAATAGATACACATGGCTTCAGAGCAATCTCCCAACAACACAAATTACACAATCACAACATAAAGAAAAAAGTGATTTCATGGTTCTCAAATTAAACTAAGCAATCATATAATTCTCTTTCCGTTCAATTCACATTTGGGAAATAAAATGCAGAAGCAAATACTTTTTTTTTTGATAAGTTAGAAGCAAATACAAATAGCAATTTAATTATGCTTACAAGTGCTCCGGTGGATCATTTAATTATCCTCTTCCAACTCAAATTCAATTCAACTGCTTGAGGGTCATACCAGTAGTAAAGAATCTATTTCAGGAAGGACTAGGCAAGAACATATGTTAGAAATAAAAATTTTAACAAAAAAAAAATATTTATACAGATAAGTGAAACATCTAATATGTGAATGCCCAATTTGCCAATTTGATTTATTGATTTTCTCACCTATATTTGATGAGATTACATGAGACTTTATTTATAAGTCATTGAATACAATAGTCAATATTGTTTTAGAAATGTGAGACTCTAACTTTAATACTCCTCGCAAACTCAAGGTGGACACACTTTAAGTTTAAAGTTACAAAAATAATTTAAAGTTACAAAAAGATAACGCCGGAAGAATGCCGGAAGGTCGCCGGACTGATGCCGGACTGATGTCGGATGATCCCCAGACTGATGAGGGAAAGTGCTAGAAGGTCACCGGACTAATGCCGAAAACCTTACTCTGATATCATGTTAGAAATAAAAATTTTAACTAAAGAAAAATTATTTACTGTGATAAATGAGACATCCACTATGAGAATGCTCAATTGGATTTATTGATTTTCTTACTTATATCTGATGAGATAACATGAAACTTTATTTATAAATTATTGAATACAATAGTCCAAGTTGCTTTAACAATGCGGGACTCTAACTTTAATAACATGCTGCCACATGTCTTTTAAAGGTCCAATAACTTGAATTTCTATCAAGAGCCCAGCCAATCAGCCATTGCACACACGACGGACCAAAAATATGCAAGTTAACCGTTTCTTAATAAGAAAAGTAAATATGACCAAGAATTCATCAGCTTATCAATTTCATTCCCGACATTATTTACGATAGAGCTATTTATATCAGCACATCTTTATGATATTTCAGTATTAAGCCATCTTCCACGAAACTCTCGCTCCAAATGCTATTTAGGTAGATGACGAGATTTCTATACCTCTTTTTGATATTTCAGCTAGGGCTGAACAAAATCGGACTGAATTTGAAGTCTGGTTCGGTCCTATTTTTTTTAAATGCGGTCCGAACCGGACTGGATCGGACCGCATTTATTAATATAAATAAAAAAATATTTTTTTTATATTTTTAATACAAATTATAAACTTAAAAAATTTAGTTTTAACCTAAACTAAAACTCTACATTTTATATATCCTTTCCCTTTGAAATTAATCTAAAAAAATTTTAAAAAATGAAATAAAAAATGAAAAAAATAAAATCGGTCCGGCCCACATTTGATTGGACCGGACCAGACCACTTATAAGTGGTCTGGTCCAGTCTTTTAATTTAGGAGAATCGGAAATGCAGTCTTGACCGCATTTCCGATTTGCACCCCTAATTTCAGCACCAATTTCTTCACTGGATGCTGAAGTATCAAAAAGAGGGGCTAAAATCATTCTGACCGTATTCCGGTCCGAAAACCGGACCGCATTTCCAGTTTGCAGCCCTAATTTCAGCACCAATTTCTTCGTTGGATGCCGAAGTATCAAAAAGAGGGGCTAAAATCATTCTGTCATCGATATGTTGTAAGAAACCTAAACTGGTCCACTAGTAGTTCCGACAGATACAAAACGATCCCTTCAACGTCTCAAGAAACATTAAAGAAATAAATAGGGCTCAGAAAAAAGAAAAAAAAATTAAAACCTTTCGTTGAAATAGGAAGAGAAAACGATGACCAACACCAAAACACTTGCATTTTCATTCCAAAACAAAACGACCACTGCCCTGCAGTTTGCATCGTAGCAAAATGTATGGAAACAAAAGAACATTTTTTTCTCCTGACGACACACTAGTAGTGGATATAACCAGAATGATCAGATAGAGCTAATACATAAAGATGCCATCATCTCGGCGATCAAACCAATAGGGAAACATCCTATGTTCATCATTTCATTCTCCAACAACCGGAAACCAACTTGATTCGCATTTTCACCAAAAAAAAACCCAGTACAAAATGCTTGAAAAAATTAATCTTTTATGACGGGAATAGGAAATGAAATACATTCGAAGTACGTAAAATTGCGGTGCAAAATATTTCCCAACTAAAGTTAAAAATTAAATCAGATGATTACAGAAAATAGCACGGGGAGGAGAACGATCAGCTAGAGCTAATACGGATTGATGCCATCCTATCGGCAATCAAACCAATAGGGAAAACCATAATCATCATCTCATTCTCCACCAGCCATTTCAAGTTTTACCTTAATACTATGAAAAAGAGATACATATAAGAGACAACATAGAGATACATATTTATACTCGTGAAATACATGGGGAAGGAAGGGGGTTGGTCGTCAAGCGTGCTTCTACAGGAGAGATGTGCGACAGACCGACGGCGTATTAGGTGGAGATGGCCTAATAGCCGCTGGGGTTTAAAACCCTAACGAAGGAGGTATTTATAGAAGATGACTACGAGTGAATGATGAAATATCAGAAACGCCCTTGAAGTTTCATGTAATATAGGTTGTGTTTGTGTTGAAATATTTTTGATGTTGGGTTTTGTGTTGGTATTGGGTTTAGTGAAAAAGTGAAGAGAGAAATAATTTTTTATATTTTTTGATGGGAGAGAGAGATTATATTGTAATATTTTATTAGAAGAGAGAGAATATTTTGGGAAAAATTGTTGGTGCAAACGAACCCTAACCTCCAAAATACGTCTTATCTTAAAAAATTATAAAATATACTTTTCAATTTTGAACTATACTAAACTATTACTATATTTTATACTTTATATTCTAAATTACTACGATTATACCTACAAAATACCCATCTTTAATACATTACTCTCCGTCTAATTTTACCTATCTCTAATGCATCACTCTCGTCTAATTTTTCCCATCAAATAAAATAGAAATTGGACTTTTTTAATACTAATTGTTAAACATGTTGCATTTAATGGTTTTCGTTATAAAAAATAAGTCAATTCTAGTCCAATTGGACAAAAAATAGATATGCAGTATATTAGAGATTGATAGTTTATAAGTACAAAGTCGTGGAAGTTTGAGGTGCAAACTTATAATAGTTTGTCGCAAAAAATATATATTTTTAAAAAATAAAAATTTTTTGAGTTAAAAAATTCGGCCATCATTCACATACACGAGACTCTAACAGACTATTGATCTAATATCCGCACGAGTTGAATTCAATAACAAATTCTAGAGACTATACATTACCTTGCCTCCCATTTAAATAACTAGTTTTCTGTACAAGTGCGAGGGTTTGAACGAGTAGTGCGTTATCCCACACTCTCCTACCACTTATTGCTTAAGCTACCGAGGGTTACAAAAAAAAATTGTCCATGGAGATGTTAGGTTTCTAAAAAAAATGAGAATTTGAATATCAAAAACCGAAGGGAAGTGAGGATTCAAATCCCCCTCCCCCTGCAGTCCCTGCACCTATTCTTTCGTTTTATTTTATTTTTTAAATACATTTTAAATATTCTATTTTTAATAATAAATAAATAAATTCGAAGTATAAAAAAATAACTTTAAACATCATCATTACTTTTTTTACGCCTCAAAAACTTTTACACAAACATCAATACAACGCTAATATCACCTAAAAATTATCAAAACACTCTAAATCCTACAAAAATCTTCAAAACCAACCTAACCCATATCTTGTTTAGTCTCCTAGAAATACCGAACCCAAGGATAAAACGACTGCCGTTTAGCCATACCCCTTGGATCACTGATCGCGTTTATTAGATTCCCTATGATCTTCCAGTAAGCAACGGAATTGTCCTCTCAAACAGAAAAGCAAATAATCAATTTCCCGTTTTGATTCCCCTCTAGGCTTTCAGATCCTCCTCTCCCTCATTCGGAGCTTTCGACGTCGGCGCTAGTTGTACGGATGACCCGCGGCACGCAACGCGCCAAGCTCTGGTCAGTCCACGTCAGCGATTCCGAGAACCACAACCGCCATATATCACGAACCCGTTGAACATATTAACTACGTCCCTCCACATACAGCTCTCTCCTCTCTAAGAAATGGGCTATCAATCCCTGAAGCGTATCTTCCACAATATTCGTAAGTGATTTTTCTTGTTCAAAGCTCTGTTTTTTTTTTGGTTTCTTTTCTTGGGATATCATGCTGTATAGATCGAACTCGGGTTGGATTTCCTATTTTGGTGTATTCTGTGTCTTAGTGAAGACATTGGTGACAATTAAGCGATTAATTTTCCAGGTTTATTTATCACTTACACGTTGGGACATCCCTCTGTTATTCCCAAATGCTTAAGCCCAGATGATTAGGTTCAATGACAGTTTATTAACCTCTCCGTCTTTTTGTTTTTGCTCAACTTGAGATTGAATTTCCCTCTGTGAACCTCTACAGTAACCACCGGACTACCGTCGGGTGGAAGCTTTTACCAAATCCTCCTCTCATTTTTACGGGTGTTCTTATAGGGTCATGTGTAACAGTGTATGTGCTTTGTGTTCTCTTGTCTTTACAATGCTTCCTGTCTTATCCAGTGTGAAAGATACCCATCATCTCTGCACGAACATACTTTTCTGTCCAAGCGAAAAGGACTATTATCATTCACTTTCCACCACCATCATTAGTTCAAGCTATTACTTGTTGTGGTTGTAAGCACAAGAGGAGTCACTTGATGTAAGACGTTGAGCCATCACTTTAACCTAAAGACGTAAGGCTTTGGGCTTGCGTTTAACGATGTTGTATTAGCCACTTATTCATGCTGTTTTGTATTGGATTGAGTGTATCATGTGTAAAACTCCAAGAAATTTGTATGTGATAAAGGCTAATTCATAAGGAGGGAGTCTTGGAATCCCTAACTGGGTAAATGTTATCAGAACTACAAATAAATTTACTGTCCGCATGTCAGCTGTTTGGAAAGATGTTAGATAGATAGATGTAACACACTGGGAGACAAAAACGTGAGTCCTAGTTTTGTTATAGCAATTACTCATCCCTCAGCGCAAAATAAAACAAATACTCTCTTCTGCCTACTATCCAATATAGACTTAACTACTCACAGTAACACATATATGCTCCAGCATAAATTTGGGCAAAAATAAATTGAGTTTATCCTAGAGTGTTGGATCTGGTATGAACAAAAACTGAGGTTTTTCTTGTTTCAGTCCATGAGAAAATTTCGTTTTGTAATGTTGTGTCTTTTGGCAGATTGCAATAAAACTTTTCTGGGGAGACAAGGAAGGTATCAAAGTTATGCGTATGGTATTCTTAATCGGTTTCAGTTGCAAAGGTCAAAAGCAGATAAGGTTGAAGCAGATACACTGAAAGAAGTTTCTGTGGGTTCTAAAGTGGAGAAGAAGACGGGCAATGATCCTAGGCTCAGCTTAGACAGTTATGAAGACGAAGATCTGAGTGATAGGAAGTGGAGGCTAGAGCTTGCTTGGCTTGCGAAAGCTCTTGAACCAGCTCTACAATTGTGTAGGTGGGATCTGACAACAGGTCTGTTTATGTAGTGGTGTAGTTCATCGGATGTTATAGCATGTGAAGATGATGTTACATTTGGCTTCCTATATGAATTAGTCGTGGCAATCTTGCAGAGTCTAGTGTTATCTGAGTCACTTGGTCTAGCATTGGAACTTTGGAACAAACATCTTACAATCAATGATCTATGGTGGTCATGGAGACTTTTTTAATATTCAAAATTTGCAGGAGATGAAGTTGGAAGCAAATCCCCACCTAGCAGTCGATCTCTCACAGAAATCATTTCAAGCATTCAACGGAGTAAGATTGGAATAGAGGATTGGAGCTTGAGTGATCTTACAATCGGATTATATCTTATTTATCTATGTCAAGCATCTACAAATCCATTTGAAGACGTTAAGGGCGTTCCGATCTCATCTGATTCTACAGTAAATTCGAATCCCTTGTTATATTGCTGATGAAATATAGGCATATGCGCCCCAGTAAATACTATATATATATATTTATATATATGTGTGTGTGTGTGTGTGTGTGTGTGTGTGTGTGTGTATACATATGTGTGAGTGTGCACACGCTTGCATGTATTATTGTACACACACACACTCCCACACGTGCGTGTGTAATTCTTCATGCTGTCTGCTCATGTTACTTGCATAGAATTTCATTTCTGTAATCCAAAGTTCTTATTTGCTTATGTTTTCTTAATTTAGGTGCAAGATCTCATCTACCATCTGGAGTTAGCTAAAGGATGTTATAAGGGTAATGCTTCAGGTCTTGCAAGGAACAGCATGATTCGAGAAAGCAATGTTTTGAAATTTGTCAAAGATTCCAGTGTGATGAGGCCTGGATATTATGTTGGGATTGATACCCGTAGGAAACTTGTGATTCTTGGAATCCGCGGCACTCACACTGTCTCTGACCTTATCACTGATATTGTTTCCTCAAGTGATAGAGAAATGACATTTGAAGGTTACTCCACCCACTTTGGCACAGCTGAAGCTGCTCGTTGGTTTCTCACTCATGAGATAGGAACCCTTAGGAAATGCTTGGAGAAATATGAGGTGATGAAGATTAACTTCACCTGTTTTCAGATATTATTATCTTCGTATCCTCCACTTTTTTATTTTGAAATTATCAGGATTTTGATGTCATTTTAGTGAGTCCAATTCATCAACAGGGATACAGGTTAAGGCTCGTGGGTCATTCTCTTGGAGGTGCTACAGCATCTTTACTAGCAATAATGCTTCGAAGAAAGTCATCTAAGGAGCTTGGATTTAGCCCTGACATTGTTTCCGCGGTTGGATATGCCACTCCACCATGTGTCTCCAGTGAACTTGCTGAAAGCTGCTCTGATTATGTTACAACTGTTGTTATGCAGGTAGGTGGATGCTACTGACATCTGTCAATTATGCTATTTGGAAGAAGCAAATCTTTTTGTGTTTTTGTGAGATTATTGTTTTGGTAATTTTTCTTTCTTCCTGTTTTCTGTTTTCTTAATTCTTCTGGTATTTCCTTCTGTTCAGGATGATATTATTCCTAGGTTAAGTGTAGCTTCTCTAGCAAGACTGAGGAATGAAATCCTTCAAACTGATTGGTAAGCTAAAACTGACCTCTGCTGAAGCTAACACTACCTTTCTTTTCTGGCATGCTGAAATCCTGTAAGCACGTCAATCAGTCTACTGTTTTTGGGAATATAGACATTGTATATGCCAAGAATCACAACTTTATATTAACAAATTTGGACTTGAATTCTCAATAAATCTCCAGCTTTGGGGACTCAATTATTCAGGAGTTTGAAGTTGCAATTCGAGATTGATACTTTGGATATTTGGAATTAATTTTAGGAAATTTCAAATTAACATGCAATTCGAAATTGAGCCTAGAAGTCTAGGTTGTGATTTCATTGCCATCATGAGGGCATATTAACAAATTTGGTATGCAAGGGTCTTAAGTTATTGTATAAATATAATTGATACTTTTTAAATGTCTTGCTGGGATAATCACTAGAACTTTTGATTTTCTTTAGGTAGAATTTTTCTTGAATAGTCTGACCCTTGTATATTGCCTTATACCTTTTAAAAAATAAAATCAAGTTTTGTCATGATCTGACGTTCTCACTCTACATGTAGAAGTGCCATAACTCCACTTTGGTAATAATTATTAGAGTTTACAGAATTAATCGAAGAGCTTAAAGACTACACTGATCAGTTTGCTATAGTTATACATCCTGAAAGTGCCCTCACAGGTTTCACTCAGTTTCCATTGCTTTAGCTTTACTCACGTCAGTGTCATATTTTGATGCCGTTCTTACCAAAAAAAGGTTTTTATAAAGGCCTTCCAATATTTCAGGAAGATTATTGGTAACCACCCTACTTGTGAAGGGGTTAGTGATCCTTGTGTAGTATATTGAATCTAGGGTCCTTGCTGTATAGATAGTAGGTTCTGTTTGAGGTGTCACTTTTATATGCTTGGTAATGGAAAAGGATTAATGAAATCTCTGTTCTTTGAATTTTGATAGGATGAGTGTGGTTGAGAAGCAAGATTGGAGGAATGTAATAGATTTGGTTACAAATGCAAAGCAGTTTGTATCTTCCGTGCAAGATGTAGCTCGCAAAATTGCTGATTATGCTAACTTTAGGAACGACAGATCTTCTGGTAAGCTTGCCCTGCACTCTTCCAAAGGTTCCAAGACTTATTGAATTAACATTGTCAGCTCTTGCTTTAGATTGTGCGAATAATGACCAAGTGGTTGTTTGTGATTGACAATTCTTATCTTAGTGGTTCTGCAATAAATTATTCTCTTCTAAATGTCAAGGTCTATCTGGAAATGTCAAACAGAGGAGAATAAATTATTATCATAGTTGGTTCAAACTTGTTGGTGGTTTTCTTTTTCTCTTCTTTTTCTTTCTGGGAGTTTTTTTTACAATAGATGGCTCACAAGTTTGAACCTCCTCTCTCTCACATTTTGTGTATCTGTGTCTGTTGTGACATGTGTTCAACTCTATCTCTCCCCCTTTTTGGTATCCTTTCTGCCTCCCTCAGGGTTGTCCTTAGGGAAGGTAATTTGCTACATCAGAGAAGCCTGTAAAAGTATGGACTGAACTGCTTTCCAGAGTACATTTTGATTTTAGAAATGAGTTACGGAATTTACGTCAATCTAGTCAAGCTGCTTATTGTGCAATAATCAATATGGTTCTTATCTACATAGATAGATATTTGCCCGCATACATATCCACAAGGCCTTCTTACTAAACTGCCACATTTTGCATTCTCACCAAATGTCATTTTGATATCTGAAACAGACGTTTCCCTCAGAAAGGAGTCACCTGCTGCTCCTGTATTCCCTTTAACCTCAAAAACTACAAAAGAGAATGCTGCCATCATTGGAGAGAAAGGAGCTACTTCTACTGTGTCTGAAGAGTTATTTGTACCAGGGACTGTTTTCTATCTAAAGAGAAATGCAGAAAACACTCGGGATGGCATCAACAGTGAGTTCTTCACCTTATGGAAGAGGCATCCAAGCGAACATTTTCAGAGGATAGTTCTCTCAAGCAACGTAATTTCAGACCACAAATGTGATAACCATTACTATGCTTTAAGAGATGTACTTAAAGGTTTGCCAGGGCCCAAGGACGAAGGTATTTGCCGATAACGGAAAAAAAAACAAAGAAAGAACTGGTGTTGAGAAATCCTGTACAAACAATCCGAATTGTGCGAATTAAATGTGTGAATACATTTGGTTGGATCCATGATACAATCTTTTGAAAATTCAATCTGTATGTTCATATGAGGGATCTGTTCAAAGAACTTTCATTTAGAGTACTTCTTTACTCCAACTTAATACATTAATAATTGTATTTTGTGGTTTATATAATAATTATGAATCGATTTGGATAAAGCTCGGGGTGAAATTATGTAATTATCTGTTGGTCAAGATTCATTGAATGGTTTTACTATACAGTTTTTCTGTTCTTTTTGGTATCACACTCTTCCTTAATTCTTATGCATGCCTGTCTATGAATGCTAGTTTTGCTAGTCCTGCGATTTACTTGATCTATTAAATCGTTTCAAATCCTGACAGCGTGGTACCCGAATACAACTGTAGAGAATCTGCTGCTGCTATCTTTCTTGGGTTCTTTTAGTAGCTGTTCTTTTGCTTCAGCAAAGGTGGTATATAAAAGAGAACTGAATCCCCCTCTACGGTGTGATGCCTCCCAGTAGGTTAACCTTCTGTGCTTAATTTGTCGTCGTTCCTGTTATTTTGGGCCAGATATGGAACCCAGCAAAAGCCCCAGCGAAAGATAAGATGAACCCATTCTTCTGTGATGGAATTGAGTAGGTAATTGCAATTTATTAGTCTTTTTAGGAGTGTGCAATACATAAACAGTGAAAGATAAGCCTTTTGTTTTAACTTTTAATGGAGCTTTCCCACAATACCTACCTTTATAAAGGATATGTCTAATCAAGCATTAATGGCTGTACTCGTCGCCACTGCTAGGGTAGCCCTAGCCCTAGGGTCGTGTAGCATCCAAGGTAGAGTGGAAGAAAAATTGGGAGCAATCAATGAGACTCTTTTGTACATTAAGAATTAGATATTCTTGAGTTTCAATAAATAGTGAAAAAGTTGAAACACAAATAAATTAAAAAGTTGATCAGTAGTGGGAGATAATTCTCAACTCAAGATGAATTTTGAAGGAAAATAATCACAATTCCCAGAATGAGTAAAACATGTTACATTGATGACCAAATTTTCAAGATTATAAATTCTTTAACAAGTTCAATTAATGTAGCTCGAGTCATATAAAGTGAAGGTTTTATATAATCTTTTACTCGATAAGATAACAAAAAAAGTACCATATATCTCAATCCCACTTGTCCCATTACCAGTACCTAAGCTACCCTAAGGCCACTTTTAGCCGGAAATTACTTTAAAAAATGGCCTCTGGCTCGTTGCTTTTAGGAGTACTGATTGTTCCAGAATCATTTAATAAAACTGGTAAAACCAGAACACAGCTTGGCTTTGTTAGCTGGGCCTGATCTTAGGCATGCAGCGAAAGCACCAAATCGTGGCCTAGCCCAAACTTAGAACGACGTACGATTGCTTGACCTGGTTGCTGAACAGCTGGTCAAACCCTAAATGCTAACAGAGCGAGTGCATGTCATTGGCCTATCCGAATAACTTTTTTTTTTCTAGCACTATCCGAATAACTTGAATTACGTGTATTTTACGCAAATGGTAGAAAACTTTATACACTACACGCGACATAACTAAGTTATGATTGATTGTAATGCATTTGCCAACTCATGATTGTTGAACTGCGAGAGCATTTGTTTTTTCGTGATGAAGAAATTAGTCATTATTTTTTAGTTTTCCTTTCAGCCAGTAGTTCTCGAGTAATGTTCTTCTAAGGTACGATAGAAAATTCATATAAGGAGAGAGAGAGGGAGAGGGAGAGTGGGGTGGGGTGGGGGGGGGGGGGGAGATGGCCGATGGGGTTCTGGTGGGGCATACATGTTCAATAAGATTAGACCAACATGAAGTCCTAAGGAAACTTGTTCTAAATTCAAACTAAACAATCTTCTATTTTAAACATCGAGACAAAGTAGCTGGACCCCAAAATGGAGTTCTAATAAAAAGAAACTTCTTTCTAAATCAAATCGAACCGTATATTTTTGCTTTAGTTTTAGATTTCCTGACCCAGAACTCCCATATTACCACCACTACCGGTTAATCCTTTGGTCAAAGAATCCATCAAATCGTGTTCACTTGTGCCTTGGACTGTATATCAGCTTCTCCAAGGTTGTCTCCGCCTGTGATTAGCTTTCTTAGACATAAAGCTTAAACCAAGTCTACATGTAACGGAAAATCCTTCACAAACAAAAACAAATCCATCACTCTCACAAATCTTTCTGTTTCCCTCTTGATATGATAACCCAATTATCTTTATTATTCCCAGTAGAAGTTATATCCGTCCCGATATTAAGGTTTAGACTTTGAACGATTGCACCCCATTCAAACTACATTAATTTGTATATGGCTGTGCAATGAAGTTATGTCAGATGATCTAAAATATATTTGAAATTTTGAAGCATTTGTTTGTACCCCTGAAAACGAAGTTTCTTGTTTATGTTTCTCAATCATCACGTATGCAGTAGCATTTTCACCTGCTTAATTATATGTGGCAATTGGGATCCAAAATCGGTGGTCGAACTTCTAGGGTTTGCTTATAGAAGTTGCAAAAAGATAGGGTATTAAATTAGAAATGTAGCTTTCACAAAGACCTCAATGTCTAATCTAGCTTATATGTATATAGTTAACTCTGTTTTAACCCGTTCCTTCAGCCTGCAGATTTATATATATGTTTGTTTTCTTATTGGGTTTGAATATTGCAAGGAACTTGTGGGGGGACTAAACAATGGAGGTTTTAGCTTTCTTCTAGATTGAGAACAGAACCTGCAGGAATAAACAAACCCTAGATACCATGGCAATCATCCATTACACGTGCAATGGCCCCATGTGCAACCTGGATGTCGGCTTGACTGGTCTTAGTGGAACAGTACCTGTCTGCATCATTTTCCAGCACCATCTTTTTCCATACAACCTAACGTGTCCTTCCTTTGAAAAAAAGAAAAGGGAAGAAAAACCTAGCTAACGTGTCTTTACTTAAATTTTTAGGTGGGCTACGGAAGCAGATGGGATTTCTACTTCTCTAGATTCTTAATTCGTGCTATTTATATCATTATTTTTGGATTTTCCGGCAACTACTTTGTATTTAATGCAAAAATGACATCATCGAGGAATTGGTATACATTGTAGTGATTCCTTAAGGGATATGATAAGATTTGAATTCATTAATTATTCTTATTGCATTTTATAAAATTTAATCCAAGATAGTGAACAGAAAGCGATGCAACAATGAGCAATTGAAGTACCTCATTATTAATTTCTTAATATTTTTAGTTTTTGTTCCTTGTCACGTCTTGTTTTTGCATTTTCTAACCGTTAGTACTCTTATCTATAAATCCAAAGTCAAATTCTTTTAATATTTCTAAATCAAAAGGCTAATTAGATTCAAACTCATTGCTATATATTTTTACTCCTATATATTGTTCAATAAAATGATACCAATTCCCTTGAAATTTTCAATGAATAGAAAATATTTACCATGTTTACTTTAGAACAGTAAACAGAAATTTTCATAATATATATATAATCTATTAATATAAAATATGTAGTCGGTGTGGAGCACGAGATGACATTGCTATGTAATTAACTTCTTCTTTTTTTCTCTAAGTTGATATGTCATTAATTAACTTTATTTGCAAGGGTATTATTTTTTCTTAACCTGTTCACAAGATTTTTGACCAAAGTCCTTGTAGGTTTCTTTAGTTCACTTCCCGCTGACGTTTTCGGTTTCTTCGGAAAAGAGTACGACTCTTATTTTATCGTTTACCAAACAGAGTCCGAAGTTCCGAGCTGGTGATGACGTGGATGCCGCTCTGATGGGACCCACTGGTGAAAAGAATGTACCTACAGGCTGCAGGGCCACACATGCGGTCAAAATCAAAGAGATACTGATGAGGTGCAAAATTTTCTGTTCAGCACGTGCACCTCGTTTCGGAGGAATGAGTAGTTTTTTTCTTGTCCTTTTAGTTGTTATTTAATTTTTGAACAATTTTTTATTTAGTTTTGTTTTTTCAATCGGGTCAGTTTTCATAATCTTTTTCTCCCAAGGCAGCTTTTGTTTGTGTAAATATTTATGCCGCGAGTTGGGCTTGGTTCTTCTTTTAAAATTCCATGCAATATTTTCTAGACTTTACATTATTGTCGGGGAAATAAAATTAAGCTCCTGGTTGGGATTCAAATTGATCGATTAAAAAGAAAGTAGACAGAAACCTAACTAGAAAGAAACCCTTTACCAACCCAAGCTTTGGTTTGTGATAGTACTGCTCAATAACGTCATTAATTTGCTTTCTTTGAGTTTGATCAACTACTATACGCTATGTCATGCTTTATATTTTTGTGCAGACAGGCGAGCATGATTGGGATTCCATCACAACCTTAGTTGTCTCTGCAAATCTAAGAGACATGGTTTCGTGTTTAAGATTACTTATATCACTCATTGTCCTTAGACAAACAGCTCAAAACCAACTCTTTTGTTTTAAGGTAATTCGCTCTAGCATGCTAGAGGTGCAAAGTTAATTCACAATAAGCAGATTGTTGGAGGGGAACAAATTTTGTCTGTCATTGTTCATCCAAATATAATCGAGGATGAGGGAAACTAAAGACCATCTGGCTGGCTGCCTCCTGGCATAATTAAACAACAAACCTTAAGAGTGAAACTGAATTATTCTCGACTTTGAAGTTCCCTGAATAATTATTAGCTTTGAAGCTCTTTCAATGAAAGAAGATGGATAAGAAAAGAACAAAAAAACAAAAGAAGCACAGATAAGAAAATTAAGTAGTGGATATTGTTACGTTTGGTTCGTGGTGAAAATAACAATATCATGTGCAAATTAATCTCTGTAACCTTTGGAACCAAATGCTCGTTCTTCGTTGATCTTGCACGCTAATATATAAAGTGGTGGACCATATATTAATTTCTGGAACATGCCACGCACTGTGTTTCTCACAATTATTATCATGGAGACCAAATGGAGGGTGGGACATCCGATTGTCAACTAAAGGCACACATGTCATACGTGCAGCACCTGCATGCTTATTCCCTCGCTTAATTGGCTAATCTAACAAGTCGGAGTACTAGTTTCGCTGGAACCACAGACAGAGAGTTTATAGTGTAAGGAGCTTGGCTTTCGCAATTGCTTTTTGGCACTTGTTAACTCGAGACGTACGTACTGTTTGCTTGTTCTGTAACATAGTCAATCTGCACTAATTATTACGTTTTCAGTGTTTGTTTAGGTGTGCAGGGAATACCCTTTTGCATATTCTGGCTTAAATTTTAGCATCTGGCCGTATACATCTTGGTCTGACTAAGATGTCCACAGAGTTGGATATCCCAATAATTACACAAAAGGGGAACGAAGATATGGCAATTATATCACATCATAATCTGTACGCAAGAATATTTTAGAAACTATGATCTTGGCTGTTGTGGGTATTGCCAGCATCTAATTAAGTCATACGGGTATTGCCGGACAAATGGCTAGGACTTAAATGGCAAGTTATTTGTGGTGGTCTCTAACACATGGTGACCCACCACCTCAGGTTAGAAGGTGAATCCAGACTTAAAAGATCAGGATGTAAAAAACAAGTTCAAGGGAAAGGTTATCATGTGAATTTGCAGTACTCAATTACTATTTGAATTCATGGGTCTTTAAGTGGGAGGACATCAAATCATCCCAAAAAGCAATACAGGCAAATTATATTCTGTATGAGATTCAAAATTTCAAACAGGGTTTAGGCAAAGTGATTCTAATTCGGTTCTGTGTCTTTAATTTCATTCTTTTTATCTTTAGGCTTTTCAGACAAACATGGCTTATTTATTGTATGTAGGAGAAAGTACATAGGAGGCGTGGCCGAATTACAAAGTTGTATCCACTTTATGCTGTGGGTGATCATGAGAGAGAGATGATTTTTAAGAGAGAAGACGAAGTCGTGCAGGTAATTTATTTCTTAATTTCCAAAAGAAACACACAAAAAGGCACCTTTGGATTGCCAAAAGGCCTATCAAGACTTTTAAAATTTTTAAGCCGGAATAAAGTTCATGAGACACATGATTATAAGTTTATGTCGTGCTCCTTTAAATATATCAGTCGAACCCTTAATTATTGTCTAAAGGTGATTAATTAATTATTGATAATTCCGCATTAATTAACACGCTTTATTGTCTCCCAAGATCATTCTTTCTATTTCATGCTAAAGTGGCCAACAAGTACTACACATGACTGAAAGCCATTCTTCATTGTTGGAGATAATGGCTGCCAATTGAGCTGGCTTGTTGATGCTGCAAAAGACCTCGCCAGCTTGATACGACCAACTGTGTTGGCCAATTGTGGTCATAGGTTAAACTCGTCATCATCCTATATATATATAAACTGATCTTTTAAGATCAGGATTAACTATATATGTACAATTCGCTGTAGTTTTGTTTTATTATAGGTTATATTTGAGTGTACATAGTCCATTAATTAGGTAATGTTTAGCTCACTGTAGTTTGCCCTAATAATCCCCAAAATGCTTTCTATGCTAATTTGCAACATTCTGGGGAACGACATGGCCTTGGTCGAATGTCTTTCGGTATATACCTTTGACAACCAACAGTAGTACTACTTAAACCTAAATAGTTTCCTCAAAAACTACAATACTTAATGGTCGAGAACCCCATTAGTATCATTGAGAAATTTTATAAGAAATTGCAATAGTTTTTGGCGAGAAGATCAAAGATTCAACTCTATCTAGTTGAGTGGGCTGTCTTCACAATATCCCAAAACTTAAAAAGAAGAATTACGAGAAAGAACAGATGAAAGTCTTATTTGGGCGACACAAATTGTAGCATATAGATAGAAGCTGTATATAAGATCGATTGACTTTTCAAGAGCATTTTTATAATTTTTTTTTGGTAGGGGGAGGGGGTGAGGTTGGTGTCATTATTAGAATTTGGGTGTGGGGTCAACCTGCACATTTGGGCGAGGTCTACATGTTGGTGCCTATATGTGACACAAGAAAGCGATTGAAAGCGATTAATGATTATACATAAAGCTTAATTAATGATAATAATACAGCATTGCCAGACAAGCTGTACCTCCAAAGCCTAAACAAAACAAAGATCAGAACAGGGAAATCCTCTCCCCTTCTTTATCTCTCGATCTCCTATTTGTGCTTCCCTTAGTCAAGTGTTCTCTATTCCCGTATTGTCACTATCTTTTGTTCATTTCAGTTTTGGAATATGCTTCTTTTCTTTGTCTGCTTTGTTCCATTATTGTTTGATGATTATGATATCTCATGTCCTTAATGCATATCATAAATCCACGCCTGATTAAACCCGTTAAACACGATCAATAATAGCAGCAAACTCTTAGCATATGCACTCTCCCTTAGTCCCTTTTCACTATTAGAGAATAACTCGGTTCAACAAATCAACTCTTCAAATTAACTTGGTATTAGTACTTTTACGTTCAGAAAATTACAGTATCATGAATATCGTCGAGATCTAGTAGGCAGTAGCCATCGTTGTGGAGGAGATCAATAATGACACCGGCCAGGGATTCATCTTTATGGGTGTAATGCATTGTTAGATGTATGCCCTCAAAACTAATCTTTTTTGTATAATTATGAGATAATTATTCTTGTTGATTAATCATTTGTATAATATTTTGGGTACCTGAAATGACATAAGATGTCATATTTATAATGACATTAGATGTCATATTGTTGAGCAACATTGTAGAAAAGTTATACCAATGATTAATGAATCGGAGGCGGGGAGTATGACTTTTCGGATCCTTGTTGACTTACTTTGTTCTAGACCGAGGTACATGATAATGTACAAATATGTCTACACTCGTTGTGTCTCTATAAGATATAATGATGGACTTCGTGCAATGTAAGAGTACATGCACTGAACCGGATCAAATATGAATACTTTTTGGAAACGATCACTGATATAGAGAATGATATTCAACACAATTAGCTTATGTTGTCCTTAGACCTGAGAGAGTTATGCAGGTTTGCTTGTTGTGTACTTGTGCTTTGACTGAGTCATTTGGTGATGATCTTTCGCAGATCAAATATTCCAGATAAGGTTGGGTCTTGTGCATAGTAAGTGAATTTGTATAATTGTTCAATACGGAATCCATCAGTCTCTTGATGAGGCAATATATGCATTATGTTTGTATATTTTTAGACTCATATAAAAACGCTGGGCAACGAGATTTTGTTAAAAATATTTTCACGATTTTACTTATATTATATATTAAGTAAATATTTGCGAAAATAATTTTGGAAAGTTTTGAAAATCCAACTTGGTACAGACTGAGAATTAAGAATTATATGAGCTAGGGACTTAATCGGTGATATTATTTCGATCCTATTAGCTCATGTGGAATATAGTATGATGGAAGGATAAATAAACATATAATTGTTAGAAAAAAGATTTTACAAAAAACAATCTCATTATCTCGGGAGTCAATTGTGATATGTTAATAGATATGATCACAATTTGTATAAGCCCATACATTCGGATTACAAAATATAAGGGGGTTTAATGAAAAAAAGTTTTTCATGATGATCCTACTGCCGAGATTTGAGGTCTCTAAAGATCCCGCGCTATAGCACAGTTGAGTTTTGAGCCAGGTATTTTAAATAGCTCAGAAACTCATTTGAGAGAGATAATGATTTCATTTTGAACTTGAGAGTTTCTCTCTCTACATAATCTCTCTCTAAATTCTCTCTTAAACATGTGTGTGTAGATCTGAAGGAGACAAAACACTTGGGCTGTTTTGATTCAACGATTGTTTTCGCTGCGATCTCGCGTTCCAACATGCATATGGTCACACTAGAGTTTATATAACAAAACAAATAGATGAATAGCTTTAACCATGCCATGAAGATCGAGGACCCCGTATATATGTAACCATATATAGGTCCTATGTTTATTTCCTTGGTAATTACCTAGATTAGAAACTTAATTAATAAGTTGGAAAAGAACAGGAGATGGAGAGATAACATATATATGTATAATCTTGCCTGATCCATGCATGAACTTCACCGGGGTTTGGGTTAGCTAGCCTATGAATAGTTTAGACTAAGTCTCATTTTAAGGAAATAGATTAAACCTGTCTGACTTAAACTAGTTAAGACTACAAATGTTGTCAAATCTAGAAAAGATAGCTCGTGGTCCTATTATAGACCTTCTTTTTGTTATTCTCAATTTAGGAATTAATTTTGTATTTTAATAAGAGTTAATTAGGAGATCATAACATTGTTTATATGTTAAACTCGAAATCCTACTGAATGGTAGGTTGCACTTTTCACTTGAGTACCATACTTTTCAGCCCGTTTGATAGACAACGAGATAAATTATAAGTTATCTCGAAAAGATAAAAAAGAATGCTACTTATCTTAAAAGATTAAGCTTGATAGAAAATAATGAATATACTCTACTTTATCGTTAGAAGAAATTATTCAAATGTTAATGTGGATAATAACTGTCTCACTAGGTTATGCACCACCACCGCCCTGTTGTCTTGATTGGATATATGCATAATGGAGCAAATTAGCTTGAAACCCTATCATATCTCAAAGTCCAAACTACTATTGTGGACCACAGTCCTCCTGCCCTACCTGCAAGAAAGATAGATATAATAACTTTCGCATCTCCAGATATAGAAGAAGAATGAAATCAACTACCATGGGGAACTCTAGAGATTGTAGAAGAGTAAAACCTATTCATAGGACTAGGCCGAAGACCTACAAGGGGGAGAGAGGGCCCTGACACAAAAGGTCTTGTAAGAAACATGAAAGCTAGAATCGCTGAATTTTATTTCTTTCTGCATGTCTTAATCCAACAGCAACTAATTTGACTATTCGACGTTATGAGCTTTCAGATCCCAAAATAAATATATGCTCACTAAATCTCCTTAAATTAACCTGACCTTCATTGGTCCATAGAAACTAATGGATATATGAGACCATACGTTAGGGAACTCTAGACAACTGTGGAATGGTTGGGCGTTGTTCCCGAATTTAACATACAATATCTATATTTAAATGTCCATCGATGTACAATTAATAATTAACTAACTACAGCATATAACACCCACTTGCCCTCTGCAATTATATATATATGGTTCTGTTCAAAATATGCTGACTTCCTTAATCATCCCCAACACTTCTGTTCAGATCAGGGGTCCTAAAATGCATCCTCCATAAGTGCCTCGAAAAAGACGATGTGCCAACGAACAAGAGCCGAGAGGTCATACATAAATCCACAGGGGAGAGAGAATCTATAAAGAACAATAAGCTGAAAAAACCAAAAAAAAAAAAAAAAACCGACCGCGAATTGGAGCAGCAGAACCAGCTGAAAAATCTGAGTCAGTACTAATTAAAGTGCCTCTGGTTGAGTGCAAGTGCAATTATACAATGATCGTACAGTACTCGCAAGAGGAGGAAAATCTCCCACAAGGCTTCCATGCTGTAACAAAGATAAGGAATTAAGCAGGAGAGTCAGTCATCTAAAGGACGTACGTTACAATTAAATTATGTTAATTTCTCCTTAACCTCAAATTATTCTTCAGATTATTAATTAAGGAAAAATGTACCTGCCAGCCCCTAGGGTTGAACTTTTCTCAATCTGGTACTTGGGCTTTCATTCGTTCCACAGAGATGCCTGGACTTTGTTTTTTTTTTGAAGACTTTCTATCAAGTCAGGCCCAACTTTGTGACGAAAAAGAACGATCTGACTTATTAATCTACGTCACCATCCTTTCAAATCACGATACGTGTCGAAATGACATATCAGAACGCCACGTTCGCTGAAGACACGCCAGGTTGTCCAAATTCTCCCCCCTCCAAAATTAACTGGTGCATCTTCTTCTTCAACGGAACAGAACTCTTACTCGAACCCTGACCTCCCGTCACCCTTTTCTCCACCGAGTTCCAAGATTCGTTCCGGCAAAATATGATGATTCCAGTGAAGAATTAGAGCAGCAAAGAGAAATGTTTTTAATAATCAACTTGGGTGTCAACGTGATCAAGTCTACTGCTCTGTAAAGCGGAGTCCATTCAACACAAAAGCACGTAGGGAATTAATTAGGAAGCCCAAAGTTGCAGCCAACAACTCTGTCCTTTTGAAAGAGGCTCCATCTCTTTTTAGAGGAATCCTTTTATCAAAAGGTGGAAGAAAAATCTTATGGGGGGTTTTTGTGTGTTTTAGAGTTTTTTGTGCGCAGTAAAAGTTTTCAAACCCCATGGACTGGCAGATACATTTTCCCATTAATTAGTTGCGTACATTTGGGTCATCCACGTGGAGAAGGATTTGGTCTTATCATTGTACACGTTGCCAGTGCTGTACTTTTACATACATAGAAACATGTACACGCAAACACTTATATACGCAACTAATTCGTACTTTTACAATATTATTACATTCATGCTGCGTATATGCTCAATTAGTGTATCTGAATCTAATTATTGTCTCAATTTGTCGAGGGACACAAAGAAGTTCAGAGAAGTAAAACGGTGAAGAATCTTAAAATTTGTCCAGTGGAAGGAGCGGACAACCTCTTCTGCTTTTGGGTAATTGGTAGGTGTTAAAGTCCCCAAGAGTACAAAAGAGGGCTTAGCCCATAATTATAGATATATCAAGCTTAGTAGGCCAGTATGACACCAAGCCTATGTCTCGATCTGGACCGCACAGTGAAGGCTCCTATAAGTCACAACTCGAGAAGGTAAAAATAAAGCTGTATATTATGTTACTCCCGCAAGCTCCACAAACCTGCAGATCGGACAAAGCGAATATATTGATCTTCAACCAGAAGCTTATCATGACGAAGAAAACACACTTGACGGTGACGATTGTTTTAATGCTGTAACAGTGTGGATCTAACCAAACAATTTTCCCCTAAATTCCTTCTTTATTTCATTCTCTCAGATCCTAGCATATTCAATTTCTAAATGTAGCCGAGGTTATCACAGAGGGGACCATTACATTCAGAAAAGGAGGCATACTATATCCAATCATAAAGTAATGCAGAAATGGGTTTGGTTTATGCTAGCTCTTTTGTCCTATAAGGATGTTAAATGGAATCTTATTTGAAAGTATAAAATTTGGGATGTGGGAGTGATATAGAGTTTAATACTGAAAACTGTAGCCCATTAAGGAAACCTAATCTAATTAAGTATACATTATAACATACTCCACCCCCCTCTTCCTGTGGTGTTTATAAACTTGGTGATAATGCATTGCGCAAAGCCAAGAAAGCAAACAATTAAGCACCAAAACCCCAAAAGATCAAGATGACAGGTTCTGGTTCTCCTTGTGGTGCCTGCAAGTTCCTGAGAAGGAAATGTGTCAGAGGCTGTGTTTTTGCCCCTTATTTCTGCCATGAACAGGGAGCTACCCATTTTGCGGCCATTCACAAGGTTTTTGGTGCAAGCAATGTATCAAAGCTGCTTGCTCACCTCCCGGTGACTGATCGCTGTGAAGCGGCAGTCACAATCTCATATGAAGCTCAGGCTAGGCTCCAAGATCCTATTTATGGCTGTGTTTCACATATATTTGCTCTCCAACAGCAGGTTTGTCCCTTTGACTTTTTCTAGTGTTTGATGATTGAAACCCTAACTTGTGTTTGTTCCTAATCTAATAAATGGTATTTTACTTTGTTTATGCAGGTTGTCAATCTTCAAGCTCAACTTGCATCTCTTAAGGAATTACAAGCAACTCAAAGCAGCTTTCTCAGCGACTCTGGTAGTGCAAACCTAGCTAATGCAAAGTACTATGCAAAACCTTCTCACCCACCAGATGTCCAAAGTTGGTTTCACTCAGAAATTACCAACATAGTACCACAATTCAGTCCAAATATTACCAACAATGCCTCAACAAATGCATACAACGAGAATGTGCCCATGGAAAACTCTTTCGGGAACTATCGAAACTCAATCATCCCCGAGGAAAATGCCTCATATGCTAGTAATGAAGAGGCTTCTCATTCCATGTCTTCTCTTGATTTGCATAAAAACAACAGACAATGGACTCTCCAAGATGCTGATGATCTTCAGTCAGTGGCCTTTGGCTATATTCAACATTCATGAAGGATAGGTCTTAGCACAAGATTGTATAATCGGTGAAGAGGACTTGTTAGTTTTTGAATTGCTGCTGCATAATTTGCAACATGCACTTTTGTGGCCATAAATAAGTTAGAAACCCTAGATATGTTCATACATTTGGAAACCCTAAAATCAACCCTATGATTGTTTTGTTTAATCTAGTGTAATCTTGGATATGGTGTACTTCTTTGACAAAGCTGGAGAAGATATATATACTTTTATTTCGGCCATTGCTTTGTTTTTATATATATGGATCTAGCTAGTAGAGACCGTAAAATTTTGACCTAATACATACAGTTACCTATACTTTCCCTTTATAAACCAAAGAAGTTGCTATTGAGATTTGGCTGGCATGGGGTTTCTTTTTTTTTTTTTTAAATGAAAGATCTACTTCTTTACAAACCCTAGTTGTTGAACTTCATTATCAGAGCTGAGTGACCTAGACTTACTTTGTTGTGACACTATAAGCTAGCTTCTTAGATACGGAGAAATAGCATTCATGTTGTGTAGTAAATAAGTTGCTTGAGCAACTAGCTTCACCTAATTGTCACATTGAAGAAGCTTTTGGAGAATAACATAGTTTCTAGTGTCTGCACGATTTCTGTTGATTATTTCCATATAAACCGTCTTCTAGTTTCTCTCCCCTGGTGGTTTCTAAGCATCTGAATGGCTGTTCTCACTTTGCTCTTATAAGAAATTAGATGCAATGGGTATATCTGCAGAGACACGATATCAAAATCAATATCTATACAGTTGAAGAATTACCACAGTAACTAGCTTACTTATCTAATTCTTCTTTTGATCAATGAGCTTCCGGGCATGAATTCTGCAGCTTTTCTCGCTCTCTGTGACCATTACTTTACTAGCATCTTGTTTTTCTTTTTTCACGGTTATAACCAAACATATGGACGACTGGAACTAGTTAGGTGATGAAAATTTAATTTTGCCAAAGTACACATCTACAGTTGTGCCAATCTTGGACACAAACATTACACAGTACATCATGTTTTCACTAATATAACCAGCTCCTAAAAAAGATCCCCCCTTGTGAGTTAAAAACCTTCATCAACGTCTTAGTTGTTTCTCTCAGGAGCTTTTTCATGTTTCTTCAAGCTTGTAGTTGATTATATGTTAGCAGACTACTTTAGAACGCTGAAAAAATGTAATACTCAACTTGGGGAACGGATTGACTTCGGAGGCAATCCGTTTCCCTCAACTTGTCCTTATACCATATTGCAAGTTCATCTGATCAACGCCCAGCCAACTCTACCTTGCCTTTCTAGCATGTTGAAGTATTGCACCTAGGGGGTTTTTTTTTTGTGCCTTTTTGTTGATTTTAATTTATAGATGGACAAAACCTAGAAATTATAAGGCTATCTCCATTTTCATCCCCATCATCATGAAAAATGCTCCTGAGAATCATCGATAGAGTGTATATCCATGCTGCATTCGGAAGCATTTGGAGAAACATAATCAGAATATCCAAAAATCCATTGCATGCTTGTATTCTTGTGCTGAAAATTATTAATTATGCATGATTCTATGCTTCAGATTTGTGGGATCTCTTCCAGCTAGCTGACTGTCAATTACTCCTATCGTGAATTCATTGCAGCTGGAACATTTTATGATGATCGAAGATTTCTTGTGTCTATTTTTTAAGACCACATATATGCATCGCACTGGTATTCAGTGGAGATCTAGAAACATTTGAATTAATGGTCTTAAAGCAACAAAAAATTGTGGTCTCGCTGCTAATTTATGGTACTGCAATTTGAGAGCTGCAAAAAGTTTTGGCTGTTCCGTTAATAATTCTTAGTAGCTTATCAGTCTTGAGAAGGCCTTTGGCTTTGATCGCATACTACCCCTTATCACCATTGAGAACAGCCTCATAATTTCCACAAGCGTAGCACAACAATTACAACTTTGGTATTCAATTCTACAACAGCAGTCCTTTGCGCTATCTAATGAAGGTTATTTTGCGAACACTTTAAAAGGATTTTGTATCATTATGGTTCAGCCAAAGTGAAAGTATCTTTTGTTTCCTACATCAGTACTCACAAACTTGTAAACAATCGTCTTGACTTAAATTTATGACTCCAATCACAAGAACATAAAGGTACTCTGAGGTTGCCCTGTTCTCTATTTCCTATACGTTGAGATGCAAGAGACAACACTTCAAGGAATGTTACTTCAGGTTTTACCCTCGAGCGAAAAAGTAGAAGGCAAATTTAAGGAGGAGGAGGAGGAGGGGGGAGCAACGGCAATAAGATAATTCTAAAGCAAGACACATATGCCTCTTTTGTGCAGTCGACACTCGACAGCAAAGGCTTTTCCAGCAGCTTGGATAGGCAGACTCGATTCTACTACGACTACTTTTGGTGAGAAGCTAGCTACTAGTCGACCCAATCCAGATGATGGTATTATGTCAGGCCCCGAGCCCTTTAATTTCTTTCCACCAAGAATTAATCTGTCGAGACCAAATTAACTCGTCCGACTAAAGTTTGGAGAAATGGGTCCTGCCCTTTAAACACGGGCAAGGCCCAATCAAAGTGACCAAAGCTAATCCAATACCCATCTCAACTAGACAACACTCAGTTATAGCAAAGGAGGCAAGGAAAATATTAAATAGGAATTCGCAAAAACAAAATCCGAAAATATAAATAAATAAAACCTGAAAATAGTTCCAACGTACGGAATGCCTATTATCCAACTTCTATTTGGTGGTATATTACCGAATGAACCATTTGTGCTTGGACTTATTGATGCCCCCATTAAACAAAATTATGCCAAAAAGATGATATGAAAAACAACGACAAGATCGAGATCAGTTATCCTAAGACTCTCGAACTTGATATTGGAAAGTCTTGGCTAAATTTCAGAGACTTGTGTATTGGGTTTGGGGTCAGCCTGCTTTCTAAAAATACACCAACAAGATTATGCGAAAATCCTAAGAACCAGCTAGCGCAGTTCCGTGTAAGACAATATATATGTTGATGGGTTCAAATTAAGCTGTACTTGATCAGCCCCTCCAGAGAGATCGCTTTGGCTAGCAGCAACATCTGATCAATTTCACACAGGGCACTGCACACAGCTCAATGAGCTTAGCTTAGCTCATCTTGCACTAATCTTAATTTATTTAAAGTTGCACGCAGTTGCCAAACTTCAGGGTTTCTCTCACTATATAGTATTCATATACGTTGTGTTTTATAAAGGATGGCAGTTACTTTGTACAGACAAATTCTTCTGTTTGATAGGTCACTTGGCCCCATAATCTGATGGCTTAGATTGCACGTGCGGCCGTATTCAATGGTCAAATTTTTGTTTGTTTATTAAACCCCAGAAAGAGATTTCAGCAGCTAGCTAGCTTTCGTGTTTTTTTCTATGCTCGGTCCAATATTCTTTATACCCTATGGTTTTGCTTTCTTTTCTTTTCTAGAATCTTTTTGAGTTTTTGGGGGGACTATTAAACTTGTACATGATTGACATCGCTTTCATGTGGAAAAAGAAATTTGCTTTCCAACTAAACAATTAATATATACCGCAAAGCTACCAATATTTTCTGGTCGTGAACAAAGAGATAGCCTATATAACTTGATTTGAGGGGAGCAACATGAGTTTGCACAAGTCAGTACTTATAAGTATATGCTGTTTCCATTACCTCTATCCTTTGTTTTTTCTTCTTTTTTTTTTCCTTTTTATTTATCATCAAACTTCAGCTTATTCCTCAGAAAAAGAAAAGAGATTCAAACACATATAACATGTGTTCCTCTCCTATAGGAAGAGGACTGTGTGAAGGAAGAGATCACCATACTTTTTTCTCTTCTGAACTTCATTTTATAATGAAAAGGTCACCTCTTTCTAAATTGTCTTCTTTTTTTAGGTCCTCATCTACCTTTTTGTGGCAGCTTTTGCCCCTTAAACTCACATTCAACTAATGATCACTCATTAGACATTAAACTAATTGTCTCTATGGAATAATTACTTTTTAAGTGCAAGTATTGGAGTCCAATGGGGGGGGGGATGAACAAAATGGGGATTCTTAGAGCTAAAGTTCTTCATTTTTCTAGTTCTCTTTTTTCTCTTTGCTATTGTTTAATGCCGATGACAAGATATGACAGTGATTACATGCTTGACTAGATCGGTTATAATATACGTCTTACGCCATGGTCATGGGCTCGAAGAACATGACATTTGATTAATTCAATGTGGCTTGACTAATTCACTTTGCATGTATTTTTCCTCCTATTTGTCTAAGGTACTTCTAAAGGTGGTCCATGACCAAAAGAGCACCTCAAGACTAGCTTCAATGGCCGTTGCACAGCAAGGATAACGTCTCTTGCCCCTATAACAATGGTCAAGATTTTATTTGGGACATGATGACCTAATTAAGGTAGATTTTTCTTTACCCACTTGGCTAATGATGCTTGTGGAGGTCTCCTATCTAATAATGGAAACTTATATATATGCATGAAGACACTGACACATGAAAATGCGCATCTGGTGGGATTTTGTATTAATTTGCGACAATTTTCATTGCATAATTAGAAACTTCCAAGCTATTGAATCTTTTGATACCTTTATGCTCTTAATCATCATTTGTCAGAACTATAATTTAGCCTTATACTCTTTATCATGTTTGACCCTGTAATTCTCATCAACCACGGAAGTTCACAGGTTTAATTTGTTAATTAGTCTTCAGTTGAGTGAGCCCTTTGTACTTAGTATTGCCCGATCGAGTGACTCTGCAAAAAGAAACATTGAATCGAATCATTGCCTGTGCAAAATGATTCTTGTGCCTCTTTTCTTATGAAATTTTGCTCTCTCCCTTGCATCCAAATTATAAGTACCACTTTGTCTTTGCTCATGTGTTAGATTAGCACATAATCATGTAGATAATTTCAGTTCATCTCTGAAGTAATTCCGTCTAGTTTTCTTTTTAATCTGTCTTAACTATAATGGAAGTTCCCCTAAGAACATGATATTCATGAGCTTGGCTATCACGATATTGCGAGCATGATAATTACAGCTTCGAAACCAAGGCTAATTAATTATTTCTCGACCCCTTTTGTGTTGTTTTGTTTATTTTTGCAATCATTTGCTGCATGGTGAATTACCATTCACACAGCGTTGTGGAGTTAGAAAAATAACCAGATGATCTCTACTGCATCTTGATCGTGTCAGATAGACATTAGATCTGCAGAGACCGAGTTTAGAAGTAGGCCAGAATTTTTTTCTTTTTTTCTTTTTCGCTTTTATGCTATGCATGCATTCTGCAGTATGGGTCAAGGTAAGAGTACTGCCGGCCGCTACCTCGAGTCAAACAAGTAATGGATTTAAAAAAATTTACCCCAATTTCAGGCAAGAGATAGTGTCACGTTTAAGATATCATGTATGTCAGAATAATTTTTTTTTAAAAAAAAAATATTTTATGCCTTATCCATTCGCACAGATAAATCAATCTTAAGTTTATATTTAAATTCTAGGCTTGGTTAAATCTCTTTTTTATTATCATGTTCGGGAATTAACTAAGATTTATTCTGAGTCTAGCTTATATATATATATATATAGGTAAAGTATGAAAAGAGAGATTCAGTTTGAATCGTTGGTTCAACAATGTTATTGAATTTCTTTTCTCAGAAGTTAATAATAAAAAATCTGATTTAGACTCAATAATTAACACCTAATTGATCAAATTTATCTAAGATTATCATGAGATAGAAAAATACAATTCAATTTAAATTTAAATTTGATACGAAATTTTACCAACACATGACTTAGAGATGTTCGAGAACAGTAATTGGTTTGTTTACTATGTACCTAAGAATAGAAATTTATCTTCGATATGGGACTATTGCCTCCTAATTTACTTTGCCTTAACACGAATTGAAGGATCAAAATTAAATGTGTAGTAAGATAGTAGTTTGCCAAAGTAGTAAATCATGATGTAACCCTTTGCATTCAATCAAGGGGACACTTTGTCTACGCATATGAATACAAAAGAATAGTTTACTATATTCAAATTACAGTATAGTACATATGTTAGGTGAACCTACTTATTAAGACATAAACCCCTATGCTAGTGGGTCCATTAGGTAGTCAACTCAAGGGTGTGCTTCGCTTAATTACCAAGAATGATAGCATTCACCCTCTTCCCTATTTAGCCAAATGAAAAGTTTTCAAACTAAGGTTGTGTTTGTGTTGTAAAATGTTGGGTATGGGAATATGTGTTGGTATTGGGTTTAGTGAAAAAGTGAAGAGAGAGGTAATTTTTTATAGTTTTTGTAATTTTTTATATTTTTTTATGGGAGAGAGAGAGATTATATTAGAGTATTTTATTAAGAGAGAGATAAAATGTTGGAAAATGTTGAGTTTTGCAAACACAGCCTAAAGGCCCCTCGATTCACCCCAAGGGGATTTTTTTTCAAGAAGATAATAAGATATGGCCGGGAAGGAAAAAAAAAATTAGATTATTATATTTTAGGAGTAAAGTCATAAAAGTTACTAGTCTGAGTTTGAATATTACGAAATTAATTTTAATTTTTACTCATATTTATAGATTAATTATGACTTTATCTTTATATTTTATCTTCTATTTTGTACTCCCAGAGTTACTAAAAGTCAACACTGATTCTAGACTCTAGAGCTACAGAGAACTTCTAACTAGCATCTTCTTTCTTTATTGCTACAGTGTAGCCATCTTCGAGTTAGAAGCTGGATACAATTTTTTATTAGATTGATGATGGAACGGGTGTGACAACTGACCAATTCTATTGGCTAAGGAACAAAAAGATAATCCCACAGACATAGCACTTTGGGATTCCCAGGGAAATTGTAATTTGGGATGTCACATATCTAGGACTCCTTTCACTATGCTTCTCTTGGTAAAATATCTCAAGTGGGGGGGGGGGGGGGGGGGGGGGGGAGCACAATACAAAGTTCCATACATGTACGAGGAAGGATATGCCTATTTTAGGCTTATCAGTCGTACCAAATTTCTTAGATAGTCTCAGTTATATATACATCATTTGGGCACAGATCCTCATCCTCATCCTCATCATGAACATCAACATCATATTGCTTCAAAGAGACATGATGAATTAGTTCCTCATCATTCTAAGGGCCAGCGCCTGAAGCTCACCCAAGTCATTGTTGAATGGTCTTCTCTTAGAACAAGTTTGGAATGAACAGTCGTCTCCGCTTTGGATTTCTTGCATGTTCATTCCATCATTGCTGTGGTCAATTGACTCCAGTGAGCTCTGAGGGGAAATGGGGTTCATGTTGGTTGGATAGGTTGCCACCATCGGCACCCCTGCAACATTCCCCGGCCACTGATTCTCTATGCTCCGTGAATCGATCAGGCTTTGAGCCAGCTGAGCCTTCACTTGCATCAATTGCGCTTGCAAGCATGCCACCTATTAAAATTGATCAGAATAGGAGCGATAAATTAGATTTGCTTTGTGCATTGCCTTCAAATGTAACCACCATACACTGAAGTTTTGAGGAGGGCAAAAGTTTCCTTGGTGAAGAACTTAAAATTGGTAATCCAATTAAACCAACTCTACTTTTTTCTCAACACATGATCTGAAGAATAATTAATGTCGCATGCGATGACTTATGGAAGAAAATCAAAAAAAGAAAAAAGGGAACTTGACTGAAATTTTCTCGAGAAAATCCATATCCCTACCAAAACCAAATAGAAATAGCTATTAGCCAATTAGAAGGGAAAACTGTTAGTTCTAGATACATGTAACAGTATGCAGCAGAAAGAAAAATGAGAAAAACTTCGGGGAAAAGGTTTAAGAACCTGCTGTTGTAAGGCGAAAATGTGAGCTACACAGCCATAGACAGGGTCTCTAATCCTTGCTTGAGCTTCATAGGCAATTGTGACAACAGCCTCACACCGATCATGAGCTGGTACATGCAACAGAAGTTTGGACACATTACTAGCACCAAACACCTTGTGAATGGCTGCAAACCTTGCAGGGCCTTGCTCCGAGCAAAAATAAGGTGCAAAGATGCAATCTGGCGCGCACTTTCGCCTGAGAAACTTGCATGCCCCACAAGGCGAGCCAGTGCCAGTGCCAGTGCCGGTACCGGTACCGGTCCCAGTCCCAGATGCCATGGCAGAAGGAATGAAAAAGAGCCAAAGAAGGAGAGAGAGAGAGAGAGAGAGAGGAAGAGATTGTGTGTTTGTGTTAGGGAGAGAATTATAAAATTTGAGGCACACGAGCACACTAGGAAATGGTGCAAAATGAGAGACTTATGGGGTATGGGCTGGCTAGGGGAGTGGGGTATTGGGGGTTTTAAGATACATGGAGGGGGTCTTATAAGGAGTGTGAATGGGGGACACGAAGGGTCTGAGTGTAGGGTTCTTGGGGAACATTTATTAATGGTTTATGCAATGTGGAGCTTGTTTTTTAAGACTGGGTTAGACCAACTTAGTATTATTTAGACCATGGCTTATTGAGTTGCTTTACTTTGATTTGCAAATTTTTTATGTGGTAAGTTTGATTTTTGGGTTTTCATAACATTATTTTTCCGCCGAACGCCGCACCTGGGAACTGCTGCTATTTGTCGCTTTTTTGGTGGGGCTTTCTGATACTTCCACCTGCCGGTAAGACTCTACCGACGACAACCACTCCTCTAATTTAATTTAGTCCACCTGAAATTAATGTCCAAAATAATTGTATAATATAATTTTTTTTGTTGAATTCAATAGGGATTTTTCGGTAAATGGAAAGGAAGAGAAAATACAATAGAATTCTTCTGTATTTAATTTTTCCTTCATTGCTGTTGGGCAAATGCTTGAAAATAGGGTCCGTTTAGAAGATTTCTAAATGGTCACGAAACCAGTGCTCTTCTGTCGAACAGTCTTCAATCTTAAGGAAGTCTTGTAAAGTTGGCGCTACCTGCATGCCCTCGTGCAGTATGCTCCATTTATCACATGAGACAAAAATAGTAACTTAAAGTAGCAACAAAACTAAGCTGCTTTGCACTTGGGTCATCATTTCTTCCCAGAGCATATGGCCTGTACCAGTTCCATCACACCCCCTTTTTTGCACCTTTTCACTAGGAACTATGCATCTAGTTCCTACATTTCTAGTAGCAATAGTTGATGATGTTTTCCATTAAGGTTGCATGCCTTTTTTTTTTTTGGGTAATAATGCACTGGATGCCAAACCTTAATCCCATTATTAATTACCCGTTTTACATGCTTATTAACTAAAATTTTAATTATTTTATAATTAAAACTTTAGTAATTAGTCTCTCTCTCTCTCTCTTGCCCCATTTGGTTGCATGGTAGCTTGTAGCTTAGGCTGCAGCTTTCTGGAGTGCATTGGACGATATTTTTCAAATTTTGAGCGGAAAGAAAACAACTTGGCCTGCTAACTTTTTGCTCAACCTCACAGCAAGACTAACCAAAACCAAAAAGAAAAAAGAGAACTCACAGCTGTAGAGAAGTGGGAGCGACAAGGGGGCAAGACGAGCCACGTCCCTTCGGAGTTTGGACCAAATATAAAAGGGGTAGGGACAACATTGGAAGAAGCTTAAAGTGTAACGAGAACAGCATGGATGGGTTCATCATCTAACTAAGGAAAATGGCCGTTTCCGTAAGAAAGTACAGTCCTTGTCATGGTTCTTACCTCGGCTAGACCCGCTGCATGCACATCTTCCTTCCAAACCATTTAAAGCCCCCAGCGTAAATCTGATGGGTTCCGTTGGAATTAGCGCGCAAAGCTAACAACATGACATAATCAGCATTTATTCCAGTCATTTATAGCATCACTGATGCACATGGTACCCATGCGAGCTTCCTGCAAGCTGGTGTAAGTTTTCTTCGCTACTTTACTGAAAATGGAATGAAAATATCTTTGATTTTTTTTTCTTCTTCGTTAGATCGAAAGAGGACGTCTTGAGACTTGAGTGATCAGAGCATCACTCTGAGAAACAGTTCTTTTGATCTGCACCTTCCTATGGGAGTCTTCACCAAGATTACCGTTGAATCTTTTGATATATCTACATGGACCTAAACATAATAAAGCAGGATTTGAGGTCAAACTTTGTAAGGGGACTGCATCAGTTACATTTCCCTACCCAAAAAGTATTTTTCTGATCGGTGTAGCAATCCTGGGCATTGGGTTTCCATTACTCTACAGGCTACAGCATGTGTTTCAGATGAAGTGGACACTTGATCGCTACACACATTTCATAGCGGAAAAGGCCAGTTCAAGGACTGGTGCGAAAAAGAAGAAAAAAAGCACATCAACATGCCCAACGCATCGTACCGAAAACCATGATTTTTCCATCTTAATTGAACTTACTTCCACTACTACAAGCGCCATTTACACATCAAAAAGTAAAAGATCCAAGATCTCCAGCAAACCCAAAATGAGATCTCAATCGAGACTCGGATGTTAAAGGAAAAACGAAAATAGCGGGTTGTGAATTTGCTGAATAGATCATACACAAACTGTAGGCTATATGATGTTCCCCAAAAGAGTGAAAATCCTTTTGCCACTTTTACCACTCATCACTTGTGATGAAACCTCACCTTCAACAAGAACTGCATCTTGACCTGTCCAAGATGAGAACCCCCAAACTCAGTCACATGCCACATTCACACGTACTAACCATAAAAGAGCACAAATATGAATAAAGCAGAACATAGTATTGGTCCACGAAAAGAAAGACCATCTTAGCGACCGTCTGGCTCAACTACCAAGCATTATCAAATTTTAAGTTGGCAGGTGCCAGTATGTCCACCCTCAAGATGACATAAGCCAGTGCCAGTCCAAAGTAGTGGAAAAGCTACATCCCCCCAGCTAATTCCAAGAATTTTACCTGGCCAGTTACAATCTTCTTCCTCACACTCACCACTTATCCCGATGACAGATTCACTTTATAAATATTCACTTTATAAATATGCAGAAAATGGGGGCAGTTTGGTCACTTTTTGCAAGTTGTCAACAAGTATATATGTGACTTGGTAACAACTGATCTGTACTGCTCATGGCAGGTGTTTTCTAGTAACATCAACTAAGGGACATTGCAGCAGAATCAGTAACTTCAATCTATTTTCATGTCTTGTAGATCTACTTGAAGTTTAAATAAGCAGTTTATCCCTAGGGACAAGCGTACATGAAAACAAACTGCAAGTTGGAGACACAAGTGATGAAAAACAGGAAAACATACTTGAGCTGTATTGTAGACAATGTATTCATTATACATCAGCTCAGAGGCCTTGACATTTGATGGAACTGGTTTGCCACAAGGAACAACAATGTCATCCCTCCACTTCACATATTCTGACTCCTCAGGTACATTCTTGCCAAGTCCTTTAGTAGATTGCTTTCCTACAGGAGGCTTTTCTATGTACTGAATGACAGAGGGAAAGAAGTCAAAAGACAGAAAGTTGAAGAAGAAATAAAAAGTTAAATCTCCAGCATGGCCTGTCTCTTTTTCTATAGAGAGAAATTGGAAAAGCTGTGGGAAAGACATTGCTTATAAATTCAAATTTAAACCAAATGACATGGACTCACTTTGGCCTTCTTGAGCTCATAGACCTGCCCCAGAGCAACTTCACTAAGAAGCATTAGGCCAACAGGATTTTTCTTATCAGTGTAGCAATACTGAGCACTCTTACTTACTAGGTCAGCAAAGTAAACCCCTTTGCCAAACTACAATCCAAAACAATGAATTTCAATCAGGTAGAAAAGTAGTTCATAAATCATATATGCATATAAATAAAACAAAAGATGCATGCACACGCATGCATGCTAGCAGAGATACACGGACAAAGAAAGAGAGAGAACCATATAGCCAGTTGCCGGAGCTTCAGGAGGAGCTATTCTCAGTCCCTGGCTGAGTATTCCCACAAAATTTGTCAACCGAGAACCTGGAGAAAAGAAAATATTCATATCTACTTCTACCTCTATTGAACATACAAACACCCTCATAGATCCTCACAAACCTTTATCTAGAACAGACTGAGAAAGTACAGTCATGCATAACTCACAGCAGAGAAATCAGCACCTTGGCTTACCATGCCAAAGGAGCATTCTGTTCTGAAGCTTCTCTCTGTAGGGAGCAAATTTATCTAATTCCCCTTCTCTTTCAAGTGAGAAAACTTCCTCGAGTTCAAGAGTCCAATCCTGATGACATTACCAGTTGCTGGAATTAGATTTTCAAAAATGAAAAGAAATAAACAAGCAACAACAAATCATATCCAGCAGAATGAGTCCGCTCTCAAAGATAATCCACCTTATGCGTAGGGGCATGAGTAGTAAGGAGGTACTTCTCAATCATCCGATAATCTTCACTATCATGAGGGATGGGAGCAATATCACAATGGAGCTTCATATACTTTTCATCTAGGGAGTCATCACTATCAGAATCGAAACCCACTAATCTGGAAGCTATTTCAATATCCTGGAGAGCTTCTAGCATTTTAACCTACGATGGAAGAATAAACAGGGTACTAATAATTAATCCTTGTACCGAACTACATGAGGCAGAAGAATGAGTAATTTAAAAGCTAAATTCCATCCATGCCAAGTACAATGCATTAGAAATAATGATATTCACGTCTTTGATTTTTCCACACTTTTAGAACCTCTGAAGAGTACACACCATTCCCTAAGGAACTTCCAAGGTAAAAGTTTCCATAGTTACACACATTTCTTGGCTGGAAGTGTCTAAAAGACACAAAAAGCTATCGTGTTCAGATCATCTCAATCTTACCCAATTTTTGTACGAACTTTCTCTACAAATTACTTCGATGTGCTTTAAAGTTCCAACTATGGCAAGATTCATCCAAAAAAAATTGATACCAAGACCTCAATTGGATTTTGTTCATATAAGTCACTTCCATGCCTAGGCATTTATTTTGATCTGCCTTGATTTTGATTGTGTTATATATCAAAACTACAACCATGTTAAATTTAACAGGACAAATAATTAATTGTGTACGGAATGGCATAGAGAGCATGTAAATGGGACTCTGATATTTCACTCACTATAGAAGGCAAAAAAAAACAACACAAACAAGGAAAAGACAACCAAAGTCCCCAAACGAACAAACAAAAGTTAAAGTAGTCTCATTACTAGACTTGTGGCACAACCAAAGGGGGCAACAAAAAGCGAAAGATGTTGTGCATAGCTGAAATATCATGCAAATGTAGCTCAGATATAATCAAAATGCAATTTATAAGTCCTTCAACGCACAATGTCACAACCACAAGCCCAACAGATCCAGCTGTCAGGTAGGAACACTTCTCTTTAGATGCAAAATGACAATTCAGTTCATTTTTGCGATTGGAATTCAGTTTTGGTTTATGGGATTGGCCTGAAATATGAATAAAATGAGCAGAAATAGTTTCTAAAAGATTTTAGGGATTGTGATTGATTTCCAGAGGAACAAACTAGAAGGGATGCTCAAAAGCAGGGGTTGGACAAAACCTAAAGATGAGCAAACGCCCTAAGATCCTTAATAAGCCTCTCATCATATTTGATTGAGTACTTTAATATAAATCAAGGAGCTTTGAGCAAAATTATTACAAAAGACAATGGCTTTTCTTCGTGAGTTTCGTATTGAGTCCAAGGAGTTCCGGGTGTCCGTCAGTGTTCAGGGGGTGGTCCGGTTGTCTGAGTGGAGTTCGAAGTCCTTCCATTCGATTCACATGGGTAAGTTTGGTGCAGTTTGGATGGTAAACATGACAGATAGGTTAATGAAGACTAATCCAAACACTAATTTCGCTTTGAAGTTTAATGAATCCAATCAGGGTTTCTTGGCCCAACGAAGTTCTAATCGTGGCGGAAGATACGTTACGGTGGTTGAATATGGAGGAAGAAAGAGGCAGGGGATGGTAATGGTGCTGGAAGGGAAAAATGGGCATGGTTGGCTGCTTCTAAACCGAGGTTTTAATGAGTTGGTTTCTCATTTCTCGGCTGGGAAAGGTCCGTTTGTTCCCACCAGATTTCCGCGAGTTTGCCCGGCCATTTCTTTTGCTAATGTCGTGAAAGAGCCTCTGTCTGTCGTCGGCGTGAGAGAAGTAGGCTTGCCGGAGAAGAAGGACGTGGAAGAGGGGGAGCTGCGTAGGTCTTCGCAAGGTGGGGGCAGGCGGCAACAGCAATTGCAGCAATTGCCGCGGGGCTTTTCTTCGGAGCAGTATGTCGTCCCTAATAAGGAAGTAGTACTTCCCCATGCATCTGTGAAAGCTGCGATGGAGGCTGTGGACGACAGAGCCCTCTGGCAACATTTATTGCGTCTGCAGGCTGAGGTGGATTGGGTGATGGAGCGGGTTAAACAAAACTCACATGTTTCGGAGCAGCCCAAGCCAGCGTCCGCGATAGTTTCTTTGAGCTGCCGAGTGTGTGGCTTTCAGCTGGCGGCCCAGCAGTCTCACCACTTACAGGAGAAGGCCCAGCGTCCAGTGGGTCTGCAGGTCTCGCCCAAACAAACAAACGGGGTGGGTGAGGAGGCCCAGAAGGGTGTGTTGGACGAAGGAAAAGGGGGTGTGGACGTCTCGGCCCAACATCAATGCGGGGTGGGAGAGGAGGCCCCGAAGGGTGTTCTTGGCGAGGCCCGCGAACGCGTCTTCCTAAGGCCTTCTTCTGGGCCGAGAGGGGTGGGCCTATCCGAGGCAGGCTGTGGGTCGGATCCCCGCGAACGCGTCTTCCCAACGCCTGCTGGGGTCGACGACGACACCGAGGCTGACAGCGCGACGCCCTCCTCGCCTGGGCTGGGTGTCGTCGGCCAGATCCTTGCCGGTGACGACGCGGGTGCCTCGGCGACGGCCGTTTCCTCCCCGGCGATGGTGGGGCTATCGCCGACGACCCGGAAGTAGATTTTTCTGCGCCAGTGTATCTTCGGGAGTTGCAGAGTCGGCCGGATGCTGAGGGGGCTGTCTCTCTCGGCCCGGTTGGTCATTTGGGGTGTGGCCCTGATGATGTTGGGGTTGTGGGTCTGCGGTCAGTAGGTAGAGAAGCTCCGGAGGAGGAGGTTGGAGAAGGGGGGGAGTTGGTGCTTTTTGAGCCCGAGGGTGAAGAGGCGCGTCATGTACCTCTTCAGTCTGTAAATCCGGGAGATGTCCGGGTACCTGGTGGGGGGTCGTTCATCCCGTCTACGTGGGTGTTGGAGATGGTATCGTCTTTCAGGCATCTGGTGGGGGTGTCTTGTGTCGGATATGAAGCTGACCTTTTACAACTCTTTGCTGCCTTGGAGATGGATCGGGAGATGGGCAGAGCCACGTCGGGCAAACCGAGTGGTAAGTTATTTCGAGAATTAAAGTCCTTGAAGTGTTCGGTGAATTATGATGGGAGTTCGTCTGGCTCCCGGAGGGGTCGGAAGGGGGGGAGGGCTCTAGTTATGTCTATATGAAGCCTCGAATTATTAGTTGGAACGTGAGGGGGCTGAATGATCGAGAAAAATGCCAGAGTATCGGGAATCTGTTACGAGGGTGGAAGGGTGATTTAGTGTGTCTTCAGGAAACTAAGGTTGCTGAGATATCTCGTGCCTTGGTGCGACGGTTGTGGGGTGGACCCCATGTTAACTGGTGTTGTCTGGACGCTGTTGGTGCTTCGGGTGGTATCTTGTGTATGTGGGATACTCGCTATTGATCGAGTCGTGTGTGGGTTCGTTTTCTGTTTCGTTGATTTTTCGAAACGTGGAGGATGGTATCCAGTGGCTTTTTTCGGGAGTCTATGGCCCTAATGATGCTGGCAGTAGGAAGACCTTATGGGATGAATTGGTGGGGGTGCATACTTGGTGGAGTTTACCTTGGTGTATTGGGGGCGACTTTAATGTGACTCATTATCCTAGTGAGCGCTCGGGTAGTGGGGGCTCGAGGAGAGCCATGTTGGATTTTTCGGAGTTTGTGTCTGATCTTGGGTTGGTCGACCTTGACTTGGTTGGTGGGGTGTTCACGTGGTCCAGTGGTAGTTCTGCTTCGTCTTGGTCGAGGATTGACCGCTTTCTTGTGTGCCCGGCGTGGGAGTCGTTGTACCCTGAGCTCCTGCAGAGAAGGTTGCCTCGTTTGTTCTCAGATCACTTCCCTATTTTGCTGGAAAGTTGTAGGTTTGGGGGTAGTAAGAGGTCGTTCCGTTTCGAAAATATGTGGCTTAGGGTGGACGGGTTTGTGGAGTTGGTAAAGGAGTGGTGGCTGGGTTTTGTCTTTGAGGGCTCGCCGAGCTTTGTGCTTCATTCTAAACTGAAGGCGTTGAAATCCAAACTTGTGGAGTGGAACCGAGATGTATTTGGAATTTTGAGTGTTCGAAAAGCTGCTCTTTTGCGCGAGCTCGAGTCTCTTGATGCCTTGGATGAGGGGGGTCACCTTGTTGGGGAGGGGAAGGTTAGGCGGATGGAGGTGGCTAGGGAGTTGGAAAATATGATTCTGTTAGAGGAGGTTAGCTGGAGGCAGAAGTCCAGGGCTTTGTGGCTTAAGGAGGGGGACCGTAGTACAAAGTTCTTCCACCGTATTGCTAATTCTAACCGGAGAGCGAATTGTATTTCTCGCTTGGAGGTGGACGGCGAAGTGGTGGAGGATCCTGAAAGGATTGCTACGGAGATTGTGGATTATTACTCCTCCCTTTATGAGGAGCCTTATCAGTGGCGTCCTTCGGTGGACGGTCTTGTGTTCGATACCATTTCGGGAGAGGATGCTGAATGGATCGAAAGACCCTTTGATGTGGAAGAGGTGTCTGCGGTGGTGCGTAGTCTCAATGGGGACAAGGCCTCGGGCCCGGATGGCTTCTCATTGGCATTCTTTCACGCCTGTTGGGATTTTGTCAAGAATGATGTGATGCAGATGTTTAATGAGTTCGCGAGGGATGTGAAGTTTGTTCGGAGTATGAACTCCTCCTTCATTGTCCTTATTCCCAAGAAGCCGGGTGCAGTGGAGCTCAAAGATTTCCGCCCCATTAGCCTTGTGGGGAGTGTTTATAAGATTCTAGCCAAGGTGTTGGCTAATAGGATGAAGGCTGTTGTGGATAAAATTATTTCCCCATCTCAGAATGCCTTTGTTCAAGGGAGACAGATTTTGGACTCGGTGCTAATCGCCAATGAATGCATTGATTCTAGGTTGAGGTCCGGGGTGCCGGGGATGCTTTGTAAACTGGACGTTCAGAAGGCCTATGATCATGTGAACTGGAAGTTTTTGTTATACCTTCTTCGCCGTTGCGGTTTCGGTGACAAATGGTGTCGTTGGATCTCCTTCTGTATCTCGACGGTGAAGTTCTCCGTTATCATCAATGGAGGCCCGAATGGTTTTTTCAGTAGTTCGCAGGGTTTAAGGCAAGAGGACCCTCTTTCTCCTCTTCTGTTTGTGATTGTTATGGAAGCATTCAGCCGTATGATGAGTAAAGTAGCGGAGCACGGTGGTTTAGAGGGTTTTGCGGTCGGAGATGGTAGGGTGAGCATCTCTCACTTACTCTTTGCTGATGATACCTTGGTGTTGTGTGGGGCAGAGGTGAGTCAACTTCGGAGTCTCAGATGTCTTCTTTTGTGTTTTGAGGCGGTCTCGGGCCTTAGTATTAATTTGTCGAAGTCCGAGGTTATTCCTATTGGTGATGTTGTTTCGGTGCAGGAGTTGGCGAGTATTTTGGATTGTAGAGTGTCTTCATTGCCGATGACATGTGTCTTCATTGCCGATGACATACCTTGGGCTTCCGTTGGGTGCTCGTTTTAAGAGTGTCCATATTTGGGATGGCATCCTTGAGAGGATGGAGCGCAGGTTGGCGGGGTGGCAACGTATGTATCTTTCTAAGGGCAGTCGACTTACTCTCATCAAGTCTACGCTCTCTTGCCTTCCCACCTATTTCCTTTCCTTGTTTCCTATCCCGGTAGCGGTCGCTAATAGGTTGAAGAAACTTCAGTGGACTTCCTTTGGGGGCCTTCCAAATATCATCTGGTGAAGTGGGAGGTGGTTTGTTCCCCATTCTCTCGAGGGGGGTTGGGGCTCCGTAGCCTTAAGTTGTTCAATAAGGCTCTTCTGTGCAAATGGTTATGGCGCTTTGCTCACGAGCGAGATCGGCTTTGGAGGGTTGTTATCGCGGCTAAATATTGGTGCACTGTCGGCCAATGGAGTACTAGCCCATGCAGGGGGTCCTATGGTGTCAGTTTATGGCGGTTCATCTCCAAGGGCTGGGTTGATTTTCACTCGCATATCAGGTACTCTGTGGGCAATGGCTTGAGGATTCGCTTTTGGCATGACTGGTGGTGTGGTGACCGTCCTTTGTCTGTGGCCTTCCCGGTTGTGTTTTCGCTAGCCAGGTGCAAGGAGGCTTTGGTGACGGAATGTTTAGAAGTACGGGAGGGAAGTGTTGTGTGGAATCTTCACTTTATGAGAGCTGCGAACGATTGGGAGGTTCAGGAGTTTTCTGCCTTCTATGCACTCTTGTACAGTGTGAAGATCCGGCGGGGGGAGGACGATCAGTTGTCTTGGCCTGGTTCTGCGAATGGTGTTTTCTCGGTAAAGTCCATGTATCATTGCTTTGCCCGAAGGAATCCCGTCGCTGTTCCGTGGAAAGGAGTGTGGAGGTCTCGGTGCCCTTCGAGGGTTTCCTTTTTCGTTTGGGAGGCCATGCATGGAAGAATTCTTACGATTGACAATCTCCGGAGAAAATGAGTCTATATGGCTGATTGGTGTTTTCTATGCCATGGCGATGGGGAGTCGGTTCACCATGTGCTTCTGCATTGTTCCTTGGCACGCGGGCTGTGGAGTCATGTTCTTAGCATCACGAATTTTCACTGGGAGATGCCGAAGAGGGTGGTGGAGGTACTTTGGGGTTGGCATAGGAGGCTTTCTAGTCCCGTTGCTAAGGTTATTTGGAGAATGATTCCATCCTGTCTCTGGTGGTGCCTTTGGAGGGAGCGCAACAATCGATGTTTTGAAGATGTCTCGTTGTCCCTAGTGTATTTGCAAGGGTTTATGTTGTTTACCCTGTTTTGTTGGGCTAATGCGGTGTTAGGGGGTTTTTTTGTTGACTTTGAGGATTTCCCCAGTTTTGTCGCTTGTTTGTCTTGAGCGCTTTCGGTATAGTCCATTGTACTGTTCCCGCTTGCATTAATAAAACTTTCTTATTTATAAAAAAAAAATTAAGAAAACTTCACAATAGACCCCTTTAATCAGTTGAAAAAAGATATGGGCAATAGCTACTACATAAGAGTACACGCCACCTAAAAGTGTAAATTAAATGAAGTTTTCAGGGAAAAATTCATTTTGCACCCCTGAACTTTGCGGTCATTTTAATGTTGCACCCACTTTTATTGATTTCGTTAGATTAGTACATCAAAGTTTATGTTTACGTTAATTTTCACCCTAGGTCTCAAATTGCCGTTACTTTTCACGGACGTGTTGTCCACGTGGCTACTTAACCATTTCATTTCCCATTTTGCCCTCCATTTAACGAATAGGAGTGGAAAGAGAAAACATGCAGCAAGGACACGTGTCCTCTTCCTCAGCCATGGCAAATTGCGACCTCCACAACTCTCAAATCTCACCCACTCCATGTTCTCAGATATCAGCCGCCACCGCCCCTGCTTCTCATCTCTCCTGACCTCTCCCACCCCCTCTTCTCCCTCACCCTCCACCACCTCCACTCCCTCTCCCTCCCACAGAAGACCCTCATCTTCTCCCTTTCCCTCCCACAGAAGACCCACCTACTCAGAGTTACTTTCGCTTTCTTGAAGCAGTGCTCAAGACTGGGAACCACATGAATGTTGGCACCAACCGTGGTGATGCCCATGCGTTCAAGCTGGACACACTTCTCAAGCTAGTTGATATTAAGGGCACTGATGGCAAAACCACTCTCTTGCATTTTGTTGTACGGGAAATCATCAAAGCTGAAGGTTCTCGTCTTTCCGGTGCAAATCAGAGTGAACTGACCGACACAAATCAGTGTGCTCAGCAGTGAAGTCGCAAAGCTTGCTGGAGGAATCATAAAAATATCCAAAGTTGTGAGTATCCAATCCCAGGAGAGAGTTGCTCTCTCGCTAGTGAAGGAAATAACTGAATATTTCCATGGGAACTCAGCTAAAGAAGAGGCTCATCCATTCCGGATATTCATGGGAACTCAACATCGATATCTCTTCACTGGGAAGCTGGTACTTGATTGTTATATCGGTCGCGCCTGTACGACCGTTTCAGAAAATCTCTACAAGAGCAAACGCTTTTGATTATTACGGCTCTCGATTGACACATATAGCTATAGCATGAGAAAAACCAGAGGCTTCAGGCTGCAGGGACGCAAGCTGGTAAAGATCTTCAAATGGATTATACGACCCAGCAAAAACGTCACAAGATACCACCAGTTGGGCCATCCGACACGTACCAGAACCCTCAACCCCATGTCCAAAATCCTCAGTTTGGCAGTGTCTTCAGCGTGGAGCAAAGAGACTATGTTTTCCCAAGCCGCAGCCGGATTACATTCGGTTGGGTCAAGAGGGAGAGGGAAGGGAGAGGCGGGAGGAGCAAGAAACCTGCTGGAGAAATAGGTCAGAAGAGAGGATGAAGGGTCTAGAGAGAGGGCAGACATTCTCTCTGTAGAAAACGCGAACATCACAAGGTTCAGTTCATTAGCAACAACAAGACACAAGAGTAATGACAACAAGAGAAGATTTAAAACAAAATATTCTACGTTCAGTTCATGAGCTGCTACGTAGTGTGAATCGCGTGGCTCCTGATGTTACTCAGATATTTATAAAAAATTCATTAGCTAGTGTCGTTGCATCTTCACCTGAGAGAAACATTGAAGAGGTGGAAGCTGCACTGTGAGTTTTAGACATCAAACTATGGAAGCCGAAGAAGAGGGCCAACCAGTCGAGGAGGTCCACGTGAGGGGCAAAATGGGAAATGAAAATTTTAAGTTGTCACGTGGATGACACGTGATTGGTTTGGCGTGAGAACTAACGCCAATTTAACGTCCAGGGTGGAAATCAACATAAACATAAACTTTGAAGTATTAATTTAACGAAATCGATAAAAGTGGGTGCAACTTAGAAATGACCCTAAAGTTCAGGGGTGCAAAGTGAATTTTCCCCAAGTTTTCACAATAGTACAACAGGCTTAGCAAAATAAACAAATAAATATCCATATGCAAAAAGTGAAAAGAATGAGACACCCCTCCACACTTGATTCTGTACCTTTGACTTGAAATCATCCTCATCTCTAATAACATGTGGGTGAATGGAAGGGATAACAGTAAAAAACCGATTGCTGGCATCAATAATCAAGCTTTCCTTGACAGAAGCGTCACGATCATTATTATTTAGCAGGTTCTGTATTTCAGTTAATGCCTCAAAACCTGGGGGGAAAGGGAAATTTTGAAGTTAACGAACGGTTGCTTATAATTGTTTGCTTCTGTAGAAATTTAAGTAGAGAACGAAATAGCTACATATCCCAAGCGCAATACGAGATTCTTGAAGGCAATTACCTTTTTGGATATTGCTTTTGCTCAGTTTTCCCAGAGGCATTTCTGCCATGTTAATCTCAAACTCCAACATAGCAGCTCTGTTAAGTTCAAAGATTTAGCTTTGAGGCACATATATCCTCAACTGAAAAATAAGTAATTCAAAGTGAAATGTCTCCGTTTGAAAACCTGTATGTTTCCACATTAAAGAGGATCTTCATCAATTCTACTAATGCAGGAGCAAGTTTGCTGTCTGCGTCATTTCGTCTGTGCTTAGACACCTGTTTGTTAACTCCATAATCCTACGAGTTTCAAACAATTGAATGACTATAAGACATGACTACTACCAAATTAAGCATTGGCAAAACATAAATAAATCACTAAAATCGTATTACAATATCCAATGGGAAAAATCTGCCGGGCTGTTTCTGAAAATTTTGCTTTTGCTCCCATGCCTCCCACGGATTCCCAGTCTTCTCAAGGAACAAACGTTTGAATTCATGAATTGCATCTGACTTTGACATTTCGTCCAATTTGTTTCCGCCAATTTTTTCATTTCCCACTCGACCCCATTTACGAAACACATAGCAATCTGAACCTTTATCATCCTGAATTATTTGGAGGATGTAGTAACTTGACATGGGCAAATACAAAAAAATTAGAATCACATACAGAAGGTTATATACCAAATCTCAGAGAAACATGGCGGAATAATGAATTTGGAAGGGTAGAACAGAAATTAGCGAGTTAATCTAAAGTGTAACTATTGGTATAAAACTATTACTAGAAAAAACTATTAACGTAAAAACAATAGTTTAATATGATCCCGAGAGCATGAAAGAACGGTTCGGCAACAATCTCAATTCTCGATGGGCAATGGCAAATAATTCATCGAAATGACCAATTGAAAAGCATGTTGTACATTCAGCTGGTAACGCCAATAGAAAATTTCTGCTCATCCCCTGACTAAAATTTCACCCCAAGAACATCAAGCTTCAGTGCTTCAGTATTGCAACTGGAACAATAAAAACAGATCCTAATGTGCTGTTGGACCATAGGCCTAGAATGTTGCATTTGTTTGGTTTTAAGGGAAAAGCAGAAATATTATTCATAAAAAAATAAATGTACAAAAAGTCATTAAAGGCCGGAAAAGAAGATGGAAAAAAACAAAATTTACCTATTAACACCAGTTGATAAGTCAGACATGCTCAAAGTAGTGTTATAGATGCTTTTCCCATCCTCAAGGATGTGACCTGTATCTTGGAGGCCAGAAGATTCGTGCACAGCACTTCGCCCTTTTACTTTGACAGTAACCATGCTGGAGGCCTCACCAATGGCTTCAACTTTGTACAAATCATATGGAAGCTTCTTCTTTCTTTTAATGCAATCGGCCAGATAATCCTCTCTAACAATTGGTAACTTCATTTTCCTATCGATGAAATCATTCCAAGCAAAATTAAAAAATTTAACCATATAGGAATATTACTGTAGACCAGCAATTTGAGAGCAGATTTACCTTGCTTTCCTAGTCTCAGCATTTTGATCATCTAGCACTCCACTCACAACTAAGCAATCAGTATCTGCAATTTGATTTGTTAAGCAAACAACAACAAAATTGTATCAATGTCCACAGCAGCACATCCACATCTTGAAGACAGAAGACTTTAAATTCAAGATTCAGCTGAAGGATCGCGTAACCTTTCTTGATCTTTTTATGAATAACTCCACCTGCCCCCTCAATTTCTCTCTTAAATTCATCCTGCAAAATCACCTTTTATCAGATCAATTGAACTTCTGAATTAGTAATGACGGACCTGAAACTGCATTACATATGTTCAATGTATATCGCCGAATCAACTTAAGGATATATAGAGGAAGCAAAAATCATACCATCAATTCCTTAGGTAATCCAGACATAGAAACTCTCAAATCTCCCAAACTGTCGCTTTTTGATGAATGAGGTTGGCAATCAGCAGAGTGACTTCCAGAAGCATTATTGTTTGTTGGTGGAGGCAGTATCCGAACAGGTTTGGTCTTCTTTTGTGACTTAAACCACTACATTTGATTGAATAAAATAAGTCACTGTGTGAAGTACAATAGCACATCACAAGAGTATAAGTAGAAGACCTTGATAAGGTACTGATTATTTGTCTCTTCTGGAACTCTCCACTTCCCTGTCACACGTTCCGGTTCGAGAGTAGAGTATGAACATTTGCTCCATGCCGATAAGAACCCATGGCACTGATATAAGCCTCCAGAACAGCGAAGAGAACCAGAACATATTGGGCAGCTAGAAAGTGCTCCAAACATCATCCCATCCGCGCTAAACATGAAACGCAACAGACAATACCATCACTCCCAATGGAAGGGATTTGATGATCTAAAATAGTGGTAACTATCGACTTGTAAACAATTTATAAATCCAATCAAACCACATTCAACCAAATATCTGTCATAGGATGACGTCCATAGAAGAAGTTTCAGATGTTCATGTCAAAACTTATCTATCAGGACAATAGTAATAACTAACCAGTACTTGTAAACTAATACTTCCAGGCTAGTATCAAGATTGCCTCCTTTTACAAGTAAATCCATGACAATCAACCAAAAATAAAAGAATAACAAGATCCATGACAAAGCTTGAAGACAATCTATCGAAAAATTTAAACAGAAAGCCTCTCTCAAATAGAGGCTCAAAGATTACATAAGAAAAGTTACCAGCGTTCCCGCAAATCAAGTTCTGATCTTGTTGAATCTTGACCATTGGCTTCAAGCATTTCCCGCATCTCTGCTATCGTCACATGTTTTTTAAGATCATCTTTGAGAGCCCACAGTTCTTTAGATTGGGTCTCTAGTTTACTCTCCAATCCAGCACTGTTACCACTGCTTGCTGAAATGTCTTCCACAGTCTTAGCAACTTTGGGCTTCTGATCACCACTAACAACTTTTTTGCGTTTTACGCCAGATTTAGAAGTTGATTGTTGCATGGGTTCTTTTTTCTCTTGTATCTCAACTTTAGCATCTGAAAGGGAAATTACAGTGAGAGAGATAATGACCAGCCAAAGACATGGGTTCTGTGGCGGTTACAGCCTCAGAAAACAAACTGCTATAAAATCAAAATGATATTAATACCACTCTTTGCAGTGGAAGGAAGCTTCTTAGCCAGTGCACAGACAGCTGCCTGGTCAGAAGCCGAGAGGCTATTCCACCCAGACAACTTCTCCACCTGGGTAGATGGATGTAATTCCAAAAAACAGTTGCTGTGGTTCCACACCAAGCCCCTAGCTCCTTGGCCATCAGGCTTGGTGGATACACGAACCTAGAGGTGAAATAGTGAAAGCATCAACATCAAGGAATATTCAATAGGAATTTTATGCATGACTAGCAACAATAATTCAACAACTCTGCGAAAAGGAATAAAAGTTGAGAAAATTCAGGCACCAATCTTCCAGAAAAAAGTATATTCATCTCCACCTTTAGGAAGTACCGTGTTGTCTCAGATGTTGATCCAACTTTGAGAATTAAGCTCTTGTATTGGTAATATAAATTTTAAAATTGCTTTGAGGACTTCTATAATACCTTAAACAGCTCTTAAGTCAAGTTCTTCATTTTGGACATTACTACACTGAGGCCCAAAGTAGTATCTCCTTCCCAAAATATCTCAGAATTCCAGTCCTTTTTTCCCCAAGTCTGCTTATCTAACTATAAAGCCTGAATATGTCCTAAGTCATACAAGGTCATGAGAAGTGGCCACTTGGAAGAGTTTTGGACTCGGGTAGCTCAAGGTGCTGATTCAGCAGTCGACACCTGACTCCCCACCAAACACTTGAAACCAAAAGGCCTCCAACGGTTAGTTGTGGCATGACACAAAGAAGATCACCACATTAGAGACTCCTACTGACATCAGTCATAGTAACACAGTTCACTTTGCTCAAACCCTAGTATGTCTCACCCATCAAACCTCTGCAGATTCCTACACTCACGGAACAATGTTGAAATGTGAATCTCCAATCATTTTGAAAAACAGAGCAACTTGATGAAAGGAGAACAAGAAGTTTCTTAATCATTTTTTACATTAGTCTTTTCTCTTCTTCTAAACAGCCTGATCTTATGCTTTCAGTATATTTAACAGGAGCCTAAATTTCCAGATCCTTTCCCACAGAAAATCTGAAAAGTATCTGGTAGATTCAAATGTTATGACTGGTCATCTCTGAAAGTAGAAAAAGACGAAAGAAACATAGAAACCAACCTCCCCTTTTATAATCTTTTGGCTGCAGTGCTTGCAGGTAGTACGAGAAGTTTTTGAAACTTCAATGCCACATTCCATAGAAGTAACAGCATTTGTACTCGAGGATACACCACCCTCGACATACTTCCTGATCTTCTGCTGATCTTCCCAACGGAGTAACTCGATGCCTTCAACATCATCAATGCTAAACGCATAATAACTTGGCAGTTATTTGCTGCATCTAACTGATTTACTCAATCAAAACAATGAGAAGTAATACAAGCATACATACGATTTTATCTGCTTCGATTTCTTCAGTATGCAATCAGCATGGTTCCACATCTGATTCAGAAACAAATACATGGCAGTCTTGTAAAGAAGGATGATTTGAAAGTTAAATATTCCGATTTACCTCAGAAAATACCAAACCATCAATGATACTAGATGCTTGTAATCAATCTGACTGTACACTTCCAAACAACACAGAAAAGCTAATCACACCGAACCATATAAAACTCAAACTCCGCTGTATCTTTTATTTTTTAAAGTGAATGTAAATGGAAGGCACAAATAGTTCTAGGAGGCCGCCAAAGGGTGGCTAGGGGATTTCCTCAATAGAAGAAAGACAACAATGAAACAATAACACATAGATATGTCATTCATAAGAACAAACAACTGCATTTTGAGCTAACACGAGGATGGAATTATTTTGAAACCCAACTCCACGTTGCTATGGCTATTTTCTGATCTCTTAGGTTCTAAATCCGAACTAATACGTTATACATGGACAATATATGCTACGTCTACAGAATGGACCTTAACTAGCTGCATTCATGGATGTACCGCAAAAGCTTAACCAGCAATTAGCCAAAGACCCATTATCTTAGCCGCCCTAGATAAGAAACCAAAATAAAAAATTAAAAGTAAAAAGTAAAAATTAACTGGACGGCTTTAAAAAGTCTTAAAATCTCCTCCCAAAAAAAAGGTTATCCATTGTACAAAACAAGACCTTTTTCCAAAACCATCGGTCATCGACTTGAAATTGGTTGTAGTCACTCAAAAGGAGCTAATACCAAGTATCAGGAAGAAGAAGAAAATGGAAATGGGTTTCACATAACCCAAATGCAGAAACGATGAAAAGAACAAACAGCAACATTTAGATGTTCACGAAGCCAAACCAAGAAAGGAAATAGGAGGGAAGAGAAGGAGAAGAAATATACGGGCATGAAGCCATCGAATTGGGTGGCTTGGACCATCTTGCCGAGGCGGAGCACCTCTTTGGCGATGGCGTTCTTGCATGTCTTGCACGACGACCGCGACGACTTGGCGTACTCCGCCTTCCATGGCTTCTGAGGATTCGCCATTGCCTTCTTCTCTTCTCTCTGTCGTTCTCTCCAGTGAAGAGCTATGCTTGCTCACTCTCTCCCTCTATAAGACTATACATACAGCGAACATATTATACGTATCTGCAAGACTGCACGTTAAAAGATGTGCTAAGGGATTGTGGGTTCAATGGCTTGATGTTACGATAGCTTCCTCGGAAAGCTTTGCGCTTTGTTTTATTATTATGGTCGGATGGATGTATATTTGTAAAGTTTAATTTATTTGATTAAAAAATTAATAAAAAAACTTTAAAATTATATTCTCTTCTGAAATTATCTTTTTTCATTATAATAAATATAAAAATTCATTCCAATCAACCGTCTTTCACTTTTACAATAATTTAAATATTTTGATAATAACATAAATATTTAGATACATAAATTAATTTTTGTTAAATGTCGGTAAAAATCTATAAATATAGATGATTTCAAAATATTAGGAATATTTTTGCCGAACACCACCGTACGAGGATTTCGTATTGACCGTTCGGCGTTCATTTCACAAAAGAAAAAAGTACACCACTCTTTTCACTTTCCCTGTCGGAGTTTCACACGTGAAGTAAATCCTCCCCCAACCGCCTTCTTGCTCTGCTCTCTATTGCCTTCGGCCACGAAACGGATTAATTTCACAGCCTCATCTTTTGAACCTTGGAACTTTCTTGTGTAATCCAATAATAATTATTGTTCATTAGGCTTTCTGGGTATTCTTTTGAGCTGCCATTTAAAGCTAATTAGTCTCAATTTAAAGTCACAAAAACGGCAAAAAAAACTAGAACCACATTTGTGGTGCCCCAAAGGGCAAGACCATCCTCACTCCTGATTCCTTTGCACGCTTGAATAACCATATTGGTATGCTGTTGTTTTATGTTCAGATTCTGGCAGTTTACAGAGTCCTTAAGTCAACTTGCTCAAGCATAATCAAACAGAATAATATTGACCGAACTTGGGTTGTACAGCAATCAAGTTAGCTAGATGATGTTGATCAATTAATCTTTCGTCTCAGTCTATAGAAAAAGTGTTATATATATTATCAACACCCAGCGATTGGCAGGTCCGACATCCTCGCAGTATTCCTGATGATCACCAGGCTATGCCTTCATTAGAGACCAAAACCAATAATAAGCTGTCTAACAGAGAGGACGAAAGAAAGGCCCCCAATAGTGCCTTTTCCTATACTTCCGAAATAAACATTGAGAATAGCATACTATCCAATTGAATCTTTCACGTGTATGTTCTTCATTAGAATACCCCAAGAGTAGTGATGAACTTGTCTATGTCATCGGTTACCATAACCATGCAACACAAGTCAAAGATTGTGATTTCTCCAGCTTTCCTTCTCCTTCCTTGCCTTTTCCTTAACCAGTTTCTCGCTTGAACATCATGCTGAACCCTTTTTCATCTTGTAGCTCATTCTTCAAAGATTCGCCTTGGTAAAACAATTGACAGGTGAAAAACCATTTAGACCGCGAGAGGAGCCTGCATGAAAAGGTACTGCACAGAAAATAGTTTAAATATTTGGAAAATATACCTCGAATGATTTTCCCGATCTTTCAAACTCCAGCATGCTTAGAGCAACTTCACAACTTTGGGAGACAATAGGCTCAGGGTCCATCACAAACTCCTCAAGAAGTGCTATACTTTGCTCATCTACATGTGCACAAAACACAAAAACCAATCAAATGACCCTAAAACTGAAAACACTTGACATCGGATGCTACATCACACCGTTACGATACTAAGTAACTGGTTAAAAAAGGAACCACTAAAACTTTCCTGTGACAACAATACATGCTGCCTCTGCAACAATAATCTATAGAATGAATCATCACAAACCATATAAAATGGATGAGGTGAGAGCCTAGCATATTGTCAATGCACAAACGGAGACATAAAAAGAAAAAAACTTTAGTGATTGGAAGAATTATTCAACTGGATAGCACAAAGCAAAGGGGGACAAATGAAGCTTCCATCTGCTTTTCTGCTACGTGTTTCTAGATACAGCAAGCACATTGAGTCCCGCAGGGGGGGGGATGTTCCAGGAAGGTTTAGAACACCTCCAATTGAAAACTTTTTTTTCAAAATAAATGAAAATTAAACACATTTTGTCACAAAAAAGATGAGTTCCTTTACCAGATCTCACCTGACCTTACAGTTTCATCTTTTTCTGATCATTATTATGAACTGCTTTAGTTTTACAACTCTTACAAGACGCACCATCTATGGCACACTACATGTTTGTTTTTTTATCTTTCTATTGTTATAGCTAGCTGACTTGGAGAAACTTTTTCATACGGAATCCATTTGGACCTTACACAATACAATCAACAAAAACAACATCCAAATGAGTGTTCAGACAATATAGCCACTATTAAGAATAGGGACAACAGAGGTCAGATAGATATCCGTGGTCTATCATCAAGTGGTCATACCTGCAATGGAACCAAGAGCTTCAGCAGCTTCATGTCTAACCATGGGATGCTCCCTCACATCCCTAAGTATATTGGAAAGTGCAGCTGAAGCAACTTTGTTTTGCAGTTGTCCTAGCACATAGGCAACCTGAAAATTAAGACAAATACCAATGTTACAGACCTTAGAAAATGAAGAAAAACCCCTAAGAGGAAATGAATTCATCTCAGCCCAGCTGTAAATAAATCTAGGACAGAAAGGTATTCAAGGCCCCTATTTTTCTTTCAGAGAGAATATTAAGTACCGTTTCATTTCCCTCCCCACACATGCCAAATATTGCCATCTATATTTTCATAGATGATTCTTTATAATCTTGGACAAGGGGAGCCTTTGCATGTTTAAATAACCTCAATTTTACTTTATCACCTTCGACAATAAGCTTCTTAAAAGCAATTTGACTAGCTAAGACTAACCCATCTCTCATACCAAAATCATATTCAGAGATAACCATATTGAAGTAAGAAGCACCTATATAAAAACAATGAAAGAGGTACATAACACACCTCATGTTTAAGTAGAGCACTTTTTGAACGCAAAGAATCAATTACAGCAGAAACAGCTTCATCTCCACCATGATTTCGAAGAGCAAAGAGAGCTGCATACCTCTCATACATGCCCTTTTCTTCATCCAAGAGCACTTCCCTGAATATTTAAATCAGTTCATAAGCCTACTCACTATATATGTGGAAACGGCTTTAAATGTTAGCCCATAGACAAACACACCTTAATTGATCTACGGAAAAAAAAGAAGCTGGTGCAGCAGGATCAACGGTCATAAAGGGTGATGTCCCTTCGCTGTTCCCTCCAGCGCCCTTCATCTGCTCAATCCGGTTCAGAGCCAATTCACATGTCTCTCGAACCTCCTGAGCCGGATCCAAGACCAAACTATTCTTCAGAATAGGAACATTACTCTCCAAGCCAATTGCTCCCAATGCTTCCGCTGCCTATGTGATTATGACAGGATTACACATTTAGAAACAAACAAGGTCGGAAAGATGACGAATGACAGGAAAGAAATATAAAAAGGTTTGGATTTACCTCATGGCGAACTATGGGATGCAAAGAAAGATCATTGAGTGCTGAGATTAAAGCTGGAATAGATTACGCATCTTGCATTTGACCCAATGCAAATGCAGCCTCATGCGCTAACAAATTTGACGAATCCCTTGTTGCTGTAGAAGAGTTAAACACATCTCATTTCTTTTGTGTATTCAACTCACGAAACTATTTCAATAGAACCAAACAGTTCCTCTGTTCTCTATAAACGGCAGTTCAGTAATTTGGATGAAGAAAACTCAGCAGCATGATTCACAGAACCATACTAGAAAGAATTGTAGCAAACACAACTATAAGCATAATCTAACAGCTAACTTTTCAGGTTCCGTTTTTTTTTCCCATGCGATTTAACAAGACACGATATGAATTTTATACTCCTTAACAATAATCGAGTACATTTTAGTTGGGAAATCCATAAAAGTCAGTAACAAAATATTTAGTAATCAAAAGTCGAACAAAACAGAGAAACTTTGCCGATCAAAACAAAAAGCAGAGGTTTTTAAAAGATTGAACTAACCGAGGATAAGAGCGTTGCGAGGAGCATCGCCTTTGAGATTCCGGAGGGAGAAGAGGGCTCTGAACCGCTCCGCTATCGGCTGGGCCGCGTCGCCCAATCAGTCGCAGAGGAATTTCTCCATCTCCGGCGAGCATCCGAACGCGCTAGAGCGGTTGTCATCATTCTCCGAACTCGAAGCACCCATGGAATTCGCCACTCAGAATTAGCGTGAGCCTTGGGCCGGGCTTTCTACAAGGACTTCTGATAATCGGATGCTCCGTACTGGAAAGAAAGACGAGTAAAGTTTTTCTTTACTGATATTCCAAGTGGCGGCGTCTCATCGTGATCTTCTACAGAGTATGACCTTTTTTTTTCATTTCTCATTACTTTGTAGGACTTAAGCTGTTTTTGATAACGCTAAATTTTAGAGCTGTTAAAATTTTAGGTAACGAGATTGATGAAATGAAGAGAGAATAAAAAAGTTGGTAAAAAAATTGGTGAAAAAGTGAGGAAGGAGAGTGTTTTATAATAATGATAAAATTTTAAATGAGTAAAATTTTGTTACGAAAACATAGCCTTAAAAATTTCAGACTATTAAAAATTCAATGGGAAATATTTTTATTTTATTCCATTTGAAAAAAGAATTAAAGCTTCCTCGTACCTCCATTTTGGTCGTGTTTGTTTCTTCAATAATTTGAGACATGAAAATTTTCATCAAAATAAATACACTCCGATATTTTAACTTTTACATATACATATTTTATTTTTCACCAACCTTAATAATTTTTAATAAAATAAATATTCTCAAAATTTCGAGAATATTCTTAATATTTTGAGGAATATATATACTTTTATTTCATTTTTGCCGAAAAAGAAAAAAAATCGAGGGAAATATGACAGTTGGATCAGGACCCACCAGAAATTCATTTCCAAATCACATCTCCCAGCTCTGGCAAAAAAAAAAAACACCAAAATGGATCAGGATCGGTCCCTTCCCTGACGGTCCGAACCACTTTACACATGTGACTCCATCCCTGCGTATTTATGTTCTGCACCTTATTCTTGTAGGGAGCACTTGTAAAACTTCGAGGGTTCCCTCCAAAGGTAGCGCGCCCACGGGTCATATCATTATCCCCTCCAAATCTCCTCTCCCTTCTCTCTTATTTCCTATCGTTTATTTCAGATCTGAATTCTTCTCGCTTCTCGAAATGTTTTTCTCGGTTTTGATTCGTCTCTATATGATTTTTCTTAATATTTTATTTTGGATAAAATTCTTTTTGGTTCTATCTCTGTCTAATAATTGTCTTCCTTCCTGTTTGAATGTTTTTTTTTTAATTTAAAAGAATTTAGAAGATCGAAATTCTTTTCTCGGATTACGCGTAGAAGAAGCTGAGTCGCGCATATATTATTTGTGATTCTCAGACATGAATCCCCGGAGGTTAGTTCAATTAATTAGGAACTAAATGTTCCAGTCATTCAAGAATATGATCTCTTTCATATCTGTTAAATTGAAGCTTTATGTATTATGCATATAGATTGTTAAATATAATTTTCTGTGATTTAGTAGTAAGGGGCACTGCAAGATCCAGTGTTCTTAGATTGTTACGTGGAAGTAAATGTGTGAAACTAGCTACGTAGAGAGATCTGTTTGCCTTCTTGATCTTGTGTCTATAGGCGAGTGAATGAGCTGCCATTCGAATTGGTTGGGTCATTGAGGCCGTGTCTCGACATTGAAAGAGTTTCCAGAAAATATTGTGCTTAAAAATTCTTGTGTTTGCTGCGATCAGAAGCTGCACCTCGATATCTGTGCATTGAGAGTCTCGTGGATTGAGGGATCAGTATGGCTTTGCCTTGGATCGATTTTAGGTTTTTTTTACAACATCTGGTCTGGTTGCGTGAGATGAATAGGTTTGAGTTGTCTGTTTCTCTTTCGGATCTCTTTTGAGTAAGTATGAATTATGGGGCTGGGATTGGCTCAAGGGCATTATGACATGATACTAATTCTTTAATGGTTATTATTATTTTCTCTACAATATGTCACTTCTGATACTGATCATTTGATGGAAATTTGATTGGTTCATAGGTGTTATTTTAGCAGGCGATGATCAGGTTGTCGTATAGTTTGGGTTACGCCCTGTGAACGTTATAGGTGTCTGATAGATGTACATTCAAGTCTAGATTGTACTTCCATAGCATGGGCACTTAACCTAACTATATAACAGAAGATGCTCGCTATTTTTGACAACATGCTTGCTGTTTATAGTCTTTGGTACATTGTATTCAATTATCTAGTGAAGGAGAACCCAATTTTAAATTAGCTTGCCTAGTGTGGTCAAATGTTTGATAAGTTTCGTAGGATACCTTCATGGCTGATGCTTATATTAGAACATGAATGGAAACTCACATAAGTTACTCAACTTGAGATTTCAAACAATGTATAGATTCAACTGTTAACGTTGAGGGTATACCACCACATTGGTGGTTGTTAAACAGACTAACAGAGATCCTGTCGTATGAAACTCTCATGTCAGATGATCCTCCAACCACATTATTTGCTTTATATTAACCCAACTACTGCACCAGCTGTGTATGTACATTAAATACTTCAAGTAGATAATGCTCATCACAGTTATTCCTACAAATTGGTTTTTTCTAGTTAATTATTGTAGCAGGATATAAGCACAAATTGAGCTCAAACGTTACTTTACATTCTGGGCTATATATTTTTGTTTTTGTGTAAAACAGGTTCAAAATGTTTGTTGTAGTCTTTTAATTCGATTCAGCTTCAGTTGTTTGTATTCTGGTCTATGAAAAAAAGGGTTATCTCAGGATGTTCAAGGTTTGTTCTGTACATCTCCAGGAGTATCCATCAACCACTGTTCAAGTTTCCTGAAAACTTCTTAGGACTTTAATGGTAGCCGTTAGGCTATGGGCAGTATTGTTATTTGAAGAATATAAAATAGTTATAATTCCCTGGCAAATGAATTTCATAGTCTCTCAAAATGCTCTAAGACTGGTCTTCCTCCTAGTTAATTTCTGATTTCTCCTGAACTCTCCCATAGAAGGAAACTCGTGTGGTTTACGGAAAATCATCTGTTCATTTTGGCCCTGTGTTAAGATTTTCTTTTGTGCAGAGATGTTCGTAACACCAGAACTGCTCTTTTTGATGGAATCGAGGAGGGTGGCATCCGGGCATCCTCGTCTTACTCCTCCCATGAAATTGATGAGCAGGATAATGAAAGAGCAATAGATGGGTTGCAAGATAGAGTCATTCTGCTGAAGAGAGTAAGTTTTCTCTTGGAACTGTACTGTCCAAAGCATAGTTGCAGGAGTCATTGTCTGGCCTGAATCTATTTTATTACATGGTCAAAGAGTGGATCAGAGATTTGCACTGTTTCTGGGGAGATAGGAAGCTTCAAAAGATTGGAAGTTTGGACATCTACCTAGAATAAAAGGTGGAAGTGTTTTTAAACCCTAAACTTTTGTGGTGCTCCTCTATCTTAACAACAAACCAGACCAAATGGAACATCTTGGAAAAGGTCCTCCTGAATAGATGGGGGATGCTCGTAAAACTCTTATGCATGCCTTCTCCATTCTGTTACTTCAATTGTTAATTAAAACTCGTCTAGAGGGGTTAAAGCTCCACAACTTTCTGGAATTGAATCTTAAGTGAGCTGAACTGTGTTTAATAACATGCATTCATTGGTGCCACAAATTTATTGGGTTTCCTGCTTGAGAAGACCAAGCATATCTTAATGCATGTTGCTTTCAGTTGTCAGGTGATATAAATGAGGAGGTGGACAGTCATAATCGTATGCTGGACAGAATGGTATGTGTGTCTGTTTGTGCCCTCCTTCACTTGAATTGCCGTCTCTCGGCTCCCTCTGTCTCTCTCTCTCTCTTCTAATACGTGGCATTTGATGCTTTAGGGCAATGATATGGATTCATCAAGGGGGGTGTTGTCAGGAACCATGGATCGTTTCAAGACGGTATGTATGATAAATCACATTTTCCTATTCCAATAATTGTACATCTTTTGCTGTTAATCTTCTCGTTTTGTGATCTTCCCTATATGTTGAGTTATTTTAGGATCAAATATTTGTTGTGTCATGGTTGTTATGATCAGCTCGTTTTACCGTGCAGGTGTTTGAGACCAAGTCAAGCAGGAGAATGCTTACACTTGTGGCATCATTTGTCGTCATTTTCCTAGTTATATACTATCTTACTAGGTAATCTCACTCTGGTGGATTTTATACAGCTTCTAGCCTTATGTTAGACTGAAAATCGTTTTGTCATTGTAATCAGCGTTTTCCTACCTGTAAGATTTTATGCATGCCATAGTAACTCCAAAACCGTTTTTTTAAAGCGTTTTTTGAAGTTCGCGATTCATAGGAACTCCAAAACCGGGGACTTCCATAGTAAGAACAAGGAATGAAAGGAAAAAGATAAACTTAAAAAGAATATAATGTCTTTATGTTCAAGTTGATTTGGAAACGTTTTGCTAGTAATTGGGAGGTTTCTTGATGTCTGGAGCAATTTAAACGTTACTATAAACCTTGAATGCATTGCAGTAAGTCTAGCAAAAATCATACACGGGATTTCTGGACCAATGTCTGAGTTTTCTAGTAGAAAGAATTTGAGATCAAAATCATAAAATAGGACAAGTTGATATCTAGATCCCAAAATAGTTTCTGCCGGAATATGTGGATCCGGCTGACATAGATGATGTCTTCTTAAATATCCCAAGACGGTTCCCCGCAATGTAAAATATTGGAAGAACAGACATGGGTACATGGAATGAGGGAAATCTTGAGCAGTCATTCTCATTGCCAATGTTAAAAAAGTCTTCATACTAGTAGGTGTTTCTCTTTCTGACATGGGTTCAGAATTTGTACCATTTTAGAATAGAGGAGCGAGCCATAAAGAGAGTGGTTTATAATAAATTCCTTGGGGGACTGGTCTGGGACTTGGGAGTTAAGACCGCAGATGTAAAATGGATTAAAACAGAAAACAACATGAACCACCCGGGAATCGAACCCGGGTCTGTACCGTGGCAGGGTACAATTCTACCACTACTAGACCACTGGTGCTACTTGGGTGATTAGTGAAGGGCTATAAGTAACATCAATTGTTATTTTGAAAAGTTTTAAAAAAAATACGAAAAACAGAGAGCTCAGATGCGCGTCTTCTCATCCAACGGTTCAGACGATTGGTGATGGACCCTACCATCACGGGGGCGCATGAATCCTCATTGCTCGAGTGGACCAATGCACCAGCCGGGAATCGAACCCGGGTCTGTACTGTGGCAGGGTACTATTCTACCACTAGACCACTGGTGCTTCTTGACGTGAATCTGGATTTATTGTACATGATCAACCTGCAACAGGAAAAAGGGGAAAAGAAAGGAGCATCCGAATAATTGTACCCAAAAAAAGAATGAAAATAAAGTAATGACATTTTGAACATGATGTTGGGGATCTATTGTCTAATGACGCTAGCTAGTACGATTGATATATTTTTTTCTATTGATACGCCCAATCATTTTTCTGGTTAAATAAAAAAAAAAAAACGAGTAAACGGATACATAAATGACAATGCGTCCAATGGTGGTTTCTGATCCAGCCTCTTGCTTGAGCAGCAGTTGCATGACAAAAGACAAGATCAAAACTGATTAATGCTGTAAACAATGCATATACTCTTGTGGCCTGCAGAGTGTTTCTTTCCCTTTGGTCCATTAGATGACGCCGACCGAATAGAAAACGTCACATTGGAAGTTTGTACACATTAACATTAATGAATTATCAAATAACCATATTCCTATACAAAATTCGGCATGCATGCATGCATGGTTCACAAGACTTAATTACTAGTGCATATATAATTTTTTTTTGATTTTGTAATGGTCTAACAATGTGGTATTCACTTATAATTTGTGAAAGAAATTTCCGCGGGAATGTCAAATAATAAAATTTATTATTTTTTTATCAACATTTAGTTTTTGAGATAAATGGTATATTCACGGACTTGACTTTGCACTTTATTCAAAATATTTTAATTAAATATTACGCTTTAAACTATAACTTTAAGATTTCTCGCCAAGAAGTCGGTTATTTTCTTGAGAATACAGAGACAACCCCGGTCTTTAAAAAGAGAGGAAGAGGAGGAATCTGGGTGTGAGACAAGAGACAAATAAAGGGCATCGGGATTATCTATGAGAGTTAAGGCAAGGTGTTGTGAGAGAAAAAAAGTCTTTGAAGTTTGCTGAGAACCCCATTAAGTTAGAGTCGTTAGACGGCTGCGGATTTTTCTTTAGCAGACACTTTTTTTTATTATTTTTATGCACATAATTCTTCTCAATACTTTTGTTTTGATGATCATTAGAGCTAGCTCTTGTAGCTTTCACTTGTGTCTTCTTATAAATGAGGTCTTTGCTCATGTCACCTCTCAGCTATATATGAGCTAGCTCTTTCGCTAGATATACTGACTGCTATACAATAAATATATATATATTCATGCTTTTCTGAACACAAGGGAAACTTATTCACATTGGGGATTAACTCTTCTACGAGATCGACCATGTCGACCACCAATTAAAGTATGAGTCCAAAATGTTATAGTTTAGTTCCAAATTATGAAAATACGCATATATATAATAATTAACTGGTTTAATTGAGATAGTACCCAGGCCATAAGCTTTTACTTAGCTGTTTTGGGCACTGTTCATATATACATTTGCGGTAGGGCTGAACAGAACCGGACCGCAGACCGGACCGGACCGGAAAACCGGACCGGATTTGCGGTCCGGTCCGGTTTTAATTTTAAAAATACGGTCCGGTCCGGTCCGGCCCGGATTTAAAGACCGGATTTATCCGGTCCGGTCCGGTTTGTATATTTTTGAAATGCGGTCCGGACCGGACCGCATTTCATAATTTTTTAATTTTTTTTAAATTTTTTAAAAAATATTACCGTTACTAACTTACTGCGCCTACTGTGCGCTGTCATAAAATTGTTTTTAATTTTTTTTTAAAATATTACCGCACTGCGCCCAATAGCACTGCGCAGTAGGCGCAGTGCTATCTGCAGTGCGCCTCATAGCACTGCGCCTACTGCGCAGTGCTATCAGGCACACTGCGCGGTGCCTCATAGCACTGCGCCTACTGCGCAGTGCTATCAGGTGCACTGCGCAGTGTGCGCCTATTGCAGAGCGTAGAAATTTTTTTAAAAACAAATAATTTTTTTTTAAAATAATTTAAATCCGATCTCCGGACCGCATTTTTAAAACTCGGACCGGACCGGACCACATATAAGTGGTCCGGTCCGGTCCTTTAATATTAGAGGACCGGAAATGCGGTCCGAAAACCGGACCGCATTTCCGTTTTTCAGCCCTAATTTGCGGACAGCTTGGAGTTCGGCCATACGCTTTAGTTGCCCCCAGCAGCGAAGTACGTTCACCTCTCATGCATGTCATGCTATATATATATATATATGCAGATATAAAGAAGTTAAGCAATAAGTACTATTTGGTATGAGTCCTGTCACTTCACGTTGAGGTACGGCGCCACAGCTTGTGCCGCTCTCTCAATACACTCTTGACTCTGCCAACTGTTTATTTCTGTGCACGTACACTTTTTTTTTTCTAGTTATTCTGTGCACGTACACAGAGCGCAATAAAGATTTAAAGAGGCCGGCGTACTTGTCTCTTCACCTCATGGTGCTATTTTTTTTCAGATGAATATTTCTGAGTTTCAATAGTAGAACAAAGAGACTAATATATCTGTCAAAATGCAGAACGCAAAATTGGAAGATGATGAAGATTATAATTAGTAGCCCTTATTGTGCAACAAGCACTCACAAGCTGCAAGCCAACTAAATTAACTGCCTAGATCGGCCGCCTATATATATATATAGCCTCTTTAAAAAATATGTAAAAAGAGAAGGCCGCCAGGTGCTACACAAGCTAGCTAGCATTTCTTAGATATATTTCAGGAGAGGTCATCTAGAACTTGACATCTACATAATTTGGTACGATATATATATATAGTTTAGTCTGTTCATGATCATCGATCGATCTTTCAATTGTTTCGCTTATGAATGCCAGAGGTTTTCACAACAGTCATTTCCATTGACTGTTGGGTTTATAAATTTGGTACGATATATATATATAGTTTAGTCTGTTCATGATCATCGATCGATCTTTCAATTGTTTCGCTTATGAATGCCAGAGGTTTTCACAACAGTCATTTCCATTGACTGTTGGGTTTATAAGTAGTGGTACGTACTTTTGATTTTTGATTAACTGCCAGAGGATCAAGCTTCGGGACCAAGTCCAAGTGATCAAAAATCACCGAAAGGGACATAGTAACGTAATGGTACACCTCTGAATTGCATTTTCACAAAAGGAGCTGAGTTTACCTGTATCTAAACTCCTTAGGTCTTTCAAAGCTAATAGGAGTGGAACATATATAGGATAATTTCAATCACATCCCGGTAGAAAGCCCCTACCAAAGTCCGCCCTAATAGCTGATTTGAGGTTCTGGAAACGTTTTACATAGGTTCTAAGACATGTCGAAAGAGTAATCACATATGATAGTGATAATTATCCTAGCTATCACCGGATCTGATTTCTAGTTAGTTCTAAAATTTACCTTTATTTTACAAGTAGTATCCCCCAAAGGTGTCCACAGCATGCATTTGCCACACATCCAGAAGTAAGCGCTCCCATATAATGCATGACAGGAATTATAGAAGAATCGCTAGATGGATAATCAGTTACGTAAGGTCATCTGACCTCATAATCGATGGAATGCACTATTGATGCTCATGAAGCTTTATCCATAAAGCAGTTTAAAATTTTGGACACATGTCGAATTTCCTTGGCTCTTGCGCGCACCACAGATATCATACTCGAGCAATGAGGGTAATCTTCATTAGGCTTTTGGTGGAGTAATCTTCAAACTGGTATTTATCACCTTTATCTGATAGGACAATTACGTTTCTAGAGAAGAGTAGTTACCAATTATATCATGGGGAAATAGATGTCAAGTAATTATTAATCCAAGCAAGCTGTATATGTTTGTTGTTGCATGAATATGGTAACAGATCTGGGAATTGCAATATGTTCTAGGATCACGAGAATTTTTAATTCCATCAGATAGAAACTATAGATGATTTTTATGGACATGTTTGTTTTGTTTGTTTTTGTAGGATTCTTTTGAATTCTAGAATTCTAAAACCGAACATATTTTTTAACATCACATAAAAATGGATTCTGCACGCATAACAATAAAATTAACATCACTTAAAAATTCTCAAAATACAAAAAATCCTCACAATACCATCTAACTTAACATCTTCTTATGCTGCGTTTGCACCAAATATTTCACAAAATATTTCACCAACTCTCAATAAAATACTACAATATAATCTCTCTCTCCCATAAAAATATAAAAAATTACAAAAAAATATAAAAAATTACTCCTCTCTTCACTTTTTCACTAAACCCAATACCAATATTAAATCCAATACCAAAAATTTTACAACACAAATATAACCTTAGTTTGACATAGGAAAAACTTGCACGGGGCAAGAAGAAAAAGAAAATACAGGAAAAATGAGGTAGATTACATTGACAGCGTATAAATAAAGAACATCTCATAGAACCGTAAATCAATTTAGGCGTTGACATTAAAGAGACGAAAAACAGTACCTTCGACTATCTGTGGGTAGAATCACTTGTATAATCTTTCGCCTTCCATTCTTGAAATCAAAGCGGAAACAATTTTTCTGGCATTCCTTCCCAATAGATTGCCAAGAGGGTAAGGCTCGAATCACACAATATACAAGACAGAAGAGATACCAATATTAATAACTTCTCCCCTTTTGGACCAAAATAATACGATACTGTGAAATAAGGTATTTCCAGAGCCTATGTATTACTCCAGGATTCTTGTATACTACCTCATGAAATACTATGGGTAATGGCCAAGTCGAAGCTCCAAGTCCACTTTATCTTCCTTTCTGCCGCTGTCTCTCTTTTCTCCATCATCATGTGCATGCGCTGGACCGACTAATTGCATGCTTTGAGTTCTTTTCTCATCCTCTTCAAACCGATTCGGACGCCGTGGATATTGTACAGAAAATTCATCGCTATGTTGTGTGTGGGGGGGTCTCAGATCCCTCGATGAAGGAAAAGATCCTTGATTATTGACATGTAGTACTTCATCGGGTCTGCTTGAGACTGAAGGAACGGAACTAGGCCTTTTCTTCGCTCTATCCTTCCTATGGATATTCATGTGTCCACCTAAGGCTTGTGCTGTGGTGAAGCCTCTCTTGCAATACTCGCACTCGTAGGATCTGCCAGCGCCTATCTGATCATTTAGCTCTGATCGATCGCTTTCTTCACTTGAGCTCTTCGAATCTTCTTGGTGGTTGATTTCCATGGTAAGAACTTCAAGGATTTCTCACCAAAAACTCAGTTTTTTTCTTGAGAACATGCAAAACAGAAAGCCGGTCTTATAGAGAGAAAGAGAAGGGTGTGAGACAAGAGACAAATAAAGGGCATAGGCATTATCTAGCTATGAGAATTGAGTGAGTGTCGTGAGAGAGAAAGTCTTTGAAGTTTGCTGAGAGTGTCATCGGTTAGCCGTCTGTGGATTCTTCTTTAGCAGACACAGATTTTACAATATTATATGCATATTTTTTTCAATACTTTGTCTCTCATTATAGCTCTTATAGCTTTCACCTGTGTTTTCTTAACGCGCTCTTTGCTTTGTCACGCCTCTCTCCCTCTTTGCTCTGCTATGTACATACGTATATTATCCGTATTCATGCATTTCTTACACAAGGTAAACTTATTTACATTGGGGATTAACTCTTGTATGGTCATGTCAACCTCCAATTACTGAGTGCCTCACCTTGGCGTATGGAGTACTTCAAGAAATGTGAGAAGCAATACGTTATGATGAAAATAATGTATAGCATTCTTCTAAAATCTTATGGAATCCACCTTCACTCTTACATCAAAGACTTCATCATAATTAGTCATTCCAAACAAGTTGTGTTCATAATTGCAGAGTAGTCAAAACTTTAATTTTTATTACAATATGATAGAACTTCATAAATAAGCATCACAATTACAGCTCATACTGGCTACAGCAAACACTGAAGGAACCTCTGCCTTTAATTTCTGCCCCGTTTCTTTCTACCCCACAAAGTTTTACTCGTATCTCTGTGGCCCAGGACTTGGTCAAAATTTCTTTGACTTGTTATATATGGACATCTCACTAAGCTGATTTATGGTCTAAGTATATATTGTTAAATGCACTGCTGAGAGCAAGTATGGGACAAAATAGTTGCAGCGATAAGCAGCTAGGTAGATCCTACCTATCATGCTGATTGGAAAGATGTAGGAACCTTCCTACATGATACACAAAGAGCAAGAAATTGTGCGTTTTGTTGGACGTTATACTTGTCCTTTGCATTAGCTCTACAAACCATGATTAATGGAAACACATCATCTTTATGTCATCACAGTCAACATCATGCCTACATAAATCATAATCATAGCCGTTGGGTGAAATTTCGTTTTTCTTTGTTTTGTTATATATATATCCTCGAAACACAGAATATAACAGATGATATCAAAATTTTCTGCAGGAAGATAAGAACTCGGATCCGCTTATTTAATTACTTATTGTAAAAAGCAACATTTAGACGTGCCTAGTAGCTGCAATCCTGCATGATCTAGGCGTGAATATATGATGCACTGCCTACCCTCTAGAGCACAGGAGTCGGACTCCTGCTGGCTAGCTAGTTTCCATTGTTTCAGTTCGATTGAGTAGTGCATGCCTTGAATGATGCACACATGGCAGTATAAAAAGGGTAATTCCTTCAGCATGCACAGTCATTATTAGTGGTCGAATGTTACAGTTTGAATGCGTAAATTCTTAATTCATCGATCGTCAACAAGAAATGTCATTTTAGTTAGTTTCCTTGTTTACTTTTTTTTCCCTAATTTTTTACGTATTCGTTGCGTGCTTCTTGCGCCAAATGGACGAAATAAATTAACTTCTACAATATTATGCATGAATTCCAGAACGATCAATGATGTTTGATGGGTAACATATATATATATATATATATATAGGCTATAGCGTTATACTTTTGAACGACTTTATGGTCCCAATTAATCTTATATATGTTAGTGTTTAATATTCTAATTGGATCGGTTAATCCTATTTGCTAGAGGAAAGAAAAAAAGGGTAAGAGTGTTTTGACTATAGGCGGTAAATTTGGATCTACTTAGCAAAAAACAATATCAGATCACAAAAGGGAAAGGAAAGATTCGTTAAGTTACTTATTTTGATTGCTATTTTTGAAGTTTAAAATCAGATCTCTTTCTCTCTCAATATCAGGCAGGCACACACATAAGCACACATAGATCATAATATTTAATTGGAGTGGCCAAGTTGGTGGCACCGGGAAGGTGTCTTTTACAAAGAATGAAAAGGTAACCTGCAAAATCTGAGGCACCGGGGCCAATTAACAATCTCATGCGCATGCAGTAATTAACGCAGCAATTAACTTCCATGGTTTAAGACAATAATATTTTACTCACGCAGCTTGGTTTACAGCTGAAGGGGTTCACATCGATCTTTAACCACCTCACTATCCGCAGCTTCTCATCCAATTTACACAAACCACCTCACGCGGACTACAAAGAGGCCCATAGTTCTGAGTGGACATAATTCATTCAAGTTAATTAAATCTTATTATATTTTATCAGCAGTACTGGGGGGAGAGTTTTGTCTTAATTGAAGTATTTCACTAGTTAGTGAATGCTTCATTATAAAAGGAATTGGTTCAAGGTATCATTAGATGTTGGCTAGCTTGACTTAGTCAGCAAGTAAATTATAAGAGGAAAAAGATAGAGAGAAATGGACAATGGCTAGAAAGACTATACGTGGAACTACTTCAATTCCCTACCAAATCATTATGTCTTCTACTTCACATTTTTGCCACTCGATAATGTATGAACCAGTTTGTTGCATGTCATTTTTACCTTTGCCAACCAATTATGTGGTTGTCTTATAGCTTCTAGGTGCATGCCTAAGATGTCTGCAATTCTTTCTGTCTTGCTTAAATGATACTAAATAAATTGATGGAAGAAGACAAAACTTGAGACCTTACAATTAAGTAGTAATTAAGAAGTAATTAGGGTTTTTCTTCGTTGCTATTTTTTCACCAAGAAAAACCGACCATGCTTAAAATACCCAAAAACATTGGGATGGGTTGCTTAAAGTTTTAGGTAAATCCTAGCTAGATCTTTACCCAAACTAAAATATTATGGCTAATTTAAGTTTTTTTGTAAGTCTTGTCCTCTATTTTTCATGACAATAATATATATATCAGCACCTTGCAATTGCCTGCATCTTCTTAATATGGAAAAGAGCAATTAAGATGGGGACATTTGTTATGTATCAACTTTAAATATTAATTTACAAAGTTCTGGAAAGACGGCAATTCAGTCAAAGATTTTGACCAGACAGGCTGTTCGGGCCTGTTTCTTCAAATACAAAATTATACAGGGGTTAATTTTTTAAAAAAAACATGCTATAGGTTCTGTATTGGCTTTCTTCTTGCTCAACTTGATAGTTGATTTGAACTGAATAGTCTCCTATTAGAGTCAAGGCTTGGAAAACTTACCAAATTAATATCAAAGGAGGATAGATCGATCTTTGTTTTGTATGTGAGAGGAAATTATTAAAACAAGAATTTGATCAATAGTTCATAAATAGTCCCCATATTCAAATGCGTAGTCTATAGACTCTAGATTGACACGGGAATAGGATGTCTCATTGTGTTTGGAGTATAGCTAATTGTGGAAAATGTTACTTAGACGAAGGCTTCTCAGAATTTGCTGGTAGGCTTCATCATCCTTAGAAGTACCTAACCTATTTTAAATAATATCATTAAAAAGAAAAACAAAACCAAAAAAAAACTTTTTCATGACATTTCTCCGTTTATGATTTTTTTGTTTCGGTTCGGACCCATATACTAGCTATAGCTATAAGATGAGTAGCGGGAGGAGAACTTGAAGATTTGTCCAGGCCCAATACAGGCCCAAAAATCTCCCATTGATGATCACTTTGTGGTAGGGATCACTTTGTGGTAGGCTAGTACGGGTCATCTGGGCTAAGACTACCCCAACTGTAAAAACAAAATCCCGGCATTGAATGTTTTGTTAGAATCTGTCAGAATCTCACATTGATTAGTGACCATTTAATTTGGTGTTTTATATACATGTTGGGTCACATCTTCTCATTGTCAATTGGTTTTGGGATGAAACTTGGCATGGTATCAGAGCCAATTATTTCTGAAGTTGGCTCACTTATTTGTGTTCCACATTTGTTGTCCACGTGCATAGACCATGTTCATTCAGCCTGCACGTGAGGGAGAATGTTAAAATCTGTCAGAATCTCACATTGATTAGAGATCATTTAATCTTGTGTTTCATATATATGTTAGGTCACCTCTTTCCACTACCAATTGATTTTGGGATGATGATAATCTGGTTTGGAAGAGAAAAGAAGCTCAAAAGGAGATTTATTTTTAAGAAGGGGAGAAGGCAATCGATTGATTATATATGTTGCAACTAAAACACAATCGGTCCAAAATTTAAGTGGAAGATTGGACTGAAATCTTAAGGCTCTAGCAACATTAAGTAGATGTTGATGTTTGCGTTCAACAACCCCATTTTCTTGAGGAGTTGCAACACAAGAAAACTGATGAATGATTCCTTTTGAAGCAAGAAAAGCTGATAAGGTAAACTCATTGCCAAAATCAATTATAATAGATTTAATTTTGTGACTAAATTGAGTTTTATAAAGCTGAAAAAATAACTTGATGTAAGTAGGAGTTTGTGTTTTAGTTTGTAACAAATATACCCAAGTACATCTAGTGAAATCATCAATAATGGCAAGAAAAAACCTCATTCCATTATGATCAGAACCGAGAAAGGTCTCCTTAGGTCACAATGTATCAATTAAAAAGAAAGAGTGAACTAAGTTATGAAAACCAGAAATGACAGCATCTTTTCCTTAGCCACAGGACACAGTAAAGTGATGAATGGTAGAGGTGTTTACATCCTGAATAGAATCATGTAACAAAGAGAATGTGGACAAAGAAAAATTGCCCTAACCGACAGTGCCATAAAGATTGACATGTCTCAATCTTCAAAACCCAAAAGGAAAGGGGTAGGAGAGAGAGAGGGGGAAAAAGCAATGCATCCAGGAAGGGGGCTCGGAGGAATGCAAAAAAGGAGATGAGAACAGCATTAATGCCGAAGAATGATGACGTTCGCCGACTGGCTTTCTTTAACCCATGCGGCCATGCCCCAATACCTTTCACTAAAACATGCAGTTTGGCAAGTCGTGTAATCTCCCAAATGTCCATTTTTCTTACCTTGTATGCTTTACACTTCCCTTCTGGTCTTTTTATTTTGGCTCGAGTGCTTCCCTCATGTTTTGAATTCCAAGCTCACCTCTGCCTTTTCACTATCCATCAGAGGGACAGAGTGAAAATATTCTTGTTTTGCCTTGTACAAGACCAGATCAAGCGCTGGTTTGTAAAGGAAAGGCCATCATGTTACTGACACCAGACACTGGAGGGAACATGCCAGATATCAGATGTTGGGAAACCATCCCAGTTGCAGAGACCAAAATACCTCTCGGAATCATTGTCAAGGGCCGTGAAAGGCAGCGGAGTGCTACCGTACGTACAAAGCAATAAAAAGTCTCGAGCTTTTGTATTTTATACAAATTTTGATATTTGGGACAGGCGTCAAATCACTATTCGTCCACATACTGACATCCTGTATTTTCTTGCTCTTCACTGTTTCATTAGAAACATGTGGATATGGACTGCATTTGCTCCTTCCGGGTGATGTTTGGGAGCAAATACGTTGGGCTCCCCCGTTAATAAAATAATATTATAATTTTTTTTTATCGAATTATTATTTTTTATTTTAAATAAATATAAAAAATTATATAAATCATCTATATTCACTTTTACACAAATTTCAACGCTCCAATATTTTTAACAAACAAACATCACCCAGCTAATCATAAATGCGTTGGTTGTCCGGAATTCAAGGTAACACTGCTAGACTAGAAATTAAGCTAACCTAGGCGCTATAGTTAGCGAAAACTCAAATTGGTTGATTGTGTTGGATTTACAATTGTTTTATATCTTTTTTTTTTGTGTAATCTACAATTGTTTTATATCACCAAGAGAGATATAACATATAAATTAAAAAAAATTACAAAAGATAGTGATTCGTTGGCACTTTTATTTAACTCTCCTGACTTGGGAGTACGCAGCAAACTATTGATTGTTTTATATAATATTGTCCGCGCGCCCTTTGTTTTCCTTAGTTTGACTCTCCCCATTTGTCTCCCTTGCATTGTTGATATTGGGCAAGAGCAGAATCACGCCAACATATATAAATTAGTTCACCATTTTGAGCTTTATATTTACACAAACCCTTGGATTGTTGCTAAGAATTAAGACTATTTAGAAAAGAAATAGATATAATGATTCAATCTTTGGAAAATTACCCCATGACCGACTAATTTGAGCAAAATTGCGACATAAAATATGTGTTAATTCTTAGGTCTCAATTAATAAAACATTAAAATTTACTTTTTCTCATAAAGCTATACATAGATGAATGTGGAAGAAGAAGGATGCATTACCAAGAGAACAATCACTCAAAAAAGGACATCAAGTAAAACATCCCATCCGTCGTAGGAATTATGGTGAATGATAATATATGTCACCAACTTCATTTTCAACTATCTAGTAATTAATTAATGACTACACCACCCTATTAATCATAATTACAGCAATAAAAAAACACGAACGATCGATTAAGGATTAAGCTATCTATTAGTTCATCGTACAAGTTTTACCCTATTGGGTAAATTAGGGAAGCGAAATAACCTATATCAATACAAAAGAGAACGTCGATAGTTAGTCCCGTGAACAAGAGATCTCAAAGATTACATATTCCTTGCTGTGATTCATCGAAGATTGAACCTAAAACCACCCAAGTCGAAGCTCTAAATCCAAATCTTGCTTTGAATCTTTCAGAATCTCCAAGTCCAAACTACCTGCCCCTTCCTTCCTCAGGAGTTTAGACGTATCTTTCTGCCCAAAACCCTTTATTTCTCCAAATCCTAGATTTCCTCTGAACCTCTTCTTACTTGTAATATACTTACATTGAGAGCTCAAAGAGTCGAGTTGAAGTAAATCTGTTACCAGCTTCTTCTCTTCCTCGCGAGAAGCCGTTGATGTTGAAGATAAAGAACTGAGAGATAAAGAAGTAAAAGATGAAGAGTGCAAGGGATGATGTGTACGCGGTAAGAACTTAGCCGAAGAAGATGATGGTGACGACGCAAAATTAGATTTGGGGTTTATTTTCCGAGTTGGGTTATGAGATCCGGAGATGGCTGCAGAAGGTAACAATAGCAGCCTTCCTCTATCTCTCCTATGAACATTCATATGACCTCCAAGAGCCTGAGAAGACCTGAATTTCCTATTGCAAAAGCTGCATATGTAGCACTGTTTTGCAGGCCATGAAATTGCACGTGGATGATCTTCTTCAAAGCCGTTGTTAGAATCCCTTTTTTCTTTCACCTTGCCACTGCTCAAATAGGGTCTCTCCATGGTACTAGCTAGTGGTTCAATCCAACCAAGAACGATGGAAACAGAAGAAACAACATCCACTTTACTTCACACGGCAATGTTAATACTTAACCGGGCCATCTCTCGCAACCTAAAGTTGAAGGGAGGAGAGGTGTGTATGTGTATGTGAGAGAGAGAGAGATCAGAGGTAACGAAAAGGCTGATGTGAGAGCAGCTTCACAATGAAGCCAAGCCCTAAAATCTTATATAGAAACAGAAAACATTCATTGGAAAGGATGTGTCAATACAAAAGCCCGCGTGAAAAATCGCCTGTATTAATGGCGGTGCCCCAATTTTGAACGAAACTTCAAACAGATCAGTAGTCCTGTCACTGCACTAATCCCTCGTCCTGAGTTTATGAAAAATGCCCAAATTCTAAAAAAGCTAAGAAGAAGAAAGAAATTTTTTAAAAATTACTGCTTGAATTTTTTGAGTTTACACCACGCCTCGCAAAATCACTCATTGATCTCTTACATTTCTGTCCAGATTTTCAAGCATAATTGATGACTTGGCATATATCTGTCTTAAAAATAAATAAAAATTAGTGGCACAAGTGAATTTTTGGGTGGGAAGTCTAGTAAAAAAACAAGACCTTTGTGTATATAGCACCTCATCGTACTGTATCTAATTAAAACAAAAAGAAAAGAAAGAGCGAAATTAAGGGTATGTTCGAGGGTGAAAATTTTGGGTATTGGAGTTTAGGAAATATTATAAAGTAAAGAAATGTTATGGGAGTTGGTGAAAAAGTGAAGAAATAGAAGATTTTTAATAAATACTATAATAATAAAAAATTACGTGGTGAATTTTTTAATAGTAAACCTAAAATTTTGAGCCCAATTAATTGGGGCTCAAACATGCCCTAAATCTTTAATTGCATGTCTTTAAAGCCTTTAGGTTGGGAATAAAAAAAAAAGTAATGCCAAAATGTTGACGTCAGTAACCTCTTCCCAAAAATTGAAGACTGGACACAGTTAAAAAAATCCTCAGAATTCTGTAAATCCTCACAATTCTCTAACTAAACATCATTTTTAACACCATATAAAAATAACTACAATACACATACCAATAAAATTAACATTAAATAAAAATTCTCAAAACAAAAAAATCTCAGTACTCTTTAACCGAACGTCCCCTTGCTTTATCAGCTATAAAGGCAAACGCAGGTTCGTAGAATGAAAGGAAGCCCACTGGGTTGGGCCCTGACCTGTCCAAGAAAAAGATGACTTACGTCAGCTTACTTATACCAAGTCATTGCAGAAGATTTTTAGAACATAATAAATTGAAGATTTTGCCCATCCATTTACTTATACAAAGTCATTGGTTGGACTTAGAACCCACGAAATTTTGAGATGTTTTATAACCATTTGGTATTTTATAATTTTGGTCCTTAACCATTTACTTGTTTACTAGTATTTGATCTCTACCTTTATAATTATCTGTGATTTTCAACTTATCAATTAGGGGGAAAATATATATAGCTTGCGTGTAATTTTTAGATAAACCAAACCGTCCCATAAGATTATATATAATTGCCCATCCCCCCCTATTTTACGGACATTTCTCACGCATCCTTGAATTTTCCTCACACAACTCTATATAATATTTACGAATTATTTTAGGGTATTAAATTTGGTGAAAAAGTGAATAGAGAGATGATTTTTAATATTTATTATAGTTAAAAATAATGATGTGATGGGAGAGAGATTATATTGTAATTTTTTATTGTTTTAAAATTTTAGAAAATAAAAATTTATTTAACAAAAATAGCCTAAGCCATAAACTCTCGATAGATTTTGTTTTGAAAAGCTAATGTTTCCATCTCTGGCATAGCTGGCTTGGACTACCCGAACAATATTGACTCATCTTTGCGTGTTAGGAGTACTTTTGTTTGACCTTTGCTTCTTATTTGGGCATGTTGGGACTAATATAATATAGTGGGCGAATATGTTTACCTTGGCCTTCAATGTTTGAAGTCAACGTACCCTTCTCAATGTCAAACTTTTCACAGACGTATTTGATTTTTTCAGCAAAAAAAAAATATATTTGATTTAATTGAAGTCCAAAGAAAAAATACATATTACTCAGTACCGATCGATTCTTTACCGTGGAACGGTGAAGGACCGTAGCTGTTTCAAAGGAAAAATCGAGGTGGGTGACGAGATCAGCTAAATACACCGCGTACGTCCTCAATTTATATTCTTATTATTTTGTTTTCTCAAGTACAAAACTTTCATTTCTAAACTATATTAGAATTGGATGAAAGAGAGCATGTAGAAGAAGCAGAACCCAAAACTTCAAAATTAATTCGATAAATTAAATTACAATTTTTTTCTCAAATTATCACCCAATTGATTATCAACTACCTCATAAATTTTAACTCGTTAAAACTTACCCTCAAACTTTAATTCTCATTGCGATTTCATCCTCCAACCCTTTGGAGCCGTTATGTTGAACAATTTCGATAGGTAACTATATATTGTTTCTTGGTTCTACAGATAGCCAAAAAGCAACGTAGAAGATTGTGAAGGGCTCAAACGTGACAATTTTGTCTTTTCACGAAAAGAGAAGGTCATATATATGTGTCATTAACGCAAGATGAAAACAATTCGACATAACTACTCCAACGGGTTGGAGGATGGAATCGCAACGAGAATCATAGTTTGGGTGTGAGCTGTAACGATTTAAAATTTGTAGAGTATTTGAAAATCATTGGTTAATTTGAGGAGTCAACTTGTAATTTACCTAAATTAAGAAGAAAATACATTTTTCGCCCACAAACTACTCCACTTGTTTTGCAATTTGCACCCTAAACAACAACGTTTGAGAAATTGCACCTACAAACTATTAATCCTTAATACATTGCACATCTGTCTATTTTTTCCGTCAAATTGGACTGAAATTAATTTCTTTATATGAAATGTTGATTATGCCCTTAAAAAAGTCAAATAGCAGGTTATGTTTAAAATCAACACAATCGGTGTAAAAAATAGACGCAGAGTGCAATGTATTAGAGATTTATAGTTTTTGGGTTCAATATCTCAAACGTGGTAGTTTAAGATGCAAGTGCAAAATAAGTGATAGTTCATGAGTAAAAAATATATTTTCCCCCTAAAATTAGTCTTTGGCTAAGTTATCGTAAAGATAGCTGAAATTTATTTTCTTGAATATGTTTTTGACCTTCCTCTTCTTCATGTTTACGTACATAGTAATCCCACTGTGTGTGTATATATATTTTGTTCCGATATTTGAGTCCGGAAAATAACCCAAATGAATGCAGCTATTTGGCTTGCGACGCAGTTCCAACTTTCAACCCAGGGCGCAGTCAACTTGTGAAAATTTAATCAACCCTTAATGGCGCCAGTCAAGTACACCGATAGGAAAAACTTAAATGCAGTAGCAAGCTCTATATCACTAGCTCTCTCCTTCATCATGCATGTTCATTACCGTAGTGCAAGCCATTACAAGAAATTCGGGCTAACCCGACGAGTGCTGTCGTCACCAAAGATAAACAAACTCGTCACTGGAGCCCTTCAGCCACGGCTTCCGGACGTCCAGCGTTGGTGATGGTTGTCGCGTGTAGACAGCTCAACGGCGACAATCGCGCTCCTCCGTCAGCAAGTTGAAGCTGCATCGACCTTGACTGGCGTTAGGAGAACGGTTGAGTAGTCGTCGGTGAAAAGTCCATCATTTTGCACCAATGGTCGCCGTTGCTCTGTTGCCTACGACAGTTAGATCGTCAAGGTTTGTTCACCTTTCGTCGACGATGTCCAATCCGTCAATAATACATCCTCCTTCACCGACGACGTTAAGACGACGCCAAGCTTTTGTCGCTTTGACTGAACAACAACGGTGGCTGTTCTTTGTGGCCAGAGTTCATTCTTGACGGAGCAAAGGTTGTGGGGAGTGATGACTACAGACTCTATTTTTGTTCTGTTTTTCTTATTTTGATGATTTTTTGGTCGGGTTTCTTTTTCCCCACACCTTGCTGCTTAGCTAAGACAACTATTTCATAAGAAAAATCTTGTCAAAAAGTTGTAGAAATGTATTTCTTTTGTCTACGAATACTCAGGTCAACAAATATACATAGTAAATGTCTGTATTGAAATCAGTTGCACAAGACTTACATAAACATCTAATTCTTGCACAAACAACTCAAAAATCACAAGTCTGGAGCACTAAACCAAAAATTCTTCAACTTGTTTCACTCACGAGCAAGTCAAGATGAACTCAACAACTTTCAGCGCTCCGCCAAATATCCAGCAAGTCAAGATGATTACAAGCTTTGTAGGCTTTTTGTGAATTGTACTATGAATATTCCTTCTTGTACCTATTCCAAATTATTTCATTGTTATTGAAACGATTTTAATTGTAATAAGGAAAAGCCGAGAATCATGGCTTCCTTCAAGGAACTATGTTGTATAAATGCACACCAAGTAATGAGAATATGTGAGAGAGACAATTTCTTTATTCATTGTGTTTCAATAACAAACAACTCCAACGAGGACTACACATTATGATAAAAACCAACTAAACACATATTGTCCAATATCCCGATTGTAGATTTGAAGTACATGGAACTTAAAGGACTTTTTTCACTTTTCATATGCACATATATTTTCATGGTTACCACCAGCAGCTACATATGACAAAGGAGAGCATGCAAGAGAATCAAAGTAAAAGATACACTATCAAAATGTGCTGCTAACAACTGCTCAATGTATAAGTAATTTAATGACAGGGATCAATGGAGACCGATAACAATGCATGTCTTTAAAGGGAATGAAGAGAAACTTTTCTTTTCCGGATCAATTTTGTCATGTACACAACTCAAACCATGCCAAGACACAAAAGATTAAGCCTGCCAAAAATTCATCTTGGAACAATGAAGAGTCATCAAGAACTATAAAGGCAATAAGATCACAACTATTAGTATGCGATTTTGATAATCAATTAGAGAACAGCACAACAACTGCAGAAATTAAGAACATCGAATTGCATAAAATCACCTGGAAACAGCAACTTGGACAGGCCGATTTTGCTTAGCCAACTGGCTTGCCGTAGGTTTCATCAAGGTGGAGCTCCTAAGAAGAAAGGGCTTGACAGCAGACTTTGCTTTTAGCTTTTTGTTGGTCAGTAGCAGCGTGTTTATAGAATGCCACTTCTGCCAAGGAATAACATCACAAACCAAATCCATAATGAAGTAGCAACAACTAAGACACAATAGTAACCAAGATGAAAGCTCTGGCAGATCAAAAAAAATTTGTTTGCTAAAGGAGTTCAGTTACTAAATGATAAATTGGCATGGCTCAATAGTAACCAAGATGAAAACTCTCGTGCTCTGTTTCTGGCTAAATTGAAGGAGAGAAAGATGCAGCATTATCACTGAATAGATGCACTCAAACCCTGATGATGAGACTCTTTAAGCAGCTCAACTTTTCAAGTACAACACATCAGTTCCAAGATGCATTGATATCATGCTGATGAACAAGATCCCCCGTAAACAGAATTTACGAGGCAATTGCTAAAGACTTTTAGTGCAAGGCTCATCAGGAGATCCTCTCTTCTAGTAGTGAAATTCAGCCACGATGTCATAGAGATGCCCATGAAATTCAGCCATGGGCGTTCATCTCCGCATTGGCTGCCCTTGTGCTCTTGCTTCTAACACTTGCGCAGACTTTCTATGCCATCTATGTTTATGTTCGTCCAATAATGGGGCGTCTCGGCATTCTACTTCCCCCTTCACATAGTGAAAGAGTTTGGTAAGCCTTAAGAGATTTTAAATGCATTCTACTTTGCCGATACATCTATGGTTTACTAGTTTCTCCACTGACATCTTCGTTGTTTAAGAAAATCACTCTGCATTCAAACTGAAAATATTTTAGGTTTTCTGCACAAGAGTTTGTCTATCATACAGGAAACTAATTACCAAACATTCAACGACCGATTATGTTACAATCCGCCAAATCCCCCATAGCATTAGCTATGCATAAATTTCAAAGCAAACTAAGTCACAGAAACTATACCGTAACTTCATCGCAAGCGATCCACTCTTGTTATGAGAGTTCTCTGGAGTTTTCTCCCTTCTGCCTCCCTGAGGTTTATTTCTTTCGGCACCGTCCTCTCTTCCGCTCCCTCTACCTCCCTACCCTCTCTATATGATACCTCATTCTAACCCCCGTTCTCCCTCCTTTCACACTACCCATACATTACCTTCGCTCGGTTTTCCTGGCTCTCTTTTCTCTGCCTCGCCTTCTTTTTTCTTCTTGATACTCGTTGCCTCATCTTCTTGGCTCCCTTCTTTCTCCGTTTCCTTCTTGCTTTCTCCTTGCTTTTTCCCATGGCTCTCTCTCCTTACACTCCTCTTTTGGAACTGGGACTGGATGATATGAATATTTCTCAACCAAAATGTGTACAAACCAAAATCGAGCAAGAGAACAGAATCTCTTTCGCTCTTTGCCACACTCATTGCTGAACAGAATGTCTCCCGTTCAGGCCTCAGTTTGGCACTTTTGTCTCTTGCTATCTGCCGCACTCTTTCTAAATTTTCATATGCGAAAATTCGAGGGAGTTGTTTCCCGCTTTTAAAATTTTGTATTACTCTTACCTTCGCCAACATGTATCAGCTCGTCGGCAACAAAAAATATTTCCGCGATGACCACCAATGTCAGCTCAACAAACATTCTTGACGAACCCAGGTCGTAGCAAAATTGTGACTGGGATACCAAGGCAGTTACAACCTTTGACTCGTCGATGTTGTGTGCAGATGCTTTCCACTGTGGCGCAATTTTGATTTCAAAGATTTGTGGACCACGAAACTCGTCGTTGATTAGCAGTAAAGATCATTTGCCTTGAACGTTGACCGTTTGACTCAGTCGTGGACAAAGAGTATGCTTTAGTGAAGGGAGGCTACGGACCGCGTGGTTAGAGCCGGTATTTCTTGTAGTGCCCATCTTTTTTCAAACTTCTGCTCTCAAAACCAACCAGAATAAGACAACAAGAAGAAAAAGTTGGTCATTTCCTATCATACGAAAATCATGAGTTTCTCTTACAGGGAAATCCTCCTGACGACCCTGTTATTCTTCAGCATTTTCTTGGCTTCTCCGCAACTTGGAGCGACAAGGTCATTTAGAGAAGGATGGGTGAAGAAGGAGGGTGTTCTATTCGAGTTCCTTCGAGAAAGAGATCCGCCATCTGGTCGCAATCCATGCACTTACATCCCTAGAGGTGATCCAGGCAAGTGCACCTTGAACAGGATGAACCTAGCTGGCGATGTTGTGCGCACATCCCTTGTATTTCTGGCCGTCCCTATTGTGGATGCTTCCATGGCTGATCACGAGAGTGGTAGCAAAGATGAGAGCTCTTGATGGTGCAGCACCATGCATGGTGATGATGATCAGTTGATATTGATATCAATAACTAGATCTAATTTGTAATAACTAGGTATCGTACATTAGTCTTGTACGTTTTTCTCTCTTTTCTGCTTGGGTTCAACCAAATTAACTAGAGTTTGGTTTTAAGTCGATAAATGTAACTGGTGAAAATCCGAAGTACTTTTATTGAATAATTACATTCAAATTTTATTAGTTAAATATTTCTCCACCATCCGGTCTTAGTCGAACTCAAAGTACAACTTAAATCCTTTCAATGTTCTGCTCGAAACTTAACAGAATGGAAAAGGAAAGAAATTTCTTCCTTAATTTGTCATTATATGAGTTTCCCTTGCAGAGAAAATTCAAAGATTTGCTATATCCTCTAAAATTTAACTATAAAGTTACTGTTGCCTGTAGTTTGAGGAAGTGCATGGATTATATAAACACTAATCTGCCGCATGTTATATATATATAAACCGAGGTTGGCATGACCCAAGTAATTATATATATATATTAACTGTACGAAACAGAAATGCCCTACGTGCGATTGATATTCTCTAACTCCCAAAAACAATCACTAAAATACACCAGCCAAACCACAGGGGATAGGTATGCACCTTGTTAGAGTCGAGTACTCTCCAAATAAGATCGAGATGCACCAATGACGACACTTACAAAGGATTCAGAAGCTAATAGAGCTTTGAATCTTCGACAATAATGTAATACTTTTCATGGCTACAATTGTCTACCCAGCCCGTTAGTGACATGTGACGGCCAATATAAAAGCATAAGAAAAAGAAAAAATAAAGAACGAAAAAGAAAAAGAATTGGTAATGGTAAAGCATTAGAAGAGGTGGTTTAAAGAATCGTGAGTTCGTGTAAACAAGCAAAGGGATTTGAGAAATTAATAGTCATGTGCATATCCGTCGTTTTCAGGTTAAATTGTCACGTTTCCCTGTAAAAATAAAAAAACTATTTAACAACGAAATAGAAGATCAAGTTTTTACTATGCGATGAGGTATATATCCTATAATTCATCAGAAATATTGTATTAAACGTGCATATAAAATGATATTCTAGCACATAATCAATTAGCTTCTGAACGCTTAAAAAGTAATTAACGTGATTAATAAAAACTAGAAGAGTATAAATCAAATATCAAACTTATAATCAATTAAAACGTTCATATTCTATCATCATGATTTTCGCCAGCAACTTGGGACTTCAGATGATAGGTAAAAAGGTACAATTGATTGCTTAGTTATGAAATCGCCAAGTGATAATTAGAGGCGTGATCAGCGAAAGCGAAAAGCAAAAAAGCAAAAAGCAAGAGAGATGACCAAAAAGACTGATGAAGATTGTTACAAAACATCTAATTAATTAATTAAGTAGTTATTAGCATTACTTTTCAGTCGAATACGTCAAAATTAAGCAATTGATTGAGCTCTAAAGCACTTCCCCTTAGCCCATGCCATCCATTTAGAAATGGCAATGAAGTGACATGAGAGAATCTTGCCAAAAGCCAAACGGGGCTTTCTGCGTGGTTGGCTCCTCAAACTGAGGAAGCCCCATCCCGCTCTGTACTGACAGATATTTAAATCTGGCAATACTATTTTAATAGAATGTGACAAGCTAGAACATGCGATGTTCCAACTTCGATGTGATAAAAATTTCGTCACGAAAAACTAAAATTAGAATTTTGTTCATATCTTCTGTAAGGAGGCGTTTGTTTCCCAACATTTTCACCCCTCAAAATTTCCAAACAATCATAAAATAATCTCTCTCTCCTCATTAAATTATAAAATAATATTATACTATTCAATTAAATCTTCTATCTCCTCACTTTTCTATAAAATATCTATACTTTTCACAAACTTCAATACTCAAAATTTTCAAAACCCCAAAATTTCCACAAACAAACAGTGTCAATTTTTTTGTGATATAAAATTTTCGTCACAAAAACGTAAGAATTTTTGTGACCAATTCAAATTACTTCACAAAAATTTTGTATGATGGCGAGTTTGGATGGATAAAAAAATTGTGTAAATTCTGATATAATTGATTAAAAGATTGTAAGAATTTATAAAAAGATATAAAATTTTGTAAATAACTCGTTGAAGATCGGCAACAAATCGAAAACTTCACATAGGAAGTGTACAAAGTTGCTTGACGAGACATCAGAAAGAGACGGGTAAATGTCTGACCCCAAGAACACGCAAACAACACAACACGCAATGCAAACAGAATTTTCATCGTATCGAAGGGATCGGGATCGTCGGACTCAATTCGGAGATAGAGCGAGAGGTGGGGTCCGGCTGCCCAGACACTATCAATAAAACAGGATTTGACACAAAAGTCAGGCACCCTGCGCCCTTGTGTTTCATTGCCTTGTGGTACTGCCTTGGAGATGAATCGAGAGCAATCTCTCAAAATTTCAAAAAGCAGCCCTAGCGAATTATTATTATTTTTTTCCTTTGGAGTCTGATCAATTAGGACACTCAGCTATTTATCACTCCCCAAAGCGAAAAAAAAAGAGATGTTTTCTCCTCCATTTCTCCCTTTTTCTTTTTCCGAAAGCCCAACGTCCTTTCTGACCTTCTCGATAGTTTGAAATTCTCAAGGCTCAGGCCGCCGGAAAGACTCAACCTTCGGGTGCTCCCGCCACTCCCGTCTCTAGCCCAGCTGCAAATCCTGGAGCATCTTGCTCCTCCGCTATTTGGCCACCCTATCCAATCTTCATCTTCGTCCAGGGCGGTTTATCTTTGAGACACGCTCCTTGGCCAACGCGTCGATACTTCAAAAGCGGTGGAGCACCGGGTGCAGGAGAGTCCCAGGAACAAAGGCAATTCTGATATCAGGAGGTGGCCCCACCACATGGATTTCCTTGCATGTGTTTAATTGCCTTTATAGGTTCCTTTCAACTTCCTCAGGCCCAAACGTGCTATAAGTTCTCCCAATCCTTCTGGTACACCGTACATGGCAGTGCTAAATGTTTGCTTTCCAACGAAGGAGTGAGGTCTGGAACTAATTACTAATTAGAGCCGGGAACCAATGCTCAAGCACGTCTGGAACTAATTTCCTTGTTATGTTTGGTTGAGTTTTCAAAATAGTTTTTGTTTTTGTGTTTTTTTTAGAAGTAGTGTAGATTTTCTTGGGAGTGGTGAAAAGTTAGTTAAAAGTTGTTGAAATTTGTAAAAAGTTATTGAGATTGGTGAAAAAATATTGAAATTGATGAAAAAATTATTGTGATCGGTGAAAATGTATTGAAATTGATTAAAAAATTAGTGATAAATTTTTGAAAACTTTTCGAAAACTTAAACAAACATAGCCTTATACGATTTTGAAACCTTTGGAGAAAGCGCTTGGAATCCGAGGAATTCCTGGAAATAAAATTGATGGCTCTTCGTACAATCAAACATATACTGGAAATGGGTAATCAACTACTCAGGTCTCAACCATGGGGAGGTATGCTAAGGTGATTATGACTATTGACGAAAAGTACTAGCTCTGATTATCAAGTAGTGGTGACTTACGGCAGGACATGTACCGGAAGAATGTACAATCGGATTACATAGATGAATAATAAAACGCCTCAGAATGCTACAAATCTCTCTGTTTATCTTATCATGGTCGGTTCTATCTTTATGAATTACATATTAGCATTGTCTGTTTGGTCACTGTGTTGTAGCTCCGGGGTGGACTTGGCCACTGAATATCCTAGAGTCGGCAGCTTGAGTGATCTCTTCTGGTGGATGCGTTTTGTAGCTGCCTACCTTACTCGTCCTGGTGTTCCTTGTAGATTTCTGTTGCTATGGTGTTTTATTCTTTTGGTATGGGCAGCAGATTTCTGCAGTTCTTCCTCTGGCTCTGCTTCCAACGATGGAAAATGGGAGGGAGCTCGGGCAGGTGGATGTTTCCAGCCATCCATTCGGTTTTTTGGACCGGATTGTCTTGGGAGGCAATCCATTTCCATGGTCGGGTTGTGAGAAGAGGGTGAATATAGGGAGTTCGGATGGAATCCGAACTCGAATATAGGTAGCTTATATTGCTGCTTTCTCGTGAAGAAGGGGATGTAAACGGGGATATATATATATATATATATCTGAGATATAAAGCAAGTCCGTAGCACTCTTGCTGCTGGAACTTGACAATTGTTCTTTCTATCTCTGAGTTGCGATATTGCTAGGGCCTATAACTTCTAGGCCCTAAAAATGGATGCACAACTTTTCGAATTAGTGCTACACAAAATCGTAAGATTTGAATTGTAGTCTTTATATTGTAGGAATATGAATTTTTGTTTGACAGGTGGTTTTTTTGTCAGCAATTACTCAGTCGGAAATAGGTTGGGAATCAGTTGAAAATGCGAAAGAACGGAATTGAGTGTAGAGCCCGACGGAATTTGGCCCAATATGTTTTTAAGGTCGATGATAAAGGACAGAACAAGTAAGTCATGTCGTCCTTTGGAACCGCTTTTAGCAAAAAGATTGTTTTTATTTTCCGGTGCAATGACTCGACCGCCTATAGACGGGCTGATACAGCCACCTTCGGAGAAGTGATCTTCTCTCATCCACTTGTGCTGGTGGCGGAGAGGTCGGCGCCTGTGTTCTGGCTTTGGGGGGGGGGGGGGTGTTGCCTATCTCAATTATGACTTACTGGGTTAGGTTGCCATCTAGGTCTTCGGGTTGATTTCCAAATTCTGGTCTCTTCCCTTCCCTTCATTCACGATCCTTCCAGCCGAATTAATCTCCCATGTGTCGGGACCTGAATCGTGGTGGTGGGCTGCGTGTAGTTAGGGCAGCAATTTTTATGTGGAAGCCATTAGCCCTCAAACGGTTTTTGATTCCACCAAGAGGAATAGAAACCCTAACACGAAGCTACCAAAACGCCAATATATATTCTTAATGGACCTTCACCAAAGCAAAATAATGCAACAGAACGATAAAATACTATATAAATGACATTCTGCAGGGAGTCAGGCTCAAAAGCCACGTGGTGACGCTCGACCGATCTCACTGGTGGTTGAAGCCGAGATGGGTGGCGTGGTATCGGGTGCAAAGGGAGGAATAGGACCATGCTTCACTGGGCGCTGCGAAGGAATCACGTCGTGACTGGTGTGTGAAGGCGGGATGTATGTCCCGGGATTGGGTGCAGAGGGAGGAACTGGAACCCTCTTCATTGAGCTCAGTGACGGTGGATCCACGTCATGACCTACAACGGCACCATGACTGGTGTGTGAAGGCGGGATGTATGTCCCGGGATTGGGTGCAGAGGGAGGAACTGGAATTCTCTTCATTGAGCTCAGTGATGGTGGATCCACGTCATGACCTACAACGGCACCGTGACTGGTGTGTGAAGGCGGGATGTATGTCCCGGGATTGGGTGCAGAACGAGGAACAGGACCCCTCTTCATTGAGTGCAGTGGCGGAGGATTCATGTCGTGACCAACGAAAGTGCTGCGACTGGTTGTCGACGCCGAGATTTCTCTGGTGTTGGGTGCAGAGAGACCAGGAAAAGGAATAAGAGCCCTCTTCACTGAGCGACGCCGCTCCTCCGCAGCAGCCCTTCGACTGGTTGTTGAAGCGGCAAACGCTGATGGAGAGGCGTATGCCGGCACGAGGGAAAGTATTATTATGACTGAGTGGATTAGCTGCATGTTTGCGAGTTTCAACGTAAAACGATATTGAGAATGTCGAAGAATGCAGCTCCATTTATAGGCGATATATATATATTTTGGGGGGGGGGGGGGGGGGGGGGGGACATCCCATTCCCGAACCTCCCCAGTCCCCACACTATAATTTCCAAAATAAATATTTAAAAGCAAATTTTGATTTAACTTTTGTCAACCTCGTTAATATTCTTGTCTCCTTTTAACAACATTAATGAAATTTATCTACTTTCTTAAATTTATGATTTTAATGGTTTGTGCTCTACATGTAGATTAATAATAATCAAGTTAAAGTACCAGGTACATTTCAATTCGCACATGACCTAAAACAAAAATCTTCTTGGCTCCGACACTGTCTATTTGGCTATTTGGTATCTGATTTATCTATTTTGCCCAGAACAGGTGTGCATGGGTGGTATTTAGACAGAGAGTTAAAGTGAGAACTTGTGTCCATTCAATAGGAATATCTGATATTTCTAGAGGTGCACTCAATTAATTTAGCGATATCCCATGACTTCTCTTAATCCTGAAAGTCCCACACCGGATATGCATTCAGTTACTCAAATTAATCAAGAGACTTCAATTAGAATAATTGTATGGATCAGCTAGAAATCCCCAAATGAAGGGGCTCACTTCCCAACAAGGCCTTCGCTTTTTTGCTCCCCATACTTCTAAGGGTAGAGGTGGATAGAGCTGTAAAGAGACTCAAGAGATCCGTCTTTCGAATTGATGGAGGACACAATTAGCTCGTCGCTCACATCGTGACCGATGTAAGTAGATGACTAGAATATTCTTTTTCCTCTCCAGAGCCCGGTTAATTTGCTTGTATTTTATTTAGGGTTAAATGCATGTCATGCCTCTGTGGTATGCGGTAATAGCAAATATGCTTATGAGGTAAATAAAGTCCTTTTCATACCTTTGAGGTAAACATTCAGGAGTAAATATGTCATTTCATACCCTTGAGGTAAACATAACGGAAGGACATATTTGCTCCTGAATGTTTACCTTAGGGGTATGAAAATGACTTTGTTTATCTCAGGAGCATATTTGCTATTATCGCATACCATAAAAGCAGGACATGCATTTAACCTTTTTATTTATATGCATATAAACCTTTATTAATCCATGTAGTGGGACATTGATCACCCATGATCAACGCCCAACCATACCTTTTCAACGTGATCCTTTTTGCCTCCTTTTTTTTTTTTTTGTCTAAATCCTTTTTGCCTCCTCTCTTCGAATGAGATATGAAAGAAAAGGTAAGGTCGAACATCGCTTACATCAATTTTGGAATCACTTCACGCACGCTGGGGCCAAGGCAAGTACTGGCGGCCGTGGCCCTACCACTTCCCAGTCCAAAATGATAAAAAAGTTCCTTTTTTTTTTATTCTTTTTGCGTTTTATTTTTCAAAATTAAAAAAATTACTGTCTAAATTTTTATAAAATCACTTCCACAATTATATTTCTAACTGAATTGGTAAGGTCGTAGGTCACATCTCAATATACAGTCATGTGATGTGACATTCTACATGTTTTAAAAAAATAAGAATTATGATATTTTTTATTTAATTTAGGCTTAATTAACGTACATATCTTTATGTTATCTAACTTTTACAAAATAGTCAATGTGATATATATGATTTTCAATAAAATGGTTTATGTGGTATAATTTTGAGACAAATTAGTCTCTCAGTCCAACAGCCGTTATCCAATTAATCGGAGAGTGTTGTACATGTCACATCAGCACCATTCACGCGTTGACACGTGTTTTTTGAAAAAAATAATAATTAAAAAATAATCTAAAATTATACTTCGTTTTTCATGTCATTTACTCCTGTTAAAAAAAGATGAATCTTTCGTGTCCATTCCACCAGATCAAACCTATCAGAGTCAGAGTCAGAGGCTGAGACTAGGAGTAGCTCAGGAGAATGGGGAGTTAGGGCAGAAAATGGTAAAATTTGGGGGAGAGGAAAAGACTGGGGGGCTTCGCCGGATTCTCAAGGACATCTACAGTGGTAAGTTTAATTTCATTTTTTTAACAAGAGTAAATGATTTGAAAATTAAAGAATTTTAATTTGAGACGACTTTTTAATTTTTTTTTTTTCAAAAAACACATGTCAACGCATGAATGGTACTGATGTGGCATGTACAACTTTCTCCTGTTAATTAGGTAACGACGGTTGGACGGAAGGACTAATTTGTCTCAAAACTATACTACATGAACTATTTTATAAAAGTTGGATATCACATTACCTGTACGGTAATGAAGCCTCTAATTTATGATATTTATTAATCTTATATTTTATTTATTATTGTAATTACAATTTTATTTTATTTTCAAGACAAATGACTATATGAATAACATATCACGTCATCAATTCGGTAGAAATTTGAACATATTTTTAAAATCACATAAAAATTTCAGGTAATTTTAAATTTATATTTTAACTTTTACAATTGTTTGTCGCAGTCGCAGGTGATAATCGTATCCATGTAGTTTGGCCATATCAGCTGAAAAATGCGCATCGAGTGAAGGAAAAATGCAAGGGGCAAATAAAAACAACACGTTTTGTAAGCCACCCAACTGAGGAGTGTGTGACAGGCATCAAATGTAGCCAACGTGAATTATAGGCACGTGCCTGTATGAGATACGGTGATACGGTGCTTGAGACAAATTTTAATTCTCAAAACTATACTACATGGCCCGATTCGATGCTTTAGGCAGCCCCAACAGTCAGATTCTTAAGCCAACTCATTGCTCCAATAAAGGAGATTCCGTCAAACTTTTTTCTTTTTCTAATTTTTTTACTCGCAATCCGTGGTTGACGATAAAATTCACATTATCTTTTCTATCTTTAGCCATTCTTCACTCTAACGCGATGGCCATGGGCCAGCCTGCCTAACCCTTGACACTCCCTGTACGGCTGACTAATATTCTGGTGCCACCTACCAGCTTGATATAATTAATAACATTGACGCCGCTTGTTATTATTACTTCTACATTCTCTTTTCGCTATTCTGTTCCTTGAGATGTTGTCTAACATTCTATCATAAGCAACCTGTTGCTATTCCAACTTCCCACAATCATTCCAATAAAAGTTTATTTTGAAAACGCAAATTCACTGCTCTGAATATTTACTCTACTTCTCGTTGAAATCAATTTGGTTTAAAAAACTGGAAAACAAACTCCCTTGTTAACCATTTCAAAAAAAGGGTGAATTCCGTAGTTTTTTTTTTCCTTCGTAGGATCAAAACGTGCCGTTTTTCTCGAGCCAAAGGTTATTTCTGTAATTGACACACCCACTCTGTAAACTCTTTCCTCGTGTCTCAAGGCGGGAAAACGAAATGAGACTAGGGAGTGTTTGTTTTCCCAAAATTTTGGGGTTCGAAATTTTCAACAAAACAAACACACTCCAAAATTTTTAATTTTTACACACACACTCTACTTTTCACAAACCTCAATAAATCTCAATAAAGTAAAGATTCCCAAAATTTCGAAAATATTCTTCAAAATTTCAACCAACAAACACCTCCTAAAGAGAGGGCTTTCTCACTAACAGTAACGTACGGTCGGAGAGACCGAGAGAGTGAGGACTGTAGAGCAAGTGAGAAATGGAGAGAATACACGTGGCTGTTCGCGCCTTTAAACGCATTTTTCGCAGGTGATAATCGTATTTTTAATGTTTTTATTTATTTGTGATAAAGTACTCTTTTGGCTATAAATTCAAATTAGCTATTTGCGCGAAGCCCAGTTTTATCTTGCAGGGGACCCACATGCGGAGTCAACATATTCTTTGTTCATTTTTTTTTTCTCAACACATATATAGTACTTTGTTCGTGCAAACACATGTACTAATTCGTTTATCCGCCATATAAAGGATCCAGTTTGCAGCGAAGTCTACGTTTCCCAGCTGTTCTTGCATGAACGCTCTCTTCATCTGGAACCACAATCCTAGAGTTAAAATCTGGTAGATGACAGAGTTCCAGCCTCCAGGGATCCACACCCTCCGTTCAACGTCGATGCAGGTCACAGAGCTTCGCCGCTATGCTCACAATAGATCGTCTGCTGCACCTCCCTCTGCGTCACTTTGCGAACGTAACATTCGGCCAGCCTCCAGGGATCCACACCCTCCGTTCAACGTCGATGCAGGTCACAGAGCTTCGCCGCTATGCTCACTATAGATCCTCTGCTGCACCTTCCTCTGCGTCAAACTTTGCGGAAGTAACATTCCCAGCATAATATCAAGTGCTCATCTATGCTTATGCGCGTTCTTCATATGGCATTGCTACTATTTGGAACCCAAGTCGTTTACTTCAAAAGCATAATATCAATTACTTCTTCCCCGACGAGGCTTCTTTTTCTCTTCCACTTGTTCTTCTTAATTTTTTTTTAAAATTTCTTCTGCTTTGGTCTCACCATTAATGATCGTAAGGCTGCATGCAACATGATCATGACTTGGTAGTTGGTGCATGGCCCATTAGTAGAAGAAATTAAATCCGTTGTATGTTACGCGGTTGCGCCGACAGTGAGAATTACGTAAGGCTATTGATCCCCTCCCCCTTAATTGTACCGCGAAAATTACCCACAAAAATGGAAAAAAAAAAAATAACGTATAAGTTTGGCCAATCGTGTACAGGGTTCGCAAGTTACTACTGACCGGTCCAGGTAGGTCACAGGATATATTCTGTTTTCTATCTATTATATTTTGATTTTGTGTTGTACTTTGAGTTAAGCCTCTAATGATGTATCCTGGCATTATTCTTTCTATCTATAATATATGCTCTATTAGTTGTCTTTTTAGAATTTTTCTTTCAAAATCTCTTCTTTTCTGTACAAAAAACCGACTTATGGAATATAAATAAAATTATTCAACAATATATTATATATTATTTCGCTCCCAATCAAAAAATTCTAATTCGGAAAATGATTATATACAAAATTAAAAAAATAGAAAAAAGTAAAACGAAAATTACAATTCTTATTTACATAAATTACATGATTGAATTAGAAAATAGATAGGTATATAAGTATTAAAATTTACGTGTCGCATTTAGCATCACGTTGACAACAACTTGATATTTTACACTCATGAACCAAGACAGACAACCCCTTGTTGGATTAGTCCTTCTACTTCATGATTCTTCGTCTCTTGGATATTCCAGGGACGCAATCTCCTGATGTACGAAATAGTTATTATTAACTAATCTATTAAAGGATGTGTGAGTTGACTATGTAACTTCGCTTGTTCGTGCTCCTTTAGTTATTGTGGTAAATTCTCTTTTCCCTTTCCCCTTAATCGCTAAGAAAAAAAATATAAACGTTGAAGTTGAAGGGGTGGGCCACGGGTAAGAAAAAACCGAAAGGAACCTGCATATTGGATCAAAAGACAATTCGTGGGCAATTTCGCTCAGCGTCTCCTTAAAAATGATGTATTTTCTTATATATTATTGTGAGTTCGGTTATTTCTTCTTCTGGCATCCTTAATTCTAGAAAGAGATATTCGTCGTGCTCCTAACCTAGCTACCTGTACTCGTGGTGCTTCCAGCCAGCAACCCTTAATATAGCTCAATTTGAAGCTTGCTTTGTAAGTCTCTTGATCAGGAGTCAAAAGGACACGAACCGTCTAGCGGAGAGCCCCAGTAATTATGTCCCCCACTACGTGTTACATTTCCGCGGCAAGTAAGGAAGATCTCTATCAGTAGACACTACTAGAAGAAGATATACCAAGTGCATCGGTCTTCTGTACTAGTGCGCACATAACCGCAGCATGTGCAACTAGTAGAGGAAAGTTTGCGGAAAAGATGGATAAAGCTAATAAAGTTGCACCGCCACCGCCACCGCCACAGAAGAAAAAAAAAAGTAACAGCGCCGCCCGCAAAGATGGATAAAGCTAAACTAGCCAAAAGATTGCTTCTCGAGCACCCCGCCTCGCCGTTGATTTCGAAAACAATTTTCTGTTTTTGCATACTAGGCCGATAGGTGCTCAGCGCTTTTTTAAAATATGCCGTCGGACCTTATTTTTGCAGACTAAGCGCATGAGTGACGTAGACTCTGTAATTACGTACTTCAGCAAAAAATAAACAAACATAAGACTGCGATTACTTACGGTTTTGTGGCTTCTGGAAGAAGGTCCCTCCTGATCTATAAGCGCTACCTATCTATGGTCCTCCTTATCTATAATTATTTAACTGAATTATAATGTACATTTATAATTTTTTAATTTAATTTCAACATAAAATTTTAAAAGATATCAACATTATAAATATTAAATATTATAAAAATTTAATGCGTTTGACAAACTAATAAAATTTTATTATTTTTTTACTTATATCCACACATTTTAGATTTTACTTTTATTTTTGTCACTCTTTCTCCCACTTTAATACCACCTCTTCTTTAATACCAACAATAAAATAAAATTTAATTTAAAATAATTATTTTAGTCTTTTTAAAATTATAGTGTTATGAACCGATGTTTTATGTTTGAGATTTACATTAGTATATCATGTGGATATCAAATCATGAGTCCTTTTGTAACATAGTTTTCTTAATTAATTTAATTATCGTCACCATCTTATTTTATTATTACAACGTCACCTTTTAATATTGTCTACATGTTTTATTAGTCTTTCTGTTTTTTTTTTCTAAACTTATTTTTTTCTAAACTTATTAATCTTCAGTTAAATGTGACTTTATATTTTACACTTTTTTCTCTAAAAATTTTTTATATGCAAGTTTGTATATTTGTCTAGATACAATATTTGAACACAATGAACACACAAAAATTCGGAACAAAGTGAATACTTAAAAGGAAAAGAATAGAGGAGTAGATAAATTCCGAAAGTCTGTCATAGGGCCTTGTCCTTACAGGTGGTCATAGGCAAGTTCTTAATTTACCTAACTTCTAAATCAATCCGAATTAAATACTGTTGGTTTCAAGTAACGTTGAAAAGAATAGAATGATCAAAAATAATAAAATAGTCTGTCACACTTTATAGGCGACTGCATGTTGATTCAAATTTCCAAGAGATTGGAGCCTAGAACCATACGTCCTTGTGAGAGCTCGGCCTGCTCCGGTAGACAAAAATGTCACGTAAAGTAGTCATCGAACCACCCATCTAAAAAAAAAGAACCATTCATCTCCAAGCTCACTTTTCCAAAAGGACCTTCTTGCAGAAGCCACAAAACGTACGTAATTGTCAGAAGTCACGAAACGTACCTAATTATAAGAAGTCACAAAACGTACGTAAGCGCTGAGCACCAAACGCACTGGTTTAGCATTCTGGATTACGATCTTATCTCTTAGATTCAATTCACCAAGAGTTGTCTTCCAATTTATTAGTTTTTTTCCCTTTAAAGTCATCTTCTGCACCTCACGCATGCGGTATTTCCCGGATTTACGCAAAAACTATGGGAAATATTGATTTTTATATCAACTAAGTGATCTCCCCAAATCATGAAGATCCTATGTTGTCGGAATTAATACGAGTAGTGGCCAACAAATTGCAATATATCTAGGCATGGTGGCCGTGGCGGACCCGAGGTAATACCGTGAAACTTTATTAAAATGCTTTGTATCTTTCTATTTTTTAATATCAGGTCACCTCCAATGCCAAATCGCCACCTGTCATAAAATAAAATAAATTTTAATTTGAAACATAAAAAATTAAAAATTAAAAAAACAGATTGGGGTGGGAAGTTTCACACCCTGACCAAATGCGCGCATTAGTTTATATATTTTTAGACTTTTTAACAGGTGGTGACTTATGATTGGACGTGATCTGGTATTTTGAAATTTCCATTAAATGATCTCCACAGAGTTAAGATGAGTGTCCTGTGGTACTAACTGTTTAAACCTAGAGAGTTTAAATATATATTTTTTAAATCGAGCTAGTTTTTAAAAATGGCTTCAAAATCTAATGAGTGAAGATAAATTGTATCCATAAATATATAATTTATGGCATATATACATAAATTTATTTAGTAATATATTATATATTATTTTGCTCTCCAAGCAAAACATCCTAGGTCCGCTACTGAAATTTATATGCAAAAAAAATGTGCATAACAAAAATAAACAATGTACCAAAAGACCAATATGTATACTCGAATTGCATAATGCAAATTAGAGATAGACATGTAAAGCATTAACTGTATACACGTGTGACATACAGTACTGCACCAAGCATCACACGAATAACCTACATATTATAAGCTCTATCTATCTCTTAATTTCTGATAATTTAATTACGACAGAAATTATACACAATTTTAAACTAAGAATGACAACGTTGGCAATTTGACTTCTCTATTTAAAGATGTATTCTTCGCATATTGTGCTGTGAGTTGGATTTGTCTTTCTAATTTCATCCTTGATTCTCCATCTCTTGTATCTAATCCCCGAATGCTCGCTTCTAATTCATTGGTTTGATTAGTCCATGGTCATCCCTAAGTCGCTCGTCAACAAAAATATTCGCAAACTATATATATCATATATATGGCGGATAAGTTAGTTATCAATTTGACACTCAATCTACTGTACTCACATCTATAGAAAAACTATCATGCAGTGTTAAGAGTACGTGAATTCATCTAAATTGATCAGAGAGCGTCAAAATGTTAATTTGTCACTTTTTCATATATATATATATATATATATATATATCACCAGTAGCCGTTGAGTCATTATATTAATATATAAGTATACAGACGGAACCAGGAGTCAATTTGAAGGGGGCCAACTCTTAAGGGAAAATGACAGGAAATTTTTTACTACGTAATGCAAAAAAAAACCTTAGAGTTAAAATATTGAAAATTAAAGACTAAGAATATTAAAAATATATTATATTAAAATACATGTATCATACAATTTGCTGAGACTATTAAATGCACCAACATTACTCTTGAATACCTCCTCTCCCTTTTTTCAATTGTTAAATCCTGTAAATGTAAACACATCTCACTTGGATATTGATCATTTACTTTGTCTAAATAGATAACAGCGCAAGCAATACACCGCATACTCCGATACAATATAGTCCAACTACTCATATTCTTTGAATCATGGCTCCAAAAAGCCCTCATTAGTTTTCCATATTGCTTTTTGGGGAAATCATACAATGACATTTTATCAAATACTCCCTAGCAATTTAGTCTCTAATCCTAAGATCATATTTTTTAATGAGTTTACGTAACTCTGTATTAGCAATAATATTGTCTGAATTAATAAAACACGAGATCTTTTGAAATTAGTAGTTGTCTCAAAAGTAACAACCACATTCGGAGTATTAGACGACTCCACTGATTTTTTTTATCGAAAACTTATTCATTATCTAAACAAAATTCATCAATATAATTTCGCAAGTTACTATCCTATTCACAATTTAACAACCTAGTCTTAATATTCACAATTTTAATATAATTTCAAAATTGTATATTAATAACATATCAAGTATTGGCTTGACCAATTACAAGTTAACATTTTGAAAGGAACATATTAGTTATTAAAAAAAAGGTTAACTTCTAGCATTGGTCCAACCGGGGCCAGGGCCCCTGTTGGACCCCCTTTCATCTGCCACTGTACGCATATATAGGGAACTCACAGTGGCGGTTAAAAATATTGCATCCAAAGACCCGAAGAATCCGGCACTATATATAACTTCAGTTTCAATGTCTTATTTGAATGGTTTCTTCACAACTGCTCCTACCACATTCATCATTTTCACCCTCTCTTATTTCGTAAAGCTTTAAAGATCACTGCAATGAAACAAAGGATCTGCACGTCCATTAATAAGAAGGTGCACGTATCTCTATGAGAAGGAAACAGCAGTAAGTACGCGTCACCTGCAGAGAAATATTTTCCTGCAAGTACGGGTTGGATCCCCATTTCTTGCCCGGTTGATTCATGTACGTAGTTGCTTCTAGCTCGAGGAGTTCAGTATTGACGTGGGTGAGAGGCAGAACGTTCTCGGAGAGGCAGAATGCTCAAAGTTTCACCTTGCACTCTCTATGATCTACTCTCAGCAAAAGATAAATTGATTGTTTTACTGCATGAGAATTTTTTATATAGAATTAAAGAAGCTAGGCATCAATTCAGAACACACGGATCACATATATATATATATATATAGTCAGTCTTGTTTCTCTACGTGCTGTACTAAATGGCCTATTGAGGGTATGTATCATCCTGTTTAGGCTTGAGCCGCCTTGAGGATAATATATACCTAATACCTTCTGTAATTTTTTTTCTCTTTTCTTTTTCCTCTCCAACCCCCCAACCTTCTCTGTTCCCTATTGGCCGCAAAATTACCTGAAGAGGAAGGTGCTTGATACATATACTTGGCATCATGATGTGCATAATTTTTCGACTAACACCTTATTTCAGTTCACTATTTAAGAGACTCAGACCGATCAAGGGACATCAATAGGAGTGGCTAAGCCAGGATATTATCCTTTACTTCTTCTTTTTTGTGTGGCCGGGAACTCCTACTTTAAGATTGATGTTTGATTAACTTTCTTTCTCGTTTGAAAGCTTGTAGTTAGTAGTTGGTATTTGTGACGTGTTTGTCATGTAGTGGTTGCTAGTATTTTGACTGCCCGAAACTCATAGCCCTGTGATGTGCTTAACTTGTAATTATCACTTCCTTCAAATGAAAGTTGAATCTATTGTTGAAGGAAGTGACCCGGCCTTTTGGGAAACGGTAGCAAGGACCACGCCACCCACTTTTAGACCCTCCCCAGCAAATGTCGATGGAGTGGAATGGGAACTCAACTCAAATAAACAATTCTCTACCAAGAGTGCTATGGATTTGATGTGTACAATTGGTCATGAAGTGGAATGGAATAAGCTGGTAGTGGTATGGGCGAAGGGTGCAGTACACCTAGATAATCAATTCATCCTCTGGTTGGCTATCAGAAGGCGACTCTCAACACAAGATAGGCTCATACCCCTTGGGCTTATTCCTGAAATGAAATGTTATTTATGTGGCGGTAATCTGCAAGATGACGATCATGTATTCTCTTCAATTGTCCCTTCACTGGCAGAATTTGGAGATATTTGGATCTAAGCGTCGGTTGCAGATTGTACATAGAAGCTGGCACTACAAATAAAAAGGAGTTATAGTAGCTTTTTTTGGCCGCGTCGCAATGGGCTATAGCGGCGATTTTCGCAACCGCTGGTGAAGATCTCGGGTCTATAGCGGCAGTCGCGACCCCGCTATAGACTCGAACAAAAAATAATGGTTTTTTTTACAGCGTTTCTATAGGTCTTTAGCAGCGTTTTTAAAAACGTTGCTATAGGTCATCTCAATTTTTTTTGGTATGTGCCAACATTTTTGAAACACCACTAATTTTTTCCTATATTTTCCAATACATGCTTTTTTAATTGGTAATACAAATTTATTTTAATAATTATAATTTAATAGATGTAAAAACTTAAAGAAGAAGGATAATAAAATAAGAATCTCTTCATCATTGATTAATAATATTTTACAACAAACACAAAAATTTCTACAAGTAATCTAAAAAAGTAACAAATTTTTAATATAAAATAACAATAAGTAAGGACCGACTAAAATATTAAAATACAACACAATAAGCAAAGACCAATTAAAATCTTCCTCCTTTGACACATCAACATCATCTATCTTGAATTTCTCTAATAAAAAATAAATATCACATGAGAAATAGAAATAAACAAAATATCTACTTGTATATAAGGCTATAAGCAACTCTAGATAAAACGGGTCAAAAAATCTCAATGAAGCAAAAGAATGTAAAGGCTATCGGCCCAAGCCTCCGCTTCATGGACTAAGTCTCACAAAAAATCTCATTTTAAACTGTAAAACACTTTTCATTGAATCGGGTCAAGACTACTATTCGGGTAAAAAAGAATATTTCCCTCATTTTATATAGGTTACAGTGACCCTCAATTCACACGTCAGACATTTTTTTACCCCGAAGAGCAGTTTTTTAGATGGAAAAATTTACAACATACCTTTCGCAAGCTCGGCTTGGAAATTGTTCACCATCAATCTGTTATCAGCATTCAATTTGTCTTCTCTACCTACAGCATTCAATTTGACAACTAGGAAGCAAAAACTTCTGTCCTTGAGAAGCATACGAGAGAAAAAACCAAAAAAGGAAAACGAGAAAGAAGGCAAAAAAAAAAAAAAAACCTAAAGCCTAAAATCCAATGTATGGACCGAGTCCAAGAGGGAACTGCACTCACAAGATTTTAAGAAGTCAAATAACCACGAATAACAAGTTCAATCTTGATTCTACTAAAGTTGTATATAAGTTCCACCCTAAATCTGAACAGTTTCAAGTAAATTAAGTACCTAATTAGTAGTAACTTTAGAATTTTAAATCAGAAGTACAACTCTTCATCACTAATTCTGTTAGCCACCACCATCATTACCCAAACAAAGAAAAATTTCTGCAGATGTGCATATCAAAATCGAATTTCAAGGGAAGATGCATACAATATAATATTTCATATTTGCCATGCTCCAAAATACCTTTCAGCAAGAAAATAATACTTCAAACATTTTTCACTATAAAGATGGATTTTTTATTGTAGGATTTGTTGTTTAGTCATCACAAGCAACATATTGTAATTGCTGGAATCAAGCTCTCTTTTTCTATGCTTCTTTGGGTCCCTTTACGTCTACTTTGATTTAATTCAAGACATTGAAGAGAGAAGAACAAAGAGGAGAAAACAGAGAGAGGAAGAACAGAGAAAACCATCAGAGTCCCATAACACAGAGAAGGAAAAAGGTAGCAGCTATCCTAATGATTTTGAAACTAAATAGATTCAATAGAAATAGTACAAATACTATAAAAAATTACCAAAAATCATTAACCTGACAACCTGAAGTCCTAAACCAACGGAGACATCTCTAACATCTTCCACTTTGTGGCAGCCAAGCAAACGCACGACAGTTCCTGTATCAAGCCAGATCTATAGTCATTAACCTGAAAGCTCAGTGCAAGAAGGCTCCAACTAATAAACTTAAATTAAAGAACCAATGCAAATTATGTCTCCTGTAAATACTTTGTAACTGAACCTGATCCATCACTACTGATGCGAATAAGCAGCACATACAACTTGATTCCAAAGCTCAGAATGCAGCTATATCTCACAGATTCTTAGAACTTAACATAGTCGTCGGGGAAAAAGCAACTGTATCACCCCATGAAGTACATAAATAAAAGGGGCAATTCTTCAGTTGCAAAATTCCATAACAAAAATCCATTCACTTGTAACATTGAAGAAAAAAATAGAATTACCCATGAAACCGATCTAAGATAATCAGGAAGAAGAAAAAATACTAGCTTCTTGACATATGAATATAGTACATATGCATGTTACTGTGGTCACTAGCACAAACTCCGTGCACCATTATAAATATTCAGCAAAGGCTAGCTAAGAAAAAACACAACTCCCATCAACAGGAAGAAGATTGTAAAATAGGAACAAGAAAGTAATTTTCTCCCAAAAACTGTAAATTCCTTGCAGGGCAGGCAGAGGACAACAGAAAACAACCACATTGACGGCAATATATTATGGAAATCCATTCGTTCAAACGGCAATATATTTGTGCATTGAAAGCTCATCAAATCAGGACGTTAAAACGAATAAATTCCACTCCGTTGAGCATACCATTGCAGAAATAAAAGAAGATCTATAACCCTCAACTCTGTGCCACCAACCAATATAATCAGGCAAGACCAAAATCAAAACTCTTATCTTCCCCACGGTATTAATCAGGCAAGACCAAGAGCGAAATTAAATCTTTAATTGCATGTCTTTAAAGCCTTTTTTGTGCAACAAAAAATACCTTATATCACACAGCTCATTGCGAGGAATCGAGGATCACTTTATCCGAATGGCGGATAGAGTCTATATATGGATACGGGAGTGGGTTTGCATAGCCCATTCGGCCCAAGAACTTCAAGTGAACCAGTCTCGTGGTCCGGCCTGTGCCAACCCTCAACTAAAGAGTGACCACCGCACCAGATAATGATGCACTGTCCCAGCTAATAATTAAATTAAAACCTTTAGGTTGGTTGGGAATTAAAAAAAAAGTAATCCCAAAATGTTGACGTCAGTCAGCTAATCTCAAAAATAAAATAAAATTGAAGATTATTAGAAGCTATAAAGGCAAACGCATGTTTATAGAATGAAATGAAGCCCGCTGGGTTGGGCCCTGACCTGTCCAAAAGAAATACAAATTTGAACGAGGAGAAAACACAAAATAAAATAAAAGAAATCGTACGTCAGTTTACTTATACCAAGTCATTGTAGAATATTTTTAAAATAAGAGAAATTTACTTTTTAGTCCTTAAGTTTTGGGTCCTTTTTAATTTTAGTCTTTAACTTTCAACCTTCAAATTTTTAGTCCATGAGTTTTCTTTTGTCTAATAAATGGTCCTTCCGTCAGTCAGCTGTCCATATACTTAACGGAACATGAAGCGGTCGATCGAATATATGTGTTAAAAGTGAGCGGTCGACCGGTACAAATTTGACGGCAGACTAACGGTAAACTGATGGAAGGACTAAATTTTACAAAGATGAAAATTCAAGGACTAAAATTTTGACCCACTAAAATTCATGACTAAAAAACAAATTTCCCTTTTAAGGACGTCAGTCTGCCGTCCATATACTTGTTTTCTGTTAACCTCCGCCTTCCCTTCAAGGAATTGAAGATTTTGCCCATCCATTTGGTTGGCCTTACTAATTTACTTGTTTACTAGTATTTCTCCACCCTTACAAATATCTCTGATTTTCAACTTATCAATTAGGAGAATAAAAAAAAAAAAAAGCTTGCTTGTACTTTTTAGATAAACCAAACCGTCCCATAAGATTACATATAATTGCCCATCCCCCCCTATTTCTAAACTCTCTCGATGGATTTTGTTTTGAAAAGTTCATGTTCCAACTCTAGCATAGCTGGGTTGGACTACCCCAACATAGACTCATCTTATTTGCGTGTTAGCTAGGAACACTTTTGTTTGACCTTTGCTTCTTGTTTGGGCATGTTGTAGGGCGGAAATCAGTTTTCTTGGGCATTCAACGTTTGAAGTCACCGTACCCTTCTGAATGTCAAACTTTTCACAGACGTATTTGATTTAATTGATGCCCAAAGAAAAAATAGGTATTATTCATTAGCGATTCTATACCGTGGAACGGTGAAGGACCGTAGCTGTTTCAAAGGAAAAAATCGATCGAGGTGGGTGACAAAATCAGCTAAATACACGTACGTCTTCAATATTCGTATTATTTTGTTTTCTCAAGTACAAAACTTTAGTTTGTAGACTATATTATATTAGAATTGGAAAAAACAGAGGATGTATTACAGGCAGAACTAAATATTTAAATTAATTGAAAAAATTATAATTTTTTCCCTCAAACTATCATCCGATTATCGGATAATCTAGCTACAAACTTTAACTCGTTACAACACACCCTCAAACTATGATTCTCGTTACGATTTCATCCCCAACTCGTTGGAGCTATTATGTCGAACAACTTTCGTCTCACCTGAACAATACGTGACATTATTCTTAAGTGAAAAGACAAATTTGCCAACATCGATCCTAAGTGAGTTTTTAAAAAAAATAAAAAAATCAGCTATATACATATTTTATCTTTTTCATAAGAAGAAGGTCATGTACACTTCATGTAGAGATGAAATCTATTTGACATAACAGCTCCAGCGTATTAAAAAATGGAATCGCAAGTAGAATTAATATAGTTTATGAGGGCCGGTGGTATTTGAGAATGATCAATCATGGAAAGATAGATGGAATTTTTTTCTTGAATATATTTTTCTTCCTCCTCTTCTTCATGTTTACGTTTACGTTTAGTAATCCCATCCCACAATATAACACATGGTTTGTTCCGATATTAATTGGGTCCGGAAATAACCCAAATGCATGCAGCAAAAACAATATTACAAGTCTTCGTCGTTCCAACTTTAGCAGACATGCAGCTGTTTGGCGTGTGATCTAGCGACTAGCATATTACTATTATCCATTCGACACGGTTCAACTTTTCAACCCATGGCTCAGTCAAGTTCAGAAAATTTAATCAACCCTTATAGGCGCCAGTCAAGTACACCGATAGGGAAAACTTAGATGCAGTAGCGAGCTCTATATAACTAGCTCTCCACCACGCATATTCAATACCGAACTGCAAGCCCATCTCCTTTCAAACTTCTGCTCTCAAAACCAACCAGAAGAAGACAGCGAGATTAAGAAAAAGTTGGTCATTTCCTATCATACGTAAATCATGAGTTTCTCTTACAGGGAAATCCTCCTGACAACCCTATTGATCTTCAGCATTTTCTTGGCTTCTCCGCAACTTGGAGCGACAAGGTCATTTAGAGAAGGATGGGTGAAAAAGGAGGGTGTTCTATTAGAGTCCCTTCGTGAGGGAGATACGCCATCTGGTCCCAATCCATGCACTTACATCCCTAGAGGTGGACGAGGCAAGTGCACCCTGAACGGAATGAACCTAGCAGGCGACGTTGTGCACAAATCCCTTATATTTCCGGCCATCCCCATGGCTGATCACTAGAGTGGCAGCAAAGATGATCGAGAGCTCTTGATGGTGGAGCACAATATATATGCATGGTGATCGTCCGTTGATATTGATATATATCATTACCTAGATTTAATTTGTTATAATTAGGTATTTTACACTAGTCTTTTACGTTTTCACTCTTTTCTGCTTGGGTGCAACCAAATTAAAGTAGAGTTTGGTTGTAAGTCGATAAAAGTATTAACTTGTGAAAATCCAAAGTACTTTGAATGAATAATTTACATTCAAATGTTATTAGTTAAACATTTCTCCACCATCCTTATAATTGTCCAACTCAAAGTACAATTTCCTTTCATTAATGTTCTGCTCGAAACTTACCAGAATGGAAAAAAAGGAAAGAAAATTTCGATCTTCCTTAATTTTGCTGTTATATGAAGATGAGTTTCCCTTGCTGAGGAATCTTCTTCACAGAATTGACCCTAACCATGACTTTATATCTCCGTCGTTTTTTGTTTCTTGTCATTTTATTTTGGGGTTTGAGTAAGCCGGTAACGTGTATGCAGCTTGCATCTTGGCTTTATATCTGGGTTCTGTTTGATGCTCTTTCCACGCTTTCAATCAAAAAGACGGAATATCATATCATGGTCAACGAATACAGAAAAGTCAAATAAACGTTTTCAAACGCTCCACAGCCACCAAGTCATTGGAGGACCCGACCACTCTCTTTGAGTCTTTTGTCAAAGGGGCGATCCTTATCCTTCTCTTTTAACGGGCACGTGAGAGAACGAACGAGAGCGTTAAGCCAATAAGTCGGTCCATTCCAAGGGCCCAGCAGTCAAATTGATGGGAAAAACGGCATCACTCTTCAACCAGATTATGATCCTATTCTACCTCGGAAAAAATAATAATTGAAAAAATAATAATTTTTAATATTTGATTGCTACCTCAAAATATGCTTTCTGAAAACACTTTTCAGTAATAACTTGGTTCTTACTATCATTTCGAGATGAATTAAAAATAATATTGTCACAATCAAACAAAATATTTCTCGTAAAAAATAAAAAAATAAAATTATAAATGTATATAAGATAAGCTGGGAGAATAAAAAAATTATGAAAGTAGATTACCTTATTTTAAAAGAGAAATCATTTTAAGTAAATTAATACTTTTTTTTTTTACAATTACCAGGGTAATGTTTGTTTTCATGTTTTTTCTAGGATTCAAATTCATTCACAAAAATATCACCGAACATCTTAAGAATTCAAACACAGACACCAATACATTTAACACAATCTCCAACAATTTTTTTCTTTTTTTATTTAACACAAATTTTCTCTCTATACTTTTTCACCTAATTCCAATACTTTTTTATTAAACAATTACATCAAATCATCTCTCTCTATCCTTTACACAAACACCTATAAAATACTATTTCACATAAATATTCACAATTCTACTAGAATCATACAGTTTTTTATAACACGAACACACCCCTAGTGTTAGTGAACTAAATTTTATCAATCTTCCAAACATCTAAAAATAGGGAAATCACATTTATAATTCTTGTTTAGGATAAAACAATGGAGTTTAAACCAAAAATATAATTTAATAGCATGGAAATTTATGTATATAGAACTTTTAATTAATTGAGTGCATAGTTATTAGCATTACTTTTCAGTCGAATAAGTCAAAATTAAGCAATTGATTGGAGATCCGGAAAGCGCGCTTTCCCTTAGCCCACTGTATTATTAATTTTTCCCTTACTGTCGTCATGGAAACAAACTCAGAGCACAATTTCCTTCTGAAATTATCCTCGAATTAGTTCATGATAAAAAGGGAAATAGAGATGTTATTTCATTCGGTTTCATGTGAAGACCGGATTCCCTTACCAAGCAAGTTATCTTCCCAACATTTTGTACCTCATACTCGTTTCATAAATCTTTGAGCAACTGCTAAAAGACATTTTCTACCACCCACGTGTCATCTTTCATTATTCTAGACACGCTCTTAAACATCATCTGAAAAGAGACAAAAGATAAGAGGTAAGTTCGATGACTTAGTAAGCTTATTATACTAGGATGCATTTAAGAAGTAAAAAACATTAAAAAATTGTAAATATCAATCTAAATAATATAAAACTATAATTGGAAATCAACTTTGATCTTTTCATAATAATTATATAAAAATTTGCTTTTTGGGTCAAGTGTACTCCTGTAAAAGGGTTGTCAGTTCGAAGTCTTCGAACAATTGGTACAAATGCTGTAACTTTGAACTCTGAGCCTCACGGTTTGAAAACATCACACATATTATTCACAAAATATTGCATAATTATTTGCTATGTACAAAATCATATAAATATATGAACTTTCAAATCTTACCATATACAAATTCTATAAGGAAATAGTAAACATATGAAATCATGAGTAAATCATCAAATAATAACATACATGCATGCAAAAATATTTCATAATAATTTTATATAACATAATGCATATAAACAACATGCACATAATCAACATTTTCAATAAATAAAACATATCTTCTTTGAAATTTAAATGCTAGATAACATTTTCAAATAAAATCAACAATAAACACTTTTTAAAAGATAACGTGTTAAATAAATTAAAATTTAAAATCGGTGCAGCCAGGAGTAGGATGAGCTCGGTGGAGCGATACGATATCCGGGGGAATAGATGGGTGGAGTTGGAGCGTTTGACCGGTATGCGAGCCGGGTGCGTGGGGTTCTTTGTGGAGGAGGGAATGGAGTTCTGGGTGATGGGAGGGTATGGCGAGGAGAGGACGATAGGTGGCGTGTTACCGGTTGATGAGTATTGCAGGGATGCGGTGGTGATGGACCTGAAGAGTGGTGGTAATGATGTGGTGGGAGGGAAGTGGAGGGTGGTTGGGGATATGTGGGAAGAAGGGGAGAGGGTGAGGCTAGGGAAAATTGTCGTGGTGGAGGACCAGGAGAGGTCTGGCCGGCCTGGCGTGTTTATGCTTGAGGGGAACGACATTCTCAGGTTTTGTTTTTATCTCGCTCATTGACTTCGTATTCCTCCTGTTTGTTTGTGTGTGTGGGTGTGGGTGTGTTTTGCTTCATTTGTCACTTGAATTGTTGCTCTTATACCATGCGAGAATTGTTTGCTTTTTGTGATTTTGTGGGATAATATATATGTTCATTGGAGGAGATTTGTTTTCTTGTTATCTATATGTGTTTGTGAGGTTTAGAGGTTTTGGGTGTTTCTGCTCTCCAGTGTTCAAAAATGGGATTACTTTGACGCGGTATGACACACTGATTTTCCTTTTATAGCAAAGCAGCAATTATCTTTGCTGGCAAGCTCTAGCGATTCTTTGAAATTGCCAGAGCAAGTAATTTGATTTGATGTTGGTAATTTGAGGCTGAGAGACTTTTATGTTTCTTCCAGTTCTCTTATTGCCCTGGAAGAAAAGAGATGGGTGGAGGATGTGAGGTTTGATTTTTGACACATAAGTTGCTGTTGGACTTCTTGTCTGGTTGAATGTAGTTTCTTCTGGCTCAAGGATTGACATGGGGACAGGTGGAATGTTCTTAAAGTTTTGACCTTGCACTCTCTATGATCTACTCTCAACCAAAAATAACTAAATTGTTCTACTTCGTGATAATCTTTTGTATGGAAAGAAGCTACGCATCAATTGAGAACACATGGATCACATATTAAGTCCAATTCTCTACGTACTGTACTGAAATGGCTTATTGGGGGTATCATCCTGTCTAGGCTTGAGGGTAATACATTCTGTTTCTTTTTTCCTCTCCCTCCTGGCTTATTGGGGGTATCATCCTGTCTAGGCTTGAGGATAATACCTTCTGTTAACTAAATTGTTTTACTTCGTGATAATCTTTTGTATGGAAAGAAGCTACGCATCAATTGAGAACACATGGATCACATATTAAGTCCAATTCTCTACGTACTGTACTGAAATGGCTTATTGGGGGAATCATCCTGTCTATGCTTGAGGATAATACCTTCTGTTTCTTTTTTCCTCTCCCTCCTGCCTTCTCTGTTCCCTTTTAACAGCAAAAGCTTTAGAGGAAGGTGCTTGATACATGTACTTGGCATCTTTTGCTTAATTTTTCAGCTAATGCCTTAGTGTCAGTTCTCTATACGAGAGACTGAGGGCAATAGTAGTGGCGCAGCCATAATTCCCCCCCTCTTTTTTTTTTGTTTTGGGTGGGAACTCCTAGGTTAAGATGATGATATTGGATTTTATTTTCGTTGTCATTTGACTTGTAGTTAGTCTCTTGTTTTTCTGACGTGTGTGGTGGTTGTAAGTATTTGAGGTGTGGCAATTTTTTTGCCGTTTCTACTTAAAAAAATAAGGGAAATTGACAATTTGGTCACTAGGTTTATAGTCCATTGACAAAATAGTCATTAGGTTTATTTTTTTACGTTTTGGTCACTGAGTCCATACCCGTGTGACGATATGGTCATTCCGTCTATATTCTGTCACTACATCTAACGAACTCCATGACCTCGTCATCATTTTGCCACGTCAGCGTCACTAATCTCCGTCAACAGCCCAGTCACCTAAACTAATCTAAACGAACCGTTTAAGTCATCTTCTTCCTCATCTATTTTTGCTTCATCAATTTGTGTGGTTTCTGCTTTTTTGTGGGAAAGAGCGTGGGAATGCGAGTACGACATTGAAGGTGCCGTGAAATCAGTGGAACAAGTGGTTTGGGGATTGTTCTTAGATGGTGCCAAAGATTGCGTACTCCTGGTAGGGTTCGACTTAGTTGGAGGATTATCATTTTGTGAAGGATTGGGAGGAGTGAGACAGAGTGACACATTAAGCAAAACTAGAGATAGATTCAAAGTCTCTAGCTTTGGCTTCTTATCTACAGTATCCCTCCTCTCTACCTCTTCCTCGACCTCTCGTTTTGAAGAATTCCCTCTGGTTTCGTTCAAATTCAAGAAATCTCTCTCTACCCATTTCTCATCTTTGTTTGGATTCTCGAAAATGGAGATTTCTTTGCCTTTGAGGGCAACTTTCTTGAAGGTAGTGAACAGGCTTTTACCAGTAATCTCTTTCTCGAGATGACCCAATTTAGAATTGTCGCAGAGGTAGTTGAGAGTGAGCTCCTAAGAGCCTGAGGTGTCGGTTTTGAGAGAGATAGATGTTGCTTGTACGTTTCGGCTGCCGAATGTGTTCCATGGGTGTGAGGGCACAAGTTGCAAGACTTTGGGTTATAAAAATAGAGGTTTTGGTTGTAACTTTGTGGGTAATTTACCCCCTGGGGTTTGGTCTGGTACTAAGGCAATGACTTGTGTTCTCACATGTCTCAAGTTCTAGCCCCTTCACCGCCATTATCGCCACTGACTTATCTGGGTTAGGGGTGGGCAAAAAACCCGAGACCCGACAACCCGAACCGGCCCGACCCGTTTCCGATCCGATCGGGTCGGGTTTAGGCGGGTTCGGGTCGGGTTTACATACAAATAAAAATCATTTTTCGGGTTCGGGTATATGAACAAACCCGAAATTAAACCCGAACCCGACAATATAATGGCCTCAACTCGTGACCCGCTTTTCCCGACCCGTTTCGACCCAATATTTTCGGGTTTATACGGGTTCGGGTTCAGGTTTCCTCATAAATAAACCCGATATTTTCAGGTCGGGTTCGGGTTCAAAATTTCGAACCCGAACCCGGTTTGCCCACCCCTATTCTGAGGGAGACTCATCAGGAACAGGATAATAATAGGGCACAACCATGTCTAACCACGTGGCATTAACTTCAGAGCCATATTAAGCATATAATACTTAATGTAATAGGATAATAATAGGGCACAACCATGTCTAACTACTTTTTACCAAATTTAATATCCTAAAATTTTAACCTTCTTCAAATTTTAATACGCAAACACAACCTAAGAAATGCAATATTATGTCTTGAACTGCTTTGGCTCCGATACTACGTTAATTTATTATTTATCTAAAAAATTTAAACAAATAATACGAGAAAATCGATTTTATTATTTAAATTATATTATTTAATATGCAGCAGAGAGAGTTTTTTTTAGAATTATATTAATATACAATTTATATACACGTACTTGTAGACTTCAATACATCAAATAGCGGAAAAGCTTTCTCTAATCTTGTGATCAAATGTTTCATTGGTCCTAATGAAAAAAAGGGGAATCACGTGACCACCCCAGGAATCTTTGACAGTTGACCCGGCCCCTTGATACGGGAAATTAAACGCCTTCGCCAGAAAATCATCTTCTCTGTGCCCAAAATGCATTGCAGGGTCAACAAAAGAGCTTTAGAAGATAGATTCTCGAAACCGAGTTCCTTCCTTTTGACCCACAAAGTTTTGAACCGTGAACAATGAACATGCTATTTACGAAGCCGTTTCATGAAAAGGATACAGCGAAGCTTAATTATGGTGTTTTTTTCCTTAGTTTTTTTTTATTAGATCAAGATTAATTTCTTAGGGTAAATACATTTTCACTCTCAAATTACCATGATTTTTCACTTTACACCATAAACTACTACTTCTATTACATTTCACCCTCTAACTACCGTTATTAATCTTAGACACTTTGTACTTTTTGTCAAATTTTTAGACACTTTACATCCTCCAACTACCCGTTTTAGACACTTTGCACAATCTTATTCGATAATAATACTCCAAAAAATTTAATAAATTGACAACAATACCTTTAATATATGCAAAGTGAGTCAAGTACATTATCGTCATTTTAGTCTAAAAATTTGATAGAGGGTGCAAATTGTCTAATATTGATGGTTAGAAGGTAAAATGTAACAAAAATTATAATTTAGAGTGCAAAGTTCAAAATCTATAATAATTTATAGCTGAAAAATTGTATTTATCCCACACTTCTTTTCTTTTTTAAGACCAGTGCTGCATTCAATAGTATTGTTCAAGTTCGATACGAGTGACAATTATTTTCATAACCACCGCCACCGACTGGGCCGATTATAGCAATAACCGTTACCGCCACTAGTAGATGCGATAATAGGCTTTTGGTAGTGATAGTTTTAGCGTGGATAGAGCCGGTTACCGCCATCGTTAATATGCCTATTTTTTGTTGCATAGGGCCACCAGTACCGTCACTGCCATAGGGCACATACCGGTAGCGAGAAAACCTGAAGCTTTCGATTCCCTTGAACAACCCTACATCCACTCTTAAGATCCATCTCTGATTGGTAAACATGACGAGGCGAGTGGGCACCTCCAATCCCGCTGCGCCAGGTTCCGTCCAAATTTAAGCCCAACTGGGTTTCAAACTGGGATCACACAGTACCTCCGCCAGGCCGTTACTGGCTCGGCTGGGCTACCCCTGTGGGGGCGATCAGGGACTAAATTCTGTCTACCGAAAAAGTTGGGTCGTTTCAGGGATATCTTTCCACCAAGTAAACCTGCCTTTTTGAGTCATTTCAGTTTACTAATGCTTTCCTTGCACTACCGACCGAAGACACGCGGAGTCTTTGACGGATAAATTTCGACCATCAGTCAATGATATTACGAACTTTTAACTGTTATTGATTTCATTGCAATTTTCTGTCTTGGTCAAGAAGTACTGGCCAGTTTAGACTTTGATGTTTTCTCTCATTCAAGCTAACCTTAATAGGAGAAATTAGTTCAAGAGCGGCTTAGATATTGGAGAATACGTATAGAACAAGTTCAATTCAATTTTGTTCCTGGTCGAGCCGACCGTATATATCAAAGCGGAGAACGCGTTTTGCGATTTGGAGCAAGTTTGATCACGCGATACGAGACTTCATCTCGATAGTTTTGATCAAAGCATTGGACATGTCGTGTAAAAGGTTTAACAAAGAACATGAACTAAGACCCAACTCTAAGATAGACACGTTAAAGGCCCAAGTAAAAGCGTGTTTCCACGCACCAAAAAAAAAAAGAAACGCCCATGGTTGGAAGAGTTTTCTACGTTCAAAGGACTTAACCCAAAGCCAATATTGGCGAAATAAAAATATCTGCTACTGGGCTCAGTCAAGCAAGGGTAAGGCCGCAGCAGGCGCTATCTATTTTACAAGTTTTTGATAATTTATTTTTTCTCTTTTCTCTTTTCAATATCCTTTTCCATTCAAAATGCCCGAAGAGAAAGCAAAGTATACATAAGTTCAGTTGCAGGTCTTAACCTCTCTTGGGAAAATTCAGACCTGAAAGCTGGGAACAGTCCTGGAAATTCCAGGTTGAGGGGTGAATCGAATAAGCAGGTTCTCAAATTTGAGGAAGTCCATTACTAGATCTCTATGATGCAAAGTAACGATGGAACTATCCACTTTCTAATTAATTAAAGCAAAGCAAAAAAGTGACATCAATATATATATATTTTATGAATCGGTACGTGCCCTACTGAAAATATGTTTATTTCTCTCGAAGGGACCTCAATTTCTCAATGAGGCCGATATTATTTGTTTGTTAAAATTGCATGATATATTCGCAAAACTGTTCATTAAATATATATATATATAATTGACTTCATGCACGTGATAAAGGACGAAAACTTTAGGAGTCAAATTAATGAAACCCTGTTTCTTCCTTGGCGACCCATTCAACGTTCGATATGTTGTCATAAATAGTCAAGAGTACTAAAACGAGGATTCCGGGTATTAACTAAGATTTGAAAAATTCAAGTCATGCAAGTTGGTGCGCTAGCTCATGCATGTATATAAGTAGTCCATATCCTTCACAAATACTTCAACCCATTTGGTTTTAACAATATATCTTGGCTTATAGTGCAAGATGAAGGTTTTAAATATACTTCTGATTGTCCTCTCAATAGTGCTTCTTCTTACGAGCATGAACGGGACTCAGGCTTGCAGAACGTTGCATGGTGGAAAACAAGTATTGATGAACAAAAGCCTTTTCTTGGGGTCACTACGAGCTAATGACCCTCCATCTGGTCCGAATCCATCCACCTGGATCTCCCGTCCACCAATCAACCAAAGGAACTTCGCGGGTCGTTCGTCGCCTCATTTGTCGGGGTCATTAAGAGCTAATGACCCTACATCTGGTCCTAATCCAAGCACTTGGATCTCCCGTCCACCAATCAACCAAAAGAACTTCGTGGATCATTCGACGCCTCATTTGTTAGGGTCGCTACGAGCTAATGACCCTCCATCTGGTCCCAATCCAAGCACCTGGATCTCCCATCCACCAATCAACCAAAGAAACTTTGTGGGTCATTTGGCGCATGATTTGTCAGAGTCACTACGAGCTAATGACCCTCCATCTGGTCCTAATCCGAGCACCTGGATCTCTCGTCCACCAATTAACCAAAAGAACTTTGCGGGTGATTCGACGCTTGATTTGTCAGGGTCACTGCGAGCTAATGACCCTCCATCTGGTCCCAATCCGAGCACCTGGATCTCCCGTCCACCAAGCAACCAAAAGAACTTCGCGGGTCATTCGGTGCCTCAATTTTCAGGCTCACTGAGAGCTAATGACCCTCCATCTGGTCCCAATCCGAGCACCTGGATCTCCCATCCACCAATCAACCAAAAGAACTTCGTCGGTCATTCGGTGCCTCAATTGTCAGGCTCACTGAGAGCTAATGACCCTCCATCTGGTCCCAATCCGAGCACCTGGATCTCTCGTCCACCAATTAACCAAAGAAACTTCGCGGGTGATTCGTCGCCTCATTTGTTGGGGTCACTACGAGCTAATGACCCTCCATCTGGTCCTAATCCAAGCACCTGGATCTCCCGTCCACCAATCAACCAAAAGAACTTTACGGGTCATTCGACGCCTCATTTGTCGGGTTCATTGCGATCTAATGACCCTCTATCTCGTCCCAATCCAAGCACTTGGATCTCCCGTCCAGCAATCAACCAAAGGAACTTTGCGGGTCATTCGACGCCTCATTTTTCGGGGTCATTGCGAGGTAATGACCCTCCATCTGGTTCCAATTCAGGCACCTGGATCTCTCGTTCACCAATCAACCAAAGGAATTTTGCAGGTCATTCCGCGCCTCATTTATTGGTGTCATCGGTGCAGAATGGTAATCCAGTTCGTCCCTCAGGGTCCAGTGGCATCACTTGCCTCCTAGGTCCCGCTTCCACTATCAACCAAAAGAGCTTCGCAAGTCGCTCAATGACTCATTCGTTGGGGAAGGCGCCTGTCCCTTCCTCTGAGTGGAATGAGGACGAAGATGTCCCAAACTCCGCTGCTGCTAGGGCCTTCGAGGGTCACACTGTTGCTCGCTAAGGTGCATATGCTTAAGTCGCGCGCCAGCAAAATTCAAACAAAGGCCGTTAATTTAACCTTAACAACACATGACAGTAATGAAAGAAAAAGGAAAAAGAAATCCAAATGACCCATTCTAAAACCTCAAATATTGTATGTTGTACTTAGCCTGAGAATAATGGCAACAAAAATACTTGCCAGACTTTCTAATTTCCATGTTCATTTTGGTATACTAGTGTGTATAAATTAATCTTTGTGGTTGCTACGCAAAGTATAAGTTTTATTTTTTGGCAGATAGTATTCGTATTTGTAATCTTTTATTTGTTCTGATGTTTGCTGCTACAATAATAAGAATAATTATAAGACAGGGATAATTGTAATATATATATACTCACCTGATGAAAGGAAGATTCAGTAATTTCAACAGACGTAACATTAATCATCGTACGCATGAGTTGATAGATTTCAGGTATTCGGCATCGATACTTTCTTCATTGTTCTGTTCGATCGATCAAGTGAATCAAGAACATGAAAAGATGGTCATGCACTAATCAAGCACAAAGTTGGCTATCTCCTAGCTATAGCGATATTCAAGTAAAACAATCACATAACGGAAGTGCATGCGCAACTTTGCTTTTATTTTAAGGTTTTAACTCAACCTTGTCGTCTTTATATATGCCATGCAAAAAGCTTGCCACTGCAAATTAATGGACGTGCCATTCTTAATTTCCATGGAATTTTCAGATTCCCAGACCATAATTCCACTTTCTCTCTACGTCGTTTTGTCCCGTTTTTCTATTTTTATTTTGATTCACACTTTGCATTTGTATTCAAATGCAAATTAGTCTGCATTGGGTTTGAAGTTAAATGTAGTACTGTTGCTACTGATGATAATTATAAACAAAATTAATTTGCGTGGTAAAAGCAGGAATATTTTTAATTCACAAGAAAAGTATATACATATAATCATGCGATGCAACAGAACCGAACTGCTGGCCCTTGCTATGAGAATTAGTTTCCAGTTTCTCCATAGATATATTGTTGAGTGTAATCTCAAATCGTGTCTGCTAGCTAGCTAGGAGACACGACATATATATGAAAACGTTACAGTGGTTCACGAAAGAAGAAAAGAAGAGAGAAGAGAAGACTCCGTTAGTAATTCCCTTTTCTTCAGCTAAAGTTATCACGGGCTGCTATCCTGTTGTTTTTGAAGGGGCTGGATACAAAACCAATTAAGAAGTTGATGAATTTTATGTCATTTTCATGAAAGAAATCTAAGTTATTGAGATTGTAGCTGGATTATAATGATTCTCTGCGATTTGATCATTACTCCATTTTTTAATTACTTGGTTAATTTGGCACTGACCGATACGCAAATTATGTGAAATTGAAGGTTCAATGATTTCCAGTTCTATCGAAATATCTAATTACCATTTACTAGAGTACGAAGGTCACAAGCAGAAAGGCCTTAGAAAAGCCAAGAAACACAATTTCGTGCGAGTATTTTTTTTTTGGTTACAAGGGAAATTTGGGTACCCATTCACTTGCACTGGGCTCGAACAGACTTGATCTAGTATCCGCACGAGTTGGATTCAACGTCACGGCAAACTCCGAAGAGATTGACCTGTTCATTGACCAGCCTTCCATTTAAGTCGCTAATTTTTTGCACAAGTGGTAGTTTGAACACTTGAGTGTGCGTCTAACCCACACTCTTAGAATCTCCTGCTACCACTTGAGCTATCTGGGTGGGTTGAAACTCATTGTTTTTGCATCCAAAGACAACAAAGGAAAAAATTGTGTTTTGCAATTAATATACACCTTAAAATGTTTCAATGAATACATTGTACTCTAAACTAACACTCTGACAGTTTGTATCATATGTTACAATTAACTAACTGTAGAAATTGTGCAATCGATATTCAGTTTAATTAGGATGTAATGGTCAACTTTAGTAACTTTGGTGTGACAAGTTTTTTCTGAAGCACCGGATCATGGTGCAACAATTATGGTCGAAGCGGTATAGAAAAATGTTTTGTACTCATTTTTGGCGTCAAATAAACCTGACGTATAAGAATTCTGCAGACAGACGTTATTGTTACGTAACAGACACAAATCGTCGGATCGGACTAGCTTTTTACTAGAAAGTAGAGACATCTCTATTACTTCTATAACGACGTATTCTTTTCACTTTGTATGTGTACAACATTTAAACGTACATTATGGCCAATTTTTTCTCTAGCCAGATAGCCATATATATAGCAAATACCATTATTGTTATGTAACAGTCACAATATTCTTTTTAGGGTATTACAGTCATTTTAAATTTTAAAAAATCTCGGGTTACCCACATCAATCACTTTCGATGACAAATTTGACATAGCGCAATCGTCTCTCATATTTATTGTAGAAGGTGTTGGGTTAATTCTAAGTTTAAGTGAGGTCTTTTATTAAAGCTCAAAGTCTAGTAGGGTTTTAACTTTTAACTTTAAGGAGGATTTTTAAGTCACACAGGTAAGAGAGAGAAATTGAAGAGAAGAAAAGACAAATTTTCTCATTTACGTTAACTTTTAACTCTAGGAATTTTAAGTCAAAGATAGAAGAGAAATTGAAAAAAAGGACAGTTTTTTCTCATTCATTTTAACTAGAGAAAATATTATTCTCGAACTTATTATTGAACAAAATATATGTTGAAATGTTATTGGTATTAATTGTTTTCTTTTTATCAACGTAATATATCTATCAATTATATCCGAGAAATTGATATACTAAAAAGCGGTTCATATTCATGATCTCTCTTTCTCTTCGTGCAAAGAAATAACCATCTATTCTAACGCCTCATGATAAGCTATTGGAAATTAAGACTTCTGTAAAATTGAATGAATAAATATCAGAATATTTGTACCTTACAATCTTGCATTACATCAATTACACGATGCACAACCAAGCTTACTTCATATGTTGCGCAAGTTAAAAAAAAACAGTTGTATAAATTTGAAGCGACCTGGAAGAAATTGAAGTCAAATGTCATTCCAGCCGTGTCTTCTAGATGTTGGTTATCGGAAGGAAGCGGCAGCAGCACCCACAGCAGAGTCAGGAAATGCAGGTTGTGCGTGCCCAACATGGTGGTCTGGCTAGGTGCAGATGCCCGTGCTCCGTCCAGGGATGTAAGTGCATGGATTGGGACCGGATGGAGGGACAGGACCCCTTAGGGACTGCACCAGAAGGCTAGGCTTCTTTATCCGCCATTGCTCATCTTCCAATCGCCTCATTGCTCCAAGTTGTGGAGAAGCAATTAGAATCGAAAAAATAAGTAGAACTACGAAGAAGGTTTTCCTTTGATAAAAACCCATCTTTGTATAAACTATAAAGAATCGCAATCTATATTCTCTCTCTCTTTCTCGTTTTCTTGTGAGTATTGAGGTAATTGAGTTTGGAAGGGAAATCAGTTTCTGAGATGGCTTGCTGAAAGGTTGAGGAGCGCTACTTCTATAGGTCACGTTTCTCCGAGATATCTCTCTTGGTATATGTTTTGACTACTGCCTCCGAGTCCGAGAGATTGACCCAGCCATGGTTTGAAGGTTAGACCGAGTTGGAATGAATCAAAGGCAGTGGCTTGAAGAGCAAGCGGTTATTTCGAATGGGGGGCAGGGTCGACTACTAGGAGTAGTGATGACTATTCAATTGCATTCAGCTGGTTCATAACCTGGTCAGTCAAAAACATTGAATATATGCCATCTACAAGCATCCCAATGAGAACAAAGGATACTACGCGTATGTTAATTGATAATAAATTCTGACCAAGCCCTTAACAATACAAGCCCTGATGCAAGCAGAATATAAGGGGTCAAAATATATGAGTTCTATTTTGACACGAAGATTTGGACAACCAAATGGTCAAAATTATTTAATAAAATACGACTTATGCAATAAAAACATGTTTCTAAGAGATAAACCCTCCCTTGTTTACATTGATAATCGCAGTCTTACCTTGTACATGGAACTGTGGAAGAGTACCTTGAAACAGAGAGGTACCCACACACACACGTGTCAAGCTAAGAAAGAACAAGTGTCGAGCTAAGTTCATTTGGCAAGCTATGCTTAGTGCCTACAGGTGATACCTTTAAACGTCTCGGGATTTATAAAATTTGAATACCCTTCACTTTTAAATTCTAAACAAACTGCCAATGAGCTATGACTCAAGTGACACCTCCTCCTCCGTATCGGAGGATCCTGATCTGGGGTTAGAATACCCCCATCCCCTGCAGGCTATGGCCTGCATTGCCTAAAAAAAACAAAAAAAATTCTAAACAAACGGAGTTGCAAATACTAGTTAAGACTGCAGATAACTAGACCCAAAAGCACGAAACACAATACGAAGCAGGTAAAATTAGAACATACAATTAGGCCTACAAGAAATTGCTACAGCCTTCACGAGTATGCTTTGGACTGATCATGCACCAAATGCGGATAAAAAACAAATGGTCCAGCCTTTCCCACAGTCACTGTCTTTAACCGATTTATAATCAGTTCCCATTTACTACAGAAAAGTGGAACTGTTGCCTATATTCCCAACCTACCTAATTTATGGTCTTCATACAAATTGAAAACAAGGATCAGAACAAGAACTTCCTCTGCGGGTTTTACAAAGCAGAGGAAGACATTCTTGGGTTAGTCAACAACAACAAATCCCATTTTTCTTCAAGGAGATGCATCAAGTCACCTGAACACAACTTTCATACTCACTCTGATCACTTTGAAAGGGTAGCCAACAGCTCGTCCTTCAACTGCTCTGCAGTGCCACCTTGAGTTCGAATAGAAAATGTATGAATAACCTTGTCATTGTCCGTTGTAACATTTGACTCTTGAGGTACAATTTGTTGTTCCCTAAATGCTTTGATGATTCCAGCAACTGGGTGAGCATCCAATGGGCAGCTCATTCTCACAACTGAATCCTCGTGTCTTGCCTGAAAATCAATCTCTGATGCTGATAATTGCTTGTGTTTATTTTTCTCCAGATCTGTTTCTGTTTCCATTTCCAAAACCCTGATCTTCATCTGGAGATCAGTGATATAGGTAATGGCATCACCAAGTAGAGAGGCCTTGTCCATCTTAGATATATTCGGGACAACAGCTCTTAATGCATAGAATCTCTGATTAAGCTTCTCACGTCTCTGCCGCTCTGCTTCCACATGATTCAAAGGTTCTTCTCTCCCATTTGCAGGCTTTCTCCCCCTCTTCCTGGGTTTCCTCTCATCAGGCTGTGATGATGGGTCATCCTTGGACATCTCCAAACTAGAGACTATTGTTTGTGGATTAAAACCCCCCACAACCATTTGGTTCAACTGAGGAAACAGTTTTGCTTCATTATCATCACTTCTACATCCATTAGAGGAGTTTCCATAAACATGATTGGTACCTATTACTTGTACTTCAAACGTGTCTGAGGTAAAACCAGAATCATCTTCCACCTTAGGGGAAAAATCAATATTGACTGAACCGGATTTTGTACCACCCAGACTAAGTTCATGTCCAAAAATCTTTGGAAACACCTTTGACTGTGCAGAATTAGTTTCCCCAAATATAGTTTTCACCATATCCAGAATATTCTGCTCTTCGGGAATTGATTTGATTGAACCAAACTCTACAACCCCAGATTTCACAGGTACATGAACCACAGTTTGGAACCCAGCTGACCTTGCCAGAAATGACCTATGTTGATATTGATGCAAACAACTAGGCACATCAGAAGCCCAAATTGATTTACCTGACATATATGACTCCCCAAGTCCACGTGGTGAATCACACCGAAAAGTAAAATACATTGAGGAGAGGTAAAACATCTCAACATCTAACACTCCATCCAGCCTTGCTGCAAAGTTATCCTCCTCTGACCCACCAAAAGATGCATGAAGCTTCTGAAGCACCTTCTTCTTCAACTTCTCCTTTTCAACTCCCTCGAAACTGCCATCCCCACCTCTATCCCTTCCTCCAGCTAACCCACCGTTTGGGTCTCGGCAGTGTCCATCTCCCCATATCAATGCAGAAACACCGGATTTCAAGCTCGCAACCCGCCAGAAAACTGCGTAATTCCAATTGGACCCTTCAACAAGCTGGCACAAGCCCTGCTGCACACCCAAATCACCAGGTGGTTTCACTAAATTCAACACGTTTTCCGAAGCCGACGCAACCAAGTACTCACATGCTTCTGTACCCAATACTGACTCCACCAAGGCCCTGTCTTCTTCATTCACCCAAAATTTCTCACCCATCTTTCTCCTTCAACAGGTATCCTACGAAAACCCCCACCGACGCTCTCAAGTAACTAAACTACCTTCAGAGAATTCAAGTGGAGGCAATTAAATAAATACATGAAGGCCTCCAAAAGAAAAATTTATATATTAGATTCCAGAGACATTTTACGGAGATCAAACAAATATCTAAATACAGGTCTATCCAGAAGAAAGATCTTTCAATCCATTGACCAAAATTATCAGTTTCTTCCGAAGCCTAAAAGATTCTGAAATTATAATACCACAATCAAACTCAGTGGATTTCAGACACTTATCTCTACACATTAAAAAGCAGATCTTTGAACCAACCTCTTAAAAAACACATCACTTCCCTCCGAAGCTCAGTTCTCACTTTGATTCACAAATTTACCCCGAAACCCCATAAAGTTCAGGGAATTCGCGTTTACCCACTAACCAAATATATGGAATACAAACACTGTTCAGATCGTTTCAAAGCTCAAGTTCAATAAGTAACAGAAGTAGGTAACAAGACTCAACAGACTCGGGGAAAACTGCGGAGTAGTAGACTTACCGGAAAATTGTCCCGGGGTCCTGTCTCACCTGAGTACCACAAAATCACCAGACAAGGAATTTGGTCAGCCGCAGATCTGACGGGAGAGGGCTTATTTCGCTCTTTCTATTTTATTCTAGTCCCACGTTTGGCCTTTTCTTTTTTCGTTCATTTTAAACTAGGAGCTTTATCCCTTTTTCTTTTTTACTTTTTAATTTCATTTTGACGGGATTTTGCGGGATGCGAAATTGACACCATCGTCGTCGAGACAGGAAGCGACAGTAGTTTGCAGTTTACTCAAGAGAAGCAAGTGAAAACGACAACTCGTTTTGGCAACATTTTCTTGAGTGGGGATGATCCGTTCGTACGTTTCGGAGCATGTGAAGATAGTTAAAACTGATTCTTTAGTAAAAACAGTGAAGATAGTTGAAACTAATCGCAAAGAAAGCTAGGCTCTTCCAACCGAATTCTATTAGATCTTTCTAAACCTTATAACTTTTGAAGTTAACTGATCAAGAGGACTAATTCTGATTGCATAAACTCTGTTCAAGCCGTTTGCTTCGTAGATCAAAAACTTTCTCGATGATCCCTTCCATCAACGACAACAAAGTAATACAAAGCATATTGGTAGATGTGTTTAATTTGCCATTAATTAATTAATTATTATGGAAGGGGCCACCAACATTCGATCGCTTTCATTCGTCGGAACGTAGCTAGCTTACTAAATTTTCCCGGAAATAGTCCCCTTGCAAAAGGTGGGACAAACGCGGTGTGATCCATAGAAAACTCACCTCCATAATTTCTTGGTAGTTTTCACCGGAAACACAACTTAGTAGAACTATTAAGGATAAAACGAGTATAGCAAAAAGATTGCAATAATGACATTAAATGTATGCTGCATGCCCATGAGCTTTTACACCGACCATGAAATTAATGAAAAAAACAAATGAACAATCTTGCTTGAAATTACAGCAATTACTAATTAACGGATAATGAAGAATAAAGATTTGATAAAACATTAAACATGTACGAGGCTGCTTCTATTAAAACCACAACGAATGTCAGGACAGCATGCATGCAGCTGTATGATCCATCTTCATCAATTAGTTTTTGTCGCAATGCCTATTTCCAGGTGTTGGAATGTACGTGCAGGGATTGGGACCCGAAGGTGGCACTGGAATATGACCGCTGAAAGATTCGGCCATCTTTGCATCATATTTTGGTTCTGTCCCACCCAATGGCCTCACGGCCTCAAGAGGCTGAGATGTGAGAATCAATAACATGAAAATAAAAAACAAAAACGCGACCACTTTAACTGTGCTTGAAAGGTTTTTCCTACCAGAGTACATCGTTCAAGGGAAGGAGGAAGGAGGAATATTGCTATTGCAAGGGAAAGTACTTGACGTTTAGAGGCTTCGTTGGAAGGGTGTATCTGAAGATTGGGTGGATATGACTATATATTTATATATATCAACATAGAGGGAAATCATCGAAACTTCTGGGAAGGATGAAGAATTAATATAATGACGATGCTTCACTATTTCTTGGAAGAGGGGACTGGGAAAGACTTGTCGAAAGGCACTTGCTGTCTTGTGTGCATTCACACTAAAACTGTGCTTCGTGCTCCGCCGCCTTCTATCAAATAAATTTACCAAAAATTGGTTCGCATAGCTTCCATGAAAACTTCCAAACAAAGGAAATTACTATAACTTTCGAGAAGAACTTTTTCAATTTTATGTAGCAAAAAGGTTGTTTCCACAAACTCGCGGTGTCGTTACCGTGTCAAACGAGAAAAAAACGTGCTTAGAATTTTTGTTCAGAAAGTTGACAATAGCATGACGATTCTCTATAATTCCTCTCGAACCCGAAGCTCTAAAAAGTCTATCCCACACTACAAGAAATTCCGATTGTAACAGCGCAGTCTCGCGTTGCCAAAAAGTGTAGAAATTCGTTGGTAAAGTTCTATCCCAACGAAATGAGTACTGCAGGAGAATTTTAAAATGTCCACTCCACCTTAATTAGAGCCCTGAGAATGTTAAAAGTCCACCCGGCGATTTGATATCTTCAACGTCTCAGCGACGTCGGAGCAAGTTCCTGGTAGATGCTAGGCTGATCACAACAAACACGATAGCTCATCACCTGCGCTCGTTGTTTCCATATATTACATATCACCGACTTGCACGTGGATAAACAATGGATCGATCAATTAGTCCTCTCAAGAGGATCGTTCACCATATATATCTTCTACCTCATAGTGCTTCGAGCTTAGCGCGCGACAGCAGAGGACCAAGAAAAAAAGTCCCAAAAGACTAATGAACCTTTATTTGCTTCCCGTGGTAAACTGAAGGGAAATCAAGGTATCTTTGCGGTGATCACTTTGAAATTTAATGGTTTATATAATTCCGCCCAATAATATCTCGTACTTTTTGAAAGAAAAGATAAAACGTGATTAAGTCTAAAAAAACTTACCTCCACTATAAAATGACTGTATATTTAAATTTAATCTCTTGTATTGATAGCGATATCTAACATTTAAACTTGAATATTTGGTAATCTTAATAACAATAATATCCTATTAAATCTTATAGATTAATTATGATATTATGTCTAATACTTTTAAATACTTATAGATTGATTATGATATTATGTCCAACACTTTTAAATGTCAAGGATGCATAACACATGATTAATAATGGAGGGCATCTAATAGGAATTCGAAACAGGCCATGCAGGGGGACTGTTCGCGAGCTATGCGTAATTACGAAAGAAAAAGGGGCGGGAAGATATATAAGAAGAGGGAACCAATGTCATGCTGATTGTGTCCAGTATTTTTGGTAATTTCCTCCTCGCCTCATACTTTCTTATCTGTTTAACTGGAGTCTGGAGCACAAATTAAAATTCCACATGGTGAAACTTCCGGTGGCATGCAAATTCCACGCATTTTCAGGGCAGCAATGTGAAAGGGGGAGAAGATCAAGACACGACGACGATTTTTGTGCGCAACGTCCCATCTAAGCCATCTTGACCTTAATTAATTTGTGCGTCTTGCTAAGTTTGGGACAAGAATTGCAATGTTTTCTAGTATGATATATCCAAGAAATCCGATAGAATTTGATGGAGCTGCCAATCCCAACTTATCTACCAGATCGTATTGGGTTCCGACGTGTTTAGATCATACATCGATCGTGTACTTGAGGATTGTGTACGTAATATCTGACTTATGATTTCCCCAATTGTCTGACGACGCAAGTCATGCCAAAGAAAAAGGACAATTTCTTTTCCGCTAATGCGATTGAGAATATAATTAATAAATTATTTGACAAGATGACCGAAATTGAAGACTAGTCGCGTTGCATAGAAATTATAGCTATTCATAATTATTTCTATTATGTATGTATTTATTTTCTTTCTGTTGTCGGTAAAATGTCATTGTTAGTCAATTTTATTTGCGCCTCGTCATTTTTATAACTGTGATTTACGTTCTCTAAATATTAAACATTTGTAATGTTCGTTCCAATCAAATTTTTCTTTAAATTTGACAGAATTCGGCATTAAAATGATCAAAATAGCCCTCAATGACTAAATTACTAAAAAATGATATTAAAAAAGGTAATAATTTTTAAATAAAATTATTGATACTCTATTTCAGTAATATATATAATTTATTTCTCAAATAGTTATATATTTTTTAAAATTATCTTTAAGAGCATTTCGGTCATTTTAATGTTAGATTCCGTCATATTTAACAAAAAATTTGACTGAAGGCAAACATTGCAAATGTTTCAGATTTAGAGGATCACTACAAAAAAAGACCTATAGCAGCGGTCGGAAACCGCTGCTATTGGTCAAAAAACCGCTGCTATGTTTTTTAGCGGCGGTCTATAGCTCCGTCGGCATAGATCTATCGCGGCGGTTTGGCTAACCGCTGGTGAAGACCTCGGGTCTATAGCGGCAGTCACGTAGCAGCGGTCGAAACCGCCGCTATAAACCCGAGCGCAGTTGCGCTAAAGGTCTGTAGCGGCGGTCAGTGACCGCCGCTACATACCTAATATGACCGCTGCTAAAGGTCTATAGCGGCGGTCAGGTTCAACCTATAGCCGCGGTCAGTGACCGCCGCTATAGGTTTGCAGGGTCAAAAAAAATTTCCCCCGGGGGTATAGCCCCCGGACCCAAGCCTCCGCTCCATGGACTAAGCCTCACAAAAAATCTCATTTCAAACCGTAAAACACTTTTCATTGAATCGGGTCGAGATGGGTAAAAAAAAAATGTTTCCCAATTTCAGATAAAAAATGACCCTCAATTCTTAAAGTTGAGTTTTTAGATTAAAAAATGTAAAGGAATGACATTTATCAAAGGAGAAGAACACAACACATGAGCAGCAATTATCATCTGGAGCAATGAACATGTGCTTTGGAGAAGTTGATGGGTTGGTTTTCAAATATCCTCCATGGCCTTCAATCAACCAATCCAACAAAAATGACACACATCCTTCCAATAAAGGATATGCCTTACTTTTTAGAAAATCCTAATTATGCAGAAAAAATCAGCAATTACTTATATACCAGATATTACAACCATTGTCCAGATTGAATAAGCATTCACCAGAATGGACGCTAACCTGTTCATTCCATCATCGACTTATTTCAAACAAAGGTAATCCTCCCCTTCATCATTTTCCATGATGTAAAAGTCTATTCCAATCGAAAAACAAACAATTTGGCTAATACTGAGGGGATCCTTCTATTGGATATCCTAAATATGCTACCTTCCTCCAAAAGCATAATGATAAAAGAACAAGAAGGTCATGGATCCTCAAGGGTTTTGGTATCTTCCTCAAAAAGCAACTTAGCGTATTATCCATATCAACAAAAAAATTGCTACAAGCTTGGTCAGTTGGTCAGTTGAACCTGACCCTGCCTCACACAAATGGGTCCAAGTTGTTGATTTCGTCAATGAAGACATGCATAGATAGGCTTCATAAGGGGTAAAAGACTTGCATACTATTCTACATATAAAAGCCACGTAATGCTTCGAAGTACTAAATGCTTACCCTTGGTAAAAAAAAAAATCACAAACCGAGCAAAAATAGCTAAAAATAGGTTTTTGAGAGGGAAAACAGCGGATTTAGGGCTCGAAATGAGGCGCACCGAAGCGTGGCTAGGTGACCACGACGTGCATGCCGAAAAGAGCTTTCCGAATTGAGGTCATGGGCGCGAATCGGGTACTCGTAGCCAAAGTTATGACCAAAAAATCGACACGTGCGCGAAAGACCGCCACTATAGGTATAACAACTTCAATATTCATAACACTTTCTCTAATTTCATATTTTATTAAGTAGGTCTCTTAAATTTTTTTTAAAACATGTGACAAAATAAAATTATGTATAAAAAGGAATAAATAGTCAATAAAATAATTATTAACCTTAAATAACACATAAAATTTTAATTTTCATTTTTTTTCATTTTTTTACAATTACACTTATAGCGGCGGTCACTACAAAGACCGCCGCTATAGGTATACCTTACGCAGCGGTTTGTTTTAAAACCGCTGCTAAAGGTACGAGATGCAGCGGCGGTCACTGTGACCGCCGCTGTAGACCCTCTTTCTATAGCGGCGGTCAGTGTGACCGCCGCTAAAGACCCTCCTTTGGCGGCGATTTGCAAAAAAACGTTACTAAATGAGGGTCTATAGCGGCGGTCAGTGACTGCCGCTACAAAGACCGCCGCTAAAGACCCTTCTTTGGCGGCGGTTTGAAAAAAAACGCGAATACAGAGGTCTATAGCGGCGGTCAGTGACAGCCGCTATAGACGACCGCCGCTACAGACCTTTTTTAGCCGCGTTTTTTTTAAAACGCCGCGAAAAATACCCTTTAGCAGAACATGAAATAATTAATTAATTATTATGGAAGGGGCCACCAACATTCGATCGCTTTCATTCGTCGGAACGTAGCTAGCTTACTAAATTTTCCCGGAAATAGTCCCCATGCAAAAGGTGGGACAAACGCGGTGTATAGAAAACTCACCTCCATAATTTCTTGGTAGTTTTCGATCGTTGGAAACACAACTTAGTAGAATTATTAAGGATAAAAAAAGTATAGAAAAAGATTGCAATAATGACATTAAATGTATGCTGCATGCCCATGAGCTTTTACACCGATCATGAAATTAATGAAAAAAAACAAATGAACAATCTTGCTTGAAAATTACAGCAATTACTAATTAACGGATAATAAAGAATAAAGATTTGATAAAACATTAAACATGTACGAGGCAGCTTCTATTAAAACCACAACGAATGTCAGGACAGCATGCATGCAGCTATATGATCCATCCTCATCAATTAGTTTTTGTCGCAATGCCGATTTCCAGGTGTTGGAATGTACGTGCAGGGATTGGGACCCGAAGGTGGCACCGGAATATGCCCGCTGAAAGATTCGGCCATCTTTGCATCATATTTTGGTTCTGTCCCACCCAATGGCCTCACGGCCTCAAGAGGCTGAGATGTAAGAATCAAGAACATGAAAATCAAAAACAAAAACGCGACCACGGTAACTGTGCTTGAAAGGTTTTTCCTACCAGAGTACATCGTTCAAGGGAAGGAAGAAGAAGGAATATTGCTATTGCAAGGGAAAGTAATTGACGTTTAGAGGCTTCGTTGGAAGGGTGTATCTGAAGATTGGGTGGATATGACTATATATTTATATATATCAACATATAAGTATAGAGGGAAATCATCGAAACTTCTGGGAAGGATGAAGAATTAATATAATGACGATGCTTCACTATTTCTTGGAAGAGGGGACTGGGAAAGACTTGTCGAAAGGCACTTGCTGTCTTGCGTGCATTCACACTAAAACTGTGCTTCGTGCTCCGCCGCCTTCTATCGAATAAATTTACCAAAAATTGGTTCGCATAGCTTCCATGAAAACTTCCAAACAAACGAAATTACTATAACTTTCTAGAAGAACTTTTTCAATTTTATGTAGCAAAAAGGTTGTTTCCGCTAACTCGCGGTGTCGTTACCGTGTCAAACGAGAAAAAACGTGCTTAGAGTTTTTGTTCAGAAAGTTGACAATAGCATGACGATTCTCTGTAATTCCTCTCGAAGCCGAAGCTCTAAAAAGTCTACCCCATTTAAGAGTGCAGGAGAATTTAAAAATGTCCGCTCCATTTAATTAGAGCCCTGAGAATGTTAAATGTCCATCCGACGATTTAACGGACGTTTGTTTCTCAATATTTTTACCCATCAACATTTTCAAATAATCATAAAATAATCTTTCTCCTCATTAAATTATAAAATAATATTATATTATTCAATTAAATCTTTTATCTTCTCATTTTTTCATAAAATACTATACTTTTTCATAAACTTCAATACCAAAAATTTTCAAAATTCCAAAATTTCCACGAGCAAACGCCCCTTCATATCTTTAACGTCTCAGCGACGTCGGAGCAAGTTCCTGGCAAATGCTAGGCAGATCACAACAAACACGATAGCTCATCACTTGCGTTGTTTCCATAGATATCTATATATCACCGACTTGCACGTGGATAAACGATGGATCGATCCAGTCCCTCTCAAGAGGATCGTTCACCATATATATCTTCTACGCCTCATAGCGCTTCGAGCTTAGCGACAGCAGAGGACCAAGAAAAAAAGTTCCAAAAGCCTAACAAACCTTTATTATTTGCTTCCAGTGGTAAACTGAAGGGAAATCACGGTATTTTGCGGTACTGATCCCTTTGAAATTTAATGATTTATATAATTCCGCCCCATAATATTTCGCACTTTTTAAAACAAAAAGATAAAACATAATACTGAATTGAAAAATAATATAGAGGGGACAGCTATAAATGCTATTCAAGTGCTTTAGTCTAAAAAAACTTAGATCCACTACTTTAAAGTCATTAATAACTGTATTTTGTATTATAAATTTATACATAATTCAAGGTAAATGTCTTTATTTATAGAGAATATATAAAATACAATAAAAAAGATATTATAACATTTAAACTTAAATCTATCTCATAGGGATAATTTATATCCAACATTTAAACTTGAATCTTCTAATCTCAATAACGATCATATCAAATTTTTTATTATAATATTATTTATAACACTTTTAAATGGCGAGGTGCATGGCTCGTGATTAATAATGCAGGCATGTAATTAATATGGAATTCCAAACAGGCCATGCAGGGTGACTGTTCGCGGGCTCTATATACGTAATTACGAAATAAAAGATGCGGGGAAGATATATAGAAGAGAGGACCAACGTCATGCTGATTGTGTAATCCAGTATTTTTGGTAATTTCCTCATCGCCTCATACTTTCTTATCTTTTCAACTGGAGCACAAATAAACTTCTGGTGGCATGCAAATTCCACGCATTTTCAGGGTAGCAATGTGAACGGCGCTAGCCGTACGTCGTGGATGTGAAATGGCGGATTAGAAGACACGACGACGATGTTTGGGAGCAACGTCCCATCTTGACCTTCATTAATTTGTGCGTCTTGCTAAGTTTGGGACAAGTTGCAATGTTTTCTATGATATATCCAAGAAATCCGATAGAATTTGATGGAGCTGCCAATCCCAACTTGTCTACCAAATAATGCTAAAAGATATCAAATGGAACCCTCGTCTATCCTATGTGGATTTTACAACCGGATCGTATTGGGTTCCGACGTGTTTAGATCACATCGTGTACTAGAGGATTGTGTACGTAATATCTGACTTATGATTACCTCAATTGTCTGACGACGCTAGTCATGATGCCAAAGAAAAAGGACAATATGTTTTCTCTGCCATAAATGCGATTTAGAATATAAAAAATTCTTTGACAATATGAATATATGATCCGAAATTGGAGATTAGTCGTTGGATATAATTATATTCAGGATCAATATGTTTAAGACTGCAAAGTTTTTCTTATGACGTTCCATGTCCCTTGTAAAAGAGAGAGTAATTAAGGTCCAAAAGGGGAAAGATTCATGAGAATATCCAAAATGGTGTGGGCCAGGTACTTGAATTAGATCGAACTGCCGCGTGCGTTCGAATTAGGGAGGAACTTGCCAAGAATTGACACACAGCAGAGCACTATACACGGTGGGACACTTTACAGCTGAATTTAACATTCCCATATATAGCCCGAACATTACTCAGAGTACAAGAGATACCACGTGTCACGCGGGGGAATTGCGTTGTTCTTGCACAGTACAGTCTTTAATTTCCTGGAATTTTCGACGGTATATATAATTATATAATTAGGTGACATGAAGCCAACATATGGTGCAACGAACGCGTAATTTAATTTCTTCCGCAATCCGCAAGATCGAGGATCCATTCCACCTTCTGGCCCTAACCTTGCACTTACGTTCCAAAACCTTTTCCAGGGCATTGCGGAAGAAAATGGAGATTCAGCTGTGGTCCTTGAGTTTGATATATATATATATATATATATATATATATAATATCCCGAATTTCACATATGGGATGAAAGAAAAAAGATATAAGAAATGAGTCCTATAATAAGGAAGTTCCACATTAATAGTGACAGCCAAAAATTGTTGTTTGGGCCAGGGAGCTTGACTTTAGGGGTGGTTAACGGTAGTGTAGGTCACGATTTGGCAAAAATCGTCACTGTCACCGCAATTGACGAAATCACATAATTGACACCGTCACCGCACCGCTAAGGCACAATAACCGCTCTTGCCGGTGACGGTATTAACGGTAACGGTTATACGATAACCGCTTAAATCGTATAGCTGTTGTGCCAAAAAAATAAGTTTTTTCCTTGAGCTTTTTTCATTTTTTTCACTATTTTGGGCTGTTTAAATTTTGAATTTAATATCATAATCAATAATCATATTAAATGGAAAAATATCATAATATATTCAAATATAATATCATAATCATTAACAATCATAACAAATATAAAGTTGTCCAAAAGTATAACATAATATCATATTCAAACATAAAGACTAAAGTATAATAAAAGTGTCCAACAATGTGACATAAACCAACTAACATATTTCAACAAAAGCCCAACAAAAGTATGTCACATAATCAATAATCATCTCAAGTCTCAGCTAATGGTGGTTAACGGTAGTGTAGGTGACAGTTTGGCGAAAACCGTCACCGCAATTGACGGAAGCACATATTTGATATCGTCACTGCACCGCTAAGGCACAATAACCGCCCTTACCGTTACTGGTAGCGGTTTTAGCGATTAAAACGGTAACCGCCGGTATAAATGAACACCCCTACTTGACTTTGTATAATAAGAATAAAATATTTTTAAAATTTTTATTTAATGTACTAAAATAAATATTATAAAAACTGTATCATAAGGTTATATTTTTTAATTGAATACATATAAATACTAGCGGTTATTGACTTGGGATTCGTGCATTCTACTTTTTTTTTGTTAGTCATTACTCATAAATCAGGATCAGGATCAGGATCAGTATATTAAATAATAATTTTCTGCCTAAAATAAAAAATTAAAACATTAAATATTTTCCTCAAGGTAATTATATTTCTAGAGAAAATAGAAAGAAAGTGGAGGGAAACATGTGAGTCTTTGAAGAGCTCAAGAAAATAGAAGTACTAGCTATACCATGCACATATTATAAGTTTTATTGTTAAATAAATGTTCACAATAAAAAAAAATTGTCCAAAACATGAGTTATATTTTTTCAAGATTCAAGTTAAATCTTGAAATTTAGCAAACATGCATTTTGCAAATATTTGAGGGATCGAAAAATATTAAACTTCTTTTAGAGATGGAGAAATTTGATCTCGCCATAGTTTTTGGGAGGGATTCTAAATCCCTTCAAAATTAAAGTGGATTTTGGAGTCTTAAATGATCGACAATTTTTTTTAACGAATTTTTCTGTCCCAAAAAAAATCCTACTAAAAAAACTCGGTCTTAAAAAGACAGATTCCTTGTAGTGGTTAAATGTTAATTAAGTGCTTTAAAAAGCATTAATTAGACAGCTTTCAGTTAATTTCCGTAACATTAGTGCTTGTTTAATATGTGAATTAATTCTATCTCAAATGACCAAAAAGCAAACATCGGCCGTACGCCGCGTCAAACATGTCCAATTGCAGATTAGGTGGGGGGGGGGGGGGGGGAAGTCACTTCATCAATCGTCCCACCTTAATTTGGACGTACGGGACAAATTCGGCGATATATGTATGTTTGTGGCCACTATTTATCATGCTAATTGTAAGCAGGAGCCTAATTACTTGCCGTAAATAGCAAGCCAGATATACAAAGTTTAATCTCCGCGTATTAATTAGTAACAACAGACAAATGCACGCAAATTCACTCGAAAAACCATCTTGACTGGCGGAATGGTACTGTATCTGTGTGTTTATATCTATACAAATTAGGAACATCATATCCTTTTGATCTATACAAATTAGGAACATCATATCCTTTTGTCCGAGGAGGAAATTAACCACAAAAGGTAATGCAATTACACGATTGATACTAATAACATAAATTACGACTAATTACATTAAATCCTCAATCAAACTAATTTGCCGAGATATCCCTAAATTAGGGAATTATGTACTATTATATATTAATTAACATTATAAATTTCGAACTTTACGTATTTTCTGAATTACGAGAATGGTTACGAAGAGAAACTCCCCAAGGAACGTCCTTAAGGAGAAAAACTTTCTAGGCCCGTAAGCCATTCAAATTCACTAGTTTCCAATCGATTTACAAAGTGATCTATTGAAATGACTAACCTAGCCTATCAACCCACTCTAAATCTTACCGACGTTGAACCTCTACATCCAAACGGAAACCCCAATCTCGAACGCCTTTTGATCTTCATGCACAAACCTTGTGCAATCAATGGTCATTGTTGGAACCTCCAGCAACCACTCTTCCAGAACCTCTGGAAGCCTCAATCAATCATAATGAATGTGTATCGGTGATCAAAGAACCAAGCTCTCCTTCAGATCTGATTATCTCTCTCTATTTCAGCAAAGCCCCAATGCTTTAGCAAGAGCACGAGAACATCATCAATCAACGCACATCTTGAGAGAACTTTCTTGAAAAGTGAAAACCCAGGGGAGGAGACCTCTGAGCCAAAATGACAGCAACATACGTTATATGTGCAAGCCCCCAATCTGTTTTCCCCCAATCTTGAAATTTCACGCGTGAGAGGCTAACAACCAATTCAGCTATCTTCTCACATCTTCTAGAAACAAAGGAAAAGACAAGAAAGCCCTTAATGAAGACTTTTGATCACCAACGGTTCAGCACAACATTTCCATCTTCTAGAATCATCAAAAAGTACTAAAATACCCCTAATACATATATTCATGTGACTCCAACATTTGCCGTAACAATATCAAATCGTCAGAATTCAGAAAAGATATGATCTCCGGCCAATATTATTGGAGTTAAAAATGCAAGCATATCTTACATTTCATAACCTTTATTTAAAGACTAGGAAAACAAACCACTAGAACAAGTATATGAGAAAACATTTCCAGAGTCCAGACTTACTCTGTAGACAATATTCATATATCATCTTGTCTAGTTTATCATAAGCGTTCAGCGGATAGTTGCAGCTAATTAAGCATCAGCAATTTTTATGCGTGCTTCGGGGAGTGTCCAATGCCACTATTCACCTCATCATGGTTGCTATCGCGTTAGTGCCTGGTCTAGGAGCAGATGGCGGAACAGGGTCTCTCCCAAGTGGAACAACTTTGAGTGCGGAGGGATCTATGATCCTCGGTTTCAAATCATCCAAGGGCCTTGCCACTGCAAGCTGGCTAATGAAGGTGAGAACGGACAAAATAAACATCATTCTCCAAGGGGCTCCGAAATTCTCTCCACAAACTTTCATGGCTGCATATATGGGAAAATGATGGGTTTTTTATGTTGCTCCTAGTATTAGACTGATTTCCAAGGAGCAGATACGTTTGGAGTTCTATATTTATAGGTGAAGTACGAGATCTCTCTCCAGAGATTATTCCGGAATTAACGAAAAATAAAAAAAAATAAACAAAATACACAGAAGATTATAAAAACCAAAAAATGCTAGCTAAGACAGCTTTAACCAGCTGTTATTATTCTGCTTTCAAACTCCAAACAGAATGATCCTGGAATTAACATTTTCTTGTCGTAAGAAGTGAACATGCATTAATTAGGACAATTATCGATTCAGTACCCCATATATATGTTTGTTTGATTCCGTCCGCACCTACCTAAAAAACAATCCATTTTGGTACTGAAGGCTTGGTACTCATCTTGCCTGTATTTTTGTGTGTGCCTGCTGGCAATATTTAAGTCCATTTAATTCACACAAATTTAATTTTCGCTCCAAGCAATGTGTCTTCCTAAGATTCAGCGCCCCACATAATCGAGGTTTTAAATGTCTTGACCCCACAAATGTAGATCATGTTTTCCTTTCACGAAATGTCGTTTGAGAAGAAGTATTCCCTTTTAAAACTAATTCCTCAAATCTTTACCGGCCCGTCAATCTCATCCAATCTCACCTCCCATATTTTGTGCCCATCTATCCCTAATTTATCTCCTTTCTAATTCCATGACTCTGATCACTCCAACTCCTCCTCATATGCTCCATTGTCTCTCCCTGATCAACTAACCAATTTAGCATCTCCCTCTTAACTTACCCACGCAAAGCGGCCCACTCTTCTGATCAACCAAATTCAATTTCCAATCTCCCTCGTTCCTAAACTTGGAAAGTGAGTGCATATATATAGGTAGATCTATAAGTTGGGGTATTTCTCCGCATTAGGAGTATATATATACATATCATATATATATGTTGCCACAGAGATTATAGTAATAGTGTAGACTTTTAATAAATGGGATCATTTTTCTAAATATTGTATTATAGCTAGATCAGACGACAGCGTGTGGTAATAAAAAATCTGGACGAATTCGAATTAGGACCATATATATCTGCGTGTTAATAACTATACAAAGGACCATCCTTTTATCGAATCGGAGGAAACCACAAAAGGTCATGCAATTACATGCATGATCGATTAATGATACTAATGACAGAGATTACGACTTATTACAATAAATTCTCAATCAATTTAATTTGCCTAGATTTTCCTAAATTATGGGACATGCTAATTATTAATTAACAATATAAATTAATTTCGAACTTTTTGTCTTTTTCTGAAGACAAAATAACTTCTTTGATTTCCTCTAACGAATTACCAGCTTGGAAGAGAGATAATTGCGCTTGAAAATTTAAACCTATGTTCCTTGCTTTGGTCGAATCCTTTCTAATTCCTTGCAAAGTAGACAGGGACACAGAAAATTGCGAAAAGCTAGACAAGAAGATAGCAGTCTGAGGCTGCTATATACATCTATTAGTTTTTGGAATTTAATGTCCATAATGATAAAACATGGCTTATGGAGCCTGCTTCGTATTATTTGGGCTTTGCGACAAAATCGTGATAATAAAATGTCCAAGAAAGAATGGAGAATAACAGAGAAAAGGGTCGAAAGATAAAACTCGACGCTTAGTGCAGCCACAAAGCAAGAGAGCCAGATTTCAAATCCTCAGTAGATTTATATATTTCAATATATATTCGAGTTAAACATGCATGCAAGCATATCTTACATTTTATAACCTTTGCAGACTAGGAAAACAAACCAGTAGAGCAAGTATATGCGAAAACATTTCCACACTCCAGACTTACTCTTTAGATATATAAATATCATCTTGTACTAGTTTATCATGATAAGCGTTCAGCAGATACTTGCAGCCAATTAAGCATAAGCAAGTTTTATGCGTGCTGCGGCGGGCAGTGTCCAATATTGCCATTATTCACCTTATGGTGGCGCGGGCCGATGCATGGATTAGGACCAGAAGGCGGAACAGGTCCTCTCAAAACTGGAAGAACTTTCAATGTGGAGGGATCTATGATCCTCGGTTTCCACGGTTTCAAATCATCCAAGGGCGTCGCCACTGCAAGGCTAATGACAGTGAGAACTAACAAAATAAACATCACTCTCCAAGCGGCTCCGAAATTCTCTCCACAAACTTTCATGGCTGTATATATATATATATATATATATATGGGAAAAGGATGGCCTTTTATGTTGCTCCAAGTAAGGGACTGAATTCCATGGAGCAGACAGTCTTGGAGTTCTCTACTTATAGGTGAAGGATGAGATCATCTCTCTCCAGAGATTATTCCGAAAAATAAAGACAAATAAAAAATTATACAAAACAACACAGAAGATAAAACCAAAAAAGACAAACAAAACAAAAAAATGCCAAGACAGCGTTAACCAGCTGTTTTATTCTGCTTTCAAAGTCCAAACAGAATGATACTGGAATTAACATTTTTGTCTTAAGAAGTGAGATCATGCATTAACTAGGACACATATTGATTCACCGCATATATATGTTTGTTTGATTCCGTCCTCACCTACCTAAAAAACGATTGATTTTGGTGATCTCTTAACAGTACTACCATGCAGTGCCAATCCTTGCCCACGAATTAGCAAAGTAAGCGGTCTCATCGGCTATCACAGGCATGCACTGTACGAAATAAAATTTTAAAATTTTAAAAATTTAAACTTAGATAAGTTAGACAAGATATTTAAGTGATTCGGTCATTGACTTACATCCACTATGGTAAAGCCCAACTAGGCATTCGGTTTTCTCACTTATGAATCAAAAAGTTACATTGAGACTTATTTATAAGCCTTTGGTTTCAATTGCCCACAAGCAATGTGGGACTTTTACATTTTCAATACCCCCCCGCAAACTCAAGGCACCTTGAGTTTGGAGTTACAAAAACAGGGAAAATAAAATTGCCGGAAAGTCGTCAGGCTCTGCCGGACGGTAGTCGGGGGTCGGTTGACGGGCTCTGTCGGATGGTTGTCGGGGGTCGGTTGCCGGTTTGAAGTCGGGAGGTTCTAGAAGGTAATCAGACTAATGCCGAAAATCTGCCTCTGATACCATGTAAGAAATAAAAATTTAAAACTTAAAAAATTTAAACTTAGATAAGTGAGACAATATATTTAAGTGGTTCGTTCATTGACCTACATCCATTATGGTAAAGCCCAACTGGGCATTCGGTTTTCGCACTTATGAATCAAAAGGTTACATTGGAGCTTATTTATAAGTCTTTGGTTTCAATTGGCCACATTGTTTAAGTAATGTGAGACTTTTACATTTTCAATATACATCATTCCTCTCTCAACCGTGTTAGAGGTAATATCATAATCAATCTCTAAGATTTGATATGATATTATCACTGGTATATTGTGAAGATCTCATAGATTCAAGTTTAAATTTAGTAATATCTTTATTATCATGTTTTCTATTTTTTTCTATAAATAGATATTTAACTTATAGTATTGTACAGACTCATAATACAAGATAGAACTATATTAGAAGGTTTTTACTCGAATGTCGGTATTTTAGATGAAACCACTCGAATCTCTATTTTTAGTTACTGTTTCTCTCATTTATTCATATTTTCTTCAATTATGCACTGCATTTATCTTGTCTTTCATCATCTATAATATATGAATTCATTTCCATCCTGACAAATTAAAGTACTCCTTCCTTGTAGAGAGGTTCACTAATCTTGCTGAAAGTTTCCTTGCTTTACAGAAAAACCATACCAAAATAAAAAGTGGCAGCTTATTGCTGGGATAAAGTTTATAAGTCAGTTTGCCCTTTTTCCTATTCCTTCAAAGGTTTAGGTAGTAGCTAGCTGCATGGAATTTCGCGAGTCGGACGACTTGACTCCACGCCATCAGTGGACTCATGAAGGTTTTATGTTAAGGATGTGGGTTTGTACCAACATCCGAGAATATTACTTCTGTAGGTTGAGTGGATAGCATAAATGTCTTTAAAAATATATATTGCTGTCGCCAGTGTGCATGGTATTGCATTTCCTTTTGTTTTACGAGTTCACGATACTAAATAGAAGTTTCGGGCATCTGCTTTTCGCTTTTAGTTGCTATACGAACAATTCCAATTCTGTATCCATTACAGATTGAACTACGTATCGCTAGCTGGATGGAAATCTATATACGTAGCTATATATTCTGCATGCATATGCTGAGATCCGTTAGGAAAAATGTAACCAAAATTTACTCATGACAATTCTTATTGGGTCGTGAAAAGGTTGAACACTTTGCGTTTGAGTGGTCTGTTCGTAAGTAAAAACTCTCTTTTTAAAAGGGCTGAATTAATAATTCGCGTATCTTCGGACGGCTAGCTATATTCTATTTTGCTTTATTCGATCTTTGAGAATCCTTATTTAAGCAGGATATCCCTGGAATTTAAAGAATTTTTGGTTGAGCTATGAGTAAGATATTGAATGCATGCATGGCATAATCTTTGTCGATCCGTTTGCATCAACGTTTCCTTTTCTCTTCTGGTCAAGATTCCTATGCTTCCAAATCTCCAAACTTGGTATCACAGCCTAACACACACAGCTAAGAACTTATTGTCATCATGCTATTCTTATGCTTTTAACTATATAGATTACTGATAACAGTATTATATTAGCCTTTGATATAATCGATCACACCGTGCATGCATGCCTTCTAACATACTTGCCTAAAAAAAAGAGAGGAACATGGATAATTCTCTCCTTTTTTTTTATCTCTGCTTTGTGATAATTAAGAATAATAATTACGTAATGAGATATTCGACACCATTACATCGTTCTGGATGTGGAAAGTTGTCTTTCTTCTTGCTCTGGCTCAGCAATCTTGGAAAGATTGTAACTCTGTTAGGTAGTCAAGTATTCTATTATCCTTGGAGATCGATTGTCTCTTTTTTTTTTCCTTTTTCTCTTTAAACTGCTTAAAAAATAAATATTAACTTATTTTTCAAAGAGAGGAAGGATTCGAAAAGAAAGTGGAAGGCAGAGATACTGCAGATAAAGAAGAATGGAAAGGATTTCAACTTTCCAGCACCTTGATCAAGGCGTAACACATTGGTCGACCACAGTTAATTACTGTGGAACTCGACCGAGCCCATTCTGTAATTAGACCGAATGGATTCCTTATCTGATTATCCAAACTGGGCTAGAAAAGCCCAACTCATCAACACGCATTCCTGTTTACAATCCCGTGAAGCCCAAGGAAGATATCCTAGACTAGCTAGCTGCAAGATGAATATGGCATAATCTTTGTCTCTTCCGGTCAAATGGATACCTTATCTGGTTTTCCAAAACATTTGGGCTAATCAAGCCCAACTGATCAGAACGCATTCCCTCTTTTATTCCGTGAAGCCCAATGGAGAAATATGGTGGACTTAACTGTCATGAAAGCCCCAGTATGAACGGGTTAAATACTAATTCGTTTTTTAAAACCTTTCAAAAATTTCTTTTTTATTTCTATTTTCTAGGCAACCTTTCACAAATTCTTGTCAGACTTAAAGTTGAGTATGATCTTATAGAAGCACGAAATAATGGTACGTTCGTCTGGTTCAACACAGTACTACTCAGAAAACTAGCTATAGTAGCCGGGGCATATATTTATATCCGGAGAGTATACTCATGCTGATAGATTTTAGCCAATTTTTCCCGCAATGTTAGCACATTTGGTATATATGAACTCAAATGTGCAAGTGCAGGCCTCCATATATATCATGATCGGCCTGCTTTGTAGAACTTCACTTCTAGATTTACCGCACGTTGGAAGTTATCAAACCTAAACAGCGGTGTACAAGTTAAGATCAAGTGCGAGAAACATGAACTGGGTATAATATACCACCAAAAATAGACCATTACATCATACGAGTCGTACTAGGAAGATAAATAAAACCAACCTATGAATTCTTAGTGGCGGGAGAGAAAGAGAGCCGCTTTGCATAGAAATGCTAGATCCTTATAAGAATTAGTGTTTGCCAAAGCCGTGTTAGCTTAACAATATGCAGTTCAGGGTGGCCGATATATATGCATGTTCGCTAAAGAATCAGTAGATAAGCAAGGACAAGTTTGAAATTGATTCATAGTCCTAATTATTACATAAAACCAAACTGATCTGGAGGACCAAAGTGCATAAAATGTAAAAACGATACCCAAAAGACAATTAAAAGATACACCGAAGACTGAAGACGGAAGCTTTTCTTTTTTCCAGAATTACTTGGGCGCCCCCAGCTCTCCCTTTAGTTTCGTACGTACGTCTGATCTGTATGGAACTCCAAATAGTTACACAAGTAAGGAAATAATAGTAGGATAAAAAGAGATTAACGATGGAAACAATTCATTAGAAGCTTTTTGGCTTTAATATTGCCATTCAACTAATTATTTTCCTACTAATTATGTATTTTCCCAGTCCTCAATAGATCTCGAAACCTTCCAACCATTTTTGGAAATTACGTATACCCCTTCCATACAATAGGAGAGTACTTTTCGTAGTGACATACTTAGTCATTTAAATAAAGGGTTAATTACAATTTCCCCCCACAAACTTACACCGTATTCTCAATATCCCCCCTAAACTATAAATCGTGACAACCCGCCCCCATTATTTACGTTTTCTGTTTCAACCCCGTTTGGGACCCCGATTCGGCGTTAAGTCTCACGTTATCCATCACACGTAACCATCACGTGACCCCCATATGTTGCGAAAAGACTTTAATGCCCTAATCCGAAACCCACAGCCACACCGCTTCGACGCATATGGCTCCCTCTTCAAAATCTTCGACTTCTTTGCAGCAGATTTGTGGGGGTCTGTACAAAACAAAGGATCAAGTTCAGTCATCTTATCACCTGATCTTCTCTAACCCATGTTTTCTTCTTCTTTTTTATATAAATTTCTCTAACCCATCTGCCCTAATTATGAACCTTGTTCCATATCTAGCCTTTCTTAAGCAACGGTGATGATGCTATCACCATTGTTGAAGCTTGACATTGCCTGGAAAGCCGAATGCCTCGCCGACTCCCTTTGATCAGAAGGCAAAGGCAGCTTTAGAGTCAACGGCAATGGATCGATCGCTGACTTCGAATTCAAGCTGAGGTCAGTTATAGTCGAAGCGTGAGGAGCAGTGTAGATAGGAATAGGGCAGACGAGATTCGACAAGGATGCATTGATCTCCACATTTCCCTGTCCCAGAGTTAGGTCCTCCAACATTGGGTTCTCAATGGGAGCAGGAACCAGACCAACACTCATTAGAAAAGAAGGCAGAATGGAGAACCCACTAAAATTGCAACTTTCAGGTGGGGGCAGAGGCAATGGGTGTGACTGCAAGGCACTATCTTGATGCTGTCCTGGCTCTTCTTCCATTGGACTTGCAGTGACCTATTACACGCATTTGGAAAACGGTCATTAAAAGATTGTCTCCCGTTTGATTGTTGAGAAAATGTAAGGCAAAGAACTGAATATTTTATTTCAGGAATTAAGGAGGAAAAAAAAAGTCAAACCTCAGGTTAAAAAAGAGTGGATTCACAACGATTTGCCTTTGAATGGATCAACTTTAGCAAGTTCTAGGAAACCAAGACGACCAAAAGCATTTACGATTCTTGATTACATGTTCGTTTGCTGTTCCTAGAAATTCTCAACAACCAAAACGTAAAAGAATAGAGACGAAATAAATTACATAGAAATGAGTAGCCCAATATCTTAAAAAAAACATCTTTCTTCTCCACAGGTAATATTTCCAAGAAAATCCACAACAGGCTCTCCTAAAACAACCACTTCCGAAGATGAGGTCGTCCACCGCTTTCTTAAATTTTCAAGATTAGTTTTTTTTTTCTCTCATTAAATTTTCAAGAGTAGGAAATACACCATTTTTAAAAATAACAAAGAACAGATTGAATTTTTACCGTGTCTGTGGTGATGTCGAACAGACTAGATCTGCGGCGACGACGGTTGAGATTGCTGCGTCGGAGATAGTATTTCTGAGCGTGGCTGGCAACCTGCGTTGGCGTGCGAGTCTTCACGAAGTTCCTCGATATTCCTCTCCAATCTCCTTTCCCTACTTTCTGCAATCCCAGCAGGAAAAGCTTGTGCTCTTCCTCAGTCCATGGAACCTCTGTATAACATATAAATCATCCATATGTGTCGAAGCGGTGTGGCTGTGGGTTTCGGATTAGGGCATTAAAGTCTTTTCGCAACATATGGGGGTCACATGATGGTCACGTGTGACGGATAACGTGAGACTTAACACCGAATCGGGGTCCCAAACGGGGTTGAAACAGAAAACGTAAATAATGGGGGCGGGTTGTCACGAGTTGTAGTTTAGGGGGGATATTGAAAATACGGTGTAAGTTTGTGGGGGGAAATTGTAATTAACCCTTAAATAAAGTATGTCTTGCTCAATTGCTTGGAATAGTAATAGGAGAGCGTGATGAAGACTAAAGAGGCCGCCAGTACCAAAACCCCGAGCAAAGGTGGCAAAAGCTGCTTAGGTTGAACTCAATATCAGCTTAGAAAAAAAGATACACTCAACATCATGAGCTGGTTCTTTGTAACAGTATTGGGATATTATTGTCTAGATAATATTAATTAACTACTACGATCTTACTGTTGGGTACAGATCTGCCTCTGATACCACTTGTTGAGCACGGAACGGAAAAACCACAAACACAAGGAGGCCAATATTTACGTGGTTCGGCAACTGCCTACGTCCACGGAGGAGAGTATTTTGATTTCACTCACAGAATCAAAACTTTACAAACTCTCAACTCTCACACCGCACATTTCTCCTCACAAATTCTCTCAACCCATGGGTGCTCTTCAACTGAGAGACACCCATTTCTCTCAACACACCGGTGATCTTCATCGGAGAATCACCCTATATCTCTCCACCCACAGGGTTCTCTTCGCATAGAGGCACACCGAACTCTCTCAATAGAGTTCGTATTTATAGAGCATACATCACCGTGTTAAATGGAGGAGAACTTGCTTCAAGATTTGCGGCTTGCAAATCTTTCTCTTCGGTGCAATAACTCCTGTCAGAAGTGGCTGGACTCTGTGGGGTGTGGAATTCGTGCTTGGCGCTTGTCAAGATTTGCAGCCGCAAATCTTGACTCTTCATGCCTTTGCAAATCTTGACTTTTCTCTTCTCACGCCAACACTTACCTTGAGTTTAAGCTTTATTTATATCATAAGTATGAAGTCTAATACGTGCAGTGCAATCAAGCGTAACACTGCATAATATATATATATGATGAGAACACAAAATAAACAAGAGCAAAGACATCACATCAGATGATCTTCTGCTCTTCTTTCCATAACAAAAGCCAACATACCGTTGCGACTGTGGACTGCGATTAATTATGTCGTCAATTAATTTGGGTGATGTTCGTTTTGAGAAAAAATGTAGGATTTTAGAGAAGTTGTGAATTTTTATGTTGAATAGTGTTTTATTGGTGTTTTTGTAAAGTGGAGAGAGAAATGATTTGATATAATTATTTAATAAAAAAGTATTTGAGTTATGTGAAAAAGTATAGAGAGAGAAAATTTATGTTGAATAAAAAATTAAAAAGTTGTTGGAGATTGTGTAAAATGTATTGGTTTTTGTATTTGAATTCTGAATATGTTCGGTGGTAGAATTGTGAATATACTTAGAATCCTGAAAAAATGGTGAAAACGAACATATCCTTGATCTTTAGCGGTGTTATTTTTAAATGAGAAATTAACTATTAGAAGCTTTTTCGCCATAGAACTAACCTTCCTCAACACTATATCTTCTTCCTCGATCGTCTGGAAGAATTTGATTTCAAAGTCCACAAAACCTCAAAGCCTTCCAACTACCGTAATTGCAAATTTATCTACACGGCATCATGTGTTCCGTTCTTCACATGTTAATTGTTATAAAGAGAGGCTTTTCAACGTTAAATCCTGCATACACCTTATACGAGAGAGCGCGATGCAGAGGCCCCTGAAACGTTGGAAAATATCCGCGGAGGAACAGATTGTTGTAGACTCTCCTTTCTGGAAACGTTGTCTTGCTTGGACTACTTTGGTTGGTAATTCTTCTAGTCCTCTCCCCCTAGTCGGATTCACGTGTAAAAACTAAAACATGTCGAAAAACATGCAGCTTTTTAATTTTTGCGGAAAAAAAAAAAAGAGAGAAGAAGCTCTTTTGCAAGTTAAACTCCGGATCAGCTGGTTGTTTAATTAATTAGTACTATTGGGATATTATCTAGATATATAACAGAACTATGATAAGCATGAAGTCTAACACGTGCAATCAAGCGTAACAATGCATAAAAAGAATGCGAACACAAAATAAAAAACTTTCAAAGAGAGTTATTTTCTCTTATTTCCTTACAACAAGCCAACATACTTTATAACTGAGGAGCAGTCCACTTAAGGCCACAGTACTTAGAGCTCCATTTTGGTCAATTGTGGCAGGGTACTCCATGACCAGGTGTGGGAATGTAAGTGCAAGAATTAGGGCCCGAAGGTGTCTGCGGTCCACGCTCTTGTGGAAATGATACGTTCTTTGTATCATTGAGTGTGAACTTCGTGTACTCAACCAAAGGCCTTGCACCCACCAGATCAGGCGTAGTCATATTGATGGCATAAATCAAGAACGCAAAGATTACCACCTTTGCAGCATTCCGCAGAGTTTCCCTCGAACGGAACATGTTCTGCATGCCTAGTTAACTGAGAAAGAAGGAGATATTTCTAGAGATAGCGGGGGTTCAAAGGCTGTCTTGTTGAAGAAATATGTGCGCGTGCTACTGATTATATAGCCTGATAAAGTTGCAAGCGGAAGAAGTGAAATGATACTCCGGATCTAGAGTGTAATTGGGTGTATCCTATTGTGCTTCCTTTGTCCTGAGGCTCCTTTCTGCATTGGTTGACCTTTGTGCATTCTGTCCTATAACCTCTGTATTATTACTAAGGCAGTTTTGCAGCCCTTTTGGGAATATAAGCTGACAGCGTCCCAAAAAAAAATGGTACTCCGAGTTTGATATATAAAGGCGCCATCCTATATACGTCTACACTAAACCATGATATAGGTGTAAGTCTGATTTCGTGTAATTAAGTTCATATATAATCTTTAGATAGATCACAATTTATGCGACAGATCATAGGTGTTGTGATCAATATTAATGATGCTGCAGCTATAAGAAAATTTCTAGAATTTAGCCTATATATAATATATATATTGGTTGCACCTATATAAGAAAAGCTATTTTCAATGGTAGAGATCATGAGAGGACAAATATATATATTGAAAGTTAATGATTTATTGTATACTTAATTACTTTAATTAATAATTGTCAAATATTTAGCAACCAAAATAATATATTGAAAAAAGTTGTTCGTTAAAGGGAGTACTTCTGGAAGCTGACTTTGCTTAGGATAAAGGAAGTCATTAATAATTGTCAAGCTGCGTGCATTTCGCAACCAAAGTAATCGAATATACAATTATAGAAGGGAGTCTGCCGAAGTTGACTTTGCTTAGCCCTGAGGATAAAGAAAGTCGATCGTCGATTGATATACAATTATAAACAGATCAAATACTTCTCTAATATCCCCTCAATATGTTTGGTCCATATACGAGTGTCTAATTCAATATTGGCTACTGTAATGTTTCTAATACAACTTTTTGGACAAAATTAGAAGAGCAAAAAAGAAGGAGAAATAACTTTTTCTATACAGTTTTGCTTGAACGCAATGGCCTGAAGATGTAGAGCAAAATTTATTCAGAGCTAGTTCCCAAAATTTGCAAAAAAGCTGCATCTTTCCAGGCTCCTCAATAGCAAAATGGCAACGGCATGGTCATTAGAAACCAATGCAATCAATGTACTGGAAGGCAAAGTTGACCAGTGCGCTTAAAGTTTGTTTAACGAATTAATTATGAAGTTAGTTTATCTGAAATTGGTTATTATCTGCAAACCCATGTGAAGGAAATCTCTAGCGTTTCGGCATGTACATTCAGAGAATGTACTGATCATCGATCTGGTAAAATCAATATCCAGCAGCAATCTGAATTTTCGTTCCACACTGATCTAGTAGTACTCCTCAGTTGTGGCAGCAATTGCTTTTCCACTCAGGGAAAACAATTAATATGATAGAAGCACATTTTCTTAATTGTACGTTCGTCTGGTTCAACAGTGCTACTCGGACAACTAGCTAGTAGCTAGGACATATAGAGTACCCATGGCTGATGTGGAGTTTAGCCGTTTTTTCCCGCAATGTTAGCTCGTGTAGCGGCTCTGTTAGCTAGGTACGTATTAACTCAATGTGCAAGTGCAGATCCTGCAGCCTGCTTGTAGAACCTACAGAAATAAAGTAGAAAAAAAAATAGTCCATAAACTTGACTTCTCGATTTACCGCACGTTCGAAGTTATCAAACCTAACTAAATAGCGCTGTACAAGTTAATCGGATCAAATGCCGTACGTCCCGAGAAACATGAACTGGGTATATACCACCAAAAATAGACCATTTCATCAAGCAGACGAGTCGTACTAGGAACATAAATAAAACCAGCTTATGAATTCTGAGGGGGAGAGAGATAGAGAGAAAACGGCTTCGAACAGAAATGCCAGATCCTTAAGTACCACCATTAATATAATAATTGGGAGGTACTATAAAAAAGCTAGCTAGCCTTTATGAAAAGATTTAAAGAAGATTCCAAAGTCATTCATTTACTTATTAAAGAAACATCCTCTTAGTAGTACTAGCATGTTGCTTTTATATATGGACGGTAGCATGTTGCACAAGTCTTCAAGGCAATTAGGCTAATAATTGAGACCACCCACGTAGACTTCATCGTATAAAATATTTGCGTAGAATCGTGTTTGACTTGTCCACGATTTAGTTATTCGCAAAAGGAATTCCTTTAGGTTTGACACTTTTCCCATTGTCGAAACCGATCGACGTCCTATATATATTTGTCGCTTTCAGAATTCATTTTCAATGTCTATTTCGTTTGACAAAAGAGAAAAGAAAGAAACTGCAGGACAAAACAAAAACAAAAGGACTAAGAGGAAAGTTGTATCAGTGATCTTGTATTTTTCAGCTCTATTCAAAGACGCGGTATCCTTTCCAAGTCAACTTCTTTATATGTACCTTTTATATAGGGCAAATATAGAGTGGAGATGGTTAATCTCGGATGTATCGATAAAGGAGAACTTTATCAAATGTTAATATTAGTACAAGATTACATATTTATATATAAAAAACACTTATTTAATGTTAAGGAGCAGTACTGGGAGAAATATCACTTGCAAGCCATGTGATTCTCACACTTTATATTGGTCATAAGGCTTATATATATATATATATATATAGCAAATACAGAGTCATATTCGCATGTCGTGGATAGACGCCCGAATGAATCAGAATTCTTGGAATAAACTTGAAGTTCGGGAATAATAGTAGTGCAGAAGGCCAAGAAGAGTAGTTTATGAGGGAAAAAAGCTAGCTAGTGTGAGATTGCGATCGAAAAGCTTGTGGCCGCCTGGATTTCAAAAGTCCCATAACACACTTTGCGTTTTCATGATCATGCGCCTAACTGGCGTTACTTGCTGCAATTATTCACACTTTTAGTTTATGATCACAAGAGTCAAGGCACAAAGCAAAGCTTTTATCTTAATTAGTTCATGGCTGTTGGTTAGCACTCAAGTGGAAAAAAAAGGTAAGTGAGTGAGGTGTAAAGGAATATGACTCTGGGCAAGCAATTGCAAGGAAGCTTCAGCTGCCATGTCCTGTGAAAGTGGCAAGCAGCCAAGCACAGTGATTTAGAAAAAGGATATGCTAAAGACAATGATTTGAAAGAAGATACACAATGGTGTCATATAAAGCGTTGGCAAGGGTGTTGTATAGCACTCCATAGTTTAAAAATGTTTCCAATCAGCTAAAACTATACCTTATACCTATATATATGTTACTGCACATTTTTAGGTAAGAACTGTTGAAAAATAATAATAGGGGACAACAAAGTGACACTACTGCACATAAATATATACCATGCAACACGGTCGTATATTCGGTCGCCTGCAAATGGACAAAGTCCAAAAAGTTTGGGGGATCTTTACATTAGAATTAAAGATCAAGGACAAGTTAGAAATTGATTCATAGAGTCCTAACTACATAAAACCATACTCTGGAGGGCCAAAGTGCATAAAATGTAAAACTTTGCTCAAAAAACAATTAAAAGATACACGAAGACCGAAGACTGACGCTTTTAATTTCCTTTTTTTTTCGGAATTTGGGTGCCACCAGCTCTCCCTTTAGCTTCGTACATCTGTGCTGTATATATAGAACTCCAATTAGGGGTTAAACAAGGAAATAATGGTAGGAATAAAAGAGATTAACGATGGAAACAATTCATTGGCTCTATTTCCATTTAACTCATTTATAATGTATTTTCCCAGTCCTCAATTGTAGGGATGTTATTTTCCGGTTCTTTTGGCACTGGTACAGAAAACCTGGTTCCTGCACTTAATTGTAGTGATATCGGTAGTCAATATTTGAAAATCGGCACATCCAGTAGCAGTGGTTGTTATTGCAATAACCAGTACCGCTACTGGGTTTGAACAGCCCTAACATAAATAATAGTCATGAGTTTTATTTCTTTAACACATAGGCTAAGTAAATATAAATCCTAACCTTTCATTTTATCAAATCTTATTGAAAGAAGTTTTAATGCTTAAGTAACACTCTACAACCACAAAACAACCTATTTGGAAGGATAATAAACCACTTTGATGAAGTCAAGAAATTAATTAAATCTCAACTGGTGTTTTTTAATGACTAGAGTCTCATACAATATTTGACGTTATTCATATTCAAATAAATATTAATGCTAATAGCAAATAAATGTTGATCTTTTAAGATGTTTACTAATTATATTGATTATGGATTTTATTGTTTTAGATTTCTCATGCTATCTTTTAATATGTTCTTTAATTTTATTGATTTTAGATGTCATTAGTTTAGATTTTATTGATATGAGCTCAATGGACCAAAAAATAATAGCAATAAATGTCGGTAACCAGGAACTACTACCGCTAAAACCGTCATCACTAAAAGCCGATTACCGCACTTAACGGTAGTGGTAGCAGTGATTAATATTTGAAAACCGCCCCATTCAGTAGAGGTGACGGTTATTGCCATAACCGGTACCGCTACCGAGTTTTAATACCCTACGCAATAGACCTCTAAGCCTTCCAACCATTTTTGGAAATTATGCATACCACTTAATCATAGAATATATAGCAGAGTACTTTTCGTAGTAACATTATTTAAATAGAGTATGTCTTGCTTGGACAAGTAATAGGAGACAGCGTGATGAAGAGGCCAGTACCGAAACGTCGTTGAATTTACAGGAACAATATTGGGCCCCAAAAACTTTCCAGGAAATTGTCTGATTACTATCCCCGTGCAAATAAAGGTGGCAAAGCGACTTAGATTGAAAATTCGATCTCTTCCTCTTCCAAACTCAATATCAGCTTAGAAAAAAAGATAAACTCAACATCATGAGCTGGTTGTTTATAGCAGCAGTATTGGGATATTGTCTAGATAACATTTACTACTACGATCTTACCTTGAGTTTAAGCTTTATTTATAACATAAGCATAAAGTCTAATACGTGCAGTGCAATCAAGCGTACACTGCATACATATATATATTTATGATGAGAACACAAAATAACAACAGCACAGATGATCTTCTGCTCTTCTTTCCGTAACACAAGCCAACATACCGTTGCGACTGAGGACTGCGATTAATTACGTAGTCAATTAATCATGGTGGCAGCTTCCAGTACCTGTTCCGCGATTAATGTAAGTGCAAGGATTAGGACCAGAAGGTGGCACCGGCACTCTCTCCTGTGTAAGAGATGCGTTTTGTGCACCAAGTACTGGGAACTTCTTGTCAGCAAAAGGCTGCCTTACGGCCTCAAGAGGCGTAGTGGTAAAAATCAAGAGGGCAATGATTACAACCTTTGCAGCATTGCGCAGAGTTTCCCTACACCAGAACATCTTTTAGCAAATATAGAGAAAGAAGGATATGTTTCTCGAGATAGCTAGGGACTGGGGTTCAAAGGCTGGAATTGTGTTGAAGAAATATATGCGCTTACTAGTCTTCTACTGAGATATATATAGTTGAACATAAAGCGTTTTTTTTTCGGCAACTGGTAAGTGTTTGACATTCTGCGGCTTTGTCGGCGTTTGCATGAAGCCTGAGTGGCTTATTATAAGACATGTTCACATGGTCATGCCATTTGCGGCACTGTTCTTCTTTGCTTTATTTTTTATTTTATTTTTAAATTGTCAATTAATTATTAATAAAGGAAAGGTTTTTTTTTGTAGTTTGCAACTTATACTTTTCTTTACGCATAATTTTACACATAATCCATGTGTTATTAAAAAATTATAATAAGCTTTCGAAATAAGAAAAATTGACAAATTGCTCATAATTAGATCGATATCTTTTTTAGTCTGGTGGGCATCGGAAGCATCTTGCTTCTGGTAATATAACTAGATTGAGAAAAAAAAAGGCAATACTTAATGTGCCGACTTCGAATATTTCAGTCTTCGCGCACCAAGTTTAAGTTGGAGCACATTACTGCTTGGTTACAATTTAGGGTGGTAAAATACCTAAGTGGAGCCAACAAATTGAAGAATATACCCATGGCAAAGCATGGGAGCCTCAATCCTACGTATACCGTTGTGTTTGAGCATTAAAATTTCAGAATATTAAATTTAATCAGAATATTAAATTTAATGAAAACTTTAAGAGAGAGATAATTTTTAATAATTATTATAATAAATAATAATAATAATATAATGATAAAAAATAGATTATATCGTAATTTTTTATTTTATTAAAATTTTACTAAGAGCATGTTCGGTTAAATACAATTCTCAAGATTTTTTTTGAATTCTCAGAATATAAAAAATTCTACAACCAAACATCATTTTTAACATTACATAAAAATAACTAAGGCTGCGTTTGTCACTAAAATTTTACCCAAAATTTTATCTCTCTCCTAATAAAATATTACAATATAATCTCTCTCTCTTCCATCAAAAAATATAAAAAATTACAAAAACTATAAAATATTACCTCTCTCTTCACTTTTTCACTAAACTCAATACCAACACTAAACCCAATACCAAAAATTTTACCACACAAACCCACCCTAAAATACATATACAAATAAAATTAACATCACCTAAACATTTTCAAAATACAAAAAATTCTCAAAAAACTTCTTAACCGAACACCATCTAACCATAGCGGTAATAGCATCAACCATTTAGAACAGAGCTTAGAAACCACCGATAAATTGAAGGAAGGTGGACCGACATTAGTCAAATCAAAAGACTCGTCACGACCAATAAAATACTGAAATTTCAGACAAAATGGACCAGCTACCTTCCCGTAGAAAAGAGAAGAAACTGTTGTGAGACACGCGCTACCTTTAATTTTAGTGTTAGTTGTCTTTTAGCCAATCAAGTGGCCCCACATGGCGGGACCACCCAACAGTTTTAGTCGGAAGAGCAGTAGTTTGAAGTAACATATTCGTATTGTATTCTCTCATATTCTGTGCGAATTTGTATTAGTATGTCTTGTTTTGTAGAAAGATAATATTAAATGGAAATGTTAATACTTACGTTCAATATCATTTTATAGATTTTTGTGTAAAGTTGGTTGAAATTTTTTAATATTTATTAAAGTTTATAAAAAATGTAGAGAAATAATTTGATATAATTGTTTAATAAAAAAATATTAGAGTTATGTAGGAAAGTATGGAGAGGGAAGATTTGTTAGAATTTTTTTAAGGAATAAATACAAAATCAGTCCCTGTGGTATATTCGAAAATCGAATTAGTCCTCGTGATAATAAAATCATAAAATTAGTCCCTCTACTTTCACTTTCGTTTGTCGTTGGTCCTCTATTAAGGATTGGTTTTATGCTTTTGTTAAATCACGAGGACTAATTTTATATTTTTGTTATCACGATGACTAATTCGATTTTCACTTATACCACTGTGACTAATTTTATATTTATCTATTTTTTAAAAGATATTAAAATTTGTGTAAAATGTTATTAAAAATTGTCTAAAAATATTGATGTATGTGTATAATTTTTTGAGATTTTAAATGTTGGTTTTATAAACTTTATTAAATATATTATATTTTAAAATACTTTTACAAACTAACCTACTTTAAGATATATCATTTGTATGTATGTCTTCAAATTATTATCTTACAATTCGAATAAAAAATTACATAATATTATAATCATTGCTATTATTAGTTATATATTAAAAGATTTTTAGCATTACATTAAAAACACGAGTGCAAAATACCTAATCGATTTGATATGTTGAAAAAGCACGCGATAGCTGACACTTATAATCTTGGACTAGTCCTCCTTTTATGTTTTTATTCATTCTTGATGGTTTGTCGTATCTTTTCTTGATGAAATTATATAGCTAAATCTTTATTGAAAATATATAGCTAAATTTTATATCTGACTACAATTACCATTAAGAAATTGTGCTGGACATGGTTAATTAGCGGGTATATATATAATAAGTAATTTTAACTTCATTTCGTTAAACAAACTTTGAGCACTAAACTTTGCCTTCCATGCACGTACGTACATTATCGCTTTGGATTTCTACTGGGTCCATTTGGTTACCATTAAGCTAAAAGACAAGTTTGAAGAAACTTTCATGTAGTTGCTTGTCACAATCGAAGATTATTCTTATCGCAAAATGATCAGGAAGATATACACTTACTTTACCATAACCACAAAAGAGAGAACAAAAAAAAAAGAACTTCATTGAACTTTTGCTCCCGACAAAACTAGTGCATTAGTAACTTTTTTTGCGGTGTTCTGCTCCTTTTCAATATTCCAACAGAGTAGAGGTTGAAATTCAAAATTGATGGCTAGGTTTGGCTTTGATTAGAAGGAAATGGGATGAGGCCCCGCTGAAAGTGTTGGGAAATAACTTACTATAACTGCACCATGCACGTATAGGGTACTTTTCATGTAAAATTCTGGTATCTTCTTTTATAGTTGCTTCATTATATATTCTCTGTTGAATTGTCTATTTTATGTTGCATTAGTGTCATGAGTTGTCTAATTTGCTGACCAAAAAAAAACAACAGTAAAAGGAGAAGAATAAGGAGAATCTTGCCTTCCTATATGAAAAATTTGTTTAGACCCTCAAGAACACCTAGAGGGTGAATAGGTGTTGGTACTTTCTTTCTCTATAAATAGACAAATTTAGAACAAGTCCTAAAAGAGTCTTGTTTAGATCTGAAAAGTATTTAACAATCAACAAATTTGCATCGGAATATTAAAACAAAACAAATATCAAAGAAAGATATCAATCAGAAATAATAAATCAATCACACATCAAAAGACGAGATTTGATGACGAAATGGAAAACCTTATTAAAGGAAAAAATCACTCTGGGCTAGCAGCCACCAAAAATTTACTAGAAGATAAACCTTACACCGGTGACTCAGACACGGGCAACATTCAGTTGCTTGACTCTGACAACCCCGAAGTAATAATCTAGATAATCCAACCTAGACCCACTCCCTTGCGGTTAACCCTCAGCCTTCTGAGGTTCTTCTTGTAAATCTGTTCAACACCGGTAACTCCGGCTGCCAATCTCCTTAAACTCTCTGAAGGCTTCTCACAAGAGGTTGGTTTCAATGGTGATTTAGGTGATTGATGTAAGAGAGAAAAAAATATAAACACTTTAGGTTCAAAGGTCTCAAAGAATGTTTCTCTCAAGCATAAGATGCCAAGGAATGAAGGAAATAAATTGGGTAATCAATTTGGACGGGGTCTCATGGTTTAAATAGAGAAAGATAAGACAATTTGAAAAACAAGGGATTTCGCTCGAGCCAAGATAGGGCGAAACACACTGTATGAAAAACTGGCAATTTAGCTCGGGCGAAGCTAGGGCGAAATACACTGTATGAAAAAATGTCAATTTAGCTCGAGCTAATCTAGAACGAAACTTACTGTATGGAAAAATGTCAATGTCGCTCAAGCTAAGAGCAGACGAAGATCAAGCGAAGCTCGTATTCCGGAGATAAACTTGAGAGATTTTAGAATCAGATCACATTTTGCAAATTTGAACTCCTCTTTCAAAATTCGAATGTTCTTCATCTTTATCATCATGATTCAAATGCTTTCTAATTCTAATCTTCGTAATTCAAACGCTTTTCAATCCTAATCTTCTTAGCAGACATCTTGAACACTTAAACAAACTTTTATCTAAATAATTCAAATATTACAACTCAAATTTGAAACGGAATTTGTCAATAACATTAACAAACTCCCCCTTTGACAATTTCGTGACAAAACCTATACATCAAGCTAGGAAAATAAAAAAAAAAAATTGGTAAAGACCCTTGCCAATCACCAAGACAAGAACATGTTTACAATTTTTGACTTAACCTTAAAAACTAGACTCAAGTGTTCAAGAGTCTTTGAAAGAAAACATGTTTCCTGAAACAATAATTCTCAAACAACCAAGTGAAAAGTATGAGAAACAAAATTCTATTGAAATAGTGAAATAGAATATAATCAAGAAAATAGAGTATCTACTCCCCCTAAATCAATTGATTACTCCCCCTTTTTGGCACGAATGGTCAAAGAGAAATCATGATCTTAGAACAATCAAAGATAATAGTCAAACGAAGAACTATGACAATATAAAAAAACAATCACACCTAGAAATCAATGAACTTTGAGACATTTAGGTGAACTCTCAATAGCATGTAAGACAATATAAAAATACCTCATATACACGAATATCCATAATCATCGATTTCATGTCACACATCTCCATTTGGTTTTAGAGCTTTGATCAAAAGATTATCAAAAAGCAAATGTGTGTGATTACTCAAACATAATTCAAGAGACTTAAAGCCTTAAATTTGTGAGCAGGATTAAAGCTAACAAATGAAATCAGTTGTGAGAGGGAACAAAAACCAAAGAGTGAAAGTCAAACCCAATGCTACTAGGACCTGAAAAATTATAATGTTGCTCCCCTAAATTTGTAAGCTCTTTTGCTTCTTCTTTTGTTTTGTTTTGCTTTGTTCTTTTTCTTTTTCTTTTTATCGAGAAGGATTTACTCTTTTTGAGTACTATTTTTCTTTTGATAATTTCTTTTCTTGAAGGACTTAAAATAAGGTCATCTAGTTAGAGGTCAATTCAAACTAAGGGTGGGTTTGTGTGGTAAAATTTTTGGTATTGGGTTTAGTGTTGGTATTGGGTTTAGTGAAAAAGTGAAGAGAGAGGTAATATTTTATAGTTTTTGTAATTTTTTATATTTTTTTATGGAAGAGAGAGAGATTATATTGGAGTATTTTATTAGGAGAGAGATAAAATTTTGGGTAAAATTTTAGTGACAAACGCAGCCTAAGGTAAATGAACTCAAACACTCATGATTGCCCCCACATCTCACACATGTGGTCAAGTCTCATTCAATTATAAATGATGTGCACTGTGATTGGTTGTACCAAAAGACAATTAATGATCATTTTAGCTAATACCAATGAGAGATATGAGACATTACTATCAAATCTTATATCAATCTAGACACAAGTTGATCAAATATTAAGAAATACATGCATGAGAATCAAAATCAGTATATCTCTCCGAAGGCAGACGTTTATTGTTTAGAATCATCATTCTTGAAGTCCTTACGGGCAAATTTCTCTCTGAATATCTTAGTCATGGCAAGGGCGGTACAATTACCATCTAATTTGACGCATAATTTTACTTCGGGATACAAATAGTTGAAAGAGATAACATAATGAGCTCAATGTCTCAAAAATAAAACATTGGAGTGCAATGTGTCAACACCCCAAACATAGGGGGTGCAAGGTGTATTTAACATTTAATTCTAATTAGCTTAACCTATAGCCCATACCATAAAAGAACTTTCAATTACAAAAGTAAGTTGGGTGCATTGTCCATTTGATCTAACTTTCCCAAAGAAAATAACAAAAGATCAGATCCTCCTCTCCGGTTTCAAGAAGAGAAAAAGAAAGTATATGTAGTTTGTTTGTTTGTACTATATTTGCAAATTATGATCTAATAATGTTAATTATTCCATTTCCGCGTTTCTGTCACTAGTTGCAAGCACTTAATACGACACTGCAGATCATGGACGGTGGACTTTAAAGATGGACACATGTCGTTTTCGGCCTATTCTAACAATAAGGTCATACGATATGGCCGTACTTCGTTTTCGTATGTCTGCCCAATATCTCTTCATGCAAACGCCGACAAAGCCGCAGAATGTACGTCACCTGAAACTATAGCTTTGGACTAGACAGCTTGGTGCATGGATGGTGCAGTTATAGTAAGTTATTTGCCAACATGTCCAGCGCGGCCACATCCGATTGCCTTCTAATCTAAGCCAAAGCCTTGCTCTAGCCATCAATTTTGAATTTCAACAAGTACTCTGATTGAAATATTGAAAAGGATCAGAACAACGCAAAAAAAAGTTACTAATATGCATTAGTTTTGACGGGAGCAAAAGTTCATGCATGACCCTTTTTTTTCCTTTCTTTTTTGCGGTTATGGTAAAGTTTTCTCAAGACTTTTGGAATCAAATAATATAAAGACTAACTTGGAGCAGCATCAGAAGCTGGCAGCTTAATATGGATGCCCAATTGCATTATATACGGCCGGCCCAGGCCAGCGAGGGAACAGAGGATTCGATACTTCAATTAGGCGCGCGCCTTCACTCTAGAACAGCGTAAAAAAAAACAAACAAATTACGAATGCTTCGAGAAAGGCAGAGAATTGGGAGTTTTCTGTAGTTTCCAACGAAAAATAAGACTTTAGTTAGAAGGACAAAAACGAGACCGTTTTGATGACAATCGAAAGGTTGTCATTTACAGAGCGGTAAAAAACGTAACAAGATTTGCATAGTAGCCGAGCTTGGCAGTGGAATGCGTTCCATTAATGAGATTATAATTGTTTATAAATTATTATCTAAATTAAATAATTTAATTCAAAAAGAGATAAACAAAGTATACGAGTCTCACAACATTCAATATTATCTATTAATATTATACATATTAGGCTTACCAATTAAAAGAGAGTCAAACTCATCACCACGCGTAGAAAGTGTTAGCGCATATAATTGAAATTATAAAATTCTATTCTCTTTGAAACTCAACTAAGCCTAATTTTTTAATTAGAGCAAATGGATACTTTGTTAGTTTATCCAAAACATTTGGGCTAAACAAGCCCAACTAATCAGCACGCATTAATTCCTGCTTTTATTCCGTGAAGCCAAGGAAAATATCTAACTCTCATGATCAAAGTCCAAATATCAATCGGTAAAATACTAAAACAGCGGCTGGGTTTCAAACCTCTCACAAAAGAGAAAAGAAACAAATAGTTGGTCATTTTTTGTCGCTTTCAGAATTCATGTTGATGAATGTCTATTTCGTTCGACAAAAGAGAGAAGAAATAAAGAGTCGGTCATTTTTTATACTTAGCTATGCATGATGTGGCCGCCTGGATTTCAAAAGTCCCATAACACACTTTTCGTTTTCCTGATCATGCGCCTTGGCGTTATCTTCTTGCAATTATTCACACTATAATTAGTTTATGACAAGAGTCAAGACACAAAGCAAAGCTTTGAGCTTAGTTGATGGCTTTTGGTTAGCACTCAAGTGGAAAGAAAGCCAAGTAAGATAGGTTTAAAGAATGACTCTGGCCGGGCAAGCATGCTGCAACTGCAAGAAAGCTGCAGCCGTGTCATGCGAAAATGGCAAGAAGCCAAGCACAGTGATTTAGAAAAAGGATGTTCTCCAGACAACGATTCGAAATTAGAAGACACACTGGTGTCATGATATAAAGCATTGTCAAAGGTGTTGTATAGCACTCCGTACGTAGTTTAAAATCTTTCCAATCAGCTAAAATTATAGTACTATATATATATATATTATTGTGAAAAATATTTACTGTAATTTCTTATTCAACATTCATACTAGTCTAATTAGTTAGAAATCCCGAAACATCTAGCGAGTACGTAGTACATAATGTGTTTTGGACAATGCAAGTCGTACAGTATCTACAATATTTTATTATGTTTTTGTCTAAGAATTGGACTAGGCAATTCAGATTTGAAATTGTAGAGAAAATTGGTTTGTACATAAAGCGGATCTGGAATGTTTTAACACCTTGCTAATTTGCAATCGATCATAGCCGATATACTTGAAGGCCTGGATGAGATCACAAAACTTCAATTTGATACATCCTGGAACTCCCTGACACGTACGGAGTGTAAATATTATTCAAATTGGTTCAGGTTTGAAAATGTGGAGAGTACTTCAGAGTAACACACCAAATCTTGACTAAAGATTATGATGAGTATTAATTACACATCTCGAACCAGAAAATTATCACAACGGATGCAATTAATCTTCATTATATACGTTCTATACATCTTTTAAGTGATATGACAGTGCCAAAATTCTCTTGTTTTTTATTATTTTTTTTTTGTTTTCCTCTCTTTTTGTCCTCTCCGCACTCCCAAAATTGTCAAGATCTGATGTATCCCATTCAAGTTCTCAATAGAGCACTCTTCTCACCGGCCAGTGGTCTCGAGGACGTTAAAAATACAGAGGTATAGCTTTTCGAATTGCATGTCAATGCGAACTCCTTCGACTCCTTTCTTTACCGAGAGATAATATTATAATAGCCACTTGAACGAAGTGTAAATCACAGCATCTATATGTAAATTTTTACTATGTAGAAGGACGCACTTGTCCAATTCAATATAATCACTTGCATCTTTGTTCCAACACAGCATTAATGATCAGCTTTTATCGGTTATTGATAGAGGCTCATGGCGGCCGTAATTAATCTATGCCAAGGACAAAGGAGGAAGCTGTATATATATATATAGTCCTACTGTCAAATACATAAGGACAGGATTCTTAAAAGCGTACAATGAAATATATATTTCTCTAGCTTATAATCAGCGGATATATATGAGTATTAATTACACATCTCGAACCAGAAAATTATCACAACGGATGCAATTAATCTTCATTATATACGTTCTATACATCTTTTAAGTGGTATGACAGTGCCAAAATTCTCTTGTTTTTCATTATTTTTTCTTTGTTTTCCTCTCTTTTTGTCCTCTCCGCACGCCCAAAATTGCCAAGATCTGATGTATCCCATTCAAGTTCTCAATAGAGCACTCTTCTCACCGGCCAGTGGTCTCGAGGACGTTAAAAATACAGAGGAGGTATAGCTTTTCGAATTGCATATCAATGCGAACTCCTTCGACTCCTTTCTTTACCGAGAGATAATATTATAATAGCCACTTGAACGAAGTGTAAATCACAGCATCTATATGTAAATTTGTACTATGTAGAAGGACGAACTTGTCCAATTCAATATAATCACTTGCATCTTTGTTCCATCACAGCATTAATGATCAGCTTTTATCGGTTATTGATAGAGGCTCATGCCGGCCGTAATTAATCTATGCCAAGGACAAAGGAGGAAGCTGTATATATATATATATATATATATATATATATATAGTCCTACTGTCAAATACATAAGGACAGGATTCTTAAAAGCGTACAATGAAATATATATTTCTCTAGCTTATAATCAGGGCCAAGTACAACCCACATCCGTACGCGTGTGTGCACAAATTATATACAGAGGCTCTCCTAGATCATGGAGGTAGAGTAGTTGCAAAGTTTCTTGGCTTTTTATGGGACAGGAGTCTTTCTTTTTTTTATTTTTCTACGTTATGTGGCAGGAATCTGATTGTGCTATTTGTGTGCAAAAAGACTGACGCGCACCTAATTCATTGATTTTCTTTCTAGAAAACCATTTGAATTAACAATATAATTGTATACGAATTCACTTAACAAGCAATTCATCGAGGCATGCATATACATGCAATTTTCAGATCCTATGCATGTATTTTTTAGGCACATCTTTCAAAGTCGACGAATATAATATTCGGTGAAGGAGCATAAGTCGGCGAATATGCAATTCCCAATGGGCCTAAAAGAGATCGTGTGCGGCAGACTGGACGTTTGCGCTTTGCGAAAGCTGTTGTAGCTTAACAATATGCAGTTCAGGGTGGCCGATATGCATGTTCGCTAAAGAATCAGAATATACGCAAGGACAAGTTTGAAATTGATTCATAGAGTCCTAATTACATAAAACCATACTGACCTGCAGGACCAAAGTGCATGAAATGTAAAAACGATGCCCAAAAGACAATTAAAAGATACACCGAAGACTGAAGACGGAAGCTTTTTCTTTTGAGAATGGATTCCCTCCTTTTTTCCAGAATTATTTGGGTGCCCCCAGCTCTCCTTTAGTTTCGTACGTCTGATCTATATGAAAATCCAAAGAGTTAAACAAGTAAGGAAATAATAGTAGGATAAAAAGAGATTAACGATGGAAACAATTCATTAGAAGCTTTTTGGCTTTAATATTGTCATTCAACTAATTTTGCCTCCTAATTATGTATTTTCCCAGTCCTCAATAGACCTCGAAGCCTTCCAACCATTTTTGGAAATTACGTATACCCCTTCCATAAAAGAGGAGAGTACTTTTCGTAGAGACATACTTAGGTATTTAAATAAAGTATGTCTTGCTTGGAATAGTAATAGGAGAGCGCGATGAAGAGGCCAGTACCGAAACCCCGTGCAAAGGTAGCAAAAGCTACTTAGGTTGAAAATTATCTTCCTCTTCCGAAAGGAAAATAGCTCTTTTGCAAGTTAAACTCCAATATCAGCTTAGAAAAAAAGATACACTCAACATCATGAGCTGGTTCTTTATAGCAGTATTGGGATTTTGTCTAGATAATATTAACTACTTCGATCTTACCTTGAGTTTAAGCTTTATTTATATCATAAGCATGAAGTCTAATACATGCAGTGCAATCAAGCGTAACACTGTGAGAAGATTGCAGAATTAACCACACATCTTGCTGTGGTGATTGTTTCCGTTTTATATAATGTGTAACATAATTACAGAGATATGAAATACAACGGAAAGAATCAGAAAAATATGCTACAATCGTGGGTCTGCGCATAGATCATGGGATATGCTGGATTTGTGGAGAAGATCATGGGATTGAAGGAGAGGATTCTGGAGAATCCTTAACACCCCCCCGCAAACTAAGCGTGGGATTTGAGCAGACGCGCAGTTTGGATCGAAAAAATTCATACAGCGGCCGAGAGACACTCTTGGTGAAGATATCCGCAATCTGTAAATGAGAGGGGACATACTGAGTGCGAAGAGTGCCGGCGACAACAAGCTCACGAAGAAAATGATAGTCGAGGTCGATATGTTTTGCCCGCTTGTGAGAAACAGGATTGGAGCTAAGGAAGATGGTACTTTTGTTGTCACACAGAAGGAGAGGTCGGTGTGGAAGAGAGACTCGGAGGTCACGAAGGAGATGAGTGAGCCAAAGAACCTCAGCAGCAGCAAGAGCGAGGGCACGGTATTCTGACTCACAACTGGAGCGAGAGACAGTCGGCTGCTTCTTGGCACTCCAGGAGACAAGGTCATTGCCAAGATAGATGGAGTATCCGGAGGTGGAGCGACGAGTGTCAGGACAACCAGCCCAGTCTGCATCAGAGTAAGCAAGCAACGCAGGGGAGGTGGAAGGAGTGAAAGTTAGGCCAAAATGGAGAGTCCCTTTGACATAGCGAAGAATACGCTTGACGGCATGGAAGTGGTCATCAGTTGGGGCATGGAGAAATTGACTGACAGAATTGACCGAGTGAGCAAGATCGGGTCGAGTAATGGTCAAGTATTGTAAGGCACCAACAAGAGAACGATAGTGCGTAGGGTCTGCAAAGGGAGGGCCTTCGGCAGAGAGGCGCTGAGAGACCACCATGGGAGTGGGCACAGGCTTGCTATCAAGTAATTGAGCCCTGGCGAGGATATCCCGGGCATATTTGGTTTGACTGAGGAAGAGGCCGTCAGAGGTAGGGGAGACCTCAAGACCAAGGAAATAGCTTAAGGTGCCCAAATCCTTAGTAGCAAATTCAGAATGCAGCTGCTGAATAAATCGGGTGAGAAGTGGAGTGTCGTTGCCGGTGAGAATAATGTCATCGACATAGAGAAGCAAATAAATCAGGTGGCCCTGTCTCTTGAAGACAAAAAGAGAAGTATCAGCACGACTGCAGCTAAAACCAAGCCGGAGAAGAAAGGTACTAAACCGTTGGAACCATGCTCGAGGAGTTTGCTTTAGGCCATAAAGTGCCTTCTTTAACTTGCAAACATGATGGGGGAATCGTGGATCAACATAACCAGGAGGTTGCTCCATATAGACATCCTCACGGAGAATGCCATTAAGAAAAGCATTTTTTACGTCAAGCTGGCGCAGGGGCCATTTGTTGGACACAGCAAGGGAGAGAACAACTCGAACAGTGGCAGCTTTGACAACAGGACTGAAGGTGTCAGTGTAATCGAGGCCAGGTAACTGAGTATAGCCTTTGGCAACAAGGCGAGCTTTGAAACGATCAATAGAGCCATCAGAGAGGAATTTGGTGCGGAAAACCCATTTGGAGCCCACAATATTGGTATTGGAAGGGCGAGAGACGAGATCCCAAGTGTCATTGTTGCGGAGAGCAGTGATCTCTTCATCCATTGCTGCGAGCCAAGCTGGATTTTTTGCAGCAGATTTAAATCCTTTTTGCTCAGAGGTAGTAAGCAAAGCATGAAGAAGGCCCGAGTGCAGAGTGCTAAGATATGCGGGGTGACGGGGCTTGAAGATGCCAGCCTTAGAGCGAGTGGTCATGGGATGAGTGACAATGGGCGCAGGAGAGGGCACATCAGCAGGAGCATCGGAAGTAATAGGTGCAGCTGGTGATAGAGGGGCACTGGGCACAGAAGGAAGAGCCATGCACGGAGGCAGTGAGGAGTCCGAGCCAGAAGTTGGGGGAGCCAAAGGGAGACCCTGCAAAGGCTCAATAGAATCATCAGCACAAAAATGACAAGGGTTAAGGTGGGAAGATGTAGTAGCGGATGATGAAGCCGGGGTTGAGGAACGCGAGAGGACACATGGTTCATAAAAATTAGAGAAGTCTAAGGTTGTAAGGGATTGGGCGTGAGAATCACGAGAATAAGGAAAAAATGTTTCATCAAATTGAGCATGCCGAGTTAAATAAATGCGAGAAGTGATTGTGTCTAAGCAGCGGAAACCTTTGTAAGACGAACTATAGCCAAGGAAAATACAAGGAGTGCTACGAGGAGAAAATTTGTTAGGAGCATAATCACGTAAGCAGGGATAAACTCGGCAACCAAAAGGATGAAAATTTTCGTAGTTGGGAGACTTACCATGCAGAACCTCAAATGGTGAAATACCGCCAAGAAGAGGCATGGGCAACCGGTTTATGATGTAGGTCGCAGTGCTAAAAGCGTCAACCCAAAAACGAGAGGGAACATGAGAGTGAAAGAGGAGGGACAACCCAGTCTCCGTAATATGACGATGTTTGCGTTCGGCCCGACCATTTTGAGACGGAGTGTATGGACAGGAGATTTGATGATGGATTCCAGAAAGGTGGAGATGAGTCTGGAAGCGATGGCTCATGAATTCAGCACCCCCATCACTCTGAAAAATTTTAATCTTGCGAGAGTGTTGATTTTCCACAAATTGTTGAAATTGAAGAAAGAGAGCAAAAAAATCAGATTTCAATTTCATAGGATAGAGCCATGTAAAGCGTGAATGGTCATCAATGAACAAAAGATAATACGAAAAACCCATATTAGATTTAACAGGAGAGGGTCCCCAAATATCACAGTGAATTAAATCTAAAGCATGAGAAGATCGATTGTCATTGGTAGGAAAAGGCAAACGATGACTCTTGGCAAGTTGACAAGTATCACAGAGAGAGGGAGTAGGAAGTAAGGAGGTAAGAGAAATCTGCCCTTTTTTATTCAATAAGGTAATAACAGAATTATTAACATGCCCGAGGCGTGTGTGCCATAATTCATAAGAGGCCCGGAGGGACTTATTTTTTAGGACAGAAAGAAATGCTGAGTTGCCACGTTCTAGCACATATAAACCTCCATCTCTTTTACCGGTGGCCACCACTCTTCCTGTTTTGCGGTTCTGTACATGAAAGGAATGATCAGTGAATGTAACAGACACAGGAAAATCGGAGGTGAGTTTGCTGATAGAAAGTAAATTTTTAGTGAGGCGGGGAACAACTAAAACGTCAAGGAGACGAAGATTGGAAGAGGGAGAGAGAGTACCAATATGAGAAATATTGAGGGAGGCTCCATTACCCACTACCACATTATCCTTACCCAAATAGGGCTCTGCAGTATCAAGTTGGGAGGCATCTGGCGTCATATGGGCAGAGGCACCCGTATCAACGAACCAGTCCGGCTCAGCAGCAGGGGAGACGGAACAAGAATGCCGGAAGGCTTCGGCAAGTTGAGCTGTTTGAGAGGAGCGGTCATAACGGCTCATGCAACAATCAGCAGTATGACCTTCTTGTTTGCAGATCTGGCAGCGAGGGATGTAGGGACGTCGGTTACGTCCACGACCAGAGTTGCCATGGGGTCCCCGGTTTCGTTTTCCACGAGTGTTTCCACCGCCATGAGAGGGAGCAGAAGAGCCTTGGGTTGCAGTGAACGCAACAGCCGTGCCATTAGAGGAGGCGAGAGACCGCTGGAAGAGTTCGAAACTCTCAGCTTTGGGCACCAGTTCGCGAAACGTGGGCAAGGGAGTGAGAGCCATTTGGGCAGTGGAAAACGAAGAGAAATCGGCGCCAAGCCCTCTGAGAAACCAATGGACCAGATCGGCATCATCAACTGGACGTCCAATGGCATGAAGCTGGTCACAGATAGATTTGAAGGAACGAGAATAGTCCGAGACAGTGCGGCCTTCCCGTTTCATAAACTGCAGCTCATCTTTGAGGCGTAGCTCACGAGCCTTAGAGCTGTGACTGAAGACTTGCTCCAAGGTGACCCATACTTCACGGGCGGTGGAGCAACCAACCACGGTAGCCATGGCTTCCTCAGTCAAGGAAGAGAACAGCAAACTGAGAAGGCGTTGATCTTGAAGTTGCCAAGCAAGAAACTTCGGATTTGGCGTAGAGGAGGACTCTGTAGCAATAGTGGAAGATGGTGGTGTGAGGGAGCCATCAATGTGACCAATGAGCTCTTGAGACGCAAGGAGAGGGACAAGCTGACTTTTCCAGAGAAGGTAGTTGTGGGTAGATAGCTTGATGGTGACTAGGTGAATCATGGTGGAGAAGGAAAGAGAAGAAGCGTCGGAGGCCATTGAGGATTGGTGGAGGTTAATCCAAAATACCCTCTGATACCATGAGAAGATTGCAGAATTCACCACACATCTTGCTGTGGTGATTGTTTCCGTTTTATATAATGTGTAACATAATTACAGAGATATGAAATACAACGGAAAGAATCAGAAAAATATGCTACAATCGTGGGTCTGCGCATAGATCATGGGATATGCTGGATTTGTGGAGAAGATCATGGGATTGAAGGAGAGGATTCTGGAGAATCCTTAACACACTGCATATATATATATATATATATATATATATATATATATATATAATGAGAAAACAAAATAAACAAGAGCAAAGACATCACATCAGATGATCTTCTGCTCTTCTTTCCATAACACAAGCCAACATACCGTTGCGACTGAGGACTGCGATTAATTATGTCGTCAATTAATCATGTTGGCAGCTTCCAGTAGCTGTTCCGTGATTAATCCAAGTGCAAGGATTAGGACCAGAAGGTGGTACCAGCTCTCTCTCGTGTCCATTAAAAGATGTGCTTTTTGCACCAACTGGGAACTTCATGTCAGCTGAAGGCCGCCCTGCGGCCTCAAGAGGCGAAGTGGCCATGGTAAAAATCAAGAGCGCAATGATTACCACCTTTGCAGCATTGCGCAGAGTTTCCCTACACCAGAACATCTTTTAGGTAATAGAGGAAGAAGGATATGTTTCTCGAGATAGCTGGGGTTCAAAGGCTGGAATAGAGTGTTGAAGAAATATGTGAGCTTACTAGCTTCTACGTACTGAGATATATATATTACTGATCATAAAGTGTTTTTTTTTTTTTGAGGTAACTGCTAAGTGTATGAATTCTCCAACTTACTGAACAAGGATGGACGTAGCCCAGGTATCTAAAGAAAAAGTGTAATTGCACTCATGGTAATTGGAAATTTAAATATTACGAGTGTGCAAGGTGGAAAAAAACTTTAAAAAAACATTAAAAGAAAGCCTGAGTAAGTTAACTGAAGTACACGGCGTTGAAAAGTCGCAAAAATGGAGAAAGATATTGACAAAAAGCCATTCTCACGACCAGTCATGGTAGCTGGATCCCTTAAAAGATAGTTATTAAGCACGGGTTTCTGCCATGTACGTCGAACAACTGCTACAGAGATTGGTCTTACTGTGCCATGTAGGAGCAAGGAGCCTTGCCCATGATCTGTCAGAGCATAACGGGTATGCGTCTGGCAGGAAACAGGAACTGACACCTAACCAGTACTGATGGTTCAAGGAGTACTTTAAGTCGGACACATCGGCGACAATGGTATGATCCAAGTAGGTTCTTAAAGGGGGTATGATTCCCTCGGAATGATAGATTTCCAAAGGCTACTAAAGTCATGGTTCAGATTAAAAAAGAAACAAATCAACGGTTAATATATGTCCAAATCATTTAATAAAAAAAAGACTAAAAAGGGCTTGTTCTATTCATTAAATGAGGTGTATTTATCATAACCGTTGATTTGTTTCTTTTTTAATCTGGACCATGCATTTGGTAGCTTTTGGAAATCCCTCCTTCGGAGGGAATCCGTTCCCCTTGAAGGGGGGCTAAATTCCATGATTTTCTCAGATATGTATGGCACAATATAACGGATGTAACCAACAGAGTCCACGTACAAGCTAGTTGATATAACTCTTAACTGTTCAGGTGTCCTCTAGGCTCTATGGACCTAAACTACGTCCGTGCCGTAGCACTCGATGAAGGATTTGTGTTGATCACCTTCTGGTTTATATATTATGCTTGTATATCATGTATATGAGTTGGAGTCTGGGATGTCCTCTCATGTGTTTTCTGTGGCTGAAGTTACACTTTTCCAGTTCTGTGGGCATTGAAAGCGTCTTGCTTCTGCTGATCTAACTAGATAGAAACGAAAGGCAATAATTAATGTGCAGGAATATACTTCAGATATTTCAGTCTGCCAAATTTAAGTTGGAGCACATTACTACTCTGTTTACAATTTACAGTAAGTTATTTGCAAACATTTCCAGCTAGCGCTGCCTCATCCCATTCCCTAATTCTAATCAAAGCCAAGCCTAGCCATCAATTTTGAATTTCAACCTCTACTCTGTTGGATTATTGAAAAGGAGCAGAGGACAGCAAAAAGAGTTACTAATGCACTAGTTTTGTCGGGAGCAAAAGTTCAATGAAGTTTTTTTTTCTGTCTCTGAATGGTAAAGTAATATAAGTGTATATCTTCCTCATTTTGCGATGAGAATAATCTTCGTGACAAGCAACTACCTGGAAGTTTCTTCAGACTTGTCTTGTAGCTTAATGGGAACCACATGGCCACGCGACCCGGCCAGTTGAAGACAAAGTTTAGTTCTCAAAGTTTGCTTAACGAAATAAAGTTAAAATTACGTATTATATACCCGCTAACCATGTGCAGCACATATTCTTTATGGTAATTATTAGTTTGTCTGGGTCAGCAGCTGGAAGAAGTACTCTTATAGTGCATGCGTATTTCAGGTAAATTAATCGTATAGCATATATGAAAGACTGTTGTCCACAGTTTGCAGTGGACCTCCAATTTATAATTATATATATAATATCATCCTCCTTGTAAAAACTTTCAAAAAAATAAAAACAAAAACATAGCCCCTTAAATTAAAATGATTAATTACTGAATTTACCATGTCATTTTCGTCTCTATACATGCAAGAATCGTTTTTTGTTTTGTGGTGGAAATTGTTAAACCTAAACAGAAGTATTGTACAGATCATTAACGCAACTAGTGTTACTCCTGAAAGACAGGAGTGGTCCTAGTTTAAGATCATAAATACAACCAGCTCTAGAGGTTCTTGGAGAAAGACGTCTGTACGCCGCTTTTGAGTAGAAATGGCAGATTATTCCTAATACAGCATGTGAGCACAATAATAAATACAAAGATAAAACTGGTAATTATTAATTAGAAGATTCAAAATAACATGCATCCACCGAATAGTAGGCTGCTTTGCTTGCTAGCTTTAAGTGCGTGGAAAGGCGGACGCCTTTGTAGCAATTAATAACGTAGACCGCCCTTTCAAGTTTGAAGTTGAACAATGGACAAAAAAACCCTATTAGTTTTTCACGAAAATGTCAAAATGGTTTTTTTTAGAATTTACATAATATGTGAAAGGTGGGTCTAACTCAACTCCAAAAGACGCCTTAAGGAGTGAGGGATGTCACAACCTTATAAGGAGTACATTGACTAGTTTCTCTAGCAATGTGGGACTTCCAACACGCCCCCTCACGTGTGGCGGGAGGACATTCAAGTCAACACGTGGAAACGGGTGACGGTGGACCACAAACTAGGAATTTTTGCTCTGATACCATATTAGAATTCACATAATATGTGAAAGGTGGGCCTAACTCAACTCCAAAAGACGCCTTAAGGAGTGAGGGATGTCACAACCTTATAAGGAGCACATTGACTAGTTTCTCTAGCAATGTGGGACTTCCAACAGTTTTCACAAAGTTGATTAGAACCGCTCATCTCAAATGACTCAAATATATTTACTTCTTTGCAAATGGTTTCTGTTATATATCAGACTCTTTTAATTGCGTGCGTGCTATACTCGCTTTCAAACATCTTGTACGTGGGAGACAGAGATATTCAAAAGAACGATCGAATATGCTGATCATTATTATATATCTATTAGCTTTATATATAATTCTATCAAGAAAATAAAGGGCAAAAACTCGAGAAAAAAAAAAACACAGGAGGACTTGATCAAGATTGAAAGTGTCAGTCATCATGTGTACTTTTTCCGCTCAATCCTGGGTATCTTCCTTAGCATATCAAGTCGAATACGTATCGATATTCCCTTCGCAGTCAAGTTCTTAATTTAAGGCTAAAGATGATCACCGTACATATAAAAGTAAATTATCGACAGAATCGCTTTGTCTTGTACTGATCAATTGCATGCGGATTGGACTTCAGTGATTCAATGATTTAAGCCGTGACGCATGCATGCACACATGAATCACTATATAAAGTTGTTGTATTTTGCAAACTATAACGTTGTTAAGCTAATAGTAAGGAGTATATTTCCTAGGTATGTATTGGAATCGAAATGACGAAGATGTACATGAATCATGCATCTAAGCCCTGAGTCCTTTCCATTGCCTTTTTTTCCAGTTGACAGCTTCTTTAATGTTAACCAGGAATATATACTCCTCTCACCTTTAACTTTTCTTATAATATTAATCAATGATATCATTAATATCATCCAATAGCCTCCCTCCGAGGTGCGATATTGCGATTGCCGCACAGTTGAAAACTCTTTAAACTATGGGGAAATCCGGCCCGGATGGTCTTAATAATGCTATTTTTTAAAATCTACTCATTCCAAATTTATGAGCAAACATGCATTTTTTACCGACAGTGTCATAAATAAATAAATAAATATATGTATATATATATATATATGTTGAGCGATTGTGATGTATTTTTTTTAATGAAAAGGTATTGAAGTTGGAATTTGTACTGCATGTTAAATTTGTTGTGAAAAGAAGGCTTTGGAATATGTGTTAAATTTTTTAGATTATTATGTTTGGTTATAAAAAAATTTGAGTTGTTTAAAAGATTTATTAAAAATATGAAATTGTTTCATGTCCAAACTTCACCTAAATGACAGATTTTAAGTTGAGGATTATAACGAGGCAGTGACCAATTAAAGGAAGTGAGTCCGATGAGGGTGTCTTAAAACATCCTATTCTCCCGAACAAGTAAGTCCGATCATCGTGAAGAGAGGAAAATTAAAGAAAAGGACGAAAAGGAAAAATACAAAAGCCAAAGATCAAGAAAAACTCAACTTTGTGCTGATTTGCCTATACAATTGTTAAGAATGGCAGAGTAGGAGAAAGTACATAAAGTTGAATATATCGACTTATCTTATTCCATGAATTGTTCATCTATTTATACACAGAAGATTTAAAAGCTATGCATATCACAATAATCGACTAAGTAACAGAATAAAACATATTATCTGTTACAAAACTGCATAAAAGCTTCTAGAACGTATGAAGCTTTATTCTGGAATGTACGAAGCTCGAGCTTGAATCTGGACCATTCAATTAATCTTCTATATTCATCAACAATAAAAATTACTTTGTATATAGGGACAGCAAATCTCTAGACTTGCGTGTACGCCAGCGTGTGCGGGCGTATTTTATATAGTCTTCCGTAAAGAAAAATAACAAAACAAATAAAATTATATATACTTTTACCTACTCCCGATACCCAAATAAATAAAATTATACATAAATAAACCAAACACGTACGTTAAGTTTCTCGGAAGTTCTGAGTCATGTGTCAGTGGCCATCCCAATTATTACAAAAGGCATTCAACAAATGATAGGAATTTCCATAGCAAAGTAAAACGAATCGATCGGGATTTAAATAACATTAATGGTAGATATTGTACTTTATAGTATAAGGGATAGGGGTAGGGGTGTTCATTTGCACCGGCAGTTACCGTTTTAACCGCTAAAATCGCTACCGTTACCGGTAAGAGCGGTTATTGTACCTTAGCGGTGCGGTGACGATGTCAAATATGGGATTCCGTCAATTGCGGTGACGGTGACGGTTTTAGCCAAACCGTCACCTACACTACCGTTAACCACCCCTAGTTGAGACTTTAGATGATTATTGATTATGTGACGTACTTTTGTTAGGCTTTTGTTGGAATATGTTAATTGGTTTATATCACATTGTTGGACACTTTATTAGACTTTAGTCAATATGATATTATGTTATACTTTTGGACAACTTAATATTTGTTATGATTGTTAATGATTATGATATTATATTTGAATATGTTATGATATTTGTCCATTTGATATGATTATTGATTATGATATTATGTTCGAAATTTAAACAGCCTAAAACAGTGAAAAAAATGAAAAAAAGCTCAAGGAAAAAGTTTTTTTCACAACGGTTATACGGTTTAAGCGGTTATCGTATAACCGTTACCGCTAATACCATCACCGGCAAAGGCGGTTATTGTGCCTTGGCGGTGCGGTGACGGTGTCAATTATGTGATTCCGTCAATTGCGATGACGGTTTTTGTCAAACCGTCACCTACACTTCCGTTAACCACTCCTAATAAGGGGGCTTGTCTAGTGGTCAAAGATCGATCGATAAGGTTTTCGTACTGAATAAGGAGAGCAAAAGAAACAAAAAATATATATATTAAAATTTTGAATATTTATATCAATCCAATGCCTTTTATTCGTAGATCCTTGGCTCATTTTGGTGTTCTAATTTTTTTTATTATCATCATTAATACCAATTATCCTAATCTATAGCCCATACCATCAAGGAACTTTAATAACAAAGGCAAGTTGGGTGCATGGTTCATTGGATCTAACTAATTTCCAGGAAAAAAAAGCAAAAAGAGCTCGACGTCCACTAGCTAGTGATCCGGTTCCAAGAAGAGAAAAAGAAAGCATGTAGTTTGTTTGAACTATTATACTTCATCCTAGTAAATTATTAATTAATCCGATTCGGCGTTTCTATCACTGGCTGCAAGCACAAGAAGTCACTGTAGAACATGTACGGTGGACATTAAAAATCGACACATGTCGGTAATTATTGAATTAATTATTTGGAGTGACATTCATTTCATATTCAATTAACTTTTTCTTAATATTCGGATCTCATCAAATCCAGGGATATTGCTGAAAGAGATATTTATTAATATAATCCCAATTAAGGAAAAAGAAAAAGCAAGAAGAATAGTTTATCATGAACTAATTATTCAGATAATGGAGTGGTGGATGCATGCGCGCGACCGCATAAGTTTGTCATGCTTATAATTTCCAACCGTGGTGGAACATTTTATCAGTTACACTGCAACTCCATCATGCATGCGATCCATTATTCAGCAATACCAATATTGCAAGTGAAGACGTAAAAAAAAAAATTTAAAGGTTAAAACTTAAATTTTGCACGTGTTATTCATGCATGATGAAATAACACGTGCAAAAGTAACCTTTAGTTAAATATAATCCTGACTGGGATTTTTTTAGATCAAACTAAGCAATCTCTATCGCTATCCCTCCGATGTCTCTCCCCGGAGTTAATTTCTGAAGCTCTTGGCTTCCTGCGCGCGCCCAGAGGCCAGAGTCTGAGTCCTGCACCGAATGCTACTCAAATTTGTGATTTCTTCCTTATGCTGTTCGGGACCAGCTGTTATTGTTTCCAGTTTTCTTTGATCGAGGTTCCTAATTTGCTAGTTGGCAAGTGGAAATCCCACTTGCATAAGTTTGAGCTCCTCTGATCTTATACCCCAATCCGCATCATGCATGCAGGCCCAACTCCAACTCTCTATTTGTAGATCAGGTTTAATTACTCCAATTGGCGCCTCCTCTCTTTAGGGAGAGTAATGTTCTGGATCATCCTTCCACACCAATACATGCCATTGTTTAGTTGTTTGAAAAGCGGAAAGATTTCTTTTTTTCTCTCTCTCTCAGTACTCTTAAAAACATTGTAATTGTGTCGGGTATAGTCAAATCCATTATCGATCCTTCAAACTTGGAAATATTATGATTTTCTCTTTTCTCTTGACTTTTTCTTTTTAAAATGCAAAGAAATGGAATGTGAACTATTTTTCAGAGAGAAGAAGGATTTGAAAAAAACTGGAACGCAGAGATGCAAAGAAAGAAGAATGAGAAGGATTTTAACCTTTCGGCCTGCACCAGGAAGCCCTTGATCAAGGTGGAACGCATTTCCACTTTTAATTTTGTGAAGCCCAAGAGAAATATCGTACTAGACTTGTCACAAAAGTCCAAATCTTAAAATTCCTTTAAAAGGCTTGGAAAGATAAACGAGTTAAATACTAGAACGTCTATAAAAAAAAAAAAAGAGTTAAATACTAGAACATGGGCTGGTATTTGTTGGTAGTCGAGTTCTCTGGTAGCTTCAATTTATTCAAGATATGCAATCGATAAAAATAGCAAAAAGAAAATATTATACATGTGTTTCAAGTGATAACGCACTAAAGATTGTCCAGGGGAGAGAACAAAAATAATTCGAAAAACAATTATATAAATTTATTAAAAAAAAAGACGAAAATTTTAAGCGTGGCCATGTTAGAGGTCCCATTTGCATCACTACCAAAGTAAAAAAAAAATCACTGTTAGTTAGTATTAAAGTTTGACTTTTGAGTCCCACGTTGCTAAAATAATGTGGGGTATTATATCCAAAGACTTATATATAAAGCCTCAATGTAATCTTATAATCATAAGTGAGAAAATTAATAAATCCAATTGGGTATTCCCATAATAGATGTCTTACTTATTAGTATAAATAATTTTTCTTCAGTTTAAATTTTTTATTTCTAATATGGTATCAGAGCAAATTTTTCGGCATGACTTCAGACCGGCGACCTACCGGCGTTATCTTTTTCCCTTGTATTATTTTTGTAACTCCAAACTCAAGGTATGTAGTGGGAGTATTAAAGTTTGACTTTTGAGTCCCGCATTGCTTGATAATCTTATAATCATAAGTGAGAAAATTAATAAATTCAATTAGACATTTTCATAATAAATATCTCGTATAAATAATTTTTCTTTTCAGTTTGAAATTTTTATTCCTAACAGCGAGCGAATATAACATGATGTTTAGCTAGTTTCGTTGGATCAGGAGAGCAGCATCAGACGCTGGCAGCTTAATTTGGATGCCCAATTGCAATATATACGGGCCGGCCATGAGACAGAAGGATTTGATACTTTAATTGGGCCTCCACTCTGTCACGAGCCTAAAAAAACACACAAATTACGAAAGTTTCTAGAAAGGCGGAGAATAATTAATGGAGTTTTTTTTGTAGTTTCCAACAAAAAATAATTAGACTTTAGTTAGAAGGCGAATAAACGAAGCCGTTTTGATGATAATCTAATCGAAAAGGTTCTTTTTCTTTTAAAGGTAATCGAAGAGGTTAAAGGTTGTCATTTACAAAGCCGTGAACACAAAATGAATAAAATTGCATCCTCTTTCAATATGAATATCCATTAAAATAAAAGCAACACTTTAATAACAATTAATATAAAAAATATCCTATCGATGAAAAAACTCCAATTAGCTTCATAAAAAAATTAAATATTTCAAAAATGTAAATAAAATAAGATCTTGAATATACCAAAAATGTTTTCTATAGATCATACAATGGATTATTCAAATGCCAAGATTTCATATGTCAAATAAATCTCCAACTACTAATACAGAGTAGAGATCAACAAATCATTTATTGGGACCGACAGGCGCTACATATGTATCATAATTCCAATTCTCCTAATCCCCTCTCTCCACAATCCTCACAGGAAGCCCACCTTTCATTTTGGAGGTCAAGAGCGGAAGGAACTCCGGCTCAAAACCTTCCTCCAGCACTGGAACCACTTTAAACCGCCTTACAACTCCTGCTACCACCCTTTTCATTTGTAAGAACGCCATATCCTTTCCCAAGCAAATCCTCGGCCCTGCCTGGAACACCGGATAGGTGTATGCGTCCCTCCCCAAAAACTTCCAATGCTTTTCTCCCTCCTCCTTCTCCAACCACCGCTCCGGCTTAAACTCTGCCCAATCGGATCCCCACAGCGTTTCTGACCTCCCCATGGCATAAATATGGTACATCACTCTCGTCCCCTTCTTAACCATTGTCCCATCCGGCAAAACATCATCAGTGACAGCTTCCTTCGAATCTCCAGCGACAGGGGGGTACAATCGCATGCTTTCACACAAAGAAGCATGAGTGTATACCATGTCTTTGATTTCATCGAAAACAGAAGCTTCGGGTTTTTCTTCGATCTCCTCTAGAACAGCAGCCTCAACGTGAGGGTTCTTGGAAAGTAGCCAGAAATACCACGTTAAAGCCGACGAAGTGGTGTCACGCCCAGCAAGCATAAAGCTTATCACGATGTCGGTCACGAAGTTCTCATCCGAATGGCCGGAGCTCAAGAACCTTGACAAGAGATCGATGGAATCCAACGACTCTTTCTCTTCGAGCTCCTGTTTCTTTTCTCTGATTATGTTCCTGGCAAATTCTTGCACTTCTGAGACTGCAATTCTCAGACGTTTTTCAGACCCGATGTTCAGCAGCTTCTTGATTTTCCAAGAGAGAGGGATTATCGCATCGAACCTCTGACTGCTTAAGGTGACGCTGTCATCAAAAGCTTGGGCGAACTTGGTTTGTGGAAGAGAGGGTAACAAATAGGCAGGGTCCAATCCGAAAGCAATTTTGCAAATGTTATCGAATGCGAACCTCTGAAGAATGTCCTGGAAGTCTAGGATAGTTCCACTTTTGGCGGCAGAGGAGAGGAGGGGGATTAAGCGGTCATAGAGTTCTGTGTCCACCACTGTCTCGACGAACTTGCGCAGAGACTTGGTGTTGAACTCGTGGCTAGCAACTTGTCTCTGGAATTTCCAAGACTCGCCGTCCACGTTGAAGATACCGTGGCCAATAAAGTCTTTGAGGTTTCGTTTCATAAAATCACCCTTGCCATAGCTGTGGAAGTGGGTCTTTAGGATGTGTTCAACGACGGCAGGATCGGCTGTGAAAACAATAAACTTGTTGAAGGGGCGGTGGAGGAGGAAAGTAGCGGAGGGGAAGATCTGAAGGATGTCAGCTGTCCACCGGTTAAGGCGGTGGCTATTGGCGATTATGGCGGGTAAGGAACCGATTAAAGGATAAGATTTCGGGACGATGGTTGCGGTGGGGTGAGATGTAGATTGTTTTTTGAGCGTTGAAGTTTTGGTAAGGAAGAGGAAGGACAGTAAGGGAAGAAGGACGAGAAAGGAAACAAGAGCTAGGAGTTGGAGAAACTCCATGGCTATTATCTGGATACGTCTTCTTTGGTATCGATTTTTTTGATTTTTTTTTATGGGGGTAGGGGGTGGGATATATATTGGAATCAACAATGACTTCTCCTTTTGTGGTCGTCGTGCGAAGCTTCGAGGAAACTACTGGTTTCAAACAAAAAGTCTCTAAGGATTAAACTTCTCGTGGACCAATCTACTAGTCAACACACAAATTTTTAAGCGTTTGTCTTTTCAAAATTTCAGTAAAATATTATTCAAATTTTATCTCCAGCACAAATTTTAATATAAATTTAAAAATTTTACTTTTATTTTTATCACAATTCACTAGACGACAGTTCAGGCTGATTGCCCCCCACGTCCCAAGCATAAAATTGTTTTGCAAGTTTTGCAGCTGTCGTTGCGCGCTTCACCAAGACTTGTTCGTTCTTTCTAGAAGAAAAGGATATGTATGATCATCTTCTTTTATCTTCTACTCGTGGAAAAGAAGATGATCATATATGATATATATATATATATATATATATATATATATGTTCATTCTTTCTAGAAGAAAGGATAGGCATCTCGTAAGTCTAGAGTGGGTTTCCATTCGGTGCAAATATGTCCGGCCAATATTTTGCCAGCAAATTAATGACATAGGTGTACAGATCAATTTTGGATGCCATTGCAAATTTTTACCAAAATTTTTCTCCATTTTAAAATTTTACAAACATAATTAATACAATTTTTTTATCAAATAAAATAATTTAAAAATAATCTCTCTGTTATCACAGAATGTGTAAAAAAAAGGCACGAGAGTAACGTAAAATATTTTCTGACAAAACTCATTTTCTGTGAAAAGGTTTTACGAAGGGTCGTAAAATATTTTCCGATGTGAGTAATTTTCAGATTATATTTTTCTAAGAAATGTAGTGTTGAAAAAAAAAACAGGAGGGAAAACTATTGAAAAATAGAATGACATGGCCCAAATCTCCAAAGCCCCACCGCCATAGTACGTTCGTTTTAATTCAGGCCCTAGAGTATAGAGACTTTGCAATTTGGACATTGTTCTTTCGCGGCAAAAAATGATTTTTAGTGATAAAATTTTTTGTCACTAAAAATCAAAATTTCATCACGAGATTTGTCAGCAAAAGAGTATCACGAAATGTATTTCGTGAGGAAAGTCGGGTTCTGTCATGAAAAACTTTTGGTGATGGAAAAATTTTGTCACTAAATGAAACGATTGATCGGTACAATTTCCAATGGATCAGAACAGTACCATCGATTGTAGTCCAATCAAACACGGTATATCGTTAAAGGTATCGATCGGATGGTGAAACCGAAGGGATCGATGGGGGTGGATCCACGATCTATCGGACCTTCTTTTGAAACAATTGATTGTGAAACCAGCACGATCGATCGCCCATTTGAAGATGATCGAATGGCAAACAATTATGATCAATCAATACTTTATCGATGATCGCTCGATACATTTAGGCGATCAAACGCTATGAAGAATATGATCGATCATTTTAGTTTTACCGGGGAAATTAGTTAATTTACTCCAATGTGACTGGTTTGATTTGAGTACTCAAAACTTAGGTCTTGATAAAAGTGGTCGATTTATTAGTATTAACACATCCCGAAAGTGGTACAAAGACGACCCGTTCATGCTAGCATCTCAGGGGAATCAAGTGTTTTATATCGATGATACGAAGTTGGCCGATCACTGGAAGATTGTTCAAAAGATTACACTTAGAAACACGTATGATATTCCACTTATTGAGGAGATAGCTAATGAAGATGGAGAAGGACCATCGAACCATGAAGCATACCAAGAGAATGAGTCTATTGAGCTTTTTGTGGACTTCAGCTCATTTGACATGATCTCGTTGCCTAGAAATAACGTTGATGCTTATGTGCTGAAAATCGATGAGAGTGGTCCACAACAACGTGAAGTAGAAGGAAGCGATGATTTCTCGAAATCTTTTAGTGAAGATTGTAGTGATTTTGAAGAATATGACTCCGATTACTAAAGTACTTTATCAATTCAATTTCCTTTTCGTTTCTATTTAATATTCATTTTGAGTAACATAATTCATTGTATTTTTTTCTCTAGTATTGATTTATTTGGTCACAGGACGACATCATGCCAGCGGGAGGGAAACGTCTTCGATGCGATTCTTCAGTTCGAGCTAAAAATAGTCTCGATAAATTAGTAGTGTCGGGTATTTCACTTAGGGATATGAAAGAATTATTGTCCCCTACCACAACCAGTCCAGTAGGCACCCAAAGTAGTTGTGCGTGTAACTATCTTACCCCGTCAATCTTGATTAAATATTATGACTTTTAAATTTCTATGTTTAACTAAATTTTAAATTTATTGTTCTTCATTTGTAGAGACATCCAAAATTAGACATGTTCAAGGTAGTACGCACGGGATTGCCTTACTCAAGGCTCATATCGGAGGAAAGCTGACTGTCCAAATCCCAGATCGACGTACTGGCGGTGATGATAAGAAATCTTTAATGCTCTCGAGCCATACTGGTGCGATAATTCGACAACATGTCTCATTTGAGATGAGTAAGTGGAAGGAGGTCCCCGACGAGGTTAAATCATATGTTATGAACCGAGTGTTGGTAAGTATAATTTATTAAATTTGAACTGTAACAATTTTTATACGTGCTAACTGTTATATATGTTAAATACGACTTTCAATTAGATTACAATCGAGTCGAGGATCACATCACTGTGATGTCTACAATGGACACAGCGTACAGGACACATAGAAATAGAATGTTCCAACATTACTCGGTGTTCAATTCCAAAGAAAAGAGGTTAGATCACTCGTATCCTAAGATGAATAAGAAAAAATGGACACGTGTCTGTGATTTATTTGTGAGCGATGAATTTCAGGCTAAATATTTTTATTCCTTCCTGAACGTTTATTTTATTTTATTATTAATTATGGTAACAACTGTAAATGTACAATACAGAGGAGTGCAATCAACAAGGATAATAGAGCTAAGCTGAAGATTGTACATACATCGGGAGCGAGGTCGTTCTAACGCGCGAGAGTGTTGTTAGTAAGTAATAAATTTATATTTTACTAAATATTATTTAAATAAATGACTTAGTTATTTTAATATGCACTTTCTATATTTCTTTTGATGTACAAAAAAATATAGAATAAGATGAGATTGGTCCGGTGTTGCTGTATAAAAAGACACATACTACTAAGGATGACATGTGGACATCAGAAGATGCATGTGAAAATTTTGTAAGTTGTAATGTTAGATTTAATGATGCATTCGTATGCATTTATGTTTCATATGTGCTAATTTTTTCTTTTTTCTAATTTTGTAGGAGAAAATAGAGGCGTTACAGTTGCAGTACGAGTCAGAAGGAAAGTCATACACCGAAGTGAAGATTTTCGCTGAGGTGTTGGGGTCGAAAGCGGGTTACGCGCGAGGTTTAGGCTGTTCAATACGGTCTATTGGATCATCTTTATCAGTATCGTCCGCTGAATTGTCCTGGAGATTGAAGAAGGCCACATTAGAGATTGAAGAGATGAGGGTTAGACAGATGGAATATGAAGCGCTTATGGCAAACGGTCAGATATGGAGCAGACGATTCGAGAACATCTGCTGGTGATGGAGGAGCAACAACAGAAGAAAGATGAAGAGCCGATGCAGATTATGGCGGAGTAGCAACGAAAAAAAGACGAAGAGCATCAGAAGATGATGTAGGAGCAGCAAATAAACCTTGTGGAGGCCTAGTGATCTTCTCAGTTTAAACAAAGCAAATAATGTGGACATTCACTAAAACAAATGTGTAAAACAATTCCCTCTTTCTCTCTCTAACCCTAATAAGATTGTTCTTGCCTACTACCTGGTGAAATACAGATCAAGATTTACCATATCTATATTTTGTGAAAAAGATGTACTGTAATTTCTTATTCAACATTCATACTAGTCTAATTAGTTAGAAATCCCGAAACATCTAGTGAGTACGTAGTACATGATGTGTTTTGGACAATGCAAGTCGTACAGTATCTACAATATTTTATTATGTTTTTGTCTAAGAATTGGACTAGGCAATTCAGATTTGAAATTGTAGAGAAAATTTGTTTGTAAAGCGGATCTGGAATGTTTTAACACCTTGCTAATTTGCTATCGATCATAGCCGATATACTTGCATTGAGGCCTGGATGAGATCACAAAACTTCAATTTGATACATCCTACACGTACGGAGTGTAAATATTATTCAAATTGGTTCAGGTTTGAATATGTGGAGGGTACTGCAGTACTCATGTCTGCACGCTTCAGAGTAACACGCCAAATCATGACTAAAAATTATGATGAGTATTAATTACACATCTCGAACCAGAAAATTATAACAACGGATGCAATTAATCTTCATTATATACGTTCTATATATATAATAAAGGGTCGTAGACTATGTAGAAGGACGAACTTGTCCAATTCCAATATAATCACTTGCATCTTTGTTCCATCACAGAAGTAATGATCAGCTTTTATCTGTTATTGATAGAGGCTCATGGCGGCCGTAATTAATCTATACCAAGGACAAAGGAGGAAGCTGTATATATATATAGTCCTACTGTCAATTACATAAGGACAGGATTCTTAAAAGCGTACAAAGAAATATATAGCTTATATAATCAGGGCCAAATACAACCCACATCCTTACGCGTGTGTGCGCAAATTACAGAGGCTCTCCTAGATCATGGAGGTAGAGTAGTTGCAAAGTTTCTTGGCTTTTTATGGGGCAGGAGTCTTTCTTTTTTTATTTTTCTACGCTATGTGGCAGGAATCTGATTGTGCTATTTGTCTGCAAAAAGACTGACGCACACCTAATTCATTGATTTTCTTTCTAGAAAACCATTTGAATTAACATAATTGTATACGAATTCATTTAACAAGCAATTCATCGAGGCATGCATATATATGCAATTTTCAGATCCTATCTGCCCTTCTGCATGTATTTTTTAGGCATATCTTTCAAAGTCGACGAATATAATATTAGGTGAAGGAGCATAAGTCGGCGAATATGCAATTCCCAGTGGGCGTTTGCGCTTTGCGAAAGCTGTGGTAGCTTAACAATATGCAGTTCAGGGTGGCCGATATGCATGTTCGCTAAAGAATCAGAACATACGCAAGGAAAAGTTTGAAATTGATTCATAGAGTCCTATTTACATAAAACCTTACTGACCTGCAGGACCAAAGTGCATGAAATGTAAAAACGATGCCCAAAAGTCAATTAAAAGATACACAGAAGACTGAAGACGGAAGCTTTTTCTTTTTTCCAGAATTATTTGGGTGCCCCCAGCTCTCCCTTTAGTTTCGTACGTCTGATCTGTATGGAACTCCAAAGAGTTAAACAAGTAAGAAAATAATAGTAGGATAAAAAGAGATTAACGATGGAAACAATTCATCAGAAGCTTTTTGGCTTTAATATTGTCATTCAACTAATTTTCCTCCTAATTATGTATTTTCCCAGTCCTCAATAGACCTCGAAGCCTTCCAACCATTTTTGGAAATTACGTATACCCCTTGCATAAAAGAGGAGAGTACTTTTCGTAGAGACATACTTCGGTATTTAAATAAAGTATGTCTTGCTTGGAATAGTAATAGGAGAGCGTGATGAAGAGGCCAGTACCTAAACCCCGTGCAAAGGTAGTAAAAGCTACTTAGGTTGAAAATTATCTTCCTCTTCCAAAAGGAAAATAGCTCTTTTGCAAGTTAAACTCCAATATCAGCTTAGAAACAAAGATACACTCAACATCATGAGCTGGTTCTTTATAGCAGTATTGGGATATTGTCTAGATAATATTAACTACTACGATCTTACCTTGAGTTTAAGCTTCATAAGCATGAGCCATGAATTATAATACGTGCAGTGCAATCAAGCGTAACACTGCATATATATATTATTAGAAAAAATAAACAAGAGCAAAGACATCACATCAGATGATCTTCTGCTCTTCTTTCCATAACACAAGCCAACATACCGTTGCCACTGAGGACGGCGATTAATTATGTCGTCAATTACATGTTGGCAGCTTCCAGTAGCTGTTCCGCGATTAATCCAAGTGCAAGGATTAGGACCAGAAGGTGGTACCAGCTCTCTCTCGTGTCCATTAAAAGATGTGCTTTTTGCACCAACTGGGAACTTCATGTCAGCTGAAGGCCGCCCTGCGGCCTCCAAGAGGCGAAGTGGCCATGGTAAAAATCAAGAGCGCAATGATTACCACCTTTGCAGCATTGCGCAGAGTTTCCCTACACCAGAACATCTTTTAGGTAATAGAGAGAAGGATATGTTTCTCGAGATAGCTGGGGTTCAAAGGCTGGAAGAGTGTCGAAGAAATATGTGAGCTTACTAGCTTCTACGTACTGAGATATATATATATATATATATAGGATTAAATGCATCTCATACCCTTATGGTGTTCGCGAATTGCAAATATACCCCTGAGGTAAACAAAGTCATTTTCATACCCCTGATGTACCGTTTGAAACACTAATGGTAAATGCTGACATGGTAAAAATAGATACGCCAGCACCAATCAGATGATGACATGTCATCGCGAATACCTCAGGGGCATATTTACAATTTGCGAATACCATAGGGGCATGTGATGCATTTAAGGTTTTTTTAAAATAGACACGTCATCACCAATAATATGATGACACATTATCATATTTAATTTTAAAAAGAAATTATTATTTTTAAAAAAAAAACTTAGCCTCATTTTCCTTCAACATATCTCATGTGTTCGTTTCTGTCTTTTTTTTTATATAATTTTTAAAAAACAAACATGCGTAGTTCAACTCAAATTTAAGTTGGAGGACATTAGCGCGGCCTCATCCAATTCCCTTCTAATCAAAGCCAAGCCTAGCCATCAAATTTGAATTTCAACCTGTACTCTGTTGGAATATTGAAAAGGAGCAGAACACCGCAGAAAAAGTTACTAATGCACTAGTTTTGTCGGGAGCAAAAGTTCAATGAAGTTTTTATTCTTCTCTCGGAGGAGTACTAAAGTAAGTGTATATCTTCCTCATTTTGCGATGAGAATAATCTTCGTGACAAGCAACTAGCTGGCATTTTCTTCAGACTTGTCTTGTAGCTTAATGGGAACCACATGGACCCGGCCAGTTGAAGACAAAGCGATCGATAATGTGGAAGGCAAAGTTTAGTTGATCTCAAAAGTTTGCTAAACGAAATAAAGTTAAAATTACTAATTATATATCCGCTAACCATGTGCAGCACATATTCTTAATGGTAATTATTAGTTTGTCTGGGTCAGCAGCTGGGAGAAGTACTCTTAGTGCATGCGTATTTCAGGTAATTAAATTAATCGTATAGCTTATATGTAAATTTTAGCATTAATATATTTTTCCGGTGCAATGTTAGTTGCTGCTGTAGTACTTATGTGTTCGGTAAAAAATTTGAAAGACTGTTCTCCACAGTTTGCAGTAATTCTATCAAACCGTGTACTCTTTATTTATTCATTCTGGTGTTTTTATTCTCCAATCTCTCCTTTTTTTTTTTTGTTATGTGTACTCTTTCCCTAAAACTCCTGAAAGTGGACAACGCGACTACGAGTGGACTTGTCAGGTCTCTTCCGCCTGTTCACGAAGGGGAAATTATTCAAGCACTAGCTTTTTTATCTTGTCATTTCTTTATCCTCTCAGTCAAAGACAACGAAAGTCTAGATTGTTGGGTTCCTTGTCATAGACTTACGTGAACAGTCAGTAGATGCAAGGTAGGAGGTTCGATCACAAATGGGGACTCCGATCATGACAAATATATCTTTGAACTTTTATGGCGGAGATTACGAATTACGTTTGGGAGTGGGACAAGGCTGCGAGAGGAACTATAAAAAAATCCATATCAACTTCGACAGGTTTGCAAAAATCATGCAAGTAATATATTAAGGTCTGCTGGGATTGAAAAGAAAAAAGAAAAAGAAAAGAACATCGCTGAAAAATTAGCCGATGTCTTCGTCAATTTCTGCATTTTTTCAACTATTAGTAGTGTGAATAATTTTTTTTTTAACAATAGGAAAACAGTTGGCATATGCGTGGAACTCGTGCAAACAACGAGATAAATTCAATTATCAAACGGGAAACAGCTGTCGGCCATGGCAGTCTACAGGTTGACTTGCTTTCCTCTGAGAAAATGTGTAGAAAAAACTACTATTTTGCTTTTGGATCCCGTTGGTCGACCATGACATTGACAAGCACTCGGGCGGACAGACACATTTTTGGCTCTCCGTCGATTATCTTGGGACTTTTAAACTACGGTGTACAGCGATGTGAGGATGTTCCTTTATCACATAAGGTAGGATATGACCTAACCATAGCAGAGGGATGTGCGAAAATAGGTAGGACCCATCCAAAATTCTGGACAGTTTAATAACTGCGCCGTTTGGGTGATCTCCATGTGACGTATAGGTCGGAACCCTCGAAGTTTTCGTCTTATATATAGCTCTACCACCCCAACCAAACTTGTGTGATAACACTACTGAAATATATTTACTTCTTTGCAAATGGTTTCTTTTATGTATCAGACTCTTTTAATTGCGTGCTATATTCGCTTTCAGAACATCTAGTGGGAGACAGAGATATTCAAAGAAACGATCGAATATGCTCATCATTCTTATCTATTAGCTATATATATAATTCTATCAAGAAAGAAACGGCAAAAACTCGAGAATAAAAAACACAGAAGGAGGACTTCAAGATTGAAAGCGTCAGTCATGATCATCATGTACTTTTTCAGCTCAATCCTGTGTATCTTCCTTAGCATATCAAGTCGAATACGTATCGATATTCCCTTCGCAGTCAAGTTCTTAATTTAAGGATAAAGATGATCACCGTTCATATAAAAGTATTGTAAATTATCGACAGAATCGCTTGTTTGTGCTGATCAATTAATGCATGCGGATTGGACTTCAGTGATTCAATGACAACAATAACTAATGCCATAAAAATCTTTTACTTACGAACTAGTACTCCTCTTTCGATCGATCGAGTAGGAGCCGTCCGACGTGCAATGTGAATATTGCGCACTACACGTCCTCATGAATTGGCTAAAAGACATCTCAAGGGCTGCGCCTTTTGTGTCTCACGAGAGTTTCGTCTCTAGATCTTTTGTACGAGGAGAGAGAAACTGTAAAAGAAGGAAAAAAATTGGAAAAATTCTTCATCTAAATTTCTCCTTTCATATCTTATATAATTAGACTTTAGTTAGAAGGCGAAAAAACGAGGCCGTTTTGATGATAATCGAAAAGGATGTCTTTTTTTCTTTTTCTTTTTTAGGTATTCGAAAAGGTTAGAGGTTGTCATTTACAAAGCGGTGAACACAAAATGAATAAAATTGCATCCTCTTTCAATATGAATATCCCATTAAAATAAAAGCAACATTTTAACAACAATTAATATAAACAAAATCCTATTGATGACAAAACTCCAATTAGCTTCATGAAAAAAATCAAATATTTCTAAAATGTAAATAAAATAAGATCTTGAACTTACCATGGATTATTCAATAGATCATACAATGGATTATTCAAATGCAAAGAGTTCAATATATCAAATAAAATCTCCAACTATACTAAAGATCAGTAGAGATCAACAAATCATTTATTGGGGCCGACAGCTACATATATATATCACAATTCCAATTCTCCTAATCCCCTCTCTCCACAATCCTCACAGGAAGCCCACCTTTCATTTTGGAAGTCAAGAGCGGAAGGAACTCCGGCTCAAAACCTTCCTCCAGCACTGGAACCACTTTAAACCGCCTTACAACTCCTGCTACCACCCTTTTCATTTGTAAGAACGCCATATCCTTCCCCAACCAAATCCTCGGCCCTGCCTGGAACACCGGATAGGTGTATGCGTCCCTCCCCAAAAACTTCCAATGCTTTTCTCCCTCCTCTTTCTCCAACCACCGCTCCGGCTTAAACTCTGCCCAATCGGATCCCCACAGCGTTTCTGACCTCCCCATGGCATAAATATGGTACATCACTCTCGTCCCCTTCTTAACCATTGTCCCATCCGGCAAAACATCATCAGTGATAGCTTCCTTCGAATCTCCAGCGACAGGGGGATAAAATCGCATGCTTTCACACAAAGAAGCATGAGTGTATACCATGTCTTTGACTTCATCGTAAACAGAAGCTTCGGGTTTTTCTTCGATCTCCTCTAGAACAGCAGCCTCAACGTGAGGGTTCTTGGAAAGTAGCCAGAAATACCACGTTAAAGCCGACGAAGTGGTGTCACGCCCAGCAAGCATAAAGCTTATCACGATGTCGGTCACGAAGTTCTCATCCGAATGGCCGGAGCTCAAGAACCTTGACAAGAGATCGATGGAATCCAACGACTCTTTCTCTTCGAGCTCCTGCTTCTTTTCTCTGATTATGTTCCTGGCAAATTCTTGCACTTCTGAGACTGCGATTCTCAGACGTTTTTCAGACCCGATGTTCAGCAGCTTCTTGATTTTCCAAAAGAGAGGGATTATCGCATCGAACCTCTGACTGCTTAAGGTGACGCTGTCATCAAAAGCTTGGGCGAACTTGGTTTGTGGAAGAGAGGGTAACAAATAGGCAGGGTCCAATCCGAAAGCAATTTTGCAAATGTTATCGAATGCGAACCTCTGAAGAATGTCCTGGAAGTCTAGGATAGTTCCACTTTTGGCGGCAGAGGAGAGGAGGGGGATTAAGCGGTCATAGAGTTCTCTGTCCACCACTGTCTCGACGAACTTGCGCAGAGACTTGGTGTTAAACTCGTGGCTAGCAACTTGTCTCTGGAATTTCCAAGACTCGCCGTCCACGTTGAAGATACCGTGGCCAAGAAAGTCTTTGAGGGTTCGTTTCATAGAATCACCCTTGCCATAGTTGTGGAAGTGGGTCTTTAGGATGTGTTCAACGACGGCAGGATCGGCTGTGAAAACAAAAAACTTGTTGAAGGGGCGGTGGAGGAGGAAAGTAGCGGAGGAGGAGATCTGAAGGATGTCAGCTGTACACCGGTTAAAGCGGTGGCTGTTGGCGATTATGGCGGGTAAGGAACCGATTAAAGGATAAGATTTCGGGTGGATGGTTGCGGTGGCCGGTGGGGTGAGATGTAGATTGTTTTTTGGGCGTTGAAGTTTTGGTAAGGAAGAGGAAGGACAGTAAGGGAAGAAGGACGAGAAAGGAAATAAGAGCTAGGAGTTGGAGAAACACCATGGCTATTATCTGGATACGTCTTGTTTGGTATCGATTTTTTTTATTTTTTTATGGGGGCAGGGGGTGGGATATATATTGGAATCAACAGTGACTTCTCCTTTTGTGGTCGACTGGTCGTCGCGCGAAGCTTCGAGGAAACTACTGTTTCCAACAAAAAGTGAAACTAATTTTTAGGAAAATTGTCATTTGAGTAATTAGGTTTTATACCCTTTTACTCTTTGAGTTTCAATTTTAAAATTTAAAGTCCTTGAATTTACATTTTTTTACAAAATGTTCCTTCTATCAAGGATCCGTTTGTTTCCCTAACGGAAGGGTTACATCAGCTGACAACTCAGCAACTGATGTGGTAGTAAAAATTGACAGTTGAGTCCTTAAGTTTTAAGTCGTTTTATTTTTTAGTCCTTAGGTTTAATTTTTTAAAATTTTAGTCCTTCAATTTACATTTTTTGACTAAATGGTCATTCCATCAAGAATTATTGTTCAAATTTTAAAATACAAATTTTGGCCTTGAATATTGAATAATAACATGTTATTTTTAGTTTTTACAATTTTAATAACACATTTAATAGGACTAAAAAAATCAAAATTCAATTTAAATCCTCAAAAATCTACAATTTTCATTAAAACTCTATCTCTTGAATAGTAAAAAGTTCTAAAAGTTAAAAATATATTTCTTTTTTAAAAAGAAAGAGAATATGAGTGTTTTCTCCTCTTTTAGTATTTTTAAATTCTTTATTGTCTATAAATACTTTGTATTATCTCTACAATATTTATTATCTCGACGTCAGTGATTTTCCAGATTATATTTTTCTAAGAAATGTAGTGTGTTGAAAAAAAAAGAGAGAGACAACTATTGAAAAATTGAATGGCATGGCCCAATCTCCAAAACCCCACCGCCAAAGTACGATCGTTTTAATTCAGGCCCTCGAGTATAGAGACTTTGCAATTTGGACATGGTTCTTTGGCTGCAAAAAAATGACTTTTAGTAATAAAATTTTGTCATTAAAAATCAAAATTTCGTCACGAGATTTGTCAGCAAAAGTGCATCACAAAATGTATTTCGTGAAGAAATTTGGATTTTGTCATGAAAAGATTTTTATGATGGAAAAATTTTGTCTCTAAATGAAACAATTGATCGGTACAATTCCCAATTCACTAAATGAAGGGATTGATGGGGGTGGATCCACGATCAATTGGACCTTGTTTTGAAACGATTGATTGGGAAACCAGCACGATCGATCACCCATTTGAGGATGATCGAATGGTAAACAATTATGATCAATCAATACTTTATCGATGATCACTCGATACATTTAGACGATCGAACGCTATGAAGAATATGATCGATCTATTTAGTTTTACCGGAGAAAATTAGTTAATTTACTCAAATGTGACTGGTTTGACTTGAGTACTCAAAACTTAGGTCTTGATAAAAGTGGTCGATTTATTAGTATTAACACATCCCGAAAGTGGTACAAAGACGACCCGTTCGTGCTAGCATCTTAGAGGAATCAAGTGTTTTGTATCGATTATACGAAATTGGCCGGTCACTAGAAGATTGTTCAAAAGATTACCCCTAGAAACACGTATGATATTCCACTTATTGAGCAGACAGCTAGTGGAGATGGAGAAGGAACGTCGAACCGTGAAGCATACCAAGAGAATGAGTCTATTGAGCTTTTTGTGGACTTCAGCTCCTTTGACATGATCTCGTTGCCTAGAAATGAAGTCGAGGCTTATGTGCCGAAAACCGATGAGAGTGGTTCACAACAGCATGAAATAGAAGGACTAAAGTAACTTTGTAGTGAAGATTGTAATGATTTTGAAGAATATGACTCCGATGACTAAAGTAACTTTATCGATTCAATTTACTTTGTGTTTCTATTTAATTTTCATTTTGAGTAACATAATTCATTGTGTTTTTTTCTCTAATATTGATTTATTTGGTCACAGGACGAAATCATACCAGCGGGAGGGAAACGTCTTCGATGTGATTCATCAATTCGAGCTAAGAATAGTCCCGGTAAACTAGTAGTGTCAGGTATTTCACTTAGGGATAAGAAAGAATTATCGTCCAATAGGCACCCAAAGTAGTTGTGCATGTAACTATCTTACCCCATCAATCTTGATTAAATATTATGACTTTTAAATTTCTTCGCTTAACTAAATTTTAAATTTATTGTTCTTCATTTGTAGCGACGTCCGAAATTAGACATGTTCAAGGTAGTACGCAAGGGATTGCCTTACTCAAGGCTCATATCGAAGGAAAACTGACTGTACATATCCCAGATCGACGTACTGACGGAGATGACAAGGCGTCCTCAATGGCCATATTGGTGCGTTAATTCGACAACATGTCCCATTTCAGATGAGTAAGTGGAAGGAGGTTCCCAACGAAGTTAAATCATATGTTATGAACCGAGTGTTGGTAAATATAATTTATTAAATTTTAACTATAACAATTTTTATACATGCTAACTGATATATATGTTAAATATGACTTTCAACTATATTACGATCGAGCCGAGGATCACATCACTGTGATGTCTACGATGAAAACAGCGTACAAGACGCATAGAAATAGAATGTTCCAGCATTACTCGGTGTTCAATTCCAAAGAAAAAGGGTTAGAGCACTCGTATCCTAATATGAATAAGAAAGAATGGACTCGTGTATGTGATTTATTTGTGAGCGAGGAATTTCAGGCTAAACATTTTTATTCCGTCCTGAACATTTATTTTATTTTATTATTAATTATGGTAACAAATGTAAATGTACAATGCAGAGGAGTGCAATCAACAAGGATAATATAGCTAAGCTGAAGATTGTATATACATCGGGAGTGAGGTCCTTCCAACGCGCGAGAGCGTTGTTAGTAAGTAATAATTTACGTTTTTACTAAATATTATTTAAATAAATGACTTAGTTATTTTAATATGCACTTTCTATATTTCTTTTGATGTACAAAAAAATCTAGAATCTGATGAGATAAGTCCTGTGTTGCTGTATAAAAAGATACATACTACTAAGGATGTCATGTGGACATCAGAAGATGCACGTGAAAATTTTGTAAGTTGTAACGCTAGATTTAATGATGCATTCGTATGCATTTATGTTTCATATGTGCTAATTTTATTTTTTTTTCTAATTTTGTAGGAAAAAATAGAGGCGTTACAGTTTCAGTACGAGTCAGAGTGAAAGTCATACACCGAAGTGAAGATTTTCGCTGAGGTGTTGGGGATGAAAGCGGGTTACGTGCGAGGTTTAGGCTGTTCAATACGGTCTATTGGATCATCTTCATCAGCCTTGTCCGCTGATTTGTCCTATAGATTGGAGAATGCCACATTAGAGATTGAAGAGATGTGGGTTAGACAGATGGAATATGAAGCTCTTATGGTCAAATGATCATATATGGAGCAGAAGATTCGAGAGCATCTGCAGGTGATGGAGAAGCATCAACAGAAGAAAGACAAAGAGCATCAGAAGATGATGTAGGAGCAGCAAATGAACCTAGTGGAACAACAAAAACAGAGGATGCAACTAATGGTGGAGCAAATGCGTGAGCACCTGATGGAGCAGATCAGACAGCTGCAATCTCGTACAACACCCAAATGATAATTTGGGAAGATTTATGTATTTTCACTATTTTTCATTACTTATCAATTATGTACTTTTAATGACGATTGCATATTTGTATACATTTTATTATATTATGAGTATTGAATCTTTCTATTTATATTATTTTCAAATTATTTTTAAAATTTTAAGTAAATTAATTCAAATACATAAAAAACAATTCGAAAGGTAACAAAATTCGTACGAACGGTTCTTGGGCAACGATAACGTGAGCATGCATAACTATCCTTCCGCACACTTCGGGTTAAATTTGGTCGTCCGCACGCTTATTCTCCGGGCACACTGTCTCTTAATAAGCAACCGTTTACACGGTAATAAAACACGTTCCAAAGTATTTAACGGAATAAAAGTTCGAACTGCCTACGTAAGGGTTCAAACGGTTTTTGAAGCTGACAAATAATTATTTCATCATAAATGAAACAACAGTACGTGCGTCGTTATGTAAGCGTCCAGACGGAAATATATTACCGTGTGGACGATTTTTAATAAACGTGCGGACGAATTTTCCATGACAAAATGCATTTCATCATATTGAACCAATCGTTCGCATGAGCTGTCCGAATGTATGCAAAGTACGTTCGCACAGCTCATGCGAACGGATGAAGTGTACTAGGTATGACGATTTTCAATTTCATCAATATGACACAAAACCGTTCGAACGATATTGTAAACCGTCTGAACGGTTTCGAGCGAAAAAATACTAAAATAGTCACCTAAAACCTTGACTCACGGGCTTTAGGTGACAAACCAGGTGACAACTCGGTTTTGTTACCCAAAACATTAGCTGACAAAATTAGTACTTTGGGTGACAAATTTTTTGACACCCAAAGTCTTTTTTCTTATAGTGTCATAGAGAATAACCTGTGAAGCCAAAAACTCAAAAGTTGACCATTTCTTTTTTCGTCTAGAAACACAAAAAAGGACAAAATGCCCTATAGGTTTTTCACAAAATGCTAGCTGACTTTACAACAAGGAGCGTAATCTAGGACAACATTAGTAAAGTTGTTGGAGAACAAGTGCCCTTGGCGTTTGGACAAGAGTAGGTGATTGTTGTTAGCGTGAGCTGTCTTGGAGAAATTATAAGAGATTAGGGATTATAGGAATGATATTTTTTCCGTTATAGTTGTACACATTTATAGAAACAAATATTTGAATAGCGTAGAGAAATATTTGTATTTTCTTCTTTGTAAGTGTAGAAACCAGACTGTAAAGAGAAGAGTTGGAATATATTGAAATCATATTTTGACATGGTATCAGAGGCAGGTTCCCTTTCTTGGTCCTGTATCCACCTCAAACCCTAAATTTCTCCTTCCCTTCTTACCAAGCATGTCGGACTCAGATGCAGGAGAAAGAACTGGTGTAAAGTCAACAAAAATATATTTTGGATTTATTTGAAATCCACTTCTACCAATAAACCCTAAATATTCTCAGATATTTGAAATCCTCTCTAAGGAAAGGTCTTGTATTTTCCAGAAATAATCATGTAGATGTACATGGCTATACAGATGGGTAGGGAATATCTTAGATAGGAAATCAACCTCAGGATATTTCACCTTTGTTGGTGGAAATCTTGTGACGTGGAGAAATAAAAAAAAATAGAAAGTTGTAGCCCTCTCAAGTGTTGAAGCCAAATTTCGGGGAATGGCCAAGGGACTATGTGAGCTAAAACGGTTGTTAACCGAGATTAGATTTGCTCCAAAATCAGCAATGAATCTTTTCTGCGACAATAAAGCAGCGATTGATATCTCTCATAATCTCGTACAGATCGCACCAAACATATAGAGGTGGATTGACATTTTATCAAACACAATCTCGAAGCAAGATCATTCAGTTTCCATTCGTCAGGTCAGATGATCAATTAGCAGATATACTTACCAAAGCCGTGTGCAGCAAATATTTTTACAACTCACTAGACAAATTGAACATCAAAGATATCTATGCATCAACTTGAGGGGGAGTGTTGGCGTGAGCTGTCATGGAGAAATTATAGGAGATTGGGGATTATAGGAAAGATATTCTTTCTATTATAATTGTACACATTTATAGAAACAAATATTTGAATTTTCTTCTCTATAAGTGTAGAAACCAGACTGTAAAGAGAAGAGTTGGAATATATTGAAATCATATTTTGACAACGGCTTGTCTCCTTGGATTAATTCCCTCCAACTTCCCCTTTGGCATGATTAGTACTACTTTTCACTTGTAGACTTCATTGCACCTTCTTCTGAGAAGCACTGCCTCTAATAGAGGACGGGCATGGGTCTAACTAGGGACAATTACTCCGTATGGGTTCTGCAGATTCCGCAAATGGCCTACTACATCTTCGACCCACATAAACAAATCGAGTCTGGAGAAACTAGCACAATGGGCATACTGTTGCAGAGGAAAAAAAGCCAGGTGTAATCACAAAAGCACAGCCTGGGTCACAGGTTCCTTGAATTAAGAATGGATTTCGAGTCTCTCACGTGAGGAAAACATTGTTACAGTTACCTTTTTCTCTTAACTCCGACGAGATTCCAACGAACAAAGGAGAGAGAAAGCAGCAATGAACAGAGGATGTCGCGAGAAAGAATGGAAGAACCTGTGTCTCTCACGTGGAAAAGGAAATTTGGGGATTTAAGAGCCACTGAGCAATGAAGCCTTTCTATTCTTTAAATGTGTTGGCTTTGTATTAACCGTTGATTTGATTTCTTTGAATCTTGATCATCCCTTATGCCTTCGGAATTCCTTCCTTCGGAGGAAATGCACTCCCCACTAAGAACATGTTCGGTTTCTCAAGAATTCTAGAATTCTAAAACTGAACATGTTTTTTAACATCACCTAAAAATATCTTCTGCACGTATACCAATAAAGTTTAACGGAACCTAAAAATTCTCAAATCAATTCAAATTCTCAAAATTTCATCAAACGGAACACCCTCTTAAGTTTACCCCTAAACTGCCCGTCATCGTTATGAAAAGCAAGGAGTTCAGCAATCCTGCCAGCAAACCAAGAACTATACTGAGGACCACCAACACACAGAGGGCATTTGAACAGGAACAGACCCATCAGCAGGGACCGAATCCGTTGACAAAAAGTCTTTAGCAGCAGGTGAATGGTAGAGGGTGGCATCAGGGCTTTGCCCTTTGCTGAGCTATCCAGCTTGTGCAGAGAGACACCAGGGCGGGCAATAAAGTGCCTTGGACAAAGCAAGAGACAGGGAAACTTCGCTATCTTGGCCAGAGCTAGCCATATCCTGAAGCGACCCATAAGAGCCACGGCTCTATATACCTATCTTTTCTCTCCTAGGAGGGTCCCAATTAATATCCTATTTGTGACAAAACTCCAACTAGCTTCATAAAAAAAAGTTCAAATATTTCTAAAATGTATATAAAATAAGATCTTGAATTTACCAAAAATATTTCCTATAGATCATACAATGGATTATTCAAATGCAAAGATTTCAATATATCAAATAAAATCTCCAGCTATACTAAAGAGTAGAGATCAACAAATCATTTATTGGGGCCGACAGCTACATATGTATCATAATTCCAATTCTCCTGATCCCCTCTCCACAATCCTCACAGGAAGCCCACCTTTCATTTTGGAGGTCAAGAGCGGAAGGAACTCCGGCTCAAAACCTTCCTCCAGCACTGGAACCACTTTAAACCGCCTTACAACTCCTGCTACCACCCTTTTCATTTGTAAGAACGCCATATCCTTCCCTAAGCAAATCCTCGGCCCTGCCTGAAACACCGGATATGTGTATGGGTCCCTCCCCAAAAACTTCCAATGCTTTTCTCCCTCGTCCTTCTCCAACCACCGCTCCGGCTTAAACTCTGCCCAATCGGATCCCCACAGCGTCTCTGACCTCCCCATGGCATAAATATGGTACGCCACTCTCGTCCCCTTCTTAACAATTGTCCCATCCGGCAAAACATCATCAGTGACAGCTTCCTTCGAATCTGCAGCTACAGGGGGATAAAATCGCATGCTTTCACACAAAGAAGCATGAGTGTATACCATGTCTTTGACTTCATCGTAAACAGAAGCTTCGAATTTTTCTTCGATTTCCTCTAGAACTGCAGCCTCAACATGAGGGTTCTTGGAAAGTAGCCAGAAATACCACGTTAAAGCTGACGAAGTGGTGTCACGCCCAGCAAGCATAAAGCTTATCACGATGTCGGTCACGAAGTTCTCATCCGAATGGCCGGAGTTCAAGAACCTTGACAAGAGATCGATGGAATCCAACGACTCTTTCTCTTCGAGCTCCTGCTTCTTTTCTCTGATTATGTTCCTGGCAAATTCTTGCACTTCTGAGACTGCGATTCTCAGACGTTTTTCAGACCCGATGTTCAGCAGCTTCTTGATTTTCCAAAAGAGAGGGATTATCGCATCGAACCTCTGACTGCTTAAGGTGACGCTGTCATCAAAGGCTTGGGCGAACTTGGTTTGTGGAAGAGAGGGTAACAAATAGGCAGGGTCCAATCCGAAAGCAATTTTGCAAATGTTATCGAATGCGAACCTCTGAAGAATGTCCTGGAAGTCTAGGATCGTTCCACTTTTGGCGGCAGAGGAGAGAAGGGGGATTAGGCGGTCATAGAGTTCTGTGTCCACCACTGTCTCGACGAACTTGCGCAGAGACTTGGTGTTGAATTCGTGGCTAGCAACTTGTCTCTGGAATTTCCAAGACTCGCCGTCCACGTTGAAGATACCGTGGCCAAGAAAGTCTTTGAGGGTTCGGTTGAAAAAATCACCCTTGCCATAGTTGTGGAAGTGGGTCTTGAGGATGTGTTGAACGACGGCAGGATCGGCTGTGAAAACTTGAACCTTGTTTAAGGGGCGGTGGTGGACGAAAGTAGCGGAGGGGGAGATCTGAAGGATGTCAGCTGTCCACTGGAGACGGCGGTGGTTGTTGGCGATTATGGCGGGTAAGGAACCGATTAAAGGATAAGATTTCGGGTGGATGGTTGCGGTGGGGTGAGATGCAGATTGTTTTTTGGGCGTTGAAGTTTTGGTAAGGAAGAGGAAGGACAGTAGGGGAAGAAGGACGAGAAAGGAAACAAGAGCTAGGAGTTGGAGAAACTCCACTAAAATATGGAGAGCCAGGAGAGGCCTTCTTTGGTATCCGTTTGATTCTTTGTTCTGATGGATGTGAAAAGTTGGGGACACTAGGGGTGGGTTTGTGTGGTAAAATTTTTGGTATTGGGTTTAGTGTTGGTATTGGGTTTAGTGAAAAAGTGAAGAGAGATGTAATAGTTTATGATTTTTGTAATTTTTTATATTTTTTTATGGGAGAGAGAGAGATTATATTAGAGTATTTTATTAGGAGAGAGATAAAATTTTGGGGAAAATTTTACATGCAAACGCAGCCTAGGAAAGATAATGGAGGGGCTGGGTACATACTACATATATATAGCCGTCTCATCTATTTTCCGAGTACGTAATGACTAATGAGTGATTCTCTTTGTGGTCGTCGTATAGGAAGCTTCAACGAAACTAATTTGTGATGTAATAATATATATTTATATATATGTATTTGTGATGTAATAATATATATATATGTTAACGCCAAACATAAAAGCATCAGTAATGTTATTTAAAGAGTCTTCTTTTATATATCTCAACAAATATAAAATTATTTATCAGACGAATATGGAATTAAAATTATTTATCTATTTTAAAGATATTATTGTTCAAAATACGACTGTTGAGAGCTAATTAATTTCCTATCTAAATTCTAATTATATTGATATATAAAATAGATATTTGAGACATAAATATATATCCTACGTGTCTATCATGCATGATTGCTTTCTCTATGCTTTTCCAAAAATGATAAGAAATTAAGTACGTACTCAAATGATCTCTTAATTATTTCATAAATTATGACCCGCATTTAATGCTGTTGCTAGTCATTGGGCCTATATTCATGGTAAAGGGAGTTCATGCCTCTATAAAATATGAATTGATAATTGTTTCCAAACAAACAGAAAGAAGATCAACGAAACTATTTATTACATGCTTTGGTACAAATTTAAATGTGATAGGTTCTAGAAAATTTTATGGTGGGGTGTGGGCGGCCTTGGGGCCTTAGGCAGCAGCTAACCCTTAAGCCGTCCCTGAATTAATTCCTAGCTTAAAGCAAATAAATAGCGTTTTAATTAGGTGGAATGGGCTCGTAGGCTAGCTTTTACCTACATAATTTGGATGGATTTTTGTTCACTTAAAGATTTAACAAAAGAAAAAAAAATCAGACAAAAGCTTTGAATTTCTTATATTTGTCGCTGATGGGTTAGAATTTTTTTAGCTTATTGAGGTGAGTCTCCATACCCTTTTAACGATGCCAAATGTAAAACGTTACAAAGTGGATTAGCCAAAAATCAAATCAATTCATTCCATCAGCCAAACAAAGAGACCTGCTCCCCTCATAGTCAATCGGTTCATTCCACGTGAAAAGAGCGAAAAATATATTTGTTCCGAGTGTGAATAAAAGTCCAACGAGAGGAAATAATACGGCTCTTAAGCTGCATTCGTTGAACGTAGAAAAAAAAAAAAAAAGCTGCATTCGTTGCATCACGTGCGTAAGCAAATGCATCACAATTTGGTTGCTCAAATAAAGGACAAGAAAAAACTATCTATATTGTGTGCACCGCTTTTTCCCGTCCTTTTCTTTTTCTCCTCTCTTGTGCGGGATGGAGAGTCTTAAGGCACAAGCAGCTTCTGTAGTTTTCACTAACGGAAACAGAAGTAGAATTCCCTCTTCGTATTCGGGCTAGAGGGTTAAAAACTTACAAGAGAAGTAAAAAAAGTCCCTCCTCTTTCAGTCTGAAGTTGAATCTCAAGTCGGTGGCTTTTTCTGATGGATTTTTTTTGTGTGGAGAAAAACGTAAGACATCCAAATAAAGGTTATGACCTACGAGCAATCCCACCAGCTTAGAGGAACACCTGTCGGCTGTCGTGCTGCAAAATAGTCACAAGCACATGCACGTACGGTTCCAAGCTCAAGGCCAAACACGTACAACTTTGTTTCCTTTTTTTTTTCTAGGCACGTGCAACTTTCTTTTAGTTCCGAACAACTTGAGCTCTTAGATTATTTTGAATACGAGCCCACGATATTTAAATAGACAGCATTCCTCACCCTCCAATGGCTATAAATCTAGCTATTTTTAACTCGCACTTGTATCTTTCATATATGGGCGTTATTGACATGAATGATTACAAACCACTAATTATAGAGTTAAAAGCCGTGTCTATATGTCACACTTTCTCCGATGTCTCCACAACTTTCACTGGAAGTCCACCATGAAAGGAAAATCTGAAAAAAATAGTTTCGAAGAATACCAAAACCATGTTGTTGGTGTCATATATATATAGTCGTTACAGTATTTGAGAATATTACAAATTTTGAGATAAATTATAAATTCAAAATAATGATAAACGCCAACACTTGAATTTTCCAAATGATATGAATCTGTATTTTCTGCTGTAGAATCGGATTGCAGTTGAACTACGTACGTACTTGTTGTTGCTACATTGTTTTAGGAGAAACTAATTTAGGATTAACTTCTTCAGTAACTGTCCCCCTCCCCCACCACAAACCATGAGTTTGGACTTTGAATCCAGAAACAGAGCAGAGGAGATGCATTTTGTGAATAAATCTCCTATTTGATCATAAGAATCGAGTGAGGCTTTCTCACTGAGCTAAGAATCTTGAGAAGACTAGATCATAATGTTGGGGTCCACACCCATAAGAGATAGACTTAGAATAGAAGTAGACTTATAGTGGAAGTCTACTTGCTCCCTACTTCTAGTTTATCTAGGATTCTCTTAGGGTTTTCTCTTTGTATTCTTCCCTATAAATAAGAGGCTTATGTTATAGGAGAAGAGATACGTGAGCACGTGAGAGCGTGTGCATTGGGCAGAGAGAGAGGAAGAGAAAGAGGGTGGTGTGACTATTGTATTGGGGCGGACAGAGTAATTTTCTTAGGCTTTCTTAATAAAATTGTTCTGGGTGGACGTAGGCCGGATTGGGGCCGAACCACGTAAATCTGGTGTTCCTTTCTTTGAATTTTCGTGACGTTTTTCCCAACAAGTGGTATCGGAGCCTGGTTCGAGGAGCCGAAGTGGTTTTTCGGGGAGAAGCGGAAAAGGTCTGAAACTTTCAAAGTGGTCCGATCTGAGATTGGAGAGCACCAGCCTGCAGAGGAGATCGAGACGAAGCCGTTGGCCGAAACCGCGTCGTCAGAATCGCCGGGACGCGCCTCCACGCGCCGCAGGAAGAAGGAAAAGCGCCGCCACGCGTCACACGCGCCCTCACGCGCCGAGCAGAGCCAGGGCGAGTGGGCTTCACTCTCTACACGCGCCAGCGACAAGATCCTGCCACGTGTCCTGTGACGTCAGCATCCACGTCATCGACACGTCAGCAGTGGGTCCTAGGAGTTCTGCGTAGCAGTGCCACGTCAGCCGCCACGTCAGCAGGGAGATCAGGATCGACGTGCCACGTCATCAGAGAATATTCCGGGGGAATATTCCGGTTTTGTTTGTTCAGTGTGGTTTTTTGGCCAGTTCAGGGGCTTTTAGGCCGGTTTTCGAGCAGGTCAGACTGTTCCTAAGGTTTTAGGTCATCCCGGATCCATTGGTGCAGTCAGAATTGTGAAATTCGGCCTCGATCAGTGTGAATTAAGATGGCGGAGAGTATGATTACCGGTTTGATGATATTGACTGCTGCAAACTACATGAACTGGAAGCCACAAATGGAGGATATTCTTTATGGGAAGGATATGTATGATCCATTGGAGAACAAGGGAAAGAAACCGGAGGGGATTGACGAGGCAAAGTGGAAGAAGATCAACCGGAAGGTTATAGACCGGTTGATTGTTGACTTCGTCTAGAAAACGAAGGTGCTTGGTACCAGCTGGAGGAGATGCAAGAGCAGGGGGAGATACTGTTCTTCATGGGTCCGGCTGTACAAGCAGGGGATGCGGGCACCCTATGCGGGGGTGCAGGACACTCGGATGAGAGTGTGGTCGTCTGGTGACAAGGACGAGGTTGGAGTGCCAGTAGAATAAGGTTGCAAGGGGTGGTGAGCAAAGGGAGCAACAGACACCAAGTTGCAGGAAGTTTCTACTGTTGAAAACCCGGGAATCACTCAACCGAAAGATGTCAGGAACAAATTCTTCTCTTATGGTTATGGAGGGGGAGATTTGTTGGGGTCCACACCCATAAGAGATAGACTTAGAATAGAAGTAGACTTATAGTGGAAGTCTACTTGCTCCCTACTTCTAGTTTATCTAGGATTCTCTTAGGGTTTTCTCTTTGTATTCTTCCCTATAAATAAGAGGCTTATGTTATAGGAGAAGAGATACGTGAGCACGTGAGAGCGTGTGCATTGGGCAGAGAGAGAGGAAGAGAAAGAGGGTGGTGTGACTATTGTATTGGGGCGGACAGAGTAATTTTCTTAGGCTTTTTTAATAAAATTGCTCTGGGGTGGACGTAGGCCGGATTGGGGCCGAACCACGTAAATCTGGTGTTCCTTTCTTTGAATTTTCGTGACGCTTTTCCCAACACATAAGAATCCAGCGAGGCTTTCTCATTGAGCTCTTTCTATTTCTCTCTCACAAGCTTCCTTGCAAATTCCTCGAACTTCAGAAGCGGCTATATTCTCAAACGCTTTTTGGAGACCATATTTAACAGCTAGCCTCTTAATTAAATGGGCATCGACACAACTAACCTCTGATCAATCGAGTGCTGATCTTAGTACGGCCGGCTTCTTCAAAAGCTTCAGCAAACTTGGCTCTTGGAAGAGAGCGCAACAAGTAGGCAGGGTCTACCCGAAAGCAATGTTGCATATGTTATCGAAGGGGTACAGTTGAAGAACATCCTGCATATCTAGGACAGTTTCGGTTCTGGGCCTCTGGCGCGCAGTAGAGGAGAGGATGGAAACGAGGCGATTTAAACAATTCTTCGTACGTCGACAACATTAATCTCAACAAAATTACGCAGGGTCTTGGCGTTGAACTCGTGGCTAGCTGCTGGCTACTTGTCATTGTGAAAATTACGCAGTCTTGGTGTTGAACTCGTGGCTGGCTACTTGTTCGATCCAAAGCTAATATATTAAACAGCATAGATTTATTTTTCTAAATCTCACATAAACATGCCACCCAGCTCTCCTTCATTAAACGAGGTGGTGCGGATAGATTTGTTCTTTCAAATCTAAGGGACAAAAACATTCAGGCGGCCCTCTCCTTTATTAAATGAGGTAGCACAATTCTGTCCGATCTAGATTTAAAAAAAACAAATCTAAGGCATCCCTTATATATAGCAGATTTGGACTATTAATTTGGATTATTATTTCATTGTACATATTGACATCCTACGTACCTAGGACTGATTTATTTTATTTTGGATAGTATTTACTAGCTACTGGTGATTTTAAGCGTGATGATAAGTTAGAAGTAATTAGAACTAATTTGATATATCAATACAATATTTTTATTCACATAATTAGTTGTTAATTTGTAATTTTCCTACCTGCAACATAAATTATAGGGAAATTGGCATTTTAGTCCTTAGGTTTTACACCCTTTTACGTTTTAGTCCTTGAGTTTCAACTTTCAAATCTAAAGCCCTTGGGTTTACATTATTTTACAAAATGGTCCTTCCGTCAAGGATTCGTTTGTTTCCCTAACGGAAGGGTCACATCAGCTGACAACTCAGCAGCTGATGTGGTAGTAGAAATTGACAGTTTAATCCTTAAGTTTTAAGTCGTTTTATTTTTTAGTCCTTAGGTTTAATTGTTTAAAATTTTAGTCTTTCAATTTACATTTTTTGACTAAATGATCCTTCCATCAAGAATTACTGTTCAAATTTTGAAATACAAATTTTAGCCTTGAATATTAACATAAATATACTCAATTTTTAACAACTATAAATGCGTCTTATATATTCTTAAGTAAAAAAATTGAAAATATTTTTCAGAATTTTAATTTTATTTCTATAAAAAAAGTAAATAATATACAAAAATAAATACTATAATAATAATATAATACGGTCTATGAATTAAATTATAGTATTATGTTTTCCTAAAATTCAAGGCCAAAATTTGTATTTCAAAATTTGAACAGTAATTCTTGATGGAAGGACCATTTAGTCAAAAAATGTAAACTGAAGGACTAAAATTTTAAAAAATTAAACCTAAGGACTAAAAAATAAAACGACTTAAAACTTAAGGACTAAACCGTCAATTTCTATTACCACATCAGCTTATGTGGCCCTTCCGTTAGGGAAACAAACGGATCCCTGACGGAAGGACCATTTTGTAAAAAATGGTAAACCCAAGGGCTTTAGATTTGAAAGTTTAAATTCAAGGACTAAAACGTAAAAGGGTGTAAAACTTAAGGACTAAAATGTCAATTTCCCTAAATTATAATAAGAATATAAATGCGATTGTAAGATTTCGAACCAACACTATCTACTTCTAGACATCTATATATTATCGAATTTACCTAAGAGTGCATTAATATAAAACTTTTTCAATTATATACCTAAGATATTTTTGTATTACAAAGTACGTACGTAATTAGTTATAGTTCTCTCTAGCCATTTATACCATATGAGTATATCTTATCAATTATCTAATGAAGGACTCGGTCCTAATCAAGATATACAATTATTTCAAAATAATGTTAACTTAAAGTATAACAAGAATTGAGTTGTATTCTGAAACATTTAGACGGACAACGTCGAGAGTACGTATTTTCCCAAATCTATATATATTAATTAATTGTACCAGACTAGACGATAATTATATGAATCCTTTGTATTATTCTTTATAATAAAATATGTGGATGAGAATCATGCAATTTGTAGTTCAACCTTCCATTTTGGAAATATCTAATTGTGATTTACCTGACACACAAAAAAAAACAGTAGTAAAGATACTACTTTTGTTAAGGCATATAATGTTTCGAATAACATAAACCATACAATAAGGTATATCTATTATCTCTATCTTTCTCCAAATTTTACTGTACAATTCGAGCAGAAAATTATAACAAATCTCAATTCGAGTTTGATTTGACCAATTAAGAGGTTATTAAGAAATGTGTAAAGATAATTTTCCTTCGTAATTTCTTTTCATTTTTTGTTTCGATATAATTGCATTAGACTCGCCGCCGCCGCTGCTGCTGCTACACGTGCAAGAATATTGAACATTAATCCATTCTTTTTCTTTTCCGTGTATATGTAATAAATTATTTTTCGTTAAAGGCCGTACGTATGTGAATAAATTTCTGCGAATAACTCATGATTAATTATCCAAACAAAGATTGCTGTACGTAAACGTGTAAGATATATACTCCTTTATTAACAGGGGGTAATTTATAATTCTAATGATCCGTCGCCTTTTTTGGGCCAAGCAAATAATATTGTACCAAAAAAAAACAAGATGGATTTCCAACGTGGACAATTAGACTGGCTGCATTTGCACATGCTCATGTATCATAAGAAATGCCATGTTTCAACTCTGTATGTTTAGAGACCAAAATTAGTAATAAATATTGAATAGATTTAGAGGATATGGATAAGCCACTCCGGATGTTTTAATAATAATAATAATAATATAAACCATTGTTTATCAAGATTAAATAAAGACAATGAAAGTGGCAGAAGAAAAAAAGTAGAAAGTTACCAGTAGTGCATTGCACGAACTCTATAGTATTTGCCTTTGTCTGCAATCTCTTTAACAACTAAGATCATTATCTGTATGAATTTACAAGGGAACTGGGGGTTGCCTATGGGAGCAAACTCTGACAACAAGACATTAAGCTAAAATGGAAAATCGCCCCTTTTACACTCATTGACATTGCTATAACCAAAACCAACCCTCACATCTCTTCAATCAAACAATACCCCAATACAGCCAGAAAGGGAGACCGATCGAAGACATTACTTCCAAAGTTAATTTAATTACCTAACAAATAGGATTTTGGTCTTCCGAGAATTCGCAGATGTACCTGTATCTGAAACTTTATCTTCATTTCCATATTTGCAGGTGAAATGAGAAAAAGAAGCCGTGACTTCTTTGGTCTTTGCACCCCACAACTGGATGAAAATATTCCTTTAGTCTTTGACTGTCGTGAGTGAGGTATTCTTTTCTTTACTTTTGGTTTATTGTTTTCTTGAAATACTGTGCTATACATCTGTATAATCTAATTTTGGAAGAAGATGAAGAAAAGGGTCAGATTAATATCAGAGAAGCACAACAAAGTTGAACTTGGGAAGACAAAATTTAACACAGCAAAGCAAAGAATGCCAGACAGCTTTAGAAGAGAGGCGATTCAGCAAGCATGTCAAACTCTGTATGTATAACTTATCAGATGTGCCCAAAACTCTCAAACCTGACTAGCAAATTGATATACACTAAGTATGGGAACACTAAAAGGAAGAGCCATTATTGGCTCAGATTTTATTTCCTTCAAATCATGTGTCTCTCATCAGCAGTTTTAGAGATTTGTAATTCAATATGAACAGGATTCTCTTGCCATGATAAGATCTCCCCTTTCCAAGAATTTAATGTCATAGTACTTGTAGCAGTGATTACCTGCTGGTAGTTAAACAAAAGAATATAACGTATTTATGACTGTCTTCATTGTATCAAGTACTGTATAATTGAAACCCATGTATTGAGTTCTGTGTCCAACTCCTCTTTACTACCAACAGTTTAGTAATATCTCAAATCTTATAAGGCGCAAAATATCTGAAAATTGGGAACAAAATCATTCTCGTGAATATGCTTATATTGATGTCAATGAACCACTTCTCAAAAGTCAATGGAGATGCTATGTGCTCGATTTGATTCTTTCAAGCGAAACAGCCATGTAAATTGCATGCCAGGATTTTGCAAGAGCTCTTAATATACTTCCCCCACGCCAATCAACCAGGTATTATCTCAGCTTCCTATGTTTATCAATTCAAAGAATACAGTAGTTCATTGGAGAAATCATGCACTTGCCTATACATCACAACCCGTAGAAGTTCAGATGAAGTCGTGTTTTATCTTTTTGACATGACCTTTTGACTCTTATACAGCTTTAGCCGGAGTACTTGGGGATGCCAACAAAGTAATTAACAATTATGTGTTGCCTCTAATAACTCAACAAAGGGAAATAGTTTTCGATGGAACTGTATGATACAGAAGGCAATGCCGGAATACTAAATTAACATTGGCAGAATTCAAGAAACAGTATTTATTGATTCATCAAGGAATGACATGCTTAAAAGGTTCTTTTCCATATGTACTTGGGACAAACTTTGATATTTACTTATGTTATGCAGAAGAAACCAATGCACCAAAGAAAAGAAGACACTAGCATAAGAATCTGACTAAATAGACCAAAGTTACATCTGAAACTTAGCACAACTAAATAATTGTTAGCCTGCTTACCGTGCCATGATGCATGTCACTCAAGGAACAGATTGACAACTTAATCGTATCCCAATTTTCCGCAATTCTTGCAGTTGATGAGCTATATCCTGAACAAATTGTAATCCCTCCTTCCCATTATGAAGAGAGTTAAGGCTATGCTCGAGAAATTCATTATCTGCCTCAAGTGCTCCCAATCTGTAACAAAGGCCTGAGATTTCCTTTTTGAGAGCAATCAAATCAATTCCTCTTTCGTGTGTGGAATACTTTTGCCCATTGGAATCGAAGAAAGTGTCATCTTTACAAACAGAATGATCATCGCCATTTGAACCAGTTGACCCATCATGACAAATATGGCTTCCATTAGATAGTTTTAAGTCATTTTCCAGATGCAAACCATTCTCTTCCACCTGACCATTTGGTTGGTTCCCCTTACCATTAAGAGACTCTGCCCAGACATTTCTAACATCTATCAATTTTTCAGAATGCTCACTGTTATGCTCACTGTTAGGCATGTCGGAAAGAGTCCTATCAAGGGAAATTTGACGAAGCTTCCTTTCTAAATTCTTTAAACATTGTGAGACATACAGCTTTTCATCTTCGAATTCTAAGCAAGGAGTTTCAGCAACAAAAGGCTTATCACTGCTTTTAGATACCTCAGTCCTCATTGAATAACAAAATTTATTTTCACAATTTGTTATGGAGGGAACACTAGAATTCTCCAAAAACACATTTTCTAGCCTCAAATCACTTCTTACGTGATGTGTAACTTCCTCCATTGAATCACTGGGGAAGTTTAATCCACACAATTCCAGCTTTGATTCCAAATCCTGTATCTGTTCCTCCTTTTCAGCCAGGAGATCATTAGCTTTCTCCAGTGCCTCTACATCATATTCTGCTTGCTCTTCCATCATTCTCAAGTAATGAAGGGCCTCCATATGAAGTGCTGACTTCTCCTCCTGTAACCTGGTTATCATTGCCATTGCCTGATTTGCTGCAACAGCAGAAGCATTTCTCTCTTCCTCCAAGTCCTTGTACAGAGCTCTCATGCATTTTCTGTCATGCTCAATCTGTCGTTTTAAGCTATCAAGAAGACTTTCACCTTCAATTTCGCTTAAACTTCCATCCCAAGATTCAAGACCTGATTCCACTGAGACCGATTTCTGCAGTCTCTGAGTTTTGTCTGAACCGGAGGTAGCAATTATCCACTTTTCATCACCACGACCAGGTACTATGGGACTTGTACTGGTTGTTGACAAGTCAATCTGTTTAACAGAAGAATCATGTGATGGCAACAGTTTCAATTCTTCGTTAACTATATCAGGTTCCCTCCAGGTAGCTTGTTCTGCAACAATATCGGATGCTTCTCTTTTGTCACAACTGACAGCCCACTTACACCAATCACCTGGACCCAAATGCATTGGCTTTATAACAGCAGGGCCATTTACATTATGATCAGCTGCAACGGATTCCCCAGACGTAGTACTAATCAAATTCAGTTCTCCAGCAAGGTCATTGGCAGACACATGTACATCAAGACTTGTTGCAGCAATGTCTGCTGCTACAAAACGTTCAAATATGGACAATAAGTTATATGTATCTAACTCTACAGAGGTCTACGTACACACAGCACACGAGACAGAGAGACAGAGAGAGAGATAGAGGAGCGTACATTTCTCTGGTGATACACCAACAGATAGGAGGCTATCATCTAGAGACATAAGTTCAGCTAATGCAGAAGATTCGTAACTCCGATAGTGAGGAAGCATGAGCGTGCTTTCTTTTGGTTCTCCACATGGAACTTCCATAGCAGTCACTAGTGGGGGAATGTCATCTATAGATATAAGCTCGGGTAGTGCAAAAGGACCAGAATTCTGATTGACTTCTTCCCAATTAAGTTCACCCAATCGATGGTCAGTAACGACACTAGAAACCAGGGATTTCGTATCTTGGGGCTGGCTAACATCAGGCTGAAAACATGGATCTAAAACTGAAGGCCTGAGATCATACGGATGGTTCGGCAGTTTAGGGTCCAAACCTTTGGAAAGTGTTCTGGTTGGGAATCCTGATGCACAGGGAACTGCAAAATCTTCTTTAGCCTCAAAAATTTTACTGCTCTCATCGTCTTCTTCTTCAGAAAATGGGACCTCAGACTCAGAATCAGAAGTTCTCTTCAGCTCAGAGTATCCAACATCAACCAAGGGATCAAAACCACTACTTTGGAGATCACAAGATGCCTCCGACCCACAAATTTTTTTCCTTTTCTTCTTCAACCTATCGAGACACTTTAGATGGCGATGGCGATGGCGATGGCTTGGCAAATGAGGCAAACGAATGTGTGATACTTCTACACCACTCCCAAATGTTTTTGGTTGGAGTTGTTTCTGGGCATCTTTTCTTGACCTCCAACACTTGTTGCAACAAGAACAGAACTGTGTGCCCATTGAATCAGAAATAAAATCATTGTTCAGCAGTGGGATCTGGAAACCATAACCAACAAGATCCATTCCCAGTATACCCACCAACAACCTGTGCATTTCAGGGCTTGATTTGTTTTTAATGGCAAATGACAAGAGACATTCCTCACACATCCTGCTCCCATCAGCAAGCTTTCCATGTATGTGACAACAAATCAAAGATGATAACTCTGATCTATGGTTGCTGCAAAGCAATTGCTGATAAAACTCCGGTTTCTCATTGCCTAGGAGATGATCAAGCCTGGAGCACAAAATACAAGGGGCTTGCAATTTGCAATAGCTTGCAAACTTTGTCAGCAAATACGACAATACAGCATCGACAAGCAGCAGAAAAATCAAAATCCATTCACAAGCTGCCGATGTCAGAACAGCTGTAAACCCCGGTGAACTCTTCCTTGTTCTGACAAATGGGCTCCCAGTTCCTGCCATATCCATCCAAATTGCTCTAAAACCACATGAGATTCCAGTTTCAGTACATCAGAATGCTCAAAACCATAGGTGTCCTACTCCTCCCAAATCTTCAAGTTGAAATTCCCATCCTGAACTCGGTTGTTGCTCTACGCACAAAGATGGAAAAAAAATGAAACAACTCTGGGACAGCTAAATGTAACTATAAGCTTTACTAAACCAAAGACAAGAATCAATGAGACAGCTTGGGAACAGCAAAAAACTAAACGAGACAATCTAATTGGAAAGAATATGAGGAAAGCATTTCTCAGAGACCAAAAAGAAAAAAGGACAAAGACCCCTCTTCCAGAAAGGAGCAAGAGTATCATACACAACCCAATGTGCAATATCATGCGGGATTCAGATTACAAACAATGTCAGTATTTTCAATTGAACAAAATCGGCAAACATGTGGGACTGAGTAAAATTGTAAAATCCGAAGGAAAAAAAGAAAAGAAAAAGGACAACAAAGACACTAATGAGGAAACCCAGCGCCCATATTGACAAAAGACAACGTCTACCCCATTGCGCAGCACCATCATGAAATGATCCAACAAGGACAATCCTCAAGAAAACCAGAAAATAAACTCAAACCAACCCAACTGTACGATATAATGCTTGAATCAACTAACAAGGACCACAAAGTTAAATAAAGCACACGGAAAGCCTAACCTATTAAATGCAAAAAACCAAACTTAATTCAAGCATGGACTTTGGACATTGAGGTTATCCCCCAAAGCTAGCAACAAAACCCCATTTCTCTGGAGATTGCAATCGGCAACGAGATGGAAGATTGGCACCCGACGAAAGTTTCCATTTTGAAAAGAATTGACGAAGAAATTACGAGGAATAAAACATTTGTGGGTGTGTGTGTATATACACACATGGAAAGATCAAACGGTCTTGAATAATCGCAATGTACATTCCAGTATAAGCTCAAGCGAAAAGATAAAAAGGTAGCTTGATGCAAGCAAAAAGGTACCTGGTCTGGAGCTCGATGAAAGAACCAAAAGAACAAAATGGGTGGGTGCAAATTCTAATAAGAGATTGGTAAAAGGAATTGGAGAAAAAAAATAATTAAAGATACTATGCAAGAGAGAAGAAAAAAAAATCGAAATTACAAGGAGGTCCCTGAGATGGGAAAGTCACTGACCGTTGAAGCCAACTGTAAATTGTTTGTTTTGTATCCAATTAAGGTAAAGTTAAAGCTGTAATACTTTTATGGTGTTTTTTTTTATATAATTAATATTTTGTATTTCATTATTCATTTGTGTTTCCATTGGAACATAAGGTGTATCATGTGAATGAATGAAACATTAAATTTAATCCGCGAACAACACCTATTCATATATGGATCACGATTTTCTATCATTTTCTATCCGAATTGAATTGAATAGTTTAGAGAAAAATAGATATAATAAGTAGACTTCACACTATTTAATTATGTTCGTATAAAATTTTGGGTGACATGAACCCTATACTTGATCCATTTGTTGTGGGTATATTTTTTTTAAATTACACAGTATAATTCGAAAAGAAAATTGTAGATGATAATTCATTCATGATATGTCGACTCTTTGATCTCTTTTCCAGATTGTCTACCTAATCTGTCTATTTCAACTAATAAATAAAGAAGTATTTAATTTGAATTTACTTTCCTCTACCACTTCTACTCAGCTTAATTAGGAGGAGCAAGAGATATGGTTGCGACAACTAGAAGGGAAAATTATAAATGCCACATCAGGTGCACCTACCATCTTTACTACTATTCCAAGCCCCTTTTGGTAATGGCCCACCAAAAAAAAATCCCCTTTGGGAATTGTTTAGATTATTAACATATGAAAAATGTTTGCAGATACCTGAGGGCTATTCCAGACATTACAACGTTGCCAAAGGTGAAAATGAAGACAGCTAATTTAAATGGGGTTGAACAAAATCGAACCGCAGACCGGATTTACACAAACAAGACTGGACATAACCGCATTTATTAATAAAACTCTTTTATATCTTTCTTCTTTATCATGTTGTTCTTGTGATTTTGCATACGTTGTTCTTTATCGTTGTAGCTTTAATATTTTATAGATTTCATATTTTCAATTGATAAGATTATTGTGATAATTTGCTGTGAACAGAAAAATGATTGATTATTTTTTAAATACTTACAATATTTTTATTCTTATGCTTGGTGTCGGATGATATTACCAATCAGTTTTGTATATATTTGCTAATTTTTTTATAAGTTATATTTGCTAATTCAGTAGAGGTGTAAACAATGTCTAAAATGTAACGGTAACATCATAGCATCACCAGATCCAACAGAAGTGTTTCTCATCTGTTTTTAAGCAACGGCTAGTCATCCATTTTGTGACATTGATAAACATGGACTAACGAAATCTAACTAATACTCTTTATTTCGTTTGTCCTCGTTTTACTGAGCAGCTAATATCCAATCCAAAGTCTGATTGATTAGAAGTTATTAGCCTAATTGTCTTAGCAAAAAAGAAGTTGTTACCCTAATTGTCAATAGGATCAGAAATTTCCAATCAATTTTAGGAAAAATAATACAATGGAATCTCATTCGCCAATAACATAATTTAAACGAGAATTCCATGATGGTAAATAGCCTTATTGCACCCTTTTAATTTAAACAAGAATTCGAGGCTGGAGATACATCACACCGAATTAACATAAGGCTTAAATGCACCACAGTCTATATGGTATGAGAACGTTGCAAATATGTCTCTATGGTAACAAAAGTTATTTTAAAGTCTATGTGGTAATGTTCTCGTAAAAAAACTATCCCTCTGTCAGTCTCCATTTCGAAACTAACATGAATTGGGGACGTGTCAAGCGTAAGTCACTATTTACAAGGTCTTCAAAAAATTACAGTACAAATTAGGGGTTCGGGGGAAGAGGGAAGATATTGATCTAGTGGGCTAGGGGTTCGGGGGAAGAGGGAAGATATTGATCTAGCGGGCTAGGGGTCCGGGGCTAAATAGTTCTCGCAGGGGTGTGGGAAGGGAATTTTGAGGGAGAAAGAGTTAGAGGTTCAAGGGTTCGATAGAGTGAATATGCTAAAGACCATGTGCATACGACGTCGTTCAGCTTTATTTGTTTTTTAGTTTTTTTTTATTTAGATCTACGTAGCTTTATTTGAATGATGTGGTAATGACTAGACATCAAATGTAGCAAAGGTAGGCCCAAGATGACACACGACCTAACATGATTAGTGATTACGTGACTTACATTTGCCACATCACCAGCTATCGTTAGTTTTCAAAACGAAGATTGACGAAATGATATATTTTTTTTCGGGAACATTACCACACAGACTCCAATCACCAAAATGTTGGTCCTAATAAAATAACTCTCCAAAATTATCTCTTCCTATCAAATCATCAATTTTTACTCAAAATAAATATAAAAAATTTTTTCAAATCACCTATCTTTTCACTTTTTCAACAACTCCAACACTACAAAATTTTTATAATCAAATATGACTTAAAAACAACTTTGGTTACCGACGGAAAATATTTGCAACATTCGTATAACATAAGGGCTTGTTCGGCAATTAAGTATTCTCAGGATTTTTTGAATCCTTAGAATACACAAACCGAATATGTTTTTTAACCTCACCTAAAAATAACTACAGCATACATACCAATAAAGTTAACATCACCTAAAAATTTTCAAAACACAGAAATTCTAAAAAAACTTCGTCACCGAACTCTTAAGCCTTGACATAAAGTATAAACCCCTGAATAAGACACCGCCATAAAGATCTTGGTCTTTGGCATTTCTGAGCTTCAGAAGAAGCTGCTAGGTCTTTCTTTTACTCTTCTGGGGGCGTTCTATTTGGCTTTCGAAGAATTCATGGAGGGGTTCTGCAGGTTTTTCATTGTAAGTTATCGGTGTCATAATTTTCAAATTTTTGTTCGTGTTGTCATGGTTGAAATCTCAATGGGTATGTGTAGAGGGTCGGAGGTGTTAGGGGTTATTCAACCACCAAGAAGGATCTTCACATTGAAGGGATTAAACATGCTATAGCCGTTGCTTCTGGTAAAGGCGGTGTCGGCAAGTCCACCACGGCAGGTATTTTTCTCGTAATTTTTTTTTCCTTTTCTTGTTTTATCGGTTTCTTACTAAGATGTGTTTTAGAATATAAGTGCTCTCTTTAATGTTTTACTACTGAAAAGAGAGAGAATTTGGTTGGCCTTTTCACTTTTTCCCGTCTAGTTACCGGCATTGGCCTTTTGGTGGAGTTTTTGGTGAGTTGACGACTTTTGCATTTAACGAAACGGTTTTGGTTTTTAATCTTTGGCTTTATCGCTTAGTGGTTTGCTCTAGTAATCATTGGACCCCTGGCTGAACTTACATTAATTTTGTAAGCATATAGGGTTTGGGTTTTTTTTTTTTGATAAGCAAGACAATTTTATTAGAAAAAAAGGCACCAGTACAAGGGGCTATACCGAAGCCATTAGTTCAAACAAGCAAGAAAACTAAGAAAATAATCAAAATCAACAAAGGGGTCATCCAACCAAGCATTAGCCCAACAAAATAGAGAAGATAACAAAAAACCCTGCAACGTGACTAGAGAACAAGAACGACTCTCAAAGCATCTGTTGTTCCGCTCCCTCCAGAGGCTCCACCAAATACACGCAGGAATCATCCTCCAAATAGCCTTAGCGAAAGGGTTAGAGAACTTCCTATCCCAGCTCCACATCACATTCACCACCGTCGCCGACATCACCCAACTGTAATTAACAATACTGAGAATATGGTTCCACAACCCTCTAGCCATGGTGCAGTGAAGAAGCAGATGAACAACCGACTCTCCATCACCCCGACAAAGATAACATCAGTCAGCCATATACATTCCCATTCTCCGTAGATTATCAGTAGTAAGGATCCGCCCAAGCGTAGCCTCCCAAACGAAAAAGGAGACTCTAGAGAGACATCTCGACCGCCACACGCCCTTCCACGGGAAAGGCACATCATTACCATCAGCAATACAAGCATACATGGATCTCACCGAAAACCTCCCGTCCTTAGCCTCCTTCCAACACATAGTGTCATCCACACCTCTCCTAATAACCATCCCATACAAAAGGGAATAAAAAGCCGAGAAGTCCTCCACTTCCCAATCGTTAGCAGATCTAACGAAATCAATTCCCCACCATGCACTCCTCCACCAAAGCATCCTTGTGAGAAGCCACCGAGTAGACTACGGGACACGCACAAGATAATGGCCTATCACCACACCAAACATCATGCCAAAAGCTGACTGGGTTATAGTGGGGTGGTGGTGACTGCTTGGATTCATGTGATGACAGTTTTGCATTAGTCTCTTTCTCAGCAGTTGAAGGGTTTGGAAAATTGTTCAGCGGGAATGGCTTTAATGCTTATGAATGAGGGACGCACAAAGATTACTAGTTGCGTACATTCAGTAAAAATGTGTTATGCTGGACTAAAAATATGCGAGTAAACTATTTTGTCTTTTTCCTTATGTAAGTCTTTTTCTAGTTTTGGCTTCCAGTTTTTCGTTTGATTTTGTCTCAGAGCAAGACTCAGTAATCAGATCCATTTCTAGTTTCGGGCTTATGCATAACTGTTGGCTTCGCAGTTAACTTGGCTGTTGTACTTGCTAACAAGTTTCGACTGAAGATTGGTTTGCTTGATGCTGATGTGTATGGACCAAACGTTCCTATCATGATGAAGATCAATAGTAAGCCAGAAGTGACTAAAGGTTCTTTTTCTCCTAAGATCCGCTAAGGTGCTTTATAATTCCTTTTTCTGTTGATCTTGGAATGTATATAAGCAGACACTGCATATCAACTGTACCAATGCAATTGAAACTAGTTAAACATACTTAGAAGTTGTTGGTAGAGTTACTTTTACTCATTTATACTCGTGAAATGTTAGTTTTGTACCCTAATAACCATAGCTGTACTGTTTTTTCTTTCTTTTCTTTTTTCTTTTTAGCTGAAGTGGTCATCATAAAGCATCTCAAAAATTCAATTTTCTTAAATTTCCTCAAGAAAGTTTGGTTTTTATCAATCAACTTTCAGTTAGTGTTTTCTCTTCACTGAGCTGCTTTTGATAATATATGGAAGGAATGCATGGCCCAACACAAGCTTTGCCTAGATGGACAATCATGGCCGAGGGAGTTAATTGTGGAACAAACCACTTTCCTATCTACTAGATGACGTTTGTGCTAATCCCCCATCCTACTTCATCAAAGATCCTTGCATTATTGCATCAGTGGTCAAGAAGATGAATCCTTTAAATTTTTGTTTGCCCATATTTAATCTGTATAAGTTAGGAGATTAGCATATTATCCTTCTCCTGAGTGCATGTTGCATGCCTTGATGTGTTCATCTCTATACTAGTCTAGCCTGGATATGAGTAGACATGTTTTTGTGGCCTGTTTCTTAATCCCTAATCTAGAGATCGTTCATTATGTTTGTCTTTCTCTAGCAGATAAGAAAATGGTTCCAGTTGAAAACTATGGAATCAAGTGTATGTCAATGGGATTGCTTGTGCAGACCGATGATGCATTTGTGTGGAGAGGTCCCATGGTATGTCTACTTAGTTTTTAGTGCCTTTTTTGTCATTCTCGCTCAAAGATGGATTTGTTTCAACTCCTCTTTAATCTTCAAGATGTAGATGTGGTTTGTGCTTGGATATGACGTCCCTCTTGCAGGTAGGGAGTGCTCTGGGAAAAATGGTCAGAGATGTAACCTGGGGTAATCTCGATATTCTTGTGGTGGATATGCCCCCTGGTACTGGTGATGCTCAGATAGCTATTTCTCAATTGCTGCATTTATCAGGTAGTCTAAGAACTTTTCAAAGTAGATCTAGAGACTTTTAGTGTCTGTTGCATTGATGATTTGCTCTATGAAGCTAAATTCAGATGCCACAGTTGACTGGTGAGTGGCTTAAATTTTGAAAGGCTTTTCCATCAGATGTTAAGGCAATTATGTATTCACCTTATGCTTATTATGTACACCTTACACCATGAAAGCCAATAGAGTAGAATGTGGTCATTGGTTTTGTCCTGTATAGCCCTCTCTAATCAGCCAAGCGAGTGTTGAAAAAAATGGTGAATCAGTCCTTGTCTGGTTCAGTTCCAGTCAACTCCTATGTTTTTAACCCCTTCATTGGACCAGTTAAGTATGTGAAACTGGTCATGATTAGGATGTGATTCTACAAACTGGAATCTAATAAAAAAAGTAGGTCACAAGCACATGGCAACAAAACCAGGCTGATTGATGCACAATACAGTCACCTAATGGGTTGGTTGTCTTTTAGGTGATTTAATGCACCTTTCTTTTCCTATTTAGTACTTTGGGTAAAAACTAAAAACTTATGAAAAATAATCTAGGTCAAGAAACCTTTCTCTGATCTGCACTGACTCAATCTAAAAGAAATAAGTAAACAACATTACATTAGTAATTATTCATGATCCAGCAAAATAGTCTAAATTTCAGTTTCTGTAACCTCTTTCTTAGAGTAAATCTCCACAACAGTAAATTCGTCGAGAAGAAATGGGTTAGAGACCAAAGGAAACAAAGAAAAAGAAAGAAGATTTAGCTCCAGCCCTTCTTATGTTGTTGAGGTCACATTAGCTTGGACTTAACTTATCAGTTTATAGAAGCAAATTCTTTCTTCTTTCAGTATCAATATTACTTGTAAAATGAGGCAAGCCTAAAAAGTGATCATATAGATTCAAGGATTAAACAGAATGGTGTCACCAGTTACATTCATCTTCTAGTCATTTGCTGAATAGCTATTTGTCTTATTTGACAATACAATACTCTGTTTCTTTTTGCGCATGGTTAACTTTTCGTGTTTATGTCGTGCCATTAAGTTGTTGTGATCACCCTTCAGGCACAGCAATGGGTGAGTTTTGCAGTCAATTGAAACTAGTATTTTTCATTGTGTCTTGCAGGACATCTAAGTGATAGTGGATGTTCTGTTTAGACTGTGAGGCATCATTTTACTTTTCAGTTTTGGATATTAACTTTTACACTAGTTTCAGAGTAGGTATGACGTTGTGTCATTAGAGGTGAAATCTTCATCTTGTCATAGCACATATATGCAAATACTGAAGTGTCCCCTCCACATCAATTGTCGTTGTTTTCTGGTGAACAGCATTTCATTGGGTGTTTTTAATCGTTGTGGCTTTGCTGGCAGGTGCATTGATTGTGTCAACTCCTCAGGATGTGGCATTAATGGATGCTCGTAGAGGAGTTAAAATGTTCTCTAAAGTCCAAGTTCCTGTATGATAATTTCTCGTTCTCTACTTCTCTTTTCTTACTCCCCCCCTTGCTCTCTTCCCCGGCCCCTGGAACCATGATTTATGTGAGAACTCCATTGGCTTTGGCAGATTTTGGGATTTGTAGAGAACATGAGTCACTTTAAGTGTCCACATTGTGGTGAAGCTTCATTCATCTTCGGGAAAGATGGAACGCGTAAGGCTGCAACTGAAATGGGCTTGGAATTTGTTGGGGAGGTATGCTAATTAGTTATATCTTGTCAGAGATATCATAGTGCTGTTGACATTCAATGCGACCAATATGAACTTGATTTTTTTTTGAGTTATTAGTATTATTATTGTTAATTACGTCTACTACTCCGAAATTGATTTTCAACGTTTTCCCTTACTGGGTTTGGAACTGTGGGAAAGGGGACAGTTTTTTAAGGAATAATTATGTGAAACAAGGAAAAGATTCATTCAATTAGTAGGGAACTGGAAGACAGGATTTGAAGAAACAGTCTTGGGTTGAATATTTTGGGTGGAGGGGAAGTACTAACCCTATTCAGGGCCTTCCAGACCATATGATAAAAGACTTTGGAATACTAGAGAAAAATAAAATATCGTGGGCACATTGAGGGACGCAAGCAAGATGTGATGTAAAAAAATGGTTCACTACGCAATGTTAAAGCTACATAGCTCTTCTAACGGGCTTTAAAAGCTCTCTTGAACTCAAGAAACCTGTTATTACATTGAAACCTTGACCAGGCTGGAACGAGCCACTAATTGTCATGAAGCCAATCCACCATTGTTAACAAAATAAGGCACCTCCATCTTTAGCATGATATATAATTTTCAAAAGGAACAGGATAAGTAAAGATAGGAGTGATAACTGTTCTTCGAGAAACAGAATACACTAAAAATCTTTCTACTAAACTCGAATGAAAGAAGTCAAATGACCCTGCAACATTTGGCTCGGACTGCTTCATTGGACATTCCAATATTTAATATTTTCTCGGTTTCCTGAACTGCATGAACTATTTGCGTATTCAGGATATGAAGTTACTATGACTGCCCCACATTCTGATATCTATTTGATGAATGCAATTGATACATTGCAGCTGTTCCTCACTTCCATATTCACTAATCTGTTCTGATCAGTTTATATCCGATTGTTGCAGATTCCATTAGAAATAGAGATAAGAAAAGGTTGTGATGAAGGTGTCCCTATTGTCATCTCATCCCCTGATTCTGTAGTCTCCAAAGCATACGGTGGTTTGGCCCAAAATGTCATCAACAGACTTGAGGTATTGTCTAAGGAACAACCTCCTCCAGAGATTTTTCTTCGAAATTCTGTGGTTCGGGAACGATAGCAAACCACCACCTCCTTTACGATGATCTGCTGGCAGTGAAATGTTTCAGATGGTCATGCTTTTGTTATTTGCAATGTTTTTACAATTGTTTATAATCAAGCCTCTTGAACACTTCTGGGCTTACAAAGAAACAGAAACATAAATGCTTGAAAGCCAAATGTTTGTGCTCATGCACATCATGTTACAACAAACAGAGGATACACACATTGACGCAAATTATCTGGAGCTGGGAAGTTTTCTTGAAGATTTTGGAACCAGAATTTCAAGAATTACTGCAGGAGAGTTAAAACAATTCGTGGATAAAACTTCAATGTTTTTGTCAAGTTTCCATTCAATATTGTGCTTCATACCCATCTGTTCATCCTTCGGTCTGTGTGTGTGTGTGGGTTTTGATGACAAGGTGCTTGGAGTTCTGTACAAGGTTGGGTGGATGTAAAAGTTCAAAAAGGTGTATAATGTAGTCGTCACCAGTGTGGAGTGTTATGAATCCAAGGAAGTCGGTGCCAAAATCAAAACTTGGTAACATACCAGCGCTCTATGTCTGTGATGCATGCTCCTGTCCAAGGAAATTTTAGGAGCACACTACCAGGAACAGCAATGAAAGACACCAGCGTAAGCAATGGGCTTTTGTATGTCACCTGTGGACCACTCGGACTGTGGTTTTCTCTTGACACATTTTGGCACGATCTTCTTTCCTGTTCTGGTTCGGATTAACTTTAGAATCTGGGCAAAGCTTGCCAGACAAAAGCCGAATGACATAATTTAGAAGACGAAGGCTGCTGGAAAAGATGTTTATGAATTGGAAGGTGCTTAGAAAAATCAAGGTCAGAGTTTGAAAACACAAGATCTTTATAGAGTTCCCCATTGAACCAAAAAGGAAATTAATGGTGGGGGGATTCGAAAAAGGATATGAATCTGCAAAAGAATGGTAGGATGTGGAGAGATCATTGGAAAAAGAAAAAAGAAAAGAAATGTTTGGATGCTTTTGTATTAGTCTATTTTTATAACCATCATCCTGGTCCCTGGAACAAAGAACATATTCTTAAATTGATGGCCAGGGTGAGAGTTGATTTGCATCTTGTGTATGGACCCTCAAACGTGTTTACACTTTTGTTAACTTTAGTGCATTATTAAATTAAGCTACAATAAATTAGAACGATAAATAATTTGCTAATATATTTTACTTAAAATTTTTACATATGAAAGATTGTATAGATGACCCTAGACATATTTATTTAGAAGTTGCATAGGAAAATGATTTTTGGGGACTAGAAAATTCCCAAGAAAGAATTATTATACCTACAGAAATCAGAGATGAAGAAGCTTTCATTTTTAGATAAAACCTAAACAAAGAAATTTTATCGATTCTGGTCAAACAAACAGTTTCATATCCATTAAATCACCAAACTTTAGCAAAAAGTTAATCCCAGAGAATCCTCCCAGAATCCTCACCTCAACTTGACTTGGAGAATAGTCCTCACCACCCACCAATGTCATCTCCCTTCTCCCCCATAAAAGTGTTCCAAATATTTTCTATAATATTGACGTTCTACATATAGCCTTAAAAAATTTCTATAAGGTAGTATATTTCATTTGATTTGTGTATTATTTAAACCCTCTTCACTGACCATCTCCCTCACAGTCGGGGTCTTTGCTTTTCTTCTGCTTCTCTTTCTTCGTCTTTTTTCTTCAAGAGTGAATGCCTCTCCACCTGATTACTCTCAAATCTCCACTCCCTTACCATGGAACCTCCATGTACCCAATTCTCCCTCAAAACCGTACGCTGGCCCACCCCATTTCCCTGCCAATTCCGCTCTCCGTCCTCAGCTGCAAAGGCGTTGGAATTCAAGTGTCTTCGCCCGAGCGCGGCTCCGGTTCTGCAAACGGCGTTGTACGGCAGGATTGGAAGCTGAGGGGCGTTGGGGTCAAAGATGTAGACGTTGCGACTCTGGGAAATCTCTGCGTGGATATTGTGCTCAGTGTTCCCCAATTGCCCCCCAAAAACCTCCAGGACCGCAAGGCATATATGGACCGCTTGTCGGCCTCGCCGCCCGATAAGGTTCGGCTTCCCGTTCTCCTTCGCCCAAATTCTTGAACTTTCATTTTCGAGTACTTCTACAGAGTTAAATTTATTTTCTCAGAGTGATGCTCTAAACGAGTTAATGCAAAATGGTGTGTAGAATTAAAATCGAACGACGGGCATATTTTTTTTCAAAGAATATTTTTTGTTGTTGCAAATGTTTCGTAACAAAGCAATTAAAGTGCTTTCAACTGTTATATTGAATCTTATTATCTCTTGTGTTTGACGAAGACTCCAGGTTATTTTGCTTAAATCGTTGAAACATATGTGACTATAAGTATATTTACGTATAGTATATTTAGTTATAGTAACATATAAATAAATTTTAAGCAATTAATCAAAAACATTAATTTACTTATTTTGCGATAATTTATAGGAATATTATTATGGTTTGTGGAGCTCATTTGTCTTAGATATTGCCTTTTTGCTGCCGCTTGTATGTTTTGTGTGAAAATTTGGTAACTTTTGTCAGCTGCTAGTTGAAAGTTTTGGCTTTTGATGACCAAAAAGTTTTGTCATTTCCTCTGTATATAAGTTACAAATGAATCTGCTTACAATGGAAATAATTAGATTGCAACGGAAAGATTACAAATTTAAATACACCAGTAAGGAAAGTATGAGGTGCTTGACTTTCTGCAGTTTGAACAGCTGGCTGAGTTTGGTTAACACTAATAATTCGTAATTTGGTTATTCTGTTGTGTGTATATAGCAATACTGGGAAGCTGGTGGTAATTGCAATATGGCTATAGCAGCAGCAAGACTAGGACTTCGTTGTGTCACAATTGGTCATGTGGGGAGTGAGGTCTATGGAAAGTTCCTCTTAGATGTGCTTCATGAAGAGGGAATTAGTATTGTTGGGATGAGTGAAGATTCAGATGTTCATGATGGTCCCAGTGCCTCTTATGAAACACTTCTTTGCTGGGTCCTAGTTGACTCTCTGCAAAGACATGGTTTTTGCAGGTAAAAAGGTTGAACTTTTGTTATTTTTCATGGTTAGGGGAAAAATCACTTTGAGCCTTTTAATTACCAATGCAATTTCAAATAGAAGTATAAACTATCAATCTTGACACATTGAGCCCTCCAACTTCCACAATTAATCAAATTGCGCCTTGAAATAAAATTTGAGTCAAAATCGTGCCACGTGGCTCATTCACAACACACGTGGCACGAGTTTGATCGTTGATCTTTTTTAGGGGTGCAAATTGATAAAATTTGGTAGTTCGTGGGCTCAATGTATCAAAGGTGGTAGTTTAGACCCTTATTTGAAATAACATTGACAGTTAGAGGGCTCAAAGTGATGTTTCCCTTTTTTTTCAAAAAAAAAAAAAAAAGAAGACGAGCTTTCTGGGTTTTGTTAAAGCTCCCTGAACATGTCCCTTTTCAGCATGTTGTATCTGAATGAGTCTATTTCCTTTGTCAGTCGAGCTGATTTTAGTAAGGAGCCTGCATTCAGTTGGTTGAGCCGGCTATCTGCGGAAGTAAAGATGGCAATCAAAAAGTCCAAGATCCTGTTCTGCAATGGTTATAGCTTTGATGAGCTTTCCCCCAACATGATTACCTCAGCACTAGAGTATGCTGTTGAGGTTGGCACGTCGGTCTTTTTTGATCCTGGACCACGTGGCAGGAGTCTTCAAAATGGAACACCTGAAGAGCAGAGAGCACTTGGCCAGTTCTTGAGGATGAGTGATGTTCTCCTTCTGACTTCTGATGAGGTTTGACTGATAACTTTTCTTAAATGTTATGGGATTACCTTGTATTTTTATGGTGTTTTTTGTGGGTTTTGTGTGTTTGCGGGTGTATCCTTTCCAGTTTCTGTTTCTGTTGTCAGGGACCTCTTGACTACCGATACAATGCAATCATAATTGTATGTGCAATTAGTGTGCCATTCTTCTCTCAAGTCTGTTAAGCCTCTCTTTGGTAGTCAACTTGTTGATCTGCCTCTTTTGGTCATCTCGCATCCATAGGGTGCTTCGAATTTGATATGCATGAGATTTTTTTTCTGTAGCCATTGGATCTGTCTTTGTGCATATCTAAATTACTTCACCTCTCTCTATGCCTGTTGTGACATACCATCCTGACCATTTTTGTTAGGCTAGGTGCATTTGAGGGGCAGGTTAAAGATTCATCACATTTTTCATAATGGATGATGGCTTGACATTCGTCTTATAATTTCTCTTTGTCTGATTCGTATATATCAAAAGTCAACCTCAGAGAGTCTGGACATTATCGCAGTAAAGTTGGGGTAGCTATGGATCCTCATCGACAACTAGTTGGGACAGATCACATATATTCTTTTTCTGCCTTTCTATTCTACCTGGAAGCATATTGTCTATAGCCTCCCTTTTTAATATTTCATCTGAGCTACTACTACCATGTTGTTAGATGTGATTATCAGAACAGTATGTTAAGTTCATACGGGAGTCATAAAAAAACATAGAAATTACTAGCTTTTGGTAAATATTAGTTCATGCTATTGCAACCACATTTTGTAGTAAGTTGGATTGACAGAGTTGGACTAGCATCTTTTCTTCTTCTTCTTCTTTTTTTAAAATTTCACATTCTGTGTGACCAGAATTTATGTGTTTTCATTTTACAAGGGTCTGAGATGCTAGTGAAATATGACCTATATTCCATTAATTGGACTTGACATGTATACCAACAGTTGGGGTGATGTATGCTGTCTGCTCTAGAGAATGAGCGGTGGGGGTGGCTCATTTGGATTTATTGTTTGGAGCACAATGAGCCAGTTTCAGAGCACACCTTATAGTGCAATTGAATTATTTATTTTCTGTATGATTTTAATCTTTCCCTAGTCTTTTTGTAAGTGGACTGGTCACACCCACAGGACATCATATTTTTTAGTAAGATACCTCATGATTGATTGAGTTCTCATTGTACATATGGACTAATTATATACATTCATGAATCTTCTGTTCTTTACAATGAGAACCAATGTACAGTTGATATATTAAGACTATAAACGTCCATTCACCTTTATGGAATTATTGCTTTCATGTTCCTGCTGAACAAAATATGATTTAGTGCAAAGAAGTTCTCTTAATTTCACAATTCCTTGTAAGTTCCTTATACGTTTTGGTAATTAGACATTCTTATTTGGATCTGCAAATGAACACAAAATTCTGGATGTGTATGGTTAATTAGATATTTTCGTCCTGATCCAATCCACTTTTGTTAATGATTCTCCTGGCATTTTTTCCTGATCCATCTGCTTATGTTAATTGATTACCAGGCTGAAGCATTAACTGGCATAGAAAGTCCGATATTAGCAGGGCAGGAGTTGCTTAAGAAAGGGCTGCGCACCAAATGGGTGATTGTTAAGATGGGTTCAAGGGGTTCAATTCTAATAACTATGTCAAGTATATCTTGTGCTCCGGCATTCAAGGTATGTTATTGTAAGCCCAATATGGTCTCTTATGATCTTGCCATTGGTTTCCCTTGAATCTGATGGATACATGATGTTATTGAAAGTTGTTTGCAACATAAAACAGTATCTAGTCTGCGTTAATAATTGCATTAAGTTCGTTCTTCGTGTTCAATCTGCGTAAAATATTTTGCATATTTCTTTCTGTTGTACTGTAGTGGAAGCTTTCATAGCGAATAATGATAAAATTGTTGGTGGTATAAACCCTGGAGTTGCACATAAGGTGAATACAGTAGTCTGCTATATTTGGTATTGAACTCATTTGCTAACTAACTAGTACTGGATTTATTTCTTACCAATAATGTAAGAAGTGCAGAACTGTCCATGCTCTTCGGATTTTTTTTTCCCTCCTTTTCCTGAGACCTTGAGGTGCATTATTCTGATCTGTCTGAATTCCTTTTCCGTCTTTCTTTCTTGCCTAATATAAACTGCAATGTGATCAGGTGAATGTCATCGACACTGTTGGGTGTGGAGACAGTTTTGTGGCTGCTATTGGATTTGGTTTCATAAACAATATGCCCATGATTAGTTCCTTAGCACTTGCAAATGCAGTGGGTGCTGCAACTGCAATGGGTTGTGGTGCAGGGAGGAATGTAGCAACCTTGGAGAAAGTAATGGAACTCATGAAGGTGGCAAACCTGAATGATGATGATAAATTTTGGAATGAGCTGCTTCCTGAAAATTTGGATACTCAGGAAATTACATTCCTCTCGAAATTTGTTGTAAATGGAAACAACAACCGGGTGAAACTTATTGCACTACAGAAGGTGATCTCTGAATTGCTGCCTAAGCTTGAATCTTCAGGTGCAGAACGAAAAGTGCTATCTTGACAGAATAGGAAACCCGGTAGCTTCTCAGCGATGGACTGGATTTGTTCCAGTACTAACTCAGTCCTCTCAGTTCTATTGGTTTGGTCACTCTCAAAATTTCATAGCCATGAAATCAGGCCTTGGGTGGGACACTAAACACACATTGGGTTTGTCTTGGAGTAATCAGGTGAGAGATTTGTTGGGTAAATCATGGTTCAAGGAGTCAGTTAGATTGGATGCACAGCTCTCGGTTTTACTTGTAAGGCAATAAACTTCTGAAATTGCAAATGTCACATTTTTGCGACCACAGAGTCTCTTTTTCACTTGGATTCAGTTAAGTTCATCAAGGGTGCTCCTAAGCCATAACATGTTTAGTGATGATTCTTATTACTCTTTATCCACCAGAACCTATCAGCTTCCACAACAACCGCCCTTACGTAATTTCATACAACAAGCCGTTTTCTGGTTTTTTTTTTTTGTTCTTTTTGTCTGGTCTTATATGCCATTCGGTGGGGTTGGGTGAATTAATTCAAACGGATAAGCTATTTATTTTCAATCTCTTCTAAATATCCTTTACATTGGACAATTTGAACTAAAGGGTAAGAAATTGGTTGTCAGTTCAGTAATAGGTGGTGAACAAATCGTGGACATCATTTGAATAACAAAGTCATTTAGAACAAATGGTGGACATTCTAAGTTGAACAAAGTCATGTGTTCGGATTTGAATTCTTGTATGATACTTGTTTTGTAATTTTTGGCTGGTAGGGAGGCCTAAACTGTAATTACTGAAGAACAACCAAGGATTACAAAAATAAATGAAAAAAGAAAGAAAAAAAAGCCTTTCCTACAGTTAATGCAGCCGGTAATACGGTTTTAAGATTAAAATATTATTATTTAGTAAGGATCCTCTAAAATTTGTAGGATATTTTTTTCGAGTGAATTTCAATGAATTTACTAACCCAAAAAGAAGAATTTCATTGAATTTAATATTTTTAACTTAAATAAAAAGATATTTAAATTTAATGGTCATTATCTTAGTATTTATCATATCTAACAAAATAGGGAGATTTTAAAATGAATCCGGTAAAGATTATACCTCTACCTGTTTAAAGAAATTAACCTTAGAAAATGGTGGAATAAAATAATAAAATAGAGATAATATATAAACGGGCGCAAGGGATCTCGTGATGACCTAAATACCCTCTGAATTGGCCCAACCCTAAGCTTTCTGAGCCCGTAATGCTCTAAAGCGGATCGCACTACCCTTTTGCCCCTGCAAATTTCTGAGTCTTCCCCCTCTCTGCCCTTCATCTTTCAGGTTTTCCCTCTTTAACCCTAGAAAAAACCCCCCCACCTCCCCATAATCCATTCTCTAAACCCCCCCTCACCCTTTTTTGTTTTTTTCTTTCGAAGTTATATTGTTTTTTTCGCACAGTTTTTCTCACCCATTTTCTTTAACCCTAATTGAACCTTTTTAGATTAACCTCTAATTAATCGGGTCATTTTCCCCCTTTTTTTTTGCAGGTTATCGTAGAGCTTGTTTCTGGGGAGGTTCCGCTGAACGTGAGTTCTTATTTCTGTGTCTAATTTTCCCCCCCTCTCCCTCTCTTTCCGAGCGAAAAATATTTTTGTTTGGTTTCCGACAAAAGTAAGGAAATGGAAAGAATTTTTTTTGTGTGTGGCTTCCTAGTGTTAAAAGTTAACTCAGAGTAAAGCCGTTTACCTACAAAAAAAAATAAAGAAGAGGGCCCTGGGGGGAACAATGTAAATTGAACCGTGGCCTAGTGGAATTTGGCTCAGTTCAATTCTGCAGTGTAACGAATAAGTTTACTTTGTACACAGAAGGTTATTACTTTGCTTTTTTTGCATTGATGTGACAATTATTAAGCTCATAGAAGGTTATCACTTTGTTTTCTTGCATTTCCACGGCAACCAAAGACACAGTCCAAATATACCATTGATGTGGCTTCTTTTGATGACTGATTTCTCCTCATGAATTTTTTATGGTTGATATTAATTCTCTACTTCTCGGTTATTTCAGCTTAGTGTTGTACAAGACTCGTGTGTTGAAGGAAAACTGGGGCCACTAGCAAAGAAAGCCAGTTGAGACTATAGTTTTAGGTAATGCTCTTGTCCTACAATTTCTGTAACCTTGTTTTGACTTTTTGCTGTATAACTTGGTTTTCTATTTGGGAGGAAAAGGAAGGATTTTGATTCACAAGTATTTGTATTATGAACAGGTCTAATGCGGAAAACACATAATAAAGCACAAAATTCTTTTGGCTGTAGGTTGAGGTTTTGATTTGATAGATAGGGCTTGTGTTTATTTGTAACCGTTAAGAGTTGCTATGGCGAACAACGACTTGATTCTGGGGCAAAATCGGGATTTATCATTGATGTCAGATGATCATTTGGCACTAGGGCATAATCACAATTTCATTATGGGTGGTCATAATTTAGGGTTTGGGCAGGCCCATGATCTTGAGATGGATTTGGGGGATAGCCATGACCGTGATCTTGTTTTAGGACAAACCCATGATCATGGACTAGCTCTGGGTTCGAAACATGAAGATGGAGTGGCTCTTCAACATACAGATGTTGCTAGTCCTGAAGAAAATGGTTTAGAGTTCGATGGGGATAAAGATTCTGAAGCTGATCAAGAACATGCTGATGTTGAGAACCATGCTAGTGAAATGGCTCTTACTGTTCAGAATCATGACTTGCGTTTATGCTATGATCAGGAATTGGCTATTGTAGAGAACCACGATCTTCATGAGAGCTTAGATCTAGCTGTGGACCAGAATCAGGAGATGGGTATTATGCTTTCCCCAGATATGACGCCCCAGGAAGTTGGTCCTCCTGTCTTGCAGTCCCGAGCCTTAGATCTGGATTCTGATCAGAAACTGACTGTTGGGCAAGAGTTCTCTGATGTCCATAGCTGCCGAAGAGCACTGAGGGATGCTGCCATTGCCCTTCGCTTTGAGATGCAGACAATCAAGTCTGACAAGACTCGGTTTACTGCCAAATGTGCAAGCGAGGGATGCCCTTGGCGAATTCATGCTGCAAAGCTTCCAGGTGTTCCTACTTTCACAATTAGGACCATCCATAAGCCGCATACCTGTGGGGGGATCACCCATCTTGGTCATCATCAAGCCACTGTCCAGTGGGTGGCAGAGTCTGTGGAACAACGACTGAGAGAAAATCCTAATTACAAACCTAAGGAGATATTAGAAGAGATTCACCGGGTCCATGGGATTGCATTGTCCTACAAGCAAGCATGGAGAGGAAGGGAGCGAATCATGGCTGCAGTACGTGGGTCATTTGAGGAAGATTATCATCTGCTACCACAGTATTGTGACCAGATCAGAAGGACTAATATAGGGAGTATCGCGGTCGTCTATGGGAATCCTGTCGACAACTGTTTCCAGCGCCTATTTATTTCCTTTAACGCATCAATTTATGGGTTTTTAAATGCCTGCCGCCCTCTTATAGGACTCGATAGGACTCCTCTGAAAAGCAAGTACCTTGGAACCTTGCTTTTTGCCACTGGTTTTGATGGAGATGGTGCTTTGTATCCCTTGGCATTTGGGGTGGTTGATGAGGAAAACGAAGATAACTGGATGTGGTTCCTCTCCGAGCTGCATAACCTGCTTGAAGTTAATGCAGAGAACATGCCAAGACTTACAATTTTGTCTGATAGGCAGAAGGGAATCGTGGATGGAGTAGAAGCGAACTTCCCAACTGCTTTTCATGGGTTTTGCATGCATCATCTTAGTGACAGTTTCCGGAAGGAATTCAACAGTGCTGTTCTCATCAACCTTCTTTGGGAGGCTGCTCATGCTCTCACCATCATTGAATTTGAAGGCAAGATCCTTGAAGTTGAGGGGATATCACAGGATGCTGCCTATTGGATTCGACGAATCCCACCTCGCTTGTGGGCCACAGCATATTTTGAGGGAACAAGGTATGGGCATCTGACAGCTAATATATCTGAACATTTGACAACTTGGGTAGTTGAAGCTTCTGGGCTACCCATAATTCAAATGATGGAATATATCCGCCGGCAGCTGATGACTTGGTTCAATGAGCGTCGTGAAGCAAGCATGCAGTGGACAAGTATACTTGTTCCTTCTGCCGAAAGGCAAGTGTCAGAGGCAATTGAGTGTGCCCATAACTACCAAGTTATCCGAGCAAATGAAGCTGAATTTGAAGTTATATCTCTTGAAGGCGCACATATAGTGGACATCCGTACCCGTTGCTGTTCATGTCATGGATGGCAGCTTTCCGGGCTGCCTTGTGCTCATGCTGTAGCAGCTCTTCTCTCTTGCAGGCAGAATGTTCACCGGTTTACTGAAAGTTGTTTCACAGTTGCAAATTACCGCAAGGCATATTCACAAACAATCCACCCAATTCCAGATAAAACCCTTTGGAAGGAGATGCCAGAGGTATTTCAAACTGATGGTAATAATGATGTTGAGGTTGTCATAAACCCTCCAAAGTCACTACGGCCCCCTGGACGGCCAAGGAAAAGACGAGTTCGGTCAGAAGATAGTGGTCGTGCAAAACGGGTTGTGCATTGTAGCCGTTGCAATCAGACTGGCCATTTTCGAACAACATGTGCAGCACCAATATAGGTAGATTCCAGCATTCAGGTTGGGCTATGACCCTTTATACTGTGCAAAGAAAATCTAGCGTTTTTTTATGCCTAGCTTTGGTTTCTAGATGCTTCAGTTGTTGAATCTTGTCTTTACTTCTATCCATAGGCTTCTTTAGATAAGAATGCAAGTTTACCTAGGCAAATATTTTCTCATTTTCATTTCATTGCTTCAGGATTAAAATATCAGCTCTTGTTTCTTTTCCTTTCTAAGCAAGGAAGATAATTCTATCAAGTGAATATAAAACCCAGACGTAGAAGGTAGGGTGAGGATCCCTACTATTACCCCCCCCCCCCCCCCCCCCCCAAATAGCCATAAACAGTTCTTCAAAGAAAAGGTGAGAAATGGCAACGTGTAGGCTGGAGACCAATAATAGAGGCAACGTGAAGGCTGTTATTAAGAATCTTAAGATATGGCAGTCCATCAAGCAGACTGCTGTGGCATGTAGAGCAAACCACAGGTTTGGATGCCACAACAGTGAGTCGAACAATGAATGACTCATCTAGAGCAGCTGCAAAGGTTTTCCACTCCAACAATCTTTGGTAAACTAGCACAGACGTGCTGAAACGTGCTTTTTGCCTCCTGTTTCTTTTCAGTTGTCTTGAATTATTGCATTGTGTCTACATAGCTGATGAGCTTGTTGATCACCGCCTCCCTCCTCTTCGTTCCCCCTTGTACTTGGCGCTTCAATGTTTTTGTTATTTTCCTACCTGTATCACATGCAGAATGTTTAAGTCAGCAGACTCGATTGAGTTTAAGTGTTTAACAGTATTCGTGCTGGATCTTTGAGTTTTGGAAATGTTTTGTGGAACTGATGATTTCTTCGACTAATCTGTATCATGACAAATGTAACCACCACAAAGTAATCTAAACGAACCAAGTCAGCTTCTTCCTCATCTATTTTTGCTTCATCAATTTGTGTGGTTTCTGCTTCTTTGTGGGAAAGAGCTGTGGGAATACAAGTACGACATTGAAAGCGCTAGGGTTCGGCTGAGCTAGAGGATCAGCTTTTTGTGAAGGATTGGGAGCAGTGAGACAGAGTGACACATCTGGCAAAGCTAAAGATAGATTCAAAGTCTCTAGCTTTGGCTTCTTATCTACAGTCGTCCTCTCAACCTCTTCCTCGACCTCTCGTTTTGAAGAATTCCCTCTGGTTTCGTTCAAATTCAAGAAATCTCTCTCTACCCATTTCTCATTTTTGCTTGGACTCTCGGAAATGGAGATTTCTCTGCCTGAGGGCAACTTTCTCGAAGGTAGTGAACAGGCTTTTACCAGTAATCTCTTTCTCGAGATGACCCAGTTTGGAATTGTCGAAGAGGCAGCTGAGAGTGAGCTCCTGGGAGCCTGAGGTGCCGGTTTTGAGAGATATGGATGTTGCTTGTAGTTTTCGGCGGCCTAATGTGTTCCATGGGTGTGAGGGCACAAGTTGTTAGACTTCGGATCATTTTTATTCGCATTTGGGTTATAAAAGTAGAGGTTTTGGCTGAACTTTGTGGGTAATTTTGGAATTGTTTTGAAACCGCATTCGAGGAAGAAGACAAAAAATTGTTGCTTCTTGTGGTTCTAAGAATTTAAGTGCAGTTGCCACTGGGGAATTTGATGGTCAATTGTGGAGTTCGAATTTGAGACGATCTTTTCTTGGAAACTATGACTATGTTTTTAAAGGGTCAAGAGCAGTTTGGTCATGGTGTCAGAGTAATGATTCTTTAGCACGTGTAAATGGGGGGAATGGTCATAATGTAGACGACGAGGGAGGTAGCGATGAGAGCTCAGGAGTTGATAGTGGTCAGTTGAATGTTTCGGGGGAAGAGCCTCACGGGGAGAAGACATGGAGGCGACTAGTGTTGATGAACTGTGGGAATTGTTGTGATGGCAACGAGGAAAAAACAGAGAATATCGGAAGCTGCAATCGCATTGCAGGGTGAAGCGGTGAATGCTTGGAATGATGTTAACTCTACCCTTGATACTATTCAGGAGCTTGTGAATGAAGTGTGTTGCCAAGGAAGCTGTTCAAAAAGCGACAATGTCTCTTACATTATCCGAGGCGAGGCTTCAGGTGGCAGTAGAGTCTTTCGAGGCTGCATAAAGAGAGACGTACCAGAGAAAGCAAATGGTACTCAGGGGGTCAGTTCGGCAAATAACAGCGAATCTGGAGATGCCTTTTCAATTCATTAGCTTTGATTCTTCAGCATCATACCACTAGCCTCTGCAAGTTTGCAACCGCTGGATTTCCAAGCGTTTACATGAATATCTTAGAACCGCGATGCTTTTCTGCCTCCTAAAATCACCAGTCTGGGCTGAGTTACACGGGAATTATATAAGTGGTCCACGTGACTGTTCCTCCTCTCTTCTTGAAGAGGACGACTTCGGTGGGAGAGATGACCAGCTTTACAACTTCTACAACAGTTAGATGGTGGAACGAAAATAGATGAGGAAGAATATGAATTAAACGGAATAGTGACGCTGACGAGGCAAAATGATGAAGTGGCCATGAATTATGTTAGATGCAGTGACGAAATATGGATGGAAGGATCATATCGTCACACGAGTATGGATTCTGTGATCAAAACGTTAAAAAAAATCTAGTAACAATTTTGTCAGCGAGATAAATCTAGTTACTAAATTGTTAATTTCTACAAAGTTGTTGGAGTTTATAAAAAAATTGTTAAGAGTTTATAAAAGATTATTGGAGTTGGTAAAAAAGTAGTTGTGAAATTAAAAAAAAAAATCATGACATCCAAATATAGGCTGATTTTCCTGGAAAAAAAAATGGGTGGAAACATTCGAGGTCAACTTATTATGTTAAAACCAACGGAATGTTAGGCAGATGGTGCGGACTTACCCCTGTATTAAGATTTTCACAGGATGCAATTACTTGTGGAGACGCTAAGCACAACCATTCCATACCGCTGCCTTGTCAACTAATTGGAGGCAGACGTAGTTTCGAATTAGAAGAAAGGTGGTTCAGAAAAGAGTGTACACCATCCTTCTGAAGATGTCAAGGCAATCTGGGTTACCACTGTAAACTGCCAATTGTAGCATAGAGATTGACAGGTTTAGCTCTTAAACCTTCAGTCCTATTAATAGTTTTATTTATTGTTCATCATTAAATAATATATCCACTGTTTGTCAAACTTGAGTAATCAACTCCTAGACTATGGAATTTTCTCGCAGCTATATCCACTGTTTGTCATATTTATATATCTATAAGGCTACAAGAATAAAATTGAAAAAGATAATTGGAGGAACAGAAAAATAATAATTATTTATACGAATATTCATATTTTTGTAGGCCCACAGCAGTCATGATCTCCTCAACCAAAAAAGAGCATGCATATTACTTAACGAGTTGAAAGTCTTGCTAGTGTCGGATGATTGGTATAAATTCAGCACAAGAGCAACAGATTACATTTAAGGGACCAACGTATGAATAGAATGAGAGAGAACGAAGCCAAAAGGGCCCAGTGCCATCGTTCTCAAAACGTACCGAGAAAATAGAAGATAAAAAAGTGACCAAATTCAGAACATCACGATATCAAGTCACCTAATACTTCAAAAGATAGAATTAGTAGAAAACTCCTTGTCATGCCAAATGCTGACCCTAAATCTAAAGAAATTACGTCCAGCTCCTCAATAGCCATAACTATTGCCATAGACCAAACCATAGTCTGAGGTAGGTGTATGGCCTGCGTGTCCGGAAGTGGACTGTGGAGACTTGTATGCAGAACCATGGGATGGATAAGCATTATAACCCTGGCCCATTGATCCCCCAGTTGGGTTCTGTGTGGAGCTTGCAGCTTCAGCCATGAAATTCTGCATCATGCATGGAGAAGGGGTTATTCCGTAAAAGAAAAAGAGAAGGGGAAGAAACAAGCGGGTGATGCTCAGTTTTGCATGGAGATCACTGAAAAAAGTACATAGAAATAGCACTGCAACCATTATATATAGATTTCAAAGACATAATTGCCTTAATTTGAATATATACATTTCCGAGTCATCAAAGAACAAATGTAACATAAAAAAAGGCGCTACGATAATAATGGACAAAACTTCATCCTAAAAAATTACATCCATTCCTACCTTACCATGAAAGTCCAAACAAATAAAGCAGAGGAATGAATACAGAACACAGCACACAAGTGAACTTCCACATTCATGCCGAATCCAAATCCAATGCCAGTGTAATTTCGAAGTACAAACAAGTGCAGATAAGAACATAAGCATCATAAAATAGAAACAAGATTGCAAATAAGCAAACAAAATGATGCCTCTTTACTGGATGAAACAAGATACAAAGGCAAAAATTGCAGACGTTTAAAATTATGGAAATCGCCTTATTTATACCTGTATCATCTGCTCAGCTGTTTGTATTTGTGAAGCTGATCCATTTATTTCAACAGTCATCTCTCCAGGCATACCCCTTGTTTCCTGTATTGCAATACTTGCTCCACTTACACGGCGTATGTAGCTTATATTCGCACCAGAAGCCCCAATTACAGTATCTGCACATGATAAAGGGATTTGTATGTGGTGTGTAACCTGCACAACAGGAGTAATCACTGTAATATGAAGAATATTCTGGGATATAATAAGTCTAGCCCCGTGCACCCTCTTTTTCTTTCTGGGTTTTACAGACAACAATACAAATTAAAAAGATCAGTTGCCACACCGGATAATTTCTGTGGTTAAAGTTGTTGCGATAATTCCCTGTTTTCAAATGTCTTCCTGAATTATTTTCACGCTACACTAAAATGCCAATTATAAGGCCGATTGAAACTTCAATGTTCATTTCCCAGCAGGAAAACCAATGAAGCAGTTTTCCAGCAAAAAGAAACTAGAAAAATATGTGTGCTACAGAAAGTGAGTTCTGAAACAAATAAGTTTTATATAGTTCTAGCTTCTAATGTCAAAACCATTGGCACGGTCACGTGGCCAAATGGACACCAGGTGTTCATTAAGGAAAAGCATGCAAACAATTTGTACTCTTCAAGTAAGACACTCAGAGTTTCAAGTACTACCAAAGATAAAAGAAGGTAATAATATCGAAGGGATTGCCCATGAAAAATTCTCACTATAAGTAGTCAAGGTCAGAGCAAGGAGAAAGCACCTTTGCTGACACTAGCTGCTGTGGCAGCCCAATCGATGAACGAACCCCCAGAGAAGTATCCCTTCCGTACATAGGAGGACCCTGATGATGCTGATTGTCCAGAGCTGACATTTCAGCAGGTGGGCAATAATTATCATACTGACGTGAAGGCTGCATATATTGAGAATTAGATGCAAAATCAGGTCCAGCACCAGCACTAATTGGAAAGCCTTGAGGATGGCCCCAGGATTGGTGTGGAGGATTCTGATTTGCTCGAACATTTGGCATTTGCATCTGACCAATAAAAAATTATATGTCAATTCAGACCCAGTATCTTTTACGAGGTAAAACAGATAGAAATAACGAAGCTCCACTTCTAAACAGATAGTAAACCAATTTTAAGCTATATGGATATTCTATCAACCCCAATAACTTTGATATACTGACAATTTATTGAAGCTCATCCTCAAATTTGACATTTTTGTCATCATGACCAAATATTAATCACGTATTCATTGCTCACATAAACCCGATCTGTGATAAATATCACATATCATTCACTACCCAAACTTCAGAAGATGAATTATCTCCACATATAAATGCGCCAAAAGTCAATTTACTGACTACCACAATAGATGGATGACTGGAAGAGATCTGATAACTCTTCCCAAAACCATCCAATAATCCTGACCCCAAGCCCATCATACACTTCTGCTGGGAAATGTAAGTTGGCCTACAAGAAATACGTTAAATTTTACATCCAGCGATTCTAGTAGCCAAAACATCTAATTCAGAAACATTTACATCACTTCCTACAGGCCTGACGGCCTGCATGATTACCATCCCTAAAACACACCAAGAAGCTACTTACCTGCATTTCAAATAATCCGATAATACTGCGGTCAACCAAGAACTTACGGAGATGACTTAAAATCAGTTCAACTGCTTTGTGCACACCAGTTGGTTCCCCTTGTATCTCAACCACACTATCATCTCGCAAAGCAAAAGTCGGCAGGTGTTCTGCAGTAGATTACTACAATGTTCAGGACACTCGAGCAGCGAAATGGAGTACCTCCTATTTTTGGCCATACAGGAAAACCAAGAGATAGAATATGTAACATTCTTCCAAATAATGCTCAGCAAGGTTACCTGCCCCAAGAACCCGAATAGTACAGTTAGAAGCATCTTGAATAGACTTTATAGTGGATCCCTGCTTCCCGATAAGGATTCCTGCCTGAGTATCTGCTACTAGAATCCTTGTTATAACTGCGCCCATAGTGCCAGATGAAGCATGAGCAGAGTCATTGTCTACAGAGACAAGTTGTTTATGAACTCTTAATAAAGCATCCATGGCAGGAGACATATCGAGTTCCAGCTCTTCCTTAGCAGACACCATGACCTTACAAAAGGAAAGAGAAACAAATAATGATGTTACAATATCAGAAAACCATGATTCTTATCCTAGGAAAGATCCAACAGTGCCTTATATAGTTACCTCTTTACCCAATACCCATTCAACTAAACAATTAGCTCCTTACAACAACAAAATTAATCATCCAAATTATAGCACATGGAAATAAATGTTCCATCAAAATGATCCCTTGGACCATCCTTGTGATTTCACATCAAACGAAAAAATGTCTCAATATTTGGAGAAACAAACCACCATAGTGCCAAGAATTTGAAAACAGTAATCAAGAAGGCGTGTCCAAGGGACTTGACGAAGACAATAAAAAAAACAGTTAAGGTAGTCCACAAATTCGAAAGGGAAAAATGCAAATGAAAAAACAAGCAAAAAGGAGAAACTTTAATTCAAAAATCACCAGCACCCATACAAAAATTTGTTCCAACCCTGTGGTCTCCTTTCCTAGCAAGCAACCAGCTCCATTATCGATTCTCAGAATTTTCACGTGGTGGGAGTGAGAAATCAAGCCCCATATTTAGATTTCACGTCTCTGTCTGCATCTATCCAAGTTCTAATTTGGTTGAACCTATACCTCGAAATGAGAGTCCCCTAAGTTATTAGTTTATGACACTCCAGTAGCAAAATTGATCAGGAGATATTTCCCATTGTAGATTTTAGTCAATGTGTTGACAAGCTATATTACACTGCTTTCATTATGTAACAGTCTCACATTGGTTAGGAAACATATAGAATAACTTTATATAAGCTTGGAGACACCTCTACTTGGCAAGCCGGTTTTCCAAGGTGTGAATCTTCAAGTCTATGTGGGTCCATTACACATTAGTTTGTTCTTATTGAAGAATCTGCAGAAATAAATTTGAGAAGCCTTTTAGTGATGTGCTAAAGTTTAACAGTGTCTGGCAAGACACCAGACGACCAGGTTCTGTAGTTACCAGATACAATGAAAGCTTCTTGACACCAAACTTGGCTCAATGTAATTCTGATTGTTAACTCAAAAAGAACTTTTCAGCAATTGTAATGCTCAGAACAGATCTCCAGCAAACTTGATCTTTGGTTCTTCTAGTTTGAAGCCACTTTGGTCACTGATTTGTTGCCTTAGATTTGCGAGAACCTGCACACATTCATTTTGGTTATTGTGACAAAAGACACTTTATCTTTCTTCACTTTTACACTTAGTCTCTATAAATTTAATTTCGCCTTCCCACTTCGTCTTATTAACTTTTACTATTTACAAGACATTAGTATCAGGGTCTATCACTTTCTTAGGTGCTGAACATATTTTACCACAGACGACACTATTTATCTGTGTTTGTTAAATTACTGAATTCAGAGAAACAGATAGTTTGTTTGACTGTGAGCGTCTGATAGCAGATAGCAGATAGCAGTGGAGTTTTGCAGCATCTGATAGATTTAATGAACAACGAGAAGCTTCATGCATCTACCCCATACAAATCAGACAAATACTATCAAAAGAATAGTTACTCTATAGTGCAGCACTGAAGACATCACTAAGGTTGAAAGAAATGATTTGTTCAGACTGGTATAACACCAGGTTGTAGAAAGCAAGATGTTCATATATGAAGGCTAAATTACTCTTTACCTTCTTCACCCACCCCTCCGAACAGAACAACAAATCACTACCATCTTATACTCAGAAAGGGAACCGACCTGTAAATCGCGATAACCTGATCCATAATTTAAAGTTTTAGTCTCAATTTAAGCCCTCCATTCAACAATCGGGCACATTAACTTGGAAGAAAAATGGCTCATGTACGTTGCATGTATACATCTTGTAATATAACCAAATTATCCTCACCAAGGGGAGTAGGCTACGCTAGTCGCCCCTTTCTACCCTTTTTGCTTAGAGGAAAAAAAACTTCATGTATACCACTTACCAGTTTTTACACAACTTACAGCCTCTCTGTCCTTGGTAACGGATTTGCAGAATGCTCTTCTATATCCAATCACTAGTTTGACAATCTCAACCTCTCTCTGTCTTTTTTTTTTTAAGTAAGATAACCTTTATTAAAAATAAAAAGGGTTTACGGTACAAGAAACTATACTGAAAACACCTAAACCAAACAAGCTAAGAAGCTAAGGAAGTCGGGATAACCCGAAAACGGAAATCCCAACACCGAGTTAACCCAAAGAAAAAGAGCTTGCAGCATACAGCCCCCTAAAGACTCCAAAGACAACGCCCTATCCTCAAAGCACCTTCTGTTCCTTTCCCTCCATAAACTCCACCAAATGCAAGAAGGGATCATCTTCCATAAACTCTCTTTGTCTTTGTTATGCAAAAGCAGGTGCCCCTCCCCCTCTTGCTCATACTCCAGAAGTCACCTGATCATTGTTTATGCAGTTTTTGCTTCAAGAAGCACCTTGCCATGGTCAAGATCTGATAAACTACCCCAGAAGGAGTGCTATCTCCTAAGCGAAGACGACAAAGACTCTCAACCAAGTTAGATATCGGGTCTGTAGGAGCTTCTCCTTGATTTCCAACACTTTTTCAACTATGGCTCTAGAATTTGCTTCCATTTTGGCAGATTTGGGTGCTCAGAAAATGATGGGCTGAGTGGTGTAAAAGTGAAAAACACAAAAAGGCATAATTTCCCTTTCCAAATGAAACCAGCACTTAAAATTGTCAGTTTAGTCAGAAGGCACAAATTGGTATCCAAATTGTGGATTAGGAAGTCAGTTTGAACAATTTGAAATTGTTGTTAAGATTGTACAATGAGCTAATAGTTTGAGAGATCAATCTTGATATCCCCTGGAATAAACATACATGAAATTAAAACCTTAAAATAGATAATGGGGACTCCCAGGAACTATTAGACAATGACTGAAGTCATGCTTTTAAAGGTACAGATGGCTCCCATTGAGAAAAAGATGGGAGACAACTGCCTTAGATAGCTTCATCACATGTGATACTGACCAATGAATATGAGAGAGATTAGTTAAATTATAGTTGATAAAAGGGGGTCAAGAAACTCCTAAGACGACGAGGGAAGTCATGGGGAAAATACATAATTAGGGAGGAATCGGAAACATTATTTTTACATACGATTAAATCAAAGGAAAGTTTAGGCATTAACAACCTCGCCGCCCCTCAAACTTAGTTGTCAAATCCTAGTTCAGTTGAGCTGAGAACTTTATCATTTACATTGCAAGAGACATGAGAACAATACAAGTTTTTGCAACAACCACAACACATTTCATCATCAAAACCATGTTAAATATGCATTCAAACCAACAGACATAAATCTCTTGCATCAAGGCTGGAAAATTTAAAGAATAACTGATGCAGACAATGAAAAGACATGCAATGTGCCAATAACGCAAGGATAAATCCCATTAGGTATAAAACTCTCGAAAAGCTACTCACTGCTCTTTCTGAGGTTCCAGGAGGACCATCAAGAATTTTAATTCGAGCCTTTGTCTCCTCAGTGATTTTCTTCACGACTTCTCCCCTGCGACCGATGATGCCACCAACCTTCTGTACAGGAACCAACATCCTGAATACATTTTCTCCAGGCCACCCAGGCCATTTTTTTCCTTCACCTCCATTTAAATCATTCTCAGACCCTTCTTTCTGCGGAGCATCAGAGTCTTCCCGTACATCAGTTGCCTCATGTTCACTAGGATTGGAGTTTCCAGGACTATCAGCTGTCTCATGTTCATTTACATTGCCACTAGGAATGGAGTTTCTGGGTACATAAGCTGTCTCGTGTTCATTTACATCACTGCTAGGATTGGAGTTTTCATGTATATCAGCTGTTTCAACATCATTTACATCTTCACTGGCCATGTAAGTGTTTCCTGCGTAAAAAAAAGCAATGGAAATTAGTTAATATCTATACCCAAAATTAAGCACGTTAAAAAATAAAGGAAAAAGTTCAGCCTATTTACAATCAGTATCTAAATTTTCATCTGGAAGAGACCAATCAGTAAAGGAAGCTAATTACTATTCATTGTAAACGAAAAATAATGCAGGAAACAAAAGCCTCCAAACTGTGAATAATTCTTCCCATCTACTCACAATTGTCCAGTACTTAGCAATTACACACTATCAAGATTATCTAACGCTAAAAGTACAAAGATTTTAGAAGTTTGCTCCTCTCCCATATTTAACAGGCAAATAAAAAAAACTCCAGGATTTAATAATCGTGGGAAAAAGAGATGATTAGTTATAGTCAGCTGCATTTTCCTTTTCCTTCAAAGGTTTACCTGGTTTCTGACTTATGTTACCAATTTTCTCCGAACCAAAGAACCAAAACAAAAAATAGAAACTAAATTAAATTCTTTTTTAATTTCCCTCCATTTTCTGGCAACCAAACGGATCCTAGTTGTCAAACGTCGAATCATATCTAAACCCTAAAAGCCGGCTACCCAGAATACTTTCCTCTACAAGAACGAAAATGATAACAACATAAATAAGATAAACAGAAACCTGAGAGCCAAAAACCCAACTTCTATAACACAAAAATTCAAGCATACAAGTAACAGCTACTGAACCATTGCATAAGAATATACACTGAGTGCTATATATGTAAATTGAGTTTGAGATAACATTCTCTTACAGAAAGATTTGTTCGTGAAACTTTGGCTGAGAGAGAGAGAGAGAGAGAGAGAGGAAATGGAGGCCGTGTGATAAGAGAGCGACCGGGTGCAAGGAGAGGCTAAGGAGCGTGTAATCTCTAATAAATTGAAGGGAAATTTAAAATCGTGTAAATTGCTCAGTACTTTCTTAGGGTACGACGTTTTCTCAATTTCGTCCTCAGGGTATGATTTTTCCCTAAAAGAAACTCTGGTGTTTGACTCTATTCCCATAAGAGTCCTGCCGTCACTTAATAGACAGAAATGCTGACCTGGCTAACAGATTACACGTGGAATGTTACATGTCACGTTTAAAAGTTTGAAAAACATATAATATGAAGCCACGTGTATTATTTGAAGGTAAGATCCGAAAAAGCCCCAAAATCCCCAAATTAAATTACGTTGCCCAAATCCAAACCCCCTCCCTCCCCCCCCCCCAAATTACTTTCCCGAACCCTAAGGACCCCAACTTCGCCAAATCCTAAGGACAGTGGCGGAACCAGGACTCACGTGGAGGGGGGCAAACTATTAAGGCGAAATAACATCTCAAATTTTTTTCCTATGTAATGCAAAATGTGTCTTAGAATTCAAATATCGAAAATTAAGGACTAAAAATATTAAAAATATTGAAATACATGTATCATACTATTTGCTGAGACTCTAAGGTGGCAATTGGATTCTACGGTTCTGCATATTCTAAAAACATTGCAAAATAGTTATGTTCTCAATAATTTCAAAGATTTCTCTCTCGATGTATACTACCATGTTATTTTGAAGCCCAAAAAAATTATCATTATTTCTCACATTATCAATGTAGGTGTGAAGTTGATGTCTAAGAATCATACGATCAGCTGTTGAGAAATCTTTTGGATAAAGCTCAGCAAGACGAAATTATTAGTACGATACAAGACATGCTATGCAAAGAAAATTATCCTTCCTCATTGAACTCTCGGACTTGTCACGGTCACGAAAAGTTAATCTTTGCCCCCAAAAGATAACAAATTCAATCTAATATCGCTATCAAACGAATGCGATAAGACTCCTCTACTTCATGCCCGTGTGCGGATAACATGTACGACACACTTTGACGTTGATTTTTGAGTGCTTCACAATTTTATTACGTACACAAGCAAACAAATTAAGAGACCCTAACTATCATAAATTATACATTTAAAAAAACTGTCAAACTCAATTAACAAATATATGTGGAGTCCTCAACTGCAATAACTTTCTCTTATACAAGTCTGATCTAGAACTTTCTGCTACATTCATCAGGCCTTAGTAAATTTCCTTCTTTCAACCATTCAGAGCTCGTCATGTGCGAATCCAAGGGTCAGAACAACTATTGGAGCAAATTAATTCTTCTCCAGCCATATTATTCTACGAGAATTCTAAGCTCATAGACATCTTTTTTGTTCTTTTATGATTCTAAGCCCAGGGGGCGGGCTGGGGTGGGCCAAGGGGCAGGCCTGGCCCGCCTAGCCACAAATACATATAAAAAAATAAAAATTACAGATTTAAGGGGTGGCAAGCGCCCCCTTGCCACCCCTTCGGTCCGCCACTGCCTAAGGAACCCAACTTCGCCGAACCCTAAGGACCCCAACTTCGCCAAACCCAAATCCCGTCGTGAAGTTCTGTGCTTCTTGGACCCATCGTCACGAACACATATTTCGTTGGTAGTGAATGTTTCTATGCTTCTTGGACTCATCGTGAAGTTCGGAGGTGTTTTGTTCGGTGCGATGGTTCATGTACGTTGCATGTATACATCCCGTAATATAACCAAATTATCCTCACCAAGGGGAGTAGACTACGTTAGTCGCCCCTTTCTGTTTGATGTCGCAAAACACCATCGCACCGAACAAAACACCTCCGAACTTCACGATGGGTCCAAGACGCACAGAAGCATCAACTACCAACGAAATATGTGTTCGGATACCTTCACGATGGGATTTGTGTTCGGCGAAGTTGGGGTCCTTAGGGTTCGGGGAAGTAATTTGGGGGGGGGGAATCGGCGAGTTTGGATTTAGGCAATGTAATTTGGGGCTTTTGGGGCTTTTTCAGGATCTCACCTTCAAATAATACACGTGGCTTCACATTATATTTTTTTCAAATTTTTAAACATGACATGTAACATTCCACGTGTAATCTGTTAGCCAGGTCAGCATTTCCATCCATTAAGTTGACGGCAGGACTCTTCTGGGAATAGGGTCAAACCTCAGGGTTTCGTTTAGGGAAAATCATACCTCCGAGAATTAAAATTTAAAATAATTAAATTCAAGGACTAAAAAATAAAATAGCGTAAAACTCAAGGACTAAAATGTCAATCTCTCATAAATTTAAGAAAATTAAATTTTTTGTCTAGTTTTTAATCTGATTTTAAAAAATTGTCTGAATTTTTAGAATTGAAAAATTCAGAGTTCAGGCTAATTTTATAAAATTACTCCATGGATCATATTTTTGTATATATTTTTGAAGTAATTAATGACGTGGCATGCCAAATTATCAATATATGATCATGTATCAGATCATATCTATCTTAAAAAATAAAAAAAACAATTCTAAAAAATCATAAATTAAATAAAAAATTCTCATCAATGTTGTGGCTGTGGAGGTGGGGGCTGCCACCTCCCTTGGTTTTTTTGGGAAGTATCCCCATTTTTTTATGGGCCTGCCGAATCCTGAAAAATGGGTTCTTGGGAAAGTGTGGTAGGGGAAGGTAGGGACTATCGCCGCCTGATAGAAGCAGAAGTCAAGGCCACCAGAGCCTATCTGCGTCGAGTGTGTCGATTGAAAGAGGAGGGGAGCCTACCAGCGCAGGATGATTTCTCGCCTTCTGACAGCGAGCGCCCTGATGCGAAGGCCTCGCCTTCCGGAAAAGCGCAGTCGGAGCCCTTCATTTTTAATTTGGGGATAGAGATGGGCGGCTCCCTCAATATCAAAATGAAGAGCCCCCCACCTCGCATGTGAATCCTTCAGATGAAGAGATTCAACACTGCATTGACAAGGAAGCTTCGCTTTCCGAAAGCGAGTTTCCTGCTCCCGATATCATTAGTTACATGACTTTTGTTTTCACAACTTTAACCCTCTAAAATTTTATCGTCATTACAAAAATTTCTCTCCTCACTTTTTCATCAACTCCAACACCATAAAATTTTAACCACCCCAAATTTTTACACAAACATCATGTAAAAATATGGCTCCCTTGGTGTGTCAAGTCATCAATTTCTTTAACTCTGCAACTTCACTAATTTGTTAAATGGAAAGTGACTCATGTTCGTAAAGGTAGTAACTATACAGCGCACCAATTGGCTCGTTGAGACTGATTTGCCTCAAGAGTTCTCTTTGAAGGTTACCCTTTGTTTCAGAGCAATTAGATACTGTCTTGGTTGGACGCGGGATTGGATCCCCTTGCTTGTCTCATGTTTGCTGTTTGAATAAAGGTCATGTTTGCTGTTTGAATAAAAGTTTTATGATCTCCTGTCCTACCAAACAAATGGATTTAGTTTTGATTTAAATTCTTATCTACCATATCTCATGTATGTTGATGGGTATGAAATTTTCAGCTCACTTGGCTGAAAAAAAAAAAACCCCAACACGCCCAAATGAGGCCAGCAAGGTAAAGTCTAAAAATAGAAAAAAAGTGGTATAAAGATGGGGAAGAGAGACCTTCTTCCCCCGCTACCGAGAGAGGTTATCCTTAAAAAAACGTTCTTTGTTACACATGACCCCTTTTGAGATTCATGAGTAAATCTCTTTCCTATACACACTCTTGACTCTATTTTTTCACAAGATACTGACTTGAGCATCGGAGGTTGCCATTCGTTCTCTCTCTTGTCTTACAAGTTCGGGATTAAAGGCAGTCCATTGCTCAATCAATTGGGTCAGAAAAATTTGACCCGATCATACGTGTATAAAGTATGATCTTTCCATCACAGCTCCTGCATAAAAGTATCGGGTTTCAGTGTTAAACTTCCGTTGAAGAATCAAAGCTATGTTAAACAGTAATGTCAAGGTTGCAGCCTCACAGTGCAGAACTACCAATTGAAACGGTGTTTGCAGTAATTCTCTTTTCAAAGTATAACTAAACAATAACTCGCTTATTTACTGACAGAATTAATTAATCCAATCTTCCTTAACATGTGGTCGCAATTTCTCCTCGACAATATATATGTTTTTGACACTCCATGAACTGATCGATGCTGTCACAAGGATATCTAACCCAGCACTGGAAACTGCAAGTCCTTGTTGGCCGTCTTTTTGTCTGCAAAAGGTGGGATTCACCAAGCCATATGAAACTCCAAGTCTCCCAATTAGGTTGGCACGAGGTTGAATTTCGTAGGGAAGGTGAAATGTGAAGTCAAAGTTAGGCCATCAAGTTGATATATAGCGAAGTCAAATGTCTCAGCAGTATGCACACAAAAAATTACACGTCTCGGCATTATATATGTAATTGATTGTAAAGTCAGCAGATGCTGCAAAGTCTTCTCTTTTGGCGTGCGTTTCTTTGATTTATCTTGGTTAATTAGCAGCTGTCCGTTCATAGAATTTGTTGATTAATGTTGCCATTCTTATCCTCAAGCTTCCACTTTAATCAATAACTTTGTTTGAAGTCTGCGGAAATAAGCAATAAAAAGACATTGAAAATCTCAACGCCCACCAAATCCTAGAATTAGGATTTTAGAGCCCTGTCCCAGTACAGAGAGACGAACAACAGCTTTGAAAACTAAGAAATTAGATAGTGGTAATATCGAAGCAGCTTAGTATGACTTCGTTGATACGGTGTTTCCAAAAGGTGATACATTTTGTTATATAGAGAGTTAAAGACTGCAAGCCATTTAATTTGAATCAGAATCAGAATAAAACCATGCAGGTTTTGAAATCCTCCCATCAAAGTGGCAAATTCTGTGCATATATCTCACACTTCCCTTATAGTATTCCAGTAGTCCTTGCCCTTGCTCCAAGATAAAGGACCAAGACGAAGCTGCGGAGCAACTAACAAGGCAAAGTTTCTTGGTCTACTGGCTGCAGAGAAAGTAATACTAATTGGACAATAACTGTTGTATTCAAAGTTCGAAACCTCAGTTTTTGTTTGTAATTGACAGGATATATGTTCCCAAAAGACGAGGACAAGTAAGGCAGGCCCTATTCTCTTGAAAATGCTAAGCAGAGAAACGTGTATACTATCACATTTGTCTCCATATATGTCATGTGTTGTTTTCCTCAGCCTGATCAAGCACCCGCGGTAAACAAGAGGCAATGCACTTCCAGAATGGCGATCCCTTCAATTATTAGTTGTTCATTAGGCGTTCCTATCTGGTCAGAATTTTTAGTGAATTCTTTGACATCGGGGATGTTAAAATAAAATAAAAGAGATAAAAACGATTTAGACCGAGAGAGATAGAGAAGAGAAGTGAGACACAAGATTTAAGTGGTTTGGTCCATAGACCTACATCCATTGTGGGAAGGTCCAATTGAGCAGATGTGAGTACCACTGGTGTAAGGATGAGATTACAGAGAGACTTTATTTATAAGCCTATGATTAATGGTTCAAGAGAATAACTCTAATAGGGGAGGAGAAAAACATGGTAGATTCATGGTTCAAGAGAATTCATTTAAGTCCAAAATAGACACCCCGAAGTAAAAGATTTCTTTGATTTGAATTATATCCATGCGGTACGCGTCCCTTCCAACTCCACTGTCATGCGCTTTGTTCCAAGATTTTTCTTTCTTATATGAAACTAATAAAACCCCACTTCTGAACAATTTCAATGGTTAATATTGTTTCTAGATGGTCGATGTTTATTGCGTTCGTCTTGAAATCATATGGTCGATGACCAGGGCTCTACAGGGCTTAGGGACCTCACCCCTGAAAACGCACTTTGTTTTAGTAGAGTTTTTAAATTTTTTGTTGAAAACTATGACAGGTACGCCATTCCTCCATAGAAAGTGTTTTCAATTATACGCCTCTACAACAACGAAAAAAGAGAAAAAAAGAACACTTTTTGAGGTGAACATGCTTGCAATGTGGAAACAGAATGCTATTCGAAAAGGTTCTTTGACTTTTTGGGCTAATTGTTAGCACAATATCTTTAATTTGCATTGAGGTCATGATTCCTTTAGCTTTTTTGTGTGTAGTCTGATAGGTGATAGATTTATCTATTATTGCTTGGAAGTAATATCATAAGAACTTTATTCTGCCAGCATTTCCAAACAGCATAGGGCCCAGAACGCTCATTTTGACTAGAATTTTGCAAACGAAAACTTCTTCTGTTTGGTTTATTCGAGGTCTGCTGTGTCTATTGATTGAACACCAGCAGGAAGTAGTCTTCTACTTTCCCTTAAACCTCTATTCTTTGGTGTTGGTAAGATTCCATATCATGTTTCCTGAACTCAATTATTTGAAGCTGTCATATAAAGGCTATGCTGCATTTATGCTTAAAGATATGGGGGAGATTAAATTTTCTCCAAAACAAGCTCTCTGATAGCATTGGAACGCGTTTTTTTCTAAGCAAAAAAAATCCGTAGGACTGAACCATCGTCAAGTCAGGCGGAAGCCCCTTCCACCAAAACCTGGAAACATCCACATGGTGTGGGTACCACCAGCATTGGAATGCGTTTTTTATTTGTTCATATGTTACTTTTGCAAATATTGATGTTCTGCTGCTATATATATCTGTGAACTCGTCACGATAAATATTTGCTTCGACCATGATATATTTGTTACTTGTCATCGAGTCCAATATTAATTCATGCAATCTTTAACTCAGAGCTTCATGGATATTGAATGTATGCAGCAAGGTACGTAGTAGCAGCTGTATCAATCATAGAGAAGTTAGTATATAGCAGCTTAATAATAGAGAACCTGCAATTTGCCGTTAATGTGTGGACTCCAATGGCAACAATAATAGTACTGAACCATTATTATTATTATTTTGATACATTGTCTAATACAGATATGCCTATAATAAGGTGTTATTACCTACACCAATTATTTCTTCGGCGTTGGACTGCTATATATAAATTAGGGCGTTAAAATATTAACGGGAATTTAAGACTAGACATTGCCAAAATTTAACGCTACCTACATGCAGTTGCTAGGAATTTGCTGTAAAAGTGTACAGAGTAGGTGTCTTGGCAGTCTGGCAGAAAAATGGTCAAGAAAGAATTAGTATGTGAATAAGCACACACATATATAGTAACTTTTCATTTCACTCTTCTTTTTAAATTAACAGGCCAACCAAGTGTTGATTAAGCTTCGAACTTAAGCTTGGCATCGCAGCCCTCATATGCCATCATTGATGAATTGTTCTCCCCCTTCCACCTCCCCTTTACCGTAGTGGCAAGCAAAAGACATATCCTTTACTTGAGAGCTGAGAACAAGCACAAGGTCAAGATCCTTGAAAAGAAGTAAGACCTAAAAACTAATCTCCTCCACTAATGAAAGCTCTCTTCGACTGGTGCAGTACTCCACAGAGAATATATTGTGCATGAACATATTAAAAGGAAAAACTACCTGGAAAATAGGGGATATGAGCTGGTTATGGTTGAATGCAAGTTTTTGCCATTCAAGAAAAACTATAGACTAAGAGATTTGTTTCATGAATATAATATCTCCCTCCTAAGTTGGTAGACTCCTCTATTTGAAAACGCAGAGTAACCTTAAGCTTTTTTTTTTTTTGCTAAGTAAACAGAGTAACCTTAATCAATTGTTGAAATCTATGTTGTCCTTGATACCTTAAATTTAGTACTAGGGTGTCAACATGCATAAGAGAGCTGTTCAGACATATACTCGATGTTGGCTTATTGGAGGAGCCAGGTATTTGGGGTTGACCTTATTTGTATAACTAAGAGAACAGCCATAGGATATAAACGAATTGATTATTTCGCATATCAGTAATTATCTTAATTATTCAAACCAAAGCAAAAGTGTATGCTGGATATTGTAATCTGGGGTTTCCCATAAACTATGTCCCTATGTGTGAAAAGCAAGTCAGGGATAGTGTGGAAAGTGGACTCTATGTCATGTGGCCCAAGAAAGAATTTTCTCTCGTCCTTGCGTATATAAGGACCCCATGAAAAATAATACACGGCCATATCAAGAACTCTCTGCTCTCTCTCTCTCTCTCTCTCTCACACACACACACACACAAGAAAAGTTGAGGGGAATGTCGTCTGGTTCGAGATCATTCATGCAAGCTCATTAAGCTACAGTTTGAATGATTTCGGACCAGGCTTCATTCCCCTCAACACAAAGAACTCCTCTCAGCGTACGTAATGTGCACCAGGTCCGGCTCCATTTGTCATGAAGAACTATTGTTTCTTCGTTACGAGCGACTAGTAATTCTTATCGTCAACAGCTATCGACCTCCGACCTTTAGTCCTCTCCGATTCTAATTTTTAGCCAAAAACTAGCTCGCGGCCAGAACTGAGAAATCAGCGCAGGCATGCTAGACAGAAGGGAACACCAGGTGGGTAATATTTAATCAAATTTTTATCTCTTTCCATGCGTTTCGCCTAATGTATTGACAAAAGAAAAAAGTTGTTGTAGTGTGAAAATCCGACTCTTAAGATTTTGGTCTTCCTTTACCTTTTGATTTGTTTATTCTATATATTGGGAATTGGATAGTTGATTTTACATTGCGGGCTTTGCTTGCTGAGAGAACAAAAGGATATTAGTTGGAATGGGTTAGAGGTTCGATCAAGAGAGAGAGAGATTTGAATCCTTTTCCAAATTCATCATTACAAAACCTTTATCCATGCCAAACTGTTTTCACAGAGTGGTTCAAATATTAACTCTTGTGGGTCAACTTACCTGAGAAAACTAAAATGACCATATTAATGACTACCTGGTACCTTCGCAGCTCATAATTTCAGGTGGGTCAGTTTTTATGGAGGTTGTCGTATGTCAGAGGAACTATAGCTCTAAGCCATACACACGTGTACACCGAAATAAGAATATGACTAGCCAAGAAGGTCTTGTCTGCTTATAGGCTACCTAGCTCTGCTGTGATTACTTTTCCATGCAATAATTCTGGCTTTTATAACTGTCTAAGATTAAAGTTACCATACTAGACTTCTTCTTCGAGTTCATCTCCTTCAATTCCTCTTCGATTCATTATAAAGCTCAATAAGAAATATTAACATCTTCTAATTCACTAGTCTAGCTTTGTTAATCATGTGCATTACGGCACACCCAGTACCGTTACCACATAAAAGAGTATTCGTGGAAGATCTCTAATCACTGCCAAACACTTACCGCTGATTCTTTCTATGGAAAAACTAGTGCATATTTTGCTATACGTGTGTAAGCAGATTTGGTGTTGCTGCAGTACTAAGCCGTCAGCTTCCTCGATATTATAGCTAGCTAGTTTTCTTTTTTTTTTTTTTAATCAAAACTACTACTACTTTTATTGATAGAAACATAAACAAACTAAGGGGGATCAGTCCCAGCATAGATCCAAATAAGATCAGGAAAATGCTCATGTACATCGGGGTAGCCTCCAGACATAATCTTAGAGGCAGCCCATCGAGCAAGGTGGTGCGCTTCCTCATTAGCACCGCGTTTAACAAAACTAAAAATAACAGAATCAAAAGAACTAAGACTGACAAACATTTCTCCAAGCCTCCCATAGCTGCGCCAATTCAGTCTCTCTGGATAACGACGAATAGCATGAATCGCCCCAATGGAATCACCCTCCACAATAATTTTCTTAACTCCACATCGATGAGCTTCTTCAATACCCAATTGTGCCGCCCATATTTCTCCCTCTTCCGGGTCATTCACTGAAATCTGATGTACACACGCCCCAACCACACTGCCACTATAGTCTTTAATCACTGCTGCTCCAACTGCAAAATTATCTCTACAAGCCACATCAAAATTTAGCTTAAAAGTTCCAAAAGGTGGAGGAGACCATCGTGGGGATAATAAAGTATTCTTCTTATGTGCCCATGCCGACAGATGATCCCAAGACACTTTTTGGATTTTACAAATCAACTTCATCACATCCAGGGAAGCACCACAATGAGTAATTTGATTCCTAGACCACCATAAAAGGTCCCAAGCCACCAATGCATAAATCTGGAAATGATGATGGGCTTCAGGAGGTAGTTCTGAAAGATGTGCAGGTTCTATAATATATTGAAGCCAAGAAGAAATCGGTAGGTGCTGAAATGCTCTAATATCCAAAGCCCAAGGTGACATGCTCCATATCATACGGCTCACAAAACACTTTAACAACAGATGTTGAATCGTTTCAACTTCCACCCCACAGAAAATACAGCATACTTCCTCCATACTCCCACTGTCAACTCTTTCTGCAACTTTTCCTTTGGTTGGAATCACATCCCACAAAAGCTTCCAAAGAGCAGTTTTCAATCTTTCATGAATCTTCATTTTCCATAATTTCTTCCACCAAATTCCAACAACTGGAGATATAACAGGTTCCTTTCTTCTAACAATCTCGCTATAAATAGATTTCACTGAGAAACGACCATTTTTCTCATGACTCCACACCAAGCAATCACTACGAGAAGGAACATGAAGATGAATTTTAGTGATTTCAGTCGCATGGGATGGAGCGAACACCGACCATAGCAGATTACGATTCCATTGCCCGCTGTCCTGATCAATGAGGTCAACCACACGTGAGACTTCCACTTGGTTAGAAGAAATAGCATTTGGAGAAGGTTTAAACCCCGGTATAGAAGGTACCCATGGATCCTCCCAGACTAAAATATTTTCACCATCACCAACCATATGACAAACACCTTCCTGCACATAATCTCTCCATTTCAACACACTCTTCCAAACCCAAGAAGCTTGCAGGTTACTCGCCACCTCCCATAAAGAAGAATGTTGTAGATATTTTCCCCTAACAAGTTGAGTCCAAAGACTAGTCTGGTTAGATGCTAATGTCCAAACCAGTTTAGAGATCATTGCTTTGTTAATATCAGTCGTAGCTCTAAACCCCATTCCTCCAACACCTTTCGGAATACAAATAGAACTCCAAGACTTGAGAGATAAATTCCGAGTCTTTTCTGGTTTATAGCCCCACCAAAAATTCTTAAGAGCCCTATCAATTTCATTACACCAAGTCGCAGGCATAGAGAAGAAACTCAAAGAATAAGCCAATAACGGGGTTGCTACACTACGAATCAACATACCCCTTCCTGCTTGTGATAATAATTTTGCTTTCCATCCATTGAGTTTAGAGAAAAGCCGCTCTTTCAAATCAGACATAGCCAAATATTTAGATCGTGGGTACATCAATGGTAATCCAAGGTGCTTAGCCTTAGCTGGCATCTTCCGCAAATTCAGCAAATCACATATAAGTAAAATAGCTGGACCTGAAAAGTTTTTGCTAAAATGAATAGAAGACTTACTCCTGTTAATCTTCTGCCCCGACCAACCCATATACTTCTCCAAACACTGATCAATAGCTTGAGCATCTTGGATCTGAGCTTTAGAAAATAGAAGGAGGTCATCCGCAAAGAGTAGATGTGTTATGACTGGGGCTTGTCTTCCTATTTTTATCCCCCTGATACGTCCAGCAGCTTCATCCCTCAACAAAAGTCGAGATAATATTTCTGAGCATAATAGAAACAACAACGGCGAAATCGGATCTCCTTGTCGAAGACCCCGAGAAGGACAAAAGTGACCGAAAGGACTACCGTTGATAAGAACCGAGAAACTTGAAGTTGATAAGCATTGGTTAATCCAGTTAATCCACTTCGGGTGAAAGCCGAATTGCTGCAGAATAATAAGAATGAAAGACCATTCTACTCTGTCATATGCCTTTTCCATGTCAGCTTTAATTGCCATCCATCCCCCTTTACCACGTTTGTGATTCATTCCATTAAACACTTCAGCCGCCACAATGTAGTTGTCTTGAAGTAATCTTCCCGGAACAAAAGCCAATTGAAATGGTGATATAAGCTTGGGAAGAACCGATTTTAATCTATCAGTTAAAATCTTTGAGATCAATTTGTACACAACGTTGCACAAACTGATAGGCCTGAACTGTCCCACCCGAGATGGATTGTCAACTTTCGGGATCAAAACAAGATTGGTATGATTAATCTCCTTTAACATGCAACCGTGGATAAAAAAATCCTGAACTGTGGCTATCACATCTGCCCCAACCAGCTCCCAAAAATGTGTGAAGAAAAACACAGTCATACCATCAGGACCCGGCGCCTTATCTGGATGCATGTTCTTCAAGACATCCCAAATCTCCCTACTATCCGGAACCCGAATAAGACATTCATTTTCTTCCACAGTAATAGTCTCACTTACTAAATTCTCCAAATCCAAAGGAATAACAGGATTATCCGAACAATATAAGGAAGAATAAAAATTCACCAATTCATTACCTATAGTGTTTCGGCCAGAGATCCATTCCCCACTACTATTCTTCAATTCTGCAATTTGATTCCGACATCTTCGAATCACCGTAGAAGCATGAAAGAATTTGGTATTTAAATCACTCATAGCTAACCAATCAACACGAGATTTTTGTTTCCACAAAAGTTCTTCTCTACGAAGTTGTTCATCCAATTCCATAATCAGATTTTTCTCCACCCACAAACTATGATCTGTAGGTTCTGCTTCCTGACATTTACATAATTGACTTTTTACAGCTAGTAGTGATTCATGGATATTCCCAAACACTGACCAATTCCACTGCCTCAATGCTTTTCGGACTGCCCGAATCTTGTAGAAAAGTATCCGAGCTGGAGACCCAGCCCGAGATTGACGCCATGTATCAGCCACAATACCAAAGCAGGATTCCTCCCGAACCCAGAATTTCTCAAACTTAAATCCCTTAGCCACAGTAGCTTCCGACCCATAGAGAGAAAGGATAAGTGGAACATGATCAGAGTTTGTAACCGAATAGTGTTTCACCCCTGCATTCGGGAATTGAGTACGCCATTGGACATTAGCGATACTCCTATCTAACCGTTCTCGAATACATGCCAAACCCGACCTCCCATTAGTCCATGTAAAGTTTCTTCCTGCAAAACCCAAATCCACAAAACTCCAACACTCCATAAAATGCCTCATCCCACGGGAAGAAGAACCAGTTACCATTCGACCTCCTCTCTTTTCATTCTGCCCCAATACTTCATTGAAATCACCAGTACATACCCAAGGCTGATCACTAGAGCTACCAAAATTTGCCAATTTTGCCCAGAAATTTTCCTTATCTTTCCAATACGGTGGACCATAAACAAATGAGCAGAGGAAGTCATTTTTCTCAGCACCAGACCGAATCAAGAAGTGAAATATATTACTGGATAAACTCAAAATATCGAATTGCAACCCAAGGCGCCAACAAAAAGCAAGACCCCCCTTGCACCCCACTGGAGGAACTGAAACAAAATTAGAGAAACCTAACCTACGCAAGATTACATCAAGGCGATCATCTTTTATTTTTGTCTCCATCAGAAAGAGACCCCACGGATCTACTTCTCTCACTAGTAGTCGTAAGGCTCTTGATGCCGCGGGTCTTCCCAGACCCCGGCAATTCCATGAAATTAAACTCATGGTTGGGTTGGGGGCAGATATAGGCCCGCCGCCCCAGCCACATTAAGACTAACCTCATTTGCTCCCACGGTATCCACTCCATCAGCACCCATGCCCTCCGTCTTCTTTTTTGAGACATACTTCTTTTTCTTTCTATCTCCCACCTTGTCCGCAACCCCTTTAGTAAACATCAACGCCAGTGGTTCCTCAGTAGTAGAGATCAGAGGAGGAGAGTGGTCTCTGGATTTTTTCACGAAGCCATATGAGGAGAATTCGTCATACTCGCACCGTTTTTGCTTCACAGGCACATTCATAGGACACCCAATAGGAAACTGGCCACTAGTAGCCTGTACAAGCCCATTTTCACATTCTAGCCCATCGTATGTTTTTTCATTCAAAGGGGACACATCAGTCGGCCTAATGCTATCATTACGTAACCTCAAAGATCCATTTACTAGGCCCACTGTCTCAAGCCCAAAACGCTCGGTTGGCTGACTAGGACACACCAAATTCTGAAGGCCACCAGAAGATGCCCCACGATACTGTTTCACCTCCCCTTTTTTGCTTGTCGTGCCCCGCCCACTCTCCACGATCAATTGTCCACGCTTCATTCCTTCAATTTTAGAAACATAACTGTTCTGATCACCATGACCAACTGCCCATTGTCCCGACCACCGTGAGCCTTCATAGACGCCTCCACTAATTCCTGCAACACCAGAAACTCCCCCACCCTGACCCACATTTCTCTGCTCCAGCCTCTGTCTATACGGCAAAAAAGGCTCCAATTCCTCCACCGGTATACGGCCTCTCATCTCCTCACCCAACGCAAACTGATAAGGGTGTTCAACCTCTATACATGTTCCCATAGTGTGAGTTATTCGGCCACAGATGAGGCATAAATTCGATAACCTCTCATACTTGAAAGATATCCAAACTGGATTTTGGTCATGTCGTAACAAGGAAAAACCCGGGTGGAGAGGAACCTCTAAGTCAAAATGAACTTTAACCCTCAGGTAGGGTTTGTTTAAATCTACTTGATCAACCTTATCAACAATTCCCAACTTGCTCCCCAGTAACAAAGCATTTTCTTCATCAAGGCGTTCCAGAGGGAGTCCATGGATTTGCACCCAAAAATGGGCCAACGATAACTCAACTTCACCAATAGTTTCCCCGCATCGCCAATCTTTCAACAACATCAAGTACCCTTTAAAATTCCAGGGGCCTAATCGCATCACTCTCTCTTTATCTTCCAGGGTCTGGAATGAAAAGAGGAATTTGTTAGGACCTGCATCCTCTATGCCCAGATTTGTGGCAAACCTCCAGCCAGTCTTAATGAGAGGAAAAATCACTGGTTTCGGAATAATCTTCCTAGACGCCAGCCGACCCACCAGCGTAAGGGCCTCAACATCCTTTGCTCGGTCAGTGTTTACCTTCATCAACCCAGATACATCTTCCCATGAAAGGTTACGTGTACGCTCCATCAGCTCATCCATCTCGGTCATGGGTTGCTTGGATTTGCTCATTTTTTTCGCTCCCGACAATACTTCTTTCCACCCACGCAGCACCAGCCAACACCTTAATTCCAAAAGGCCAACCGTAGAGAAACCACTAGGAACGGAAGGCAGATAACCCAAATAGAATGTAGAAACGTTGATGATAAGAAATTGTAGAAATAGGGACAAATCAATCTCAGCCGGTAGAAAAAGTCCGGATAGCAGCGGGGAAATGGTGATTGTGTATTGGGAAATATAGGGGGCATGCGTCAGAAAGTTAAAGTATTTGGACGTTGTAGCAGAATAAATTCCACCGTCAAAGGCCAAATAATGTAGGGGCTGTGCAGGTATCGGGAGGAGAAATGGGATTGTCGTGTATCGTGAGGGTAGGGGTAGGGGTAGGTAGAGTTGATCTTGTGTTGCGTGATTGTGGGATTACTGAAATTGTATAGAGTTCTTCCGTCAAAATGGGCTCCAATTTTCGTGGTTGAATTTTTAGCATGTGGTTTAAACCATGCTCAGAATCGACTTCATCATTCACATTGTACAATTAAGAACTATTAGCAGTAAGAGAGAATAAGATAAACTACTCCATCATTGTATCGAGATATGTGGCAATTTTTATTTTTATTTTTTTAGTAATTAAGGAAGAAATTCTATTGCACTCGACTTTTGTGCATCAGGTTCAGACGGATCTAGCTAAGAGACATGGAAAATTTGAAAAAACTGTGTTTAAACTGCACACTAAGTATACCAATTCAAAGAGAAATGCATGCAACATGCATTAACTACACATTTATTTCTGTAGATCCAGCTTGGATCTTCTTGAACCCTTAATAAAAATATTGAAGTAAAAACGAAAGGACTACGCACTTCTAAAATCTTAAAATCCTAAGATAGAAAGCAAAGACACTATGCTTAATCATTGCCATTTCAGTTTGTTGGTTGTCCTGATCTATATAAGAGATAAGCTGCAGTTGTTGTTCGAATAGAAGCATATGCAGTCGTCATAGACATGCCCAATCCAATCCACCCATATATTTGTTAATAGTAATGACACAATCCAACACTCTCAATCACAGTCGGATTCTACAAGTGCTAACAAAGGCAAGCTTCTGCAGTCAAACGATCCAAATATGAACTATTCTTGAACTATTCTTGAAATCTTTTGACTCTTCCCTACACATGTTGTTGCTTTCACCGTTCATCGTGGAGGGCGTCGTTCTGGAGCTCATGATGTCTCTTCCCTTACTCCCTCCCCTCGTCCTGTTTGTCAAATCTGTGGCAAAACAGGTCATGTTGCGGTCGTTTGTTGGGATCGTTATATTCCCTCTGATCCCCAAGCCCATCTTGTTGAGGCCTTCACCTCTTGTACACTTCAAGAAAATTCTGATTCTGCTTGGTACACTGATAGTCGTGCCTCCTCTCACATGACCAGTAACGCTGCTCATCTTGAGGTTTCCACTCCCTACACTGGTTCAGACAAGGTCGTTGTTGGCAATGGGGATACACTTGCTATCACCAACACTGGTTCTTTTTCTCACTCTTCTCATTTTGGCTCTCTTTCCTTTTTAGATGTTCTTGTTGTTCCTCAAATTACTAAGAATCTCATTTCGATTAGCAAATTAACTGATGATAATAATTGTTCTGTTATTTTTACTTCCTCTGGCTTCACTATACAGGATCTTCAAACAGGCAAGATATTGGGCACGGGCAAACGGGCTAATGGCCTCTATGTTCTTGACCATGGCCACCAAGCTTTTCTTGCCTCTCTTCACAATAAAAGTCTACGGGCTTCCTTTACTTTATGACATGCCCATTTAGGGCATTCCTCTTCTCGCATTATTGATATGTTAAATAAGCACGAAGTTATCTCTGTTACCGGTCCTTCTCCTTCATCCCTTTGTAATGGATGTCGATAGGGTAAGAGTCATCGACTTTCTTTTTCTCTTAATGAAAAACGCAGTAACTTTCCTCTACAACTTATACATTGTGATTTATGGGGTCCTTCTCCCATAAGCTCATTTTCTGGTTATCGTTTTTATGTGATATTTGTTGATGATTATTCACGTTTTACTTGGTTTTACCCCCTTCGTAATAAATCTGATTTTTTTGATGTGTTTATTACCTTTCAAAAAATGGTTGAAAATCAATTTTCCAGGTCCATTAAAGTGTTCCAGTGTGATGGAGGTGCTGAATTTACTAACCACGGATTTAAGCGTCATTTAACCAGTTGTGGGATTTTACAACGCATTTCATGCCCATATACACCTGCTCAAATTGGGCGTGTCGAGTGCAAACATCGCCATGTCACAGAAATGGGTCTTACCCTTTTATTTCACTCTCAGGCCCCCTCATCTTTATGGGTAGAAGCTTTTTCCACTGCCACTTACATCATCAATCGACTCCCTACTCTCGTGCTCAATCATGTGTCTCCCTATGAGGTTCTTTATCATGCGCCTCCCTCATATTCCATTCTTCGTCCCTTTGGTTGTCTTTGTTATCCGTATTTACGTGATTACATGCCTCACAAATTATCTCCTAAATCTATTCCATGTGTCTTTGTTGGCTATAGTTCTCTCCATAAGGGCTTTTGCTGCCTTGATAGGCTCACACACCGGCTTTACATATCTCGCCATGCTTTATTTGATGAATTTAATTTCCCCTTTGCAGGAACTTCTGCCACATCACCTCACACACTTTCGGACTCAGTTTCCTTTTTTGATAACTTATCTATTACGCCTGGTAGTCTCTCTGTTTCCTCTTCTGCAGGTCCTATTCCATCACAACCTTCCACCGCTCCCCTACCTTGTTTGCCTTGTGCTGTTGCGCCCCCGATATTGTTGCCACCTCTTCCCACTACGGTTCTTGCACCATCGAACCCCGCTCCTGAGTCTTTTGCCGCTCCGTTTTCTGCTCCAGTTATGGATTGTTCCTCCTCAATTGCTCCTTCTGCTCCACAATCCACCTCCAATCATCATCCAATGGTCACTCGCGCCAAAGCTGAGATTTTTAAACACAAAGCCTATCATGCTATTCCACACTTACCATCCACGCCGCTATTTCACTCTTTGATGGCCCTTCGCGAACCTCAAGGATTTAAATCGGCTTCCCATCATCCTGAATGGATGGCCGCCATGCATGATGAAATCCAGGCTCTTCATCTCAACCATACTTAGTCTCTTGTTCCTCTACCTATGCATAAGAACGTTATGGGCTGCCGTTGGATTTTTAAAACTAAACTTCTCTCTGATGGCACTGTTGAGCGCTACAAGGCGCGTCTTGTAGCCAAAGGCTACACTCAACTTCCATACCAAGACTTTGATGCCACCTTTAGTCCTGTCGTTAAGCCTGCTACCGTTCGGCTTATTCTCTCTCTTGCTATTACTTCTGGTTAGTCTGTTGGTCTATTCGCCAAATGGACGTCAAAAATGTCTTTCTTCATGGCTCTCACTGAAGAAGTCTACATGGAGCAGCCTCCTGGCTTCATTGATCCTCAATTACCTGGACATGTTTGTCGCCTTCATAAGGCCATCTACGGGCTTAAGCAAGCCCCTCGTGCATGGTTTCAACGCTTCAGTCTCTTCTTGCTCACGTATGGTTTTCAGTGTAGCCATGCTGATTCCTCTTCACTTGTCTTCTCAAGGCCTGAAGGTATTATCTACCTTCTCCTCTATGCGGATGATATTGTTCTTACCGGCAACAGCCCCACTTTGCTCCGAAATTTTGTCGATCGCCTCAGTCATGAATTCGCTATGAAAGATCTCGGGCCCTTGCACTATTTTTTGGGCATTGAAGTTCAGCACACTTCCTCCGGACTTTTTCTGAGCCAAACCAAATATGCCTTAGATTTATTAGAACGCTCTGGTATGGTTGATTGCAAACCCGTGGCCACCCCTATGGTTGTTGGTCAACGCCTTTCCGCCGAGGCTCCTCCTTTTTCTAATCCTACTCTCTATTGATCTCTTGTTGGGCCCTTCAATATTTGGTCATCACAAGACCTGACCTTGCTCATAGCATCAATATTGTTTGTCAATTTCTTCATGCTCCTACTGATACTCACTTTCAAGCTGTAAAACGCCTCATGCGTTACATCAAGGGTACTCTTCACCTTGGTCTCACTATTTCCTCCACCAGTTCTCACACCCTCTCTGCCTTCTCTGACTCTGACTGGGTAGGGTGTCCTGATACTCGTCGTTCCACTTCCGGGTTTGCTTTTTTCCTTGGTCGCAATCTCATTTCATGGAGTGTTAAAAAGCAACCCACTGTCTCTCGTTCTAGTGCTGAATCAGAGTACCGATCCCTCGCTCACACTGCTGTTGAGGTTACATGGCTCACTCATTTACTTAAGGGTCTCCATCGTCCCATTCCTCTTCCTGCTACCGTCTTCTGTGATAACAAAAGTGCCATATTTATGTCTGGCAATCCTGTCTCCCACGCTCGCTCCAAGCACATTGCGCTGGACTATCACTATGTTCGTGAGCAAGTCGCTGCTGGTTCTTTACGTGTCCACTTTGTTCCTTCTAATATGCAGATTGCCGATATATTTACTAAAAGTCTCAACCGCTCCCAGTTTTGTCTCTTAAGATCAAAGCTCACCTTGTCTCATGCTCCTACGGTTCGCTTGAGGGGAGATAATAGTAATGACACAATCCAACACTCTCAATCACAGTCGGATTCTACAAGTGCTAACAAAGGCAAGCTTCTGCAGTCAAACGATCCAAATATGGCCAGAGTCTAACGTTCACATTTTTCATTATTACGTTGATTTATATTTCCTTGTAAACCATTGTTGATTTATCTTTCCTTGTAAACCATTATGACCGTTGTAACCCTTTCTATATATACGAATCTTATATCCCACGCTACACTTAAGTCGGGAAGAATTCAATTATTATTTTGTCCTTTCAAATATTATCATATTTCATGTTCCCTTACCAGTGACCTCAATTCAGTTCCAAATTTTATTAACCTGCCACAAATCTCTCTCTCTCTCGTGTTGCAGACTTTGTAGAAGTATCTGGAATTCAAAGGTAACAGTTCACATTCAAGATTATTAGACTTGTCAAAGACTCAAAAGGGGAGAAAATAAGAGAGAGCAGTCACCAGGTACTGCAATAAAGGGCGATTCCAAAATCATAAAAACCTACATAAAAGTCGTCTTCCGTTGCATACAAAAAGTGATGAATGGATTATCATATAATTTGCTACTTTTTGACTCACCCACCAAATATCATACTTAGAAAAAGTATTCCACAACTAACATGAAAATCCATTCAAAGATAGATTTTGTTGGGCATCACAATCAAAAGTCCTTGCCATAAAGCTAGACCAATGTGGTCTGATTCACCTTCCTAACATTTTAACATTCCAAATAATCCCTTTGATTGCTTATGGAACTGTTATTAATTCAATCATTTAGGTCTGCTTTAATTAGTACCTCCTCTGTCCTTTTCTATGAACTGTGCTTTCTAGAAGAGAAACAGAGACAATGGCATTGTCATGTTAGTCGATGGCTGGCCATCTTGCCAAGAGGTTGCTAAATGCTAATTTTACTTTTTTTGTTTTTTGTTTTTCTTCTTTCTTCTATGTAGTTGATAAATAGTGATCAAGGACTGAGGTAATAACTCCACTTGATAAATCTGTTTTTTTCTTTTAAGAAAGACGACACGGCACGTTCGAAATTTATTGTTAAAACCTCACTTGTGACGGTAGTACTGTGATAACAGTCAAACTTAACCGACTATCGTCGCATTTGAGCTTTCCAAATTGACTTGTCCATAACTAGGAGCCATTGTATCCCATTCTCATGTTCAAATCAGCGTCCCAATTACAGCTCACTTCAATCCATACTCCATAAAACTAGGAACCAAAAAATAATAAAAGAATAGAGAGCAAGCTTAGGTTGCGAATTTAAGGTGGGCTATCCCCAGGATCTGCCAAATGTGGATTGTGGGGTCTAAGATGTGTGGGCTCTGATCAAGACCCGCATCACCCGTAGTCATATTGGAACAACTTTAAATCCTAAAAGTCTATGAAATGCTTTCAACCCAAACATCAGTCATCAGTGGAGAGGGAGTGCTGTAAGACGGAGAGAGGATTGAGTCCTATAGGTAGTAGGTAGTTTGGTAAACTAGTATAGGCTTAACATGCCCTTTGAAGGTTTTGTCCACTCTCTTTTCGTTACCAAAGTCATCTGTATTTCTGAGTGCAAATTTACTTGTATCTGCGTGGATGTTTGCTTCTGCAGTGTCTAAATATTCGCATTCCACTTTTGGCTGTGGAGAAGGCAGGACGACAAAAGGGTATTAAGTGCTTATTCCTCTCCATTTTAGTGCTGGTATAATTTTTATGACTACTTCAACATCAGCCACTCTAGCACCGATCATGTCTGTTGAAGTATTCTCTGTGTCACCTACTAAGGGTGAAAACCGACTCGCTCAACTCGGTTTGAACTCCTCGCCGACCACTAAACTGAGGAGGTCGGTTTCTTCAAATGAAGGACCGACAAACCACCTGATCGAGACTCTCATACGCCTACTAAAGTCGACTCACGGTGCCTTTAGTCGGTTATGAAAATCGTGTCTCTTGCTTCTCTCTAAGATCTCATGCGCCTTGCCTTCACAGGCGGAACCAAGTCATTGTCTCCGCCTAAAATAATTTTTTACATGTATTTTATTTTTTTTATAAATAGGTTGGTCTAGGCCCGCCATGGCTGTGCCCAGGACCCAGGCTAAATGAAGCTTCCTCTAATCTAAATAAATAAGTTGTTCAGTCCAAACTAGACTTTTAATTTTTAGCCCAAACCCACAGACATTGTACAACCAAAAAAATTTAAAATAGCACGTTGCACACTGTTTTATTTTTCTCACTCTCAGGCCTCAGAATCATGCATTTGATCTCTCAGCTCTCTATCTCTCCTATTTTCTTTACACGCTGCTGAAGCCAAAAATACACCATTTCATTTGTTAAGCTTCTATAATTCTATTTGTGCCTCTCTCAGCTTCTATAATTATAGAATTATTGCATTTTAATTTTTCACCATCATCTTTCTTTTTTTCAATGTCTAGGAATAATTGCAGGTTCTCTCTTTAATTTTAGATGGTTCAGTATACTTGATTGATTTAGCTATATATCTTAGATAGTTAATAATTTGGGAGAAATTATTTGATTATTATGTGAGAACTGATTCCATTGCGTTTTGTTTTGAGTTTTTGTTTCAATGTTAAGGTAGTCTTTCCATATATAAATAGTGGCTTCTTATATCAAAGTCATTAATTGAAACACAAATATTTATTTTGGTCAACGTCTAAGAATAAGTCCTACTTTTAATTTTTTTAAGGCCAATTTTATAATATCATTGATAGAAAAAGTTAATTACAAAAGATTTCATCACAAACAACTTAAAATATGCCACAGATCTATAAATTCGTTTAATTTGTATGAATTTTGTTTTGTTTAGATAATGGAAAGGTTTTTCATAAAAAAAACCACGAAGCGTAGAATCGTCTAATACTTCTAATGTAGCTACTAGTTCTGAAATGGATACTAGTTTGGAAAGACCTCGTATTGAGTTTAGTCCAGATGATATTATTGATGACTCGGGGTTACGTAAATCTATTAAAGAATATAATGCTAGGATTATTGATCAAGTTCGTAGGGAGTACTTGATCAAAGGTCATTGTCAATCGCATAGCCATAATTTTCCCAGAAAGAAATATGAGAGCGATATGAGGGGTTTTAGGGCGGCATGGTTCAAAAAATATTCGTGGTTGGAATATAGTGTATCAAAGGATGCCACATATTGCTTGTGGTGTTATTTGTTTAGGTGATCTAGAGGGGCAAGGTCCGGGGGAAAATGTATTTACTTCTGTGGGATTTAACACTTGGAAAAATGCAGTGAAGATTTTTAGTGAGCATGTTGGTACACATGATAGTGCTCACAATCAAGTGAAGATTTCATGGTCATGATGAGTCCGATGGTTAATTGACAAAGGACAATTTTCTTAAACTTTTGGAATGATATGGTAACCTTGTTGAACAGGTTGCTAAGACAATTAAGAGTAATACTCCTGGAAACAACCAAATGACTTCTCCAAAAACTCAGAAAGAATTGATGAATGCTTGTACAGCGGAGACAATTTTCAGAAGATGCAGAAACGTAGGATCCAATTGTCCACTCTCAGTCGTAGTACATAGTACGATATGTGCATTTCAATATTTTTAATTTTTAATTTTTTATATTGTAATTCTAAGACAGTTTTTAGCATGACATATGAAAAAAATTAGTCATTTCACTTTAAAAGTTCGTCATGATTGGCTTATAATCCTGGTTCCGCCACCGCTTGCCTTTGATCTTTGAAATTTTTGAAGTAATCTAACTCCTTGTAGTGACGTTCTTGGGGAAGTTTTTCAGTCAATTTGGGCGACAAAGGCAAGCAATCGATCTTGAAGAGATAGAGGCAAGCAGATTGTGAGGCGACTAGGTTTGCAAAAAGCGGAGTAGAAGGGGCTCGAGGAGTGATAGGGCTAAGGAAAGATGGGTGAGAGAAAGGTCAAAAGACCTAAGCGAAAGTGTGAGATGGCACAGTTGGGTAAAAAAAAATCCACGTTGTATTATTTCTATAATGTGTCGGGGTCGGGTCGGTTTCGGTGGGCCGAAGTCCAAAAATCGATAGGGTAACCCACCCTATCGGTTTCAAGAAAATTTGGGTCAATCGCCGAACCGGCCCAACTAGAGACCATCTGAGGCTGGCTGGCAACCCAAAGACAGTTACCACCACCACACTGCTACTCCAAAACTAGTCTTTACCATGAGCGATACCTCTAGGAGCCACAGGAATAAAACTTACTCAATCACGTATTCCCTGCATGAATACATTTTAGTATATTTAAGTTCAGACCTTTCTTAAGCCGTAACAAAACAACCCCACCATCATCATTCCAACGAAAATATACCCCAGGCCCTATTCTCAAGTTATCTCCTCTCTTCCATTGCCCAATACAGTACAAAACGCAACCATTACAATGTCATGATTCGGGAAAAAGTTATCCGCATCCATACAATACCCCAAAAGAAACCTGTCAAAGATACAACCGGCTCTTCAGTAAATCACTTACAAAACAATCCTCGATGTACAAGTCATATAGGACTTAGCAACATATAACTTCTCACAAGCCAGCCACCAGGTAGAATACAAAATACCTTCACAGTACAAAGGGTCGCGATTTCTACCACTCAAAATACATTTACGCACTTGACTACGATAACAAGTCCATTATCTTACCAAAGGATAATTACTGCCAAAACTCAAAGCTAAAGAATGTTCTTTGGAGACTCCCTTCATGAACTGCAATTGATTCAGTGAACAGCTCTGCTTAGAGCAGCTGAAATTTGAACTTACATATAAGGTAAAAGGCAAACAATGGAAAATACCTGACATTTCAGGTGTGTTACATATCTTGGAGCATAAGATGCTCAAACCATTCTCAATGTAAAATACTTGTTCTCTTACACGATTTACCCATCATGGACTAAAAGTTGCCAGATGCTCAGACCATTCCACATATCCCTTGTATGTGTTCGGAACTGTCTAATCCTGCAAATCTTGCATCTGATGCAAAGTCAGAAGTCCATTAGCATGGCTAGGAAAGAAAAACTACTTTATCGCTCACTAAAAGAAACCTTGTATAGGAAAGAAAATTTTTAAATTAAAGATCTACAAACCGTGTATTGGGCTCGCCAAGTAGATGTCACAACAAGCTTGGAATTTCAAAGGAAGCTGCAATGCATAAACATGGAATCTCAAATACGATTGTCAGTTCATTTGACAATCATGCCTTGGACATCCCTGGGTAGGAAGCTTCAGGAGGATCAATGGCTTATGGCTTCTCTATCCAAATTGTTTTTTCATCGGTAAACCAAGGGTAATATTGAAAGCAATTTTGTGAAGCAGTGACACTTAGAGATCATGGATAGACTAATTTCCACCCAAACAAACAACACTAAATCATTATCAATGCAATCTTCTTAATTTAGGGTAGTCCTACATACATTGCAGAAATAACCGCATCCAACTTTGCTCCTCCATATCATGAATTTGATCAGCCCCCACAAGAATTCCACCAGGCTGACCAGACCATTCAATCAGAACTGGCTGTTTGGACATTGGCAGCAGACCTAGACCTTTCGTAAATTCTACCTAGAGTGGACCAGTTCCCCCGCATACTATTTGGCACTAGTATTGGTAAGTAAAACTCATTAGTAAAAATTCATCATCTCATCTTCCAGCCTTTTGGGTAGGAAATATTGGTAACAAATCCAGCAATTCACGATACTTTTCATTCTTAGAAAGCAAAGCTACTACTATGGAGACTGTGGAGGCATCCGGTGACACATTTTTCTCCAACATCTTGTGAAGAAGTTCAACCACTTTCGGTGCCTCATTATTCTTGGAGAAACCATTCATAAGTGCATTATATGTGAATACATTTGGCACACAACCATCCTTTTCCATTTCTAAGAACAAATCATTTGCTTTTTCCAAATATCTTTGCTTAGAAAGCCCATAAATTATGATAGAATATGTAACAACAGTTGGCACCAGGCCTTTACGGGACAATCCCTGGAATAGATCCCAAGCGACTTCAAGCTTCCCTGCTTTGCACAACCCATCAAGGAGGCTATTGTGAATTTCAATATCCAGTTCAGCTTTGCAATTTTCTACACTCTTAAACAATTCCATCGCCTCTGGAAGACGATCATTCTTGCAGAGCCCATCCAAGAATATCTTATATGAAGAATAATTTGGTACCAGATCATGAACTTGCATCTCACCAAATAGCTTCTGTGCATCCTCAACCTTACCTGCCTTGAAAAGACCAGTTAACAATGTGTTACACGTTACAATTGTTGGCCTAACTCCCTTTTGAATCATTTTCCTATAATAATTCATAGCTTCCTCCATCTTCCGACTCTTGCAACATCCATTGATCAACACATTGTAGCTTACCACATCAGGTTCATGCCCTTTCCTTGCCATAGAATAGAACAACTTCTTCACATCATCAAGCCTACCCACCAAACAGAACCCATCCATCAATGTGTTATAAGTAAAGGTGTCAGGATCCTCGCCTCTTTGAATCATCAATTCGAACAACCCATTTGCTTCTTTAATCTTCCCCTCCTTGCAAAGCGCATCTATCAACACATTAAATGTCACTACGTTAGGCTGGACACCTCGATCCACCATGTCATTAAACAAACTTTTAGCCTCCTCCCATTTACCCTCACCACAGAGACCATGCATTAGAGAGCTACAAACAACAACGTCCGGAAATATCTCCCTATTCTTCATTTCTAAGAAAAGTTCTTTTGCCTTGTCCACTGAACCATCTTTACAAAGCCCATCAATAATAGTACCATACCATACTACATTAGGCTTACACTCGGCACCAACCCGACCACTCACCATTTCTTCGTGTAACTTAAGCGCAACATTTGTATTCCCAGTTCGACACAACCCATTAATCAAAGTTGCATATGTAACCACATTTGGCCTACAACCCAGCTTGACCATTTTTTTAAACAACCCCACTGCCTCACCAATCCTATCCTCCTTGCACAACCCCTTGATCAAAGATGTATAAGTCACAGTGTTCGGACTACAACCCAACCTCAGAATACTTCCCATAACAGCAAAACCGTCCGAGACCCGATTCACATTACAAAAGCAATTAAGTAAAATGTTCAGAGTAAAAAAATCAGACAGCAAGCCAGTCGAATGCATTTTCTTGCAAAGTGAAATCACACTTGAATAATGCTTTTTCCTAGAAAGCGCACCAAGTAAAAGGTTGAATGATGACATAGGTGGAGTTGGTCGCAAGCAATGCATGTAATCAAAAAAGCGCAACGCTTCATTGGGAATGAAATTACCGGACTTACAGTTTATTTTCAAGAATTTTTCGAGCTGGGTTTTGATAGGAACATCGGGAAGTGGGTTTCCGGATACAATTTCGGGGGTTGAAGTCTTCGGTCGATGAGGGTTTGAATTCTTCTGCGAAGGTTCGGAATTTGAAGTGGCAGGTCCGTTAGGGCGGGTGAATAAAGTAGAAAGTTTACCTTTTGTAGCGTTTCTTGAAGAAGACGATAATGATAAAAGAGCACAACCAGAAGCAGCAGCAGTAGAAGAAGGAGGCTGAGTTCTGAAAACCATCTGGAGAGAATTGAGGTATCGTTCGGTCTGAATGGCGCTTGTAATCTATGGCTTAAATGAATCAAGTTGTACGAAGCTCTAACCCGACTCATATCTCGAAGGAGGACCCGACTTCCGTGGGCCCCGAAGGATATTGTCACAATAACGACGTCGTTATCTACTTACATGGCGAATAGCGAGAGCTAGGAGAATCAGTCTACAGTCTACCCGTCAAACACAAAACAGTAAACCTCACTAGTTATACGTGTGACCACGTGATCTCAATCTCATGCAGAATTTCTGAACCCACCTCACTTTTTTTCTGTACCTCCAAACAAATATAACGAATTACGTGCAGCTACAGAGCCCCCGTAATAGGGAAAAAAATATTCTAAAGGAGAATTCGCATCTCATCACTTTTCCTGGGTTTCAAAGAGACATGCAGAAAGGTAACGTTCAAAGAACAAATCTTGACAGCATATATTATGTTTTTCCAACAATAATTCAGCAAACAACGTAATAGTTCCATTCCTCACGCGTCATTTTTGCTTTAGATTACAGCAGCAAACCCACCTTCACACAGATCTTGGTAGCCTCTTCGATTGGTTTGATCATTGCCGCGGCAATGCGTCTTCGTTTCCGGAAGCTAAGAAATCGCAAATTTGTTCCGCTCCTGAGGTTATCGGACTCCGGGCGCGTTCAAAAGTTGGAAAAGTTTTCCTCATATGTAGGTGGGTTTGTGATCTCATTGTTATCCAAAGAAATATCAAACTTGTGAAGCATCTAACTATACAACATCGCACGGGATGTGATACTCTTGAGATCGAGCAAACGCGCGAATAAACATTTCCGCAAACATTAGAATATGGCTAATCTTGATGCAATTGTTTCTGTCCCATATCTGCAGCTAGGCAAATGGGATTCAGAGATAAGACAGAATGTCCAAGGCTATGCAAGTTAGCTTCTGATTATATTAGGAAATCTGAAAGTTGTGAGGAAGATATTTATACATTCTTTTCAAGCGAACAGGACGCTGATTCACTCTTCGTGAAGCTTGTTGAGGAGTTTGAGAGATGCATTCTTAGTTACTTTGCATTCCATTGGAGCAATACTGATCTTATGATTAGTCAGGTAGCCAAGATCTAATTGCTCAAGAAAATATCAAGTTGTGATAATTTTTACTCATAAAATGCAACAGTAAAGTTCTCTTCTTATGCAGTGTTTTCTCACTATACTACACAATTCCAGGTGTTGAGTTCTGATGCTGACCCCAAAAGGAAGTTCAAGCGCATTGTCATGGCAGCAACAAGGTGGCCATCACTTGACCAATGCTACTTTCATTAATTTCTACATGACTGTAAAGGAAATGTGAATAACAGAACATGGAAACAAGATATATATTATGCATGAGAGGGTTTCTCATATTCTACCATCTCCATCATTTCTCAAACAAATTGTAGGTAGCATAGGAACACAAAGTAAGGATGAAGTTAATACTATCGAGTGGAACATAGAAGAAACTAAAGACAAAGTCAGGTGATCATAGATTTCCCCCAAAACTGCTGCTTCGCCATCTTAAATACACATCCCCTTCTTTCTAGCCACTGCCTTTCTTTTAAGGAGAAAATTGCCCTGCAAAGCGTGATGAACCAATATGGTAAAAATCATCATCACAGGGAAGCAATCAAGGAGCACATGTAGCACATGTAAATGGCAGAAGATTTTTACCAATGAATTCTGGATCTACGATGTAACCCGAAAAGAGCCCCAAAAAAATGTTGGAAGGGGCTAAGTATTACTTTCCAATTATCATCTTTGTTGTAAGAACATGATTTTCTGCAGAAATAGATTACCCAAACTTTCTTGTTTTCCCTTTTTCCCCCTTCTTCTTGATGTAGGGAGCAGAGATTTCAGAGGGTAACAAAGAATCTGAAGGTGGCTAGAGTGTTCACCACATTAGTAGAGGAGCTAAAAGCAATGAGAATGATAATGACTGACGACTCGCAATGCACTGAGGTGATGGCTCCAGTGGCACACAGCGATAGGAGTCCAGTCCTCCTCCTGATGGGTGGTGGGATGGGAGCTGGGAAGACCACTGTGCTTCAGGACATTCTCAAAGAGTATGAAAAATACTCTTTAACATTTTATATCATCATCATTAGACTTGTCTTCAATCCTGCAAGAAGTGAAAAATCTATATCTCAAACAAGTCACCCTCGACATGTAATTCTTTCTGTTAAGCATTTGCTGTCTTTTTATAAGCCTGTCTTTAAGTTCTGAACTCTTCCATTTTATTTAAGTTAAAACGTCAACGGAAAAGAAGAAAGAACTTGCCAACAAAACGGATATCCATTCTTTTTCCTGGTGGTTTGAGCAAAATGGATATGTAATACAATTATTAAGAGTGTAGTAGCAAAGTATAATACAAATTAAGAGAGTCCAACACTCAGGGTTATGCTGGATGGTGTTCTGAAAAGAGGGGTCTGCTTGGAATAATAGGTTACTTAAGGTGACTACCGGATAAAATTCAAGAGTTCAAAAGGTTTTCTAGTTCTGTGATTGAATATTGAAGACACGAGATGACGGAATAATAGAGAAGTCACTAACAGGAAGTGTTCTTTTTTCTTTTCCCTTCCTAGTAAACCATCAAAGGATAGTTCCTTATTTCAGTCCTCCAGCCATTATTCAAATTATTACCTATATCTCTATTTTGGTATGTGACCTTAAAGGTGATGCTATTTAGTTTGTGGAAAGCAATATAATAGGCAAACAGGAGCTAATGTTGATTTATGGTGGAACAGACCATTCTGGGTGGGAGCAGCAGGGAATGCAGTAATAATTGAGGCAGATGCCTTCAAAGAATCAGATGTCATCTATAGGGCCCTTAGTTCCAGAGGTCATGGAGACATGCTCCAAACTGCTGAACTGGTAAGAATGTCAGAAACACTTCCCCCCCCCCCCCCGGCCGCCAGCCAACAACCTAGCCCATATAGGTTGACACACGTGACACAGCATCTAACCTGAGGACCATGATAAGAAGCTGGCTCTTCGATGCCTTCATAGGTTACTCATCTGCACTGGAAGTTGATCACTTCCATCACTCTTTGACCAATAAACTCACACGACCGCATGATCTTTAAATAGTCACTTCCCTTTATCATACTTACGAATGTACTCTTCAATTTCCCTTCACCGCCTCACACATGATGGTGAACTTCTTTTACTTCTCATCAGCAAGTTTTGAATCTAAGATCTATCCAAACCTCGTGGCATCCTTTTACCACCTAAACCAAGGCCAAGGCACATCCAAATCCTTTACTTGTAGTCTCGCTTTTCCTCGCTGTCTGAACCATTTAGCAACACTTGTGAAGTAAACCAAACCAAAAAATGATCCATATCGGCTACATCAACGATTTCATAATACTTCAAACGCTACTCAAAACATTGATCACAGTACATCCTAGCGTGAATTCCATTGTATGACCTGACAAATCTTGGTTGGAATAGGTTCACCAATCATCTACTGATGCAGCATCATCCCTCCTGGTAACAGCACTTAATGAAGGGCGGGATGTGATCATGGACGGGACCCTGTCTTGGCAACCATTTGTTGTGCAGACAGTAACAATGGCCAGAAATGTTCACCGTCACCGCTATCGTATGGGTGCTGGTTACAGGGTAAATCAAGATGGAAGTGAAACAGAAAACTACTGGGAACGAACAGAAGACAAAGAACTAGAGAAAGTTGGTGGAAAAAAGAGAAAACCATATAGGATAGAGCTTGTTGGAGTTGTATGTGATGCTTATATAGCTGTTGTAAGAGGCATAAGGTATACTACAAATACATTTTGGCCTAATATTATCGATTTTTTATTTTTCCAACAAATTTTTTTTCTCTTGATGTATTTGACTTGTCAAAGGGGTTTTCTGTTTTTTAACAGGAGAGCGACCATGTGTAGAAGAGCTGTAAGAGTAAATTCACAATTGAAATCCCACAAGAGATTTGCAAATACATTTCCAACATACTGCCAACTGGTTGACAATGCCAGGCTATACTGCACCAATGCTTTGGAAGGCCCACCTAAGGTACATCCGTAATACCTTTTTTCCCTTTTTGTAGCAGCAAGAACCTTACTTCTCAGATGATCAACCGGAACTCGGACTAAAACACAGGCCTTTTACATGCGGAATTAAACTTAAACAATGTAGACTCAATTGTTTATGATTGTTTTACTTAATAAAAGCTCTGGGTTATATAGTTAGACAAAGTTAAAGTTTCTTATATGGACATTCAGGATTATACCTTTTAGCAGAGGGTTTTAGAACCATTACACGATCTTGAACAAGTCATACTGACATAATTGTTGTTGTGAAGTTGATAGGATGGAAGGACAGAGACAAGACATTGCTGGTTGATCCAGATGAAATTGATTGCTTAAAAAGGGTAGGCAGGTTGAATGAAAATGCGAAGTCCATAAATGACCTTTATGAGCACCCTAGCCCAGCTTGCGAACCTGCAATTTGGAAAGACATTGTATTATCACCTTCAAGATTGAATATTCAACAGGAGCTGAAGTATTGTATCCAAAGGATTGAGAGAAGGAAATGAAGAAATCAACGGAGCAGTGCCAGAACAGTTGAAATTTCTTCAGAAACTGGAGATGGAGAAAGTATCAAACATTCCATATCTGCAAGCAAGGAATATTAATCTACATTGTATAAGGTAGATGAGACTATATATGGAGTTCCACATAAAGAGAAATATCAGTGAAGATTTTGAAAACTGATAATTCAGCAACATGGTTATTGATCAAGGGGTGACTCAAATAATGAAAATATATGTATAATCCAAACTAAGGTAAAAGGTTTCCAAAGCTCAGAAATCAAGAACCATCCTATTAATGGATTATTTAGGAAAGTTTGTCAACAATGACCATGGGCAGTGAGAACCTGGAATCCAGTAAAACATGCTCAAAGAAAACATGTAGAGAAATAAATATAATAGCCCTAGACTTGCCACTTCCTTTGGGGGGGGGGTGTTTATTGCACTCACTGCTGTTGAGAACTAATTCTTCTTGATAGTTATTAAGTAGATACAGAAAGGATGCCCGAGATGCTCCAAAGTCAATGACCATAGTATATGACTTCCACCATCACCTCCCATCCCCTCATCCCCTCCTCTTTATCCCAAGCTGTGAAAATTTCCTTCTCTTGTTTTGTTTAGCTTCACTTCAGAGGCTATAAAGCTGTAAGAACTGCTTCTCCCTACATGTTTGGACAATTATTTTGGATTTGGCATTGGTTTTACTAGTCTCTCATGATTTTTGTTTTCCGATACCAATGTGCTGTATGCCAACAGACCTGTCTGTGGGTTTTCCTTGTTATTCGCTTTCTCCTCTTCCATTTCTCTGCCTAGATAAAGAGGAAGAACTTCAAGCAGACAAGCAGTTTCACTTATCCCAATTAATTATTTTTTGGTTTCAAGTACCACTTTTAGGCCTTCACAAATCATCATGCAACAGCTACCCAAAGCATTTTTCACACCAAGTTTTGGTGACATAGGACATAAGTTTAGAAAAAGAATTTCCCCAGTTTGTTCACTATACATTTGACGCGTCCACTAACAAGGTCATGAATTTTAACACCTATGAAAGCATGAAAGAACCCGTATCGTGGTCAGAAAGAGTTGAGATTAGGGATTCGTTTGAGGGTCCTTTATTTGAAACATAGAGCCTGACTAATTACAAATATGAACCTCATTAAATAAAATATCTCTATGATTGTATATTAAAGAGTCAATGAAATTTCACTAAGTTAATGTCACTGGGTATAACTTTCTGCCCGTTTGCAATGTAAAATTTCACAAAAATTTTACACCCTCTCACAATAAAATATTACAATATAATCTCTCCCTCTCCCATCAAATCATAACTTTTCACTACAAAAAATATAAAAAAAATTACCTCTCTTCACTTTTTCACTAAACCCAATACCTAAAATTTTAACAACACTAAAATTTTACAACACAAACCCACCCTGAAGACTCTTCAGCATATTCTTCTTCTGTTGGAGGGTAGAACAAAGAGCATGTTGACCATTTCAACTGCTATGGGTGCCTGCATTATTGAAATGTGTGGTCGGTGCCTTCATGGAATGCTCTGATCTTCAATGTTTTCTGAGACTTAAAACTACACTTCCAAGAGAAAAAATGTTGGCATATTAACAATGAATAGAAGAAATGGAAAAGTGTACGTGGCAAATCCTCTGTGACTGATAACTCTCACCACTGTACAACTAGTTGATTGGGTTTGGCTTTATGGTAACAAAATTTGCAATTCTGGAACAACTCCATTTTGTCAAGAAGAATGTCTTGACTAAGGAATTTATCCAATGCCGCCTAAAACTGCAAACTGCTTCTGATAAGACAGCAGACTAAATGCAGACTTTTCTAGACAAGTAATCTTTCAGTTTGGGGTGGAGGGGAGGGGGGGGGGCAAATCTAGTACGCAGGTGGTTTATAAGAGACACTCAGAGAGAGAGAGAGAGCTCACTCCTAGTTCGACAAGTCCAATGATCCATCATAGAGAGGACAGAAAATCAGCCAGGGTGGTCTTTCTTTTGAGATTGATCATGTGTATAGAGAGGCTAATTCTGTAGCAGATATTTTGGAGAAGTCAGGGCAGCAGGAATGGAGCAACAATTTTGGAAAGTTAGGGATATGCCGAAAAAAGTTGTTGGTTCTTAGAAATTAGATATTAATTTGCGCAAATAAGTCTTTGTTTTGGGTGGTGGTTTTAGATTGTTTTTGCTTGGTTTTTGGTGTTTTGATTCATGTAGCCGACCAAGTATTATTGTTACCATAGCATTCTTCTGCCACAAGTGAGGCCATCTAATAAATTATGGACGCACCGTCATCCTTTCTTTAAAAAAAAACACCATCCACCCAGAAAATACTCTGAGAAAGAAGCATCAACCTAGTTAGGGCTTGAACTTACTTGGAGCTAGGTGCCCTTCAAATGTCCTAGCAGCAGTTCTGGTCCAAATGCACCACATTAGGCATAACAGATGTAATCCAAAATCTCAAACACACGAGAGAAAAGTTCCAAGGTGATCAAACAACGAAGAACAAGGCAGCCACTATCTAACCACTTACCTTAGGAATACAAAACCAATCCACCGTATGTTTTCAATTCCTGAGATTGTTTTCAAAGTCGAAGATACAAAAAACCACTTTTGATGGTACAGGAGTACTTTTGTCTGCCAAATCTTTTCAAGGAAAACCAGCATATCCCCCTCTAAGGTATAGACATTTGCATATGCATCTACCCAGGGGTAGAGCAGAACTTTTCACTTGGGGAGGGGGGACAGGAGGGTTAAAAAAAGAACCAAATTGTTGGAATAAAGCTTAAAGCTTACATGAATAAGAAAAAAGTTCCAAACAAATTATTTATGTATTAATTAATAAGTACTAACAACTAAAAGGAGCACTAAGGAATATATTTGGACAACTTGCACATAAATGTACAGATAAAAAACCAATGACCCTAACATAGGCACCAAATGATGTTGTAGAGTATATAAACCATTGTAGCTGGGGCTACTCTTTTAAAATAGCTATAGTAATTTGCACAGTTTCTTTTCTTTCTAGGATGAATTCTTCTTCTTAAGAAAACCAAGTATACTTCTAAATAAACCAAGTTCCAAGTAATTTTCCAACAATACCCACAAATAGAATCCCCCAGCATCAAGCAGAAGAAGAGAAGGAATAATTTAGGTAAATTTTTTATCTTATGCAAAATATAACACATCTGACATTATTACCTCCTAATTTCTCCTGGTGCAGAGTCCTAATAGCTTCTAGAACTCCAGCTGTGCCCTTCTCTAAAGTTCAACTACCACAGCAGTTGGGCATGAATTCAGTTGGCCTTTATGATAATTCAATTACCACGGCAGTTGGAGCATGGACTGGCAGACTAGCACAAAGGCATCAAATTAATGACTTCATTATGCCTTCTGTTATAAGAGGAGCTTTGTAGAAATTTCTGAATATAATATAAGAATAATGTTTGTTATTTTACTGAAATGTAACCATGCGAAAAACCTAGGAATTGTTACCAAATGTGCAACTTACACAGGCAAACAAATGATAGAACGTTTACCTTTTTCATGAGATGGACATTATGCATTCAATGGTACAGCAAATGTGAATAACTCTTTCAGATATCTAAGATAATCCAACAGCTATTGAGAAAAAACAAGTGCCCCTTGGGATGTTGTCCTTATAAACTAATAAAGGCTAGGGCAAGTCAAACAATCTTGAACTGTTACCACCAACAGCACACCACTTCCAGTATATGATCAGATTATGGAGTATCTGGAAGATGAGAATATGGGAAGAGGGCAACCAATTTAGATGCACAACGTTAACCTAAATCTTCATTAAATATTCTTTGAGAATTTGAAAGAAACATACATTAAACTCTTGCAAACTACCTCATATTTAATCATCTCTGGTAAAAGATCCATGTTAATTTTCTTTCCTTCCCTTTTTGGGTGGTCAAAGGAGGGAAAAATTTGTTTTGCTAAGCAAAGACCATGTAGTCCAATCAACGAAGTATGAACATAATTTTTCTAAAACTAAAGATCACCAATGAACATGACATAAATGTGTACCTGCTGTAAAAATCATCAAATTCAACATTTGACTTGAAACTGCTGCTTTGAAGCTAGAAATTTGCTATCTGCCAAATTATATATGACATTCAAAAAAAATATGAAAACTTCAATAATGAAAGAGAGGAACGGAACGTATACCAAAAAAGAAAAGAGAGAGATAGACAGAGAGGCAGACACATGCACACAGAGAAAGAGATAGAGAGAGATGATTAAAAACAGAAAGAAAGCCAGCCATTGCCATAGTTCTAAAAGATGGTAACAGAGTTCTAGCTATGTTCAAGTTATATATCCTTCAAAAAGAGACAAGATTACCTACCACTTTTTTTTCTAGCCTAATTACATCCCACTTTTAAAAATTCATTTGCAGAGCTATAATTGGATGGGGAGAGACACCATTAATAGATTATGCTAGCTCTGGATGTCGTAATTCTCAATGAGTGAAACAATCTTAACAAGGATCATCATTTACACCACCTCCATTCCAGCTAACTGTGACACTAGTATCATTAGCAACCAAAAACTCTCAAGTTCTTCATGACAGACATTTAATAGAAAACCCCATATAATTGAAACGACAGTGTGCTTCTCATTGTGGCCTCAGGTAATAAAGATCTTCAAAAAAGAGAGAAAAATATTATCAGAATACCCAGCTTATTCATTTCAGTGGTCTTTTTTTCCTTCAACTAACACAAAACCAAAGGATTGCAAACCTATTTCCCTTTTTTGAATTCACGTAATCCCTGTGTCAAAAAAGCTACTTCTTGGTTTCTCCCTGGCGGTAGTGCAAAACCAATATCCAACCATAACCTGCAAATTCTACATTCATGGACAAGCCCTGACATCATAGCTTATGTCCACTTTTTTTTTTAATCAAAACATTCCTTGTTCATTTCATGCTTCAACCAAATAGAACCAAAGTCATGCACAACAAAATCAGGGTTGACTCCAATACTAAACACAGAAATGGCCCAACAAGCTAAATGGTGCGCTACCATATTTGCACCTCTGCGAACATGCCTTGCCTTCCATTGTTGAGAAGTCTTTGAGTAATCGGTATATGTTCGTTATCTACAAGTGAGCCATCCACTCTGTCCTGCAGGGGTATTTTTGTGTTGCCTTGAACACTGTTTCCGAGTCCCCTTGTAGAATGATTTTCTGGTATTCCCTCCTACCTACTAGCTTCTCGAATTACCTTTTTTACTGCTTCCACTTCGCCATCCATGGGCCTCACTGATTCTATCTTCTCAAAGGTGGAGCTTAGCAGTTAGCACCTCTCCTCTGGACCTCTGTGATTTCGCATCGCAACATCCACATTGATCTTTACTGGAGAGGATCTCCCGCCGCTGGTCATCTCTTCTTTGCTTTGGTATTCCATGCTTCTCAATGCTCCCAGCTCAATCTTCTCACTCTCCTTGCCAATTCAATTACCTCCTGTCTTGTACCCTGATGAACAACCTTGTTTCGGTTCAACCACACCAGGCCTATTGCATTGGCGTGGATTTTGCGAAGACGGGTTTGCGCATTTAAACAATTTCTCTATGCATTGATTTTACTGAGAAACCTCTTGTAGAGTCTAAGGTCCAGATCATCTCCTCCTTTCGCTGCTCTGCTGGTAGCTTCAAATTTAAGATAGCCCTTGTCGTTGCTAGTTCAAATAACTTTTGCACTTTTGAGACCTTCCATCTACGTGAAAGCTCCTCCATCAAGTCACTTAATTTACCTTCTCCCACAGCTTCTACATTTCAATCCTTTAGAACCAGTTTGAAACCTGGATTCCTTCTTCCATCAATTCACTTGCTTTACCTTCTCCCCTAGCTTCTACATTCCCATCATTTGGAACCAGTTTGAAACCTGAATTCCAATGAATCCATGGACCGTGCCAGATGGAGATGTCTCCCACTCCCAACTAAGTAGCATGCCCCTTCGTGAAGCCAGTCTCTCATCTGCATAAATTATAATGATCCTTCAAAGTGGGTTCAGATTTAAAATTGCAAATAAGTAGGTTATGTCTTTTAGTGTGGTTGAAATTTTAGTTATTGAATTTCGTGGAAAAATAAAGAGATAGATAATTTTTATATTTTTATAATGAAAAGTAATGATTTGATGAGAGATATCATATTATAATATTTTATTTTATTAAAATTTTAAAATATATTAAATTTTATAAAATAAATGGCGTTGTAGTTGGGGCCGATCTCTGTCAAACGGAGAATGACAGTGATCACTCTTTACCAAAAAAAAATTATAATTTTTCCTTTCAAATTAATACACGATTTTACTCCAATCCATTAAAGTGCTTTTAGACTTAGATTTAAGAAATAATATATAGTTAGTTTATTTTTTATTAAAAAATCATTTAAAATTAATGCGGTTAAATTCGTCTTCACAAAATCATTTACTCCAACGTCTTAAGTGATAGAATCACAACGAGACCTAAGATGAATTGTTACTAATTAAAATTTGTTCAAATATTTAAAAATTGAGAATTTTAAAGTAGAAATTAGAATTTAGTAAAAAAAAACAAGGATCCAAGAAAAAAACTAAAACAGACCATATAAAGGACGGCTATAAGCAAATATAACGGGCACTCGGACAGCAAATGCTTATTATAGTAATAGACTTCGAAGTCAACGTTCAACAAGATAACCATAAGTGATATATATATATATATATATTTTAATGTAACAATCGGTGATTTTTTTCTACCACCATGATACGTTTATTTGTTCAAAAATTTTAACAAAACATATATATTTCAAAATTTTCAACACAACCCTCTAAAAACTAACATTTAAAAAATTTCTAAAATTTTAAAAATATTACCACAACATTTCAGTAAACAAACCAAACCTCCCCCAAATGTGCTAAAGCCACCAAAAAAAGTAAAAACTCAAAATTCTCTTTATTAAATCAATTTAATACCACTCCAGCGCAAGGAAGAGAACTGACTGTTCGACTGTTTACCCAAAGCTTCGAAACGAAAGGCCAGCGAAGAACGACTTTGAATCCCCTCAACGTAACCACAGGCGTGTGAGGAAGGCTTTGACGGTGAGTAACTCACGCCATTGACTGCAACCCAACCCTAATTACAGCCAAGCGCACGTGTCAGCATGTGCGAACCCTAAATCACTGTATTGAATGAGAGCTGAAATTGTGATGAAAACAGCACGAAATTGATGTCACAGAATCCATCAATATTAGTACATCTGAACGATCTCGAATCCCTGTGAGGGAATATTAAAAAAAAAACAAAAACAAAAACCTTAAAACAAATATGAAATAACAGGTTCTTTTAATGGAAATTTGTGGATCTAAATACACTCAAAGATGAAGAAATTTACAATACTACCCCTACGAACAACTAAGCTGTCACTCCCTGGCTCATTTCCTCGTCCTCCTGGCAGTAACTTTCTTCGCCGGCGACTTGACCATCTTGAGCTTTACGGTCTTAACTGGAGCTTTCTTGGCCGCCGCTGCCTTCTTCGGCGCCGGCTTCGGAGCTGGGGCTTTTTTGCCAGGAGAGGTCCTCGTAGATGTTCTCGAGGCCTTCGCAGGTTTTTCCTTCGGCTTCGGCTTAGCGGCCGGCTTCGACTTAGCCGGAGCGGCCTTCGTTTTCGCCGCTGGTTTGGGCTTAGCCGGTGCAGCCTTTGGCTTCGGAGCAGCTGCCTTTGGCTTAGCAGCCGCCTTCGGCTTCGGTTTGGCCTTAGGCTTCGGCTTCGCTGCCGCCTTCGGCTTTGCCGGAGCCTTAGCTCCGGCGGCCTTTGATGTTGTTTTCACTTCTTTGGCCTTCGAAGCAGAAGGCTTCGCTTTCGGCTTCGGCTTCGCAGCCGGCGCCGGCTTCTTCTTCTCCGCTGGCGATGGAATTGGCTTCGCAGATGGAAGCTTGAACGAGCCCTTCACCTTAGAGAGTTTGTCAGAAGCCACAAGCTTCTTCAAATGGAACAACAAGAGCTTCTTGAAGTTCGGTGGGAGGTGCTTGTGCTTCTCCTCGATGAACTTCGCTATGGCGTACTGACTCGAACCCGACTTCTCCTTCAGCGTGATAATCGCATCCTTAATCATCTGCAAAAGCAATAAAAATCACATGATGAGATCCAATTCTACAATTGAAATCAAATAACTGAATTACTTCAAAAACTAGAACTGATGTATACCTCTTCATAGGGAGGGTGTGACGGAGGTTTTCTAGGAGCGGCAGGTTTTTTAGCTTTAGGCTCTTTTGCTTTCTTCGGCTTGCTGGCTTTGGTGGTGGCCGGTTGTTCCTCGGCCGGTTCGTTGGATTCTGGTTCCGGAGCAGCCTCGACAGGAACAGTAGGTTGCTCTTCAGTCGCCATTGGAGGACTTAACAACGTGAGGAGACACAAAAAAAGGGAAATCTACGGTTGGAATTAAGGGTTTGGGGAGAAGTTAAAGCTGGGACAATCAAACAAGAACCAGATCTATCGGCGTTTACTGGTAATTTCGTTGTGTGAGGGATGAAGGAAATGGAAGGGATTAAATAGTCGTCCGCGTCGATGTAATATCCAGGAGCTGAGCGCTGATTGGTGGAGAACCCCAGTGCGCGGATTGCCCCGTACGGGGAAGTTTGAATGTGAGCCTTTCGATAAGGCGTTATCGACGGTTGACAACGTGAGATTGGGGCGGGGATGATAGTGGGTTGGGATGGATGGGTGTTTTGATATGTTTAGGTGTGCTTTTAAGCTGGATTGATCTCGGCATAACTTGGGCTGCACTTGATCGATTTTGAAGGAATTTTTTCCATCTTGTAAGGAATTATATAAGCTTTCTAATGAATATTTGTGCGTGCAATGGGGTCTTTTCATTTGCAAGAAATTTGGCTCTAAATCCATAATGGTCAGGATTAGGGTTTCTCGTGATGTTATTGTGGTTTCGGGCGATTCTAGGAAAATGCTTGTAACAAAATTCAGAGTTTAGTGTCTCATTTGAAGCTACCTTAGTGAAGGAACATATCTGTCAAAGAATCGCAAAGATCCGATAAGAATCGGATATAAAACAATCAATTAGAATGTCACTAAAGTTGAACAAGTTTGATAAACCTATGAGTAGTGACTTGATCTTTGTGAAATATGTCATTGCCTCCCTGTTGAAATAGTTCAGTTGTTTATCTTACAATCTATACACTACTAATGAAATTTTATATGCATAAAAGGTATAAGTTCAATTATCGCAGTAGGAATTTTCCAAACGCATGTAATAGAAAATGCTTGGTGTTTGTTATGTTAAAATTTTAGTAAAATTTTAGGAGTTGGTAAAAAGGTTGAAGAGAGAGAATTGAAAAAGTGAAAAAGTTAGAGAAAAAGTAAGAGAGATAATGAAAAAGTAAGTAAAAAAAGTGAAAAAGTGAAAAAAAAGTTAGAGAAAAAGTAAGGAGAGAGAATGAAAAAGTATAGATGTTAAAATTTTGTTAAAACTGTGTTTTAGACAAACACTATGTAACATATCCAACGTCCACAAGGAACCCTTCTAAACTCTCACTTGGTATGCATATCTGGTATCTTTGAATGGGCACAAAATTCAACATCATACTTGTGTTTCTTCTTAATGCGAACTCCTCTCATCAAAATGCCAAAAGAGTGTACATAGTTCACAATAGTAAACAGGAACAGTTCCTAGATTACAATTCATGGGGCTGCAAATGAGATAAACTAGATCTTTGAGATGCAAATTACAGCTTTTCTCTCTAGCTTCTATGCCATCAAAGACATTTACACATCTTTTTTTACGCAATGACATGCACAAACATGATTACGAGTCTCTTCTATTTGTTGCCAAAATTGGATGGTCCAATTTGGAAAGAGATATCCATAACATATAGATCCTACAACATTCAATACTTTTTATATTAATTATTGGACAATGTGGACCTCACTGTGTGACCCATATACTGTGTTTATCTCTTTCAAAATTATATCATCCAATTCAGGAGCAAATTAAAGAAAATCTCTATCCGCACCTAACAACATAAGTAATGAATTAGGTTTTACCAACTTTTGTATCATTTGGGTATGGATTAAGATGTAGTGGTTCATTTCACTATGAGCCATACGTACCGTTTTGGTGACTCAAGTTCCACCAGGGCATGTTTTCCTAGTTCTCCTATAGCTATATAATGTATATGTATGCCCAATCAATGGGATTAGCGTGTACAAATTATTATTTTTCTATTTTAGAAAATACGATAGAGAAGGAAGACATCCACCTAGAAGACAAAGTTTGTACTTCCGTGGGTGGTTAAGCTTTCGTGATAATTGAAGGCAACACAATTGAATTCCATACCAATTCATCATGTCCATGTATGTTGTAGGAAAGCAAATTACCCACAAGTCTATAGTAGGTCCAACACAAAGTTCCCCCCCCCCCATTTGTTCCTCTTCATATGCCATTGGAGGTCTAATGGTGTTATCCTGTACATCCTAGTCCAGTTGTTTTGGAAGATGATAACTCATTGAGTAGATGCTTATGATCAACAAGACAACAACTACGTGCAGTCAAAATTAGAGGATTTCCACATAGAAACGATTTTGGTGTCCCATTGGGTGTGAAACTGACATCATGATGTGTATCCCTAGTAAAGGCTAGAGGGATTGATCAAAGGGATGAATCTCCACTGCTTAAAGAATTGATTTGCAATTATATAAATAAATTTTCTGTTTGATTTTGGTATGAGATGCTCTAGCTAGGATACTCTGATCTGCGGTCGAACTAAAAGAGAATATGATATATACTTCTTATAAGATTTAATTTTTGCTCATGCAATTTTGATTATATAATTAATCTTAACTGTTTATTGTATCTGTTCTTGTATTCAATCATCTGTATTTTTATAAACAAAATATATATTTTGGACTTTTTGAAAAGATCTCAAGTTTAGCTGACGACATGTTATGATGGCACTGCACCTTCTCAAGCTTCATCTCCACCAAGGATAGTGTGGGACTCTGCTATATCATGTATTTGAGCTTTTTCCACTCGTTTCCATCATGCTCTCCTCTCACACTATATAATTGGAATTCATTTTCCTTGGGATAATCAGATCCGGTTTTGACTGATAAACGTAGACATGATTAAGATCACTATACAAATAACTCGTAGTTAAGGGATAAATATAAAATTAATCTATTTGATTTGAGCGAAAATCAAATAAGTCTCTAAATTTTAAAACTCATTAAATTAGTCCGTGAGATTTATAAGACCCTTCACATTTGAAAGATTGCCGAAGGACTAAAGTCTCAATGGGTTTACAAATTCACAAATTTATTTGATTTCCACGCAAACTACGTGGACTAATTTTATATTTATCTTTATTGCAGAGATCTAAATATAAATTAGAAATAAGATTATGTTGCCGCTATTTGTATACCTTATATTACAATCTTTTAAAAATGTTGTTTGTGTTTCTACTTAGATCATGTTGTGGCTATTTGTATATATACTTCATATTTTGAGGTATATATATAAACTTAGACATGTATTCGATCATGGTCTTATTGCGATATAAAGTAGCGACAACATGCCTGATGTTATCGCAAAGATCAGAAATATAAAAAATACAAATAGCGACAACATGATCATGCACTTAATAAACGTAGACATGTTACTATCATAAATTGTCCTTTGTCTTTCCAAACTTTATATCTTTATATCAGAAATAGAAGTATGTCCAAAGTTAATTTATATTTCTGATATTTATCAACTTAATAGAGTAGTACTAGGATGGGTGACTTCCTGGAAAGTCCTCGTGTTGCACCCCAAAATCTACTTATAAAAAAAAACTTAATAAATTGTAAGAGTAAATCAATTGCAATCCCATAAATCTAATCCATGCATATATCTTATTGCGAGCCCTACCTTCAATCTAAATCAACATATGCATTTCTCCCTTAAACTTGATGGAACCCGAATATCATGTTTTCAAATGAGCCACCCACTTAATTGAATAATCAAAATACCCTTAAAAATTTCACTTGAAAGGACTTAAATGCCTCGACTTCTGTCAAGTTTAACAAGGGAATCATATAATATATAGAACATTCATGGATTTAGTTGAGACTTGAGAATATAATGGGGATGTTTGGAGCCCAAATATTTGGGCTCAAATATTTGGGTTTAATCATAAAAAATTCACCATATAATTTTTTATTATTATAGTATTTATTAAAAATATTCTCTTTCTTCACTTTTTCACCAACTCTCATAACATTTCTTTACTTTATTATATTTCTCAAACCCCAATACCCAAAATTTTCACCCTCAAACATACTTATTGTATGGGTCGCAATCAGAATTACAAGGTGCAATTTAATTTTAACTCGTAAATTATAAGGAGGCTCACTATGATATTTCTCCAAAAATAAACATTATGCTTCACAATTTGCTTTGATGGCGGAATTTTAGGAGTGAAACTGGAATACTAAGCCCTAGTATATATTCTGGAGTACGCATTCGATCAGTCCTAATAATAAAGTTATAATGTCTTAATAAGCGGTCATCATTAATGAATGAAAATCAACTGACTCACGTCGAGTTAGAACAAAACAGAAAGGGAAAGTATTAAACCACTTAAGTCAAGAGCACTAGCTAATTAACTCAAATTGGAGTTTTAGTTTCATTCATTCATATGTAGGTTGAATGAGGACCGTTTATTAGAGCACATTAGAAAATGAATGAAAATTAGTCTCAATTAATATAAAATATCATCTTATTCTAAAAAATTGATTTTTTTAGCAATCATGAATCTGAGAAATAATAATAAAAAGGTTTAATATACACGCGTGCCCCTGGAGTTTAATATTTTCCTAGATATACCCCTAGGGTAATTTTTGTTGTCCCGCCGCCCCTGTAGTATATCTATTTTTCCCGTTATACCCTTCCAGCAATATTCTGCTTATTTTTTGACGAAAATTGATGATGTGGACTAAGTGACCACGTCACATCCAATTAAAATGCAACACGTGCCCTATGGGTATATCTAGGAAAACATTAAACCCTAGGGCCACGCGTGTATATTAAACCTCATGAAAAACAAATAATTTAAATGAAATGGTAAAAATCCAGCCTGCGTAATTGGAAATTACTTATGCTTCTTAGCTATTCTCTAGTGTTTGGCCCTTATCTCTTCCCTCATGCACCTCCCTCCCTCGATCCATCCATCCGAACCCCCTTTGGTGCCTACACCAACCATGATGCACCGAATCACCACCAAATGTGCAAGCCACCCGACAAGTGATTTTTCAACAGATCACTTTGTTTCTACTAATTTAATTTAGTCCTAATTTCCCAATTGATGGGCATTATTTGATTGCAGTTTGTCAATGAAAAACAAAGATCGTGTCACAATTGTCAAGTTTTTTTCTCTTTGGGAGTTGTTGATGGTGATTTTCAATCGTCCTAGGATATCTTGATCACGTTTTGCGATTTTGGTCAGTTCTCGATCTGGATATATATTGTTTATACATCAACCGACCATACAAAAAAAAATGTCGAACGTTCTAGTTAGAGTCTTAATCAACTAGTAATAACTAATTTTTCATACATCTATTATTTACTTTATATCAAACCAATCACCTTAATTAGTAGCATAGAAAAAAATAAAATAAAATAATCACCTTAGCTAAGGTACTTAATGTTATTTACCTTATACCAAAATAAGCACCTTAGTAAATTTACTTAATTAATTGAATGATGGTTTCGGAGATGAATACTATCCAATTGAATGGTCCAATTAGAAGGAAAGAAATAAACATGTGTTAAATGTCATAGGGCTCACACTACTCGATAATTAATATATACATTATTAAATGCTATAGGGACCATATATTATGTTTATATTTTTTCAAATTGGACTACTGTATTCATACAATAAATTAAAGAGAATTTGGATACTGCTTTAGTACCTATCAAAAGATATTCAATCCATCCTTCCCTCTCCCGATATGGAACTAAGATTCTAGTTTTCCTTTTCTCCATGGGTGGAGGTAGTTACCTTCACCATTGGTGCAAATAGTTGTGAGCATAGAGGTCTTTTGTTCACATCATATTTTTTTTTCCTGAATCATGTCAATTGGCTTTCATTCCTAAATGAAGCATAGTCCAAGAAACACAATAAAAACAAGAACTATGAAGCCAAACAAAGTAACTAACAAAGGGATCATAAAAATACCTAAGTGATGTAAGGGGAGTTGTGGTGGGTCACGATAGACGGGCAACTAACGAGAACAAGCATGCATAGAAAGAGTACTTTCTTGAAAAATGGCAACAAGGTGGCAGAGGAGGAGGAGGACGAGAGATTTATCTGCAACAACGGTAAAGGCAATTACGGAGCTATTAGGGCAGTGGTGGACGCAGTGAGTATCAAACCCAGACGTCCACCACCCATGGCTCCGCCCAAAAAAAAAATTTACATGTGTTTTTTTTTCATCAATTGGCCTGGGCCCGATACCCATTAGGTTCAGGTCAATTAGAGCTCAGTGTCATTGTTGATTGCATCTCAGTAGCGAATTTTTCTTTCTATTTGATCTAGAGATTGGGATTTTGTCCTTTGTGAATGACTTGTTGAGTAACAGATGAAGAGGTAGATAGCTTTAAGTTGATTAATGTGAGACATGTAGCAAATATCATTCGGAGAACACAATTTTTCAAGCCAAATTGCTCCCTTGTCATCACGGATTTTTTGTTTCGACACGGGTATTTCTCTTCTGGCCAATACTCATTTTTCTAGGATCATTGTATAGGCCAAACCAAAGTTTTGACTACTTTTGAGATATATTTATCCAAGGAATTATTTTACTAAATCTTACTTATCTTGAAAATTTTGTTTTTATTATTCGGAGCATGGTTTGCTCACAATTGTTGCTTTGTGTGTGTAAGTTGCTTCGGAGAATGTGAATATCTTTCAATTCCAAATCCATAGAATCTAGAGAAAGTAAATTGCAAATGCATCCTCAGTAGCCTCTTGTCAAAAGAAAAATGGGAAGAAAAAAAGATAGGCCCAGTTGTGGTAGTAACTAAAAAAGGTATGAAAGACAACCTCTAGTGGCATCAAGACCACAACCATCAGAATCATCTGCAATTTGTTTCAAAGTTTTAGAATTAAGTAGAGAATTAACTTGAATTAGATCATCAAAAGTGATTTGCTTAATAGGATGAGAGATGACTGGATGAATAATTGCATAGTAGTGTACAACGAGCAATAAGATTTTAAAACTATTGAGAACGAAGCCATTTTGCAACATTTTTCAGAAGATGCAACTCGTAGGATCCAATTGTCATCTCTCAATCGCAGTACATAGTACGGTACTTGTATTTGAATATTTTTAATCCTTCATTTCCGACATTGTAACTCTAAGACAATTTTTTGCATTATGAAGGAAATTTTTTTTATCAGTTCACCTTTAAAGTTCGACACCGTTGAATTTTAATCCTGGTTCCACCACTGTATAAGGGCCAATTTTTATTTATTTATATCTTGGCCTTTAACAGAAAAATATTTTTGAATGCTTTTTTATATTTTGACACCTCAAATTTGTTTGTGTGTAACCGATCCCTCCTAGAAGTTAAATCCTATTTTGTTCTGGGTAGAAGAGAACATCGAATGAGTGGCAGGTGTTGTGAGGCTTGCCGCACATGAAGCGGCAAGCTCCGACGAGTAGACAACGTCGTCATACATATCTGTCACACTATTGTTTACGAGGAGGATCTAGGTGGTAAAAGAGTCATGAGTTTTTGTATAAACATACTAGGGCTTGTTTGGAAAAGGGTTTAAGTTTTGGTTTTAGTATTAAATTTCAAATTTCAAATTTTAAGATTAAAATATTGTTTTGTTGTAAGGGTTTGTTTGGTTGATTAAGATTTGGAATGATTTATATTTTATTAAATTAAATAATATTATTTAATAGTTATTATGATATTCAACAAAATAAAAAAATAAAAAAATCATAAAAAATATATAATAAAAAAATAAGTATAAAATGGTTTCATAATTATAAAAGGGATAAATACACTTTGCCCCCTTATCTTTGGGGTCATTTACACTTTGCACCCCGATGTATTATTTTTGATACATTAGACCCTTTAACTTACACATTTTTTCAATTTGGACCTCGTACCCAAATTGTCCGTTAATTTAGACGGATTCCTTTAAAACGTGGGGTGCAATGTGTACATACCCTCAAAGATAATGGGGGCAATGGGTAAATTTTTAACGGAATCCGTCAATTTCGATGGCCAAAATTAGGTACGGAGTCCAGATTGTAAAAATGTGGAAGATAATGGGTTCAATGTATCAAAAATAAAACATCGGGGTGCAAAGTGTAAATGACCTCAAAGACAGGGGGCAAAGTGTATTTATCCTTATAGATAAAATATCAAACTAATAAAAAACATTCTTCCAAATAAAAAAGAAAATATAAAAATAGTTCAAAATTTTATAAAACAAATAAAATTTTACATAAATAATAAAAAGCTATAACTTCAAAAAAATTGATTACAATTTTCGAAAATAAAAACTTAACAAAGCAAATATAATTATTATCAAAATTATTACAATCATTTACCTTATCCAATGAGCTAACTTAAAAGCAACAAATAGTTGTACAATCACGGTTATAATTTATTATACAACTTCACAAATAACTAAGATGTTTTAATTATTTTTATTTTCTGAATAAATCAAGATGTTGTAGTTAATATATATGTGTGTGTGTGTGTGTGTTTTTGGAGCATGTTTCTTGCATATTTTAAAGTTGAAATATTCAGTTGTAGCTTGTATGCATGTTCGTCCACCAATGAATTGACTAGTGCTATTACTTCCGATAGCACATCTCACAATAGGTCCATGAGGGTCAAGGCATCTCTAAATTTACTCTGTAATGTGCTAGGATGGAGAGGGAGGGTGTTATACGTGGGGGAGGGACCTCTCACCCCTTTCTTCACGCATGAAGTCCCCTAAAGCACTGTGTGGAGGGGAGCCTATAGCAGTGGAGGATAGATTTGCACTGCAGGAAAGAGGATAGCTGCAATTGTATTTGTGTTCAGAAGGCCATCGAGGGAAAACTCATGGGTGTTCGTCAAAGATGCACAGGATCTTGTTTTCTGTACACAACGGGCATTGATGTAAACAAGATTTTGGATTTTATTTTTTAGTTTATAGTTTTTTATTATTTTTGTAAAATTTTAATTGTTTTTATAAAATTTTGCACGAGTTTTATCTTATCTTTTTAATTTTATCATATTTTTTATTAGTTTGATATTTTATCGATTTTTATATTTATAAAACCATTTTTTTGCTTATTTTTTGAAATTATATATTTTTTCTATAAAAATATTTTTTATTTTTTAAATATAATAATAATATTTTTAATTTAATAAAATATAAATCATTCAAAATCTAATCAACCAAACCAAACAAAACAATATTTTAATTTTAAAATTTAAAATTTGAAATTTGAAATTTAAAACCAAAACTAAAACTGAAAACCTTTTTTCAAACAAGCCCTAGAGAGTCCTAAATTAGAGAGGGATTCAGCTAGGCCTTTGGAGGTGTTCCCGTTTTAGTCATTCAAACGGTGTAATAAACATCCAATAATACTTTTCAAAAAATTCGAAATAAAGGATAATTCTTCCCAGTCGATTATTACAGGGAGAGAAAAAAAAAACGGTTCCAGGTTCGGAGCTCCGACTCACCAGACGGATCGACCCGGGCTAGCTCGAACTAAAACCCGTATCTACTACGACATTGGTTACAGTATAAAAGTGATAAGATCCACAAAACCCTAACGTTACCCAGCAGATCACTCGCCGCAGCTAATTTTCAACCATGGTGAGCGTCCTCATCTCTCTCAGTTTTGCCTTTCTTTTCTTCACTTGCCCTGAGAACCAGATACACCATCCACCTCATGCAATTTTAATAGCTAACACTTAGTTGTTGCCAATTGTGCTTTTGTTAGGCAGATGTGGAAGCAGATGTTACGGCGCCAGGGCAGCCTAAGAAGAGGACGTTCAAGAAGTTTAGCTTTAGAGGCGTCGATCTGGAGACGCTTCTCGACATGTCCACCGACGAGCTTGTCAAGCTCTTCCCGGCCCGCGCTCGGCGGAGGTAATCCAACGCGAAGAGCCGCAGAGATTAATTTATATTCCTATGTCAAATATGAAGCCAATATATATGCGTACAAATACATATATAGCTGCTTGTGTCTATGAATGTGTGTTTTCCATACTCATGTCACATGTCTTCATTTGGCGTTAGGTTTCAACGGGGTTTGAAGAGGAAGCCGATGGCATTGATCAAGAAGCTGCGCAAAGCGGTCAGTGGTTATTTTTGTGCTTTTGATGTATAATAGTTGGTACTTGGTTCAAGGTCTCCTGCCTCCTTGTATTTCACGTGATTCATTCCCCGGGGGTTTGAATTTTTTGTTCATGTAGTTTTGCTGTATTCGATGGTGCAATTTCTGGCTTATAGGATGTACTTACTTCGTCTGTCCATCAGATTCTTTGACTGTGATGATTGTTGTGTTATGTGATAATGGAGGGGTATTAGATGTATGGGTGTGTTTTGCTTTTAAGATGTGGAGGTAACAAGGCTTTTTCAGGATGAAGCTTTGGTAATCCTTTCATTTTTAATATCATTCTGCATCAAATGGAGTCATTGGAGTGTTACAATAGGTCTTGTAGCAGCTAATTAGTGCACGATAGACTTTGCATATAGGTCCATCGCTTTTGATTGCACTGCAGATTTGTGGAAGCTGAATAATTATGTTGAAGTGACGTCATTGAGCTTTTTGATTGCTCTATAGGATCGGATGGTGGAAAGACTGTAATGGTTGATATTCATTACACACTACTTGAAATTGGGAACCAACAGATATCGTGGCATGGGTGAGGGGAGGAGGTAGAGTGAAGGATATTGTGAGCGGGTGTTAGATAGAAGGAATGGAAATAGGTTAGTTAGATATGACTCCTATTGTGTTAGCATGATGGGCCTTGTGCATATTTCTCGTGACAGGATGCCTGGCACCAGAAAAGGCAGATGTCATATGGGAACTTGGCCAGGTAATGCTATGCTCTGGTAAGGAAGGGTGAGGCAAATGGTGTTGAAAAATTGGTTATTTGAAGCTAGATAGAAGGAAAGAGAGATATATATTTCAGACAGGAATTCGTGCAATTTTAACTGAGTGGAGCCTGTTAGCTTTAGAGAGAGAGAAGAAAGGAATTGTAGAAAGTTCAGAAATGTGAGGCATACAGATCTAGTGCATAGAATTTGATATCTGGAGACGCATAACACACATGGAAGCACATGTTTATGCATAGAAATGTAGAAATTGCTCCACTTCTAATTTTTTTTATGCATGGTCATTTTGACGATGATTTGTGAATTTGATTCTTTGTCATAGTGATGATAATAAAAAGGTTTAGGGTTAGGAAACTTATAAGATATTGTTCACAAGTTGAAGTTGATAAAGTGGAGAACTGTTTAATATCTTTTGGGAACATTTTGAAGGGTTGCATTTAGTTTGCAAAGTGAAAGGCGCTTTGGTACATTGGCCCGAAATTTGCATTAATGGCATGTATGATTCACATGTTCAATGTGTGTTCACTTGATTTGAAAAACCCTTGCAACACTGATGAAAGTTTTTAACTGACAGTTTTGCAATTAGAAGGATTCAGATCACATAGTAATCATCAGCAAACTTGGTGTTGAAAAGTTTAATATTTCTCTCTCTCTCTCTCTCTGTCTGTGTCTGATTTTCTTTGAAGGTAGCTGTGCCTAACTGTTCTGTATGAATCCTATTTTTGGCAAGAGTTGATCCTAGAGAGGGAAGGATGTCCAGGCTTGTAAACAGACGCACATTGGTTTGGCTTTGACATTAATGGATTTTTTCCCAATACCTAGCTAAATTTAAGAGGGGCATTTGTTTGTCCTTGAACTCAAGACTTAAGAGTGAGTTCGGAATATTAATTTAAGTCTATATTCTGTTAATCTTCAGATGAATAATAGGGTTGTCTAGAATTTCACAAATTTCCAAAAGTATATTTTCCTCAATTCTAAAGTCTGGGAACACTTGTCTAGGAGGCTGTGGATTGCTCACATCTTTCCATTTGAGGGCTTAGTTTTCAGATTTGTCCAACGTAAATGGATATCACCACGCAACATTATTTTATATGATTTTCTGTAGTATAGTAAATATTTTGAAGCAAACACGGTAGAGATTCAAAATTTTCTTCGTCTTTTTTATTTCTATCGAACTGGCCTTAATGAAAGCATATGGTTAATGACAATGCCACCGGGATCTTTTGATGCACGTCGCTTAATTTAGATTTTAGTGTGCTCTGTCAGGGCCACTTTGTAGTTCAGGTATTAGGATCCTTCTCACCAGGATCTTTTGATTCTTATTGCTTAATTTAATTTTAGTGTGCTGTCAGGGCCACTTTGTAGTTCAGGTAGTAGGATCCCTCTCCAGTCTTCTAATGATGAGCTTAGGATGTGTTATTGCGGGAGGCTCCAGGTCTGAATATGGGAGGGTTTATTGTTTGAACAGTATCTTGCACCGTGTTGGATTTGGTAATGGACATACTTCCCACGTTTCACTTGCTTCACTTTTCTTACTTGCATCCCAACCTCATATGAACTGATTGGAACGTTTAATGAATTGCTAAATGCTTTTGATACAAGTACTAAAACAGAAACAAAGGTGGTGCGGTATTGTGTTCCATATGCTGAATGAGGCTTTCAGTTAATAGTAGATCAAATAAAAATCTGTAAAATGCAATTAGCTCCAAGTTTTGATGTCTGGAATTTAATGTGTCCTGTTGCATCTAAATCATTGTTTTTCTTGTATTATATCATATAAATTTGTGCAGTGTGATGAATATGGAATTTGGTAAAGAATACTATTCATGGTTATTCTATGCCTCTAATCCAAGTTTTGCACTCATGCATGATTGCTATTTGAGAAGTTTCTGTAACATGATTTTACTGGATAACTATATATGTTTGTAGCTAATTGTTTCACAAATACAAGGATTAATATGCCATTTTTTTTATACTAATGGTAGTCCCATGCTTGGAACAGAAACGTGATGCCCCACCTGGTGAGAAGCCAGAGCCTGTGAGGACTCATCTCCGCAACATGATCATTGTACCTGAGATGATCGGTAGCATTGTCGGGGTTTACAATGGCAAGACCTTTAATCAAGTTGAAATCAAACCAGAAATGATCAGCCATTATCTAGCCGAATTCTCAATCTCTTACAAGCCCGTCAAGCATGGAAGGCCTGGTATTGGTGCTACACATTCCTCGAGGTTCATTCCTCTCAAGTGAAGATTTTGCGTGTGCCTTGAATTGTTGTTTATTGGCAGCGCTATCAGCTATGTTGATTTTTGTTGAATTTTGACCAACATATATTTAGGACTAAATATTTTGGTCCCGTTGTTTTGCTGTTCAGATAATGCGACTTCCTCTATGAACGTATTTGTTAATCAAGCCGGGTTTTCTTAGTTAATCATCTCGATCTTATTTGAGAAACAGAACAGGGAAACTCGATGGGTAGGGGAAAAAGAAGGGTGGGGAGTAGGAAGGAGGTGCGTTGCGGTGCTCCTCTCTTGGAGAATCATGCAAAGAGTGGGTTGTTCTCGCTAGGCAGAGGCAGTCTCTCTCTAGGAGATAGTGAGGCGGAAAGATTGGGTTGTTCTCGTTATGCTCCTCTGAATGTTGGGCACCAGCCATCAATGAACACGGCGACACATAAATCCTTCGGGTCTGCGGGCAGGGCCTCCAAGGTGTGGGTTCAAGTTAGGTTACCACCAAGTGAGTTCTGGAACCCGGACACAGGTATGTGGAGCTGGCTTCGTGTGCTTCACCCAAAGGGAGCTATTCTGGGGAGGCTATAGGTAGCTCCCCTGGTGAATTATTTCTTCTTTTTTGTGCATAATCTTCCTTCCTTTTTCTTAGTATTTAGGCCATAAGAATAAAATAGGCATCCAAATAATGAAAAAAAACATGTTAATTACAAAAAAAACCCCACGAATTTGTATGTCATTCTCAATTACCCCTGAACAAAAAATCGTTGCAACCAGGCCCTATGAATTACGTGGCGCATTGCAATTCGGCTTTTCACTGTAATCTCGCGTTAAAGCTTACGTTTTTCGTCCCCAGAACGCTTGAACTTACCAGAATACCCCTGTGTCATAACTTGTCTTCTAAATACGGTGCGTTTTGAACAAGGCGAGTGTAAACGAATTTTCAGCTGTTCCCCCAGGAAGACAAACCCACACAACCACACGATGACAAACCCACGAAGGCGAGTGTAAAATATGCAGAATACATGCAGAAGTTATGGTTTGAATATATAATTAAGGCGAGTGTGTTCTTAGGTTTGAACAAGGCGAGTGTGTTGCTTTTCTTCCTCTAAACCAGATTAGGAGAATGATAATGTATTTCACATGGTCAAATCTTCTTTGAAGCAAAACCCAGGTCCCAAGGAAAATATGGTTTGAATATATAATTAAGAACAAAAGTGACCAAATACATCAAAAATTAGGAGAGATGAACGTTATTATTTCATAATATCCAGCAGCATGAACTAAGGCAAAACAAAACACCCTCAGATGCCTCGTTTTAGTCTTTTAGGGGGAAAATCCTTTTTCTCTAGTACATGAAACAGTCCTCCCATTTAGTTATTTCAATATCAGCAGTTATAGGCCTATTATATTAACCTAATTCTCAACAACTATCTTTCCGGTTGCATGGCCATCAATAATCTTAGCCCAAGCATCTTTCACCTTGTCCATGGGATACTTTGAGTCGATCACTGTCTCAAGCTTCCCTTCCTTGACCAAGTTAATAAGATACCGGAGGTTCTCATCCTTGGGAATTAAGATTAGAGGCACCAATTGCTTCTTAGAGAAAGTAAGTTTCTGCAGGGTAAAAGTGAGCAGGGCACTAGGGCCAGGAGTGATATCAATTACCTTCCCATTGGAGCTCAAATTAGGTTCGAAAGTAGACCATGAAATGCCTGTCGCCCAGTGAATAACTGTATCATATTTTTTACCAGACGGGGGTATTCTGGTAAGTTCACATGTTCTGGGGACGGAAAACGTGAGCTTTTACGCGAGATTACAGTGAAAAGCTGAATTGCAACACGCCACGTAATTCATGAGGCCCGATTGCGACGGTTTTTTATTCAGAGGTAATTAAGAATGACATACAAGTTCGTGGGAGTATTTTTGTAATTAACCCAAAAAAACAGATATGCCATCTATAATGTAAAAAATGGTCTCACACGAAGGGGCCGAAATCCCTTTTGTCCGGTCCTTTCTTTTATGGCTTGCCTGGACTGGGCTTTACTCATAGTTACGGTGAACAAAAACTCTGGTCCCCCAACTCCTAGAAACGTAACTTGGAAGTAAAGAGAAGAGGCTGGCCCAAAGTTATTTTTGAGTTAAATTCAATAATCAACCGTTAACAGTTAAAAGTGGATTACTCTTGAGAAATTGAAAAAAAAAGAACATATGAGATATAAAAAAACATCCGGATAGAGGAAAGGAAACTTAGCTCACTATAAAAGTTTTTTTTGAAGTTAATCCCTTTATTTCGAAATAAGGATCTGCAATTTTCTATCAGAGTGAAATTCAAAAAAAGACCTGTTAGAAAATTGCAGAAAAAAGACAATATTTTACATTATTTAATATTGTCTATATAAAATTTTAGACAATATAAGTCTTATGTTAAAGTATACTTGTTGTATCTATCTTTTTTCAAATTCCATAATGAGATTCAGACAAATATGTTGGAGTGAAATATAATTAATAAGTGATTAATAGATTAAAATTAGAAAATTTGTATAGTTAACAAAAGTGATGGTAAAAAGGTATTAAAATCGATTAAAATGTGATTTAAAAAAATATAAAAAAATTTGTATAGCATCCAAACTGAACATGAGAGTAGGGCTGCACAACCGGAATGCGGTCCGGTTGTTCGGACCGCATTCCGGTCCTTAAATAATATAGGACCGGACCGGACCACTTATAAGTGATCCGGTCCGGTCCGGTTTCACTAAATGCGGTCCGGTCCGGACCACTTAAGTGGTCCGGATCGGTTTTAATTTTTTTTTTAATTTTTTTCAATTTTTTAAATTTTTTAAAATTTTTTCAAAATTTTTTTTAGGTTAATTTCAAATGGGAAGTGTATATAAAAATGTTAAGTTTTAGTTTAGATAAAAATTAAACGTTTTATGTTTATAATTTGTATTAAAAATATAAAAAAATATATTTTTTTTTATTTTTTTAATAAATGCGGTTCGGTCCGGTCCGGACCGCATTTATTATAAAAGAGGACCGGACCGGACCGCATTTTAGGAAAAAAGACCGGACCGGACCGGAAATCCGGTCCAGTTTTCCGGTCCGGTCCGGTCTGCGGTCCGGTTCTGTTCACCCTACATGAGAGTGTTGTTCGGTCAAGTGTGGGTCCCGAGCACGCTCCGCCTCTCACGAACTGCAGCAAATCCGACCCCAACAGGATTCACTGGAGTGGAATATAACTAACAAACAACCGATGTCAAGGCACTTTGTTTTAGGGAATTTATGAGTTAAGTCTTTATGTTTACACATTTTTACGTTTTAGTCCTTGTGTTTCATTTTTTAAAATATTAGTTATTGGGTTTACATTTTTTTACAAAATAGTCCTTCCGTCAATCTGCCGTCCATATGCTTAACAGACTATGTAGCGGTCGACCGAGTATATGTTTTGAACGTGAGCGATCGACCGATACATGAAACGGATGACCGGTACATGTAGCGGTCGACTGTTTCAAATTGTCAATGTGTCAAAGAGCTCCGTTAATTATATAGACAACAAATTGACGGAATAACTATTTTATAAAAAAAAAATAAACTTAATAACTAATATTTTAAAAAATAAAATCGAAAGACTAAAACGTGTAAAAATTAAGTACTGGACTGTTAAATTCCGTTTGTTGTTATAGTTGTTGCTTTCCCAAAAGTATATTTAAAATTTTGAAATGGTTTGGCGTCATGATTGCTATGGACTGGCGGGTCATCAGTGGTGATGATGACCAGATTCTTGAAAACTCGTTTTGCGTGCTCGACTATGGTCTAGTCCGGTGGGCTAACGTCTGAACTGTAGATTCTGTTAGGCGCTTTTGAAAGCTTGGGCTTTAGCTTTACCCAAATGATAGTGTCAGTCTTGTCCGCTAGTTGCGGCACGTGGGTCCCTAGGGCTCCAACTATAGCGCCGCCGCCGCACAGTTCCCACGTGCTCCACTGCTCCCCACCTCCTTCTTCTTTCTTTTTTTACCCCCAATTACTATAGATTTTTAACTGTGGCTCTAAATGTGAATAAATATATTTTTTACTATTTAAGTAATGAGTTTAACCCATTATATTCTTTAATTATTAATTTTTAAATACTTTAAATTTTTAATAATAATTTTAAATTAAAATAACCACAATACACTTGATACACTTTCTCTATATTAAAAATATTATTATCAATTCATTACATTTTTTTATAAATCAGTAAATAGTTAAATATATAAATTCTTTTAATATTAATGCTTAGAGAGCATAATACGTCAAAACTAGTAATTTATGGAGTTATATGTCAAAGATTATGGCATCTACTTGTAGCTAATGCATTAGGGAGGTCATGGAACTAAAAATAACTTCTAAAAATATGGAAAAACAAAATTGAGTAAATAGAAAATTTAAGTTTATCCAAACCTTAAAGAATCGTACACGTATTTTTCTCATTCATTGTAATTTTTTATAGGCTTATTGTACACGCTGCTCCTATTATTTCTGCTAGCTGCAAGCTAATATATCAAGCCCTGCTCCGAGCAGCCCCACCTTTGTGTTTAAAGCTGTGCTCGAGGTCTCAAGCTAGCTCGAGTTAATGCTTTTTTCAGGACATCGGACAGATAACATATTGTGACTACTCTTTTTTCTTCTCTTATCGATTTTGGTCTTGTTGGAAACGAGCCCGAATTTGAACAACCCAGTTGGCAATACAGGTGGAACCAGCGAGGTGTGGTGGGGTCGGTCGCTCTCCATTGCTTGAAAACTTCCACACATAATCTTACCGTGCTCTCTCTTCAGTCTCTTTAGAAGTATACCTTTCTTCTAAAATGCTAGTTCAACCTCTAGTTAACAATGTCAAAACTGTCAAGCCAAGGGGAATATTATTGACCCTTTTGGCAATGCAGGAGGCGGCATCCTAAAACACATTTTCTTTCTCCAAAACTTTTCTTTCATCCGTTACTGACTTCTTTAATCGTGTCATATCATTATATATTCATATTTTAGATTCCAATTAGTCATAAAATCATACAAGAATTATGAACTTTAGAAATCTCCATTTTTTTTCTCACATTACTTGCTAAAATGGAACCATTTTATTTGAATATTCTTCATTTTCAGTCAGCTATATTTACAGCTACGTTGAAGCCTTAGGGTCACCTAAATAGAAGATAGAACTGTCATTTCTGAGAACATCTTTGAAGACCCGGCCCCAACCCTAACTCTCTTTTCAAGCTTTAGCATTAAATGTACTTCAAAGACGACCAAAAAGTTTCAGAAACCAAACAAAAAACATTATATATATTAAATTACGGGAACACGCGCAAGAAACCAAAGCTGTCGGCGTTAACCCAGACTGTCCCCCGAGTCCCCTCCACTATATATACGCTCAAACCCTAACTCTCACTCCCACTCCCTCTCTCTCTCTCTCTGTTAGTCTACTTTTTCTTGATACGTACGCTGACCCAATGCCTGTTGACGAGCTTCACACCCGCCGAGACTCGGTCGCCGTTAGCGGAGCTCCGACAGTCTCCATGCCGTCTGCGTCTACGGCTCCGTCCAAGCGCAGGGAGGCGCATTTCAGGGGCGTGCGCAAGAGGCCATGGGGCCGTTTCGCGGCGGAGATTCGTGACCCGTGGAGGAAGACCCGGAAGTGGCTGGGCACCTTCGACACAGCCGAGGAGGCCGCCTTGGCTTACGACGAGGCTGCAATCAGCCTCCGCGGCCCCAAGGCCAGGACAAACTTCGGCCTCAGTGGCCTCGTCGTTGCTCCGCCTGTGGTCGTTGGCCGTGCTGTTGCCGGTGATATTTTAGGCTGGAGACCCTCGACGGACTGCTTTTCCGCTGCTGGAAAGCCGGCGCCTGCGAGATCGGAGTACAAGGAGTACAAAATGGAGAACGTGGACGTCGTGGTGAGCGAGCAGGAGGAGGAGAACGAGATCAAGAAGAAGAAAAAGAAGATGACGACGAAGAAACCATTTCTCTTCGATCTGAATCTCCCGGCGCCCCTGTTTTGACTGTCCGTGAGATTATGGTCACCGGAGAAGAATCTCTGGTTTTGTATTCTTCTTTTACATCCTGGGGGTTAGATTCTATTTCGGCTTATGTACAGCTTAATTAGCCAAGCATTAATTTTTTTTTTGGAATACTGCAATTAAGGCCTGGCGGGCTTATCCGTTAATTTTAAATTTATATATATATTAATGACCATGGCGGTCGAACCGGATAAGATATGTTTGGAAACAACCGTACGATGCGGTGCAGTGCGGCGCCCACAGGCCGTTTACGTTAAACGGACGGGAGTCGTACGTGGGATTTCAGTGACGCGCGTGTTCGAAGCTCATGACAGCGCTACCTGTCGTTTGGGTTTCTCCCCCATGCGTGCGTGGCGGGTCATAAAATGCATAATTGCGTTTGACTCCGCCACGTCCTATTCTTCTTCCTTACGTTACCCCCTCGGCACTCTGATTGACTCGCTGACGTGCCTGCCAATCCATTCCGTTTTAAGCGTTCCACTTCAACCACTCATTTCCCTTTGCTTTTAGGGAAATGCTGGGCATCCCGCCCGCGTCCCGCCAGCGTCCCGCTGGCTGACGTGGAGCGGGGCCCAGCACTTCTTCTGTTCACCGGTCGGTTCTTCCAATTTTTTTGTTTTAGACCGGGTCAAAACAAACAATTCGTTCTCGCTGATATTTTCAACCAGCACTTTTAAATTTCAAAATCTTCGGGGCCAGCACTTCTCCTCATTTCAGACGCGAAATCCCCAATCTTCTCGCTCAGAGCTCTCTCCCAGTAGATCGAAATCCCCTCAAACGAAATCCCGATCTCGCTCCGAGTAAATGACTCCAAGCTCTGAACTTGCAAGTCTCCTTCCTCAGTTCATTCCTTCTGCCTGTAGTCTCTACATGAAGCGAGCAAAAACAATGATCTAAGACTCATCATTCTTTTCACTCAGATCACCCTCAGGAGAAGAAGGTATACTTCAAATCCTACTACTCCCTATATCTTTCCCCTTGTTATATTACCAAACTATTCTCTACACTCCAAAAAGTTTGGGTCGGTTGTAGTTTGGTTCGTTCATTTGTTTACTTTGCTTCGAATCAGAAATGTTTCGAATGTAGTACAGCGCTTCAGATCGCTTTTCTGCACACCCAGTTCTTATTACGTTTTGTGCTGAACCGGGATGGTGCAAGTTTGGTCTTTCCTATACTGAAATACTGGTTCTTAAGTTGATGGGTGTTGCTCTCTTTATTGAAGTTATGGGCTTTTTGAGGGCACCGATACTGCCTCATATTTGTTTGGTGTGAGATATAGTGCTTGAGATCGGTTATCTGAGTTAAACTCTTCTTTGATTGAACCAAAAAGGGTTTCTTTTCTTTGATGCTTGCTACGAGACACAATCATTGTTTTATTTTCTGCACCGTTATTATGATGTGTATTGTGCTCAGTTTCCTATTTGTGGGAATGAGTTTGGAGAATAATGAGATATTGGTAATGGTTTATGTTGTCTGGTTGTTACATTGTTGGGTTCTCAAGTTCTAATTAGATATCATATTGTTGGTTTGCCATAGTCCTCATTTCTAGTTTTCGTTTCATTTTTAAACATGGATGGTCTCTGACACGATATTTATTTCAGAACAGAGACATGAGAAATACTTATGTCATCAGTTTTAAAGCTTATATATATTTTGTAATTTTTGAAGTTTTAGCAGTACTTCAACTGGTTTGTAATCTCCTTCAGAATTTGGAACAACTTGTTGTTACTTATTTTATGCGGACAATTGATTGTGTGCCATAGTCCTCATTTCTGAATCCTCCATGACTTGGGCTGTGGCCCAATGTTAGGTGATATCTCTTGTCATTACATCTTTCTCGGGAGGTATATAAAGGTGGAGTATGTTTTGATAATTTTGTGTTATTGCAGTTCAGACAAGCGAAGGCAGAGATAGCATCAGCAACAAGATGCGGAGTCACCTCTGCAGCAAAATTCACGACCATAGCATGATATGTGAAGGCTATATTCTATAGGCATCTTATTTGTACTAGTTGAAACCATGCCAAGGCCATTGACATGTTATTCATTGTGTATGAATGTAAAATTACCATTTGTTGATCAATTGTAATCTTCAGATCCTGCCCTAAAAGAACTGAAGCACTTGGAGAAGAATATCCAGGTTATAGTGCAGCAAGCCTTTTGTTAGGTTGCAAGTAGATTCAGACCTATCTGTAAGGATACAGTTACTTAATTCAATGTTTTCTTCATGATCTTCCTCCACCTCGAGAATCTTCAAAACCATTGAGATCATTAAAATAGATTTTCATTTGCGTATATAAGATTTTGAAAAGGAACAAAAAAATACTAACACGATGCATCTGAGGCGTGTCTTGACAGCAGCAAAGTCATTACAGTTTTGTAAACAATAAACGAAACTCATTTCCATCCCATGAATACCCCCACTCAAAACCACATAAAAGAAACTCCTTTTTGGTTCAATCCTTTCAAATATTACAACTTAAGAGACCTGTAAATGCTAGCCTGATAAATCAGGTTGCCGCTCGTTCACATCATCATTGATAGGAAAGAACTGTGATAGTATGCAAGTAATGACTTACATCATCAGAACATACAATTATGACAATGAAAAGAAAAAGGGCACTTTTTTCAAATTATAATACTGAAAATATGCTTTTTGAGCGTATTACCATTTGGTGATATGCACATACAATCTCAATTCAGTTTTGACCAAACAATACGTTTACTAGGTACCAGTCCTCCTTACATCAAATATTTGCAACAAAATATAAATATGAAGTTTCAATTCTGACAAAAGAAGGCTAGCGTTAGCCGACAGTTTACAACTTCAATATCTCTTTGATATTCTTGATGAGAGAAAACTCCTGTCTATAGCTCGAGTGCAGTCCGTGTTACTGTCTCATAACACCAGACATCACTCTCTGCCTTGAAGTCTTTTGTGCTTTATTTCAATTCCAAACCCTCCATAATTCTCAAAACTGCCACTATTAACAGAGATGCCCAAAATCCAAAGCCTTTCAAAACCTAAATACTTTTGGCATTTCATTCGCCATTGTAAGATTTTCTCCTTAATTCCTGTTATCAAAACCTACAATGAAACCTGCAAGTTAGGATTTGAATTTCAACTTCGAAAAGATGGAATATAAAAATTTTAATTAGGAGAATACCTGATCGGGAAAATCACGGTTTAGATCAACATTGTTTGCATTCCCACGCCTCCTAATTGAAAACCATCAGGATTCATGGAAGGAAGTAGGTGAAGGTGAACGTTCTCTACAATTGATGTAGCCTGACAAAAACAATGGACGTTTCAAGTAAATTGAATGATCTAGAAAAAATTATAGTCATGGAACTATAGAAGTGCCAATATCAACATTAAAAACCAAACAAGATCATGCAAGTGTAATGTACATCAACATAGAAACATCAACACTAATGCCTATAGGCAATGACTCTGCTTTGTTGTGTTAAAAGAACCAATGAGGCTAATGTGCAAATTGGAAAGAAATAAAAGGAAATAATAACACTTACATGTAATAAAGAGAAAAGAAAAGTACCAAAGAAAAGAAAAGTACCAAGAGAAAAGAAAAGTACCAAGTGTCAGTTCCTACCATAGATAAAACTTTTTGGTTCAATCTATCACTGACAAGCCAAGGCACAAAATAATTGTTCACAATAGAAACTCACCTAAGGCGAAATCTACAAGCTTTGCACCTACTGCAACAGCAGATTCACTGCAACAGTAGGAAAAAGGAGGAAGTTAATAGGAGTTAATTGAAGTAATTGGTTTTTTCAATACGAACCTGTAAGCCATTTCATCCATGACAGTTTTACCAACACATGTGACAACCAAAGTGGCCGGGGTTGTGGATTTGGCAGTCTGATGAGTCCTCGACCAATTGGGATTTCCAAAGCCAGTCACGTATCCTTCCACATCAAATCTGTTTTCAAATTGAAACTTATGAAAAATTGCTCTCGTACACACACACTCTCACTCTTAATTTGCAAAAGAACACACATCAGAATATCGATCTGTGTTCCACGAGCTTGCAGACGCACTTGCAAATTAACATAGATAACTTACCGATTTCGTTGGGTAGGGATTTCGTTGCTTGCTTCAAATGAGGGGATAGAGCTCAGAGTGATTTCGTTGTGCAGGATGGGTAGCGATTTCGTTGCGCAGGATGGGTAGGGATTTCGCGGGCGGAAAGAGAAGAGGGGGAGCGGGAAATGCTAGGCGTTTTTGGAATCGCAAGAGGGTTAAATTGAAAGCTTGACCCGGTCTAAAACAAACGGGACCGGCCGGTCGAAACAAGTTTCCTACAGGAGAAAGTGAAGTGCTGGGCCCCGCTCCACGTCAGCCCAGCGGGACGCGGGCGGGACGCGGGCGGGATGCCCAGCATTTCCCTTGCTTTTACTTCTTTTTATCTAATATCTATTTTCTTAATATGTTATACTTTTCTTTTGTGAGCAAATAATTTGGTTTCTATTCGGCCAATTGGGCCTTGTATGGGCTTTTTGCATCTTTTGAATCTAGGCTTCACTGTGGGTCCTTGCACCCGCTTTGGTTCTATGGGCCTTGGATCCACTTGATTTGTTGTAAATGACTTGGGCCTTATCCAAGGCCGTACTGGAGGGCAATTGAATAAATTTTAGGCCTGTGGTGGATTGGCTTAAGATAGTTATTGATCCTAGTTTATTGCAGGGATTACCTATTGAGGAGCATCACCATTTTCAGTTATTTGCTTTGAATGCGTGGGACCTCTTATGGTGGACAGGTAATCAAATTGTTCATAATGCTGTTGTGTTGAACTTGGGGGGGGCTTGGTGAACACAATTAACAAGGTGTGTGGTAAACACTTGGCAGCTTGGGGTCGGCTTAAAGATGTGGAGGTTGCAGCGAGGTTGTCTCCTCCAAAGGGTGTGATTAAAGTAAATTTTGATATGGTTGTGCGTCCTAACTTCTCTGTAGGAGCTGCTATGTGTAGTGACAATTCTGGGCGGGTGATTGGCGCTCGGGTCATGGAGAATTAGGTGGATGACGTTGTTGAAGGAGAAGTGTTTGTTGCCCAGTTGGGGATTGATGAGGTGATTAGTAGAGGGTTTCACAGAGTGATCATTGAGGTAGATTCTAAGCTTGCTATCAAAGCTTTCAAGAAATTTTCTCACAAGGAAAATTGGAGTGTATAGCCAAATTGCTGATGCTTTTGTATCTTTTTCTGCTTTTTAGCTCTTGTGAGTTTAGTTTTGTTGAACGTGGTGCAAATGTGAAAGCGCACCATTTAGCTCGATGGGCTACCTCTGTGATTAGTTCTGAAGGTCACCCCGATGATTTTGATCATAATTCGAATTTGATTTGGATCTTTGCTAGGACTGATCCCGTTAGTTTCGTTGGTTGGTTTGAATAAAGGTAATGGTATTTTGATATCATAAACAATAAACCATGAAACATTAGTTATGATATTTGACCGGAAGGGATTCAGGGGTATATGCTTCATACCTTTCCATCTCTGCAGCATATGAACCCTCCTCCTTCCAAAACATAGATAAGGTTTTCTTCAATTTGTTGTTTGAATTGGACTATATATAATTTGGAGAGAGATAAACCTAATATGTCAACCTTTACAATATTCAATATTGTCTGCATTGATTATTAGACAATGCGGGTCCTACAACATTCAAATTAAAGAAGATCTCGATTCAAATCCTCATAAAAAAAACGTCTTCCTTATCTCGAATTAGAACAAGATACTCGTAATATCGTCGTTTATGGCTTGATACCCACGCCATGGAAAGATAAAACAAATTAATATGGATGTAAAGAAGAAGCAAATTAATCTATGACAATTGGATGATGATTATGCCAGGGGAAGTGTTTTCAAGCCCACTTGCAGGTAATCTATCCCTATTAGAATATATGCTCCTTGAGTGATCATCTAATGCCCAAATTTCTTTTTCTCGATTGGTTCCAAATCCACGAAGAACAAAGAAAGTTAGCCCGTTAGCTCTCAACTTTACTCATTACTTGGTGGATTAGAGAAAGATGTGGCAAACATAATGAGTTTTCTGAAACATAAGTCCAACCTCATTCTGACCCAACTGACAATCATTTTATTAGGACACCCAATTGACTAGGACAAACAAATCCCCACTTAGCCTAGGAAACTATCATATCTGATATACCCTAATTAGCTTTGATTTTGTTGTCTTAAGGTTTTCAATTTCCTCTTTTCCATTGAATAGGTGTCTCACTAGCAAAAGCACTGACAGAAAAGTTCTCACCAAACGACCGAGGCCAATGACAATATAGCCTATCTTGTTTAGATATATTTGGAAATAGTCCCAATAATAATATGGATGCCAATGGAGGAGGGAGAAATGGAGGGAGAATATTATATATTCATATAAAAATGTCAAGCATGCCTACCCATGTTGGTCCCATTACAACAACTCACATGCCTTGATGGAGACACCTAAAATCTGGGCAACTCGAATAATTCTTCTTCCAGAAGTAGGGAGAAACTTGAAATCCAAAGGAGAGGGCTAGATTTTACTTGAAAAGTCAAAAGATTAAAGTCTACAGAATTGGATCCGTATCCATCCAACTCAAGCTGGTATATTTGGGCCCCAAGTTATAAGGTTTATTCCTGTGTATGTAAAACTCTTATTTCACTCACAAAATTGTGCTTACCCGCTTCAGATGGGAAACGCAGGTTGTTGGAAGTGACAACCGAAGGTGTTGGCAAAGATTCAAATCCACATCAACAATTCATGAAGCACTTGCAGCGACACAAAAGTCTCTAGACTTAGGGGGTGTTTGTTTGTGGAAATTTCGGAGAATATTCCCGAAATTTTGGGAATCTTTACTTTATTGAGATTTATTGGGGTTTGTGAAAAGTAGTATGTGTGTAAAAGTTAAAAATTTTGGAGTGTGTTTGTTTTGTTGGAAATTTCGAACCCCGATTAATTGGGGAAACAAACGCCACCTTAATATACGGTATCCTGAAAAGTCAAAAGTGTGCGTCCCCTAAGTGGACCCCCCGGTGAAAAAAGAAGATGAAAGCAAGACAAACAACAAAGGAGTTCCTACTTTAAGGACAGCAGAGATAGATATCCAGTTCTTAACTCGAGTCACCAATACAGCTATAAACTACTTAAGGGAATTTCAAACCCACAGCTATAAACTACTATTGCTGTGTGATGAAGGATTAATCCCCACCATCAAAAACTTTAAAAGCATTCATTTAGAAGAACCCTAAACTGTTAAAACTTAAAAGCATTGCTTTCTAAAAGAGATAAAATAGTGTTTACAATTTGAAACCCCCAATGGCACATAATTCTTCAGTTAAACACCATGTTTCATGCCCACATGCCATATAAGCCAAAAGGCTCAGAGCCAACTCTCCACATTACAAAAAAACTGCTCCAAGTATATAATCATGGTCAAAAGATGGAAAATATGTACAGGAGCATTCCAAGCCAACCATCCACAAGGTTCTCGTAAATTGAATAGCGGGGCTCGGCCTTGGTTAATCTCTCCATGCAGTTCATGTGGTTGTAGACTGTGATGGTAACCTGGGATGATTATGCTCGCCTTCATAGGTAACAATGAGCATGGAAGGGTCTTCCAAGCACCTCTCAACATGCTTCCTTGCAGGACAACCTCTCATGCTGCTACACTTGTAGTATCCCCTACAACAGTTCATGGCCACTCATTTCATTAAGTTCATCAGAAGCTGAACTCGTAAACTAACAAGCTATACAGGTAACCATTGTAACTCATCCGACAAAGGCCAAGGTAAAAATAATTTAACACTAAACAAAAGTTGAATACAGGTTACTACTTTCACAGTGCAAAAACAATTCATTGATTGCTCTGATTTGACCCTGTAAACTCATTGTCGACAAGAAGAATAAAATAGACTCGATCAAATAACCATCTCCAGCAGGATTGCATGGTGTAACTAGCAAAGCCAAGGTTAATTTATCATCCCTAAGAACTGAGGAACCGCGACTAAAAACTTCGAAGTTCCTGGACTGGTGTTCTTTCTATTGTTGTGTCTAAAGCAAGGAACTCGATGTAATTACACACACATGGCCTGTGCATATTGTATTTTTACTTGTTATGTTGCTTCGGATACAATTACACTTTTTCTAATGCCGTTCCAGTGGCGAAAAATGAACATTACGTACAAGGAAACACACCAATGCCAGTCACAGAGAAGTTCTATACTGTTAATATTACAGGACACCTCTTCCATTATGTGTCACAGGCAGAAAACTATATTTCCACGCAAAGAAACGATGACAACAAGAACACAACTATAATATACATCTCAAATTTTACAATAGCTTCAGGAAAACTGCAGAGCTTGTCATCAAATTTACATAATTAAGTATCAAAATTTGCAGAGATGGAACATACCTAGGGTGAGGAGAACCCTTGATTGGTTTCTGCCCATATTTCCTCCATGAGTAATCATCCGGAGGTATATCTGCAAGCTTGTTACTGATTGCAGGCACCTTGATTGATCTCTTCACCCTGTGTTTCCTGCCAGCGTAGTTACACGATTAGAAAGATCTGTCGGAACAAACCCAATCCGTTCTCATCAAACAGGAAAGAGAGAAAAGGGAAGGCTATAACGTCCAAGACCATAAGTAAGTGAAATATACGGTGGAGAAACTAAGTCTAACCTCTTCTTTGAGCAGTGACATCTACCACTACTCCCACATTTCACACTCCCATCTTCTCCCCTGGCAGAACACTTTCTCTTATGCTGTTGGGAATTCTGGTCCGAAGAGTGAGGTGCTCCAATCAAATGGAAAGCACTAGAATCCATGTTAGCTACACTTCCATCTATGCTCAAGGAGGAAATAAACGACCTATTGGAAGACATTGTGGGTGTACAACTAGAGCTGTCAAAATTCAGATTAATGCCACTGTTGCTCCTGCGGTACATCATTTCCGCTTGTTGTTTCATCTGTTGCTGCTGAAGCATTAACCTCTGTTGCTGCTGTTGCTGCTGGAGGAAGTGATAGTGTGTTGATGGCGTCTGCTGGGCAAGATGAAGGGAGCTTTTCCCATTTGAACTCAATTCCAAAGACGGGTTTCCCAAACTCAAGTTGCTCTTCACGTTTGAGCCAATTTCTTGAATTGGGTTCTCATGAATGCTAGACTGCAGAAATTGGAGACTTTTGGATTGCTGGTCTGATCTACAATTTGGGTTCTCCAAGAAGATGCTTTGCGGGAAAGGGATTTGAAGTTTCTTGAGCTTTCTGACTCTCGCATGACCCAAACCGGTATTGAGAAGAGAAACAACTTTCTTGAATCTAAACACAGCCTCCCCAGTCTCTACCATTAAATTCCTACACTGAACCTGATCTCGAGGCTGAGACAAGAGGCTTAGAACTCTGTGGCAGCTCTCCACAGCTGCTTTGTTAGCTTCTTCAACCTCCTCCATACTACTCCTAAAGCAAAAACAAGAGACAAATAAACCCTAAATCCCGAACCCCAAAACCTTACGAACGTAAACAACAAATTCCAAAATCTTAAATAACTACTCCCACAGTACAATCCATATCCGATGAAACAAATCCCAGATAGTCAAAATCCCATTTTTCAGCAGACACCGCGCAAGTTCGGTTTTTTCCTCAAAATTTCAGGTACTTGACCACATCGAACTTTGATTAACTTTCCCAAACAAGGACGACACAGAGATCCCAATCAACTAGTCACTGAAAATTGGTTGGATAAAGCAACACCCAAAGAGAGATAAGAACGTATACAGGTATTCCACAAAAAGGGAATTGATCAAATTCAGACTGAAAAAGCAATAAAAAGCACCAAGGGACAGACCTCGTTGGACTTGGTGCTGTCAAACCCTAGATTCTTCTTCCATGGTTAGGAGATTGAGAGGTGTGAAAGAGAAGACTTTTGCTCCGCTTGAGAATTCACACGGCCTAAAGAATACAACAAAGCTCTCAACTTTTCTCCCACACAATATTTTATTACTGCTGTGGAGAGAGAAAAAGAACACAAAAAAATCAGGAGAGATAGGGGGGAGGCACTTAAATAAGGAGACGCTAGAGAGAAATGAAACTGCCGTCTCTGTCACAGATTTGAAGGCGGGACCCACACAAAGACCTTTGTCACTCTTTTTCTTCACCCAATTTCAGCTTTTAATTATTCTATACTCTCTGAGAGAGCGCCGTGTCTCTCAGCTTTGTGTTTTTACTACTTCCCCATAAACTATGTGATTTGTCTTTGCTGTCATTAGTCTCTCCAGGGTCTCTTTGGGAGTTGGACTTGCCTTTTGTACGCTTGTACACCGTTGTCACTTGTCCACTGCTTCTTCCGGGATTCAGCTCCTCTGCAATATCTAGTATTGCACCCATGTACCACTCTTTTAATCTTGACCATCTATTTTAACACCAACGGGTCAGATTTTAACAACTCATCAATTCACTTGAAAATCGAGATAATATGTTTTTAAAAAAATAATAGAAATAGAACGTAGATAAAAGATTATGTACAAAGATAACTAGTGTAAAGTCATGAGAGGGCAAGTTGTGATTTAAAGATACGAATCCAACGTTTTAAAATTAAACACGTCATTTAATGAGATATTTTAAGATTGAGTCACATCATTTTATCTTGTCATATCATTAAATAATTTAATTAATTTTGAAACGTTAGATTTGTATCTTTAAATTACTACTGTCATTTAAACTTTGCAAAGAATTCATTCTCACTTAAGTTATACTTAACTCAATTAGTTTATGTATTTTTTTTCCTTCATCGGTCTCTCTTAGATTATTAGAGAATATAAATTAAATAATAAAAAAATTTATTAAATTTTTTAAAATAAGTGATAAATTCACATAATATCAATTCAAAATTCTGAATTCGAGATAAGACACATTTTACCTCAATTTTAATTAAATATTATACGTATAGAACATTAATTAAAGTTACGTATAACAAATTTATCTCGTTATAAAAAAAAACATCAAAATTATCGTGTCACGGTCCTGATCTCTAGTGTTGTAACTTTTTGTATACAATTTAATACATTTTTACAGAAATACCCATTGATAGCTTAGGAACATATCTATTTGCCAGTAAAAAGAGTTACAAGAACTATATCCTAAGATAAATAACCATACTTCTTGTAAATTATCGGTTTTTTAATATTATTTTTCAGAAAATCTTAAAGGGGTTAAGGTGTATAATAGTTGGAAAGCAAATACTTATTAAAAAATATAAATTTAACATCAAGATTATTAGATTTTCAAAGCCACGATGCTCTCTTTTTCGCAATGAGCTGTTTTGAAAATGATGTAATTTGTTTAAGAATTAAGGCTTTGGTTTTTAAATAATCTCCCTTCGAAAATTGACCTATGATTATAAAATGATTTTGCCCACCTAATAATTTGAAGACACAAGAAACAAAAGGAATAAAGATATAAGAATTAATAATGTACTCTTCACAATTGATTCTGACACTTGGCCAGACATGAAAAAAAAAATCCAATAAATTTATAAGAGATATTAAATTTTTAAATATAAACAATAAGAAATGTTTTTAAATAATATATACTTGGAAGTTTTGTAAGCATAAATCAATTTAGGCCATATTTGTTCATAAAAAAAATAAATTTTTAAGAAATATTTTTAAATAGTTTTAATTATTACAATCAAACATCAAAATGTTAACTTTATTACACAAATTATAACACATTTTCAAAACAACTTCAATATTTTTTTATATAAAAAAATTACACAAAATCAGTCTCTCTCTTTACTTTTTAACAAACTTCCTTATTTTTTTCTTAATTTTTTTTATATCAATTTTCATGTCTTTATTTTTAACAAATTTCAATAAAATTTATTAAACAATCAAACATTTACACAACCTTTTACAAGTCCTATAAAAAATAATCTCTTATAATTTTATCTTACATATTCAAATTTCTTAAATTTTGTTTGCCAAAAAAAGGAAAAATTCACAACTAAACTGGAATTGGATGCGCCAATAGACAATAAAAAAGTCACTTTATTCCCTTAGTTTCTGTTTAGAAAAAATACATTTTCTACTCACAAACTACCGGAGTAGTGATACATTGCACTTCAAACCACTATCTTTAAGATGTTGCACCCTCAAACTACCAATGTTAGACACTTTGCACCCTAAACTACCAATTTTGACACATTACACACTCCAACTATTAATATTAAACACTTTGCACCATCCATTTAATAATATTATCATTGAGAAATTAATAAATTGATAATAATATCTTTACTGTATACAAAATGGGTCAAGACCTTTATTGTTATTTTAGTATCAAAATTTAAAAAATGGTGCAAAGTTCGAAACTTCTTTTTTTTTTTTCTAGAAGTTCAATTATAATTTAGAGGTGAAAAATATATTTTTCGCTTTTTGTTTGTTTTTTCGTTTTTACTGTTTGTTTCTACTTTGCTTTGAAGTGTTTTCCCTCCGTCTGCGCGGCTTATGAAGATGTACGACAAAAGTGGGACCCAGTCCTCAAGAGCATTTGTATTTAGCCGTTACGAAAGAGCAACCTATGACGGCACATTATGTTTAAAGTCGTGGGCTAATAGCTGACACGTATTCCTAGGTGCTGTTTGACACCTTTACTCGCCCACTGCTATCTTACGCCAGGGGAGCACTGTTATTTCGGTGACTGACACGGCGCCGGTGTTGCTGGATCCCACCATCGTTGACTTCTGTACCGTTTCCGTGGCGCACTGAGATATATGGCTACAGTAATTGAGGAATCATGGCGTACAATCTCTGTTTTTTTTTGGGTTAGGAATAGCGTGCAATATCTTTATTTACACAAAAACCGGGGAGCATATTGCAATATACACTATTTTTTCACAGTTTTTAAAGTTTTATATCTCCTATCAAGTGCTATATTTTTAAAATAAATTATTTTAATTATAATTTCATATAATATTAAGGGATAAATATAAAATTGGCCCCTGTACTTTGATCGAAAATCAAATAAGTCATACAACTTTAAAACTCATCAAACCAGTCCTAAAGTTTAAATTTCATTAATAATTTAGTTCTTTTGAAACCATTCAAATGTGAATAATTTTAAATTTTATAGATTAATTTTAAGTATTTTAAAATTTAAGGACTTATTTAATTTTTGGACAGAGATTGTATTTATTCCTAATATTAAAATCAAAATCATAAGTTGGAAACCTTATATTAAACATTTTAACTCCCATTTCAATACTAAAAAAAGTATCTAATTTGCCCCTTCCCGATCCTAACAAGTAAACTTTTCTGAGAAAGACTCGTTGAATTATTGTGTGGGGGCAATGTACAAATCCGGAATTTTGGCAGGATTAGTTGTTTTCTTGTGATCGGGAGTAAAATTTGTTATGTTTTTGGTCAAGTTGATTAATTTCAACGTCAGTCAAAGAGAGGGCTGGTAAGGTGGTCCAAAGGTTTCTTATCTTGTGCCTTGTGGAGGTGACAAAGCAATCATGCCTCCGACCAAACTTGTCTGCTTGAGTAGATTATCTTGATGTGAGTCATGGATATAACTATTTAACACAAGGATTAAGATCCACCGTACAATTAGCAGGCGTTTAGTCTAATTTTTATATTGATTTTTTCTTGATATTTGTCTTCCTCTGTTCTTATCCGAACAACTACCGAGGTAAAAAAAAAAAAGTACGAAAACATTACACGTGGTTTTACGGACAAATTTATGAGTTTGTACTGAGTAGTCTCTATGTAGTCTTTAGAAAAGACCTTTTTGTTACATGATGCATACCCCATTAGTCCCTAGGGTAAACATCATGTAACAAAAAGGTCCTCTCGAAATCTTTAGCTGTTAAGTGGGTTGACATAAATCTAACAGGAGAATTTTTTTGTTATATGATGCTTACCCTAAGGACTAATGTGTTTAAAGTGAAACCACATGGACTATTTTATCGTGAAAACACATGGATTGTTTTTGTACTTTTCCCAAAAATTTATGGTTTGAGATTGTACTAGTTCGAAATTGATTAACCTATTAGGTAAATTTTATTCCGATAGACTTGTCAGATTAAATTTCTCTTTATCACCCCAAAAAAAATAATATTTGTTATAATAGTCTTCTCTAAAGTTCAAATTTCTTATTCATCCGAGAGATTGAGATGTTTAAAGTGTCTTCAATTTGGGAACAAAATTGAGAGCAAATTTTTAAAAAATTGGTAAAAAGATGAAGAGTGAGAAAAATAATGAAAAAATAGAAATTTTTTATGATAATTAAGGAGAAATTTTTGTAATTATAATAAAATTTTAAGAATTAAAATTTTAGTTTGCCAAATGCTATGTTAATATGTTAAAGAGATAAGATATAGGTAGTTGATTTTATATAATAAGTTATTATTATAATTAAAAAAGAAAGAAAAATAATAAAATTTATTGCTCACTAGATACTATTTTCACTTTGTAGATGTTTGATGGATGACCTAAAGGTCATCTAGTGCATTAGATTCTATCTCTTAGACGAGACACTTGTTATGCTTCTTGTCAAAGATCTCACCAAACCCATTTGAAAAGTTTCTACATTTTTAGCGTGTGGTTTGACCTCAATGTAAACTAAGGGAAGGAAAAACGTAGCCCGAAAGAAAGGGGAGCGCGGGGGAAAGAAGAACAATGTCTTCCCGAATACGAGGGGCTGTCCGTTTAATAAAGAATTTTCAGAATTTTTTGTATTTGTACTGTACAAAAATTTTACAGTTAAATATCATTTTTAAACTCACATAAAAATATCTACGACACGTATATTAATAAAATTAACATTACATACAAATTATCAAAACAAAAAAAAAATCCACACATCACTAACATCCTCTAAGTTGTTTTCTTGTGCTTGTTTTGTCTCCATGATTGAAAGCCGCAAAGCTGTCACGTTCTGGCGAAAAATTTGCAGTCAATGGGGGTGGTTGCGAGTCCATAGTGAAGGAGATAAGTGAGGACGGACTATCTAAACACAAGAGTGGTCCACGCGTTTTTGCTTAGAAAAAAAAAAAGAGTGGTCCACGCGTTTTGACTGTGCGAAGCATGACAGGGAGACCAATTTTCTTTTCAAAGCCACCGATACCATGCCTACAGCCTATAAGAAAAAAGGAATAAAGAAAGAAATGGAGCGGGGTGATGTGACTCTCGGCGATGTGGTGACAGATTAGCTCATTATTGGACAGTAATTATAGTCAACTGTTCTGTGGTGCTGTGAAGGTTGAGTTTGTTTTATAAAATTGTAAATTTTAGCTATAGATTTTAGTGAAAGAGGGAGAGAGAATTAATTTTTTATAATAAAAAATAATTATTTGAATAGAATAGAGAGATTATATTGTAATATTTTATTGTGTTAAAATTTTAGAGGGTGTAAAATTTTATGACACAAACACACCCTTACTGGGGTAGAACAAAATCGGAATAACCTGTCCTGTCCGATCCTAATTTTTTAAAATGCGGTCCGGCTCTTTTTTTTTTAAATGCAGTCCGGACCGCATTTATTAATATAAATATAAAATATTTGTTTTTATAATTTTTAATACAAATTATAAACTTAAAACATTTAATTTTAATCTAAACTAAAACTTTACATTTTTATGTCTTTTCCCCCTTTGAAATTAACTTTAAAAATTTTAAATTTCTTTTAAAAAATTGAAACTCATTCGGACCGAACCGCATTTAGTAGGACCGAATTGGACAACTTATAAGTGAAATCAGACCGAAAATCCGGTTGTTGAGCCCTACTCTTACGGCCAGATAAAATTGTTAAGCTGGTTAATCCCTTCCTTTTTGTTACGGAAAAAAAAAATTATTCAAATCATAGTGCTAAAGGAGAAGAGGTACAGGTCACGAAATACAGGACCTGTAAGCTGCAAAAAGTCCAAATATGGAACTATACTAACCAATGGACAGCTTTATCCTTTGTTTTTTTTTGTTAAATATTAAAAATTGAAGAACTTCAGGAATCTCCAACCCTTTTGAGGCTGAGGTACAATATCCCTAAGGCAAAGGGGGGCGGGGCGTCGGTGGCCTCCTGAAAAGCTAATAGAACTGTAAGCAGTCTGAAATTAATCATATTATGGTCCTCTTTTCTCGAGGAATCTCTAAAAGTTTATTATTGTTTTTTTTAAATACTGTTTTAAAGCTCTCATTTTCATTCCAGATAGAGGGATTAAGGAATTAACCCTCCTCCAATGGGCGCAGTAAGGGAATCAAACTTCTACACACTTGAAGAGAGAAAGGTAAGTGATGCCAAGCTAGGGTAGCTTTCTGGTGCTAGCCCCACTCACCTAGGAACATGCCCCAATTTTATAAAAGAAGACTGCACTTTGTCCGAGCTCAGGAGCCACTAAAACATTCTGTCCCTCTGTCCCTGCATCTTTAATTCAAGAACATTTCCCTAGCGCTTTTATTTTTTTTCTTAGGGGGAAAAAAGGACGGAATTTCGCAAGCTTTTTATGTCACATGGAATTATCACTTTACCTTTTTACGGGCCTGTAATCATAATGCAAAAGAAAAGCAAAAGAGGTTCCTCGGGATCTGGTGAGACATATTAGGGTTTGAGGTGCGGCCATGATTACAACTAGAAGCTGTAAAACATTTTACAGGCCTTCCAAATTTCACAGTATATCATATAGATGGACTTGGTCTGGAATCTTTGGAAATAAACTGTAAAGCCGCAAGATGTTCAAGCAGAATCGGGGACAACTGTCCCTTTCATAGGTCCGATTGTGGTTTTGCCTAGGGGTGAAAACCGACCCCTCAGTTCAGTTTTCAGTCCCAACCGAGAGGGTTCGGTTCTCGTAAACTCTCAATCGACAGCTGAACCGCCTATTGGAAGAACTGGCCGGGCCGATCAGGAGCGCGGTGGTCGGCCTGGTTCGGTCAGAGAGAGAGAGACTGGGAGCGGGGGGACGTGGGAGGCTGGAGGTATAAAGAGACTAGAGAGACATTCCTCGCCCAAACAAGTAACACTTTTCTTCAGCCTTTACAACTGGTATGATGGGTCAAGAGCCCACATGCACAATAATCTTTCGCCAATAACAGATTCCTCAACTAAATCTTTTTCAAGGGAAAACTTACTTCAGGCTCGTTCTTGGAGCCTTATCTTCAGTTTCACCATAGTGAACAGCAAATGAGTGACTTCTAGCAACCATGGACATGGAAAAAATAGAAATTTACAGTGGGCAGATAAACGCATAAACAGACACATGCATATACCTATTTTGTCCATTACCCATTACCCGGGTCTTACAAACCAAATCAGAAGGAAGGACTGGCTGAAGGGAAATGGCCACTCCTGTTCGAATTGCCAATGAAGGGTGATGGAGTGACTCTAGTAGAGGACAAGCTGAAATACCTAACTCAATGGTCATACCTGAAGGGCCATAATAAAGTTCTTAATACATGAGTGGTGCACTGTAAGGAAAGCGATCGAACATTCACCTTGTGTTGAACCCACTATGTTTACGAACTACACATTTTCATAGAGATGTTAGTTACGAGAGTATTTGGAAGCGAATTGAGGCGTCACAGCATAGACCGCGATAACAATTCAGGAAGCACAAATCCAGAAAAGACAGGAGTGCACAAAACTCACACAAAGCCATTGAAAAGTATCACATCATTTTGATGTTATAAAAATTTGTTGAAAAAACTGAATTGTCCCCTAGCAAACAAAGTTATTGTTTCCTTCCTCTTCCCTTCTTGGTGGGCTGTGCATCCATCTGTTCCTTCCCCGTAACTTCTGATACCTCAGCTGCACAACAAGAAAGCAACGAGTCTTCTGTTAGTATAACTTGTGGCACATCAAAATGCCAAACCAAAATCAGTATATACTGATAAACAAAATGGTTAGAAAAGTGGTTCATAGGAGCACTGCTTCAGAGCCTCAGATTTAGGATTTCGCTTCAACTCTAATCAATTGTTTTAAAAGTTCAGGACATTGAGAAACTTTACAAACATATGTATGGACATCCCATGGGAAACAAATACCTTTGTTTGCATAGCGTCTTAAACCAGTTTCTCTGCTTATTTTGATTCAATTGTTAGTTTGGTATCAGGGAAGAATAAATGTCATGATAGCTATGCTGGTTGGCTTTTAAATAATGCACGGTGATATATCAACTCCTAGTAATCCTCCTTTCCAAACTTTGTGCGCTCACCTACCATAGACATGAATAAAGTAATTTACCTCCATGGAATGCCCAAATGCACTATAAAATTACAAAGAGAATTTGAGAACAGAATAATACCATCAGGACCCCTAGCCATTAAAGTGAAGAATATGTTGTTAAGCTTCTCCATCTTCTTAGCCTCCTGCGCCTGGTCCGTCTTAAACTTGAGACACTGGAAAAATGCAAAATAACTGATTATCTGAGTAACAGTTACGAGCAGATAGAGAAACTTTGGATTCCAAATTTTTTTAGAACAGATTCCACGGTTGTTAACCATGAGTGATATGCAGTTATTCTCTTTGGTGAAAGCCATGACAAAACCACGTGCACAAAAACATTCCAAACACACTATCTACCACTGACTCACCAAAAATATTTAGTCCAGGTTTTTGGTGCACAAGCCCAGAAGATAGGCATACCATATTTAGCTTAAATTTGCCTTATTCCTATAAGCAAGCACAGGTGCTTTCCCTATGCTTAAAAGGCACCAACAAAACTTTGGCCGCATATCATGGATGCCAATAGCAGAGCAATAAATTCACATATAAAACACGGGCATTCTCTTACAAGAAATAGAATGAAAAGTGCACTTCTGTCACCTCAAAATCAAGAGGACCTCCGAAGATCTAATACGGATAACCCGCATAGGCTAGTTAGTCAAGTGCTTAAGCGATACTTTAGAGAGACAGCTCATTCCACTGTCGTCCTCTTTCTATTTTAAAATTTCCCCTTCACAAAAAAGTGGACAGGAGTTTATTCGACACACGTTCCAAGAAAATATGTGTTCCTATGCAAACTTACTTATGCATTTTGATACCATTAAACATGAAGACCCTGATGCAAAGTACAAGTAATACAATTGTGTAAAATAAACATGAAAATCAGACACTAGCAAAAAACCACCAAACATAAACCACCATTTATTTTTTCAAGCACACAAAGGATCTCAACATTGGCTTGTGTATGATTCTGATATTCCTAAAATGATCATTTTTTAGGGTCTTCCTCTTGAGCTTGCTTATTTGTTGGAAATGCTCGATAATCTCCACAAGTGTTCTGCTCCTTCCCTTAAGTTAGTTATCTCATTAAAACCAATAAGATGAGTAACAAAGGTTGATCTGCTAAGTAGCAGTTTCAATACCTAAAACTAAATCCAAAAATTAATTACCCCTCATTGAAACCAACAATTGGTCCAACTGATAATCTTTACCCCCACCAACTTCTTGGTACCAACCACATCAGAAACCAATACGTAAGCTTAAAGACCACACCGATCAAATAAAAACCACAGGAAAAAAATCTTCTGTTTATCCTTCTTCATGTTTATCAGTTTGAGCTTCAAAGAACAGGCAACCATTGTCTACAGTCCATAGTAAGTGTTCTCTTCCCTGAGCATCTTAAAAGGCGAGAACACAAGTTAAGTATAATATCTCGTAGCAGGTTGACACAAATAGCATGCCAATCCATCAGCTCTCATTCCAACCAAGAAAACATTAAAAATATCCATGCAATGAATAAATTCTTCTCACAAAATCACTTAGTAATTACATCATATGTCATAAGAGTCCTCTGCCATACACATCTATCTGAGAAAAATCATTATGGCCTATTGCTCCTTCGCTATTCAATAGGGACAAGCAACTACAGGACCCAATCAAGATTACTAAATAAATCTTTCATAGGCGTAGAGTGTTGAGCACAATAACGAACATTCAACAATTAGACCAAAAGTCTTCCCTTTTTCATAAAATGATACAAGCAATGGCCTTGAGGAAATTTAAAATCATTTAAGCTTTTACTCTAAATATCTCCACTCGTTATCTTCAAAGTTTTACTCTTCCTGACTCATACACTACAAATTTTTTTCGTCCTTTAAAGTTAGAAAAATCAGCTGGCCAGAAGAGCATCTCTTGAAAATTCCTCCCGTAGCACTAATGAGTTACCTCACACATACACCACGGTAGTCCAGCTCTATACTTGAGTCACTAATGATGGCAACCCCCACTCCTGAAGATACTCCTGACTAGGCAATGTCCATTATCAATAAGCATTTCAACCCCATTACTCTCTCTAAATAACGTTTCTTGGTTTAACCCTTTTTTCCTATGCAAACCGTAAATTCGTAGACAGTAGATATTTGAAGAAAGGAAGGGGAATGAGAAGGGGCGGGGGGGGGGGGATAGTGAGATGGGCAAATCCAAGACCTAATCACAAAAGAGAATGCTATCCTGTTAAACCGATTGAAGCTAGGCATTGGAACCTAAAATCTAACATTATCGACGCAATTGCAATTCTCATTACAAAGCCAAAAGCAATAATACTACTCGATGGAGTTTCATCTAAAATGATAAAAAGAGAAGATGGAACACTCATACCTCTCTGTTATCAGTGACCTTGAGAACCAATTTACCGTCGCAGTGCCTGTACTTCATCACATACCGCGTCTATATCCCGCAAAATTCATGAAAAGGGAGTATCAAATAACATTAAAAAAGTCAACGCATTCCATCTTCAGACAATGAATCATAAATCCAACTGCTTTAATTTATCATCTTTTACTTCGAATTTCTCGGGAACCAAACAGAATGTGAACTAGAGAAATAAAGAAGAAAATGGAGAAAGAGAAAAGGAGTACAGGGAATGTAACGTACAGAATCGGGATCGGCACGGAATAACTGTACGGATCGGTCGACGAACTCGTCCCACGAGGTTATGTAAACCATCGCAAGGGAGATGGATTGAAAAATGCAGGAATTTGCACAGAGCCTAAATATCTTTTTGGGGTTTAGGGTGGGCTCCAATATTTCACTGTTGAAGCAGGACGACTTCAAGAATTTGCACCGGTCGCCAAAAAGATGTTTTCGTGACGCTTTCTTATAATTCGTTACATATAAAAGGGTCACTGTTCGTCCTAACAAGTTTTTCGCATTAATAGACTTTTTGGCTTGGGGACAAACCTTTGAAATTACAGCGGGTAATAAGGAAAGACATTTTTTACGACTTTACTTGAACCGAAAAAGGAAAAAGAACAAAAATGAGACCCGTTTTTCTTCTTAGGGGGTGTTCGGTTATGAGTGTTGTGAGGATTTTTGTGTTTTGAGAATTTTTAGGTGATGTTAACTTTATTGGTATGCGTGTTGTAGTTATTTTTATGTGAGGTTAAAAATGATGTTTGGTTGTAGGATTTTTGTATTGTGAGAATACAAAAAATCTTGAGAATTCTTTGCTAAACGAATAGCCCCTTAGTTCATGATCTGAAGTGCTATACTAGAGGCCAGTTTCAGATCCTACCTAAACCCGACAAGCCGCCCCGATTCTAACCGAAGTCGATTAGGTTTGATTGGCCAATAAGCAGGGATCGGTTAGGGTCGGACCCAACATACTGGAGTCCAATCAATTTTGATCGGGGTCGTCGGTCGGTCGGTACCGAACTCTCCCATGATTGAGAGTTTTACGGCCGCCCGACTCTAACAAAACCAAGTAGAAGCCAGTCTCGGCCGATTCCTCGCCCTTACGTGGGGTGGTTCGGTTGAGTAGGCGGCCTAGGACTCCCTATCAGAGCAAAAGTTTAGTAGCTACAGAACCCCACCCTGACCCAATTGAATCACATACATTACTACTATTCGATACTTCTATTATACAAATAATAAAACAAAAATATATAAAAAAATTATTAGTAAAAAATTATAATATAATTTCTCTTTTTATTACATTAATGTGTTTCACTTTAATAAATATTAAAAATTATTTTTTTATTAAATTTAATATCTTAAAATTATAATCTCCCCAAAATTTTAAAACTCAAACACAACCGAAAGCGTTAAGAACTGCTATATGGTGAAAGGTGGGTGCGGTCTCTCGGCTGCTTCACGTCGTAGTAGTTCTCTCTTGGGCGGGGTTTGAATTTGACTCCAATGCCTGTTTGCAATAAACTTTAATATATATAATAGGAAAACAAATAAAGTTAGCTATTTATATATTGCGTTGAAGGTGAAACTTATCTAAGCACTTACCCAAAAAAGAAACTGATCTAAAAAAACCATACAATGGCATCTCATTTTCGCATATCAATATATAGCAGCAAGTATCTCAAGATTCTGAACCTTCTCACGCATCTATTAATGCTTTGAATTTCTCTGCGTTCATGTATAATCCAATTGACATGAATATTCAAGTATATATATATATCGAAAATTATCGAGAAAATGATGATATTTATTACGAATTTCTGAATCAAGTTGTCAGTGTATATATGCGCTCTCGTGGACACTTCTTCACGTTTAACTCGCCCGACAAATTGCGGAAGGAAAGGTCAAAATGAAAGAAAATCAGCTCCCTTACGTAATGGGACGGTCACCTGACACCGCTACTCTGTGTCATTTTCAACCTCCAAAATTCCAACTTTCTGACGAGCTGAGAAAATGCTCCCAGATTATGCTTCTCGGCCACCGCTGTCTCCGGAAGCAGACAAGCATGTGGAAGAAGAAGAAGAAGAAACAGCAGTCAGCAGCAGCAGCGAAAGAGGGTGGAAAAGGGACGTGGAAGCACGCGGCTTTCCATGTGGCCACCACGATTGCCACTCCGGCTGCTTAGGCTCCCTTGCCCTTCGCTCTCGCTTCTCTCGGTTGGCCCCTCGGTCAGTTATCTTGGTTCCTCTGTTTTTCGCCTCTGTTCCGGTAGCCGAGAATACTTGTTATGAAAGGAAAAGGGAAAACTTCTCTTAGTGGAATTTAGTTCTTAATAACAACGAAAAAGATAGGAACAATCCTGTAACTTTCTCTACGAAGAAAACTCTAGCATCATAGTATGTAATTCAGTTAAACCAAGTTTTTAATATTTCCTAAACTTTGCTTGTGGGAGGAAGGTAATTCAGTTAAAGCTAAATTACAGCCTTTTGTTGTCCACTGTTATATACTTGGTTAATGCTAATTTCTTCTTTTCGTTTCACTGTTTGGTCCTACTAGAAGAAAAAAGGTTAAAATGAAGAGAGGAGATAAATGGTACAAAAGACAAGAGATTTTAAGTGGTTCGGTCTAGAAGACTTATATCTACTGTGAAAGCCATATTTTGTATTATGAGTAAATGCAGATTATAATTGAATATCTGATAATACAAAGCATAATAGGAGAATCTATATTTAAATTTGAATTTAAATTTGAATCTTCATAACAATATCAAATTTTTGATATTGTGATAACCATAATATCATATCAAATCTTTAAGATTTGATTATGATATTATCTCTAACACTACTCCTCTTTTCAGGTGTAAGTAGTTTAGTGAGTGGAACATTGGCAACTTGGTATTCTAGTCTTCTGATCGCATCGTTATGGAAATGGGATGGGAAGAAGCGCATAACGTATAGAAAACTTGTAGAGAGCGTCTTTGGTAGGTATCATCTCCTCAATTGTTCAGTTTATAGTTATAAGAACAATTCTGATGGCAACAGATAATAGTAAGAAAGATAAACTTGAACTTAATTCGCGGTTAGCTTTATGATAGGCTGTATACAGTATACCTCTACGATTATGATGATTACTGAACTCAAGCATCCCTCTAAGAAATAAGTAATGCAGAAAGCACCCGTTTCAGAGATAAGGAATGCAGAAAAGGAAAGTGAAAAGAGTAATGCTCGCAGTTGTTCTTTCAATTAGAATAGCATAATCGATCGGTTTGACATATTACTTGGGAAAAGTTTGTCTGTAATCCGGACTATTTATATTTGTATACCTTAAAGAATAATTTGTTTGGACCCTGTAGTATTCTCCTCTGTATATCGAGCATCCTCTTCACAATATGTCCCTAGTCTATTATTTTGCCTCTGATTGCGAGAAGTTTGATCACCGGTGTTTATTTCTGTTACACTATCTAAGATTGTGGATATTGTTAGATTTTGAAGGATCGTTTATCAAACTATCGAATAGAATGATCATTCATGGATGCTCCCGTTAGGGTAAGAAATATAGGAGGTAAATTGACAAAATGTTGTCAAGGAATAGAAGAGTTTGGATTGAATGAAATAAATTTATTCAACAACTATTTATAGTTTCCTTTACTACACTTCGCAAAGCATCGTGATTTTATGAAAAATATTTATAGTTTCTCTTGCATGACGCGTCACTTAATCGACCCCTCTATAGAAATACATCCATCCAAGGAATATGGTTAAATATGGGGACCACTGTCATAGTGTGATCGCCCCAAATTCCAACAGATATTAACTATCTTCTACTTCCTACTTGTAGAATGTTCATATGTGATGTAAATTGCCATGGATATTTACAGTATTCTTTTCTGCTTATACGATGCTAATAGTTTCTCTTCTTCCCAACTCTAAAGGATTCTGGGGTTATTTCTCTATCGCATTCTTTCAGCAGGTGGCTTCATTGGGCAATAACATTGCCATTCAAATTGCTGCTGGGAGCTGGGAGCAGCCTTAAGGTTGGCAATCTTTTTTTTTTGGTGAAAGGTGAAGATAAATAAATCAGAATAGATATTCTTTACAGAATTAGCAGGAGATACTCCTGCTCAATAACTAAAAAGAAAATTATAACAGAGCAGACGCACACAAGAGCAGCACATCAGCACACAGTATAACAACACATAAGCAACAGAGCAGCATCAGCACATCAACAGCATCAACACATAGGCAATCTTGAAATGCTAAAACCAGTAACATTTTTGTTCCTCGTTTGGATATTATTTGGTTTCATCCACTCATTCTTCTTTTTTGCATTTTTTTGGGGGGTGTGGGGATGGGTTCTTTTTAATCTTTGTGCAGGCAGTTTACAAACATTTTTGTCCGGATGGCGCCTTAACCTTGCAGCATTTCATTATTTTCTTTGGAGCCTTTGAACTTCTTCTCTCTCATATTCCTGATATTCACTCATTGAGATGGGTAAATGCATTGTGCACTTTCAGCACGGTCGGGTTTGCTGCTACAACCATTGGCGTGACAATTTATGATGGTAGGCTTGTGGCACTTTTCCTTGCCTGATCTCTTCATGGCCTTAGAACTTGACTGTCTCTCCCATTGAGCTCATGCCTTTCATAGCTTCATCCCCAGTTTTATTTTTGGTGTTGTCCTTCTAGGTAAAAAGATGGATAGAAACGATGTAAGCTACAGTTTGCAAGGTAGCTCCTCTCTTAAGACATTCAAAGCCTTTACTGCTCTGGGAATAGTTGCCTTTTCATTTGGAGATGCAATGCTACCAGAGATACAAGTAATATACTCCACAGCAGCTTGGTTTTCTTCTGTTTTTTTTCCAATATGTTGAAAATCAAGTTTTTTTTCTTATTTGATATTCTTCAGATATTGTAGACGAAGTCATACTTTTTAATTATATGTTTATAACAATCAATACGGTGACACTACAATCACTTGCTTGCCAGAACACTATAAGAGAACCTGCAAAGAAGAATATGTACAAGGGAGTATCAGCAGCATACAGTATCATCGTCCTGAGTTACTGGATATTGGCCTTCTGTGGATACTGGGCTTTTGGATCAGAAGTCCAGCCTTACATATTAACCTCCCTAAGTTCTCCTGAATGGACAATTGTTATGGCCAATCTCTTTGTTGTGGTGCAAATATCAGGATGCTATCAGGTACTCTTTGGAAACTGTATAAGAACATCACAGTTCAAGTTTACGTGATAGTTTCTACTACTTTGCTCTCTTGCTTTCTTTTTTCATTTATCAAGACAGATTTTTGATGAACTTGTTTCTTTCAGTCTTTCAGATATACTGCAGGCCAACATATTCCTACTTTGAGGAAAGATTGCTGTCCAACAAAGCTAACAGTAACAGCCATTTTCCACTGAGAAACAACCTCATCCGTTTTATTTGTACTTCCGTTTACATGGTTCTTATTACTCTCATTGCCGCCGCCATGCCTTTTTTCGGAGACTTTGTGGCCATCTGTGGGGCAATTGGATTCACTCCACTGGATTTTGTCTTCCCTGCTCTGGCCTACTTGAAAGCAGGAAGAATGCCAAAGAACACCAAACTTCGCCACGTCGTGCAGCTCCTTAATCTTGTAATAGCTACCTAGTTCTCAGGTGTTGCAGTGTTGGGTTGCATTGGTGCAGTGAGGTTTATTGTAGAAGAGATCAAGACTTACAGGTTCTTTCATGACATGTGACTGGCCACATTGCCACGAATCTCTCTTTTCCATTCTATCTCTACTGGTAACTGGAGGCGGAGGGTAAAGGGGGTGTCTGGCATAACGACATTCATGCCCCTATACGACAAGCAGTTTGCTGGAAATTTGTATGGATAGGTAATTTTGTTTTTTGGGTAAATCGTAATTTCGCGTTCCGGGTTGCCGACGCCCGACATTTTACACGGACCAATCCGATTCCAACAGTTTGCCTTTTCCTGTGCCTTATGGCTTATGCCCCGGGACCACAACGACGTCGTCTATCTTCAAAGTCCTCAGATTAGCGTGGTTTCTACTTTCTAGGCCCAGATTTCTTTCGCCCTCGCGATTATCAGAAATCTCTCTCTCTCTCTGTAATTGGGAGTTGAATGGTTCGCTCTGGGTGTTGAGTTAATTTGATTCTCGTTAGGGTTATCCTACCCAATGTATTCACAATCAGCGCCCCTGTACAGCCCACTCACCACCACCCCGAGCTCCTCCTTCCCGACTTGTCGTCCATGGCGGGAGCTCGTCCAACCGCTCTCCTCCTTCACTCGTCCCTACGCGCTCGGCGAAGCCTCCATCCGCATCAAGCGCAACCTCGGCTACTTTCGAGTAAACTACGCGCTCTTCGTCCTTGTCGTTCTCTTCCTCAGCCTCCTTTGGCACCCGATCTCCATGATTGTCTTCCTCGTCGTCTTCACCGCCTGGTGCTTCCTCTACTTCTTCCGCGTCGAACCGTTCGTCGTCTTCAACCGCCAGGTGGACGACCGCATCGTTCTGGCCTTTCTTGCCGTCATCACGATCGTCGCTCTGGTGCTCACCAAGGTGTGGCTGAACGTATTGGTTTCGATCCTGGTGGGGGGCGGCATCGTTCTGTTACACGCTGTGTTTCGCGGCACGGAGGACCTGTATTACGAAGGCGAGGAAGAGGCAGCCGATGGATGTCTTTTCTCTGTCGTAGGGAGTCCCCCCTCAGCGCGCGCTGCGTTCAGCCGCGCGTAAGATGATTACCCACTCGCCCAATTGTCAGAAATACAAAAAAAGAGAGATTTATTACGGAGTAAATTCCAGATTAAGGCCAGGTTAGAAATCTGATTGGAATAGCATTGATTCTCCTTCCTCAATCGAAAAAATCTTTCCGTCTTTCTTTTGTTTCTTTTGGGTGTTTAGATATAGTTTGGTTTTGTCTTGATATGGGCTCAATTGTTTTATTTCTGAAAATTTTCATTTCCGTCAATACGATTGTAAATTTTGTAGTATCGAAGGAGGTTATATTGATTTTCTTTGCTGTTCTGATTTGTTAGGAAGAGGAGTTGTTAATCCGGATGATGGAATTCAGTATTCTTGAATCTTATTCCAAAAAAGCTTTCTTTTTCTTTTTCTTTTTTCTCCAAAGCTTGTTCTAGAGCATGTTTTGTTTTTCCTAAGCTTATTCTAAAGCATTCTTTCTTTCTTTTCGGGCTCGTTGGAGAATTCTTGTACTAAAGCACTCGCTTTTAAATTCCGTTTCTGTTTGTTGTGGAGTATGGAATTTTCCAGTACAATGCGTTAGAAGACTGCAATTCTTTTGCCGAAAGCAAAACCAACTAGGCTCAATGGGGACTTATAAGTTGTAATTGGACTCGCTTAAAAATTAGCCTTAAATTAAGTTAGATCATAAACTTTTATTATTTTTTTGCTTGAATTATATGGAACCATTTAAAACAGATATAAAAAGTGTTAAATATAAATTAAATATTATTGGGTTTACATCACTCTAATCTTCATAACAGTAGCATTAAATAGTATAGGTGAAAGTATATCGGTCTCTAGGAGTGATTATAGAATTAGCTCTGATGCAAAATGTCTGATTTGAGTCATAATTACTGCAGGACCACAGCTAATTTCAATTCATTTACCAAGTCAAAGATAAGGTTTAATTTTCGCAAGCGATTTCAACTTTTTCACTGAGTTCTTGACCTCGAAGCTAGTAAATATGCAGATGGTACCAACTACACTAAAGCATATAAGGGAAATATTTGTTCAGGCGATCCTATGAATATCTTACATAGTGCCGTCAATGATCCACGAGGCAGGGATTTTAATAGAATAGCAATGAACAGGGAAACGTGTCCACGGTTCCGGCTAGTTTGACGTAGTTGAAGTGCCTTATCGTGCACTGCACTACTGGATTTAATTTCGTTGACCCGTTGGTGAGACTCGATGACCCATGATCCAATACTATATTGTGGTCGAAAATTGGGATACGAAGACGTGTAAACGAGGAGATGGTGATGGTGGCAGAACGTCCGAAAAAATGCCGGAAGAAAAGGGACAAAGGGACTAGACAGGATTGGAGCTCCAAGACAATCTTTTGTTTTTAAGAGACAATCTATAAAAGTAACAACTTAACTAGGAAAACTGCAAAGTCTGTCTAAATTAATGAGACGTTAATAACTTAATAGTTTCGGTCTGCCTGTATGTTATATAGACTCAGCCATGTTGAACCCTAAATTTGCCCGACTGTAAGATTTAACCATATGAGCTTTTTCCCCCCCGGCAGGAATAGCAAATTTCTGCTCTTTTACGGTTTTTCCATTTGTTTTCGGGAGCCAGTCTCTGTAGCTTAAAACTCGGACTATTTGAGACTATAGTTGTGGGTTCTGAGCTGCTGGGATTGGACAGTATTCGTCTGGATAAGGTGTCTTGAGAGTTAAGACTGACGCGGATAGAGTGCTTGCAAGTCTAAACGCTAGAACAGAGTCTGTCTCCATACGGATGAAAGGACCAAAAGGTAAGTTTCAGTTGTCGAAATCATCACTCTTTGCATGGAACAAGATGAGGAGTTTCAAGCATAAATTTCTAAGCAATCATGCAACTAAAACACATGTCGACAGATGAATTTGATTAAACAGATAACCCGAATGCGGAGAAACCATTAGCCTAAATTCGAGAGGAATGAAGAAAACTTTTCGCCTCAAAGCGGCAATTATTGAGGCTGACGGAAAGGGCATCTTCGTGGTCATTGAAGAAGTGTAAGGAGGTGGGCATGTTAACATTAAGGGTGAAAGCTAGAGTTTCTCCGCATGACTCATTTCAGAATGTTTGCAGTAACTCACTGTAGAATGTAATAGAATAAGTCTTATTAAAAGCAAAGTTGAACAACTAGTAGCCAAATACTCAAATAGTGTGTATCAGTCAAGAATTTAAAAGGGTTCAATCACGTGGTGTACTCAAGCTGTAGTCTAGAAAAAAAGTGTACTCAAGCTGTAATCTGAATGATCAATCCTTAAACTCGAAGATTGGACCTCCTAATTACCCAACAGCCAACCAGCAGAGGATGCCAGACCGTAGTGTGGCGGCACTGTGATTGTCTAAACATGTGGTCCTTTTTTTTTCCTGGAAGTCTAAACATGTGGTCACAGCAAGCGAAGGGCTCTTTAGTATCTATTTTCCCCCTCCTACCTTCAGTAACGCGGCCATTTAATGCTTGGAGAACCAATAATCGAACACATACTCCTAAAATACATACCGGATCAGAAAATTCCGCTCAATCAACATAGAGATTCTGCAAAGCATACTTGGATTATTGAAACGTGAGGAGCAGCAGATAGAGAAATCCGTGATCAAGGGTCTGGAACCTTTCGAGCATAGGCCAGCACCATCACGAAATCCTTCGCCGAGGACCCAATGGATGCTGGAATTCGTTCGGGTGTTGATGCCATTTGTAGCCACAAATCAACTAAATTATGCAGTCGCAAGGAGGGGACAACTGGCTGCCCCATACATTTGATCTCAACCTGCAAGAGCATCAGCTTAATGGTTACCAACGCGTAAACTGGAAAAGCCCACCTTTTTCAGTAGAATATGGACTATTACCAAAGGAAGTGAAAATTGAGTGTTAGTTCGAGGGTCTAGAATACTTTTCCCACAAAAAGAAGGGCCATGAAAAGTTGACTGGGTGAGCATCTCTTTGAATGACATGCAACGGGTGACAATCTTTGGCTCTTAAAGGATAAGTAGGAGAAGCTTTTAGCATTTTTTTTTTCTAGGCAACAAGACAATATATTAAAATCTGAGAACAGTACAGCCAGTACAAAGCACGAAATTGACGTGAAGGCTAACAGAAAACCTAAACGGACCAGAAGGCCCTACAATAAACCGGAACCAAAGGTCCGGTAGCCAAACCGGACAACAAAGCCGGTACCAGAACAACAACCAAGACCAACAAAGGCCAACACAAACAACCAAAACAAACAACCAAGACAAACAGGCCACAAAGGCCAACACACAAGACACAAACAGATCGGTCACAAAGACCGAAGCTTTTAGCATTTAAATTGCATCAAAGATGTAAAATTAGATAAGGTCAAGACAACCACATGATTCTCTTTGGCCCGATGAACCTTATGAAAAACACCTGATTTGTGCACCACCACAACTAATCAAAACAAGTAGAATCTCTTGAGTCAGTCTTCTACCTAGCAAGAGATTATCCTTTTAAAGAAGAACAAACAGATTCACTCACCTCGGCTTCGGTGGTGAGATCTAGCTTCCTCATCAGGTACTTTTGTATAAGCGAAACAGGTACATTTCCATCCCTGTGACAGCAGAACCAAATGTGACATAATAAGACATCCCGGGCATTCTCCAATTGACAAATTGTGGGCCAGGCACACAACAGTTTAAATGATAGTCGTAACTTGAACATAATAACATCGGAATGAACCAACTCTGATAGAAATGGCACATACACCTATTTAGCTTATATATAAATTTAGTTTTTCAATGTTTTTTTTTGGGGGGGGGGTGGCAGGGAAGTGAGTATAAGTAATTTGAAGGGGGTGTTAAGACTTGCGATGATTGACACCGTTGGACAACTTTTTGATTGAAACAGTACACATGCAATGGAGGACCAAAATGTAACTCACCATCCATATTTCAATGTGGATAACGGAAAAAAATTCATTTGTTCTGGTATGCCTACTGCATAATTGTTAATACCAATAATCCTGAACCAAAATGTGGAATCTATGTGCCAACATTTATGCTAGAATATGACAGAAGAAGGAGTATCTTTGCTATTAGCAGCTCAACATAGATGGTTCCAGTTTCAATAGAAGGTCTGGAGGGAGGGGTGGGGATTATTGATCGTATATCAGGTTCAGATATATAATTGTCATAGGAAATACAGGTGATTCAAACAACTAATTGTTAATCATTGCAGATCAAAATAAAATGATGTTGGAGCTGCCTGAGAAGTAGCACACAACATAATGATTGAAGTGAGAACAGAAAGAAAAACCAACACCCACGTTCAGGGGTTTATGGTGGAAGCTGAAGAACATATTCCTCGGTAAAAAATGACTTCCACCTCGTTGGAAGAAGTCTCCGCAGCATACACTTCTTAAAATATTCAAAAAATACCGATTAACATAAATGGGTTTTTGAGGACTTCCAATTTGGGCAGATTTGCAATTTCTGTTTACATAAATACAAAATTGACGCATACACAATCCACAAAATATACCCTTTTAGTCATGTTTCAGACAAGCTATCAAAGCGACTACGACCATGTAAAGGTCTTTTGCTAACCAACGAGGACCATGTAAAGGTTTCACTTTACATGGGTTTTGATCGATCTCAAATGGTTTACAGGCTACCTTTTCTTTTCTTTTTGAGAGTTCACAAGCTACATAAAATACTCGTGTATACAAAAATTATAAATGCTTAAATAAGCTAGAACAAAATCTTGCTATTAAATACCATAGATCTTGCATGAATCTGTACAACTCAGCAAAAATGATGATTAAAACCCACCAATATATAAGGCAAGATGCACTTACTTTATTCTTAAGAAATTTGCAGGAATTTGGGGCAAGGGTGCACTTCCTTCCCTGAAACCATCAATTCCAAGTTACTAAACATACACAGGAAGATCACATTTTCAAGCAAATTCATCCAGTTTCAATAACGGAGTTAATTCTTTTAAAAGTTGAAAGCTGAAGTTGTTTCTCACTGGTCTTCAGAAGCGACTAGAGAGAACCAAATTGGACCAAGTCTTCTTTTTTGTTTAGCACCAGCCGCATCCAGCACAGCCTGGGGTGAAATGCCTGATTCTCCAAAAGCAGGTTCCCTTTTTCTGCGAACCCTTCGCAGTATTTTTGGTTTTATCGTTTCAGAAGAGATGGGTTCCTTGATATTCTTTTCATTCTCCACTTTACATTTGCGTTTAATTTCTTTAATTTTGGATTTTCGCACTTGACCTTCGCTCTCATGGGCTTGCGCAGTTTCCAACTTAGCATCGGATCCCTGTGAATTAGACTTAAAAGATTTAGTCCTATTTGCGACTTCCACCAAAAAGTTTAAAGGTTTCCAGAGATCCAATTTTGAGTCCCATGGTTCAGGATCATTCTCAGTTTCTTTAATGGAGGTGGAATGGCTAGGCTCACCAGGAGAAGAATTCTACACCAGCCAAATAAATGTGGAAAATTATTAGTAAAATGGAGCAGATGCAACTGTTTGAGATGCAGGAAAACAAAATATCTAGGCAAGCTGAAAAATAAAAGTAATCTCCACATAAAGAAAACAACAATTTGGTCTCCTTTCTACCTGCCCAGTATTCTGGGGAAACTTGTTTGAAGTCTCAGGTGAACTTGAACTCTCAGGATGATCTTCGACAGAATCTTCCTCCTTTTTAACTGGCTTCTCAATGGAGAACCTGGAGCCTTGTAAAGCAGCAGCCTTTCTAGCAACGGCTCTTGATCTTCTTCCGGTCATGGTAGCCTGGGTTGACACTCTGGGAGTGCTGACCACCAATGACGAGAGAGATCTCTCCTTTCTTCTCGCTGGTAATATATTAGAAGACACAACTTCAGGTGCATTTACCTTTCTTCTTTTGAAAGGAAAAATCTTGGCCCTTACATCTTGCAGATTGTGGTCCGGCCTGATGATCAAAGATTAATAAGTGGGGTTAACTATAAAAACAGCTGCATAAGCAGAGCTCTCCAAGATAATCAAGAGTATTGTCAGAAATGCAGAGAGCATCATCAGTATGTAATGTGCAAATTCAACAAAGAACTATAATCTTTCCATAAAATCATACGGATATTTTTTCCCACTTAAAACAGGAAAAGAAGTACCAAAAGGAACACCTTTTTATGACAAAAGCACGACAGTCATAAATCTTAGCTATGAAACTATGAAATTTCAGGCAAGTGCTATGAACGTTTATTGATGAACACACCTAAATGATAATTATGGTTTTGTCTCAGGTATACTTGTTCATGCAACTTCACCCCAAGCCAAAAGTGTACAAAGAAAATGATAAGGTGAACTCCGCTGGAATGTTCTCTACTCTTCCAGTTGAAAGCTTTGCCATTTTTTCTTTTAGATATGCAAGTATACATATCATTAAAGAGGAAAAAGCAATGTGGAAGAAGTCATCTTAAAAGCTTAAACTACATATATAGGTACATATGTTGCAAGACTGGTGATGGAGAAGCAGGATTACAAACTAAGTCCAATTTATTTTTGGAAGCTATCTTTAAGAACGTTTATAACTCAGAGATAAGTAGCAGTACACATTACAATTGTTGTTATGTACTGACAGAATTTAGAAGGAAGAACAAAATCTTGAGAGTTCCAAATTGCTTCATTCTACATTCTCGCTATAGTTTCCTTGATACCAGCATTCAGATTTACCCAAATGAGCAAACATAGCCACTTTCTCCTCATTAATTTGAGTCAATTTTGGATTCAAGTGTTTCATTCTTTGGGCTGATTTCAACTGCTTCCTAAGTTGGGCATAAGCAGAAAAGTTGCTGAGCTTTATTCAACTCAATTCTAGCTATCTGAACTAGATTTTCTCCAGTACTTTCGACAATTTGAAAATTTTGATACATGCACTTCCCACATCAAATGAAGACATGGATATACCACAACAGGCCTCCTTTGAGTTTTTGTCAAAAATGGTAGTGTTTCTTTCTAATCATGACAGCTAGTAGTGGAGTGGTATCGGCCATCACGTGCTCCATGTCATTCATCATTCAACATCACATCTCAAGCACTTGCCTATGAAGAACAGAGACTAATAACCAGCTAATCAAATGAACCCAAAGCAATCACTTTTTATGCAAACCTGACTCATGCAGTATATAGATCAACCTACACCATGTTGAAACTAGAGAGAGAGAGAGAGAGAGAGAGATTGCATTTGTAGCTGACATGTAGGTCATGAGATCTGACCTTAATTTCTCCAGTGGAACACAACCTAGATCAGTATTGCAAATTGGGCAACATTCCAATTCCTCTTCTGAAATCTTATTATAAATACACTTCCTGCAAACTGGAAAAAGTTCAAAAGACAAGTCATCAAATTATCTCTTCATCTGAGGCAATAACTTTATAAAGCACCAGAAAAAGTAATTCACATATGGCAATCGTGCAAAAATCTAGCTTTTAATAAACTCTTCAACTTAGGAAAGGAGGACAGCAAAACAAGATATCATGTTGCAGATTTCGAATTATTTGTGTACAAAGCATCACTTGCTACAAGCTGTCGACTAGCAGTTTCTCTGATGAAATAACTCAGGCAAACAAGAGGCACAAAAGAACCGTGAAAGAAGATAGTACTCTCATAGTGAAAATCCATTTTCACCTATAATGTTAACAATAGCTTTATTTAGAATCTTGACCAGAAGAAGAGGCTCCTGAGCAACGTGATCTCAATATTTGCTGACAGAAATAGTGATTATTAGATTATGAATTACAAATGCAACGAGAAGTAAAGATTTTTGGCACTCTACTTCCTAATAGCAAACTATATAAATTATATCCTGGTCTCGCCCATAGGCAAGCACGCCCAAAACCCAGCAAAATCGAGTATGCCGAAGGATAGAATCCCGAGACCTCTTGCATGACTGCAATGCTAACATAGCTACTGCAACAAAAGGCCATTGATTATCGTCAGTAACAGTCCAACATAAAAATCTTTCTCCGCCACGTACATTTATGAAACAGAAACATGTTGATGGAAAGAAATTGTTGAATTGAACGACTTCTATTTTCACGTACTGAGAGAGCGAAAGAGAGAGAGAGGACAAAGTTACTAAGGAGCATCAAACACTAAAACCCAATGCCCAGATCAATAAGAGCCAAACCAAGCCCAACCCAGATAACAAAACACCAAATAGTCACCACCCAGAAAACCAGAATCGCAGAATGCCGCAACACCACCCAGAATCACCAAAATTTGCGAAATTGGCATCGGAAAAAGATAAAACAAACAAGATTCAAACCGCAAAGAAACAGATTAGAGAGGCTCACACGTATGAAGGCATTCAGATATCGTGGTGGCATCTCTGAAGAGCTTATTGCATAGAGGACAAGTCATGCACGCCACAATCGTCTCCCTCCTAACCTTCACAACCTGATTCGCCATTTCTACCACCCAAAGCCTCTCCGCCCGACGTGTTCAGACACTGCATGTCACCTCCACACGCGCACACGCGAAATTTACGTCCATTTCTCTGTGTTCACCTGCATTAAACCCAGCAACGCAGAAGCGAGCACAAGAATAAGTAAACAAAGCCCGCAAATACCGTAGGAAAAGGAAGAAATTTAATGCGCAGTTGCGTACAGATAAGCAATACGGTTCTTGATCGGTGGAGAAACCGAGAGCTGGTGACTCAAAGTGAGAGATTATCAAATGGGACGGTGAAATTTGTGGGGATTCGACGTGGGTTCTGGTCAGTCGTAGAGAGAGAGATAGGGAGAGGGCGTGGCTGATTGATCTGAATCGATGGGAGAAGAGGCTCGGGGCTCGCTTCGTTGAAAATAGCATGAACCAAGAGCTCCCTTGTTTTTATATTAATCCAAATACTATTCCTTTTATTTTCTTTTTAACTTTTTGAGTCTTCCGTTTTCTGTAAGAGTTTTTTTTTTTTTTTTAATTTCGAAAATCTTACGGATACAGCCTACAGGTTCAACCGTTCAAGTTTCAACAAGCTACGGTAAGAGTGGGGACCTGAGGGGGGTTGGGGATAACGTGCGCCGGAGGTGTGCAACAGCAGTAAGATGCGCCAGATGTTTCGCGTACTATGCGGGAGTGAGTGTTAATGTGTGCACTGGAGCACTTTTGTGATCCCTGGTCGCGTGGTCTCAAAAAGTACAGTAGCTCCAGTTACTGTTCTCCAGTTCTGGAGGTCTTTCTCTTTCTTTCCCACGTTTTTCTTTTTTTGTTGCTAACTTAATCCGACTAGCAAAAAACAAAACCTGAGCTTCCTTAGAGTAATTAAGGCAATTTGAAAGTAGAGTAATTTTTAATTTGTTTGTGAACTAAATCATTAGGGTTCTTGGAAGCTGTAGATTCATATAGTATGAAGTATGAAGTTTATTTGCTCAATATGAGAGTGCATGGGAGTTTGTTAACATAATTTTTTGAAGGAAAACGAGAGCAGACCAACTGAATTACTCTCGTTTGTTGACTTTCTTGCATTATATTTAGTACAAGTTATAAACTGGGGTGATGTTCGTTTGGAAGAAATTTGTAGGATTCTGATAAAATTGTGAATATTCAGGTGATGTTAATGTTGTATTGGCATGTGTGCAGAAGTTGTTAAAATGGATTGATATTTGTAAAAATGTAATAAAATGTTGTATTGAAATACATGTGTTTTGTGATGTTTGTCATGTAAATATAAAAGTAGAATGTAAATCCTAAAAAAACACTCAACCGAACATCACCTGAGTTTTTGCTTGTCATGAATCCCCTCCGCCTTTCATGGTGCACCTTGAGACAGATAGGTGGTTGAGTGGAAATGCTTGAGACATACTTTCTTCTAGATAATGCAACGCCTGTTTAACTTTATAATCAACACGTACGTTTTGTGAGAAGGGTTATACAAACAAAGCATCTTGGTATTATGATAAGATCATTGACATGAGTTTGACACCTAATTTTATTAACTAATTCACGTCATTGATTCATGGGTTGTGCAAGAGGGGCATGAACATTAAGTAAGTGTTTTGAAATGTTTTTATATTATTTGTTAAGATATTTTATAATTTCATTGATTTAGAAGTTTATTGGTGTAAATTTTATTTAATTATTTGTTAATTTGTTAATAAATAAGCCTAAAATTAATTGTGCCAAGTATTTAAAAGTATCAAAAACGGCCAAGGAGGGAAGGGAGTACCCAGTAAATGCTAACATTAAGGTGGTGTTTGTTTGTGGAAATATTGGAGTTTTGAAAATTTTGGGTATTGGGGTTTGTGAAAAAGTATAGTATTTTATGGAGAAGTTAGGAGAGAGAAGATTTAATTTAATAATATAATATTATTTTATAATTTAATGAGGAGAGATGAATTATTTTATGATTGTTTGGAAATATTGAGGGGTGAAAATTTTGGAAAACAAACGCCCCCTAAATCGGTGCCGCCATTTTTGCTATTAACAATAGTAGTGGTGGTGTCAAAATTTAAACATCGACCTACAAAGTGGTAGTGATGATTGTTGTCATAAACCACCTAACTTGCATAATTTTATCTATCGATCGACCGCTTACTTTCAAAATTAATTGCACTCTTATAAGACTGTGATAAGAGACTTACTTCCCGAGTGGGTAACTATAAGTCAATCTTACTTAAGATAGCAAGAGATTCTTATTGTCACTATTAAGGGAAATAGGTTACACTTATAGCCCATTTCCACCATTTTTTTTCGGAAACATCAAAAAAATAGCTTTACCTCAAATGACACTTGCTCACTTGTAAGCTCGAGGAAGAAGGTGAGATGTATATTAAGACGTGTAGTAACTTTGAAGGAAAAATAAATTTTACCCATGTGTTTTCAAGGTAAAATTCCAAGAACGTAGACCAGGCTGACCTCTAAAAACCCTAACAACATGTCTCCCGAATAGGACAAAACAAAGATAGTTAAAAGGTCAAATCCGTACGTCCGAACCTCATTCCAGAAGAAGTCAGGACTATACAGCCGAAAAGATTCCGTATGTGGGGAATTGGGCAAAGTCAAAAAGGTCTGCCAAATGGCTCAATTGAAAGAGGGGCATCAAAGATCTGAGATTAATGGTAATGGCCCAACTCATGGGTCCAACGCAGAGCTTTTCCTTTTGTCTTGTTTCTTTCTTTAGGGTTAGATGCCTGTTTTAGATCCTATATGGTTCACACCACGTGTCTTTCTTGAACCTCAAAAGGTACAGTCAACAACAAGCAAATCAAACATGTCTTCTGGGTATGCATAGGAACTTCCGGTAACTTAATCTACTTTTTCTTTGGGTACAAATTCAAATACTTAACAGGCATTTCTAGGCTTCTAACAACAAGCAAATCAAACATGTCTTCTGGGTATGCATAGGAACTTCCGGTAACTTAATCTACTTTTTCTTTGGGTACAAATTCAAACACTTAACAGGCATTTCTAGGCTTCTAGCTAAACAAACAAGCACGTAAAAAGAGAAAATGGCCTGATATGGACAAGTCTTTTAGATCCATAATTTTGTACTGTAAGCTCAAAGAGGCATCTTTAACGGATTTTCCTTAAAAATTAACTGAACTCATAAAAACTTTGTATCTACTTGCGTGGAAGTGACTCCCCAAAAACAAAAACGAGTTGAAGTTTGCCTCAACCTTATTATCCTATCGTTCCAAAAAACTAATGGTGCAATCATTTGTCTTGAAAAATGACCTGCCATCCAAAGGGCCCGCAACATCAGAGTTGTTGACAACAATGCCAAAAGAGGACGGCAGTAATCGATAAACCGTGTGCTCTAGTCCTCAGAAGAGCGTTTGGCACGAGCTTTAATATAAAACAAAGGGTCCCCCATATGTCTGCACACAAGATATCTGGATTGAGGCGGCGTTTGGATTTGCTAAATCAAGTACTAAAAACATGCTTCTCCATCCACCATAGACTTCAAGCAATGTCGTGATCTGTATACTAGGTATCCTTTCTGCTTGGTTCTGTAAATTTCAAGAACCAATAAGACCTTTGTGCCGAGCATATGAAGTTATTGAGAAGAAGACGGATGCACAAGCTACTCCACCAAGGATGACCACCTACAAAAGGTAATAATTGGAAAGGGGAGTTAAAAAGCAAATCCCAAACATATTGGCAAGACATGGACGGGAGTCATTTGTTTAGTTCTTAGGTTATTTCATAAACAGATTGTGCACCACACATACCCATTTAAATACGTATCCATGGTTCTCCTTCCATATTGTCGGGATGTTCATGCCAAACATTGCAGCTACCAAAGAATATACAGACAAACAAACAGTTCCAGAGCTTAGGAATAGTTCCAGCTGCCACAGAGAACACAAAACGTATGAAAAAGAAATTCATAAGCATGATGTGGATGAAGTGTTTTAGACGAAAATATGGAAAAAGAAGAAAAAAAATATATTGTCGCCTGCTCGATCTTCAAACAACAGTAAAGAAAGATGTTGATATCGAGCAGAGATAGAAGTGTAATATACTTGACCAGAGAAAGGGATTTATTTGGCGCTCAAAGCCAGTACCTGAATCAGCTGATTTCGATGATTATCAAGCTGCAACAACGGATGCACAAAGGATTAAAATGGGATAGCAGTCCAAATACTTCTAATGGTGTTATATTGCCAAGGGGAATGTTGATCATTCATGTTAGAAGCCAAATTTCACGGTACAGAAGTATTTTAGAAAGAGACATTTTCAATAATGAAAAAACTCTAACAATGGTGTTGGAGTAACTTTACTACAGTTCCATTTTCTACCCATCCATTATTGCCTATACATCGTAGAGGTCCTTATCCTTTATTAATTCCTCATTAGGTGCTGGGATTTATGAGATTAACTGTTATTCTATTGCTAGAGAGACAAATATATGCATACAAGATTGAGTTGGGCAACTTTTCACCTGGATATTGATGTAATCCTCGGTGTCATCGATGTATTCGTGCAGCTGGTCAGAGAAGAATCTTTAAAATAACGTCGACAGTTCAACAAGAAACAGTAACAAGATAATATATTCTTTGCAAATATCCTACTCTACATTGTTCTACAAATTTCCATTTCATATCCAATAGACTGGAGAAGGAACAGAAGTCAAAATGTTAGGATGGATTGATGGATACCGTGTTCAATTTGTTCATTGTGCTATCGATTTGCATAAAGTATGCCTGCAAAATATGCCAGTTATGAATTTAGAATTTTTTGTTAGTTTTAGCAAAACCTACAAAAATTAGATGTCATTTATGACCTCAAGCAACATCTCAAGCTCCTCAACATCATCCTCCCCTTGAGTTGTTGCAGCACCTGACCTACTTGTTTTGGATATCTTTGATCCCACGGTAGGAGAGGTGATAAACCAATTAGGAGCACCAGAGCCACTGACAGGTGAAGATGTCCCAGCCAACTTTCTTGATAAGTAAAGATCTGCCATATCATCATCATCATCAAGAAGTTGTTCTAATTCATCCCTAACCTGACAAAACCAGACTGCCAATCAGACATCTGTAATCAGAATGAGTGACTTCATGATTGAAGTAAAACATAAGCATGCAATGCCCTGCATCACAAAAAACTCGCCACAAGTTTCCTTCAGTCTGCAACAGATTGGCTGCCACATCAACAAAAGCACAGGAAGAATTGATCTTTTGCACCACAGAACTTTCAAATTGAGCTGATATGTGCTGCCATTAACAGCATATGAAGAACTCAAGGCCTTGAGGCCAAAATCATGAGTATTTCCATAATGCAGTGTATAGGTAAGTTAACGTTTTTTCAGAGAATTTTTGGAATTTTAAATCAAGATGCCCTGCAGTACGACAAAGCAGCTGCTACAGCCAACCCGAATTCTATGCTCTCAATTGAAAGTTCATGGGAAATTATATCCTTCTATGCAAGACATAAATCGTTAATCAACCACAAACACCTAATAGGATTTCATCCACCCAAAGGGAAAGGACTTGTAACTGGACTCAAGATTCTAGATGCCATATAAATGTCAACATACCTTTTGAACACGATTTGTCAACCTTGTCATTGCACTTTTCAATTTGCGCACCCGATCCAAATTTCGACTGCCTATCTGCATATTATGGATAGTGTTTTACAACTAAGCATGAAGTTATCTAAACTCTTTGAACATGATGAACTGGATGTAAATTTAGTTCAGCACAATCAAATACTAGCAGACTACTGATGTAACAATTGGCTGCTGAAGCCTACAGTTCTGAAATGGAGTTATAAGCAAAAACATGGGGTACAAAAGTTCATAAATTGCAGAGAAGTGGATGAATGGACCTCAAAGGATTTGTATAGCACACCCATATACTACAAAACATGCACTTAAAATTTCACAGCTACAAGGACATTGTAATCCATTTAAACACCAATCCTGACAAAGCATCTTTCAACTATTACATAGGCAGCCGCTGCAGCACAATTCATTTTATTCACCATTGTGCTTTATAGTGCTCCTTTCTAAAACTAGGATGATTCATTACTACGGCATTTAGAATTTGTGACTGCAGACAAAGACCCTGGAACTAGAACTCATTATTGACAGCTTTATATTAATTGTTATTCATCTCACGGGCAAATAATCTATTTGTGAATCAAACTGCCTCAGGCAGTGCCCTTAGGTACTTCAAACAGTTCCCTGGAAATTTCTATGCACTCCTCATGATTATACTCGAGGTCTTTTGACTATATTCTGAGAAAGATCTGTTTGTTGGTCATACTTTTCTTCTTAGATTGTTCCTGCCCTAAGAAAATTTAGGAACAATTTGTAGAGTAAATTACTCTCTCGTTTTTTTCTTGTTCCCAAGTGATTGGCAAATCAGTCCTTCCAAGATCATTACTTCAGCTTTAAAATAAATGGTAATCACTGCAACATTTCAGTGACACAACAAAAGGCGCCTCAACATAGTTGTTCTACATGTTCAACTTCATATTGTCATCTCAAGTGCTAAAATGCATTCCTCCAAAGTTGGTATGCGAGTAAATATAGAAATTGCTTAATTATAAGTGTTTTTTGGTTTAGTTGTACAAACCTAGTAACTCCTATATCTTGAATCAAGACAAGGTAACACAAGTTATGAAATGCCAGAACAATGCAGGGTTTCAGATTTGATGGAGCAGTGGCCTTTGCTGGCTGCTATGTCATGTACAGCATAGGACATGACTGAAGCAGCAACTATTTTTCAGAAACACACAAGCAGTTAACTAAATAAATTTTGTTTAAGATGCCCTTTGTTGAAAACCTACAATCAAATTGCAATCCAAGCTGTCTAGAGACAGCACTGGCCAATATGGATGTCGCAAAACAAATAGGCAGTGAACTTTCAAAAGCACTTTTATCACATTATTTAAATGGGCAAATTTGGAACAAATATGGAAAATCGAACACATCCCACAAAAGATGCAACAGTCACGGATACAGGGAGAACTGAATTCTATGTATGTTTTGCAAGGCTTTAACCTTAACTAATGCAATGATGTCAATTGGAGACAGCCTACAAGCAACAAATCAAATTCCTCTGAAAAAGCAAAAAGGGCTCCCAAGTAAACAAAATTTTCACCTTGGAGATCAGCTCATCTAAAGCTGGATAAATATCAGTCTCTAGTTCTCTTGTGCGTGCATCAAGAAAACTACAAATAGCCTCCAGTGCAACTTCTAAGGCTCGGAATTCAAACGGGAATTCTGTATTGCATGGACAACAAAACCTCGAAACATCATAGAATATTGAAAAGCTGAGCCAAAAGTAATAGTAGTGGTAGTCCGGTACTAGTATTACATAATCATAGTGCTTTGTGGACATGAAATAAAACCATTCCTAGAAAATTCATCATATTTAACACCACAGAATGTCAAACTACTGAGTCTTACCATTTTCTTCACCACTTTCAACGCCTGGCTGCTCTTCTTCTTCTCCATGGGCATGGCAGATAGCGTTTGCTAAAGGCAATCGCCTTTGAAGTTCCTCGACTATTGGGATTACGTTTTCATGATATGGATCTCTGAGCAATACCTATACCAAAAAAAAAAAAGTCATATTACTCATGATACTACACTCCAATGCACGTAAGACCCAATGAATTCTCCAAATGTCTACCAAACATTCAAAACAGAACAGACAAAAAGGTAGAACTGTTCACAATAAAGTAAAAAGTCGACCCCTCGAGATGATGCCTAAAAATTGTTTCCCCAAACCCACATATCGTAGGTAACTATAGTTGAAAAAAGGAAGCAAGGAAGAAAAAATACCAAAACAAATTACACCCAAAAAAAAACATGTACCTCTTCCGCGGTGATTATGGCTTTGATGTGCTGCAAAACGAAACTCAAAAGACAGAATCAAAATAAAAAATTTGCGAAATAAGAAAACATATCATCCACATGAAAACTAAGATGAAGCAAAACAAGAACATAACACAGAACTAAAATTGAAGCAAGGAATAATCTATTTCACCTCCAAATTAAGAACAATAACTTTTTCTCTGCCAAGAATGGTGGAGGGGTACGAAAGCAGGGGATCGAGGATGCGAAGATCTCTGGCGTGAATCTGAACGCGGCGCATAATAGCATACTTATCAACATCCAATATCGAATGCTTCCCACTGTGGTCCAGTGAAACCCAGCTTGTTAAAACCGCTGTCTTCTTCTTCAAACTAGCTTGAGTCTCCACCGGCACCACAAACCCGTTTCTAGCCATTAATCCAAGAAAGCAATCACCACCCACATCTCCAATGAGCAAAACGTTAACAGTCTCCTTTTCAATTTGCCGCGTTCAAATTAGCAAAATAGGTAAGGGTGTGGACTATGGTTGGTGGTTGTGAACTAGCAAGTTGCGTGCTGTAAGGCATGTGTTTAGGGCAAGAGGATTGGTGGGGATTGGAAATGGGTCGTGGCTTGTGGAGGGAAAGAAAGCGGTGGCACTAGTGGGCATTGGTGGAATCATCAGAGCTCCCAGTAGATATTTGCATGGGGTGTTTTTAGTGGCAGGCAGTGGAGCCTCAGAGTGTCAAGTTAAAACTTGGAGGGCAAAATGTTTGAAACGTCAGTTAAACTCTTTGTTCTACTCGCAGTGCCTAGGCGCGTGCAAGCAATCACACTTCGCAAAAGTCCAATTTTAGTAATACACTGTTTATTGTTTTATAAAAGCAACCCGACAAACAATGATCAAGAAAACCTGTCGTGGATAAGAAAAAAAAAAAAACTGTCGTGAGAAGATTTAAGGTAATCCATCTTGTTTTGAGAGCTAAAATTGGTGGGAGTGTGCCTTTCAAAATTCAGTGCCGTCTCTAAAATAACTGGGGTATTAGACTAGAGATTTTTTTGTAATAAATTATAAATTATTATATTAAAATATAAATATTAATAAATTTTAGTTAAAACTTATTATTCTTGCTTTGTTTTTATGCAAAAATACTTATTAAATTTTTTATTTTCTCAATTTTTCATTTTTTTTAACTTTTCATGTCCAGATATACCGTGTTGTTTGATAGTGAAAATTTTAATTATGAGAGTCGGTAAAAAAAGTGAAGATAGTTTATGGGAGTTATAAAAAAGTGAAGAGAAATAAAATTTAAATTAATATTATAATGAAAACAATTATTTGATGGGAAAAAAAGATTATTTTATAACTTTTTAAATCAGGCTGACATTTTAAGGTGCCAACAATTCGACAATCAAACACCACCGTATCTCAAAATTATCCTAAATAAAAAATGATAATTATAAGCCAATACAAAAACATATGCGACTTCACATGAATCGATTGTTACATCTTATGACAAGAAAATATTGATATTTTATTATAATTTAAAAGTTAAATGTAATAAAATTAGTAATTCTGACTAGTAAATAACATTTTAATAATATTATAGACTAAAAAATGAAGATTTCTCTAGTAAGTTATCCTTCTATTGATCTCAATTAATTAACAATTACATATACGATGGTTTCAACTTTCAAGTTTCGATGCTCTTTTTATGTTTTATTGGACCGTTTCTTTGTACAGTTTATAAGCGCGTGGAGATAATCCAAGTGACCAACATATTGCGTATATTCCATATTAACGTAGGGTATATGGTAAGTCGAGGAAAGCGATGGCGTTTTGTTGTTCATTGCGATCACTTTCCTTTCCTCCTTTAACCTTTTACACTACTTCCGCTGCGTTTGCGTGTTAAAATTTTACATCCTTTAAAATTTTAACATAATAAAATATTATAATATAATCTCTCTCTCCCATCGAATCACTATTTTTCACTACAAAAAATATAAAAAATTACTTCTCTCTTCACCTTTTTTTTATGACGAGAAAATCCCCCAAAGCCGAACCTTTTTTTATCCAACCCTGAAGTACAAACCCCAATACCTAAAATTTTAACAATACTAAAATTTTACAAAGCAAACACTTTAAAAGATGAATGGTAAGGGTAAGATGAATGCACGTATGTCATGACTTCGAGTTTTACTGGTAGTGGTTAGGGGGCACGAAACTCATGTCCCCCTATGTTCATTGGCTTTTATAGTACCATATATCATATGACTCTCCGAGTTAAGTTTAATTAAGCTCTAACTTAACCCTGATTGGTAAAAAGCTTTAACCTCTTACCACTCTCTACTACAAAAGAATGTTTGAATTTGGCCTAAATGGGAAAAAATACACTTTAAACTCTCTAGTTATTTGGATTTTTAATTGATTTTAAATAAGATGCAAATTGTAAACATATTAATAGTTTCGAATGCAAATTATTAAATATGACAGTTAGAAGATGCAAAATAAGCATAGTTTTTTTTCCCTCATCTTAACAATGTAAAGAGTGCTTGATTACTAACTCTTCGCTAGGGCCATGCATGTGCAGTGTCGATGGCAACTCGGTGCCGGGTAAGCCGGGAACCGAAAAAACCACCGGATTTTGTAAAAAACCTCAAACTAGCACCGGCACCGGTGAAGCCAAGTACCGAAAATTCGGTGCTGGTGCCGGTTCCATCGAAAAATTCCGGTGTGTTTGTGCAGCCCTAATTACCGATACAGGCGCGTTAACACTACACGGTGATCAAGCCTAGTCTTTTTGCCATCTTCTTCTTTTTTTTTTCTTTTTTTTTATTAGCACCATTATAGGTGTGCGTATTAGTTTAATAGCATTGCAAAAAGTAACGCTGTCTGATGCGGTGATGCCTTAACTCCACCCTCCATCCCCACCTAAAAGACAAATATAGCGAGTACATTTACAACACCCAATTGAGTCCCTTTCAATTATTTGTTCCATGATGAGAAAATAAAAAAGTGGTACCATCTTCGGCTTGTGTTTTTTTTTTAGGCAAATCAGGCTTGTGCCTGGGGGTGGGGGTGGGAGGTTTTGAACCCCAGTTCAGGACCCTTCATAGAGAAGGAAATGTCATTTGAGCCATAGCTCATTGGCCCATCTTCGGCTTGTGATTCGCTCTTTCAAACGCTATTTGGGAATATATAACACGTCTCTATAATGCATCAAGGGGTGCATGGTCGTTGCTAGTAAAGTTCGTACCAACCACTTAACAGTAGTCCTCGTTTTATTCCATATTCTCCCCTTCACTCGTAACCTTTCCAAAAAGAAAGCACCCTTAAAGAAGAGATATATATAGTGGGCTACTTTAGCAATATTATCCCTGCCCTATTCTTAATCTAGTTTATTGGTTGTTAAGGACAGATTAAAATTTGAAAAATATTCACTTTTAATCCCTAAACTATTATCTAAATATTATTTTACTTATGTGAACTACGAATTTTAATTACATTTAGCAACACTACCAAAATGCATTAATGTTCATCCTCTAATAAGATAATATGATTAAAATTGACAAGAAATAAGCTACGTTACACAATATCAAACGGTTTGATTTTATGACATGATGAATATTAACAAATTTTGATAATTTAATGGCTAATTGTGACGAAATTGGTAATTTGATGACTCAAAATAATATTTGACCATTAGTTCGGAACAAAAAGCAATGTTTCCCTTAAAAATGAATGGATAGATCCGAATGATTCTATAAATAAAAAGGAAGAGACTCATAAGGAGCATAAGCAAAAACAACTTTGAGCATTTATAAGTCTATTTTTTTCACTATTAATACCTAAATATGAATTTTCTAAATGAAATTCCCACTTATTAGAAAATAAAAATAAAGAAATTCCCATCTTCTTTGTCCTTATTTAGACATATCCATGACCTACTACTTACTCAAGAGAGCAAACCTTTTCCCCCAATTGTGAAGTAAACATTAACAAGATTCACGACCACCACCGCTACCAACCTACAACTTGCCTAACATCCTAAAGATGTTAATAGCACTGAAAAGGCACATACAGAAATAAAACAAAAAAAATAACTATTTTGTGGACCAAGTTGCCTAACAAAAGTCTTAGAAGAAATCCAAGGACCCGCTGAAGTGTAAGCACGTCGGCCGCTTACAACAAAAGGAATTCTCTGATCCTACCTAGCTATCCAACTTCTGGAAGTTGGGGTGATGGGGTCTCCTACTTGTCCTCTTCCTAGTTTCCAAGCTGTTTTGGCTAAGTCTCTTCATGTGGTATTTTTTTTTCTTTTTTTTTTTCAGAATAAGTCGAAGAATTTGATTGGTCGAGTTTATTCTCGACTGATATGAATAATCGGTGGAGGTTTTAAGATGTGAGAAGAGAATTGAAATACATCAACTCGAATCCAATCAGAGTAATTCACTTTTAGTAGATTATGGGATTAAGACATTCTGCAATTCTGTCCGAACTATATTGTTTAATTTGAAGAGAGATAGATTTGAACTACACATTATTAAATGTTGTCTATGTAAAGTTTCGGATATAATGAATCATATACATGTTGTGTCTATCTCTCTTCAAATGACTTAGAGAGGAAAGATAAAACTATTCTAATTTTTTTAAAGTAAATGATAGAAAAAGAAATATAATTTTCACGATTTCTTCTGATAAGGTATACATAAGTTTATTTACATTAACTCGTTTTAGTCAAATTTCGAAGAAGTTAGGTTTGACTTGGATCGCCATACATCCGACACGACAATTCGTGCGAGTTCGTGCCCCATTTGTTAAGTTTGAACTGGTTGACCTCCCGTCACAAATTTAGCCCAGAGTTCCGGCCAGTCACCACAACACGTAGATATCTTATACCCAACTCTTTCCCCCACGTTTGGTCGGTACGGAAATTAATAAATAATTATGACGTTGTTTATATTAAACGGAGATCAGTTCCTTTTTCCGATACTCATTCCCTGTTACGGGTTTACTTTTCGACTTGGACTAAAACTTTAATCTATATATTTAATTAATTAAATAAATCCAATTATTTTCTTTTTAAATATAATTGAATAAAATAATTACCGAACGCACAAAAAGACGAAAGGCGTGCCATCTTGAGTACTTGACTGAATGCACCTCCCCACTCCAGGTATGAACACGATGAGCATTATTCTCATAATTGAGGCCATCTGTCACTTGTTAACTCATATTCTAATCATAATTAGCGCTTTCAGAGTTCAGATAAGGATAATTTAATTTAAATTTGGACATCTTTTGATTTAAATTTCTGTGCCATTAAGTTAACCTGGCTGTCATTCTATACGAGGTCTCACTGCCGCAGCCCGCACCTATCATTGCCTGCCTCGTCATCATCGCTTACCAAATCTCCATGCACACCGCTGAACTGTATATAAATGCTGAGAATGAGATATTCCCGTAAATAAAAAATTTCCCAATATCTTTTTTTTTTTTTTAAATGGAAACCTCCTCCCTCGCTTACCCGAACATGGCCGAAGCTGCATCTCCATCTGATTTATCTCTCTCTAAAACTGAAAACTAATAGAAAAATTACCTGAACCCTAGCTTTTTTTTTTTTCTATTGTTCTTTTCGGTTTCCTTTGTTTTCCTTTTTCTCTCTCTTTCTCTCTCCCCCTGTTCCTTGAGGCTGAAGCGTGGAATCAGCGTCAATTTGAATCTGCGAAATGTGCATATGCACGGGAGTGAGTTTCATCGTTTGCGGGGATCATTGATGAAGCTCATTCGTCGATGCCCGAGGATTTTAATCCTCTCTCTGCTATCTGTCTCTGTTTTCGCTCCCATCGTTTTCTTCTCCCACAGGCTCAAACATCTCTCTCATTTCGGTATGCTATCTGTGTATTCATTCACAAACCATATATCTATATACACACGCATATTTTTATATATGTAAAAAAAATCCAAATATACATACATATCGAGAGTATGTGTGTATACCTGTGTAGGATACGTGATATGGAAAGGCCAATTTAAATGACATATAGTGATCGTTTGCCCATTTGTGATTTTGTATTTTTGCAGGACGGGAAGAATTTGTTGAGGACTTATCGAATATCGTATGTATATTGCTTCTCGTAATCTTTCTTTTCTTCTCAAATTTTGTAATGTTCTTTTGGTTCTGTTCGGTCTCTGAGAATTTTGTGATTAGTTGTTATTTTTTCTTGGGTTCGGAGGAAATGAAAGCCTGGTCAGATCAGTAGAAGTTTACTTTCTTCAGAGTCTAAAACGAATAAATGATGAACATTTTATCACATATCCATGGTTTATGAACTTTTTTTTATTTCACTTTTATTGTTCTTTTAGTTTAAATATGGAGATTGAAGATAGCTTCTTCTTTTTTTTTTTTTCTTCTCGGTACAGAAACATAGAGCAGATGCTGCTTTGAGACTTATTGCTGTCGAGCAGGTACTACTTACTGACAGTGATGTGCTAACGTTCTAGCTAGTTGGACATTATGTAGTAGTAGTATTATTCATGTACGATGATTTGGGTCTGAGTTTTTTCGATTTAGGTATTGGGCGAAGAATTGAAAGAGCGACACGTTGTGTATGAAGATCGGGATTTGGTTTCTGTAGTCACTTATAATTCCAATGAGAATGACGATAGTCAGGAATCTGAAAATGCTGGAGATGCAACTAAGATTTTGGAGAGAAATGGTTGGTATCATTCATTTTATGCATTCAGTTTCTTTCGTTTCTTCTTTCTATCTGTAGTTGACATTGGATCTGATTCTGACTGGCACTTGTATTAAATTTCAGAAAATAATGATGACAGAAAAGGATCTCTGCAATATCATCAGAGCAAAATGTCATCGATGGATGGGGAAAAGGTATATACATATATGTGTGTGTGCCAGTATCTATGGCAATTCTAGAGGAGGGTCCAATTGTGATCTTAGTAACGAAAGTTGTTGCATTGACATCTATATTCCCGTATATGAAAGGTCTCTCATGATAAACTTTTGATTAAGGAATAACCCTTGCTACTAATTCAAGGATGTTTTTTTACACTGATGACGAGTAGTAGCTTTATTCCAAGCATAACCATTGCATAGGATATTTGTGTGTACGAACCTGAAAATCTTTTGGCATGGGTATCCATTGCTATTCGAGTCACTCATCCTGAAAGTGGAAAGAATTTTTTCTGTTAACTTAGGTCAACCTTCTGTCTTCTGTTCTCCTCTCTATGATGCCAAGTTCATAAACTCTCAGATACTGGAGTTAATCCAGTGTTATTCATTTGTTTTTTCATGGTGTGGTTACTTATGAGAAACAAAGATTCTAGGTTTTACTTATTTAAGTTTTGGGATCTCATTGGAAGCTTCTTATTCAAGTAATCCTGGACTGCAGCAGCTGTTTGTTTATTTTACATGTCCATATGTTTGCCTAAATCTCCATCTTCTAGTCTATCACTTCAAGTAGGTACTTCTCATGAGATTTAAAGGTATCATGATTGCAGATATTTGGACTACACAAGGTCTTCAGCCTAAGGTGGAGGCTTTAGCAATGAAAATCTTAATGCTGAAGTAGTTGAGCTTGTTTGTAGTTTTCCATTGACTTAACCTCTCAAAGTTTCCGTTGAAGGCATTAAACTGGGAATCTTTGACTAAAACCTATTGTCACAAGATGGGGATCAAGGATGTAATTGTTAAGTTATATTTTTGACATGTGTGTTTGTGTGATGTGATCTACTTTGGTATATTCAAGCATTACTCAAGCATGTGCATCTGTTCATTCTCCTTGAATTGAGTAGACACTAGCAGTACCCTTTACCTCTGTTCTTAATATAGGTTTGGTTGGAGGGGGATTCTAATCAATCAACAGTTGTACATGATCGGGAGGCACGCCCTCAGTATCGGAGAATAACCAATGAGGATATTAAAGAAATCAAAGAAGGGAATTATCATCAAACAACAGTCCAGCATGAGAATGTACACTTTCTCTCACGGAAAGTGACGGATGAAAGGGTGACAGAGATGAAAGATCAAGTGATTAGAGCCAAAGTATACTTGAATTTCGCACCACCAGGCAGCAACTCTCACATAGTGAGAGAGTTGAGACAGCGTATTAGAGAGGTGGAACGAGCAGTTGATCAAGCCACAAAGGACTCAAATTTGTCAAGGAGGTAAAAAAATCCATTGATTTCATTCCCTTACTTTAGTCTACAAACATGTTTGATATTGAATTATAACATGTATGGATAATTTGACATTCTGATAAGTGGATAACCATGTAATGATTGCTTGCACTATCAGTAGAAGTTATTTGAAGAAAAAAACAGGACAAGATCTGATCTTGGTAGGAAGGGTTTTAAACTACGTTTTAATCTAAAAACCAGTGAAATTTGCAGTTCTTTGCAGAAAATGAAATACATGGAGGCTACATTGTCAAAAGCTAGCCGCATTTATCCCGATTGTTCTGCTATGGTCACTAAGCTCCGTTTTATGAGTCACAATACCGAAGAACTGCTTCGATTGCAGAGGAATCAAGCAACATATCTTGTTCGCCTTGCTGCTAGGACCACTCCAAAAGGCCTTCATTGCCTTTCTATGAGGCTGACTGCAGAATTCTTTACTATGCATCCTGAGGAGAGGAAGCTCCCTATCCAACAAAAGCTGCAAGATACAGAACTATATCATTTTGCTGTCTTCTCTGACAATGTTCTGGCTTGTGCAGTTGTTGTGAACTCCACCATCTCCACTGCCATGGTAAACGGCCTCAGCTATATTGCTACAAAGATTTTCTTGGCTTTGATTTACCAATCTATATTTTGCAGCATCGCTAAATGAAAAAGGACAAATTTGAATATTTGTGAGAATAAGTTGTCATGTTATTTGCATTGAAGGGTTCTTAGGAACATTAGTGATTAATGTGAGAGAAATTTTTTTGCAGTAATCAAATCTTGGACCCCGAATGGCTTTCTAATCAAATCTCCTTTTTCTTGATTGTATACTGAGTATTCAACCTCTTCCTGCAACAGCCTGCCTGCAATAAAATTCAGTTTTGCACCCAATACCACATACCAAATAAAGACTCAGCACCAAAAAAGGGAGGATCAAAGGAAGAACAATAGAAAAAAGAACAGAAATTGAAGCAAAACACAGAAGCAATTAAAAAATAAAAAGAAAGAGGAAGGATTAAAGAATAAAAAGCAAGTTCAGTGAACTATGTCGAGTGGGACAACAATTTTCTTTCCAACGTCATCCCAGCCCAAACAAGACTGTGATATTCCCTTCCTTTCTTGGTGTATGTGATCTCACTTTTTTTTCCCCTGGAGTTGGGTGCTCCCCAGGGATTAGTGTTTGGTATATTTGTAGGTGTATTTCGGACCCTATAGAATTCTGTTACATGCACATGCACTTCATTTCTGTTTTAAGTTTTCATGGATACCTGCCTAGGAGGCAATTCAAATTGGCTTTCATTCTATGAGTCAGTTTATAATAGCTGCCAGAAATGCTGACCTTCACGTGTGCTCAACAATTTTCAGGAGTCAGAGAAAATTGTTTTTCATGTGGTCACTGATTCTCTCAATCTTCCAGCAATCTCAAAGTGGTTCTTATTGAATCCTCCTGGCAAAGCCACCATTCAGATCCAGAGCATAGACAATTTTGAATGGTTGTCCACCAAGTATAATATGACAGTGAAGAAGCAAAATTCCAGTGACCCAAGATATACTTCTGAGCTGAACCACCTTCGCTTCTATTTGCCAGATATCTTTCCAGCACTGGATAAGATTGTGCTTTTTGACCATGATGTGGTAGTGCAAAGGGATCTAACTGCACTGTGGAGTGTTGATATGAAGGGTAAAGTAAATGGAGCAGTTGAGACTTGTCATGACAGTAAAACTATCTTGCGGATGGATATGCTCGTCAACTTTTCAGATCCACTAGTTGAAAAGAGGTTCGATGCCAATGCATGCACTTGGGCATTTGGGATGAATCTGTATGATCTGCGAGAGTGGAGACGACAAAATTTAACTGCTGTCTACCATAAATACTCGCAATTGGTAGATATTTTGCACTTGTTCTCGCATTTCCTTTACCCTTATATGTTGTGCATTTATGTTCTCTCTCTCTCTCTGTTTTCCATTAGGAACCCATCTCCTCTTGCTATCTTCTGATGTATTTATTTATGCAATTTGTTGATTAGTTACTGGTATCTTCTTTCATATGGAGATTTTTTCTAGCATCTGTGATATCTTCATTGTAGTGCAATTAGAGAATGTACCTGTTTGTGAAGCTTATTCTTACACTTGTTTTGCTGGCTGGTCTTTTGCAGGCTTATGAGATGCAGTTGTTGAAGGCTGGGAGTCTGCCGTTAGGTTGGCTTACCTTCTATAACCAGACAGTGGCTTTGGACTGGCAATGGCATGTCCTAGGGCTGGGTTATGACTCTGATGTTGCACAAGGTGATGTTGAGCAGGCGGCAGTGATACACTATGATGGAGTCATGAAACCATGGTTGGACATTGCCATTGCTAGGTATAAGGGTTATTGGAGCCTACATGTCCCATATGACCACCCTTACTTGCAACAGTGCAACATCCATGGATAGGAAAATTATAGCGCAACACTGACGCATGCCACTTATAGTTGCTTCTTATTCTAGGATCTGCACATTTACTCGATTTTTTTCCCTTTCTTTAGGGATTCTTCATGTAAAGTTCAACTCATTTTTTGCCAAAAAAATTTCCCAGCTGCAAGTTTATAGGAATTGAGTCCAAAAAAATTTCCCGGTTGCAAGTTTATAGGAATTGAGACAATCAATAGCAATGGTCGAAGTGAAATAATAGTCCTGGAGGATATTGTAGTGGTGGTTACTTGTTGCATGTACATAAATCAATTGCCATTCTCTACTTGATTTCAAACACCTTAGACTTCCTGTACTTGTATCTTTTCTCTTCTTCAACAATTATGTAGCCTCCGTGCAAGCTTGTGAAGGCTCAAACTTTCAATAACGGGTCACTCCTTTGAGTTCCCCACCCCACCCCCCAATTAAAGAAATCACTCAACTCCAGTATGTGGCCTCTGTACAATCTAATTGGTGTGCGTAGCTACGTCTCGTGTGTGTTTTCCCCGTTAGATGAAGCTGCTGATTACTATCCAGGTCCCATTGGATTGACTTGAGTGGCAAATGGGCATGTTTCTCAAATGGTTTGGCTTTGATTTCGTTGACCAAATTGGAACTTGAGTGAGGAAACCTCAGATGTTCGGTTTTACCCATGCATCACAACACTATGGCACTTAATTGGTTCTCTCTATTCAGTGTTTCTTCTCTTTTTACCCGGAAAACAATACAAGTTGCTAAGTGACAGCCTATTAACTGAATATTCCGCTCAAGATGGTTTATACCATTCAGTGGAGCAAGGATTTGTTTGTTAGTTTGCTCCAAGTAAAGCCCTTTCATGATCGAAGTTCAAGGTTTTTGGGCAAAAAAAGGGAATTCATGACAAAAATCATCCGCATAGAGGGCTTAAAAGTCTTTCTCCAGAAATTTTCCAGAAAGGCAAACTCTTTAATTTGTCTTTCTCGAGGCAAGATTATGTGACACGTGTAGAAATTTGGTTGGGTTTCTGCGGATAGGGGATATCTAATGAGGGGTTACGACGTTACGTATCTATCCAAGTTTGTGTGGTGCATTTTCGAAGAGCTTTGGACCAATAATATAGTCATGTAAATTCTTACCAAAGCATTTTGAACTAAACTCGGCCGTGCCGTCACAGGAGCAGTGTTGCTCTGCACAAAATTCTCTCATTTTCCGACCCCTCTTATCTACCAAATCCTTAAAGAAATGGCAACTATCACTGCTGGCACTACTCTCACCTCTGTCACCCGCTCGGGTCTCGTACACAAGCCAGTGGTTGGGGTCTCATCCTCACCTGTTCTTGGTAAGGGGTTCTCTCTTTTCGCAGACTTCAAGCCGTCAGTGGGAGTCAAAATAACATCAAGATTCATTAGTTTAGACCAAAACCACATGAAAATCTTTTGCTTACCAACTTGGGGAGAGTGGGGTTAGCAAATAAACTTGCATGACCTCAATTTTTGGTGGGAATTGCCTTCAATCTTAGTTTATAAAGAAAAAAAATGATCACTTTTAAGTTCCACCATACTATACATGAATTGTTAAATGCTACCACTCGGTAGGTTTCAATAGATTTAATGGTTATGGTTGAAAAAAAAAATTATTACTTTAGATGATTGATAGCCTGATCTCCAGCTCGAGCAGTTGGTGAGCATTTCTTGCAAACGTGTTTTACTTCTTTGCTGTTCATAACTTTTCAAACAAATATTGGTTCCAGCGTTGCCAGCAGTGGCGAAGATGGGGAGAGTGAGATGTTCCGTGGAGGGGAAGCCTTCTGTGCAGGAAAGTGACTCAAAGATGGGCATGGGTGCGTCACTGATTGCAGCGGCCAGCGCTGCAACCATGTCAAGCCCGGCCATGGCCCTGGTGGACGAGAGAATGAGCACTGAGGGGACAGGTCTTCCCGCTGGATTGAGCAACAACCTTCTGGGTTGGATCATTCTCGGTGTGTTTGGTCTCATTTGGACGCTCTACATTACTTACGCATCTTCTCTTGAAGAGGACGAGGAGTCAGGATTGTCCCTCTAAGCCAAAATTTCCTCGTTGAAGGGAATGTAGAAAAGCCCCAGAACCAAAAGAGTTTGGCCTTTCCCTTGCCCTGTTGTACTAAAACTACCTTCTGTGTTTCCAATTGTGTGTATGTAACGTACCTTCAGTGATATTCCTCCCCTTCCTTCTTTATATGGTTGGCACGAAAACCATCCAGAGCATATGATTCGAGCTTTGGGTGTATTGCCGATTATTAAGCCACTGATTGGGATAATATAATTTTAGAACCCATTTATCATTGTTGAAAAAAAGAACACAAGAAAAAAAAGGTGCAACCCATATAACTTATGAAAAAAGGGGTTAAATACATTGTTTGCCCCTCGACTAATAGAGTACTGATAACTTTACACATCAAATTATCGATTTCGTTACATTTTATCTCTTAACTACCAATCGTTTACACTTTGAACCATCAACCGTTACTATTGACGGGATATGTTATTTTTTAAAATTTTTCAATTGGTATTATCAGCCTTTGTTACTTTTAATAGTATGTATTAAACATAACAAATAGAAAACAATCTCTGATTATTACCATCTGATAAAGTGCCTAACCTTGATATTGATACTTATTTATTTCAGCTTAAGAAGAAAAACAAAATACATTTTTTTAGTTATAAATCCTATGTAGGAAATAATCAGTTTTGTGATATTTGGTTGATGCCTAACGAGTTTTTGGTATTTAGTTCTTATTTTTATTTAAATTTTATTTTTTCTCATGATATTTATCCAAAATCAATTATTACATTGAAAATGAGAGGCTAAAAATGTTATAACCTCCTAAAAAGGGGAAAACTTCTCTGTACCACATATTTTGATTTTTCTGTCACGCATTGCATATAAACTTCCAATTATTTTACACTTTGTACTCGTGTTAAGATTTCATGGTTCGAATAAATATAAAACTAGACAAGTTTCACAATCTTTAAAGGTTGGCTCCTGACACCAGGTATATGGTGTTACCAGTTAGGTAATGCCTCCTTAAATGGATTCCACTTAGTCTCTCCCTCCGGTGCGGACTCTTATTAATCCTACCGAACACACTTGCCCTACTTCTTTAGGCCCATTCTCTCAACCGACTGTCCCGACTAACATACCATCCGCGACTGGCCTCACTCCCCAGGTCCCCCACCCCGATCTACACCTTGCCATAATAGCAAATAAGACTTTCTTCCTTTTTCGATAGTCCGCTCGCTTGAGTGAACTACCTTTCTTTACTTATTATGCGCTCGCTTACTTCACACCTCCCTTTCACACCAATGAAATATAGGACCAGAGACATTCCGCCTTGACATGCTAGGATTTTGTCAAAAAATGTATCAGCATGCTTTCCAACCTCGACATGGAGATAAAGATGGAATAGCTAATAAGACAAGCTATTAACAGATATGCTGGATTTAAGAGGTCATATACCTACCTTACTCTTACCGGCAATGCAGCTACCTTTTTCTACATAGAGTTTGAGGCCAATACCCTCAGAAAAGACTTCAGACTGATGGGGAGCATCAGAGTTAGGCTGACAGATGGTACTACCTTCTAAAGCTTATAGCAATTACAGAACAGAAGGGGGGTGAAAACTGAGAAGCGACAGGCTCGCACTTCAAGCTAGCAATCACAAGTATCTTGCTGCCGCAGATGTGCACCAGAGGAAGGGAAGAAATTCTTCAAAGAAGGGGACCAGAACGAAAGTACAAGAACCGCTTGGCTTATCAACCGCATGGAGTTGTAGTATCCCAGTCAACTGCGTCGAACCTTCTTTGTTCTCATGACATAGTGAGGGGCGTTATCCATCCGCCAATAGAGCCGACTTTTAGTGAAGATCCGCTCATATGCTGCATGAGGGGCGGCAAAAGGCGGCTTTGCTCATGAGTTAGTGGAGGAAGTAAAAGATGATAATCAGAGGAGTCGACGGAAGGGCCCTTGATATCTCACTCAAGGTTCGAGGAGTCCAGTAAGCAGCGAAGATATCTTTCTTGTTTGGCACCTAAGTTCAGTGTCGACGTCGGACAACCTTTCCTCACCGTTGTATACCCTTTGATTAGTACTTTATTAATGTCGCGATAACTATAATGTACGAGTTGATTCCCAGATCAGAAATTCTTTGATTGGGTTGTTTCGTGTGTTCCCGGGAGGAATTCGATCTCTTCAATCTCGGAATACCACCTAAATAACTGCGGCCAGAGAGTCAAACAAATAGGTTGGGAAGAAAGAGTCTGAGGTCGGGTTGGACGACATACATCTTGGTTGGTTCCACCACCACTAGAGATTGGACATATATATAATCTGTTTTCTAAATAAGAGCAGGAAAGATATTTTTTCACAGTTACACCTTGAGGTTAAATTTTATATAAGGAGTAAATAATAAACTTAATGGTAGTTTTGGGTGGTAATGCCAAGTTTGGTAATTCGAGGTACAAATTGCAAGATGTGTAGTAATTAGAAGTTATAAAATATAATTTATTCCAGAAGTGACTAATCTGACTCCGCTTGGCTTCAATGTTTATGATTCACTTGGAGCTCTGAAGACTTAGGCACACGGTCCCAAGTTCGATTTCCTTAAGAATCATATAGATGGACTTAATTGGGAGAACTAACTTTTCTTATTTGTGTTAATAGTAGCTCTCATTGAGCCAACACAATAATTATTGGTGGTTAACGGTAGTGTAGGTGACGGTTTGGTGAAAATCGTCACAGTCACCGCACCGTTAAGGCACAATAACCGTTATTGCCGGTGACGGTATTAACAGTAAAGGTGCAACCCATATAACTTATGAAACGGTTAAAACGGTTACCGTATAACCGTTGTGCCAAAAAAATGAATTTTCTCCTTGAGCTTTTTCATTTTTTTTTCAATGTTTTGGGCTGTTTAAATTTTCAACATAATATCATAATCAATAATCATATCAAATGGACAAATATCATAAGATATTCAAACATAATATCATAATCATAACAAATATAATAAGTTGTCCAAAAGTTCAACATAATATCATATTCAAACATAAATACTAAAGTCTAATAAAAGTGTCCAACAATGTGATATAAAACCAACTAACATATTTCAACAAAAGTATGTCAAACAATCAATTAATCATCTCAAGTCTCAACTAGGGGTGGTTAACAGTAGTATAGGTGACAGTTTGGCGAAAACCGTCACCGCAATTGACGAAATCACATATTTGACATCGTCACCGCACCGCTAAGGCACAATAACGATTGAGTTAGCAAGTGTGTTTTGACTTAAAATTGATTTAATATTTTCCTTTTATATTTTTTTAAATCAATCTAGATTGTTTTTTTATTCTTGGCTCAATGTGAACAGCTTGTCATGACACATTAGGACCTTATTATTAGGATTGTATCCGTATCTAAACTATTCATCCCTAATTCACCTTTAGTCTATTTTGTCTGTTAGACGAAAGTAAAATTGATTTTTTAATATAAAATACTGATTATGTCCTCAACAGCAAATTACATTTAAAGACTTACCAAAAAATATTATATTTAAAGGCATAAATCGACATTTTGTTTTAATAAATAGTTTTTTTTTCTAAATATTTTAATTGTTAGGGTAGATAGTTTGTAATGTCTGAAGTTTACGATTCGAAGAAGTGCAAAAAAACAGTGAAAAAGTGTATTTTCCTATTAATATTTAGCGTTCCGCTGAAAATTAAGAGGGTAGAACAAGCAAGACAGAATTCTATGGCCACCCCAAAGTGGACTACCACCTTCTCATCCCCAACCCTCCGAACCCTCTACAGAAGTCTCCCATTCCCACTCTCACTCTCTCGTCCTCTCTCCTCTTCCCCCTTTCTCTCTAATTCTACACCCCTAACTTCTCTTTCTCTCCAACGCCGCCGCTCCCTCTCTCCCTATCACTGCCGCCGTCGTACCTTCGCGGAGGCTCGTGCGGAGTCCGAGAATGTCACCGATGCCGGTCGCCGCTACGACTTCGACCTCTTCACCATCGGTGCTGGCAGCGGAGGCGTTCGCGCCTCCCGGTTTGCCGCCAATTCCGGGGCTTCCGTCGCAGTCTGCGAGCTCCCTTTCTCCACCATTTCTTCCGACACCACCGGTGGATTCGGCGGAACGTAAGTACTGGTGAACTTTTCTTCTTCTTTTTTGTGTGTATTTCTGAAGCTTTCTGGATACAGGGGTTTCGGGTTATTGGTCTTGTTTGCTTCTGTTCGATGTTTTTGGGTATATGAGGTTTGAATGAAGTTCATTCGATTTGTGTGAATTCATGGAGTCTTAGTGTTGCTTGTGATAGCAAATTGAGTGGAGACTTGGTTTTGAAAATGATTGTAGGATTATGATAGTGCTTTATGGTGCTTCATTTTGATTGTGTCAGTGCTTTAATTTTGAGTTCCTATATCATTTGGGCTTCATTTTTCTAAGGAGGTTACTAGATTTTGAATTACATTGAGTTTCGGAACATATCCCTGGTTGGAATCTGTCTCGTTATAATTTTGGTAATTATTCCCATAAGTGCTTGTGTATGATAATTTGATAAAGGAGGAGAGGGGTGAGATGATTTCCGAGGGAACATGATATTCCGCCAATAATGTTGGTAATCATGTCCAGTGAGTGGCAATAAGAGCTGACACTGGTTATGGAGCAGTTCCTTTTGGTGCCTTTGAAAAGAAAAGGAAAATCAGACCTTTGACAGGGGTGGAATGACCCACTCTTGACTTCAAATAATTTTTCATTTGCGCTCTACTTTCTTGGCTGGCCAAATCCACCTCTTCTCTTTCAGGTTCAGTGCTGCCTTAGATAAACATTCCCTTTGTCCTACTTTTGACTGAGGTGGTTCTCTCTTGTATTATTTTGTACTGGGGCTATGCCTCCTTTTTTCCTTCTTTAATGAAGATGGATTTGACCAAAGATAGGAGCTTGTAAGTAGTTTTGCATAGAATTTTCTAATACAGGTGCGTGCTTCGCGGATGTGTACCAAAGAAACTATTTGTATACGCATCAAAATATTCTCATGAATTTGAAGAGAGTCGTGGTTTTGGATGGAATTTTGATTCTGAACCCAAGCATGATTGGAGCACCTTGATAGCTAACAAGAATGCTGAGTTGCAGCGACTTACTGGTATCTACAAGAACATTCTGACAAATGCCGGTGTTACATTAATTGAAGGCCGTGGAAAGGTGTGATGACATTTTCTAGTCCATATTCAGATATTTTGAATTTTGCATTCTTTCTTCTTCTTCTTCTTCTTTTTCCATCTCCAATTAGTCCCTGTTATTTTCCGATTTACTTTTATTTTGTGTACGTAATTCATAAGTTAGAATGAAATGTCCACAGATTGTTGACCCGCACACAATTGACGTAGATGGGAAGCTATATTCAGCAAGACATATACTAGTCTCAGTAGGTGGCCGCCCCTTCATCCCTGAAGTTCCCGGAAGTGAATATGCAATAGACTCAGATGCTGCCCTCGATTTGCCCTCAAAGCCTAAGAAAATAGCGATTGTTGGTGGGGGCTACATAGCCGTGGAGTTTGCCGGCATCTTCAATGGATTAACAGCTGAGGTCCATGTGTTTATAAGGCAGAAACAAGTTTTAAGAGGTTTTGATGAAGAGGTGAGAAACCACGAAAGATGCTAGCATCGAAAATTGAAGTAACCTTTTTCAATATGAGGATAAAAATTTTCAGATCCAAACTTGTTGCTTCTTACATTCCTGCAGATTAGAGATTTTGTTGGAGAGCAAATGTCTCTCAGAGGAATTGAGTTCCACACAGAGGAGTCACCACAAGCTATCACTAAATGTGGTGACGGGTCATTATCTCTGAAGACCAACAAAGGAACAGTTGAAGGTTTTTCTCATGTTATGTTTGCAACAGGACGTCGTCCGAATACCAAGGTTTTCAAGTTTCTTTTATGTACTTTGCTCCTTGTTAGAGGATTCTTCAGGTCCTTCGAAACACCATCGTTACAGTGGCCCATCAAGGCAAAGATTTGATCCACACTTTCCATTAACTGTTTTGAGGTCTTGTAACAAGGCTTTCTGCCTTGATGTGGTTCTGGGAAAGTGGTAACTTAGCAAAATCTGAAGATTCCTCGGTGATTACATGACACTTCTTTTTAAAGCAACTGTGAGTTTCAGATAGAATGAGAGACCAAAATCATTCGTAATGAATGTAATGTGATTGCAGAACTTAGGATTGGAGACGGTAGGGGTGAAGATGACCAAGAATGGAGCAATAGAGGTAGTCTTTTCTGGTCCCTTCGAGTCTTTCTTTTTGCTTTTCCATTTTTTCTTTTCTTTTCTTTTTGTTCTGTCTCCAATGTATATAACGCGTGGTGTTTCTTCAAGACTAATCCTTCTTTTCGTTGTTTCTTCAGGTTGATGAATACTCCCGTACGTCAGTTCCTTCCATATGGGCGGTTGGAGATGTCACAGATAGATTAAATCTTACTCCTGTTGCTTTGATGGAGGGAGGGGCATTAGCAAAAACTCTCTTTCAGAATGAGCAAACAAAACCTGATTATAGGTATCTTCCTATCGTGCAATAATCAGTACATAAGTTGCATGCATTATGTAATTTCCGAAATTTTCCTATGGTTATAAGAAAGTGATGGTTTGCATTTCCAACAGGCATGAATATAGCAATTATTAATTTGTAACTACTAAATAACAAGTTCTGGTGTCTGAATTTCATGCCAAGTGCTGCAAGTTTTATCAGTCCATTTTAATAAACATGAGTGCAGGGAAAGGTTGTTATAGTCTTGCTTCTCCTTGACCATGAAGTTTGGACAGGTCTAGAATCTGGCGTAGTCTGACCTGATATTTTGTGCTCCTTATCTTTTTTCTTTGAGTAGAGCTGTACCTTCTGCTGTATTTTCCCAGCCTCCACTTGGACAAGTTGGCCTTACTGAAGAACAGGTGAGATATCTGTGGCATATCAGCGACTTTTAAGATTTCCCTTCAGTGCTTGATGTTCCAGGATATTTGCAGGCTATACAAGAATTTGGGGACGTTGATATTTTCACAGCAAATTTCAGGCCTTTAAAGGCTACTCTCTCAGGGCTCCCGGACAGGGTCTTCATGAAACTTATAGTCTGTGCAACAACGAACAAAGTGCTGGGGTTGCACATGTGTGGGGAAGATGCACCAGAAATCGTGCAGGTTTCTACCTACACGCTTGACAGTCTCCCCCCTCGCCCCCTTTTCCCCCCTTCTTTTCTCTTTACAGTCAGTTGTATTTCCATGAGCTCGTTGTGTTCATGTTGCTGGACAATGTGTTGCCCCTTTCAGGGATTTGCAGTTGCTGTGAGAGCTGGCTTGACCAAGGCTGACTTCGATGCCACAGTGGGCATTCACCCGACAGCAGCTGAGGAGTTGGTCACGATGAGGACTCCTACTAGGAAGATTCGTAAAACATCTGAGGTTTGTCAAAGACCAGATCCTCTTTCTTGATTTTTTTTTTCATTTTATAAGCAATCTAGATATCTAGTCCCTGACTCTGTCCAACAAAACTTCCATTTTGCAAGTAATGATATACTTCTCCCTACCCCCCCCCCTCTTTCCCCTCTCTCTCTCTGCTGACCACCTCATATGTTCTCTACCTCCGCCTCCTCGTTCTTAAGTTCATAAATCGACATGTTGCGGCTGTTGGCTCGGTTGGATTTCTTGTTTAAATATGATCTGTTTATATATATATATATATATATATATATATATTGGTGGGTGTAAAGTTGGACAGTATCAAAAGAGTGAAAATATTGACGGCCAATGTTTTAAACATTGCTTTCAATATGCATGGTCTGCCTTCTGTTACAGTCATGTACTATTCAATGTCCATGAGTTGTGTTGTTTTTTTGATGAATTATTGTTGCTTAATTTTGTTCCAGGGAAAGATAGATCGTGAGCTAAAAGCTGCAGCAGGTGTTTAGTGATGGTCTGGACCAGTCTGCGGCACATTTTAGGTGGTGAACAGGCAGATATAGGGGGTGTTTGTTTCCCCAAAATTTTGGGGTTCGAAATTTCCAACAAAACAAACATACTCTAAAATTTTTAACTTTTACACACATACACTCTACTTTTCACAAACCCCAATAAATCTCAATAAAGTAAAGATTCCCAAAATTTAGGAAATATTCTCCGAAATTTCCACAAACAAACGCCCCCATAGTGCTTTGACTCAGACAGAGAGTTAGAGTTAGCTTGGATTTTCATTCCAGCCTTTCTTTTTGTCTGGGTGTTCTCATGCCTTTTCTCAAAGAAGAAACATAGGAATTTTTTTTTCTCACAATGAGATGTGAGAGCTGTGTGAAATTACCACACCGCCTGATTAATGTCGACATAGCCATAAATACAACTTATAGGTACTGTCAAGGAGAAAAAAAGAAAGGAAAACGAGAAAATTGATGCAAGGTTAAATTTTATCCATGTTGATTTTGATATATGATAAAATTGCTTCTTGCTCAATATTTGACTTGCCTGAATAAAAACCTTTTGTTTCACCCGGGTCAATTTTGTCTGCTGGTATAACCTTTTGTAATTATAAAACTGGAATATTGCCGAGTATCCTAGCTATCTGGGTAGGTGTCATCTGGGAGATTGCAGGTGAAAGTCTTATTGTGAAATAAAAGATGAACAGTTGGTAATCTTAGAGGCTACTCATAGTAGTGATTCGTCTTCTCTGAGAAGCTTCAACAGTTTTTAAATTTTGAAATCAAGATCATCCACGAACTTGAGCAAAAGAGAGGCTCTCTTTTTTTCTTTTTCTTTTTCTAAGAAAAAAAAAAGAGAGGCTCTCAATAGCAGTGGTTCTATCATTGTTTTATTTTCCACATTGGATGACTCCAACCGGTTTGCTTGCTTGACTGGCCCATCAATTGCTTTTGCAGTGGCCCTCTCTCCTTGGCTAGGCAATGAGAAATTGGATTGGACTAAAGTTTTATTGGTACTTTTCGTTAAGATGAATGGGACAAGTTGCATAGCAAAAAAAAAATGGGCAAGTTGAAAAATGTCATTCAGCTATTGTGCCTCGTCGGTTGGGTTTAGATTCAGGAGCGAAACATATTATTAATTCAGTCAATCTCGACTTAGAGGATGACCAGGAAAAGACCAGTCTACATTCCCGAAAAAAGAAATGCTCACCTGATTGTATGTAGAAATTGGGTTGAAAACGTTCAGAACGGAAACCTTTTGAGACAACTCCTAAACTGTAACACTTTGATTCCAGAACTCTCAATAACAAATGGAATTACGGTAGAACAATGAACTGTATTGTATTATCAAAAACAAAAGCCAATTTCGAGGATGGCAACCTCCATGTGAAAGAGGGAGAGACTGAGAATATGCTATTCGCAATTACATGATTCCTCCCCTCCACCCAACTCCCTCTCCTATACCCATCAGGACGCACACCCTGTAACAAACTAACAACCCGTAGATGATAGAGTCACACACTACAATATGGAATAACAAAAGACAAAATAAACCCCAGCTCAAAATAAGACAGAGCCCAAATTATTATTCAGCCCAGCGACTCACTAATGCCAACCCACAGTCCAGCCCAATATCTAGAAACATCTAAACATCTCACGCCTTCCTCGTATCCCTCTCAAGATAGAGATCTGTCTTCTGCCTTCTGTTCCCATTCGACCGCTTTTGCCTTCCTTTCCCATTCGACCGTGACAACACCCAAACCCTCACTTCCAGCTCCTTCCAGCTACATACCGTGACATTGCTATCCCCTTTTAAAGCACCTTGTCCACAAGGTGGGGAAATCGAAGACAAAGAGCATCCAGGTTCTCCCAAGTGGCATCCTCCTTTTCTTGTCCTGCCCATTGAACAAGTACTTCAGTGGCAGGTTGATTTCCCCTGCGAGAAACACGACGATCCAGAAGAGAAATTGGCTCGGGCTGTAATAAACCGTGTTGATTCACTGGTGGAAGAGTGGAACTTGGAATGCAAAGCGAACCCACCCGTTTCTTAAGCTGAGAAACATGGAAAACAGGGTGAATACGAGCAGAAGATGGCAGATCTAGGCGGTACGCCACCGTACCAACTCGAGAGGTGATCTGAAATGGCCCGAAGAAACGGGGAGAAAGCTTCAAACGGCGTCGTTGAACCACCGACGTTTGTCTGTACGGCTGAAGCCGAAGGTAAACCCAATCTCCAATATCGAACTGCCTTTCTCTACGTTTCAAATCTGCATAATGCTTCATCCTGTTTTGTGCTTGTGCGAGGTTTTCTTTAAGCAAGAGCAAGGTTTGATCACGGGTACGCAAGGTGTTCTCAACAGCTGCAACTTGAGTTGTGCCCGCCTCATAAGGTAATAACTTGGGTGGTTGTTGACCATATATAGCTTCATAAGGAGTAATCTTTGTTGATGCATGATAATTAGTATTGTAGGACCACTCTGCTAATGGAAGCCATTGAGACCAATCTTTTGGTCTTTCTCCTATAAAACACCGTAGATAATTTTCCACGCATTTGTTCACAATTTCAGTCTGGCCATCTGTCTGAGGATGGTAGGCAGTGCTATAGGACAAAGTGATGCCTTGGACCCTAAATAATTCTCTCCAAAATGAACTAGTGAAAGTAGGGTCTCGATCAGAAACAATCGATTCAGGTAAGCCATGTAGCCGAAAGATGGTGTTCAGAAATGTAGTGGCTACCTTAGAAGCTGTATAGGGATGAGATAAGGGCATAAAATGGGCATACTTGGACAGTCTATCCACCACCACATAGATAACAGAATACCCTTGAGATAGAGGTAATCCTTCAATAAAATCCATAGAAATGTGAGTCCATATGCGATCTGGTATAGGTAAGGGTTGAAGCAATCCCCCAGGGGCAATGTTGTCATGTTTGACTTGTTGACATGTATGACATTCTCGTATGTGTTGTCTGACCTGGTTTCTCATGCCTGGCCAATAAAAATCACGCTTCACCCTATGTATAGTTTTGTCATACCCTGAATGACCCCCCATAGGTGAGTTATGTGCATGCACAATAATCTGAGCACGTAATTGAGTATCAGACCCCACGAACAATCTACCTTTGTATGATAATATACCATTTCTGAAATTGTAATGCACAAAATCCAGCTCTCCTTTTTCGCATTTAGCTAACAGCTCCTTAGAGTCATTATCACCATAACTCAATCGTAATTCATCCAACCAGTTAGCTGTAGGATAAGAAAGTGAAGAAAGTGTTAGCTCAGGGTCAGGTTCCTCCTTCCTTGAGAGGGCATCTGCTACCCTATTTTCCCTTCCTCTTTTGTATTCTACCCGAAAGTCATACCCAAGCAATTTGGTAAGCCATTTTTGCTGAAATGGAGTACCAATTTTCTGATCTAGGAGGTGCTTGAGACTTTGTTGATCAGTTCTGACCACAAATGATTGCCCAATTAAATATGGACGCCACTTTTGTACAGCTGATACCACAGCCAAAAGTTCCTTCTTATAGGTAGACATAGCAGTTGCCTTCCCTTTTAGAGCTTGGCTGAAATATGCAATAGGTCGACCTTGTTGCATTAGAACAGCCCCAAGTCCAGCCCCACTAGCATCACACTCCAACACAAAGGGTTGGGAAAAATCTGGTAACGCAAGGACTGGTGGTTGAGTGACGGCCATCTTGAGGTTGTTGAATGCTGTTGTAGCTTCAAGGGACCATGCAAAGGCATTCTTCTTAAGTAAAGCCGTTAATGGTGCTGCAATAGTACCATAACCTTGGATAAACTTTCTGTAATAACCCGTAAGGCCTAAAAACCCCCTGAGAGATTTCAAGGTTGTAGGCTGAGGCCAATCCAGCATAGACTGCAATTTTGAGGGATCTGCCCGTACGCCTTCACCCGAAACTACATGACCCAAATAATCTACTTCTCTGCATGCAAACCTGCATTTTGAAAGTTTAGCATACAACTGATGTTTCCTTAAGATTTCCAAAGTTACCTGCAAGTGTTGTAGGTGGTTAGCCCATGTCTTGCTGTAAATTAGGATATCATCAAAGAAAACCAATAGAAATTTTCTCAAAAAGGGTCTGAAGATCTCATTCATGAGACTTTGGAAAGTAGATGGGGCGTTAGTCAAACCAAATGGCATGACAAGAAACTCATAATGTCCCTCATGAGTCCGGAAGGCAGTTTTTGGCACGTCTTCTGGTCTCACCCTGATTTGATGGTATCCCGATCTTAAATCCAACTTAGAGAAGAATTTTGCACCATGTAATTCATCAAGGAGCTCATCCACAATCGGGATGGGAAATTTATCCTTAATTGTCTCCTTATTTAGGGCTCTATAATCCACACACATACGCCATGTCCCATCCGCCTTTCGAACCAACAAAACAGGAGAGGAAAATGGGCTTTGACTCAATCTGATCACGCCTGTTTTTAATAACTCTCTTACAATCTTTTCGATTTCCTCCTTTTGGAAAAATGGGTATCGATAAGGTCTCACTGATGTAGGAGAGGTTCCCTCTTTCAGCACTATTGCATGGTCGTGGGATCTCACTGGAGGCAACCCAGTGGGTTCTGCAAAAACATCCTGATATTGCTGTAAAATATTTTCCACTTCTGGAACTTTAACTGTAGAACTCAACTCAGTGGGCTCTATGAGTTGCAAGAAAATTCCCTTCCTACCAGCCTTAGTAAGACTTGTCACTTCTCCTTCCTCCATTAGTTGACTGGGACCCATTCCTCTTAAAGTCACTGCCATCTTCCTCAATTTAAATGTCATAATCAACTCTGAAAAATTCCATAGAATTTGTCCAAGTGTTCGTAACCAATACACTCCCAATACCATGTCACATCCAGCCAAACTTAACGCATAAGTGTCAGTTGTGAAGTTGTGCCCTTGTATAAAAACCCTTATATCCTCTATTTTGCCTTCACTCTCAAGCATTTCCCCGTTTGCTACCCTCACTCTAATGTCTTCTCCTTTTTTAGCCATCAAACGAGCTTTAGAGACAATAGATGGGTCCAGAAAATTATGAGTGCTTCCGGAATCAATTAGGATAACTACATTCTACCCTCCTACTTTTCCCACCACTCTCATTGTCTTAGGGCTTAGTGAACCCGTTAAAGCATGCAAAGAAATCTCCGGCCCTACTTCCTCCTCCCCTTGGTCTACACCTTCATCCAGTTCTGCCTCTATCCTCCCTTCTACATCTTCCCCATCACCTGGTTCCCAACACTCCATTATAAACAACTTAGGATTCTTACACATATGCTTGAATGACCATTTCTCATCACAATTATAGCATAACCCTTTTTCTCTTCTTTCCTTCATTTGATTTGGTGTCAGCTTATGAATTGATAGTGGTTTTCTGTTGTTTTGGGTATTGTTGTATGTGGAGTTGGTTGAATTGTGTTGGCTATATGGAGTAAGATTTGGGTGGCTGTATGTATTTGTGTTGTGGTGATTGTAGGAATTGGTATGGTTTGGTGGGGGATTGGGCAGTAGCCCTTTTGTGGTTCGACGGTTGAGCATCACATGCTCCTCTTGGATTTTTGCTAGACCATAAGCTGCGATTAAGTTGGAAGGATTGAACATCCTTACTGGCAATCGAATCTCATCTCTGAGTCCACTTAAAAAACAGCTCAACTTATGCTTTTCGGTCAGGCCTTTCAATCTATTTGACAGGGCCTCAAACTGGCCTTTGTAACTCTCCACACTACCTGTTTGCCTCAACTTAGTAATCATTTCCATGGGATCATCATACGAACTAGGACCAAATCTGGTCAATAGGGCTTGAACAAACCCATCCCAACTTTGAAGGGCTCCAGAAGTTTCCAGATCTTGGAACCAAACTAATGCTTGTCCTTCCATATGATAAGATGCCAGTAGAATTCGTTGATTCAGAGGAGTCTTGTGGAAATTAAAAAATTGGTTGGTTTTATACAACCATCCATTTGGATCTGTCCCATCAAATTTGGGGAAATCCAACTTAACTGACCTGAATTGCAACCCATTTGACTCACCATTGTTGCCATTTCCTCCACTCCCACTCGGTTGTAAGTTCAGTAGTGTCAAATCTGAAACTGCTTCTTGCTCCTTCTTCTCTTTATCTTTGAGCAGAATCTGCATGTTCATAGTGAGATTTGAAAGTTGTTGTGATATTCCATATAAAGCATTTCGCTGATCTTCTTGTTCCTTCTTCAACAGATCTACTTGCTCCAGAACTTCCTTGTAACGAGTGTCCACCATGGTTGGATCGAGGGCTCTGATACCACTTGTAACACTTTGATTCCAGAACTCTCAATAACAAATGGAATTACGGTAGAACAATGAACTGTATTGTATTATCAAAAGCAAAAGCCAATTTCGAGGATGGCAACCTCCATGTGAAAGAGAGAGAGAGACTGAGAATATGCTATTCGCAATTACATGATTCCTCCCCTCCACCCAACTCCCTCTCCTATACCCATCAGGACGCACACCCTGTAACAAACTAACAACCCGTAGATGATAGAGTCACACACTACAATATGGAATAACAAAAGACAAAATAAACCCCAGCTCAAAATAAGACAGAGCCCAAATTATTATTCAGCCCAGCGACTCACTAATGCCAGCCCACAGTCCAGCCCAATATCTAGAAACATCTAAACATCTCACGCCTTCCTCGTATCCCTCTCAAGATAGAGATCTGTCTTCTGCCTTCTGTTCCCATTCGACCGCTTCTGCCTTCCTTTCCCATTCGACCGTGACAACACCCAAACCCTCACTTCCAGCTCCTTCCAGCTACATACCGTGACATAAACCCTGTATACGCAGAACGCAATGGCGAGTTCCAAAACTAATTTTTTAAAGAGTCCCCCTGGGAAAAGGGCGGCTACCAAGGGGCCCATTCAGGTAAAGAAACCGCACTTGAAATCACAACTCTAGAACAAAGTATCCCAAAAAAGCAAATGATATAAGAGGCCTATAATTGTAACAATAATCTTCCAGAAATCACAACCCAAGAACAAAGTATCCCAAAAAAGCAAATGACAGGCCTATAATTGTAACAATAATCTTCCAAAAAAGAGAAGGGATCGAATAACGCCTGCAGAATTAAGATACTTATCAGTACGAGGATCAACTGGGCAAGTTAAATGATCATCATCTGCAAAATTGAGCAGTACGGAAACAAGCAATCACGGACCAAAATTACTGCAGAAACATCTCCTGCAACCACTACTACAAGTAGAATTACTACAACTATCATCTGATGCCAATGGTTTACTCATAAAGAAAGCATTTCAGGCATTGCTTTATCCACTACTAACCGAAGACCTCGCCGACCAAGGACCAAAAAGAAAATAAGTACCTTGATCAGATCTTACTTCGCCCTGGGCAAATGATTCTTCTTTTGTATGCAAAACAAGGATACGACCAGATGTTGCCAGTAGGTTGCATTTGATCTATGCTTGATGGTAATGATGCAACTTGTATAACAACACTCTTCCACCAGCATTATCAATGGCCATGAAACCACCACCAGGACTGAAATCCAAACAGCGTGGATAATGTAGGGACTTATTGAGCGAAGGCCAGTTTGAGAATGTCGTAAATGATGGCACATACACCAACTTTAAGCTGTTCTTCTTCATGCTGGAACAAAGAGCCAATATCTGAGCATCATTATTAAACTTCAGAAAATCCACTTTGGTGGTCAGACTTTCAATGGTTTTCATAGGTTTTCTCTTGCCCCCTAAAAACTCCTCTCTGTTGTAAACATTCACAATCCCACTGTTGGAACCAGCTGCAAACAGTTTTCCATTTGGGGAAGTGCAGAGAGCTGTGCCATTTATGCAACCTTCATCAACAGCCTTATGGAAGCAAGCTCTTGCTCTCAAATCCCAGTGATAGACCTGCCCATCACCCCCAGAGCTCAATAATTGCCGCCCATCATCAGCAAAAGCTAACGAACGTACAGTTCCATTCATTTTTAGTGTTCCAATCAGTTCCTTCGTTTGGTAGAAACCAACAAGATATACCTTTATTTCCCACAAATGCAATTGTACTAGAATCAGGGGAAACCTCAAAAAGTTCCAAGCTTTTCTCCTCCCTGCCAACCAGGGGACCTATTTTATCAACTCTTGCTTTCACTAAATCAAAGGTATAGAAGAACTTTCTCCTCCCTGCTATAATAGCCTGGGAACCATCAGGGAAGAAAGCAGCCTTCCGAATGGGGCAATCTTCAAGGAAGACACTTTCTACCTTGGTATTCCGTTTGCCATCAACTTGGTAAAATCTAAGCCTTCGATCTAAATCCTGCAGCAAGTAGCAACTGAGCATTTCGATGGAACTGGACTGAACTTATTGGACCTTTTGAGGGATCCTCTGCATTTGCATCTACAAGCCTCGAGTATTCAAGAAGTCCAGGCAACAATCTTGTGCTGCTTCTCAGAACAAGGTCTTCATTAGTTTGGAGGATATCTTCAACACCTTGTAACCATGTGCCAGTGCTGCGCCATTTTCTTCATCTGATGACTCATCTTCGAAAGATGTATCGTTCCTTGCTCGTGAATCATGTCGGGCCCAATCTGTGCCCGGGTTCAACTTAGCATGCTGTGCCCTTAATCTTGAGACATACTCAGAACCAGAAATCAAGATCTCATACTATTCCTTCCTCAGCTTCCTTAATCTGTTTACTTTAGCAATATTTATGTTAGTTTTTTCCTCTTCTTCATCTGCCCAGACAGGTTTTCTTTGCTTAGTTTCTACCTCCTCATTACCTTTTGTGAATTCTGCGTCCTCTTCATAAAGGGAGAGTACACTGCTTGCAGTACGGTCCATAACAAACAAAGCAGAACCTTCCTCGGCCATGTCTTGAGTGTCTTCCTCATCTTCCTTCCCAAACTCAACAGGAGAATACAGTGACCCAAACAAGGAGTTCTCCAGCTTCTTCATTTCTCTTTCTTGCTCAATTACCAACTACTCATCCTCTCCCTTGCTGTCTTTCTTTTTCTTATTCATCCTTAAAATATCCAAATTTTCATTTACACCATCTTCATTACCTTGCAGAAATGAAGGCTCATCAGCATCCTTCCTCTTAGTCTTGTTCGCTCTACTCTTAGGGACAATATTTTGAGATATTAAACTCATCTTTTCTTTTCTTTTTTTCTAAATTATTAAACTCATCTTTTCTAAATTATTAAACTCATCTTTTCAGAAGACAAATCCTGTGTCTGCAAAAGCAAAGCGAAATTGTGTGACACAGAAATACCAACATCCCAAAGATCCCAACCTTTCTAAATTTTATGGCGAAGTCAACATAATGTACTGTCAAGATTATATCATGGAACGGAGTTTAATATACCGTGCTTATCGTCAATTTTTATAATCTTGCTCCACCACTATGTACTTTTGAGCAACAAAGACATATATTACTTTCATACCATGAAAAACTGAAAGCCAATTCATTAACAGTGGTCTCAATTTAGAACACATCCACGACCAAGCCACAGGTCAGAAAGGCTGCCAGGCAGGGTAGAATGAAGTTGAAATTGTATGAAACCTCCAGAAGTTTTGTATATCTATAAGCTCCAGGACGGAGTATTGTACACGGGTAAAGTTTGAGTTCTGCCCGACTCATTTAAATCATGACAAGAGAATTGCTCTTCTGCAGACTCAAAGACAATGAAAGCCATAATGGCATAAATTAGGTCAATCTAACAATTACAAATATTTCAATTTTACAAGGACAACAACTAGAAGGAAGTACCAACAACAAACTCTGTACACAACCCGCACTCCCTACTTATGTCCATAGAAGGAAACAAAGCATGGGCCCAAGACAAAATGTCAAAACAATTATTAGAAAAATTTCAAGGGCATTGGCGACAGACAAAACAATGTGAACCTTCACACACACTCATGGTAAGTTATATGTTAATATTACATACAGGGCTATAATCGAGCCGAGTTCAAATTTAATTGTAATGCATTAAGCACATTTTGAAAATGAGCTAAGTAGTACGAGACAAAAGCTTATGAAAAAGCAAAGTAATACCAGACCGAATAGAAATCAAAATCCATACATAAAAACTAGGAAAAGATCCAAAATATATTCTTCAAAAGGCAGCAGTGTGTAATAATAAAGCATGTAATTGGAAACGAAAACAAAAATAAACTTTTTCTAGAAAAAAGCACACACACATAAATGGTGAACTATGAATCTATGGAAAAATATTACTTTTAGTCGACAAATTCATCAAACCTAGATAAATATAAAAATAAAAATAAAAATTCATTCTGATTTCATTCTGGATGGACCGGAATCCAGAAATTCTGGTTCCATTAGTGGACCTAAAGGCCCAGATTTTGCTTTGAAAAAAAAGCATTTTAGGTTGGAAAATGTGCTTCTTTTTTTCTGTGATAAATTCATAAGACAGAGAATAATGATTTTTAAGAATATCATTCCATCAAAGGAAAAAAATTAAAGTTGTATCCAATCATTCAATCGGCCATCCAAGGAAAAAAAAATCCGCAATCCACTAGGCCAGCTTTTTAAGCATATAGATTACTATTAGAAAAAAAAAAGCACACAGATTACACTTCCAGGAAAAAAAAACATACAGATTACACTTTCCAGCAGCTCACGCCCAAGGGATTAACTATCAAACATATTCACAAATATTTTGAACCATTAAACACAAAGTAAGCACCTTTTCAAGTCTTGCAACCTCTTCAAGAGTTAGGGAATTCACAATGGCAGTCTGCATACCAGTGAAATTACATATAACACATCAGCTAATCAAATTATAAGAAAATTTAAAAGCATAATCTAAACAGGGAACAAAAATTAAATAAACATGAGATAATCTAAATTATCAATGTATGCTGTCAAATAGCAAAAGTCAATAATTTATTGCTAGATAATTTCTTACCTCCTTGAGTAATGAACTGCGAAAGCCACGCTACCCTTTCGGTCAGTTCTTAGACAAAACTCAAAGAGGATTTAGCCTGTTTCCAGCCTAACATTAGAAATCGCCATATTACTAATTCACACTTTCCACAGTCTAAAACGTGAGGGACACTTCCAATTGCATGGGAATAAAAATTAGACTAAAAACACATTCTCTATCTTGCAACTTGCCTTGGACATTTGATTAAGTATTACCCCATCAGTGCAAGTAATGTCGGAGTCAACTTTGAAAAGCAGCAATCAAACGAAAACGGGCAAAGATTGAGGGGAAAATCGGCCAAGTAAAGAATATTGGAATTCCCAGAACATGTATTCTAGGCCCTCTCATTCATTTCAAATCATCAGAAATACAGGAACTCGTGGACAAATCATGTCGATATTAGCTTGAAATTTCAAAGCATCAGAAACACAAGAAGCTAATTGCAATCATAGTCTATAGTCTGTTCATAATCATCTTTGGATATAGCTGCAGCTAATTGCAATCATAGTCTATCTCCATGGCATGAGATTCGGATTTATGAAAAATCACATGAACAGACTTAAACCCTAACGCAAATTAAAATCTCCAAATCAAATTAACAAACCTAAAGCAATTTAAAGTCAAAATACAACATTTACAAAACAAAAATTAACAAACTCCACCTCAAGAGAGAGTTGGTGAGAGATTCGCCCACAAAAACTCAACTAAAATCAGCAATCCGTGAGAGAGATTTCGGGAGGGAGAGAGATTTCGGGACGGACGACGACGCACGACAGAGGTCGGACTCAGTGGGGGGCTGGGTGCTGCCGAGTGGCAGCTGGGAGTTGGAATGTTTTGATGAAGGTTTGTGTTTGAAGTGTTAAAATTTTAGAGTATTGGATTCGGTGAAAAAATGAAGAGAAAGATGATTTTTAATATTTATTATAGTGAAAAGTAATGATGTGATGAAAAAAGAGATATTATATTATAATTTTTTATTGTGTTAAAATTTTAGAAAGTATAAATTTTTTGTTAACAAATATAGCCGAAGTCAATCTCTCTCGCGTTTTGACCCGGCTCAAACCCTGAATTAATCTTTTTTCAATAAAAAAATATCGGAACTTTAGAAAAATTTCATATTTAGTACATACCGTAAACGTAATAGGCCGTAACAGGTGTCAGGATCGGATCCGGAATTTCCGATAATAATTGAATAAAATTCTCATCCATAAATAAAAATACAGCATCCAGGCACAAGTTTAGAGAAAAGTTTTGATAAGAATTATAGGTCGGGTGTTGTAATCCCAGTATCGGTAGGCGGTAGCGGGTTCTCAAAAACAGCCCTAAACATAATAGTTGATTCAAGAGTAAATAGGTAATAATTGAAAGATTAATGTCATCAATTACTTAGCATCTTAAAAAGACAATTTTACCCCTATAATTTTAAAATACTAACTTTAATTCATGGAATCAATAAGTAAAATTGTTGTAATAACAATGACAAGTGTCTGAGAGGACAGTTTAGTCCTTCAAAATTTTATGGTAGAGACATCATTGTTGTAATGACAATGACAAGTGTCTAAGATATTCTTTGTGCACCTTACTATTATACAATGAATATCATATGTTATGTGATCATATCTAAGATATTCTACGTGCATATTCCACGAAATTTATCAAAAAAAAAATTAAGTATCCAAACAGTATCATATGAAACTCACTAGTTGCTTAATTAAGAGACAGTTCTCTTAGATTGATGAGGACTGACTATATAGAGAGATAATACAAAATAAATTTACAATAAGCTGTTATTAATTGGTCGGTAATTACAATAAGTAACTATTTGGAGAGACTCTCTCCTGGTTCATCTTTGGACAGTGATTATCAGCTTAAAAGCTTCTGTCATGGGAAAATTGATCCCTTGGTCAAAGGTGCCTAAGACTGACTACAATTGATACAATGACTTCGGTAGTGTACTAGTCTATGTGCCCATGTATTGAACTTAATACCGCCTCCGAGCAAACTATTCCTCTAATCACTCTCCCCAAATAATTTACAAATAAGAAACTAACTAAACAAATTAAGTAAATTACAATTTTTCCCTCAAACTATCATCCGATTTTTAAATACATTCACAAATTATAACTCGTTACGATTTAGTACTTCTCAAATTATGTTTTTCGCTGCGATTTAATTCCTCAAACTATGCTTCTTTATAAGAGGAAAAACCGTTCGAAATAACGGCCATCTAGAGGGTCAGGAAATGGAATCGCAACGAGAAACATAATTTAGATCTAGAGTGAATTATAACGAGTTAAAAAAATTTGTAGACACATTTAAGAATTAGATAATAATTTGAAGAAAAAAGTTGTAACTTTACCCAAACAAATTTATAAACTCAATGAGAGGCCAGGCCTAATCTCTTGAGATGGTGGTGCACATCGGGAGGGTGGTCGTCGAGCCTTGGGCGTTCGGGCTGGATCCAACGCCCATCCTTGCTCCTCACCATACCCTTGTTCTCGTCTTGTCTCCAGTAAGGCGGGACCAAGTGATGATCCTTCAAGAAATCACAGGCCTTGTTCACCAGTGCTGGGTCTCTTCCACTCGCTAGCACAAATCTATGGCCTTTCGCATGGTATCTGCATCATGTAACCAAATTAGTTAACACAAGTTACCAACTTTCTGAATAGCAAGCAAATGCTATAAGTGATATTTGCTTCGAAATATCGAGATGATCCCAGTGATGACTAGCTAGGACACAGACAGAAAGATATAATTAATCTATTTTCAAATTTGGCCATATGCTATAAAGTGGAGGCAGTGGGGCACATGATGGTTCGTATTTTAATGCCTTCCAGCCAACTCCGACTACTTACTACTAATTTTAACTAAAACAAAAAACATCTCGATCCATCCATATGCAGGTTGGATAAGATATCTATTTCCCACGGATGCCAGAGCTGCAGGCGTGGCCTCCTAGATTCAGCTGTCAATTTCTTGCCTCGATACGATTTTTTTCTTCTTTTAAAATGGGAAACGCTTGGGCTCCCGCCCAGGTCCCGACCCCATCCCGACAGAAGGGTGAAATGACCTTTTCACCCTTCCATTCCCCGAAAGAGAAAAAGCAACGCCAACCAACTACTCAAAAGCTTTCTGACACCAAAACGAAAAAAAAAATCCAAATCCACACCATCTTCTTCTTCTTCGACAAAACCAGCTTTGCAGTACAATTGCACGATGCATGGAAGTGCTACCCACATATGGGCGATATTCATGATCATCATTGAGGCTTTTCATAAATGCTCATCATTTTGGCCAGTGCATGCTACAAGTAATATATATGCATAAGCATGAAGCAGCAGAAGCAATTAATAAGAACCTTGTCCATGAACAGTCCAAGTTGTGCAGAAAGCTACGACTGGATAAAGGCAATGGTTTCTTCCCTCAGCTAAAAATGGGACAGCTAAAAATGGGATGCTATTAGACACCCATTCAACTTGGAGCTTTCAGAGCTTTCATATTTTCTTCTCTCTCACACAGAGATACGATTTAAGTCCACCTGGGTGATGCAATCTCCAGTTGCATTTTTTGGGGTACTCGTCGGGTAAATTTAAGTCTGTTCACGTGAATTCAAATGTTCACGTATATACATGACTCAAATTTCTTGAGATTGGGCCAAAACAACTGGCAGAGTTACGAAAACATGGACGTGTGCGCAAATAAGAGCATATTTAGTTACCATCTCTAAATTTTTATATTTCCATTCGTCTTGGAATAAAAGGTTGATATCAGTATGTCGACAACTCTTTTTAGCCCATTCTCGTGAAAATGGTCACTACTACGGAAAGCAATTTAGCAAACAACTAAACTTCTTTTTCCCATTTTATTTGTTTCCTCTTTCCACCGCCATATATCCTTCTATAATTAGTTTCAGCTTACGTTGAGAGAGCAGCGAGACTGGACAAAGGCATCGGCGTCGAATCTATCGGACCTGAAGGCACTGAGACCCTCCTCGAGCTTCACGCCGTTCTCCTTCGTCGCCGCGGAGATTCGAGGCCGCGCCATCTTCACCGTAGCCATCAAAATCTCGATTCTCCCGGTAACTCTCTCGAATTCACAAAGAGCATCAAGTCGGATCCACCGCAAAATTGAAGGACCTAGATGCTAGATCCGAGTGCAAAGTTGGAAGCTCGGACTATTGTCTGTACGAAGCAGGTGGGAGGAAGAAAGCTGGGGAGCAGGGGAGGGAGGAGCCAGCTCTGCACGACTCAGCTCTGTTTATTATTATTTCTTTTTTGTTTTCTCAGCTCTCTCACTATTTTCTCTCTCTATTGCCCGTCTAACCACCTTGGATTTGGATTTTTTTTTTTTTCGTTTTGGTGTCAGAAAGCTTTTGGCTAGTTGGTTGGCGTTGCCTTTTTCTCTTTCGGGTGAATGGAAGGGTGAAAATGTCATTTGACCCTTCTGTCGGGATGGGGTCGGGACCTGGGCGGGAGCCCAAGCGTTTCCCTTTTAAAATTGCTGGCTAGCGTGGTAGCTTTATATATATATATGCAGTAGCGTGGGGTTTTGTTGGACTTGGTCTATATAGGATGTGCTTGTGTCAGCAGCTTTAACTGGTTTAACCTAATTCAGAGTAGATCATACAAGGAGAGAAATTCCAATTGACGGTCAATTATTGACCTCGTAGGACCGTAACACACATACATATATATTATATATTTATATATGGTTTTACAATTAAACCTCGAATTATCTAGAACTGTGCATATATCGTAGAGGTTAAACCCGAAATGAGAAATATAATGATTATACTATTAATGCAGAAAAGAGAAAATAAAGTAAATACTAACCCGTCAAGCAAATGCAGGTGAGCCTCCAAATTATGTGCACAAGACAGGTCGCCAGTCTGCTTCAAGAACGGCGAGTTCTTGTGATCCAACGCAAGCTCAACCCCGACGTGCGAGTAACTCCACGGCAACCCCTCGGCCAGCTTCATCATCATTGGCGGCACTTGCTCGTTGAAGAACAGCCCCGGCGACTTCGGCACCACGTCGTGAACATTCACTACCCTCAACACCTTCAGCCCCAACGTCTCAAGCCTCTCTTTGAACCTCACATTCCCGACTCTTGGACCCGCAAACGAGAACACGCACACGGGCACCGCCCGGCTGTCCGTCAACACATTCAAGCCCGTTTCCACGATGTCGTAAGCGCTTAGAATGGCTAAGGCGGAACCTAGACTGTGCCCTGTGATGGTGATGCTTAATTCTTCGTCTACGTACATGTCAAGTAATCTTTTGACCTCGCTCAGTATTTGCTCTCGAGCTGAATACTGGCAAAACCTGCAGGACTTGTCCTTGTCTGTGTAGAGATCTAGAAACCCTGATTCGACTTTCACAGTCGGATCCGGGCACGGGATTTTGTTGGAAGAAATTGGCTTAAGGAAATCCATCAGGTCTGCAATCCACTCTAGCCGTGTCACTGTGCCTCTCCATGCAATGGTTATGTCACGGCGCCCTAAACGTTTGGAGGTTTCATCGTTTGAAACGGCCACATATCCGATCCAATTAGCGTTCTTGCTCCACACTTTGGGCCACCGCGACTTCTTGAAGAAGTTAGGTAGGTTGATGTTTGAGGTTGCGTAGAGGTAGCGAGTGACATCGTAGCCGAGGCCCGGCATGCCGAGGGAGTCAAAAAATTCACGGCGCATGAACCTACAGCTGCCGCAATACTTGGAGAAGGGGTCGAAATCGAAGGCGTCGTAAGAGGCTTGTGCCATTTCCCCGTACCGGATTAGCTCCGATCGAAGAAGCGGGTTCATGGGATCGAGCATACCAACCCAGTCGTCTTGTCCATGGATTTCACGCCAGAGATCCGCTAGTTGGGACTCAGGTAATTGGGTGCTGATCTTAGGCTCCTCATCTTGTTCTACTTTCTGCGTTCTCTCTTTCTCGAGCTCGGTGATGATGGTTGACAGGGAGTCATTCGCTCTAGATAGTACCTTACATAGTGTTGGTGTTTTTGTGGCGAAGTTTGAAACTCCAAGTTGTGTTTTCTGGCCAAAAACTGGTATTGGTGAGACGGTGATGGATTGGAGGCCGGTGTTTTGTTGGATTATGGTAAAGGGAAGAAGGACAGTGTTAGCAAGGGAAAGGGCCGCCATTGACGAGACGGTGGCTCAAAGTCAGGTTGGTGAAACTGTGAAGAGGGGGGAGGTGGTTCTTAAGTCTATGGAGACGACAGCCAATAGGAATAGGAAATGACTTTTTTTTTTTCTCGAAGAGTAGGAAATGATTCACATTGCTGTTCCCTGAGCTTATCTTTTTAAATGCGTAGTTTAATTAAATGCCCGCATGCTTCACATGGAGCCGGTCAAGGTCATCAAAAAGGAGCCATTTGATTGTTTCAAGAAAATACTGGGAAATTGGGTTCTCTGAGACTGAAATGACACTGTGGACCAATTAGTGGTCAAGGAAATTAGGAGCGAAAAGTGGATTGTATGGCCATCCAATTATCCGGCTATTAATTATAAAATCTGGTCAAATTCTAGCATTTTGGCGCTGAAGTTTTATTTTTGACCTTTGGATTGGATAATTTATACTTTGGTGTAATCCATTTCTAGGTTTATGGCATGACTTGGCATGGACTACTTCTCTACAATAATAGCAGCAAAAGTATTAGTACTACAGCCTACTGTAGGCCAGTGAGCAATAGCTCAGTTGACACCTCCTCTTCTTGAGAAGAGTTCTATTAGGAGATCCAATTCCTTTGTTCCCTTTTCTCCACAGACTTGTCTTGCTTTACTTAGACAAAAAAGCTGGTAGAAAAAAATATTAGCACACATAAACTTGGGGCCTTATTTATTAATTTAATTGACAATTAACATGTTTTATTGGTTAAAATAAGATAGGGAAGTAAAAGGATCCAAATTCAAACTAGGGGTCAGTATAGATGTGTTTGATTTGTAAAATTTTAACATAATAAAATAATTAAAATATAATATCTCAACTTTAATAGCAGCAAAAGTATTAAAGTAGGATGTAGTACTACAATGAGCTATAACTCAGTTGACACCTTCTCTTTTTCTTTTTGGGGAGAGTTCCATTAGGGGATCGAATTCCTTTGTCCCCTTTCCCCCACATACTTGTCTTGCCTTACCTAGAAAAAAAGATGTATTACACTAGAAAAAATATATTAGCACACATAAACTTGGGGCCTTATTTATTAATTTAATTGACAATTAACATGTTTTATTGGTTAAAATAAGAGAGGGAAGTAAAAGGATCCAAATTCAAACTAGGGGTCACTATAGATGTGTTTGATTTGTAAAATTTTAACCTCTCAAAATTTTAACATAATAAAATAATTAAAATATAATATCTCTCCATCAAATTATTATTTTTTACTCTAAAAAATTATAAAAAATTCATTTAAATCATCTTTTTCTCCACTATTCACCAATTTCAATACTACGAAATTTTAACATTCAAATACAGGACATGAGACATGGGTGGGTCTTTACAGGGAAGGCTAAAGGAATAAGTATAAAGAGACGACGGGACAAGAATATTTCGGTCAAAAGAATTGCAAAATATGTCACGGATTTCAATAATATAATAATAATGTTCAGTTATTATATTAGTTTTTGTCGTCTTCCTGGCACAGCTAAAAGTAATTAAATGGATTCAAACATGTGCGTTACGTTGATCGATCTTGATAAACCAGAAATTGATTTGGATACAGGTTTGACACGTCAGTTAGATCCCGGCAGCCATTTCCGGCCATTGCCAGGGGTATGTTTGTTTTCGAAGAAAACACAGGATTCGAGTTCAAAACTCGATTTTGTTCGGCAAAAGCCGAATTCAAATTCGAAAAAGTTGGGCGACAAAAGTCCTACACGTCGACTTTTGCAGCATTTCTGTTTTTTTTTTTTTAAATGTCTCCCCTTAAAAAGTTGGGCGACAAACATGCTGTCATGCGTACTGTAGCATGGCAGCAGTTTGTCGCCCAACCACTTTTTAGTTTTTTAGTTTTTTTTAGTTTTACCTTCAAATTTTAATAAAAATATAATAAATTCGAAATAAATAAAAAATAACTTTAAACATCATCATTACTTTTTTACACCTCAACAACATTTACACAAATATCAATACAACTTTATCATCACCTAAAAATTCACAAAATTCTCCAAATTCTACAAAAACCTTCAAAACGAACATCACCCGTATCTGCATGATCTTTTACTCTGGTTATCCAGGCAAAATATCCTTCACCAATCTTCTGCATCTTTCAACAAGAACTGCACGCCTTCTTCTTACTCTACTTACTAAGATTTTTTTTATAATTTTATATGGTGCAATTTAAATAAAGATAGATAAAACATGACTCTATATTATTTAATATTAACTAACACACTCGATTGTCCAAGACAGACAAGATTAATTAATAGAGAGCTAGTAAAATAATAAAAATAATATTCTAGAAAATGACAGAGCCATGCGTTGTATCAACTTCTCAATATATTAATTAAGAAATTAAACGTACGTAGCGGTTACCTTTCGTTTTCACATTTTATATATTTTGTCTAATACCTCCAGTTATATCGAGGGATAGTACAATTAATTTGTTTGCTGGCTCCACTCCTCGTGATAGAAATTGGACCAATACAAGAGAATTCCATATTATTCATCTTTCTTTGACAGTGACCATCACAAACAGTCTGTTCGAATTTTCAAGAGAAAAACAGACAAAAATTATCTGCCACATGTGGGTCCGGGTAGAACGCCCGTGTCGGAACCTTCCCCTTTCCTTCCTCATTCCTCCTCCCTCCTCAGTCCTCTCTCTCTCCTTGACGTGCAACGGTCCCCAAGGTCTCTCTCTTCACTCCCTGCCATCGCCACCATCACCACGTCCTCCACTCCCAGCAGCAATTTTAGAGAGAGAAAAAAGAGAGTTGCCTTTTCTCCTTATGCTGTGTTCCCATCTGATTTTCGGTTTTTTTTCCTTGCTTTCAGCGATTGCTTTGGCTGTTAATGTTTTCTTGAGCTGAGTGGTTTAGATTCACAAATGGAAAACTGGCTTGGCGTCAGATTTGATGGTGGTTTGTGTTTCTGAGGATAAAAATTTAGCAACTTTGCTATCTTGACTCTCTGCTTTCTCTTCTGTTTCTTTTCGACAGCAATGTGTTCTCAGTCCAAGTACAATATATTGATCTGGGCTTGGTATTTTGTGTTAGATCCACGTGAATCAGCAGAAAATTTTCCAAAAAAATCATCTGGGAACTACTCTTTGTTATAAAAGGAAACAGAGCCAATCTTTGTTCTTATTGGTGGTTTGTGCGAGCTCTTTATCTGCGGAAAGCAAGCTAGCCAAGGCAAATACCTCTCTCAACAACAGCCTTCGTTTTTGCCACTATGATGCTCGCTAGGTCAATAGCACAAGACTTCTTGCCCCACGAATTCCAAGACGTCCTCTTCTCTAGCATCCGCAACCTCTTCAGCCGCTTCTCGTCACTGCTCACAATGGTTATCGACGAGTTCGATGGCCTCGTCAACAACCGTTTTTCCCGGAGTTAAGTTCAATTGGATTTTGTTCTGTCTCCCTCTATCTCTCTTTCTAAACAAAAGGTGTCAGCGAATGGTTTTTGGAAGAAAAAGCTTTTGGTTTTGAGCACGGAGTGATTACAACGCATAGATTTTTCTTCGAAGACAGACTATTGAAAGAACAGGTTATTATGTAAGGAAATTGTTAATGTTATTGACAAATTCTGTTTCAAATTTGAGTTGTAATATTTGAATTATTTAGATAAGAGTTTGTTTAAGCGTTCAAGATGTTTCTTAAGAAGATTATGATTGAAAAACGTTTGAATTACGAAGATTAGAATTTGAAAGCATTTGAATCATGATAATAAAGATGGAGAAAGTTCGAATTTTGAAAGAGGAGTTCAAATTCGCGAAGTGTGATATGATCCTAAAATCTCTCGAGTTTATCTCTGGAATAGGCTTTTCGCTCAAGCTTCGCCTGCTATGCGCTCGAGCGAGATTGACAATTTTCTTTACGGAGAGTTTCGCCCAAGCTTCGCCCTACCTTGGCTCGAGCGAAATTGACAATTTTTTTACAGAGAATTTCGCTTGATCTTCGCCCTATCTTCGCTCGAGCTAAATCGCCAGTTTTTCATACAATGTGTTTCGCCCTTTCTTCTCCCTATCTTGGCTTGAGCAAAATCCTCTGTTTTTCAAATTTTCTTATATTTTTTTATTTAAACCATGAGACCTCGTCCAAGTTGTTTACCCAAGTTATTTCCTTCATTCATTGGCGTCTTATGCTTGAGAGAAACATTCTTTGAGACCATTGCACCTAAAGTGTTTATATTCTCTCTCTCCTACATCAATCACCTTAATCACCATTAAAACCAACATCTTGTGAGAAGCCTTCAGAGATCTTAAGGAGATTGGCAGCTGGAGTTACCGGTGTTGAAGAGATTTACAAGAAGAACCTCAGAAGGCTGAAGGTTAACCCACAAGGGAGCGGGACTAGGTTGGATTACCTAGATTATTACTTTGGGGTTGTCAAAATCAAGCAACTGGATGTTGCCCGTGTCTGAGTCACCGGTGTAAGGTTTATCTTCTAGTGAATTTTTGGTAGCTGCTAGCCCGGAGTAATTTTTTCCTTTGATAAGGTTTTCCACTTCGTCATCAAATCTCGTGTCTTGATATGTGATTGATTTATTATTTCTGATTAATATCTTTCTTTGATATTTGTTTTAATATTCCGCTGCATATTTGTTGATTGTTAAATATTTTTCAGATCTAGATGAGGCTCCTTTAGGACTTGTTCTAAATTTGTCTATTCATATAAAAGATAGTACTGTCACCTATTCACCGCCTCTAGGTGCTTTTTAGGGTCTAAACAGATTTTTCAGAAGTAAATACATAAACCGTTATAGAATGAAGCAACTAAGACAAGTGCTTGGGAGAGGCTTATGAACGAAATGAGTGCCTCTTTGGAGGGAGAGAGAGATATGGGAGAATCAAAAGAGATTTAGTGTGAGAAATATACAGGCCGATAAGCTTTTGGAGAGAGAGAGTGTGTGTGTGTTTTGTCTGGAAAGTGAGATGTCTCATGGGCACCAATTGAAGGGCACCTGGGCGGCAGTTTCTCTTGTGCACGCGAGCGAAGTGGACTAACATGCCTCTAGCGAATGCACTCTGAAAACTCTGAACAACAGGTACTTAATTAGGCTCGCGCGAGATGGCCCGCTCTTGTTGAGTGAAAATGTCTCCTGAAATAGCTCAGCCGCGCTGAGCAACAACAAGTGAGCAGGGCGAAAGGAAAGGGAGAGAAAGGGTGCAAGTTTCCAACCGACAAATAAAGGAGACGATCTGATTCATTAAGCTTCGTACTGTAGCATGATAGGGATAGACTTCAGTGTTCAGTGTACGAGTTATAGGTGGGCAGTGCAGGCATACGTTGAGGTTCTTTTGAGAACACGTGACCAATTAGACGGTGACACGTGTTGTGTCATTGTACAGGTGAACCAAGCCAAATGCTGGAAGAACAATTTGGTTCAAACTATGTTTTTAACCTTCAAAACTAGAACCTGAACCGGCCGCTAAACAAGTCCGTAACGAGTGTTCTGTAGGCTCCACTTTTGTTGGGAATCTTTTCTGCCGCGCAGCTGCCAGACTGACTCTCACCTAACACACATGTAAAAGTCTCACCTGACATAATACTACGAATAAAGAAATATATATAAAGAAAACAAATAAACATATACGATAAACGAGACTACAAATATTTATGTGCACTCAAAGATGAATATAGATGTTGATGGGCCATGCAATACTCGGCCCGACCAGACCACTCGGGCTCAGGCTGATTTGCCGGTAATAATCCCGAGTAGCTGACAGCGCGTCAAAGCCTGACATCCGATCTCACGTAGAAGTCTAGCCACCCTGGGACTTCTCAAGGCAACTCGAATGACCGGCGGAACTCTCCTAATACAACTCTACAACATGACTCATGATAAGATAAGGATCTTAGAAACTTCAGGACTCCTGATGAGACAAGGATTTTAGAGACTACAAGACTCCAGGTAAGATGAAGAGTCCTGAAGCCCATACATTTTAGATTCTCTTTGGGACTCTACCACCTCCCACTATAAATAATTAGGTATTCTTCTCCATAGATCTCAAGTTTTACCTTCCTAATACTGAGATCTCTCTCATGTTCAATCTTATCATCTCGAATGCTCTCAGGCTTAATTCTATTTCTCAAGCCTTACTTCTCTTATACTTATTCTCTCGAACACTAACTTGGTCGTCGGAGTCTCCGGACCCGAGGCCACCTCCCCTCGGTGATTCTTGCTGGTTCACTTGGCTTCCGAGCATTGTGGTGATTCTTGAGGTCATCCGGCTTCCGAGCACCGCGGTGATTTCTTGACATCATCAGTTGCGCCGTCTGTGAGAATCTCGAAAAAAGCCACGCCCAAACACTTTACACTCACGACAACAGTTTTCAACCACCTCATGTGCATCATTCTTTCATCATAATGCCTTCCTAGAAATACCGAAGACTGACCAGCCATCTCCAGTCACAAACACATAATTCATCATCAATAGGGACGCTGTGACAAACTCAGATCTCGCCCCGACAGCGATGTGTAACTGGCCACCTTGGTCCAGACCGTAGAGAACTTTGTTCACCAGATCTGCCCGACCCACACGGCGTGATCGAATTGGGAGAATTCAACATGTATTTAATTTATCAGGCTACTGATAATATCTATTTGTCTAACCTGATAATCTCGTTTATCTCAACATCTAATCTTTATCTTATTTAACATAACAACCTGTTGGATTTATCTTTTCTATACAAAGCACCTTGTCCGGGACAAGATCCCCGCAGAGGTCCAATAACGCCGAGCACCCCAGCAGAGGGTCAACTCCGCCAACACCTCCTTTTTCGCAGCAGGGAACTGAGAAAGACTTGCACAGATTTAATTTATCAGGCTACTGATAATATCTATGTCTAACCTGATAATCTCGTTTATCTCAACATTTAATCTTTATCTTATCTAACATAACCACCTGTCAGATTTATCTTTTCTGTGCAGAACGCCCCGCTCGGGACATGCTTCCCGCAGGACTGCCTCGATCACTTGCCCTACAGAGGCGCAACCCTACAGAGGCCTAGTAATGCTGAGTACCCATACAGAGGGACTCCGCCGAGCCCCCGCCTGGGACATTCCTGCAGGCCCGCCTCGATCACGCCCTACAGAGGCGTAGTAATGCCGAGTACCCCTACAGAGGGACTCCGCCGAGCGCACCGCCAGGGACATGCTTCCCGCAGGCCTGCCTCGATCACGCCCTACAGAGGCGCAGCCCTACAGAGGCCTAGTAATGTCGAGTACTCCTACAGAGGGACTCCGCCGAGCGCACCCCCCGGGACAACATCCTTGCAGAGGCTCGACAGTGCCGAGAGCACAAAAAATGTTACTGTGCCACACACACACATCTCTTGGTCCCAGCGAACCAGAAATCTTATCTCTTTATCTACTTGTGAATTTCGTTGTATTTTATCTAACATAACGAGCTGTTAGATTTATCTTTTATGTGCAGAGTACCCTTCTCGGGACATTCTTCCCGTAGGCTTTTCTCGATCACTCGCTCTGTCTGGGACAACATCCCCGCAGAGGCCCAACCCTACAGAGGTCTAATAATGCCGAGTAGTCCTACAAAAGGTCAATTCCGCCGAGCGCCCAGCCCGGGACAAGCTTCCCGCAGGCTTGCCTCGATCACATGCCCTGTCCGGAACAATATCCCCGCTTAGGCTCGACCGTGCTGAGAGCACCGAAAAATGTTACTGTGCCAGATGCACCTCTTGGTCCCAGCGACCCAGAAATCTTATCTCTTTATCTACCTAAGAATTTCGTTGTATTTTATCTAACATAACGAGCTGTTAGATTTATATTTTATGTGCAAAGTACCATATCCGGGACAAGATCTTGATAGGCTTGACTCGATCACTTGTCCTGCTCAGGACAAGATTCCCGCAGAAGTCCGATAGCGACAAGCACCATACCTGGGACAAGATCCCCGCAGATGGTCAACTCCTCCGAATACTCTGTTCGGGACTTGATCTCAGTGTCAAGAACATCACTATTGTTATTGTGCCATAGACACCCCTTGGTCTCAGCGACTCAGATATCTTATTGACAATATTTGTTTACCTATCTTGACTATTTCGTTGTATTTTATCTAACATGACAAGTTTGTGGCTTTTTATCTTATATGATAATTCAGGTATCTAGTCGTTCTCTATAAAGTGTCAAACACACCCCTATCGAGTACCCCCGCCTCGGACAAGCTTCGAGCGACCGATCTAACTCGCTAGTACCAAAGGCACCCTGATCGAATACCTCCGCCTCGGACAAGCTCTGAGCGGCTGGTCTTCCTCGCCAGTGCCAAAGGCACCCGATCGAGTTCCCATTTATATTTCCTCAGGCTCAATTACTCTTTCAATACTAAATGTCTTTTGGGATCTAACTTAGCCGTCGGAGTCTCCGGATCCGATACCGCCCCTTTTTATTCCTTTCAGGTCTGGTCGAACTCCACTGAAAACCTTGCTCGGGGCTTCACCAGCGGCCGAACTTCTCAAGAGTACCCTGTTCGAAACTGAATCTCAACAGGACAACTCACCCGATCGGGGGACTTGATTTTCGATCCAACCTACATTGTTTTTTAGGTTGAAAAGGGGGAGACTACTGATGGGCCATGAAATACTTGGCTCGACCAGACCACTCGGGCTTAGGCTGATTTGCCGTTAATAATCCCGAGTAGCCGACCGCGCGTCAAAGCTTGGCATCCGATCTCACATAGAAGTCTAGCCACCCGGGGACTCCTCAAGGCAACTTGAATGACCGACAGAACTCTCCTAATACAACAGGACTCATGATAAGACAAGGATCTTAGAGACTTTAGGACTCTAAGTAAGATTAACCTTCATTAATGCATTTGTGCCCAAGTTCACGTAACATTAACCTTCATTAATTGTCCAGGACATTGTCATACAGTGAAGATTGGATAATTTATTTTCCACAACAACCATTTATTGACAATTACCTTTGTGTTTGTGTTGTAAAATTTTAGTGTTGTTAAAATTTTAGGTATTGGGTTTAGTGAAAAAGTGAAGAGAGAGATAATTTTTTATATTTTGTGTAGTGAATAGTAGTGATTTGATGGGAGAGAGAGAGATTATATTGTAATTTTTTATTGTGTTAAAATTTTAGAGTGTGTAAAATTTTAAGACGCAAACGCAGTACATCAGCATTATTTTTTGATTGCCTTTCCATAATTAGCAAATCCTCAGGGGAAAGCCCGGAAATAATTAAAAACAAAAATCCGATACAAATCTAAACAATAAAAATCGCATGTTTCAGTTTCACCAACCCAGCGTCAGTTTGGTCAGATTGAGTACGAAGGCACGCTCCTCTGAGGCTTCCTCTCCGCTTTTCTCTCGTCTTTTTTTAATATTTCAAACTTAGCGCGCGAAATCACCATTAATCTCCCGCTCCTTTCCCGACCAGTCCCTCTCTCATCTCGCTCACGCCATTTTTATAACGTCGCCATCTCACTTTCTCTGTTCTCATTCCCTCTCTCTCCGTGTCTCTCTTTCTCTAAGCAATGCAACACCACCACCTTAATCAATCACATTTGTCCTCCGGTGGTCTCACCACTCCCGGCGGCGCCACCTCAGTCGCCCCAGATCCCAAGCGCGGCAAGAAGCGCGGAAGTTACAACTGTGGTCGCTGTGGCCAGCCTAAAAAGGGCCACTCCTGCCACGTCACCCCCACAGACAGCACGCCAAGTCCTGCCGATTCATCCGTCCTGATCTCCGCGACGTCCTCCCTTTCCACTACGCGCCCCCCGACGCTACGTCAGGCCTTCTCCCACCTCCGCCGCGCGCTCTCCTTCGAAGACGACGTGCGCGACGACCTCCCGGAGACGGAGGCGGAGGATGACGAGGAGGAGTTGGACTTCGGCGATCTGTCGCTGGATCTGGAGTCTGGCGGGCTGCCAGCGAACTGTTTGTGGGATATACTGAGGAGGTTGCCTCCGCCGGGGCTTTTGGCGGCGGAGAGGGTGTGCAAGGGATGGAGGGAGTCTGCGAGAAGGGTGTGGAGGGCGGCGGAGGAGCTCAAGCTTAGGGTTCCGGCCAGAGCTCAGGTCGGGTTTGTTGAATCGGTATTGAGGAAATGCTCTGGGCTCGTGAGGCTCTCTCTTACAATAGAAAGGTTAGGTTATTTCCATAAACAAATGGTTCAAGCTAATCGAACAATTAAGAAATGAGATGTGGTTTAATCTATAAAGATGGATGTGAGCTGCAATGTCGTGGTGTGTGATCTATACAGAATCACAGATCAATGCGAAGAACGCCATTACACCGATCTGAATAACGATTCCTTAGTGATCAATGCAGTTTTTTTCTGTTGCAAAAAGTATGGGTATCTCGAAGAGAATAAAATTGGAGAAGTGGAGAAGTGGACTTTGATTTTGCTAATTCATTTGTTCTTCATTTTTTGGTGTTACAGTGATGTGGACTCGACATTGCTGGTTTACATTGCATCCTCATGCCCTAATCTTGAAGTTTTGGAGATCTTGAAATCTGATACTGCAGTTAATTGGATAACTGGGTATGTCTCCTACTCTTTTGTATTGCCGAAATCTGATGCTGCAATTTGTGCTTAGAATGTAAACTGTGTTTCCTGTTTACTCCCTTCGTTTGGACCGTTTAGACGTCATTGTTTTGGCTGTTACATATAACCTTGTTGTGGTTTGTGTGCGAGTGAGCAGAATGTTTTTCTTTGTTTTGGGTGAGCTGAAAGAAAACGCTTGGTTTTAATTGACTGGTTTGTTGGGTCTCCGAATATCAAAATGCAGAGACGGATTGGGCTGTTTTGTCGCGAATAAGCGATGCCTCAAAAGCCTTAAGATGGAAGGTTGCTCCAATCTAGGGGCATTTGTTCTTTGCTCGTCCAGTCTTTCTACACTCTGGCTCTCGGATCTTTGCTCTCTCTCGAAGACGGTGATTGCTTCTCTCCTATCTTTTGGTTGCTTGAGGAGTGGTCTTTCCCTACATGTGTAATGTAATGTCTTTCTTCTCTTCAGTATTTAAGTTCGTTCCTTTCTATGTGCTCAGGTTTTTAACTGCCCAAATCTGAAAGAGATTTCGCTCGAATTTTCTCGCCGACAAAATGATAGCACCGATCTTACCACCGTGGTTGATGGTTTGGGAAGGAATTGCCCAAGGTTGCAAAACATACACATCGCATCAGTTCGGCTTTCTCATTCTGTTGTGCTTGCTCTTACAGCTGCACAGCTAAGGTTTGTCAAGTAACTATGAATCTATGATCTGTGCAGTCTTTGGTGTGCTATTTGGCTTTCCTCACTTTGTTTATGTTTCCGTGCAATCTTCATATCCTCCTCCATATTATAGCAACTGAAGGATTTCAAATACTGGAGAAAAATAAAAATAAGACCATGAAGATTGTTCTTCATTGTTCAGGTGCTTGCGGATGCTTTCACTTGTTCTTGGATCTGAAATCACCGATGCATCTGTAGCTGCCATTGCTTCAAGCTATCCAAACTTAGAATTGCTTGACCTGAGTGGGTACGTTTTCTCTCGCAAGCCCAGCTGCAGTCGACTCCTTAATAAGATATCTGACGGTGTTACTATTGGCACCGTAGTATATACCATCTTCTGCGATACTTGTAACCACTGTTAGTTGTGCCTTGCTAGTATTAGAGAAAGCCTTGCAGTGTAAGCACTTGATGTGGAAGCAAACAACTGACTCCTGTCATGGGAAAAAGAGAATAAAATTAAATAACTTGAATCTCTGAACTTAAATATACGTTTATTCAAAGTTGATAGCTTCTTCACGTCCACTATTGCTTGGGATCTTAGTTTGATGCTATGCTTTCTTAATTTCAGATCAAGCATAAGTGATTGTGGGATTGGAATGATCTGCAATGTCTTCACTGAAACGCTTTCAAGGCTTCTCCTTGCTCTTTGTCCTAATGTTACATCAAGTAATTGCCTATTTGGGTCTCCAAAATCTAAGCCTTACTCAGATCCTCTACATGTTTCAGTTATTTGTTCATTTTATTAGTTTCCACTCTTACTTCTGTTCTTTAATCTATGTGTCTGTAATTTCAGGAGGCATTCAGGTTGCCGCAGCTCAATTGCCTTTTCTTGAACTCATGGATTGTGGCATGACCGTTTGTGATCGCAACCCTGAAAATCAAAACGTTGATGAAAAGAGTGATTGGGAGTTGAATACTATTTCAAGCCCTAAACTACGCCTTGCTCATGAGAAGCTGATTATCGGGCACAACCGGCTGAAAAAACTAAGTTTGTGGGGTTGTTCTGGCTTAGATGTGAGACTCTTTAATTTCAAATGTTAACTAATATATTCTTGAATATTCTTCTCTTTGGTTCTTAGTTTGAGTTTGAATGCAGGCTCTATATTTAAAATGCCCAGAACTCAATGATCTGAATCTGAACTCTTGTTGGAATTTGCATCCAGGTATGTCATTGGATGCATATTCTTAAATAATGATCTCTTTGGATGTGGTTGCAATTTGTATGTTCTTGGTACTATTTATAAACAATAAATAATTGATTATAATTTTGCACATGCCAGAGAGATTGTTACTTCAGTGCCCCAGTTTAGAAAGCGTGCATGCATCACGTTGTCAAGACTTGTTGATTGGGGCTATTGAAAGTCAGGTAAGTTAGAATCTGAGTACAGTTTGTGTAGATGTTTTTTTTTTAAAAAAATGTCAGAAAACTGAATCTGGGAAGTAGTTCTAAAACCTCGCAATGACCAACTTGATTGTAGCATTATAATGCTTTGTTGGTGCCCAATTCTCTGGTTTCCATGACGAGTTGTAGTGTTATTTCCTGGCTGAGTGGATAGGCCATTATGGTGAAAACAGAGTTGTAGCAAGGATTCCATTCTCTCTTAAGACAGAATGGAAATGCACGACATGCTAATCATAATTTAATGTCAACTAGTTTCGTGATTCGACAAAATGAATGATGGTTCTTGTTTTAGGAGGCACGGTCATTTCCTTGTTGCATTCATAGTAGGCATCGGTTCGTGTTTACCAAGGTAGAGTTCCATGACGATCATGATAGAAAACCTCATTTCTGCTTTGACAATCTCGTTTAATATCTATGTTCTCTTTTACACAGAACAATTGCAACTTAGAAGTTTTGGCAGATGGAAAGTAAATTGCCCTTACACTTGCACTTTTGCCTGTTTGTTGCAGGTCAGAAATAACTTATCTGGAGTGGAGAATGTGTTGCCATCTAAACGTTTAGCTGATGGCTCCAAAAGGGTTGGGCTTCCTCATTTTCTCAGTGCACAGGTGAAGAATAAAGATTATTTTTGTTTATACAGCAATCACCCTATTGCTTGATAAATTAACTCTTGTCCTCCGAATGCTTTATTGTTTAGATTATCAACTACTCTCTCTTTTGGCTATGTGAAGAATGTTTCGGTGGATTTTCAATTACTTACCGAAATTATTTCCTTTCTGCAGGCATATGGTGATGAGAAGAAGAAGCGGAGGGTTGAGACGCAGCAATGTAATGTTATTGTGAGCTGACAACGCATGGTTTTTGGACATCTAAATTACTGAAGACGGGTGCCATCTCCACTGTTTTGTTGACTTCCCGAGGCTGTTTTAATACATGGGATGTATTAAAACTGTTTGTAATTGCTCAAAATCATGCCGAAGGACTGGATCCTTGTAGAACTGCCTTTCCCTCATGGACGAGACAGTTTCTTTTCTGTATACTTTACCTGGTTCCAAATTGGGCCAAATTCTTCTTCCGATGATCGAACTAACCACTGAACTTGTGATCTATTGGAAGCAAATAAAAAAAAACATAAAACCATCAGTTCCTCCCTTATCTGTGGAATAAAGAAACATGGTTATGACATTGGTCTCTATGAATGCATTTTTTTGTCGTTTACGTGTCTGGTGAGTGGTTGTGCCGCTTTAAGTTGGGACATTGCTATTTGCTCGCCTTAGAACCAGTGGACATGCTTGGTGATGAAATTTGGGTTCCAGAAATTGGAATATTGAAATAATGGGCTTTAACTTGAGAGTTAAGAGGAGCAACCTTACCATTATTTTAAATATTATTGTCCTCAAATTTTTTGAAAAATAATTTTTAGTTGCTTGTAATTGGAGTTTTACCATCTCAGGTCTTTGAATTTATAGAGGTGACGCATTGATACTAGAATAGTCACCTGAAATAACCCTCTCAAAATTTCATCTTCGCAGTGTGCCAGTGTTTGTAAACTAGAAATTATTTTATCCATTCAATTTTTTTGAATACAAACATAATTAATTTAAAATTTTGTTTAAGAAAATAATAATAATAAAATTTTGAAATTATTTTTATTTTAATATCAAATAATTTTTCTATTATAATAAATTTAAAAAATTCATTCAAATGATCTATCTAAAGTTTTTTAGCCCACAATTATAAAATTTTATTTTTCATAAATCTTTTCAAAATTTAATAAAACTCTAATTTATTTCAAAGTTTCACAATATTATCAAAACTTCTCTAAATTCTTGGGGTTATGTTCGTGTTGAGTAAAAATGTAAGATTTTAGAGAAGTTGTGAATTTTTATGTTGAATAGTATTTTATTGGTGTTTGTGTAAAGTGGAGAGAGAAATGATTTGATGTAATTGTTTAATAAAAAAGTATTAGAGTTATGTGAAAAAGTATAGAGAGAGAAAATTTATGTTGAATAAAAAATTAAAAAATTGTTGGAGATTGTGTAAAATGTATTGATGTTTGTGTTTGAATTCTAAACATGTTCGGTAGTAGATTTGTGAATATAGTTAGAATCCTGGAAAAAGTACGAAAACGAACATTACCTTGGTTTGGAAACATTGGCCTAATGTCATTAGTATGATTATCCCAGGGAGGCGTTTACCTATATGTTCGTTTTCACTATTTTTTCAGGATTCTAAGTATATTCACAATTCTACCACCGAACATATTCAGAATTCAAACACAAAAACCAATACATTTTACACAATCTCCAACAACTTTTTAATTTTTTATTCAACATAAATTTTCTCTCTATACTTTTTCACATTTCTCTAATACTTTTTTATTAAACAATTACATCAAATAATTTCTCTCTCCACTTTACACAAACACCAATAAAATACTATTCAACATAAAAATTCACAACTTCTCTAAAATCCTACAATTTTTTTTCAAAACGAACATCGCCCTGTATCCATAATGTCATTTTTAAGAAGTTTTCACAAAAAAAATAAAGAAATTCAGAAAAGCGTAATGTATGTACTTTCTGTATTTAGAAAACAAAAAAGTATGTCTACTTTCTGTTTTACTTTCCGCGAACTTCTTTAGCTTCTTCAAAGATACTCTCCCTTTCTATTCCCGTCTTCTCTCTCCGCGATTCGACATGGAGGCCTTCTCTCCGACAACGTCAAGATGTTATTCAGGTGTCTTCTTCGTCTCGACTAGATCAGTAACTGTGACCAGCTCGTGCAAAACCACTTCTTAATTGAATGATCCCACGTTGCTAGAAAAATTAGTTAATGTGCTCTTTATAAGTGTGTGACATCCTTCACTTCTCGAGACGTTTTTTTGGAGTTGAGTTAGACCCTTTTCATATATTGTTTAAATTTTTGTTGGTCCACGGTCACCCGTTTCTACGTGTTGCTCCTTAAGATTGTGACATCCCTCACTCCTCGATGCGTCTATTGGAGTTGAGTTAGACCCACCTTTAACATATTAGTTAAATTCTAATATCCTTTTTAACACTTAAACTACTTATCTTAAATTACAATTCCGTTAACTAAAGAAAGCAATCGAATTCTAGCACCTATATGGTATTACGTATGAATATCTGACTAATGCTACCCATTTGAACCTGGCTCTGTCGGCTATCCCATAGCTTTCCAATTGGGTATCCTTAACACTTTGCCAATAATACTTGATTCATTTTCATTTCGCTTCTCAAGTTTGCTGTGGTGTTAATTTTTAAGTATAATGATCTATTTATTTATCTATTCGCAGAACCATTGCTGCTTCAGGAAAGGGTAAAGCTTCCTTTTAGTAATCGATGTTTAGTGTCTGTTTCACAAAACAGAGCGATTGCCCATCCTTTATTTTCTCGATCTAGAAATCTGATTGGGAAGCCCAACAAACTAAAGGTTTATTGCTTATACGTTCATCTGTCGTTTTTTCCTCCTTGACTTAGGATTTGGGAAGGTTGCATTTTTTTTTTATTGTAGTCTGTGACTATACTGATACTTTGTTGTTCCTATTTTCAGGTTTTATGCTTTCAAAAAAAAGAAATTCCTGTGGTGGAGGGCAGGTATTGCATATTCGAGTTTCAGAAGTTATTTAGTATGGAGAAATTGTGTGTGGGAGTTATGTATGTCATGCACACAAGTTACTCTTCTGTTCTGTTTATCTTTTAGTAACTGTTGCTTCTAATTTCTACAAGGTTTATTGATGAAATATATGATGCTTTAGCTGAACGTCTTCTTCCTACGGCAGCAGTAGCCTCAAATCCCACTTTGAAGTGAGTTCTAGTTTCCCAGACCAAAAGGTTTTGCAGTTGAATATTGCATTGGTAGTTAGTACGCATCAAATGCTTGTGCTTCCTTTTCTTTTATCATGCAAATACGTCTTTGGCTATCTGTTCTATGAAGAGGTATGATTCCATTTATAGCTTCTGCGATGCAAAACCTTTTTTTTTTTGCCTATTTGTTCTATAAAGACGGTCTCCCTTTGTGTGAAGGATACTACATATCTATATGCTATCTCGAGCCCTCTTATATGATCTCGAACAGGTTAAAGTTATACACCTATTTTCTCTCTTCTCTATTGCATTCTTGTTTCCCTGATTTGAGGATCTGAACCTATCATAACGCTTACAATATTCTACGTTGCTTTTGGTGCTCAAGTGATAACTCTTTGTAGATTTGAATCTGTTGACTTTTCTACAATTTCCTTAATTGGGTTCTCCACCTTTAGGTGTGTAGTTGAACTCTTCAGAGAGCGACCAGGTACTTCTGGAGAGTTGTTAAGTTACTTCTACTACCTGATTGTATTGTGTTCTTTTCACCTATTATCTTGTTGATTTGGCATTTATATAAGGAACATCTCTTCTTTTGTTTACAATGTGGATCTAGCTCATTACTCATACAATTTATTCATCTCCCTAAGAAACTGTACAGGCACATTGTGGGTTTGGCTGGTCCTCCTGGGGCTGGAAAGAGCACTCTAGCATCTGAAGTAGCACGACGTGTAAACAAGTTATGGCCCCAGAAAGCTTCATCACTTGATTCCCAAGTTAAGCCTCCAGATGTAGCTACAGTTCTTCCCATGGATGGGTTCCATCTCTATCGTTCCCAGCTGGATGCGATGGAGGTACGCCTTTCTTTCTAGTTTCTAGTTTCTTGTTTTGTGTTTTTTCCCTTCATTGATCACAAAGCATTTCAAAGCTTTACTTTTGGGGGGCAGCCCAATATTTGGATTCCAGAGCATAGTGAAATAAGTAGAAAAGCCTAGAAATATTTAGATTCCCAGCTTAATAAAATAAATAAAGAGAAAAGCCTAGAAATAACAGGAAAACTAGTTTTTATTGACATTGATGATCCTATGACTGTAATCAATGAAGATATTGAGGTTTTTGGTATCATCTTACACCTTGGTTACGCAGATGCAGGTCATAATAATTTTTGATGACATCAATTTCACACAATGTACCTGGTTTTTCCTTTCCCTCATAACACCACAATTTGCCAAAAATTTTCTCTGGGCATTCTATTTCAGAAATAAGGTGACATAAGCTGCCAAATTTTGCTCCCTCCTTTTTTCTCTTGGGTCCTCGGGCATGATAGACACAAATTCAGGATGACATTTTTCTTATTGAAAATATATTAGTGACTTCTAATCTTGGTAATGTTCTTTCTATGTAGAATCCAGAGGAAGCACATGCGAGAAGGGGAGGTGAGGTTTCTATGTTTCATAATCACTGGTTTAAAACTTGTGGGTGTCAGGAGCTTTGATCTTTTTAATCAATGACTCAGCTCCATGGACTTTTAATCCGGCTCTACTGCTTTCATGTCTCAAGACTCTAAGAAGTCAGGTGCTTTGCTGTTGGTGTTCAAATTTAGTTTTAATCTGTTTACTGCAAAGGGTGTGTCTGTGCCAAGTTCGCAAGTACTTTCCTCAAATTGCATTCTTTAAACTATATTTCTTCAGGGATCAGTTTATGTGCCATCATTTGACCATGGCGTTGGAGATCCTGTGGAAGATGATATCTTTGTGAGCCTCGAGTGAGTAATTTGCTTCTTTCAAATGAAGAATGATGTAAGTAGATGCTGGTTTGATAAGGATCAGCTGGTTAATAGATGTTTGTCTTAGTTATTGATGTGGTACTTAGCCTCAGAGTTCTTCCAACAAACTTGTTTGATGGGAAACCAAACAATCCTGGAAGTTGCATGAATAGCAACGATTAGATTTCCTTGATGCTTTAAACATGAACTTCCAATCAACTGTACAAGAGAGGAAATATGTGCCAATTGTCATGGTGGGCTTGGCGAAACCATTTATCTTGGAGATATGGCCCTCGATGGTATCAAATAAAATAGACTCTGTATAGTGTAAAGGTACTGCCAATGAGCTGATATGAATATTTAGACTTCACAAATGTTGTGCCTAATGGAGAAGCTTCTTAAACCGAATCATGGTGCTTTTGGCATCTCTTATAGAGCTCTGTCTATCTCTGTTTTGTTGCTATGTCAATTTATTCTCGGAGAAATGGTTTTTTAAAGCTGAAGCTCATTATATCTGAGAGTGTAAACTAGCTACTCAGGTCTGGTACCCTCTAGCTTCTATTTGGCCTCTCCATTCTATTAATCCAGTTCTTTCTCTTTCAGGCATAAGGTGGTGATTGTGGAAGGAAATTATTTATTGCTGGAAGATGGGGGTTGGAATGAGATATCATCTGTATTTGATGAGAAGTGGTAAGTATTTGTTTCTCCAGAGGCTATTGATAGTCTCTGGCCAGCGTGGCATGTTACATTGTATCAGTTTGAATTCACTGACTTTACATGGTTGAAAATCAATCTGGGGAACTCATTTATGCTAAACATACGAATCCATTTCTCAGACGTTAAGTTTGATGTGGGGCACTGTTATGTTTAATTTTAAGAAGTGTGATAGAGTTGTGTGAGGCTTATGTCCTAAATATGCTCGGGCCTTGAGCCTCGCACCTCTAATGAGAGTGTTCATCATGTCATCTTTAGCCTCACCTGTATTTGAAATTATTTCATTTCTGTTGCCTCGTGTTGGTGTGTGATCTTCTGGTGATCTTGTATTGCCGTTGTGATGGTGCTGTTTTCATATGCGCTGGACACAACACTGGTGAAAATGGAGTGAAAGTGCTCTAGTCTTATGCCTCATGAAATGGTTCAATTGGTTGATCTGCGCTCTGTAGTGTAAACTGCTTTTAACATACCAAATGCATTTTCTTTTTTATGCACATACCAGCTCCATTTAGTTGCTCTGAGAGAGAGCACTGCACATAATGGAATTAAAAGGCTGATTTTCTTATATGCAAGGTTCATTGAGGTTGATATTGACACGGCAATGCAACGAGTCCTAAAGAGACATATTGCAACAGGTATGTCTTTCTCAAATCCGTCATGATATGCTTTCCTTGGGAAGCAACAAAAGGAAGACATTAGGGTTTATGATTGTTCTTTCTTCTTTTCTTTGGCCATTATAGGAAAGACTCCAGATGTTGCTAAATGGCGGGTAAGCCTTACTTTGTTCAAAATTCAAACTCTTAATTTTAAGTAGACTGTCACTCTTTTACTCAATCAATCTGGAGTTTCAAGTTCCTTTCTAGTGACTTGCATATAATAATAAGTTCATCCTGCAGATAGAGTACAATGACAGGCCGAACGCATAGCTTATAATCAAGTCAAAGAAGAACGCAGATTTAGTTATCAAATCGGTTGATTCCTGATGGTGCACCCAAGAGTCTGTTTAACAGATGTACGAGAGGTCAGTTATTTCTGTCGTGTCAAGTTTTTGCAGAATGGATGAAGAAGACAAGAATATGAAGTTGATAGTGGATTTATTTCAGTTATGTACGTCGAAATGTTGAACTCATTAATGTAATAAGATGTTCATGATTTATCTTTGTTGCAAAGATTGGCTAAATATTGCAGTATTGAAGCTGGTACTCAGTATGCGGGACCTTTCACCTATTTCTCAAGTTAGCCTGAGCAGGAAAGGGAAATTTAATTTCAGAAGAAAAAAAGAGGTAGAAAAAAAAAATCAAGTTGAGAGGATTGACAATGAGGGGTCGAATTGATGAAACCAGGTTCTTGGAGAAGGACATCTCATCTCATAAATCCATTGGTGATAAGAATGTAGGGGTGGAATGTGGGAACCAAGGCAGTGAGGGGTCTGATGGCCAGATCAATAAAGGTGAAAAAGCAAGCGATCAATTTATTGACTGTGGCAGTGAGCTTACTGAAGATGCGAGGATGGATCTTGAGGAGGGGCAAGGCAGGAACTCTGACGTGGGGAAGTTAGGGGCTGGCCGTGAGATATCGGGTGAGGGGATTGGCAGTCCTGAGGGAGGGGATCGGCTGGGAGTTGTCTCTCTCGGGGGCTCCGAGTCTCCCAGGGCAGTTGTGGACTTGGACTCTTCGGGTCCATCTCCCGTGGCTGCTCCTTTCAAAGCGTCGATTGTTTCTTCGAAGGGGAAAGCGCAGACGGAATCTCCGGCGTGGGTCTTGGACATGGTTTCCTCTGTGAGTCAGCTGGTTGGGGTCTCATGTGGTGGTCAAGAGGAAAAGCTGAGGGATCTTTTTGCAACGTTGGAACGCGATCGGATGCCGCTTAGTTCGAAAAAGTCTAGGAAATCTGGGGGGAGGTTGATCAGGGAGCTGAAGGGATTGCAGTCTTCGGTTTATCTATGAAGGGTCTTCCTCGTTCTCTAGGAAGACTAAGAGTTATGGTCTAGACTGCTAGGGGTATCTCTTGGGAGAGTCTTGGTGGTTGGGTGGGAATTTTTGTCGTTCTCTAGGGATTACAGAGTTCTGTTGGCTTGTGGGTTGAGGGTGGGTGGGAATTTTTAGCGTTATTTGGGTTTCTTCAGTATTTCCTCTTGTACTGTTGTTTCCGTCGTTGTATTTCTTTGTTGTTCTTCTTTTTAATAAAATTGGCTTAATTATATAAAAAAAAAGGATTGACAATTTGCTCTTGGTGTATTGACAAAAGGTAGACATGGATCAGTTTGGAAAAGCTTTCTCTTGTTGGAACGTGGTCTACAGAAACATAAGAATACCTAACAAGGGTCTCACAGGACTAGGGAAACATAGTATAGCTTTCAGCCTGCCTAGAAGCTACTTCCATTATAATGAGCATATGAAGAAGAAAGTGGAATTGGACTTGATAGTACTATGATTGATCTATACTGGGAGCCTGCTTGTGGGGCTGCTCTTTCGGCCAGCGCCTGGGAGCCTGCTTGTGGGGTAGAACTCTGATGAAATCGATCGATGCTTTGTTCTTTTATTTCGGCCTACAAAAGCAGCTCAATTGGTCTAAAATGGACTGAGAAACACACCATAAGTAGAGCCCAATACTGCTGGATGATCCATCATTCATGCATGGAGAAACGACCTTATTACCTCCTCCTCCTCCTCCGGGTCATGAATCTCTCTCATTTTCCTAACCCTATATTGCAGATAATCGGAATGAGTCTACTTAACACAAAGTTAAATCCGGAGAGCTAGCGCAGAGGACTCGGGTATTCCCTCGTAATAGGAATTACCTAATGGGTCATTGGATGTATGACAACACATTAATGAATCCATCCAATGGACTATATTAAAATGTAAAAAAAATACAAAATGGAAAAAAAAATTTGGATATGATATAGACTATTGGACGGATTCATTAATGTGTTGTCATTCATATAATGGTCTGTTAGGACCTATTAAGTAATTCTCTTTTAGGAGGGAATCTTTTCCCTAGCGGGACTCTCATTTATGTTAGTTATGATATTCAACCAGTAAATAATCGAACTTGTGACCTGTGCCTACTTACACATGCATAAGTTCACCCTTACCACTGGACAAGCCTGCGATGGGTAAGGGCAAGATTATATATTTGGTAGAGCTTCTCATGCTTTTTTCTTCTTCTTCTTAGTTTTGTGTCTTGCTATACTTTTTTAGTTCTTCAAAGAAAGGTTAGGAAGCATAACAGTTAAGCAGCCGGACAGGCCAAACCAACTTGGCCTTCGAGAACAAACATGACAACAATTAGGTTTTGCCCAAAATTATATCCATCCCATAAATATTCCAACTCGTCTGTCATCTTTCTTCGCGAGAGAAGATGATGTAACGCCTTACCAACCAAACATGTTAACTGCCGGGACTCTTCCTCGAAGCACCGAATAAGGATTCTTAATCCCTCTCTCTCTCCCTCTCTGTGTTCACGTTGTCTCTTCGCAGTTGAAGATCCAGATCCCTTGTGGATACGTTCACACTGATCTTCTGAATATCAGGTACAATTCGGCAATCCGTCTCTGTGATGGGTTTTCTCTCTAAAGAAGTGTTAAAATATAACCCAGTTTCCATTAGAGGAAACAAGTGGTTCGAAATTCTCAGATCCAAGATTTGATATATAAGAGAGAAAGAAAGGAAAAAACTGATTATTTAAGCAGATCACGTTGGTCATAAACAGTGAAAAACAATATCAACTTGCAAGCTCTGCCAGCAATTAACGAGCTTGACCATCACAGAGTTCCAAGCATTAATGCCCTTCAACCTAGGGGACAATGCTCACTGGTCAAACGTTCGCATCCATTATGCGAGAGTCCCATTCGCCCAGACACTTGTTTTGCTGCCTACGATAATTTTCCTTTTCTGTATTGATTATTGTAGGCTCAAATCTTAGCACCAACACAGCAATCCCCTTCAGTGGATGATCTCCAGAGCAATAAATTTGGTAGCGAACCAGAGCCCCCATTGGCCAAGCATAAATGCTCCATCGACGTGCACATGATCCTGTTCCCTCTTTCAGCATAGCCATGAAACATTTCCAATTAAGACGTGGTGTCCACCCATAAAATAACCTCCATAGAAGTTGCTTCCGGATTTTTTTTTGGTTTTTCCCTCAGAAAAGGGAGCATGATTGGAAGACCAGCCATGATAAAAGAACAGGGAAAATGACCAAATTGAAGGAACAAAAATCACTCAAATTAATTACTACAGCAAACAGGGACATTGTTATACTTATTATTAATTAAGCAATCCAGTACTGATCATACTAAACACGCAAGACAAAGTCAAATCTTGGGACATATATAAGGGTGCTGCTTATGGTTTCTGTCCACAATAAATACTCAAATATCTCACAGCAATATATCAAAGCCACATAAGTCATAAAAATATTACAGAAAAACACCCGTACATCCTGCTCAATCCATCTGCGCGCTTTTCAGTTGTTCTTATTTCGGTTTTGGCAGGCAGTGACTGCGACGAGATCAAAGGAGAGCAGGTTGTGGGGGGATACTAGATTTTTAGTTTCTGTTCCTGCATTTCTCCATGGCTCTTGGAGCTGCAAACCCAAGAATATATAGTTTCATCATGAGCAATTAAATCAGATTCGAAAAAAGAAGCTAATTTACATGAGAAGTTTAGTAAACTGATTGAGGTGGCCTAATAGAATGGAGGTACTGAATTAATTATCTCAGGAATACTAACCGAGTCCAATCGCCTCCTTTCCTTTCATTATGCGCAAACGCTTGCACGAATCAACAAACATCCTGGTTGAGGTAAAAGGTTGAGTTCCTGATAAGCTATAGATGATATTTATGAATTGTTGCTAGATTTTTTTTAGAGTTTCTTGTGTAATTTATATATATGTTCTTTAATTTAAGGCGTTTGAGCGAAGAACTTACTCCCATGGGACATCACCAACTAGCATCCAGTCACCGTCCTTGTCTTCATACGTTGGAACGTAATCAGAGCTGTTCAAAAGATCCATAAGCTTGCTCTCGTTCATGAAATCCTTCATGCCTTGGCATCCATAATTACCTTCAATAGATAACCATGTCAATAAATGGCGCATTTTAAAGAGAATTAAGTACTAAGAATGAGAAATTCAGAATTAATACACCAAGTCTGCCATAACTCTTAGCCTCCAGTGCGACGTTGAGAAGTAGGATGAGAAATTTTCGTTTCTAAAATGCAAAAGATCATTAATCTGCTTACCGATAGTGAAGGAGCTGAACATTTTGCCCAAGGCATCCGAGAGCTCTTTGTAACTCTTGTATGTCTTTAAGCCCACCTTACGAAGATAAGGTGCACCATCCATGCTAACCTTCACAAAAGCTGCACAGCCACTAGCCTTCTCACCCTCCTCGGAGCTGCCCTTTTGGACAGCTAACATATTCTTTCGGAAGGATCGGACTGGTGGCCAGCCCACAACTTGTGCCCTAAATTTTGATTTGGTTAATTAAGTTGTTGCAATTCACTTTCAATTTACAGTCTTAACATGTACAAAAACTATAGTTTGAGTGAAACGATGATTTAAGGAGACTATTGGATATCATGAGGAAGCATTATATATATATATACATATATCATGATTCGAGTAAAAAACAAAAAACAGAGAGAGAGAGAGAGAGAGAGAGATGAAGCATTAATAGTCTTTGAAATTGGCAAAGACTGCAAAACATCGAAATACAAATTCTATGGTTGAACTTGGAGGATGGCGAAGTAGAATTTATACATCACTTTTCCCATACGATCTCAGTATTAATAGAACGCTAGTAGTGATAATCATTACCTCGTACCGACAGCTTACTTTCAAAAAATATTAATTTACGAACAGTTTCTCTCAACTTCAAAACAAACTACGGATAGAAACCCTTGGGATTTCTGTGATGATGACAGTTTTGAAAACCCACAGCAAAAACTTGTTTCTTGAGTTTTCTTTTGTATTTTCCAAAGTAGCTTCCGGTACACGATCTAATTAGCCTTTTTTTCTCCTTTATTTGTTGTTTTGAACAAATTAGCTTTATTATTTTTGCTCGTCTCTCTCCCTCTTCCATGTTCCTAACCCTATGCATACCATAGCTATGCACTAATTAACATGCTCCAAATTAGAATAACGAGGAAAAAAGACGCTTTGATTAAAACCGCAAACAAAGGATATGTATGAAGCTTACTTAGCTGGATGCGTGGCTGGATCAGCGGTGAGAAGGCTCTTCTCTTTCTGCAGGGTCTTGGCCTTCTCAATTGGATCTATCTTGGTAGAAAGATTAAGCTTCAAATCCATGTTAGTAGTCTCAGTCTCAGAGAACCCTCTCTTCCTCGCCATCTCAGCTTCAGTACTTCCTCCATTTCCTGGCAACCCTAACCTCAACTCTGTCTCCTCGAAGCCCATGTTCTCCTTCTTTGACCCGACTTCCATGAATTTTCACTCCCTAAAAGCTCTTATCTTCACTGTCCAAAAGACTCTCTCTTTCTCTCTCTAAGCATTCAGTGCTTTGTTTCTTTGTGAGAATAATAGTGGGGGAGACGTAAGGGAGGGAAGGAGAGGGGCGAGTTTGGGTTTGTGGGCATTAATAGAGGTATGTATATATGGGCTGGACCGTCTTTTTAGTGGCAGAGCATGTGAGCTGGATTTTTCCAATCTTGCTGGGATGGATGACGACAGGGTGATGCTAACATCCTATGATTGCTGTATGGGAGCTCGTGAAAGAGGACACAACCTGTTGGCTACTCTTGGCCATTTTCACTGCCCATTATTCTCCTCAGCTTTTTCTAATAAGCCAGCAACGTTTGTCAACTTTCTTCACAAAACAACTATTGATATATGTGTATAAATTGTCAAGCAATTACATGCATGTTATGAAAGACAAAAAATAATTTGTTTTCATCTGTACTCCTTTATCATGTCGATATCTAGATGTACGTGATCATGATCATGAAACGAACTCGAGATTTGTATGTTCCTTGTGAAGGGGTATTCACTTTGTTTAGGGCATCTAACAAAGTGAAAAAGTACTTTTCAAGTTACACTTTTACAGACCGAAGATCCCACATCACATGTGGTTTTTCGTCAATCCCCGAGACGACTGGTACTTCTGGGCTATAACAAGGAAAAAGCTCACTCGAGAAGGGTACTATACATACGTGTTTCTAACAGACGATAACCTAGAATTCCATGATCCACATCGGATCAGTAAGTCTACCCATGAATCCAGAAGTTCTCTTACCAAGGAGGACTCATGTGGATCGCGGGAAAGGCAATCCGGAAAGGACTCATGTTGATCGCGGGAAAGGCAATCCATTCCGGATGTCCGAATGGACGGCATCCGGACGTCCATCCAGACATCCCTCCTCTTCCTCGTTTCTTTCCTCAATTTGCACCTCTCCTCTGTGATTTTAGACTTTATTTTTATGACCATTATTGCAAACTTTTCTATTTTAGTTTTTTACCCAATTTCATTAATTTCCATGACCTCAGCTAATTATAAATGGTATTATATATATATATATAAATTACATTACGTATTTCCTTAATTCATAAGTGACACTTCTTCATGTTCGGGTATATGAGAATTGTTGTTCTAGCTCTGCACTCTTATGCTTCCTTATAATGAATATATATATATATAATCGTTCTTTAATCGTGGCTATAGGATCGATACAAATCCAAAACCAAAGCGTGAATTCATGCAGATGTGGACGCCTCACTAATCAAGCACCAATTGTGTCAGATTCATGTAGTGGCAGAGTATACCTATCACTAAATTAATGGTGAGCATGGCGGGCGAGGAGTTTGATGTGTACTCTATATTGTGTGGTCCAACTATTATAAGCAGCTAGTCTAGATTGTATTTGCATTAAAAGATCATACTGTTCAATGATTTTTTGCCGTATATAATATGCATGATTTCATCACCTAATCACCAGATATACTCGGTGGTTATGCTGCTGAGTTTGGAATAACTAATTAGCTATTAGTTCCCCTAGCTATAGCCAAAAGAAGAGGGGATCAGAAACGTTTTTTCACGTCTTCAGATAAAATAAGTTGATTAATTATTGGTTCTCAGTCGATCCGTGTGCCTATAGCTACAATGAATCATGGAAGTTAATTACCAATTCTGCAAAGGAAAGAAAAAAGGTCTCGTGAAATCCCGAAGGACATTTAATTTGATCACTTTAGGGTGAGATTAACATAGTGCTTTTGGGGATCAGGGGGGGAGAAATCATGCATTTAGGTGTAATATGGATCAGTCTTGTGTGTAATTTCTTGAGGGCTAAAGAGCTACAGAAAATAGATAGAAGCTAGAGAGTTATTAATAGACGGATATTTCCTTAATTATATCGATCCTAAATGAAAAATGAACCCACTACCTACTTTCTTCAGCAATATACAATATATATATATAAGACTTTTAGTGAACTACCAATTAATGTAGCTCATTATTTTGGTGATTGTTTCGAAGTTTCTGTACTCTAGATCTAATAGTACTTCATCTTTTATACGTAGTTTGTTCAACTACTAATCTACTATCTATGAACGTCATGCAAACTCTGTATGATTTTGATAAGTTCTTCACTTCACCTAATTACTACTTTTTCTTGCCAATTCAAAGATGCAATACAAACTTTCCTTATAATTGATCCTTTGTACAAGCCTCATTTATCTACGTCCTCTACACCAAACTCAAACGTACGCGTACAGCAAAAGAGCATGGATATTGTTTATTCACGTTTATCAAATAATATGTTTAATTACACAATGATGCAGATCGATCGACCCTTTTCTTTTAAGATCTTTTATATATATCATGCCTACCCGCATGCATGATATCATTATTACAAGAGTGACTTTCGCATACACTACCGTATAGGATGGATTCCCTCCGAAGGGGAATCCATCCGGATGCCAAGGGCCGCCAACCAGGGACAGCCCTGTTCGGGCAGAGTGTGGGTCCCGGGCGGGACCCACACTCCTCCTGGTTGGTGGCCCTTGGATGCCCGAATGGAGGGCTGGATTCCCTCCATTCGGGCATCCGGATGGATTCCCCTTCGGAGGGAATCCATTCTCGCAGTACTACTACCGGCTGATCAGAAATAACATGGTAAAAGCCGTTTGCTTGCTCCCCAGTAGAAATTGTGGGAGCAAAAGCAGAGAGATAAGCCGCAGTTATTCCATGGCCACACTGAACTGTTTGCTGTTAATTGAGTTACGCATATATATTAATTTACAATGTATGGTGGTGATATGTATGATGTTTCTCCAAAATTGCAAGGATTATAATGACTGGCACGTCCAAATTAATTGCAAGGACTATAATGACTGCCACGTCCATGGCTTTCTTACTACATACATACTGTCTCAAACGCGACGGGATCGGAATGGAAAGCTGGTGTGCCATAATTTTGACATACATAGTAGAGGCCGCTGCTTTTCCTTCTCTGGTAATTAGAAAATGGATAATTCTACCTCTAGAGTACTCAGTGTCGGAGTCTCAGCTAATATGTTAACTCATGATACCAAAAACCACCAGACGGTATGACGGGCAACGGACTCAAATACCTTGTAATTACCGCCCGGAGAAACAAGAGTAACTCGTTCAAATGGGATTCTTTGACTACTCGATCCTTGTTTGCTAACTTCCTAGTTGGTTAGGAGAAGGGGGGTGGACTGAGGAGAAGGTGGGACCCAAGTGTAAGAAGGCATGTGCTGAGATTCATTCATGCCTCAGGGGTGTGCGGGGCCCATGAAGGTGGCCATGTGAACTTGTTGGCTGTGTCACCCAGGTCTCAAACCCTATTCCATGTGCGCCGCTGCAGGCATTCCACTGACCTCTTCCCTTTATTTATTTGCTGCTGCATGAAAGTCTATGTGAAATGCACACACTACCCTTTGATTAAATCCACCTAAATGTTCCAAAGGAAAAGGGAAAAGTTCCGTCAAAAACTCCCACTCTATGCATTCTTTACTGGAATTCTGAGTCAGAGCTAGGCTCTCAAAGATCTTCTCCAATGAAGATCTATAAGTTAGAGTACTAAGATTTCTTTTGTAACATTTTGACACTTGGTCTCCATACAAGAGAATCGAAAGTTGGTCTCTGCAGGCATCATGCTGGCCTATCACACTCTCCTCTCCCCAACTATCTAGAACATATGAGAAGTAATTGAAAGAAATACTTATATACCACGACTGTCAGAGATCATTATCATCCAATGATCAATTTTTTTGTCCATCTTTTTCTCAGTTAGAAATAATTGTTCAATCATGATCGATCAGAGCTATATATATATATATATAGCTATTGTATTATTGGACGGTGGTCACATAGAAGATTAAAATAAATGTTCAGAACAATACGTGATCCAATGTTCTCGAGTGTCAGGCATAGGAAGCCCCAAAAAGAAATGGTCAAGAACATGTTAAACAGATTACCGATCCTTAGTTGGTTCTCTAAACCTCTTCTTACCAATACCCCCACGTTAATGCTTCAAGATAGCAGAGCAGATTCTTCACGCATATTTCTTACTTTCAATTAGTGTTCCATTTTTGTTAATTCCTTGCACTTATGTGCTCCAACTGCTATAGGTTCCAACAGGAAAAGACACGCGATCGCTAGGCCGTGATGCTTTCTCTAGCTAACACGTTAGATATGCGACCAAAAGATGTATTCAGACTAGCTCGATCCACCATGTTGCATTCACAAGATTCTCAGAGCTGATAATAATTCACTGTGATCAAGGGAATCTAAATCTTCCCCGTTTGTCAAGTTTTCTCTGACATCCTCGAAAAGATTACTGTCTACAAACTAGATGATCAATCATTTTAGTGTTCTGTCGCCTTGAGTCGCAGACAAGTTGTTGGGCGTACTTCATTCACTTTTTGATCTGAAAATATTTAATCTGCAAGCTGCCACTTGTACAAAATTATATGAAGCACACTAAAAACTAAACCCATAGGATGCGAATCACAAAGCAACCATATATGAAACAGAGTTTGATTTCGTATGCCCCGAAACAAATGCATGCGAACCCACTTAATTATGTTGCTTCCATCAGAATTTATGTTGTCTGCCTGTGAGGACACAGTACCAATTAAGCTTCCTTCTGATTAACTATACAACGTAAGGAGATTCATCGAATCTCAAGTTTAATGGATTTTCTCCTTCATATAGTCATAAGGCCGTATGCCAGATTAATTAACAAGGCAGTTATTAATTACCATGTTGTTTATTTACATGATCAAGCGCTCCTTTACCAAATGTTTATATATTTTCCACTATATTTCTGTTTGAATGATGCCTAGTTATTATAAAATTCACAACAGTTCTGGCACATAGATTTTTTTTTTTTTCGTGAGCAAATGGTGCACAAGTGCACCTAAGTGACTACAACGCAAATACATGCATAGTCACTCCTGACTGTTAGGCTATGTGGAGCCTAGTTTGATATATTCGACCCGATTCGATGAAAAACGTTTATGGTTCAAAATGAGATTTTTTGTGAGACTTAGTCCATGGAGCGAAGGCTTGGGCCGTTGCCCCTCCGGATTTTTTTTTATCCGACTTGGCCCGTTTTGGTGGTGTGACCCAGTTTAGGGTTCTTTATATGTAACGCTCAGGGTTAGGATTGTTGTGTGAGAAGGTTTTGTCTTTTGCGTCGTTTTTTGCATGACGTTTGTATCCTCCTCGTACTTTGATTAAAAAATAGTGAAATTTTTGCAACTCTGTGGACGTACCTCACATTGAGGGAACCAATTAAATTCTGTGTCGTGTCATTGCTTATTTTGTTCTTCTTATTTCTTTTCTCACGATTTTTCCGCAGGCAGGGAATTATATTTTTTCCTAACACTGACTCCACAAAAGATCTTACAAGGAGTCTATCACAAAAGGGGTCGATCGAGTTCTTTTCTTGATTGATATGTGGAAAATGAGCTCGACGAATGCGCGAGGCAGAGGGATCTTAATTAACGAGTCTCCTTGCTAAATCGTTCTCGCGAGGCACATAGAAATTTTCAGTTACGCGTTCTGCGACTTGAATTCATATATTGTTGAAATATGAGTAGTCCCACATTGCTAAGCAATGTGGGATGTGTGTGTGTTTAGGCTTATAAATATAAGCCCCCCTTTGTAACTTCATTTTCATAAATGAGATGTAAACAAATCCAATTGTGTTTTTCCATTGGGTGTCTCATTTATCTAAAATAAAATTTTTTTATTTCTAACATGGTATCATGTTGAAAGTAGGAGTCCCTCATTAGCAATGTGGGGTATGTGAGTTTGTAGGCTTATAAATAGAAGCCCCTTGTAATGTTTTAAAATATAAGTGAGTTAACACAATTAATCCAATTGAGTATTTCCCTATTGGATGTCTCACTTATCAAGTTTAATTTTTTATTTATAACATGGTATCGGAGCAAGGTTTTCGGCTTAGTCCGGTTACCTCCTGGCGACCATCCGGCTTAGTACTGACAACTTTCCCGGCTCAGTACCGGCTTTCTCCCGGCTCAATACCGACATCCTCCCGGCGCAGTACCAGCGACTTCCCGGCTTACTACTACCAGCAATCTTTGTAATTATTTTTTTTTGTGTAATTATTTTTGTAACTCCAAACTCAAGGTTTATCGGTTTGTCCACCTTGAGTTTGCGGGGGAGTGTTGAAAGTAGGAGTCCCACATTGCTTAGCAATGTGGGGTGTGTGAGTTTGTAGGCTTATAAATAGAAACCCCCTTGTAATGTGTTAAAATATAAGTGAGTTAACACAATTAATCCAATTGGGTGTTCCCTAATGGATGTCTCACTTATCAAGTATAAAATTTTTTATTTCTAACATATATAGAGAATATTGAAGTCCTTAGTAATATATGTTGGGGCATGAAAATTCAGCAATGTACAGTATATGTTATTTCACATCAGATTATATAAAAACTTATAGCAACTGGAATATACTAACGGTGAGATAAGTTAACTATATATATATATATATATATATATATGAATTTCTCCTTTCTTTCTTTTTACTTTTCGGTCTTCATTTCTGAGACTAGCCATCTTCAAGGTTAAAAATCATAATGGTCTGCAGACTAGCTTCGTGTTACGTAAGTGTTGCTGCCGTATATATACTCGATGCATGCGCAGACGTCTGCACCACTACTTTATATGTATCAAGATGGACCAGAGGTCAATCAAGTCCCACATGATGTAAAGTAACGAAGTGTAAAGTTTGGGCTTTGAGAATATACAGCATTTTGGGAGGTCTAGCTGCTAGGACTCGAGCCAAGAGGAGATCTAGCCGCACAATCTATATCAGTGCTCACTGCTCAGAGTTAACGTGGGGGTTTGAGGCGGAAATGTCAACACTAGTTCTCAAATGAATTGTCGTTCCGTTTTCTAATTCAATATTCTAGTGATAGCTCTTGTCTTTTGAAATATGTAGGATCAGGTTACAGCTCTTAACCATGAGTTAACATAAAAAGGAAGAAAAAATTCAATCAGGAAAAGCTGTAGCAAATCTGCCTGACGTAGTTGATCAAGCAAAATATTCACATTTTCAGTGACAGTGGCCCGGGACATGGAATATATATGTCGCCTGAAGATATCAAAACGTTTTAGTGCTAATGGAATGGTCAACGTGATGTCCAATCAACATGTTGAGTTGTTGGGGTCGACTGGTTTCAGAAGGCTTGCTATCATTTGAAACCACAAATCGCTCGAGAGCTCTTGAAAGTGCCTGCGTATATGATATGCTATGTACATATCATGTTAAGGGCATTGTATGTCAATCTGCATGGGAAGCATGGCATGCATGAGCATGGGGGCACCGCACGGCCAGAGCTACCTATCACACAAGGCAAAGTACAGCATGGGAAACAAGAGAGTCGATGTGGGGACTACTTTACTGGTTTTTGAGCTTCTCCTTTGCAAACTACAAAAAATTCTGAAATTTTTGCTTCCGCGTGTGGTTTAAGGTCCACATTTCACCATCAACAGTTAACACTCACACGTGTGTAGTTGGTATATGACACTTAGTATTCCCATCCGCTTCACTATTCCCTTGCATTTAATACCCATAAAGTTGTGAGCCTTATCAAGTAACTTCTTGATGGCAATTTCGGCCAAACAAAATCCTCAGGATTTTTTTGAATTCTCAGAATACAAAATATTCTACAACCAAACATCAATTTTAACACTACATAAAAATAACTACAACACGCATACCAATAATGTTAACCTCACATAAAAAATTTCAAAACACAAAAAATCTTCAAAATTCAACATAACCAAACAACACCTAGTTCTTCGTCGTCGTTGGAGGAGGAAAAAACCCTCTTGGAAGTAGTACGTAGCATGGTTTCAGCAAACACAATATGGAAGTAAACCAAGTTATGGGAACACTTCATAACTAGCTTTCACAACTAAAGGTTAAGTTTAATTAAGGTTAAGCTTGACTTGAATTTAGCTAGGTCATGAGGTGAATAAAATATGTAAAATTTTAAGGACCAACTTATCATTAATTCATCTTGATTTTAGAAGGATATACCCTATAGCCCATAGAAAAAGGCCGTTTACCAACAAGGGTGGATCCACAATACCATGTATGGGGTCAGAAATTGGCGCCCCATAGAAAGTAACATTGACATAGACATATAACCAAGACGATCAATGCTTTAATCAATCTAGTTGGGAAAAAAGCTGGTGGTAGACCCAGGACCCTTATGTCTGTGTGGTCCATTCAAGATTATATTAGTCATGAGCTAGGTTCGCATAAGAATGCATGCCTGTGGATTTATTGCTGGAAACGAAGTATGGTGACTGCAATATTGTGACACTTGTATTTGTCCTCTCTTCTACTTTTCTTGCATGCTTATCTCCTATGAGTTGTTTTCTGTTGTGTTCTACCCTCTATGCTGCAGATATGTTTTGAAATTCAGAAAAAAAGACACGAGGGAGGTTGGGTCTAGGTACACCAGTACCGGCAAACCAAGCTGCCCCATATTAGCAAAAGGAGATTGTTGGCATAGTTGGGCTGGCAAGATTGTTGTTTTCCTTTTTCCTCTTTTGTTTTTGTTTTTGTTTTTTTAGCATCGTTATCTTTTGTTGAATATTGGCACCAATTAATTAGCCTCCCATAACATAATTTGACGCATTTCGTTAGCAGATCTTATGCATGCTAGGCTAGCTTTACTTTAAACCCTAATCTTCAACACAAGTTTATGCCTGAAGATATGATCGAGTAAAGGAGATCACAACAACTCCCATCCATATGATCGGATGGATAGCCGGGCATACGCGACAATTAGGTTCTACTTTCTAGCTCGTACAGTTCAGATGATGAGTTACATGGTTCAAAGAGTAGAGAAAACTGTGAAAAGCAGATAGATAGAGAGAGGGAAAGCTGCAGAGCCATTGTAGAGCTAGGTTCTCGCACCAACTGCATATATGCCAGACTTCAAGGCACATCGAGTAGTCGACATCAGATCGCTGCCAAACACGAAATTCCAAAGCGTCGACACTGAAATTGATCAGCTACCACAATTTTGTCCCAAACCTTATCAAGATCTTGTTAACACGTACGTACCTATACTTTCAGCATTAAGTATATACGATCAGTTCGTGGACCACAAGAATAAAAACGTCAAGGTATATTTGGTTTTTATGGAGCTAATTTTGACGCATGCTAGATAGCAATATAAATATATAAATATAAATGATCACTCAGCTAACTCGTAGGGAAAGGGACGAAACGAAAGGTGTTGATCATATATACTATGCTTCACAAAAAATTTAGGGAAAAAAATCATAATTAAGTTCCGTATTTATAGGCTAAAATCAATTTTGCACTCGCATATAAGAAATATAATTTATCTTTTGAAAATCATCAATGTAAGCAGTTCAAATTAGGTGTTAAGTGGAAGGACACGTAAAATGACCGAAAAACCCAACCAAGACAAAATTACTAAAAATATTAAAAATTTCATTAAAAATAAAAATGATATTTTTTAAAAATTTAATATTTTTAAAATAAAATTATTGAAATTCTATTTCAATAATATATTTATTTTGAATTTATTTCTTAAATTTTCATCTTGAAGGGGCATTTCCGTCACTTTAAATGTATTTCTACTTAACTCCTGATTTGGGGCAGATAAAGGTCTCAAATCGCGATTTTGATAATCGTGGGTTTGAAATTGATTTAAGCTTATAAATACGGAATTAACTATGACTTTTTTCTAAAATTTTAAAAGAAAAAGAAGTATAAGCAACGATTCAGGCCATTCCATTTACGATTTGTTGATGAACAAAGTTTCACAAGCCAGGAATGACTCACGTTAACTGTACATAGATTCAGTCATCCCAAGCATGTTTTCTGCTTATAATTTAGGAAAATATACAAATACCACACAGGGTTTTAACGCCTTTTGTGAAAACTCACCTGGTTTTAAAAAATTTCAAATTGCTCACTAGGTTTATCATTTTTATATAAAAATTTACTGAACGCAATGTCGTTAGTCTCGTTTAACAAAAAATCCATTACGTCCAATCACAATATGACACTTGTCACTAAATAATTTAACGGACCTCCCCCATCATGCAACCATGCCGACGGGTGGAGGAGGTCCACGTTCTGGGCGGCCAGAGGTGGAGGGCGAGACCCTTCTCCCCCGGTGGCCAGAGGTGGAGGGGGAGACTCTCCTCCCCTCGAGGCGCCAGGTGTGGAGGGGGGATTCCCCCCTCCACAATGAAAAGGATCGGCGATCCTTTTGTTTTTTTAAAATTAATAATGTTTTTTGTTAATTTTAGATTTATTTTTTATTTTTATTTATTTAGTGACACGTGTCATATTATGATTGGACGTAATGGATTTTCCGTTAAACGGGGCTAACGACATTGAGTTCAGTGAGTTTTTATACAAAAATGATAAACCTAGTAAGCAGTTTGAAACTTTTTAAAACTCGGTGAGTTTTCACAAAAAGCGTTAAAATTAGTGTGATCTTTGTATATTTCCCTATAATTTATAAAAAAACTTATAATTGATTAAAACTTTATATGATATTTTATTCAGAGTGCCAAAAATGGCGCTCACCGATTCATCATGTGCTAAGGGAAGTGAAATATATTTATTTTTATAATCTGTGAAATATATTTATTTTTATAATCTCCTTGATAGTACTTATCTCTCCATTAGTTCAAAAATTATCTTTTATTTTTAAACATCGATTTAATTGGATTAATTATGATGGTAGATTGTCAACTATGATACATGAGACTCTAGCTCTTTGTTTTTTTAACAAAAGGCCTAAGGAAAAAACTAATGTATTGAGATAAAATAAAATATTAAAAAATAAGAAAATTTTAAGATGGGAGGGGGATTGATTAGCAATGGTGATGATTATGACAAGGGACGATGATCATCAGCACATGAAATCTCACATGTCATGCACACATAATTAGGTTCACCTAATGTCAAACCACATCGCGATGCCTTGCCAATCAAAGACATCCACGTGGGACCCCCTCCTGTCACATGGGGCTGTCCCTTTCCATCCTCGTGATCCAACGCTCCTGGATTCACTAGCTCAAACCGCCCGTCCTAAAACCCCCCATCTCAGCCGTCAGTTCCAGGTCCACTATCTTCAACACAATCGGCTGTGAAGCTTTTGTCCCTTCCTTGTCCCCCCCCCCCCCCCCCCATTAAGCACCACAGTCTATGGTGCCACTCATGTGACGGCAACCCATATCTTAGTCATACACCAAGAGAATAAAGTCACCTAGATTTTGTCCCCTCCCAATTGACCCTATAAAATTCTTAGTGCTACCTTTCACATCTTTCTCAGTGACAATTAAATTAGCTAGGTTCTCAATTGGGCATCAGAAATTCACCGAAATCTGTTCAACATTTTACTCATTCTCTCCTTGAGCTAAAGTCATATTAGTCAAGGTGCTACATAATTTCCTTGTCAAAGAACTTTGGGTTGGATTGTGCAGCTAGAAATGGAAAAATCAGTGAATTATGGGGGTGATGATCTACATCTTGAGGCGACTGAGCTAAGATTAGGATTGCCCGGGAGTGATGGGCATGAGAAACAGTCGTCTGCTAGTGTGAAGAACAACAAGAGAACTTCAACAGAGGTGATGACGGAGGAGTCGAGGTCTAAGAGCAATTCCAACGTATCCGATGCTAGAAATGGCAACCCAGATGGTGACCCTCCAGCCAAGTAAGTAATCTTTTACCTCAACAAAGATAACCAGCTGATTGCAAAAGGGTCCCAATTATAAGGTGAGAATTAAGTCGAGTAAACTAACTTGATATGTGTTGGTTGATGCCTGATCATGGCAGAGCACAAGTAGTGGGGTGGCCACCAATTCGGTCTTACAGGAGAAATAGTTTCCAACCAAAGAAAACTGAGACTGATGGTGCGGGGATGTATGTGAAAGTAAGCCAGGATGGAGCTCCTTATCTGAGGAAGGTTGATCTGAAGGTGTACAAGAGCTATCCAGACCTCCTGAAGGCCTTCGAGAGCATGTTCAAGTTGACGATAGGTAAGGAATATTATTACATTTCTGTACCGTAATGGTGATCGTGATGATGGAATATGCAGCATAATATATATGACATGTTAATTAATTCTGAATATATGCTTGCTCCTTCAGGTCAGTATTCAGAAAGGGAAGGCTACAATGGATCGGAATATGCTCCTACTTACGAAGACAAAGACGGTGACTGGATGCTGGTCGGAGATGTCCCGTGGGAGTAAGTTCTCTCTCTTTCTTCTTCTCTGTAAGCTTGTCCTGTTGTTTATGAAGTATATATCTCTCTGTCTTTCTCCAAACTGACACAGCTCTTTACTTCTTTTTGCAGTATGTTTATTTCCTCCTGTAAGAGGCTGAGAATCATGAAAGCATCAGAAGCTAGAGGATTCGGTTGTCTATAAAAGCCCACAAAAGACATGACTACCAGAGAACGAGACAAGGTGACTTTGGCATAGGCTCAGCAAGAAGATCGGACAGATCTGTAATCAGATTACATAATTATTTCTCAATCGGTGTTGGCTTCAGTCTCTGGTTGTAATCTTCTATCAGTTCTTTCAACCCAATACTTGAACACATCAAAGCTAGGATTTATATATATATAATATACAACAATTTGAGATCCAACTGTAGATAGTTTTTTTGTTTGTTGCTGAGAATAATGTCTGTTGCTTTTCATTACCATAATACAAAATATACATAAAACAAACTGTGGATATTCTAAGTAGACCATGCTGCTAAACAAAACTAGCAGGACCTCTAAAGGATCAAAAGACCACCGGGGCGATACAAACAAAATAAAAAACTACATAGCCCTTCAAAGAGCCAAAACAAACACAACGACACCCTAAGAGGTCGATGAGAGCCCAGACCAGAGCGCCAAGAGAGGCAAGATTCATCCAAGGAGCGGTGTCTTCCAACGATCACCCGAAACGGTCCGGAAAGGGACAAAATAGGGCGGGCATGTGAGCCTAGTGTAGAGGTTTGTCTCACATTGGTTGTGGAAAGGGTTGGTAGTCAGTTTATAAGTGTGAGGGAAAATCTCACCTCTTGAACTAGCTTTTTGGGTTGAGAAGGCTCAAGACCACCTAACACTTCTTTTCTTTCTCTTATTTTAATAAGTATCACTTCAAGAATTCTTCCTTAGGGTTATAAGTTAAAATCCTAATGAGTTTTGAGCTTTATTAAAAGACTCTCAATTGGGTTTTCCTTCACATAGAAGGAATTAACCCAACACCCAGCGCGCAAATGAGCCATCACGCATCACCCAAATGGCGCTGGATTGGACAACTTGCATTCACCCAGAGACACTGATTCCTTCTAGTAGGGGTGTCCTTCAAGAGCCACTGAAACTATATAAAATTTTGGTAAAAAAACCAACAACCAAAGCAAGAGAGGAGTTTTAAGCATATCCCAGCCACAAAAGGCTGTGCAGGGATGGAAGTGGGGGCATGGAGCTGGTGTGTAAGAAAGGGATTAAGGGTGGGAGGGTAGGGGGTTCTAGAGAGAAGGGATTAAGAGTATGAAATGCTTTTTTTGTTAATTTTTCTCCTCCCATGTTTCTGAAGTACTCTGAATTACTTTTGGTTTGAGATGGTGCTAAATGTCATCTGCGTCAAATCAAACAAACAACAGCGGGTGATTTGGTGCAAAATGTTCTACATCCGCACCAATATATTGAGATCCCTTTGGAGGAGCAACACTATTTTCAATTGTATGCCGTGAATACTATTGACATGCTTTGAGCGTGTAGAAATAAGGTAGTGCATGAAGGGAAATGTTGTGAAGTTTCAGATTTGGCAGTAAAGGTGAGGAGATTGAGCTGGGAACATTGGATTGCTTGAAAAAAGAAACTAGTGCCTGCAGTGAGTCTGCGTTGGCAGCCACCACCTGCTGAATGTATGAAGGCTAATGTAATGTCGATGTTGCAGTAAGGACAGCTTTGCAGTGGTTGCAGCAATAATACGGGACTCCCAGGGCAAGCTCCATGGCGAAGAGCTAGGATAGGTGAGGTGGATCCTATGATCGGGGAGGCAAAGGTTGTGCAGTTGGGTGTGAATCTTGCTAGTCACCTGGGCTTGCAAAATATTATGATAGAAGGAGGCTCGGAGATCGTTGTTACTGCTTTCCAAAAATTTCTTGAGATGACAGAGTGGCGCATGCATTCATCCTATTGTTGTGGATACTTTAGGTGTTCTTCGGCAGATGAAGAAATGGAGTTTTAGTCTTGTTCGTTGTGATGCAAATTTAGTTGTGCATCAATTAGCTCGTTGGGCCATCACTGAATTGATCTTAAGAGGCAATCCCTGTAGTGTTGAGCAATTTTCTGACTTATCTTAGTTGTATGATAAGACTGATCCCCTTGATTTGGGGTTTTGTTTTGCTTGGGTTTGAATAAGAGTTGATGTTTTGATTAAAAAACAAAAAGATCAACAACAATTATCCAACTTCCATCATTCTTGATTTGTATAATACAATTTGATCGGTATTATACAGATCAATAATGAAGATCTATATAATTATCCAACTTCCATCATTCTCGAAAGCAACTGATACCCTTTCTTGTCCCTTCGGGGACATCCGATAAAACTGATACCCTTTCTTAATGAAGATTTCATAAGCTCTAATTAAAGCCAAAACTTATCACTTAACATCTGATACATCGCAAGCAAAAGTTAGTTCTGGATTTTTTTCTGAAAACTGGAAGGTTGTTTAGATCAAAAGACTGCAATTTGTCTCCAAAATTTGGAAAAAGCTTCATCATGTTTCGAAGCATCATGGGCGACTTGCCACGGCTCTGAGAACAATAAACTGGTCCAAGAAAACCAGAGTATTTGTTTAGATACGGCCTGTTCCAGGACGATACAGCCCAGGCCTGAACAAGGAATAGGCTTCTACATTGATAGATTCGTTTTAAGAAAACTCGCTATTAGTCTACCCCAGAAACTGAAATTGGGCTTCTAGATTTCAGACAGATGCCTGCAATTGAAAACCCTTCACATTATGGAAGGCAATTTTAGGAGGTCCATTCCAATAAAAATAGACAAGATAGAAATCAGCATTATTGGATGGGTTACCGTCTTCCCCACGTAATGTTTATTTCTTTTTTTCTTAGGTAAGCAATTAGTTTGTTGTGTTATTTTCCATAAGGGTATGCCAAACCTGCACTCATTTATTCTCGGGGAAATTACATTTTTCACCCTAAAACTACCACGTCTTTTTCACTTTACACTTCAAAGTACCACTTTTGTCAAATTTCACCCTCAAACTACCATGACCCAACAGTTTACACCCACCGTCCATAATTTCTGTCAATTTAGACGGAAAGTCAATCACGCGCGTCTCACGTGACTATTTGCCATTTGCTTTCCCTTTTTTGCCCTTCGGTTTTCCGAGCTAACCGTGCCAAATTTCTGTAAGTATAAATACAAAAATGCCCTTTCCCCTTCATCAATTGCGTTAACGATCTCCAGAAAGCCATGCACGCCTTGGTCTCCGAGAACTCCATCTCCCAGAAGCTCGTTGACGCCCAGATTGCCATGAAGAGACTCCAGAAGGAGTTCTATCAGATCCTTTCCATGACCGGGCCCATCTGGACCCTGAATCCGTCTCCACTCGATCCTCACAAACCTCTACGAGATCAAGCACCTCCGATTTTGAAGACGACGATGATGTGCGCGCGGCGGGTGATTCCGTTGACGAAGTGGAGGAAGTTTCTTCTATTGCGATGGCGGACTTGAGGTCCATAGCTGAGTGTATGATCTCGTCCGGTTATGGCAAAGAGTGCGTGAGTATATATAAAATCATTAGAAAATCCATAGTGGACGAAGGCATTTACCGTCTCGGCTTAGAGAAACTAAGCTCCTCACAAGTCAACAAGATGGACTAGGAAGTGCTTGAGCTGAGGATCAAGAACTGGTTGGAGGCCGTGAAAGTATCCATGAGGAAGCTCTTCGGACTTCATTAGAGAATCTTGCTTCACCGAGATTTCCAAAGAAGGAGCTATGCTTCTATTCGGATTCCCCGAAGTTGTCGCTAAGAGCAAGAAATCTCCTGACAAAGTCTTCCTCTCGCTTCTGGCCGATTACATTAATGTTCTCGGAGACATTTTTGCTGACTGGCCTCCGCCTCTGAGATCCTCACTACCGTAATCATACTTCGATTGTGAAGACTCTCTAGCACCGGTAATATCCATGCGCATAGCTTAACTAATCCTCGTCCTTCTGTGTAAGCTTGACGGCAGAGCAGAGCGCTACAAAGACGTTTCCCTCTCATACATCTTCTTAACCAACAATCTTCAACATGTGGTCTCCACGGTCCGGATGTCAAACCTACACTACTTTCTCGGCGAGGAATGGATCACGAAGCACGAGGCGACAGTGAAACAGTTCGCCGCAAACTATGAGAGGTTAGCGTGGAGCTTGAGACGGAGGGTCTCGAAGGTGAAGAGTGGCGCGAGACGGCGTACGACAGCGCTTTGGAGTGAAAGAAGAGGCTCCTCATCCCCTTTCTTGGCATTCTTTAGATTTCAGAAAAATAAAAGTGGTTTCAGAACTAAAAAATGTCTCCGAAGCTCTGTTTGCTTTTGGGTTTGTTTGATTGCTGATAAGTACGCCGAATTCACTTTTCCGAGCGATTCTGCTTCTTTGCGGAAAGTGTTTTGGTCGATGGACCCATCAGGAAGGCGACGGAGAACCCAACGTTTCTGGAATTTCACCACGAAGACCTCGAAGGGCAAAAAGGAGAAAGCAAGTGGAAAATAGTCACGTGAGACGCGCGTGATTGACTTTCCGTCTAAATTGATATAAATTATGGACGAAATGTGCAAATTGTTGGGTCATAGTAGTTTGAGGGTAAAATCTGACAAAAATGATACTTTGGAGTGCAAAGTGAAAAAGACGTGGTAGTTTGAGGGTGAAATTGTTTCCCGTTTATTCTTTGCTCAATCTTTTAAAAGGGTATTGAACCTGCACTCGCTTTTGGATAGGGCATTTATAAAGACATCTGTCAGAGCACGCATATATAGAAACAAAACATGGCCATGGCATGCATACTTCTTGTATCATACAGCGAACAATATTGTATCTGCATAAAATGAAGGGAAAAGTACGGCCACAGTCCCTGTGGTTTCATGTTTGAACAAATTAGTCCCTGTGGTTTACGTTTGAACGATTTAGTCTCTGTGGTCATCCAAACGTTGCAACACAGTCCCCCCGTCAGTTCCCCCGTCAACTCGTTGACGGAGCACGCTGAACTGTTTAAAATCGTCCAAGTGGACACCGAAGAATTTTCAAATTTCACACGTGGAAGCCAAGTAATCAATAATTGGAAAAAATAAATTAAAGGAAAGTCAAAATTATTTCCCTGTTCGTTATTTCCCCATAGCCCTAGCCCAAAATCCAGCAATGTCATACATCCTCTCAGCTTCTTTCACCAAATTTACGTCTTTGTCTCTCTAGCTCCTAGTTTTTTATTCGCCCAAATTTCTTTTTAATTACACGAGAAACCATTCTCTTGCACTCTGATTCTTGCCGATTTAAAATTTCTGGGTTCTTGAATTCGTTCGTGTAGGAAATCTTTGTTACGGTCAAGATCAGAGCTCAGCTTATCAGAATTTTCAATTTTGTTGGGGCTTGTTATCGAGTGAAACTGTGGGTTTTTTTTTTAATTGTGGAGCTTTGGGGATGACTAACTGATCAGAGAGTGCTGGGATTAACCAGGTATCGATTTTTGTGGTTGCTGCATGTAGTGGATTATCGACGTGGTGGTGGAACTTTCAGTGCTTTTAGGTGGAAGATTCTGATTGGGGATTGGTGGCTTGGTTGTTGATTTTCATTAGGGTTTTGCATGGTTTGGCTTTGATTTGGTAGGCTTTGCATGTGTAAGCCTTAAGGGGTCCTCTGCTCAGTTGTGGAGGATCCCTGTTGAGAAAAGAAAAAATAACTGCGTTTTGAAGTGTGGTTCGGGTGGGTTCGTGAATGTTTTAATGAACTGTCATGGTGGTTCAATTGGGTCGATAATCAAGCGGGGAGGTGTTGAAATTTGAGTCTGTCGATCGTTTTGGGTGGTTTCGTATAAATTTGGGTGGAAATGTTCAGTTCTGTTCCGCATACCCATGTCTCCGGTGGAGGGACGTCATGATGTGTTTCAAGTTGTTTGCAACTTAACACCAGGACATCACCAGGTTAATTAACTCTTTCGATTTTAAACAGGTCAGCGTGCTCCGTCAATGAGTTGACGGGGGAACTGACGGGGGGACTGTGTTGCAACGTTTGGATGACCACAGGGACTAAATCGTTCAAACGTAAACCACAGGGACTAATTTGTTCAAACATGAAACCACAGGGACTGTGGCCATACTTTTCCCTAAAATGAATGAGCTTCTACCCATTAGGAAAATAGACCTCTTTTCGTAAGTTATACAGCTCCCAACTATTTCCACTAGAACCTCAACAATAGACATAACAACAAGCTCATTTGATCAAACGACAGAAATCATATATCCACAAATTACCCAAGTAGGTCGCAGAGGGGATATGGTATCGTTCTTCTTCTTGGCCCTTCTGGCTCAAGCCTGGTCAGTGAGTCCCCAACAATTCTCACCTAAAAACATATTCATCTTAGCCGGACAGAGCAACATGGCCGGACGTGGAGGCGTGGTTATTAACCATACTATCACCCTCGTCCAGACCTGGGACAGCGCAGTCCCTCAACAGTGCCAGCCCAACCCCTCCATTCTCCGACTCAGTGCAAACCTCACATGGGTTTTAGCCCACGAGCCTCTCCACGCTGACATTGACTTCAAAAGGACTAATGGGGTTGGACCCGGCATGGCTTTTGCTAATGCTGTCTTAGCCAAAGACCCAACCTTCGGAGTCATTGGCCTGGTCCCCTGCGCGATCGGAGGAACTACGATAAGCAACTGGGGCAAAGGGACTTTCCTCTACAAACAGTTGGTGATGAGGCTGCGGCTTCCTTGCAATATGGTGGGACAATTCAAGCGCTTCTTTGGTATCCAGGCGAGAGCGACACAGTGAGCGAAGAAGATGCTAAGTCCTATAAGGCAAAATTGCAGAGGCTTTTCTTGAACCTCCGACATGATTTGCAGTCTCCTACGCTACCAATAATTCAGGTACTGAGAGTTTTCTATTTTTCTCCTCCAATTTCCAATCCTTCTTTTTTTTTTTTAATTCCATATTTTCTCTGTTTTGAGTCCCAAAAAATTTCCTTAAAAAACATTCTTCTTGATTTACGTGAGATAGATAATATCCAGCCTCTCATAAAAGGAAAGGTGACATCACTTACACAAACATGGTTTCAGCGGATCATCTATTTTCATAAACTTTGAAAATATTCATTAAAAAAGATTATATATAAACATCATCCCATTAATTTCACAAACACCCAAAAGAAAAAAAACTCAAAAAATTTCTTAGACTGAAAACTTTTTCTTATTCAAATACACTTTACACTTAAAAAAAACTTTTTTCAAATCCATTTTTCTTCTATCTATGCATCTTTGCAACATCTCCTAAAAAAGAGTTAAAAAAAATTCCCTTAAAAAAGCTAGAAAAAGAATTTCTTTCTGACCTATCCAAACAAGCCAGAAGTCAATACAACTGCTTTATTAATCATCAATGAGGTAGTTGCAGTTAATTGCAGACTTACGTTGGTACTTTCTGTTCAGGTGGCTCTAGAGTCAGGTTCTGGAGTTTTCATTGATACTGTTAGAGGAGCTCAGCTGGGAATTGACCTCCTGAACCTGCGGACCGTTGACGCCAAGGGTCTTCCACTTCAGCCGGATGGTCTGCACCTTAGCACGCCAGCCCAGGTTCGACTGGGGCAGATGTTGGCTGATGCGTTACTTCAATTCCTACCCAGTGGCCCCATCTCCAGCCCTACTCCCATTGGTGGTGTCGGAAGCTGTTGTAATTCTATGTTACAGTTTTTGATGGTCCCATTATCAAGCATGATGGTTCTAGTGAATTAAAATGTAATTGTTAGCAAACGGACTTGTAACATTAAGAACAGGGTTATGACCCATTTTAATAAATAGTTTTTAGGTTTTCAAATTGATTATAAAGGAGTAATTTGCAATTTTTATCGAAGAAGTCTATCTATAAAATTAACAACTTAAAAATCAGTTTCAATCATGACACTTTTCACCCAAAACTAAAATAATGTAATTATTAATTTTTTTAAGATTTTTTCCTAATTTTTTGTTTTATTTAAAAAATAAAAAAAAACCAAATTATTTCAAAATATAAAAATTAGGAAAAAAATTTCAAAAAATTTTAAGACACATTATTTTAGTTTGGGTGACACATATCAATTTTTGATTAAAACTAAAGTGTGAATGTTACTTTTGAGAATGAAATTTTAAGAAAATGACTTCTTTGACAAAAACTATAAACTCATAGACCTCTACGATCAATTTAAAAACCTGAAGACTATTTGTTAAAAAGGATCAAAATTTAAGGACGAAATGGGTACTTTTTTTTTAATCGACGAAATGGGTACTTAACCCTTAAAAATAACTCATTGACATCTTTAGTAAATTAGAATTGAAATTCGTAGCGATATTTTTTAAAACCTTGAAGTTTTAATTTCTTAGAAGCGAAGGAGGAAGCACCAGTATTGCTATCTAATTACAGATTTAGCTCAGTAATTAAGATTAGTAGTATCCTAAATGACCTGTTAGGGCTGCACAGAACTGGAACGAATTTGAAAAACCAGTTATATCTGGTCTGGTCCAGGCCTTTTGGGATCCGGTTTAGACCTGATCAGACCAGATTTATTAATTTAAATAATAAATATTTTTTTATTTTTTAATACAAACTTTAAACTTAAAAACTAAAAATCATAAGTCAAAACTATGTGTTTTGATGCCCTCCCTAGTCACTTGAGTCCCTTCCCCCTTGACCCTTCGAAATTAAGTTATTTTTTATCTTAAGAAGTGAGTTGATGGACCGTTTGGACTGGTCCTTCATTTTAAGTACAACAGGCGGATTTCCAGTTGTGCGACCCTATTGACCTGCAGCACAGAACCGTACAAAGGAAGGCAAACAAGCTTACGAGGAGATAACAATGTTACATAGACCACTTGTAACGACCCAAGGACAAGCACTAGCCACATCTGTGCTTTGACTTCAAAATGACTAGTCAATGTTGCTTTTGAAGCCCCTTGGATCATTATAAAGCCCAGTTCAACCTAGTAAGGTCCCAATGTGGGACTTGGCCCTTATAGAACTCATCTCTCATTTATTCTCCTCTCCCACTCTATGTGAGATTCGGGGTATCACAATATCCCCCACTTAAATCCTTGACGTCCTCGTCAAGCCTACCAAGCCCACATTGGTGGTTACTAGGACCGCTCTGATACCATTTGTAACGACCCAAGGACAAGCACTAGCCACATCTGTGCTTTGACTTCAAAATGACTAGTCAATGTTGCTTTTGAAGCCCCTTGGATCATTATAAAGCTCAGTTCAACCTAGTAAGGTCCCAATGTGGGACTTGACCCTTATAGAACTCATCTCTCATTCATTCTCCTCTCCCACTCCATGTGAGATTCGGGGTATCACACCACTCCGTTTAACTAATCAGTATTTTCATTTCCTGCAAATTTTCTGGAACGTCTGGTTTTGCAAATTCGAGTCTCTAGCAGTTAAGGAGAGATTTAGAAACCTAATTAGGCAGGAAAAAAGTACCTCTTCTGCCACGATATTTTCACTCCCAATATTCCGTAAAGATATTTCAAAGCTTTTTGTTTTCTTCATGTGATACAAGAACTTTTGAGACATTTAGAAAAATATTTTTTTTAAAAAAAAAGAGTCAAACCAAAAGATTTGCAACTGATCACATAATTAAGTGGGAAACATAATTGGAAAGAACCGACTATTGAATACATGACATGACATAACAATGGACAATCTAGATGTGTGGGTACATTAACATGTCACGCAGAAAAAAAAAAGGTACATTAATAACATGTCATGTTCCATGAATTTTAAATGGGTTACAAGAACCATGAATATATAAAGCTCTGGCAAGTTGTATAAATTATTGAGCGTGTTAGTGGACATATAGCGAACACATTAACATGTTGATAATCTCAATCGTTAGATGTGTACACATTAACATGTCATGTTAAGTGTAATTAATGACAAATAAGACAAGCCATTGATATGCTTAAACATAATTTAACATATACCGAGACAACAAATTAAGGTTGTATGGTCAGATCAAACCTCCTTTACAACTCATGTAAACTCCCAAGTATTGCTTTTTGTAAAAAGTTTTAACAATAGAAATCCCAAGAAGCCCATTTGACAACATCATAGCAACAACAAACAAGCGTGCCAATAGATAGTATATCATGTACATGTTAGCAACTGACATCCAAGACTCAGAATTCGATCAACCCAGTGGGAAGCACATATATATTGCTTTCAAGGTGGCTAAAGAGATAAAGAGGTCCCGCCCTCCCTTTGTTTACCTCAATGCGCCGCAAAGTGAGAGAGCAGATGGATATGGCACCGACGACGTTGTTCTTCCTATTCCTTCTGGCTCAAGCCTGGTCAGTGAGGCCCCAATAGCCTAAAAATATTTTCATATTAGCCGGACAAAGCAACATGGCCGGACGTGGGGGTGTGGCTAATGATACCATCACAGGCATCGCCACTTGGGGCGGCACATTCCCTCTCCAGTGCCAGCCGAACCCCTTCATTCTGCGACCGAGCGCAAACCTCGCATGGGTTTTAGCTCACGGGCCTCTCCACGCGGACATTGATGCCAACAAGACCAATGGGGTTGGGCCGGGCATGGCTTTTGCTAACGCTGTATTGGCCAAAGACAACACCTTCGGGATCATCGGTCTGGTCCCCTGCGCGATCGGAGGGACTAAGATAAGCGAGTGGGGAAGAGGGACTTTCCTTTACGAAGAGCTGGTGCGGAGGACTCAGGCTTCGTTGAAAGATGGCGGCACAATCCGAGCGCTTCTTTGGTATCAGGGCGAGAGTGACACTGAGTATAGAGAAGATGCCGAGTCAAATAAGGAAAAATTGGAGAGGTTAATCTTGGACCTCCGACATGATTTGCAGTTTCCAATGCTCCAGTGGCGGAACCAGGAATGAAAACCAACCCGGGCGAACTTTTAAAGCAAAATGACTGAATTTTTTTTTTCATACGTAATGTAAAAAATTGTCTTAGAGTTATAATATCAAAATATTAAAGACTAAAAACATTAAAAATATTGAATTACACATATCGTACTATGTACTACGACTGAGAGGGGACAATTGGATCCTACGGTTGTGCATCTTCTGAAAACGTTGCAAAATGACTTACGGTTTATGAAAACGTTGGATCCTACGGTTTATGTTGTCCACTGCCCTGGACCTCATGCTGTCCAGCAAAACCCCCACCTTTACCACGCGGAGTCTTTGATAGGAGCGCCATCTGTGAGAGTGGGGAGAAAGGAACAGAACAAGATTCCCAAATACCAACCTCACTGAGGGAAGATTTTGTTGGATTAAACCGAGAATATGCCCTTGCAAATTACTCCAAGTGGGCAGAGGCAATAGCCAATAATTCCAAAAGTTCTTTCAATTATTTCTATTTACTTTTGTAGGAGTCAACTACTGCATAATACCGAAGGCAGCCTTCAGTCCCTGTCCTATACGCAAAAATCGATTTAGTCTCTGTGATATGAAAAACATCGATTTAGTCCCTGTGATTCTATTTTCGTTTGTTATTGGTCCTCCATCAGGGACTGATTTTATCACTTTCTGAAATCACAGGGACTAAATCGATGTTTTTCATATCACAGGGATTAAATCGATTTTTGCATATAGCACAGGGACCAATTTTGCATTTATCCCTAAAAATAAAGTGTTGATACCAAATGCATAAAGCATTTTAGAACTGTGATTTGAATAGGAACAGTAAATGCAGAGAAGTAAAGAACCTGATCCTGTTCCTCCAGCGATAGAGTGGCATAAAACAAAACCTTCGAGGCTATCACTACCATCTGCCTCTCTATCAATCATGTCCATTATGTCCTCTTCAACACCCTTTCCCTGAGCAGAAAGTAACAACCATCGGAATGACATGAAAAACAGAACATGTGCACCCTAAACATTCAAGTAAAATCTGCAAATTCTTAAGCCTTTACATGGAATGCACATCAGGATATTTCTTGAAAAATCCAACAAACAGTGATTTTTTTTCCCAAATGGTTGTAGCCAGTGACTCAACAGAAATTATCATTATAAACCTCGAATCAAAAGTGCTAACATGTGAAAGTATAAACTCTAGCAGCAAAAAACTCGTAGCATAATCCCAATATTTATATGGTCATCAATGCTGACAACTGCAAATCTGTACTGCTATTAGTGAGAAGTTCTGTAAGATTATAACCGTATTTCATCAACAGACAAATTTCCTGTTTTTGTTTGTTTCACAACCTCCAAGAAAGCAAAAAAAAGTCTTTATTCAACAGTATAAGAACTTCAGTACATCGATGTGCAATCATCCTACAGATGAATTAGAAGTTCCTATTAACTCTTCAAAAAGAGAATGCATTAATATGGAAATACCCATCATTGAAGCTTTAAATACACAAAGAACCCTCAAGCTCACATCCATGGAGACTGTCTTAGAGCATATTGCAGGGAAATATAGCAACAAACCTGATGATAACCACTGCCCAATTATTTCCTGCGCCTCCTCCATGATCTGAAACAAAGATGTTCTCGTGGTTGTAGAGATTTCGATATTCACTATTTTGGATTCCATTTATTACTCTAGGCTCCAGGTCTATCAGCAAAGCCCGTGGGATGTAGTGTTGATCATCAGCTTGGTAGAAAAATACATCCTTCCTGTCACCTCCCTGCAGCAATTCACACTAAGTGCTTAATTGCAAAATTCTATGTCCATTGTAAGCATTAGAATTGCCTATTGCAAACATAAATCGGGTGGTCAACACTCAACACTGACCAAGGTTGTGAAGTTCTAAGTACAAATAGCTAATTTGGCATTACAGAGAAAACACATGAAACAGAAAACGAGGAGACTCCGAAGAAAAATTTGCATTATTCATCATCCCAGTATGCTGAATTACCTATAGTTTGAACCTAAAACAAATACTCAGCTTATTTTAAAGTGGAGTCTACACAAAACTGCTCTCTTCCTAAGTCTTTTCTTTGGCAAGCAAAGTCGATTATTGTGCCCGACTCAACTCCCCCCCCCCCCCCCAATATTTTCAACAAAGAAAAATGTTGGGAAAAAGCATCGAAGTAACCATCGTTTTGTTGACGCCTGCTCCGCCTACTTTAGGCTATTTTGAGTTCCATCTCTTCTCTCCTTCATAAACAATACTTACTCATACACCCAGACACAGCTTAACGCGTAGGGAGACACCTAATCCACAATTTGGGGGGACCTAATTGAAATTTTATGCAATTTGACTAGTGACTCAAAAAATACCAAATACCTATTCACGCATATACGCCTACAAGCACCTATACGTACACAGCCCCAAATATAGGGAAGAGGAAGCGAAGAACCTGAGTAGCAAAATCTTCGAGAATGTCGTCCTTGCTGATCCCGTGCTCTAGGCAGAGCTGCTTCCAGAACTCCATGCCGATCTGGTTCCCACATTGTCCGACCTGAAGCGTGATGATCTCCCTCGGCATTTTCCTTTAATTCGGAAACTAACCAGGGTTCTATATCGGAAAGGAAAAGGAAAAACAACAAAAAGAAGCAGGAATTCTCTTCCCTATACATAGCAGCAGGGGCGGACCCAGGGCGGCCCAGTACACTTAGTTTTTTTTTAAAAAAAATTATACATAAAAAAAAAAAACAAATTTTAGGGGCGGACCCCGGGCGGCCGCCCAGGTTCGCCCGGGCCTGGGTCCGCCCCTGCCATGCTCCCAACAATCCAGGTACGCACCCATGATTTTGTCTTAAATTTCATTTTCCTGTTAGATTTTCATACTGCACAAAGTGTTTTTTTTTTTTTTTAAGTGTCAAGTTTCTATTCTTCCTCCTTCAATCGGCAGCCTTGCTAGTAATGGGGATGGTTCAGTGTGTTTTCCTAGTAATGGGGATCGAGTAGTGGTCGTAGGAGGTGTTCTAATTTCGTTTTTGGCTTCCTGATGGTTTCGCTATTAAGATGTATCATGGTGGTCCTGGCGAATTAAACTGTTTGTTGAAACATGTAATCATGTAAGCTATAGAAATTGCCATTAAACATTTGTCTTAGAATTGAAGATGTACTTATCTGGGCTCGCACCAACCTAATGGTTAGGAGATCGTCCTTCATGTACGAGACGTACCAAATTCGAGTCACATAGGCACAAGATTGATGCTCATACCGTTGGGCAAGTTTCAAACTGAGCTGGATCTGTGTGGGCCACGCAAGGGGACCTACCCTGCGAGACAAGCCTAGGCCAGCAGGGTAGCTCCCAAGGTGATTTAGGGCTTCTTTTTTTTATCTGGCTCTTGCCCTATGACTAAGCACCAAACACAACATTTCAGACCTCATTTAAGCTATATGTACATAACCTTTCTTTTTTGTTACATAATCTGAACAAGTGTCCTATAAAAAAAATTGGTATCTGAAACTTTCCCAACATAATAGGTCCCACTGAATTCGTGGATGTGAAATCTTGATGACTATCCTAGATTGAATTTAACAAGGTTTCCCAGGGCATCATTTCCCTGTCCATTGAATAGTTCTTAAGTGAACTTGGTTTTTGCCAAGATAGTTTGACAGCAAGTTGGATACCATCGACAATGACAAAGGATGAAAACCCTTTGAAGTATGCTTTCCGGAGATTATAATGCACCTATCAATAACCACTCGACTGCTCAAACAACTTGATACAGAGGGAATGAGTCCACTGCATTCATGGAACTGGACAACTACAGGGGCCCAACTGAGCAATCGAAGAAACCAATAAAAGAACTTATTGCGTATTGGCTATTGGAAGCAAATAGCTAGGAACAAGCCTTCGTACACCTGCTGCCGAATATGAATCATACAGAGGGAGCGAAGGGACCGCTTTCTTTGGAATGCAAGTATCATGTGGCAGATAATAGAGTTTGTATATATGGACCCCAATTGTAAGCTGACATATTAAATTCCCAACAACCTTGAAGCCTAGGAAATACAGAGCCACTATATAATTGCAATTTCATGTAAAATCAATTTATAGGCTGTAAAGTCTACAACAGATTCTAGGCGATCTAGCAGAGGATCAGGTGGAATGAGAGAAAAAATAAATAGAGAAACTACATGATTCGCACCAATTCCGAAAGATCAGAATCATATGCACTTATCAAGGAAAGAATTTATCAGCGGTCATCAGATTTGCATCTATCCTAGCATCCGCACCATAAGAAGACCCCATTCTTGTATCCAATATTGCCAGTTGGGACTTCACCCATGGTGGATTATACCTGCCTTCGACCCATAGAGCTTCTCCAGTATCTTTGTGCTTAAAGTCTGGATACTTCGGGTTCTTCTGTAAATTACAAAAGCAAGTCAAATTGACATTTGAGTGTCAGCATATCCTTTTTCCAGCAAACCTGGATAAGGAATTAGTTGGATGATACAAAAATTTCAGGTGCACATATAATACTTTCAGAACTTTTCTATTGCCAGTATTTAGCAGAAAGAACTATGTCAAGTGTAATTCGAGGAATCAATCATGAACTAAGCCAATATGGAGCAACTAAAAAGTTACGTTCTCTAGTTTTTCTAGCAAAGAGAAGGATCTAATAGCTACATTTATTGATTCATTTTTCTCTCTTTTTAAAAATATTCACACCTTGGTAGTTTCCATTCAGTTTAGAAAATTACCAGGCAGATCACATTATCAGATGTCTTTGCACATGCAAACTATACATATTAGTTATTTATAACATCCTAGAATATAAGCATACGCACATATATGAAGCAGACTAATTCTAACAGGAAGCATATGTCATAATTATGACAGCAGTACAGTAAATACATGAACCTTCTTGATCAACTCCTAAGTTGAGTACCTTGGTCTTCCTATTATCCCACCAATCCACTGGATTAGCAAAGAAAGCTTGCCATGATTCTTCTACGGAACCCATGTTACTTCCAGCATGATTTCCAAGCCTTTTAACTGCAAAAAACTATTCATTACAGACGACAGGAACATTCAAACAGGAAAAGAAAACTCTTCTCAAATTAAGAATGTGTCTTGCCTGCCATCATGGGATTAGAGTCAGGATCAGTCAAAGGCAAGGATGAGAAGCTCCTTTCAACAAAATTAAGTTGCTGAACAACTACCTGGAAAAGCTCTAGAACAATGATAATCGACCATGGGCAAACAAACTGTAAATAGGGAACATGCTTGATTATTAGTACAAAATGAAATAAGAAACCTTGTAGTAGGTCTGCTGTTTTCCAACATCACTTTCCACTGTATCTGAGACTAGGCGACCCGTGATGTATATCTGATGGCCTTTCTCTACATGCTGAAAAGCAATGTGTGCCCACTCATCCCAAAATGTCAAATTGATCCTAAATAGGACGCATATCATTTTCGATAAAAATCACGTTAAGATAATTAATTAGCTATGCATAGTATAAATTGTACGTTAACCTTGTTCTCTTCACAATTTTCCTCCACGACATACCAAATTAACGCTGTGCCACTGTCATAGTATAAAATGCATAGATTTATTTTTCCTACATCTTTCCCAGATCAATAGCATATCAACTGAGAAAGGACATAGCCCAGTCAACCACATACACCCACACAAACAGGATGATAGCGCATAGCAGAGTCCTTTATTACTTGGGAACAAAGGCATTTTTCATGTACATTACTACACGCGACTTGGGTTGCTGGTCTATATTTCTATTTAAAACCAGGTCTCAAATATAATCATTGTAATGGCATAATGGAGGGAACTAATACTTTCACGCATTGAATTGCTCTAAATACGTCACTGACTCACTGCACCATTTCCTTCTTCACAAAAGCCCCCCAAAAAAAGAGCAAGAAAAAAGTTTTACCCAATTCCTCTCCTTCTTCAGCCATTTACCTCGTTTTGTCTCCCTCCATTTCCCATTTGGGAAGCTCTCCCTCTTTCTCTTTCTCATGCGTCCCAAAATATAAAGTTGAAGATGTTCACAATACCCATCAAGTGGCATCCCCAGAAACAACAAAATACCCACTACGATCTATAGACCCTATATGTCACATCCAAAACAGCCATAGACAGAAATCCACAGCCCCCTACTCCCCCAACCAGCTCCCATTTGAAGCATCCAACATCCGATTTATTTGCCCACTTAAAAACCCCATTCCATTATTAAGCCAAAAAGTCACAAACTTTACAAGTGCCAACTTCAAAACCAAGCAACCAATTAAAAATAGAACATTTGCAACAAAACAGTCTTATCGTGTCCGAGCAGAGAAGACGATGAAAGGCATTACCAGGAGGTAAGGGAGGAGGACTTCTTGACGGCGAGGCGTGTAAAGGCGAGGGCTTTGCCAGAGGGCAAGTGCTTGATCTCGACGGGGCCTCCGACGATGCCGATAAGGTGCACGGTGTTACTGTGCTCCTTACTCCAGGGGATCTCTGCTGGCCGAGGATACGTCACCTGACTGTTGTAGTTGTATTGCTGCTGGTCCTTGTAATCCACAGAGCATTTCAACCGCAGGCACCGATTGGTGGATGACGATAATGGGGGCAGAGAAGGAATTCTGATGATCGCGACGGGGATTTTGGGTACTATGCAGAGGAAGTTCCTCGTCGTCGATGCAGATGATGATGGCTGCGGTGTTAGCAGCGTTTGGCTCAATCCCATCTGGGAAGCCGATAGTCTCTTATCTATCTTTTGTTATCTTTTCCTTCTTCCCTTATCGCTATATTGTTTCTCTGAGACTGTCTGCGCGCCAAAGTGAGTGTAAGTGTTGTGATGGGAGGGTTTCGTGAGCTCCTCTGCGCTAATGCACATCGCACATCCAACAAGGGTCGGCGGGGCAGTTTTTTTTTTGTTCCCACTAGGATTATGGATACAAATTAAGCAAAAAAAAAGCCTTGCATATAATTTTTAAATTAGTTCTGAAATTATATTAAACTGGACCTTAATGGATTTAAGTTAAATAAAGGGTTAATTACAAAAAACTCCCTCAAACTTTCACACGTATCCCATTATCCCCCTAATGTTTAATTCGTCTCAACTCGCCCCCTCCAACTTTCTTAAACGTTTCAGTTTGGTTTTTTACTCGAATTTAACGAAGTCGTACTTCTTTCTCCGTCAAACGTGGTAAACACGTAAACCCTTCATACGTAGAAGACCAAAATGCCCCCAGAAATCCACTTATGCGTTGATGTTCAAGTCAGACAAAGCAAAAATAGAAACTCATTGTTGTTCGAAGCGTAAAGACGCCAACCTCCATTGCAAATCCAGATTTTCCATTGAGGCTATTGGCACTCCACGCAATGTTTGATCAGTCATTTTCCTTTGCAATACCTCCATTATTCCTTCCATATTCCCTTGACTTTGTTTGCAAATAGGTTCTATTTATGTTAGGGTTTGCGAATCTACTATCGAATGTGTGGAGCTGGTGATTTGTTTGCGAATGTATATGGGAAGCTGGTGATTTGTTTGCGAATGGATATGGGGAGCTGGTGATTTTCGCCACATTGAGTGTTTATTCATCTTCTACAATTTTGAGGGCTTATTCATCTCCTACAATTTTGAGGGCTTATTCATCTTCTTTATACTTTATTTTTCAGTTAGAAAGTTTTGAAAGTAAAGCTTCAAATCTGTTGTAATTTCTAATACTCTTTTCCACTTTGCATTGATATAATTACACATCAATTTTCTATTAATTGTTTGTACGTTTGTTTCTACTTTTATTGTCTGTTGTGAATCCCACTTATTGTTATAATATTGTTTGGCATGCATGAATTATATATGGTGGACTTTTTTGTTTAAAAATATTGGTCATGTAGTGTTGATTTTCTTGGTGCTACGTTGGCTGAAATGGTAGGGTCTACTAACTTAAATGTGGTATTCTAGTATATACTAATGAACAATGAATTTCATAGGTATTTGATATCCGAGATACTTGTTTTGTTCTAATTTATGTAATATATATATATATGTTAGCTAAGGGTTTTTTTATTTTTTGCAATCAACAGATCTTTGTCATGTCTTCTTAAAATAGTGTTTCGAGCTCTTGGGTTACAAAAAGTGGGGCAACCTTTGGTGGCCCACAATGTTATTGTGGTGTCACAACCTACATGAAGACCTCGTATACGGAGCACAATTTTGGACGTCGATTCTATAGTTGTCCGAACTATAAGATTAAACGTATGTATGGATTTTTTGCTTGGGTTGATCTTCCAATGTGTGAGCATGGAAAAAGGGTATTGAAACGTATAAAAGATAGGTAAGAATGTTTAAATGTTGATAAAAAAAGAAGTGCAAATCCTGAAAGAGGAGGTTGAAAAATATCGCAAGCTTATGAAAAAGTACAAGGTCGCTTTGACAACGTTGTCAATTGTTGTAGTATGTCTATTTTCTAGATTATTAGTTAGTTTGGAAAACTGATATGACATGTGCATTTGTAATCCCAAGTGGGTTTATAAGTTGTAGTTTCAAATGTGATCCTTATTATGTAAAACTAGCACCTTTTGTATCAGAAAATATTTCAACGGTTATCATGGTATTTAATGGCCTTTTGTAGTTCTATTGTCATTTTGTATTTATTCCTCTTAAAATTTTCTAGTTTTATTGCTCAAACTTGCCAATCCGACTTCAAAAATGCTCAAACTTCTCCACGAAAAGAGAGGAGTTGCATCACTAGGCATATGTCATGCCATATGTTCGGACTGAAATTTTAACTGCATTGCTTGCTTTGGTGACAAAGACCAACCGTGTTTCATGTTGGCAAATACTGTTTTGTAACATCCGAATTTCCACATACTCAAAGTTCATAATTGTTCTTTGGCATTGGGGGCGTCTGAACCTTTTAATCTTTTTGCAGAGGATAATGAATGAGATTTGCATAGACATCTTTACTCTAATATTAAATGTAGGGTACAAGCTAAATGGGACCATACGCATATACATCTTTACTTATTTTTTGCATAATTACGTCTCATGTCTTATACAACTTCTCCATCCCAAAACATAATACAAATGCACATACCAAAACAAGTAAAACTTCAGCACCATCTCCAACCACTTTAACCCGAACTCCAAAAAACACCTTAAAAACCACTGCATCCCAGCCACAAAAAACGTTAGCAACCACCAATACGTACACCCAATCAGCACCCAAATCTACATTGTGCGTAATAATTTCCACAATAAAAAAATAACAACACCGTACAGTCAGCCTTAAGATCTACATCTTCTTGCTCTTCTTCTTTTTGGTCATCCTCAAATCACTTGGGATCTCAACCAGGGTGTTTGCCTTGTGTTTTCCATGGTCACTTTGAGGTTTGCCCATTAAAAATGAAGAGTTCAATCAAACATAATTGACAAAATAAGGACTGGTAATAAGCATTACTTACGACGACTCTGTCACCACACTAGTCTGTGTATTCACAGCTGGCTCAGTGAGATCGATAAAAAGTTGTCGAGGAGTCCTCAAACCTCGAACCAATCCCCGTAAGCGATCTGAGCTCCGAGTTCTCGAGCCAATCCCCGTAGGAGGGGCATGTGTCTTCTTCTTTTTACATGATCTGGAGTTGTGCCCAACCATGCCACACTTAGAACATTTGATCTTAGTCCCAACTTTGCTTAACCGTATTCGGCTCTTTGGTTCATCCGTACCCCTCCGCCTTAGCTTCTTCGGTCTCCCAGGTTGCACTATTGCATGTGGAGGTATGACTGGTTGCTACTGTGTACGTTCCCATTGATCCATACTAGGCATTGGGTGAATCATAGGCTCATAGGCCTTCATGTACATCGCAACGGTGTAGTAATCATCTACATATTCCTCGGGCTTCCCTCATCGTACAGGATAGCAAAGATAGCATGTGAACAAGGTATTCCTGTGAGATCCCATCGCCGACAACCGCATGTCCTCTCTTTCAAAATTACTACAAATTGCTTATGTTTGTGTTCGACCTCAAACAACCCATTCCCAGCATACGTGAACATGCACTCGCATGACAAAACACCATTCCTATCAAGCTTCCTCATAATAGTCGAACACAATCCTTCCTTCATCTTCCTCATTCCATCTCGCTTGACTTGGTACCGACACATCAGCTTCTTTCTTATTGTCTCCACCATGGTGATGATCGGTTTATCCCTCACTTCCATGATATATGCATTGAAGCATTCTAACATATTGTTCACTAGCAAATCTAACTTTGAATGGTTTGGAAAGTGTGATCGTGTCAACAATGTTGGATCCACATCAGCTAGATACTTGTATGCCTTCGGACTCAACAACTTCAGTGTGAGCATCTCAGCTTGAAATTCTGCTTTTGTGTAAGCAGACGCGGCTGCCCATAATCTCTCTTTCAACAGTTGACCCCGATGCCCTTCGTCTCTGAAATTGTTGTACAAATGCCGCACGCATATCCTATGATCCGTAGTCGGGAGGACTTCCTCGAAGCTTGGGATGAAGCCCTGCATTGTAGAATGGAAATAACGTCAATAGATCTACAAAACCTAAGTACAAAATCATCACCTAACAAACACTTATTTACCTTCTGTCGGTCTGAAATAAATGTCCAATCATGTGGCAAATTAGGGCCGAGATCATACCAAAATTAATCTCGGCCCTAATTTGCAACATTTAGTGTATTTATCTCTCTCACCATATGAAAATTGAAAATAATATTTATTTTAATATATTTTGGTACCAAATCCCTCCAAAGAGTAGCAGATAGTTAACACATTATAGATGCACTTATGTGAAAAGTCAAACTTTGATTCATGAGCTTAATATAATGAGGATATCATTATTTTCACCTTTTCATTACGATGTAATAATTGCTTGTTGTAATAGGAAGGGGTTTTTGAATATTTGCTATTTGTAGTTAATAGAAACTCCTTGAAAGTTCCAATTACAAGTTACAACACTTGAAATTATTTGGTGAACAATATTACAATTCAGCCTTAAAATTATAAGTTTTGGTTATGATCAAAACCAAATGAGCATACTTTATTATTTTTTTTTATAATTTTTTCCTCAGCTATTATTTATTTTACAATAAATCGGAAAGCCTAAAAAGACTGAAAATTGGTATTGAAAATTTTCCTATTTCAATTTGTTTTTTACCCCTTAAAAAATGAAGTAAAATTTTGAGTAAGGAAGAGATATTGATGCCATGAACATTTTTTGCTGTGTTTTGCAGTATAACCTCTAATTGGTATATAATATATTTGTTGACTTTATGGTCAGACCAAGCACGCACGTGATATCTTGGGACCCAACGTACCTCAGAGAAGGATTCTGCAATTATTTGATGTTACATGAGAGACTCACAGAGCAGCAACATTTTTTAAAGAGAAAAGATGCACAACGCATCCCTCCCATAAATTAATATGCTTCATGAGAAGCCTCGGAATCTTGCCTAATTATAAACAAACTTGCCTAATTATAAACAACCCCTTACATATCTTCACCAACTTTTAAGAGTTCAAAGGAAGCCCCGTCAACAAAAGTACAAAACCCCTCTGCAGCTCCTCACCTAAAATAATGCACTAAAGTTTCTTTAACTTTCCGAAAATTGAAATATATTCATTAGGTTTATACCACGCTGACGATTTAGTTACTATGTTTCATTTTTTTACTATATGGTCACTGAGTCCATACTCTCGTGACGATTTGGTCATGCTGTCAATTCATTTAATGAAATGTCCTGCCACGTCAGTCAGATTAATACGTCAATCAAAATCTTTAAGCAAAGCGTTGCGTTTAGTCATGTAAATTAAAGGAAAATTGACAATATGATCACTAAGTTTATACTACGCTGACGATTTAATCACTAGATTTTATTTTTTTACATTATGGTCACTGAGTCCATACCAGTGTGAAGATTTGGTCCTTCCGTCAATCCATTTAACGTAATCCAATGCCATGTCAACTTTAAAAAAAATTATTATAGCCCACTACGATATTGACGAAGCCTTGTGTGGATGTGACAAGAGCTAAAAAAGAAAGAAACAAATATATATCATGATTTCCTTTCATGCAATACATGAATGAGAGGAGATATTTGAAGAATTATTCTTTATGGACATTAGTATATTCTAAAGATGGTCAGTTGTCTCATCTCTTATCATCTTTTTCATATCTTGAAGCCTAATTAATTTTTTCTGCTTTAATGGGTTATGATCTCCAGAACAAACTCAACATCATCATCAGTCATGCTACCTTTGCTGATTCGCTTGCAACAACTACCACATGATAATATCACTTCTTTTTAAGCAAGTGAATATAAATTTTCATTGCTTATAAAAAATATATAAATTTTCATGAATTAGAAAATATATTATTACATTATGGACATAGTTAATGCCAATGGATTCATAGTATGAGCGTAAATAGAAGCTGAAGTCACTTGTGTTTTCGAGTCAAAATTTTAGTTTATAAAATAATCTTTAATTTTCTATTAAATTAATTTTTTATTACAATAAATATAAAAATTCACTCATCATTTTTTTTAGATGTAGTGACGGAATATGGATGAAATGAGCATATCGTCACATAGGCATGAATTCAGTAACCAAAATATAAAAAAAGTAAATTAGTGACTATTTTGTCAGCGGGGTATAAACTTAATGACAAAACGCAATATTTTATTTAATGATAATCTGACATAGTTAATCTGGCTGACGTGTGGCGCTAACATGTTAAAAAGCTGATATGGCAAAACATTCCATTAAATGAATTGACAGAGATTTATACTGACTAAATCGTCAAGAGTATAGACTCAATAACCATATAGTAAAAAAAATAAAACTTAATAATTAAATCATCAGCGTGTTATAAACTCATATTGCCAATTTTCCTTATCTTTCTTCCTTTTAGCCCTGCCCCTTTTTCGTTCGCTCCACCTAAACACAATTCGTGTATTTTTTTTTCGAGCTCAAATTTTATCAACCGCCCCCCCCCCCCCCCCCCCGGCGCGAGAATAAAAGAGTGGCGCGTTAAACACATTTAGGGAATTCAGCTTTTTTTTTTTCTAAACATTTAGGGAATTCAGCTCTTTATATAAGCTACAGATATACAAATGAAACATACTCTATCCCTCTAAGAAGGCCCCACATCCCATTAACAAAAAATGAGAACCCCCACTACAAAAGTGCTTCCATCATTTTCCACTATCCCCCACCATTCATACAAAAAGGAAGAGCATATCGAGTGAGCTTTGACAAATTCTTCAACTTTACATGGAACTTGGCAAGACATGAAGGGCCCTCTTGCATTTTTTAGGGCATTGACATCAAGCCCTGTTTTGACAAAAGTTAAAAGAGGAAGAAAAAGCAAGAACCATGGCATCTGACTGTGATTGCAATTTGAAATGAGTGAGCAACTAATTTGTAGGGGGTTGAAAAGGACAAATAAGGCGTGGGACAAGGAGCATATAATGAGTTTCCGATGGGACCATGGGTAACTGTATCCACTCATGAGGTCTATGGAGGGGGATTTGTTTCAGGCTTGACAATACTAGAGGAGTCTGATGGCTGTGTCTGGTAAATGGCTGATGCCAATGAGATAGGCATGATGCAAAGAGCCTTCGACTGAAGGAACTGCATCGCAGCCCCAACATTTTCTTCCATAAGCTTAGCTACCTGGCGTTCGGTTCCATCATTAGACCACTTCTCCCATGCGGGTTGGTTTCTTCCTCCATCACTGCCTTCTTCCTATGAAACAGAGAGAAGTAGCATAGTCATAAGTCAACAAATGGATTTGAGAAAAAAAAATAAAGAAAGGAACAAACACTACATAATATCTTCATATTTATAACCTCAACTGATGATAGTGGAATGTCTGTTACAAGTGGTGCCACTGCACCAGCTCCGCCCAATCTACTCATGCTCAAAACCTGTAAAGTAAGATGAACAAAATATTACTCAAAAAGAAACAAAAAGAAACCAGATTTATGTGATCACAAACAGCCAACTTCTTGGACACCCCCTTTTCAACAACTGGGGCACACAATGTCCTATTAACTGTTGAAAGCTCTATCCCTCAAATGATCAAATCCTCAATTATATTATTTAAAGAAAATTGACCCCAAGGCCAAATCAATCATGCAATGTTTACAATAGTGCATATTGGGATGTTCAAATCTGCTTTTTGAAGAGGCAGTAACCTTCCTCTGTGTGCATTACACAACAGCAAAACCAATATTTCTGTCAACTCAGACTTGTAAAAAACTTCTTCTTGCGATAAGTCTAACCTTTCTTGCGTGTGCATATAACAGCAACTAGAGCACAAACATCCCCTGGAGAAGTCAATAGTTTGGTGACAGTGCTTTAGTCCATGCACTTTACTAACATAGGATGTGGAAAGAGTCTGTCTCCCCCCATACCCAACCTCAAGGTTCATCTCGGTTATGTTTCTGGTTAAGATAGCTGGAATATCATTTTGACCATCTGAGACGTGCATATTTTGTCTCTTAACAGAGATCTTACTTCACAAACTTCAGGGGAAGCAGTATCTCTTACATTTATTAGTATAAAAAGCCACCACAAAATAAGCATTCTAAAACGTTTGACTAAGATGAAATCTGCCATTAACGACAAAATTCGTTGGTCAGGCAACTAATAAAATTCTAATCCCACATAATTTCAGTTGATGAGTGAATCAAAACTAGCACAAGGAAACACATAAAACATAATCCAAACAATTTCTGCTCAAGTAAAAAAATAATAAACGTGAGCCATGATATAATGTTTAAAGCAAGCTACATGTATAAAAAGCATAGTGCCTTCTGGATACCTTAGGACATCAAAATCCCAAGGTTCAGCTAGACAGCCACCTAAGAAAAAGGGAAGTTTTAAGGGAGCACAGACTACTTTACCTTTACTTGAAGCCTTAGGAACTTCACATAATCCACAATTTCATCCAGCATTGCTGCCCTATCCGTCTGCGGAAACAACAATGTAGCACTACTTAAACAAGGCAAGTAAAACATCATTATGTCATCAAAATGCATAAAAATTGTTCTTTCATGTGTAAGTCCCACATGCAACTGGTGTGCCTTGGATCCACAACTTCACTTCCCCAATCACTACGGAGGAAAGCCCAATGGATTATCAATGTTACTACTCACCAAATTCTTCATCACACTAACTGTATATATCAGTAACACAAAGTGTAATGCACACGTTGAATGAAACAAGTAATTAGGGAATGCTGGGATCTTATATTGTAAAACAACGAAAATCGATAGCAGCATCAAAATCCACTTTAAGTTTCCCTCAACAAAGCTCCATAAGTTGCAAAAAAATATAAAAAAAGAAATGATAGTTTCAGGAAAGCAAGTTGTTCTAAACTTAGGAATGAAAGAAACCATAGTGTTCAAGTTTGACTGACGCATATTGGTGTGTGACGAGTAAATGAAGACAGAATGAAGTGTAATACTTCTGAACGTTTTCGTAGCATTATGGCAATAGATAAACGAAATTTCAAACGCCATATCCCTCTGGTCTTGGTCAATGAATTTTTAACAGAAATCTAGAGCTAAAATTCATTTAAAGGCCAGATTGAGCTTACACATGCTTCAAACAAATTCTAATCTCACTTCTGCTCTGATGTATTGAAGGAAGGTCCATAATAACCAAGTAAAGGGAAGGCGAAAAAATAATTCCATACTTCAAGGTTTACTCCATCTCAGTATGTTCTAGAACTTAAATCTTAAAAACCAAGATATCCAGCAGGAGGCCCAATAAGGTGCTCATAGGGAGGAGCAAGGATTCAGCAAGAACCAATAATTTTGACTGCTGCTTATTGACTATCTACTTTGTAAAAGTAAAAACAAAAAGGACTGCGTGCTCTGAGATGCACACGTCACCACAAAATATGTATACCTTTTATGGGTAACAAGATGGACTGTCATGATAAATATGGAGCAGTAAATTTTGTGCACATGTTCCTCCAAGTCAACCTACTTAACTTCTAAATTGGTTTCTCTTTGGTAAACAGTAACTGAAACTCATCCACAATTTTGTCATACATGGGTTTCATGAAAAAAATGAAATACTCAAGAAGTCATAACCTCATAATTTCTAGACAACAGTGTGCTTCCCTAACTTCTGTCAAGAAGGATTAACAATCCTTTAGCAAGGTATAAATGTAGGCTTCTTTCTACATCTTTCTGTCCTTATTTAATTAAACTCGACAACAAGTTGCTTCTATTCCTTCCAAACGGATAGAATTTCAACATCAGTGATAACCATAAAACTAAGAATGCTTGGTCCTGAAATATAAGGGCAAATACGACTGCATTCCCAGCCTTAAATCGATATAAAACCAACTCACTTACCTTGTTGACACTAGGAACCAGTTCCTGTAATGCCCTGATTCTTTCTGCTATTCTTTCTCTCCGCAACTGTACCAAAAGGTAAAAATCAATCCCGACTTGTGGGTAGAACATACTACACAAAGAATCCAGGCAGTGTCCTCATAATAAGTCTTCCAATTATCATAATAAGCAGCATGGTTTGTCTTCTTAGTAAATTCCAACTATACTCTCTTGCATGAATCATAAGAATATCAAACTCACCCGCTCAGCTATGCTGTGTGGATCCGTGGCCTGACCTCTTCTAGCCCGCACCCTCGGGCGCATTGCTGGTGGATGTGGGGCTGCAGCAACCATATTTTGCATTGGTTGGCCATGGAAAACCTGCAAAGGATCAACATTTCATCACCACAGATGACACTTACAAGAGAAAACCATAATATTGTTAAAGTGAACACCACCCACTCCCCTTCCACCACACACAAGAAAAAAAATATAGTAAAGAGAACTCGAGAACCAGAAAAGAGATCTGCAACACAGGGTGAGACTGTTATGTATACCACCGATGAAACATAAAAGTAAACAACTGAAGCTTCACTAGCTCTTCAAAATGGACTCGATGACTGAAAAATTATTTGCTTCTGCCCAATTACAAAAGTGGTTAGGTCCAAAACAGTTTCATACTATCCCATGAAATCATTGGAAAACCCTGGTTCCAACCCTTTTTTCAGTCCAGCTTATCATGGTTTCTTCCATTCTAAATTTCAGCTTTGCTCTTCCCTCTCTTTAGTGAAACTTGCATTTCAAAGACAACCAAGCTTCTGAGTCTAATATTTTTGTTAGATGCTTCTCAAAATCAGGTCGCAGGGTACATAGGTCAGACACGCCAAACTCCACGAAACTGTGGCCATCTTTGATGTCAGTAAGGATCAGGACATCGGATATAAAATATCCTAAAACACAAAGCAATTCACAAATCTAGTGAATATGTTCTTCTGGGAAAGACCTATTCCCCTATTGCTACTTCCAATATTAATTGCTTTTCCAGAAGCTTCAATCCCCATCGCATAAACCCATTCTCAATCACTGAATAGCCATTCCAGTATCATCCATAAATACCATAATTTAGTTTCTTGCTCTAATTTAGTATTTTCACGTGCTTCCATATTTGAGAATTTTTTTTCATTGGGTAGGCTCTACTTCCCCCTTCGTTTGGGAAAAAGAAAAACCGAACAGATTCCTTCGCATGAACCCCTGTTTTTTAACTTCTTGACCAGTATAAAAACTTGAATCTCACACGGCTGCTTCAAACCCAAACCTAGTATAAGTTTCCCACTGTCCTTTTCTTCCTTCGTCTCCTCAACTATTTACAAAACGTCAATAGCTCAATTTGACAAAACTATCCCCAGAGGTAATCATACTCCCTGATTACAAAAAAAATTGTCATATCCCTATGACTCTTGTAAACTACACAAAGACACATAAACAAAGAGTAAATAAAGAAAGCGACAAGTTTGCTTGCTGATAAAATTTAGGAAGTTAAAGGAATTCTTAAAAAGAGATTTCATAGACAACTAAACTTTTTTTTAACTGTTCCCTTTTAACGACTCACCAATTAAAAAAAAATATTAAAGAAAAGGTAGTATCTCACATTTTTCATAGAAGAAGCTCTACCATCAACGAGGTCGTCGCGAAACCTTTTGCCGCTCCCGGAGGCCTCCTCGGGTTTCAGAAACCCTCCTTTTCCCTGCTCCAAGCTCAGCCCCAACGGGAACACCTGCCCGTGAAACCCGCCCGAACCGTCTCCAGAGCTGAGCTGCAGCATCATCGGCGGGGGCGCACCTCCGGCGGCCAAGCCGCCTTCAGGACCGGATAGGCCTCCCGGGTCGGCTGAACCGAAGGACGGGAGGCTGAGAATTTGGTCGAGGAAATCGTCGTTGGTGGTAGCCTCGGAGGAAGGGTGGTTATTCGCCATGAGCTAGCGAGCTAGGTGGGGGTGAAATACGGACTGAGTTGGGGACTCCGCCGAGTCGAGCTGAGTCGTTCTGACGTGTCACGGGTTTCAAAGAGCATCTACCACATATGAGAACAACAAAGGAACAGAGGAGGAAATTTCAGTTTTTTCTGCTTCGCTTCGATCTTTTCTACTGAGAGTACGGAGAGAGAGAGAGAGAGGAAACGAAAAGAAGGGGTGGCTTTATCCTGGTTAAAAATGTCATACTTTACGTAAAAGGGTCTCTGTTTCTGTAAAATTACGTGTCTAAAGCCACTTTCTCTGTTCCCTTTTTAGTTTTGTTTGTTAATTGCTCAGTCCAACGGCGTCGTTCTCCGGCAGTCTACCGGCCAACGCCACTCAGATGCTGAGCTGCGTCCATTGGTCGAAAAGTCCGAACCGAAGTGGACAGTGGACTGATTGGTTAGTTTAGTCGTTATTTTGCCTCCTGCAAATCAAAATTTTTTAAAAAATTTGAGAATATTATAAAAATTAAGGCAAAGTAGAGTTTTTATTGATTTTTTAAAGAAAGTAATGAAAAATAAAATTTTATGGTAATCAGAAAAAAATGATGTTATTTTACGGAAGTGGGTGAAAAAGTGGACATAGATAATTTAAAGGGGAAAATACACTCTGCTCCCACAAACTACCGAGATAGTGACACATTGCACCTCAAACTACCATTTTTAAGACATTGCATCCTTAAACTACCAATGTTATACACTTTACACCCTAAACTACCAATTTTGACACATTACACCCTCAAACTACTAATATTAAACACTTTGTACCATTCATTTGACAATAATACTCTTAATAAATTAATGAATTGACAATAATATCTTTAATATATGCAAAATGGGTCAAGGTATTATCGTCATTTTAGTCTACAAATTTGACATAGGGTGCAAAGTGTCAAAAATTGATAGTTAGAGGGTGCAATGTATCAAAATTGGTAATTTAAGGTGCAAAGTGTAAAACCTATAATAGTTTGTGAGTGAAAAATGTATTGGACAGATAATTTAAATGATTTTTTTATCATAGTGAATAGAGATAATTTAAAAACAAATTATAATTATTTTATCGACCAAAATTTTGAGTTAATTATGTTTGTAATGAGAATTTTAGAATTGAGATAATTTTGGCTAACATGCCGAGATCTATAATCTAAGCACCATTCTTTTTAATTTTTTTCGAGATATATTGAACTCTTTTGAACATTTGGATCAAATTTTGAATATCTAGGAGAGAAAAATAACAAGAGTTTTTAATTTTTAGATTGAGTGGAACAATGACATTAACTATAAGCTATTCAAGTTTGCAATGACTCAAGGGCTATTGGTCTCTTGCATTGTGTTCAGTAGGGTTGAGGTTGGGTTGTGGTTCTAATGGAGCGTCTGCAACCTTTTCAGTCGATCCAGTGATTAGTATGTCCAATTTTTTTCTACGCATAATTAAATGAATTTTTCACCCGTCGCATAATGTTCGGATTAAACAATACTCACCAAACTAAGACATTTGGAGGCTGTTCGGTATACAAAAATTCTCAAGATCTTTTTGAATTCTCAGAATACAAAATATTCTACAACCAAACATCATTCTTAACACTACATAAAAATAACTAAAACACGCATACCAATAAAGTTAACATCACCTAAAAATTCTCAAAACACAAAAAATTCTCAAAATACACCAAAACCGAACAGTCTCTTGAATTGTAACACACCTCACGAAAGTAAAACGGACATTGATCGCAGGGGAGGAGGATCGATCTTAAAACCTCCAACCCCTATTACCGTCTCGAACGAACACCAAGATCAATCGAGGCACCACTTTTGTAGTCCCCGACATCATATACTTTGATTATGAAATTTCTAAGTGTTCGCTTTCAAATTTCGGGAAAAAAAGATTTGTAGCATTTCCATGTTGTCTCGAAGAGAGGGTTTTTGTCATTATGACCTTCCTTAAATTAAAGAACCAATCACAATGACATATACATATATCAATGTCTGTGGAACGCTCCAAAAAGAGTCCGAAGTGCTTTTCTGGTGGACCTGAATCTATAGAGAAAATTATTGCTGCGAGATTAGCTTATTGTTCAGTCAAGAATCTAGTCTCGGATGGGGGCCTCATTGATGCAAACTTTCGTGAAAAAAGAACAACGGCGATTACTACAACTGCCCGTGCACATCAATGACCAGCCTCACGAGACCGCGGGCTGCTGCATGTCACGTGGTCTGAGAGTCACAGGGTGCATCATTTGTTATTTTGTTGGACCTCCACGTAGACGAAGCTTCGAGGAATGTTGTCGGTGATATTTGCATGTCAGGTCAAATATTTAGAATAATAAAATAATTCTAATATAATCTACTTTTTTATTAAATTATTTGATATCATTATAATTTTTTAAAAATTCACTTATATCATGTTTCTTTACTTTTTAAATTAATTTTATAAACTAAATTTTTTAAATATCACAATTACTATGTAGAAAGATTTTTTTTAATGTAAATGACAATATTTTTGGTTCAACGTAAGTTATTGGAAAACTTACTCTAGTAACAAAGGAAATCATGTATGGTTGATTGATATGAAATAGTATCAATACAGATAAATTCTAAAAAGATTAATCTCAAGGGGTTAATATAGTAGTTAAGACTTGAGCTTTAGTGGTATGTTCGCTCGAAGGTCTCAAGTTCAAAATTTCATAAATGTTACCAACCATTGTGGGCACTCTCAAGACCATTGGCATCGTAATTACCCAGTTTACGTGGAATGGAGGAATTGCACAGGCTCTAGGACTAGTCGAGTAGTGCGTGAGCTGATCCAGACAAGATCAGCTTAAGGGTAAGGCAACTTAGGTGATAGCCTAAGGCCTCACCCTCACTTGAGCAGGCCCCATAAAGAACAAAAAATATATATCTTTGTCATTGTAGATGACCCAAAAAAACAATAAAAAAAAACAATTGAGCTAAGAAAAAAAGAAAAAGAAAAAAGGAAAGGCAAGATGCAATCTTTTCATATTTTTTTTATCATGACTACACAATCTTTTTGCTCATCGAGTGAAATGTTTCTCCCAGATCTTCTAACCTTTTTTTTCAGATTTTTAAACTTTTTTAAATAAGAAAAATGTCTTATAAATTTGTTAACGGTGCAAGTTATGGGAATACCTAATAAATTTATTAATCGTGCAAGTTATGAGGCTTGGATTTCGTGTATGAGAGTACTATAAAAACAATTAATGAGACCTTTGAATATTTTATAGTAAATTTAATCATTTTTAGATAATTTTAAATATTTTATATTAAATTCATATAAAAGCATACTAATTTATAAGGCTTTAGGCTTCCCTTCGGCTTCCTTAGGTCCAGACACTCGGTTAAAGAAAAGAAAAGAAAAAAACTCTAAAAGATTAGTGCGATAACCTACTATCCACAGTCTTCCATTTAAATCACCGGTTTGATCCGGAAAGAAATCAAATTTAAGACCGTGCGTTTTAACTATATAGTCTAAGTATCGCCCTTAACATCAAACTAAGAGGTGGTAGCGGAGCAAACACAAATTACTTTTGAACTTAAGCAATATCTTATTTGTGGTATAATCAACTAATGCATCGATTACTCTTACCTTCCCAAAGGCTGCAACTTTTCTGGTTTTCTGCTTGGAAAGCTGAAGACTCTAGAACTCTATTTAGGATAAGTACGTGAGAGTTAAGAACAAAAGGAATGAGCATATTTAAGGGAAAAAAGAAAACAAATTAATATAATCGAAGATTCTCTGAGATCACTTATAAATACAGATGGATAATATTCTCGAGTAATCCAATCTACCTAATCTAGAAAACCATATATAATGCTCTGTCAACAAGCATTCAAATTAGACTCTATTTTGCAGCCGACAGAAACAGAGCAGAAAATTATCCCAGTTCAGAGGTCCTCCAAATTGCTAATTCCAACTGACTCGTGTATGTGTATAAAACGAAAGCATCTGCACAATTCAGAAGTAATCACAGCCGTTTGCTTTCGTTGTCACAAAAGTAATCTGTACATTTTCTTCAACCATTCTCCTTAAGGATGACTAAGCTTTTTGTCTGTTGTGTGTGTAAAACACGGCTGTGATTGTCTTTTGCTTTGTTTCAAGAGTTTACGTCAACCTAGTTCAGTCATCTAATCTAACATTGTATTGCAACATGTTTTTTCTTCCTTTTTTTTTATTGTTTTCTTCTTCATTTACATCCATTGTCTGCACAGCATTCTTTACATGAGAAGAAACCATTTTTTTCACCGTCTTTAGAACTTTAGGGCCTTTCTATTTTCATTTATCTTTTTATTATTATTTTTGGCTTAATTACTTTACAGGTCCCTGTGGTATCCGACTTTTACAAAATAGTCTATGTGGTATGTCTTTCAACAAAATGGTCCTTGCGGTATAGTTTTGAGACAAATTAGTCTATGTAGTATGACTTTCAACAAAATAATCTCTGTGGTATAGTTTTGAGACAAATTATTCAATCCGTCCAATTGTCGTTAACCACTTAACTAGAGAGTTGTATATGTCACTTTCCATTCACACGTTGACACGTCAGCAGCCGTCCTGGATCGAACCAATCAAGTCTGAGGTTGAGGCTCAGAGTAATTCTACGAGCTAAAAGAAGTATATCACTCATGATTTGGATACTAATGTTAAAAAATACGTGTCAACACTTGAATGACACTGACGTGTCATGTACAACACTCTCCCGACAGTTAGACAGAAAGACTAATTTGTCTCAAAACTATACCACAGAGACTATTTTGTTGAAAGTCATACCACATGGACTAATTTGTCTCAAAACTATATCACATGGACCATTTTGTTGAAAGTCATACCACAGAGACTATTTTGTAAAAGTCGGATACCACAGGGACCTCTAAGGTAAGTAAGCCTTATTTTTTTTAACATATAAGTCCTCTTGCTTAAGGTGAGGCCTCATGCAACTGACTAAATTGCCTTACACTTGAATCGGCCCCAATGGCAGCACAACCACAGATTTTCTCGTCTAGTTTCATGAAACTGAACTTTGACTCGAGGGTGCATCAATAATGTGCACGAACAGACGAGGTAACTGCTGTAAAATGCAAACAAACAGAAATGAAACATCAAGATTCAAGAACAGCCTAGTGGAAACAATAAAGAATGACCAAATCATTAACTATTTTCATTGGATTCGATTTTATGAAGAAATAATAATCTCAATCGTAAATCTCTTAGAGTCGTCTCGACTAGCAAATGCATAATACTTATCGATGTTCCGTTGAGATTTGAACCTCTAAATTGAAGTGATACCCAATTTATAGACAATTCATTGTTTAGGAATTTAGAAACGGATACCCGATGTATGTATAATTTATTGTTTAGGATTTACTACCTTACTTGGATGGATAACCATAAAAATGTAAGGAAAAAATTATAAATATCACACCTATACTTTTGGCAAAATTGATTTGGGGACTTTGTGCTTTTAAAATTGCTCTGATTTCGAATTGTCGACAATTAAGTGATAGAAATATCCCACATGACATCCTAAGCTGCTTACCAGGGAACTAATTAAGATCCTGCATATGATATTTTTGTCGCCTAATTGACCAAAAATTAAGATGTGCTCTCTATTTTACTACTATGCTAGGCAAGGGTTATAAATTAAAAAATTTAGAAACACTTGTATTAAAACCAAGCTTATATTTGGATGAACAAAGAGATATTGTAGATTCTCTACGAATCCGTGAAAAAATTGTTAGAATTTATAAGAGAAATTGTGAAAAATTGTCAAAAAGGTGTGGTATGATATTTGAATTTTACCCAAAAATCTAAAAATTAGTTGGCTACTCTTATGAGATAAGTTTGGTAAAAACTCTAAAAAGCAGGTTGTCGGGGTGTGTTTGAGTATTAAAATTTTATAGTATTGAATTTGGTGAAAAAGTGAAGAGATACTTTTTAATATTTATTATAATAAAAAATAATAATGTGACGAAGAAAGATAGATTATATTATAATTTTTTATTGCGTTAAAAACGTCGAATAAACGTAAAATTTTACATGCACTCAGAAAAAAAACAAGAAAACAAGAATCTAGAGGTTGTTCGTTTACCATAAATCCTCAGATTTTTTGAATTCTCAGAATTTTACAACCAAACATCATTTTTCACACCACATAAATATAACTACAACACGCATACCAATAAAGTTAACATTACATAAAAATTCTCAAAACACAAAAAAATCTCATAAAACACCTTAACCGAACACACTCCTGGACACGGTTCCAGGCATAATGTCTGAGCGGCCAACTTAGAGTACGTTTTAATGTCTCCAGATTGAAAAACCATCACACCAAGTTGACGGTCCAGATTTCATAGGACCAGCAAGCGATTGAAATCACTTCACCTTTCACCACTAAGGGTGGGTTTGTTTTGTAAAATTTTAGTGTTGTTAAAATTTTAGGTATTGGATTTAGTGAAAAAGTGAAGAGAGAGGTAATTTTTTATATTTTTTGTAGTGAAAAGTAATGATTTGATGGGGGAGAGAGAGATTATATTGTAATATTTTATTGTGTTAAAATTTTAAGAGGGATAAAATTTTACAATGCAAACACAGCCTTACAATGCAAACACAGCCTTAGAACATCTCCGTCTCCATTCTGATTGCTCGAAAACAATAATAAATTTGAGTGCTTCAACACTCTCATTTCGTTCGCATTCCGCAGACAAAGCCAAAACCTTTTTCTCTATGGCAATTGCTTTCAGGTCACCACAAACCAGCTTCTTTCAATTGAAGAAGAGCCCTGAAACCCATTCTCTTCTCCGCTTTTCTTCTCGGAGATTAGGAGTCCCCAATACAAGATTCACTACGATGGCTGCTCTCAGCATTAACCCTACCGTTGGGCTCTCTGAGACTTTCACGAGATTGAAAAAACAAGGGAAAAGTAAGCAAGCATTTTGCTTTCTGCTCTGTCTGTCATGTTTGAATTTCATTCTCATTTTCTTCAGGGGTTATTATCTATTTCAATCGGTTCATTTATATTTCCTTTCCTTTTCTGTTCATTTCATTCTCGCATTCTGCTTGTTGCTGCGGGTCATGTCATTCTACGTTTTGTCGTATTTTACTCTTATGTCATTGCGCCTCTTGGTTGGTACGGTAATGAAGCATGCGTTAATATTTTGGATGATTTGTTGAGATCCCCCATCCTTTGGGGGGTGAGGTTTTCCATGTGAATTGTGGTTATTTGCCGAAGCAATCGGAAAGTATATATGAGTTCTTTTTTTTTCTAAGTATATATGAGTTCACTTGGCAAGTTGAGAATTTTATAATTTTTGCATTGTTGATTGTGTTTCATCTTGGAGATATGAGGTTGCTCTTGAGGGGTACTAAGTGGTTTAATTTGTTCAAAGGATCAATTGCTCGGTGAATTTTAGTTGCTGTATGTTCAATGTGGTAGGAGGAGATAGATTGTGTAAGAGCCTATTGCGCGACATTGCGGCTTTTCAGCAGGCAGAAAGAAAAAATGAAGTTATTGGGTTATTTTAGTAATCTGTTCTTAGGAACTTTAACAACAAATGTTTCATATCTTGCCCGTGTATATTTCCATGAACTTTTTAGTTGTCCATCATAAAACACAGCGTACATGCCAATGTCTGTCTGAGTTCCTGACTCAATAATCCTCTCAATAAGCAAAATTGTAATCTTTTTACCATGAATGAGATCTTGTAAAGGCCTCTGGCAGCTTCTGGCAGAGAGTTTGCTGTTTTTAGGTCACAAGCTGCTGTCATGCTACTAACTAGCAAATAATTAACTGCTCGAGAGACATCTCCTTCCTCATGGAAATAGGATGAGGACGAGTCATAGTTTCAAGACCCACTGGTGGGTGTGAATTACCAATAAAAAAGTGGAGAGAAAAATTGCAGGGCTCATCTTTTGTAATAACCTGAAGTTCCTCAATTTCTGGCCTCCTCCATTTGTCAGTTTTTTCACTACCGTCTAAAGATGGAACTTTGAGGGCTTACATACTGAAGCTGAACTAGGCAAATATATATCTGTATGCATAGTTGGTTCATTTGCCATCTTCTAATGCACAGAGTTTTATTTCCTGGCTGTGAAGTTTTTTGCTTTTGAATATCCTACAGCCTTTGGAAATTGCTAAACTCACTGTACAGAAGATTTTCTCATCTAATTGTGAAACCCTATGCAATCATTCATCGATTCCTTAGTACCAATAATTTCACTTGCATATCATTTGGGATCAGCTACTTCCAGAAGCTCAATCTATGCAGTTTGTCTATCAATTTATATTTCTCTAATGAGCATTCTATATTTGAAGGTGGCATTTATTCCATACATAACAGCTGGTGATCCTGACCTTTCAACCACAGCAGAAGCATTGAAGGTGCTCGACACCTGTGGATCAGACATAATTGAGCTGGGTGTGCCGTATTCTGATTCTTTGGCAGATGGTCCAGTTATCCAGGTCTTATGGTTGTATTTTTTGTTTGTGAAGTTCATGTGTCCACTTCTATTAATAAATGTGTCTTTTCATCCAGACTGCGGCTACACAATCCTTGGCAAGAGGGACCAATTTCAATGCAATTATTTCAATGCTGAAGGAGGCAGGACCATTAAGCAATCCAGTGCCATCCTTACTGTCATCATCAGATCTTAGGTGAAATGAAAAGCTTTCTCCGTTTCTTTTAGTCTTTTGTTTGTAACAGTGGGGTATGTTACACAAAATATATATTCTCAGGTCTCGGTCAAATGGCCATATAGCATGGTAAATTTGACATAGTTAAGACTCAAAATAAAGAAGTGGATTTTGAAAAACCTCTCCTGCAATGGCACATTATTCTTGTTGCAAATGAAGATTGATGCCTAGTTGATTGCTTTTTATGTATAACACAGGGCAGTAAATATATGTTAGAATATACTTACTAATAACAACAACATGAACAATTGTTGTTTTTATTGCTATTATGATTTAACATTTATTCATTTTTTAGATGCTGCTTTTTGCGAAATGGATGGGCTATATACCTTCACTTGTCTCAATGACAGATATATTATACTATAAAATATACCACCATCTCAAACCTGAAATTGCATATTTCCTCCAATGATAGTTGTTATTTTTCTTTCTTTTCTTCTCTCATCATCAAAGTGGCGCTTTGCAATAAATTTTGCATTAGGTAAGTGGACAAGCAAGAATAAGTGTAAATGCTTTATTTGTTGCTTCTTTGCCTATTTTTATCAGGTTTTGTGTTAACCTCAGGATATTTTCCATCATTGACTCAACAGGTTGTTCCACAACTATCTTGTCCAATTGCATTGTTTACGTATTATAACCCTATTCTCAAGCGTGGTGTTGGGAATTTCATGTCCACTGTAAAAGCTGTCGGAGTAAATGGTAATTCATTAGTTTTGTTCTGCTGAAACTTCGTACTTCTCATGGTGCCATATTGTTAATTCAAATGCTAGGTGTATGCTGCACATGTGCCCCTTGTGTTAATTGATTCTAGACAGCAGTCAATAGAGTCCATCCTGACTTGCACTCTCCTTTTTGCAATTTCCTTTATGCTATAACTTTCCCTAGAATAAGATAGCATGTTGCATGTATGAAAAATTTTGCGGAAAAATTTGAAGGGTTTCAGTCATGACTGTCACCATTTTGCTGACCTTTGGATTTTAGCTGATAGGCTTTGATTAATCCGAAATATGACACCTAAGGGGTGGATGTGGTTTTACAACTGTAACGTCCTTTGAGGCCAATAGACATCATATAAATACCAAACGTGCAATCGTTATTTTTTCAATCCGATAAGTAAAATAACTATGTAGCTGTGGCTGGAATTCCTCTCAACAGTCAAACTCAGTTATTTGAACTAATGATGCATACTCCTTATTTCTACCCTTCATATGTTTTTCTGCCAAGATACATCGACCCAAAATTCTTTTGAATAATAGCTAGCATAAGCTTCCCTCAGTAGTTAGTGCTTGAATTTGTGGTACAGAAACAATGGGAAATCAGATAACAGTCCCAATTCGACTGATCTATTACATTTACGAGAAGAAATATGGTCGATACACTCTGCATGTCTCGATTGTGAACACATATAAAGCGCAAATCAATATGGGAAATGTGTATAGGTCAGGATATCATTTTATGCCTTTACTTAACCCCGTTTCCCACTTTTCCCTCTTGGACTCCTCTTGTTTCCTTTGTGAATCCTAGTGTCTTGTATAATGCTATTATACTCTTCATTGTGCATTCTTTCGCAGGGCTTGTGGTTCCAGATGTTCCTCTAGAGGAGACTGAGGTTCTGAGAAAGGAAGCAGCAAAGAATGACATTGAATTGGTGTGTCTCCCTCTCAGCTCATCTATTCTTTTTCATTGTTTATAGCTTGTGGATGAATTCTTTCCTATTTCAAGTTTTCCTAGTACCACTGTGCATCATATGGCATCGCGGGGATGGTAGTAATCGTATAGTTTTGTGCAATCAAATTCTTTTATATACTTGTTTTGAAGTGTAATTGTCAACTACTCTATAACTTATTAGAGGGGGCTACATTGGTGTTATCAAAATTCCTAGTAAGTAAATAGTGAATCTCAAAGATTGTGTTCTTGGGAAATTACTTCAAACAATTTCGTAATGGCTTGATGCTTTTTTTTTTTCTTTCCCCTCTATATAGATTTCTGAAGGTAAGATGGGGATGAGTAAACTCTTTGCTTTAACATGCCAAGTTATCACTTCCTTTTTTGTTAGTACATTAAGATGCACTAGTTGGGTTTTGAATCTATGATTCCATCCTCTACCCTTTCCTCACAGAAATCTCAAAAGTGTGTTTGAGTGGACCGCAGTACTATGTTGTAGATTTTTCCCTCCAGATGTGCTATGTTATTCCTTCTTGAAAAACACTTATGAAGCTGCTAGCATGTTAATGGATCTTGTTGGTCTGATATGTCTGATGGAATGGTTAAGGTGCTGCTCACTACACCCACTACTCCAACAGATCGTATGAAAGCCATTGTTGAAGCTGCAGAAGGATTTGTATACCTTGTAAGATCCTTTTCTGTAGTTGATGTTCCTCATCATGTGCATTTGTATTCTTTCTTTTGTTATCTTATTCAGTTGTTGCAAATTGTACGTGTAAGCCAAAACTAAAAAGCCTCTATAATTTATGGTCAGTTCTTTTATCAGTCTACCTGTATAAAAAGGAAAGAAAGTTATATCAAATTTTATGTTTCCTTTGATATATCACGTTCCACTGGAATTACTTTTCTAACATAATCATAGACAATCAAACTATTGGTGCTGTGGGAATGAACATTTGTATTATGGTTGTGAAATTTCTCTCTCAGCAATGTATGTTTGTGGCACAGAGAGATTCTAGTTTTGTTGACATTGAATTATAGTTTTCAAAACTGAAAGTCCACATCTCTATTCTTGGTGGGATCTTGCTTTTAATGGCTTGATACACTTCCCCTTAATTTTCATTTCCATCAAAATGATTGTCTACATATTTCCTAGTAATACTTGTTTAGTATATCAGATACTCCTTTCCTTCATTGGAAACTAAAAGACCATGCATTCTAGATTTTAGGATTCATAGGTCTGTTTTCATCACTCTTGAGTAGCCCTTAGCAGCACTAGAGCAATGTTCTGTATTATTAAATTAATTGGATGCGCTAAGGGAAAATTATAAAGAAAGTGGATACACTCATCACTAGAAAATATAAGAGTTGGTGTAGTTCAACTTAGCATAATGTTATTGTGATGTTATACAAATGTTAATGTTTTTTATTTCAAATTAGATAAGCACCCAAACCAAGAACTCAATTTCATCTTATTCTTTCATGAAAACACTGTACCTTTCTGATATTTGAAAAATATATCACATTCCTTGCATACATGTTTTAAATTGTTGATCATTTCTAATTGTAGGTCAGCTCAGTTGGGGTCACTGGTGCCCGTGCATCCGTGAGTAATCGTGTTCAAACACTTCAGGAAATTAAAGAGGTTTTTCTACTTAATCTAGTTTCAACGTCCAATAAATTGCAGTTGCGTCCACCAAGCTGAATGCCATGTAATCAGGGTGCATAAGCATACAAATATTGGCCAGATATTATACAAGGAAAACATCTCAACTGCTTTTTTCAGGAGTGGCCTAAGCTGAAGTCTCTGTAATTAGCATGATGAGTGGTCCTTACTTGTAAAGCCGTAAGTTGATGACATGAGTAAGATGTCTTTATATGAGCCTGATGCAAATGTTTTGTGATAGGCGACAACCAAGCCTGTAGCAGTTGGCTTTGGCATATCAACACCTGAGCATGTGAAGCAGGTTTGTGTTCCAACACATATCTAAGATGTTTGTATAGACCATTATGCTTTGTGCCAACATATTCAATCGATTGTAAATTTCTGTTACAGGTAGCGGGATGGGGAGCTGATGGTGTGATTGTAGGGAGTGCCATGGTGAAACTGCTAGCTGAAGCAAAATCCCCCGCAGAAGGTTTGAAGGAATTAGAAGCTTTCACCACATCCCTAAGAGCTGCACTAGATTGAGAAGAACTTCTAACCATACCTGTGAGTCTTGATATGCATGGAAAATAAAAACAAATGGTGGTTCAAATTTTGCGATTACGAGAACATAATTTTCCTTCGTTTCATGCCATGGATTTTCATGGTTTAAACACAAAATCCTTTGTTTTCAATAGCTTCTCAAGCCCATCCCATCTTCCCCCTGGGCCCGGGATCAGGAGGTTCTATTGAAGGTCGTATATTTCTATTAGCAGCTATTTCTCTCTTCTTCTAACATGAACCTCTGACCTGGCCTTCCACCCTAGTACAGAAGCGTCCTGCGTGGGCAGAAAGTACCTAGTGGTCCATCCGGTGTAACATCTACAAAAACAATTGCAGAGCTTTGGGAAGTTGCCTAGCTATTTTAACTGGCTTCTTGACGTTCCCCAAAATAAATGCTCCCATCAGTTATCGAACGGCCCATTTCGATTCATGTCACTCTCTCGAAAAATGTATTAGGTCTTAAAAAACAGAATCAGTCCTCTTTTGTCCATGAAATCAGTGAAGAAAAAGGCCATTGCATTTTGGCTCACGCACACAAGCTTCACTCCACCTCCTGAAACGTTGCGACAGGCATATCCTTATGCAGGCCAACCTGAGTTTGTCTCACCCATATATCCATATTCCATGATGAAAAAAAAAGTCGCGCCGTAAATTTAAATGTATTGGGTTCAAATAGCTGGTTTGCAAGCTTCAAGCCTCAATCTGTATGGACATTTCTCCTCAAATGCTCGAGAGCCCTTTGCTTTGAAGCACATGTAGTTATTCCACTAAAAAATGTATTGCTGAACCTTTTCATGGATGGCTCCTCAATGATTCTGCATCTCTAAGTTTGATATAGGTTTTCCGAGGCATTAGCTGAGTGGTTGAGGAAAAGGGAGCACATGAACTTGCATCCATAAGTTCTAAGTGTGGAATCTGCTAAGTGCCAAACGTGAGAAGCCGTTCCATATTTTCAGGTGAAACTGGATTCAATGATTCTCGCCAATCAACAACTCACTACAATAATCATCAAAACCTTCATCCAATTTCTAAAATTATCACAAATAGTATGAAGAAGGGGACCCAACTTCTTAAGACAAAACCTTCTTATTTTACAAGGAAGGAACTCAAGGAAACATGGTCTGCCAGAGACGCATCTAGCAAATCTTTAATTAGCGCCTCCCAGATGCTACTGATTCTGATGAGAAGAGGTACTTGACTCGCGCAAGAACTGAGTCATGTGCAGGATCATAAGGATGTTCCTTAGAGGGAATTTCCAGAATTGCTGGAACTGGCTTGTTGTAGCTATCAACTAAAAACCTTATCATATTTGCAGCCTGAGGATCAAAACACAGGGGGTCTAGTTTAATCCAGAACAATAAATTATAATGGAAAACTCCAGGCGAAAGGCAAATCGCTGATACCATAATGAACGTGGACAGTGTCTCCTAAAATACTCTACTCCATTTACTAATTTCAATATTGCAATAACGTTGACCCCAAAGGTTAGCTTTTGTCTGGAACATATTAAATTCCAGTGTCTTCTAAAATAAATGAAGGCGGTAATCATTATCGAGTATGAAATGCACCAATAAGGATGGAATGTTTTGTCGAAATCAATAGCATAAAAAGATCTATGGCATTCTATACCCTAACTCAAAATCTTTGCTAGAATAACCTAGGTGCACCTTCAAAGTAACACGTAAGGGAGACAGGTGAATCCAAGAATGACATAAGTATACTGGCGCTCATTTAAGTAAGCTTTCAATCTGGCACTTCCTATTTAGTGAAATGTGTTAGGAACAAATGTAACCGTCTGTTTTTCTCTTCTTCTCTCATTTTTTTTGGTTAGGGGGGGTGTTTTGGCATTTTCGGATTTAGTGCCAATAATCAAACACGGAGTTGCAACCAATCAATACATGAATCAAAATAGCTGTTCAAACCACACACCTTCCATATAATTAAATGAGCAATTTGATTCAGATCTTGTAAACATGTATAAGGCCCCAGAGAAGATTTCTCATCCGCCACACTGGCATAACAACAGATATTCCAGGGGATTCTGTAGCTTACATCCTTTTATGGAAAATGTACATTTTCACATGGCATAAAAACATGAGCTATTTAAAAGAACCATGTGTACTTAGAAGTAAATAATTAAACAGCTCTAATATGAATATAATTGCAGAAAATCGTGAGAAATTCATTTACAAATGGGAGACAAATCACAAGAACCACTTACAAATTGGCTAATAAGTACCACAGCGATATCCTCTCTTCCTGTGAACTCTTTAAATGCATCTTCAATTTGTTTCACAGTTGTTTCTAAGAGATACAAGTAATTATTTTTCAATCAGACAGATATGAAAACATTTGACAAGATTCAATCAAGATTGTGCCTAATGATATGCTTGTTTGTAACCAAGCAAACAGGAAACCAACTGAATTTGCAATAGACAACATTTCTCTGTTCTTTGCCTAGGAAACCATGGGAAGTTAAGTATTACCTCTGAGCAATGGGCCTACTTATCAATACAGAGAATGATATAAGGAGGCATTTGCTCTTTTTAAAACTGTTTTAGTAGTCGTTAGACTCTATCCCTGCCAAGGAAACAGGATTGGGCAATATTGAACAGAAAATATTTTAATCTTTTAAGTAATCCTCGTTCAATGAATGACACAAATATCTACCCTTACATTCAATATCCTAAACTTGCCGTTTATTCTTCTTTGCAAATTGGTGTAAGAAAATTCAGGTTTCCAACCTCTAGTCAAGAACTTGGGAAACATATATGCACCTGTAACTACAATGGCTTGACAAGAAAGGCATAGCAATAATAAACAACCAGAGAATCTTACACTTCGATGCAGATCTCACACCAACCACACAACAATTTAGAGTTCAATACAAAGTGTGTATGACATTAATAAAAATCCAAAGCTCGAAAGAGCCTACTTGATTCCACAATACAGTATTTTGTCTTCCTCCGTATGTCAACGTTACCCACTCCAGCCAGCAGAAATCCAACTACAGTGTCCTATATCAAATAACTCATTAATCAGGTAGGCTCCGAGTACTTGAACACCATACTTTCATCAAGTTTACAGACATGTAGATCAAAATAATCCTCTCAATGCCAATTCAAGGAAGAGTAACAATAATATACTCAAAAACACATAAAACACAACTTGCAGTCTTTGCCAATCTACAAAGACGAATGATAGATATCATCTTCAAAATTTGCAGAGATGAACAAAAGAAACATTGGAAGGAAGCATCTCCAGTCCCAGCACTCCAGGGAGCATCCAATACCTAAGGCTACGTTTGATAACATTAAATCATATGTAATTATGCACAACAAGTGAATTTCATTCGGTGAGTTCATATTGCACTAAATTTTATATGGACAACATTAAATAATGTAGGTATACATATTATGTCTATCTTTTTCTCGAACAATTATGGTAAGAAATTATAAAAAATCTTAATTCGATTTACATAAATAAAACAAATTAATCTCATATCAAATCTCAATGATATGGAAAACGTAAATATCACTATTGTATCTATCTTAATCGGAATACTTTGGATAATAAATTATCGAAGATATTAATTCAACTTACATAAATAAAGAAAATTAATCTCGTATCAAATCTCAAGGAATAATGCTTCCACCTTATTAATTAATTTTTAGATTAATATGGGAATCTCAAAGATCGTGCTTTTACGCGGACCCACTGAGGTGGATCCCAGTCAATGTGAACCATTACGATCAAGCCACGTGTTGTAACTCGCAATATCCTCGAATCTTTAAACCTTTGTTTTCGGAGAAGGATGATAGGAGATAATATTACACCCTTTATAGTAAAAGGAAACAAAGATCCTGAGAAGGAAGATCGATGAGCTGGCATTATCGTGACCGTTAATTACAAAAAGCAAGTTCGGGACGTAATTGGAAATCTACAGGGAATCTGAACCAATATAAAATGGCGCACCGAGACGTAGCGAGCGAATCATAGAACATACGGACAAAAGATATAAAAAGCGTGTAAAAGTGGTGACAGCGATGAAAACAGTGTTCTCCGTCGACGAAATCGCCGATCCCTTCTGGTCTTCATCGGGAATTTCGGCCACCACGGCCATGAATCGGAGCGAGTCAGAGTGGGCCCTCCAGCGATTCATTGAGGAGCTCTCTGGCTCGTCCTCATCCTCCTCCACATCTTCCCTGGCTCTAGCCTCTGCCGCGGCTGCGGCTGCGGCCTCGGCGGCGGCTGTGACTCCGTCTCCTCCATCCAGGATTGACGTTTCATCGGTCGCTGTCGTGTCTTCCGTGACCTCTTCCTCTCCCGCTCCTAGAAAAGATGAAGCCGACGACGAGGCCCTCGATAATTGTCATCATCCGCAACAATTGGATAATCCGCACCCGAAGGCTCCGGTTGATCCGGAAGAGTATCGCGCTCTTCTTCAAAGCAAGCTCCACATGGCTTGCGCCGTCGCTGCTCAACGGGTCTCTCTCTCTCTCTCTCTCTCTCCCTCCCTCCCTCCCTATATTTGTAACTCACAAATATATGTATATATAGTTAACACCCTTTTAACTAAGTAAATTGTGTGTGGTTTTGGGAATTGTGGTTAAAGGGATCGATTGCAAAGCCTGAAGAATCTGGTAATGTAGCGGAGAGTCAATTGCAGGGGACAAAGCCGTCGCAATTTGGATCTCAAGCCAATGATGATAAAGGTTTTTGCTTAACGAATAATGGACTTTTTTTGTGAAATTTTTGTTTTCGTTATAACCTTAGGTGGCTGAGTTCGGTGGTAGTTCTAGTAATCTAAATTGTCACCTACCATAGTTATGTCAGAATCTCCCCCGCGAGGAAATTGTTACCTGTTGAGAAAATTTGTGTCTCAATCAATGGGTTTTTTTTATAAGTGTCTCAATCAATGGGTTAACCGATTGGGCATGTTTTATTGTAGTTTGTGATATTTTATCACGTTAAATATGTAGAGTTCATTCTAATTGCAAATTAGAACATAATTTGTGTCGAATTTGATCTCAAATTATCTAGGTGCTGGTCATAATTCCGCTGTGGCACAAAGTGAGGCTGATGGTGGAACACCTGCCGCCCCAGAGTTACCTGCTTTGCAGAGGAAATTGGGAGTACAAGTCATGCAAGCAACAAGTGGATCATCCAGAGACGAGTCTGATGATGATGATCTTGAGGGAGACATGGAAACCACCGACAATATGGATCCTACTGATGTAAAACGTGCTAGGAGGTAATCGCAAATTGTTTATTTTTGTTGCTTATTTCTTTCTTTGGTTTGTGTAGTTCTTAGAAGTTATAGACACCTTTGTTTTTATCTTCATGGCTTTATGAGCTGTTTACTTCCATTTCTGCCTTGTAGCTTATAGTCTATGAAGAAGAAACTTGTGTAGACGTGTTCCTACTCATTTAAGTTAAAGGATTATCCTTTATCTCAATTCATTGAGGCTGGCTACTTTCCTTTTGATACATTTTTCCAAATAAAATCAAAACTTAGCATGAAAAATTCATGCCATAGTAACATGAAATAAAATGCTGTGATTGAAAAGGAAGGAAATGTGGAATTGACCCCTTTTGCATGCCACCTTTGTGCCTGGGTTGCTACTCATGCAAAAGGATTAAAAAAATAAGAATCTTTTCAGTGCTAGCTGTACCCTTTTGGTACATTTGCTGAAGTTATGGAGAAGTCAATAGTGATGTCACATTAGATCGTCTCAAAGTTCTGTTCGTATGGTTTGTGATTCATTCTTAATTAGGCTCTTCTGGTTTGTAACTTATTATGCCTGCTTTGTCTAGGGGGTCGACCCCTTTTGTGTGCCACCTTTGTGCTTGGATTGCGTCCTGTTTGATGTTTTTTAATAGAATTCTACTCTTCATTAAAAAAAGAACCTGGCGTTACTCCAATTGGCGTTTTGATTGTTGGTTCAGGATGCTTTCAAATCGGGAATCAGCTAGACGCTCTAGAAGAAGAAAACAAGCACATATGTCTGAACTGGAGACACAGGTTGTGTTTCATTTGTTTTGCTTAACACTAACACCCATTCCTCATCTTTTGCCTTCCTCATTTTATGGTATGAGACGGGTACTGCTTCATTTGTTTTGCTTAACAATAACACCCACTCCTCATCTTTTGCCGCCTTCATTTTATGGTACTTCAAGATTATGTGGTTTCATGCAGGTTGGTCAACTTAGGGCTGAGAACTCTACATTGCTAGAGCGTCTCACTGAAATGAATCAAAAGTATGAGCAATCAGGTGTTGACAACAGAATTTTAAAGGCTGATATCGAGGCTTTGAGAGCAAATGTAAGCAACCAACTATTATATTCAAATTGTGCAACTATTTTGACACTCGCATATCACTTATAGCCAGTTGACAACTGCATTGAATTTCACTTAAAAATAAATATAAGGAGATTACATTGATGTGTCACCATCCGTTTCTAGTTGTTAAAATTCTAATATATATATATATACATTCTGTGGTATCAAGGAAAACAGCTATTAGACATCCCTACATACTTTGAACCACATATTTTAGGGTCTTGGTATTGAATCTAGACATACATCGAGAAACATTCATTTTAAATCTCCACGTTTAATGTAATGGCCAAATTGTAGAAATTGTCCTCAGTCATGCCTCAGGTTGGTTAAAAGAAAATATTGCTTCAGAGATACTTCCCTAGCCTTTCCAGTAATTTGATCCAGCTTTTATAGCCTTGCCGGATGGGCTGCAGTTCTATTCTAGGACTAATACAGTTTTCATTGTCCTATTTGCTGGAAGCATGTCGTTGGCAGATTGCCAAATTTGTTAGTTTTAAAGTAGGATCACACGATGGATATAGGTCTTTGTCGTGCTTGTTTATTCACTTGATGGATGCTTGTTGCGTCACAAAATGGATGCTAACATATTTTCTTCTGATGTTCACTGCCATGTTATGTCCAGTTGCCTTGTTTGATACCTGGTATGCATGCTACTAACCAAAAAGTGCTGCACGAGATGTCAAATATTGACATTGTGTGTCTCATGCCTAGAATTTCTGTCTTTAATATGTCCGAAACAACCCATCCACCATATGCTTCATGCACGGTGAAGGCCTCTTTCTTTCTCTATTTATTTTTCTTTATGGCCAAGGTGGTTGTAACATATTTAAATACTGTCATATGGAGACGAAATAGTGGAATGTGGAAACCCACTCTAGGATAAGTATTCTCCCCATTTTTACCCTCCCTCTTCTGACTTTTTTTTGGAAAGGTTAATCTTTTCAGATATGTTACTAGGTAGTAGTTATTTTAAAATGGGACTGGAATAGGAAGGAGAAGGAGACCAATGGTTGGTGTCATCACTATTTACATTAATTTTGTAGTCACATAAGAAAAATTAGTTTACATGTCATTTTGAAATTTTCCTAGGTGAAGATGGCTGAAGAAACAGTTAAGCGACTGACAAATCTCCCTCAGATGAACCTGGCAATGGCCAATGTTCCTGGCGTGGGAATGCCATTTGTATGCAGCTCGATGAATGCATCTACAAATGCTCCTTTACCAATTTTGCCAAACCCCAATCAGTTCTTTCACCAGCCAGCTCCAACTGGTGCCAATGCCATTCCACATCACCAGAGACTGGACAGCATTTTCCCCAGCAACCCTCAAATTCCTCTTACTGGAAACACACAAAGTGATACCGCAGGGAACAGAGTAGCTGATGTGTCCTCAATGCAGCAGAGAGCTAGTGTGCCACAAGTGCAAAAGCAGATTCCTCCAGATGTTAGTTCACATGTGGCAAGACCCGGTTGGGACCCCATACTTTCTCATACAGTTCCAAAAGATAACAAGCATAATTGAAAATAGTGCGTCAGTTGCTACTTCCCTCCTCAGATCGAGGCTGGGAACGTTACCTGCAGAGTATCTATTGTGATATTATTTAAGCTACATCTCTATAATCATTACTAAGATTTAGTTTAATAAATCATAAATGTTCTTTTTTTTTCCGATTCGTGTATCCTCAGATGAGAACTAGCATAGTTTTGCCCCATCTAGCAACGAGGGGCAGGGGGGATAAGAGAGATTGAAATGGAGAACATAGATGAAGAATTAATGAGACAGCAGATAAGTAGAAAATTTTCTGTTATTTGGTCATTCAGTAATTGAACTTGCTAGTGTGCTACTTGGCCATTGAAGCAACCGTGATATCTATATACTCCACGGCCAATATCTGATGATGATTACAAGAACAACAAGAGTCACATCCTGTCATCATAATATAGTGTACCTTTGTCTTCGGGGAGTCCATTAGGAAGATGTACAATTTTACAGCAAACCTCCGGAAAGCGAAGGCTGAGCAGCACCATTCCAAACCTCAGTCTAATGGTGCTTAAAATTTACTTATTTCCAGAGCAAGTACACGTTGTTGATGACACTTGCGTCTATTAGAGGCTTGTCAACTCTCACGCCCCAACCATTTGAGTTGACAAATTTCAAAGTGTAACCTGTTAATGGATGTTCAATCTAGTCATCCTGTTCCTTTGACTCCTACAGCAACTACAATTACTGATGCCGGGAACCGCATTCAGACGTGTACCACACTTGTTCAATTAGTTACGGCTAACTTTTAACACCAGATTGGAGTCCTGGATTGAACTTTGCTTTGGAAATGAGCTTCCAACCAGAAAAATCTATTAATAAAAATAACGAAGCCTGAAAAAAAAAGGGGGGGGGGAAAGACGAGAATAAGGAATTAGATCACTATGCCTGGTTGAACATTTGTAATAAATTGTCTCGGGAGAGTTGTAGGTGCATGCGTTGGCAAACATCCTTCTAACATCAGCCACAAACATCTCAAATGTTACGTAATACTGCTCGGAATCCACCCTCTTCGCCATTGTCTTCAGATCTACAGAAAGTTGAAAATCATTGGTTAATGATTTTCTAAATAATAAAAAAAAAAAATCATTAACCATATCCTATTGTTAAGTCAACCCTGAAATCTTCCATTTCAAGGAGTTCCTCATTAATTATGAAATGTGGTAAAAAAAATTGACTGAACTATATAATTGGCTTCAATAACTTAACACAAGGAATTATGTTTCTTATTTTTATAGGAGCAAGATTTAACTGCTGCCTCTTGGGGCTCACAAGGATACGGGAATACTACAAAGTGGCTACACGAAGTAAATAACAAGATCATCTTGTACGATGTGGGCTTGGAGATTTGGGAAGAGGACCCACTAATGTGAGAGTTATTTAATAAAATAATAATTTTTAGGCAATTTAATAAATAATTATTATTTTTGGGTAGTGAGAGAAATATGAGACTGTACCAAGCAAGAAATTGATCAAGCTCAACCTTAGTCGCATTTAACCGGCTTAACGCCACATTAAAGGGAAAAATACAAATTGGTCATTGTGCTTTGACCGAAAATCAAATCACATTGACCAAATTTGTATTTATTCCCACATTAAATTCTAAGAAAGACTAAACAACCCATAATCTAACCATTCAATTAAGACACCGAAATAATCTTCAAGTAAAATCAAACTTGAAAACGTGTGTCTAATTCACAAGGATTTGGGAGCGCCCTAATCATCGAGGCAACTTGGGGGATGTGTTAAAAAAATGAATAATTAATTGCAAAGAAGTTAGACACACATTCAATTGGTCTTTTTAACTTGCCAATATCGTCCCTCTACCGAATAGTCGAATACCATACAAAACAGGATTAGTGTTGTTTGGTGAAGCTTCCCTACATAACTACTTAATGGGCCTAATTAATCTCTTGATATAGATAATCTAGATTAGTTGCAAACGGATGTTATAAGAGAATCGTTTTCTTTTATTTTTAAAGTGCTTTGCTGGTGACTTGGCTGCGAAAAGAAACTCTGAGAAAATCGCATCCTAACTGGCAGAGAAGCAGGCGGCATTGACATTGTCAACTAGAAGCCATTAGCCTTAGGGGTCGGTAACGGTGATATAGGTGTCGGTTTGGCCAAAACCGGCACCGTTACCCACCGGTGAGAAGAAACTGAGACCGACACCGGCACCGGCAGACAAGAATAACCGGCCTTGCCGGTGCCGGTTTTACCGGTAACAGTTAGAGATAATCGTCGGCTGCCGCTAGAGAGAGAGAAGAGGAGTGGCTGGATTTTGAAAGCCATCGATAGTGCATAGGAGAGGGCGAGAAAGAGGCGTTGTGCAGGGTGAAAGAGAGGCGTTGTGCGACTGTAGAGTGCAGAGGAAAGAGGTGTTGTGCGGCTGACAGATGTAGAGGCTAGAAGGAGAGAGGCGTTGTGCGGCGATGAGGGTAGAGGCCAAGGAGAATAAACGGTAAAAAAGAAAGGGTTAGAGTTTTTACTAACCCAACAGAAGAAATGAAATGGTGTCGTTCTCTTTAAGAGACGGCGCCGTTTTTTTTAATTAAAAAAGAAAAAAACTATAAAAGTTACGGTGAGTTAGGGTTAGGGTAAAAACCCTAACCCTAAATAAAGTCATGGCGCCGTTCTCTTCTAAAGAGAACGTCGCCCTTTTAATTTATATTATTAAAAAATAAATAAAACTGTAGGGTTAGGGTTTTTACCCTAACCCAACATAAGTCATGGCGCCGTTCTCTTCTAAAGAGAACGACGCCCTTTCTATTTATATTATTAAAAAATGATTAAAAATGAAGCAGAGGGAGACATCAGACGTAGGATTCTAGCTAGGCCACTGGGGGTAGGAAATGGCGTTATATATATATATAATTTTAAAAAAAAGTAACGGTCACCGGCAAATTGACGGTGCCGGTTAAACCGGTAACTACCGGTTTAACAAAAATCAACACCGGAACCGGTGCCGAGAACCGCCGGTTTGACGGTTCTCGGCTAAACCGGCACCGGCGGTGAGTTTGCACAGCCCTAATTAGCCCAGTTGCTAGCCACATTGTATACAGGTTTTGGGAAAAGCCTTGGCCCAAAGTTCAGTGGAAGCAACAAACGAGAGCCTCAGCCCAAGTTCAGGGCCGAGGAAATCACGAGCAAACCCATACGGCCCAGATAACTCACACAATTGTTAAGAGTAAATTACTACCCGATTACACTAACTTGATATGTGCTCTGCTCCAGTAGAATTTTAATGGAGTTTTAACTTGGTGTGTCACACGTAGGGGTGTAAGTCCGGTCCGGCCACCGGCGGATCTCCGGTTTCGGTTCCGTCACTGGTTCTGGAACGCTGAGGTCCGGCCCTTCCAGGAACCGGAACCAGTGGTCAATTTGGAGTTTTCCCAGAACTGGAACCGGAAGCGGAGTTTTCTGCCGGTTTAGCGAAAAAATCGGTTCCGGGTTTTTTTTTTTAATTAACTCAATAGGAAAACGACGTCGTTCTATTTTAAATAGAACGACGTCGTTTTATTGTTTTTTTTGAAAAAAAATATATAATACCGTGGATCAAAACGTGTCATTTCGATCCACGGTATTAGAAAACCCAAGTCGTCTCCCCCCATCTCCTTCGCGACCCCTCTCAGCCCTCAGCCCTCTCTAGCTCTCCTCACAGTCACTCCCTCATCTCTCTCTCTCTCTCCCTCTGTGTGTTCGTCGTGTTCATCTGCCATTAGTCTCTCCGGCGGGCGGCTAGTGCAACGGTCTCTGAGCTCCAGCGGGCGGCTAGTGCAACGGTTAACCTCTTCGGGCAGGTCTCTCTCTCGCTCTACTCTGTATGTCTCTCTATCTCTCTCTCTAGTCTCTGTCTCCACTCGGTTGCATGATCTCTTTGTCTCTCTCTCTGTCACCATCTCTCTGTCTCTCTGTCGCCATCTCTCTGTCTCTCTGTCGCCATCTCTTTGTCTCTCTCTCTCTCTCAATTTCAAATTGTTAGCAGATCTTTGTGAATTATTGTGAACTTGTTGTGATTTGTGAACCTATGAATCTGTTGATTTTTGTGAATTGTTGTGAATCTGTGAACTTGTTGTGAATATGTGCATCTGTGTTGTGAAACTGTTGTGAATCTGTGCATCTGTGTTGTGAAGTTGTTGTGAATATATGAATTGTTGTGCATCTGTGTTGTGAAGCTGTTGTGAATATGTGAAGTTGTTGTGCATCTGTGTTGTGAAGCTATTGTGAATTGATGTGAATCTGTGCATCTGTGTTGTGAATATGTGAATTGTTGTGTATTGCATATGTAAAAGATATTGGCCATTGTGAATTGTCAAATGTAAAAGATATTGGTCATTGTGAATATGTGAATTGTTGTGCACTGCACCATTTTGGCCATTGTTTTGGTTCAGGCATGTGCTCTTTGTTTACAATTTTGTTGTCTTATTAAAGGTTGTTGAAAAGGTAGAATATCAGTAAACTCCATTCACAAGTGGAAAAAAGTGATTGTGGTCTTTTGGTCTTTCATATTTATAGAGTTGGCTAAATGATGAAATTTGTTTTATGCTCGTTCTGTATGTGAAAGAGCACACTGTCTCAATCTTTTCTATTTGAAGTTTCTCGTGTCACTAATTGACTATGACAAGTTTACAAGGAAGAGGGGCTTTTAACGTCTTTTTAGAGGCTTAGACTTGTAAATATGATGTTTTTGAATATTTTAATCTTGTATAGCAGGTTTGGTTGACTCTGCAGATATTTTGTTAGCTAATACTTTGTTGCCTTGTAGTAAGAGCATCAGTTAACTTCTCTAATCTGTCTATGTGGCTCCATAATGCTTCTTTTGTGCTGCAAGATGTTCTTGTAATCCCTATCACTACAGTGCCTTCAGAGTTTGTTTTCAGCACAGGGGATCAAGTTTTAGATTCTTTTCGGAGTTCGTTGGCACCAAAGACTGCGGAAGGGCTCATTTGTGCTCAAAATTGGTTGACATCCAAGGTTTTACATTCTGCTGATGATGAAGAGGATAACGGATCTGGAGTTACTGTTGGGACAGAAGATCCTTCTAGTTATATGATGGATATAGGTATATACAACATTTCTACTTTCACTTTATTAAAAAAATTTATGAGCTAATTGTTGATACATTTGTTCTTTTGCAGAGTTAATTTCTAATGTTGCAGCGATCGTGGATGGGTGATACGTGATTGATTGATATTTGATTATGTTATTAATTTCTTACTTGAGTAGATACTTCTAAGTTTATATTGTAATATTTTGTTATTTCAAGTTAGTTTCAAGTTTGATTTGAGATTTATTTAATATGAGATTTTGTGAATTGCATGTTTTTAGATTTATTTTTACATTTGTTTGTCAATTACATGTTTTAGAATTTTATTTTGTGAATTGTGATGAATGAGTAAGATTTTCATTTATTGAAAAAAATGCTTAAATTGGCCAAAAAATATGGACCAAAAAGTTGTCGGAATTCCACTATCCACTTCCGCTAAGTCCGCTAAGAGTCATTTTGGTCATCCGTTAGTTAGCGGACCGGATGTCGGAATGTCAAATTCCGCTTCCGACTAGTCCGCTATTCACCCCTAGTCACGTGTCCAACCAAAAAAAAGATGTAAAAATAATAATTACTGATGGGGATAGATTTTCAAACTCAAAAGCCCATTAAGGCCCCATGAGAAAAGACTAAGGTCCATCCAAATACATATAAGGGTTCTCTCTAATTAAGAGTTTGGCCTTATTGAAAGACCAACAACTCTCTTAAATGGGGATCACGTCAAGTGTGAAAAATAAGACATAAGACAGATTAATCATTTGATTCTCTGACACAATTGATGCTAGAAAGAATAAAATATCGTCATTAAACGGGAGAACAAGAACCGCTTTACTAGAGAGTAATAAGAAAAAAAATAAGAAGAAAAGGTGGGTCCTACACCGCTAATAAAAATCATAATGCACGAGATAAAAAGAAACCGAAGTAAAGGAAACATGGGCCAAGGCTCAAAAGGTCCCGACCCAAAAAGGATAAATAGATAAAGAAATGAACGAAAAGGTAAGCAACACTCTCTCTCAAACTCTCTCACCGATAACAAGAAACAAAGACAAAATATTAGACGATGATAATTGACAATGGCATCACAAAAATTCTCTTACGGGGATGATTCTAAGTTATAGTGTGTTATTTTACTTGCAGGAGGAATGAAGGAGAGTTTGGACCTTTCAACTTGTCCCAAGTACTGGACTTTAGTCAAGCTCCCTCGAACTTTTGGCCCAGTAAATCTTTATGATAGGTCGGTTGAAAATGGCTTCGTCAGTGAAGTAAAAGGAAAAAAAGGTAGATCCATGAAGGAGATGGCAGGACAGTGGAACCTTAATCCGTAAATTTTTTCCTTGTATGTTTTGTAAGAAAATTAAATATGATATATGCATGCACATCGACAATTGGATCGACATAACTCTATCCATAATTGATCAAGCATTTGCCTTTGTACTGCAAAAGAAAAAACACTTCAGAATTATAGAATTCTTCTGGACAATTCCTCAACTTTTTAGTGTAGTCACTAACTCAACTTTTTAGCGTAGCCACTAAGTTAGGGTCATGCTCTAATAAGAATTTTATTAAAGTTATTCCTTCTAGTTAATAATAAAATTATATTTAAAATTTAAATACTTTAATAAATTATATTTAAAAGTAGTATAAGAGAGAAATATAATTTAAAACACCCATAATTTAAATTCAAATTTCATACACTAAATATGTGAAAATATTCAAAATGTTTTCCTCATTTGGTGTCCCGTGACTCTGTCTGTAACGTGGAACCTGCAGAATCGCAGATTTTTTTTTTTCTCTCTTTTCTTCTCCCTCTACCAACGATCGAAACTCTGACCAAGCGGGGACTTTCACAAGTTCACAACCCACATACCACCCAGGTGCAGAGGACGTCGGACTTGAATGGTTTGTAAACATGGACCCACACCAAAAGGGAATCGGTCATTTTCGGCCAGGAGAATCCAAAGTAGTTGTCCAATCCAAACCCAAACTATCTCATAGAGGTCCAGTAACAGTGACAGAATTTGACAGAATCGGGTTGTCGACAAATTAGGCATAACTCCAAAGCAAATTGCCTTTATTTTCCCAATAATTCAAGGTCAAAGACGGGGGGGTCAGGGGAGGAACCAAGAAACCACACTACATACAAAGACTGGTCAGGGGAGGAACAAGTACGGGAGAAAGGAAAGATAATGTTGTTTGTTGTTAGGAATAATTATATTTGGAGTTTCAATGTTGTACCAACCATATCTTTTTTTTTCCTCGGCAATAGTGAAAATTCATTTCACACAAGGTATTATTACATGATGGCTGCATACAGACAGGCCTCCGAGACCAGTTACAATCCACAAGGGTCTTACACCCATTACAACAGTATTAAGGGTCCAAAGGGTCATACAACAAACGGCCTCAAAGACCTCAATTCAAATGATCATATAGGCCTCATACAATCGGACCACAAGGCCCATAAATCCTACTCGGGTCCAAACACCCGGATCTAAGATAACTCACGCCGAGAACGGAGGAAGAGGTGGACGAGCACCTTGTTTCCACTTCCCTGAAGGAGCATCTGAACCAGCAGAAGAGGACCAGTAGAAGGTAGTTCCAGACAAAATTGACTGAGAAACTATCTGAAGTCCTGAAGGATTTGTGAGCGTGAGATCTGGACGCTCGCAACATTGAAGATCTGGGACACCTGAACTCGACCTTGAAGGGCGCATCCACTGGAGACCGCTAGAAAGGAGGTCATTGTGTGTTCCTTCCCAAAACATACCCCTGTTAAAAGAGAACAAAACCCAAAGAAGCACACGACAACAAAACAAGGGAAGAGAAAACAAAAACAACGAAAAGGAAAGGAACCAAAGCAGCAAAAGCAACAAAGGAAGGAGCCAAAGAAAATGGGGTGGCCTAGGTGCGAGGTCTGAGAAGGAGGATGGGCAGGGGAGAGGAAAAGTCTAGAAGGGAGAGGAAGGAAGGATCTTGAAAGAGCAGTTTTTTGTACCAACCATATCCAATTATTGAATTAGTTAGGTTTAATTATTGATACAATTCTTGTGGTATTGACTTTTAACAAATCAATCTTTGGGGTACAACATTGTCTATCAAAAGTTAGTCCATTGATGAGGACATGATACAAGAATATGCTATCCGACCTCAAAAATGGATATCTTGATTCTTAACACATGTCAGTATTCTATTAATTGGTTAATTTTTTATGGTCAAAAGGACCTATATGTATGAAAAATGGATCACATCGACCGTGTCGTTCAAAGGTATACAATAATGACTGATTTGTTAAAAGTTAATACCACCTAAACTATAGGGAAATTTACTTTTTAGTCATTAATTTTTACGCCCTTTTCAATCCTAGTCCTGAAACTTAATGAGATAAATTTTTAGTCCTTGAGTTTTCATCTCGTTTAAATATTAGTCTTTCTGTTACCTTCCATTATCCTAACTAACGGAATGATTTTCTATGTCAACTTTAATTTTACACGTCGTCCTTCATTTCCAGGTCAACCTCCACCATTTGTATAAGATTTTTTAAACGACCTGTAGCTTTCCATTTAATTGAAACTCTGCGTAGTGAAACTCTGCGTTTTGTTGGATAGTGAATTAAAGCCTCAACCTTGACAATCGAAGACTCTTTCCTCTTATAATCGTTTATCCCTTTCATAAACCCTAGACTTCTGCGACGGAGGAGCGAGGAGCAACGGATAGATCTCTCGTGGTTTTTTATTTTTTTTTCTCCAGCAGTTGTTGATGCCAATGAAAGAAAACTGGTTCTTCCTTTTTTTTTTGGAAGATCTGAAACCTGTCTTCATGCTTTTTTTATGTCACCGTGTGGTTTATTTTTGGATGTCACCATGTAGTCGCGAAGTTTGCAGCCAAACAATTTCCGGTGCCCAGTGCCGAGAGACCAAAAATCGTTCGAATCTTTGTCACAGTGCCCAGTGCCGAGGAATAAGCAACACAAAATTCAAAAGAATACTGGGGCGATAGCGCATCAGCAGTGTGTTCCAGGCGGTAAGAGGCCCTGACGCTCTCACTAATTTCGCAAAACCGACAAAGGCACAGAGCCCATCTCCGCAAGAAGAAGTTGATGAATCCAAAGAAGATTATGCGTTTCTGGATCCACTCCTTTGGAACAAACATTTGAATTCTCAAACTAAGGCCACTATATTTATAGTGCAAATGCGTTTACCAACAGTTCTAACAGAAGATTTCGGGGATGATATATAGGTTGATCGCTGTAATTTAAATTTCTAAGAGGACATGGGTTTCTTAATCCAAATGTTCCCGATTTGGAGATATTTTCATCTCTCCTGTTGTTTCTTTCTCTTAGGGCCTATTGTCTGATTGTGTTGGTTGAGATTTTTCATAGTTGAGTAATGCATTATCCATATAAATATTCTAGTTTTTGTCTTCGTTCCAAAGAGATAAATGCAGTTAACTATTTTTCCTCCCCTTTAAAGTTGCGTCCAGTTAAATTATTGTATTTCCTTGATGCAAAAACTCAGCGTTTGTTTTAGGCGTTAGTTAGATTTTAGTTAGTTTACACAATCAATTATGTGTTAAATTTATGTGTCATTTAGGGCTTCATGGAAGGCTGGCGTGGAAATGAAGGGCGACGTCTCAAATTGAAGCTGACGTGGAAAATCATTCCGGTAGTTAAGGTGACGGAGGGTAACGAAAGAACTAATATTTAAATGGGATAAAAATTCAAGTACTTAAAATTAGACTCATTAAGTTTCAAGACTAAAAATGAAAATGGAGTAAAACCTAATGACTGAAAAGTAAATTTCCCTAAACTATAACTGTAATTAAGCCAAAATCGTACGACATGCAAATAAATTAGTATCTTAAAAACTAATTATAGTGTCTAGAATTTGTTATTGTACTCTCAATCGGATCAGTGAGCAAGTTAATTTCGTCAAGAGCAATTGTACACGAAACTCGAGTGTAATATATTTCTCTAATTATATATAGAATTATTTATCACTTTTAACTCCTGATCTTATTGTTGCATGCCTAGTCTGAATTTTATCTGATGGTTACCTTTAGCGGAATTTCGTTCAAAGTTGTCATTCGAAAGCAGACAAAGTGGGTTTACAAGATGGAAACGGAAGTCGATCGGGGTTGAACTCGGGGGAAATTCCAACTCACCAACCATTTGACAGATTCCAAGTTCTCCACCAACCCATTAATCCCATAATTTCCATTTTCCACAGCAGGCGTGCGGATCGATCTTTGGTCCATGTATGATATTCACTCCCTCGCTGTCACTTTGAAAAGCTAATTAATCTTTCGGCCTTCTGCCTATTCAGCCCCGCACCTCAAGGGGTTGGTGTAGACTGTAGACTAGTTCATGCATGCGTCAGGAACAATGGTTAATTATCGGTTTTTGCCTCATTTGTAAATATAATAACAAAATTTAAAAATTATCTGTCTATATCAAATCACGGTATCTTTTCATTATAATAAATATAAAAAATTTATTTAAATTATCTCTCTTCATATTTTTTTACCAATTTTCATAAAATTTTAACTTTTCACTACTTTCTCACAAATCCCAATAAAATTCTAATCTATCTCAATTTTCATAACATTCTCAAAATTCTCAGGAAATCTTGATTTGCAAACATGGCCTAAGTTAAGTTTTCAGTTGAGATTTTGAATTCTCTTACAGCTGAAAATATTTTCTTATTTTTATTATTTTACGTCGAAACAAACACAACTTAATAGGATAATTAATTAATATTGTTCGCATGTATACAATTATACTTAATTTGTATCCAAATATCAGAAAAAAGGATCCACTACAAGAAATATGACCTTTAGCGACGAATTCATTAGCAACGCACCCAATTTCGTAGCTAAAAATCTATTTTTTGTAGTGAAAAATATTTGTTGTAGTGATCGCGCGTGCTTTTGATGGGAGTATATATATATATATATTTTAAGGAAATAGTGAAAGTTGTTTTTATTTTTCTATTGTTTGAAGTATTTAAATAAATAAATAAATTTGAAATACAAAGAAACCGATTGTGAAAACTTGAGAGACTGCACGGAACGCGAAATTTATCGTGGGATGAAGAACACAGAAGAATCAATCGATATTTATGATTGAGCTAGTGCACCTTAATTATAATGATATTATATTGTAAAATGACTGTATTTTTTTATTGTAAGCTGCACAAACTTTTTTTGTGTCCAACTTTGTCGATTTGTAATACAATCTCCGTTAATTACAATTCGAAGTCAAGGCCGATATGGATATAATCGACATTAAGTGGGCGGGACGTGTGATGGTGAAGTTGGAAAATTCATGCATGCTTATCTCAAGTGCTGAGCAGCGAGCACTCCAAGCTGCCAGTCTTATTAGGCGGGCGGGGTAGGTAGAACCCCATAACGGCCTTTAAATGGTGAACAAGTTGATTCCTTTGTGAAGTACTACTCACTAAATTGAGCTACCTAGGGTTTCTCGTGCTCTTTCAGTTTCATCGTCTCCATAAAAGCCCACCACTCTAGGTCTTCCTGACATCCAACTTATATTACCTCAGAAATAACGAAAGCCTCGGAAAGTAAATCGGTATCCCACTCCATCATATATGTTTAGGTTCATCATGATTTTGGATGAGCTCCATGAGCAGTTCAGCCAACTCAAATATCCCAGTTTCGTCGCACCACTTCTATGCTCAGCACTAATATGTCTCTTAGCGTACACTTTCATCACCAGGCGTTCACGCAGTGTTTTCTTAATAGATTTTGCATGTTACAAGCCGCCGCTCACCCAAATGTGTAGCAAAGAAAAGTTCATAGAACGTTTCAAGATCTATGGAAACTCCAACGAGACCAGTATAGAGTTCATGAGGAAGCTTCTGGGCAAATCTGGATTAGGTGAGAAGACATACATGCCCTCAAATTTGCTGAGGGATCCCCCGGATCTGTGCCTCAAAGAAACGAGGAGGGAGGTGGAGTCTGTGATGTTTGGGGCCGTGGATTTGCTACTGGAAAAGACCCAAGTGAAGACTGAGGATATTGGAATAGTAATAGTGACTTGTACGATTCTGAACGTGGTGCCATCTCTTGCTGACATGATAGTGCATAGGTATAAGCTTCGAGAGAATGTTCTGGTCTACAATCTTACGAGCATGGGGTGCAGTTCTGGACTCAGAGCTATAGGCTTTGCCCAAAAGCTACTCCAGGTAGGCTAAATCTCTCTCATGACTCTGGTCGTTCCTCTTTTTTACTTGAAAATTTATTAGAATCTGTAAAAAAAAATTGTCAAAATTTATTTGAGTACAGTTTCGTTTAAGCACATGCATGCTAATTATCAAAGGAAAGGCGAATAAAATTATAATTTTAATACACCATAAGGAAAGTGCCGCTGGGATTCGATAATTTTATCAAGTTGTGGATAGTATGTTCATTTTGGATGTTCTTTTCCTCACAGGTGCACCGCAACACCTATGCGCTTCTGGTCAGCCCAGAGAACACCCAGCAAATGATCTACAGAGGCAATGAAAGGTCCAAGCTCTTTATGAATTTCCCACTCCGTGTAGGTGGGGCCGCCGCCCTCCTCTCAAATCGGCCGTCCGATCATGGCAAGGCCAAGTACCAGCTCCTCCACACCGTCCACACCCACACCGCCAACTCCGACCGTTCTTATCAAAGCATTTACGAAGAAGAAGACCCAGTAGGAATTGGAGGTGTCACCATCACCAAAGAACTCTTAGCTGTGGCCATCGAGACCGTCGAAGCCAACATCCACGCACTCGGACCATTAGTCCTTCCTTTGTCGGAAAAAATCCGATACATCACGAACTATATCACAAGACGTTACAACCTCGCCGATATCAAACCCTACGTGCCAAATTTTAAGAAAGCTATTGAGCACGTGTTCCCCCATGTAGGAACAAAACCTGTCCTGGACGAGTTTGAGAAAAACCTAGGCTTCAACGAGGCCGACGTTGAAGCTTCTAGGATGAACTTATACAGGTTTGGGAACACGTGTAGCAGCTCAACTTGGTATGCGCTGTCTTACGGTGAGGCGAAGGGCAGGATCAAGAAGGGTGATCGTTTGTGGCAAATTGCATTTGGGTCTGGTTTCAAGTGTAGCAGTGCAGTTTGGCGAGCTCTGAGGACCGTCGATCCTCATGACAAAAGGAACCCATGGAAGGATGAGATCAATGAGTTTCCTGTGGACTTGAGGAATATTGAAACTTATTCCGAGTTATTTGAGCCTGCAAAAAGGAAATGATTGGAATTTGGACAAGTCCGGGATGGATAAGAGGCAGGAGCCACCATTTAGTCTTACTGCCACACAAACTAGAAAAAACAAAAGACAAAAAACAGGAGGAGATGGACTTATGTTGCATATAATATGGTTCCAATAACTCCGAATCTGTTGTGGGTGTTTTCTAAGTTCATTTGTCTTTTATTTCGCATGAGAGTGCTTGTTTCTGAAAATATATATCAAGCTGAAAACATTGATTCTCCAATTCATCAGACACCGTGGGAGAATATAATTTAAGAAAATAAATCCAACTCTTCCTATAAATCCAACTTTTGTTACTAATTAATAAGTGGGGCAACAGCAGATCATGGCATTGGATAGCGCTTCTTTGGGGGTACAATCAGATTCAGAGCCCCCACAACAAACAATAAAGTTGATATGTCGTTGGAATTGACATGTTTTCACAATATATGTTAGTGAAATGAACAGTATTGACCAAAACCACATTCCTTTCCGGTTGTCTGATCTTCATGCAAAATCCCCTTTGCTTTCGTTAAAGTGATTTACTCCGAATAATAATAATAATAATAATAATAATAATAATAATAATAATAATAATAATAATAATAATAATAATAAGGAAAAAATACATTTTGCACTCCTGAACTATGGGGTGTCTGACACTTTGCACCCCCTTGTCTTGATTTCATGATATTGAGCCCACAAACTTTTGATTTCCGTCGATTGTCACCCCAAAGCTCATTTCAGTTAATATTGACGGTAATAAGCCCACATGCCGTCCACGTGAGCTACTTAAATTTTTGCTTACAGTTTTACCCTTATGTTCGAGTCGTCTCTCTCTCTCTTTCGAGTCCCTCCTCGTCCTCTCTTTCTTCTTGGGATCTGACTCCGGCATTGGCTCCAGTCCCATGAGTCGCGCCACCAGAGCAGGGGGGTCTAGGATTTCTGCAGTGAGTTTGACGAGTGCAAGCGTCACATCTTCGCTGGCAGTGTGGGGCTTCTCTGCATGTCGCGAGATAGTTTGGAGATCTTGTCACAAACAACGGTTGCTCCACTGGAGGGAGTTCTGTGGCGAGTTTGGAGATTTTGTCGAAGCAATTTACATGCAAGAAGTCCCTTCAAAGGAGCAACCGCTTTATGCACGCCTCGTCGTTCTTTCAGCTTCCTCCATTGCAGAGGTCCTTGAAGGCAAGAGCAGAGCAAAGCTCTCCATCAACGGGAAGCATGTTTGGGTACGTAAGTATGTGCGCAAGAAACCAAAATGAAGCTATATTTCTTCTTAAAGGGTACTCTGTCTTTGGACATAAGAAACATATATGTTTCTATATTTGCTCCTATATTTCTTCTTAAATGGTACTTTGTCTTTGGACTTTTGTGGTTTTTGACGTTTATGCTTGTTTTGCACCTTGAGTTCACAGGAAAGTAAGATTCTGAAGTTCTTGGGCTTTATGTGGAATCCGCTCTCATGGGGTCATGGAAGGCACAGCTATCATGGCCATTGCGCTTGCCAATGTAGGAGTGTCTCTTTTCTTCTTCTTGGTTTTCTTTTGCTGAGAAAGTCAAGGAAAGGAAAGGAAATTGAACTTTCATGCACTAGAGGATTGTCACATTTGGAGTTTAATAATGACTGCATTTTGGCAGGAAATTGAACTTTCATGCACGAGAAGTCATGCCCCAAGTTCCAGCAGATCATCCAACAAGCTACCATCGACAAGCAACTCAGCGCCCCCAGCACCGCCGCGGCCACCCTCCTCCTTTTCCTCCACGACTCCTGGTTGAAGGTTGCGACGCCTCTGTCCTCATCTCTTCCAACGCCTTCAACAAAGCCGAGCGTGATGCCGATATCAACCTCTCCCTCGTCACTGTCTGTTAGAAATAAAAAATTAAACTTGATAAGTGAGACATCCAATAGGAAAATACCCAATTAGATTAATTGTGTTAACTCACTTATATTTTAAAACATTACAAGGGGGCTTCTATTTATAAGCCTACAAACTCACACACCCCACATTGCTAAGCAATGTGGGACTCCTACTTTCAACACTCCACCGCAAACTCAAAGTGGACAAACCGACAAACCTTGAGTTTGGAGTTACAAAAATAATTACAGGAAAAAAAAAATTACAAAGATTGCTGGTACTAAGCCGAGAAGTCGCCGGTACTGCGCTGGGAAGATGTCGGTACTGAGCCAGGAGGTTGCCGGTACTGAGCCGGGAGAAAGTCGGTACTAAGCCGGATGGTCGCCGGTACTAAGCCGGATGGTCGCCAGGAGGTAACCGGACTAAGCCGAAAACCTTGCTCCGATACCATGTTAGAAATAAAATTTTTTATACTTGATAAGTGAGACATCCAATAGGAAAATACTCAATTAGATTAATTGTGTTAACTCACTTATATTTAAAAACATTACAAGGGGGCTTCTATTTATAAGTCAATATTTTACAACACCCACATTGCTAAGCAATGTGGGACTACCACACTTTCAACACTGTCCCTGCTGTGTCGCCTCTCTCTCCCTTCCCGTTCTTGTTGCTCCTGATATTGTCGCTTGCACCTTCTCCGGCATTGTTGCTGTTGTCGCGGGTCCTACCTCTCACGTTCTTGGCACTGCTCATATTGTTGTCTTGGATCTCGCCGATTTACGACCTCCATGCGCTCACCACCTCTTCCTCACTTTCTCATTTGCTCCTCGCATCGCTTTTGACATGCAAGATTAAGGTTATCATCCTCATTCTTTGGACACTGTTTCAGGCATTGGTCGAGCTCATTCCCCGATTCTTTGGTCTCATGACCGAGGGACAAGCACATAACCAAGAAAAATAGCTGAAATGAACAGAAACTATATTGAACATTATGTTGATAGGCCTATCATAAACAATTCATATAATTTTGTTTCATACGTGTAGTGGATGAATAGATAAAAGTCAAATGGAGCTATTTCATTTGTCAAATGATGTTGGGTGCGTTTAGCGCTTGGCGGACTCAGTAATGGGGATCTGCCTCAGGCCACCTCATGGTGTTTACGTGTTTGTGTGCATGCGAGGTTTTGCACAAAACATGAGTTTTGGTTGGTGGACGTGGCAATACTCATCTGTGAAGTCAATATGGAAAAGCACGTGGCGCAGAAGAGAACAAAATTTGGAGTTAGCTCCCCACCAGCTTCAGTTCAAGTCAAATCTCCTCCATCGCCTGCTCCTGAGAAATCTTCTCCATCGCTTGCGCCAGAGAAATCTCCTTCGGCTCCTGCGCTGGAAACCGTTCCCTCCAATGCTCCTTCAACACGTTCGATTCCTGCGTCGACAGATCCGGCTCCAGCTCCAGCTCCGAGTAGAATGTGCGCCCAGATATGAAGAAAATGAGTTCCGAAGAGAGAGAATGAAGAATGGTCTAAGTGTTGGGTAAAACGGGAAGAAAAAATTCAAGTGGCTCACGTGGGCACGTGAGCTTATTACTTTCAATATTAACGGAGAAATGGGCTCCGGGGTGCTAATCGACGAAAATTAAAAAATTGTGGGTTCAATGTCACGAAATCAAAACAAGAGGGGCAAAGTGTAAGACACTCATAGTTCAGGGGTGCAAATTGTATTTTCCCCTAATAATAATAATAAAGCAATCACGCCATTCACGACTTTAGCCTTTGAACAAAAGGGTTCGGTGTAATTCTCAACATAAAAAAAAAAAGATACAGTGTGAAATTACTATTTATTTTAAAATTTTAAATTATAGAAAAATATATATAAATATACTAAGGGGTAATGTCATACTTCACCCCCTAAGTACGAATCAAAATCAATCTCACTCCTCTAACTATGAAAATGACGATTTATATTATCTAACTTTCAAAAATCATCAATGTACGTCTCGTCCAAATCAATCATTAAGTTAAAAAAATATGCAAAATGTCCAAAATGTCTCTCAAAGATAATTTTTTTAAAGTTTCAATAGTTTTATTTTAAAAAAATATTACATTTTTTAAATATTCATTTTTTTATTTTGAAATAAAATTTTAATAATTTTATCTTGAAAGGGCATTTCGGTTATTTTGTATATTTTCTGTTTGATTTAAGACTGATTTGGAAGAGGGCGTATATTGATGATTTTCGAAAATTAAAGTACGTAAATCGTTGTTTTCATAATTAGGAGAATGAGATTGATTTTGCCCCCATACGTGTAAGGGGCGAACTATGATATTACCCCAATATACTAATTTAGTTTATATTCATGACAGAATGATTAATACAGAGGGGAAGATATATGTTCAGGCTCCAAATCACATATAATTACTTTGAATAAAGGGGAAGATATATTTACCCTCGTGTGTAGGAATTTAATTATATCACATGCTTCAGGCCCATTAATTCGGCCCTACGTGGTGTGAATCCCTTCTGTTTTGGTCCAAAACTGCGGCGGTTCAGGGCCTTACGGGACCATCTGCCAAGAGAGTACTATTCTGGCCTTGCTAAGTGATATTGTGCAGTTTTCCGTACACTGGCACATGTTGTCTAAGCCCCGGCTCATTCTGATCTTCGGTGTGTGAATCATTTAGGCCCGGTTGAAAACTTAAGTGTCTCCATTAGAATGGTATATGGGCCTCGCTAATAATAATATGCTCGGTCCACCTAGAATTGCTTACCAGATGCACTTCGCTTGTAAAACTACTCAATAATATATATAATATGATTTAAGTTTTGCCTCAGAAAAAAAATTTATTAAGTTTCAACTTTGATATTGATGAACCCAGATATTTTTCGCAACCTCTTCAACCAACTATTTACAGCTGTGGTGCGATTCCTTTTACGTGTATAGTATGGAGGGCCTTTTTGCTTGCTTTCTTAATGAGGCATTAGGCCCATTGGGTTAAATCCGCTTAGACCCCGATAGATATTACTATATACCTCTCATTTAAATTATATCATCACTATTGAGCATGAAAAGAATGGATTACCAACAAGTCAGTAACCAAACAGGAAAAAGGAGCAAACTTAAAGTAATACTCTTTAGAAACAAGAATAACCAGTAACCATCACTTTGGACTTGGAAAAGGAAGGAAGGATTACCAGTAACCAAACAGGAAAAAGACGCAATGAAACTTTTTTTTAGGCTTAAATGCATCCCATATCTGTGTGGTATTCGTGAATTGCAAATATACCCCTGAGGTAAACATCAAGGTCACAATATGCCCCTCCGTTAATGTGTCGTTTGAAACACTAACGGTAAATGCTGACGTAACAAAAATAGACACGTCAGCACCAATCAGATGATGATACGTCATCGCGAATACCTAAGGGGCATATTTGCAATTCGCGAATACCACAGGGACATGTGATGCATTTAAGCCTTTTTTTATAAAATATTTTAAATTAATTTTTTAAAAATAGACACGACAACACCAATTAGATGATGACACGTCATCATTTTAAATTTTTTTAAAAAAATTATATATATATATATATATAAACAGAAACGAACACATGGGCTATGTTGAAGGAAAATTGGGCTAAGTTTTTTTTAAAAAAAAAAATTCTTTTTAAAATTAAATACGATGACGTGTCATCATCTTATTGGTGTTGACATGTCTATTTTAAAAAAAAAATTAATTTAATTTTTTTTAAAAAAAAGCTTAAATGCATTACGTGCCCTTGTGGTATTCGTGAATTACAACTATGCTATGAGGTATTCGCGATGACGTGTCATCATCTGATTGGTGCTGAGTGTCTATTTTTGTCACGTCAACATTTACCGTTAGTGTTTCAAACGACTCATTAACGGAGGGGCATATTGTGACCTTGATGTTTACTTCAGGGGTATGAAAATAACTTTGTTTACCTAAGAAGTATATTTACAATTTGCGAATACCACAGGGGCATGGATGCATTTAAGCCCTTTTCTTAATTCAAAAGAAATCCACTTTTGGCAACTCCTGAAGCTCACGCAGGGTTAGACGTAACAATATGACCATAATACTCTCATATAAACCCGACATTGTGTGGTGTGGTCCAAACTTTGTGGTCACTCGTGGCACAAGGAAGCCACCCCCCCACGTGTATGGATCATCATCAGACATGAAACAAAACTGTCGTGTTTCTTTACACCGACTGGAGCCTGAAGGAGAAAGAATATAAGTGCAGAGGAAAAAGAGGAAGAGCACTGAAAGTGACAAATCCTAGGGGAGAATCCCTCTTTCTTCTTACCCACTTCTCCTTTCAACTGCCACAACTGGCACTCAAATAGGCAGTGCCGTGAGTACAGTAAATGAGTACCGTGGAGGGAAATTCCTTCAAAATAGGAAGATAGTAATATGAGTGCAGAACTCCAACGAACCCAAATCTTCAATAACTCAAAACTACCCAACTCTGTCGTATAAACCAACAGACGTAGCAGAAAGTTTTGATGAGGCAAAATAGTGTCTACTTATCCAAGTTATTGTTCATCCCTTCACTTCCATTATTCTTCGCAAACAAAGAAAAATCAATCAATAATATTTCCTCGCCTCACTTTTCCATCTCACTTGCCAAAAACAGAGGAAAGAAATTAAGTTGATATCTTTTTGCATCCTTCGTACATCTTCCATTCAACCCTTTAGTTATTTCTACCAAATGCAACCAAACATGTCACTGTTGTACGTTTCAACTACTGTTTTTTGACCCTTAGGGAGGCGAGAAGATATCATATCTTGCTGAAGTATTTAAACGACGTAACTGGCTGGGGAGAGCAGCTTTTAACCAGGGTAGCTCTAGTTATTTTATATTGGCCGAAATAATGACTTTTGAGCACACAACAATCGACTTCTGGCGTAAAGCCCGGGTGGGGAAGACAAGTTAAAACAGAGCATCCACTCGAGTTAAAAGCTGACCACTTTAGAAAAATCACTTCATTCTATATTAACATGTGCTTAATAGCAATCTTTTACCTCGGGATTATTTCGATAGTCTGAGCCTTGAAAAAGTTATTCCATTCTTTTTAACACTGAAGATTTTGGATCATGTGATTATTATTGATGGAGTCGAAAATGTGCACCCAACATATGACTAATGGTTAATCTTCCAGTGTCCACAGGCCCAAGGTAGAGACCTGCACAAGAGGGACAAATCAGGTTAGAATCGCCGTGTGAGTTAGGGTTGTCCAAAATACCGGTCGGACCGGTTTTGGCCAAACCGGTGGACTTTTTTTTGAAACCGGATTGATCGGACCGGGAAACTGGTGTAATCCGGTTCGGTTTCGGGTTATCCTCATGAAAACGGGACCGGACCGGAGTATACCTCTCCAAACCGATAATCTGCCCAAAATGGCATAACCTAACCCCAAAACCGGCCCAAAATAGCATGACTCAAACCGATCCAAATCGGACCGGTGAAACCGGGGATCGGACCGGACCGAAAGAATTACCAATCCGGTCCGATCCAGTATACATACTCCACAAAATGTCTGGTTCGTCCGGTCGGACCGGATCGAAACCGGACATGGACAGCCCTAGTGTGAGTGATGTCTCAACGAGTTTTTGGAGTGTATGTAATTTGAATAATGAAAAGGAACTTTATAAGGGTTGGGGTAGACCCGTTGTGTCCATGTTTGAACGTAATGACCGGACGAACCAGACATGGACAGCCCTAGTGTGAGTGATGTCTCAACGAGTTTTTGGAGTGTATGTAATTTGAATAATGAAAAGGAACTTTATAAGGGTTGGGGTAGACCCGTTGTGTCCATGTTTGAACGTAATGTGCGCTTGATTTCCCTTTCCTTTATGGGCTATAGAGTTATTAATCGTTCCTGCTGTTGTGGTTCTTGGTTCTCAGCGATCATTTCCTTAATTGGCAAATTATTTTCCGATTTGTAGCATTTGGGCGATTCTTACTTGATTGGGCTTCGAGTATATCGAGATTGGTGAGATAGGAGCGGATTACTTTTCTTTTTCTCGGTGATTCTTTCCATGCTTGGCTTAGGGTCTGTTAATATTGACAAATCCAGAGGAGCGATGTTGTGAGGATATCTACCCTTGCACTGAACAGAGAGATCCGTGTCTAGTGTTGTGGGCCGAGGAGTGAAGAAGGAAGTCGAAATTTCCTGCAGAGGAGACGAGATGAGAATAAACTCAGTTGATGGACTTTTCTATGGACTGACAATAGCACGGAGAGAGAAAGAGATCTACTCGGTTGATAAAAGTAGGTGGGTGGTCCATTTCAGAAAGTAATACATTAATCTCAAACTTTCAAATATAGTTTAGCAATTTTCTTATATTAATATTAATATAATAAAAGAAGACGCTAAAATAGCTAATTATAGTCCACACTGAACCCACTGAATTCCTTGTTCTTATTCGGAATCAGAAGGAAAATTTATAGAAGCATCAGAAATTTTTATTAGCTCAGGAAATAAAAAAAGTATTAAAGTATCAATAAATTAGCAAAATCACTAAATTTCACAAAAACAATGATTGTTATGTGACTAAGGACATGTTCGATTCCTAAATTTTTTTAGTATTTGTATCATACTTTTTTTTACAATCCAAACATCACAAAACACATGTATTTCAATACAACACTTTATTACCTTTTTTTACAAACAACAATCACTTTTAACAACTTCTACACGCATTTTAATACAACTTCAACATCACCTAAAAATTCTCAAAATATTCAACATCCTACAAATATTCTGAAAACGAACATGGTAAGGGTATGTTTGTTTACCGAAATTTTAGGGAATATTTCTAAAATTTTGACTCTTTTGAATGTTGAAATTTGTGAAAAGTTTGAAATGTATGTATAAAAATTAGAAATTTTGAAGTATGCTTGTTTTGTTAGAAATTTTGAGCCCTCAAAATTTTAGGTAAACAAACATGTCCTAAAATACACCGAACCAACTTCAATTAAATAATAAAAAGCACCAAAGTTACAATTTTTAAGATGCCATGCGGACCCCTCTCCGTCCCTGAGACAGAAACAACAAACCATGGTGCATTTTAGCAGGAGATATTACAATAAAAAATGGGGTTGCTTTGGGGAATAATCGAGGATTAAACGGCATATACTAAAGTGACCAGATGGGAAGAAGCCACCGTTGCTTGCAAAACCTAAAGCTTAAACCCAAACTCCATGTAACGAAAAGGAAAACAAAATAGTCATTCCTTGTCTGGCAAGCAAAAGAATATCCTGTTCTCCATATTTCCTCTCAAAATATTTTTCTAAAAACAAACAACCAACATGTACACCCTCAGTACAGCTCTATTTTGTCTGAGATACCCTCAGTACACATCTAAATCGTCTTCCTACGTTCACTTAGGAAGTGCCTATCAAAACGAATAAAATCAGAATTGAACATTTCGGTATTCATTGAATAAAATCAAAAATGACTAAAAATGACTTCCCAACTTATACTAAAAATTTTACCCACACCTAATGTAACTTAATAGAATCATGATCATCTGTAACTTCCTGTTCGAATTGCACAGTATAATTTAAAGAGAGACGTACACAATAGGTGGACCTCACACCATTTAATGTTATTCATATAGTTTCGGAAGGGTACGAATCTTACAATAAAGACCATCTCTTATGTTCTCTCCTAATTATACTCTACAGTTAAGGACATGAAATTGCAGGGGTATCCATCAATACTTAATATTCAACTTGTGACAACTCAATTAACTCGCAGTCTCAATTCAGACGGACACTCAGTACACGTCTAAATCGTCTTCCTATCGTACTTAACTCGCAGTTTCAATGCATCAATTTCAAAACGGACCTGTCTAAATACATCTAGTTCAGACTATCCTCACTCAATATAGTCGACAACTTAACTAAAAATTGAGCCAGATCCGACTAAATTTAATCGACATAACTGATGTTCACGGACCTGATTCAATTTTATTTCCCGGCAAACACAGTAAAATATATTTCTTTTTTATTAATAAAACGATAGGAAATGATAAAATGGGACGAGATCGATTTAAGGCCCTCTGAAAGAATGGGTTGTACAAACTTACAAGTATACTTTGTGCTTTAGCCCAAACCTCACGGCACTCGAGACAGCACGAGTCTGTTCACTCCGCCATGAAATTCTCTTCCTCATCCTCCTTCGAGAAAAGAAATAAAATCAGCGATAAAGACGATAAAGCAAACAGCCAAATTACTATATATATATATAAAAAAAAAAATACGGACTTGCACCTACCCTTTTCCCCCCCATTTCCTTCCTTCCATGCCTTCAGATCCGCCCATCTTGATCTTAAAGCGAAAGAGAGTTGGATTTAGATTTGAAAATGAAATATAAGTGAGGCAAAATTATCACTCGAATAAGAGATTACAGTTCCATATAAACCGAAAGGCCAAAAAGCCTCTTCTAGCTAAAACTATATTGGTTTAGATTTTTATTAATACTAAAGAGTAAAATCCGTCCCTTACATTTAAAAACCAGAAGGGGATCACACGGCTATAACCATATACCATCTGTAATTCTCTCTAACAGTCAAAAACCACAAAAAAAAAAAATGTTACGGGGAGTCGTGCTCGATGACCGAAGCTAGACCAGTCACAACCCTAACCCCAATTAGTGAGCCTTTAGGCTTAATCTCCGGTGGCTTCCATTCCTTCGCCACCGTTGCCTTAGCATCTTCCTCTCCAGAACTTTCACTCAAAGCGAAGACTGTCTCGCCCAACTCGGTCTCATCCGCTGACTTCCCCTCCCCGCGACTCACTCTGAACTCGCCGCCGCTTATTATCTTGGAGGGGAACTCGGGAGTGGTCATTGAGGTGGGCTTGGAGCGCGGGTGGGGAGAGAGCCATTTCGCCTTGACGTACTCCGGCTTTCTCCACGGTGGAACGTGCATGGCTTTCTTCTGGAGACTCTGCTTCGCAGCCTCCGATACGATGGTGATGATCCTATGGAGACGATCGGGCTTGCCGACGAATATGTACGGAAGGCTCTGAACGACCGCCTTGTACCCCTTGGTTGGTCGAGCTATTTCGAATTCCGATCGGAAATCGATGTCGATGAGAAATCTCTCGCCCTCCATTATCGCGTCTATGTATTCGTACTCTCCTGCATTTATAAATCGCCGATTTCATATTCATTTTCTCATGAAGTTGTTCAATGACAGACAGTATATTGAAAAGTTTCACATATTAGCTAGCGCTGGTTTCTGAATTTCCATCAAACTAGTGTCCATTTTTCCTCCGCTATCTTCAGTAAGCTTCTAATTTCTCAACATTTTTTTGTCCTCATCCAACCCCAAAACAAATGAGCTATTTTTGTTCTTTTTTGCCCGGAAATTTCTGCATGTTCCCCACGACCAAACAGAGAAGACAGAGACACCTGCGCAACACAGAGACAGACAGTTCGAGAGAGTGTGTGTGTGTGAGAGAGAGAGAGACTGAGAGAGAGTAAATACCGGCGGGGTAGGAGGGAGATTTTTCCCAGCGAGATTTGCAGATAGAGGCGTCGTATCCCAGAGCCAGCAATCCATCAGTTACAACCTTCCTGCAAAACTCGTCTTTACGCCTGCAGATCTTATTCTTCTCGACGACCTTCGCAGTGTCCGCTAGCAAATTCCTCTCCAACACGCTTGCGCACAGCACCATACCCTGCGGCCATAAATGAAAGCAGTTTCGAAAACACGTATAAACGCTTTTCCGCATAGATTAAAACAGAAGAAACAGAGAACTAAAAATTTCGAATTTATCCTTTCACCTTTAGTAATTCACAAGCTTCGGTGGAAGAAAAACAGTTGGATTCGTTGAATGAATCCGAATCGTCTTCGGAGCTATCGATACAGTTCCGATTGAAGCAGTTGCAGCGGTTGCGGCCGCACTTAATCGTCTGCTTCTCGCTGTTCTCTTCGATGAAGTTCTGCACCATCCTAGACAAGCACGCTGAGCTAGGATCGAACTCAGACGACGAGCCATTACAACCGTCCTTGTTCAAATGCGGCTCCTCGACGGCGACCTTCTCCGGGGCAGGGGAGGAAATCCTAAGAACGCTAGGGAACTGCCGCTCGAAAAGCCGCTTCAGCCGTGACTTAATGACCGGCTTCACCGGCTCGAACTCTTCAGGCGATGGAGAATCGATCGGTTGGATCTTCATTGGAAAAGGCATGAGCAGCGTGACTGTATCACGAGAAATTTCTCCAACGGCGCCTCCGATCTTCAATTTACCATTTTGTCCTCCATTTGCAAAAGGTTTGCTTCCCGAATCAATCACAGAGCCTACACCTCTTAACTCCTATAAAATCATCCAGCCACCTGGGATCTTCGCCCCCGATTTCAAAATTCGAGAGGACGGAGAAACCTATAATCTGGCCGGAAATCAAAGCTCTTTCTCACCAAAATTCGAGACGCTTAAGCTAAAGCTAAACAAGTACCTATAATCAGCGATTATTATATGATATATTGCCTCTGATTTTCCAGACGAAGCATGGAATAACTTCAAAACACTGCTACGTAAGCAACCAAAAAACAAGGTCGGGGTTTTACAAAATAGAGTTAGCGTTCGCGAAAGATAGGACGGTATGAGAAGGTAACGTTTGCGTTGCGCTTTGGTGACGAAGAAAACGATCAGTCGCCGGAGCCATTATTTTCCGGCGAACATTAATTTTCAGCGATTTGATCGCCAGAAAATGCCCCGGTGAGCGAGAGACGGAGTGAGAGTTTTCGATTGTGTATGGGTTTGGCTCTGCCTCGTGGTAGGGGCGCTAACAAGCAGAGACCGGAAGGTGTGAGGCGATTTAAAAGGAAATGGTGAGGGTGCTGACTGGACTGATCCGACACGTCGTTATCCAATGTGGCAAGAACTTGTGAGCTCCCGGAGGAATATACGTGTCAGCTATTGAACGCGTTCGTTCCCCTGTTGTTATGCTTACACGATGCCACGTTATGGTTTAGTGAATGAAGAGCGGAGTCTGAATAGAGAAAATGGACCATCTACCTTCTACGAGTAACGCCCCTCCTTAGACAAAGCGTACGGAGGTTTATCAGTAGGTTCCTTTAAAACTACTTCAAACGACCTCACGAGGAAGTAGTTTTATCTTCTGGTTGCTGTCTGCCGAAAAGGCCCTGCTCTAGGCGATCGAAGAGACTGAATTATAGCCAACATCTAGTCCAGGAAGCTACGGACCCACACGAATAGTTTGGTAAATGCATACGCCATTATTCGGGGATGGGAAGTGGAAAATTGTCCGGAAGGTGATGGTGGTTGAAGTGTTCGATTAGACCAAAATGCCCCTCAGGGACCCATCGGGCAACGACAGATTTACAAGACTAGACCGCGAATATCGTTGTTTGAGCGGGCTAATCTAGACAGAAGGGTAGCGTGGCGTGGTCATCTGGGAACTTGGAATTCAAGTTCTAAGTTCTAACCATATCAAGAGGATTAATAAGCTGGTTGTCCGCTCTATTTTTATTTAGTAAACAAAAAAAAAGTTTGTAAAGATATTTCAATTTTAAATAATTGAGTTTAATAAAACTTCACATGGATGAACTCAAACATGGTAGAGGAAGAATATGGACACATTAGAAACCATTATATTTGTTTTTGAATTAAAAAGTATTGAATATAAGAAAGATATTTGTTTTAATAGGTGGATAGTGCTAGAGCGGAGAAATTAATTACTATAAATGTCTATTTGTCGTTTATGTCTTCTCTACTGTTTGGTATCAGGGAAAACTCGATATGGCCGTAGTATTAAAAGATGCTCATTTGGTCTAGGCCTGTCCAAGTTCCGGTCCGGGCCGGTTCGGTCCGGTTTGGCCGGTCAAACCGACCATTTTGTAGAGTATATAGACCGGACCGGTCATATGACCGGTTTGATCCGGTCCGGTCCCCGGTTTGGCCGGTCCGGTTTGGGTCGGTTTGGGTCATGTCATTTTGGGCCGGTTTTGGGTTAAGGTCGTGTTATTTTGGGCTAATTTCTGGTTTTGGGTCGGTTTGGAGAGGTATACTCAGATTTGGTCCCGATTTTTCATTAGGGTAACCCAGAACTGGACCGGAATACACCGGTTTACCGGTCCGGTCAACCCGATTTCAAAAAAGTCAACCGGTTTCGTCCAAAATCGGTCCGGTCTGGCCGGTATTTTGGACAGCCCTAATTTGGTCGAGTTTAAAAGATCTTCCCTCGATTGGACAAAATGAAAGCTTTCTCTTTCGCTCTTTACAATTCGTAAGGGGCCTCGAGCCTGATTAGGGCTGAAAAAAATCAGACCGTGGATTATAACGGAACGCAAAATAGGACCGAATTTGCAGTCTGATCCGGTCTTATTTTTTAAAATGCGGTCCGGTCCATGCCTTTTGACAAACCGGTCCAGACCAGATTTATTAATATAAATAAAAAATAATATTTTTTTGATACAAATTACAAACTTAAAAAGTTTAATTTTAATCTAAACTAAAACTCTACATTTTTATATTCTCTTCCCCCTTCGTAATTAATCTAAAAAATTTTAAAAAATGAAACCGGTCCGGACCACTTAAGTGGACCGGACCACTTATAAGTGGTCTAGTCCGGTCCTTTAATTTAGGAGAATCAGAAATACGGTCCGGACCACATTTCGATCTAAAAATCGGACCACATTTCCAGTTTTCACCCCTAAGCCTAATAGGTTTTGCCACCGGTTTTTTTTTATGTTTTTTTTAATGATTAAGAGAAACTTAAATTGATAACTTTATTAGAGTGAAATCTACTTTAACGGATTAGTAAATCTAGAGTGGTGTAACCCAAATCATGTAATTTAATCAGAATTTTCTCAATGCAATAAAATCATGTACTGCCTAAAAAAACTTACCTTGATATAATATCTGTTACCTTCATGGTTAGTCTCAAATTAATAAAAGTTTTAGTTGGATGTGTTACCGGTTTGCATTAGTTGGTAAAAACCGCTTGCGCCAAACGCTGTGGTAATGTGATAATTCAGAGAGAAAATGGGGGGGCTTAATCGGAATTATTCGGTGGTTGGGGGGTGGTGGTGGAGGCATCCAAATTCAAATTGAGTGGTAGTCTTTTGGACTGAAACGGATGGAGGGCTATATTTGGAAAGCCACTTATTTATCTTTTCGGAATTGAAGAGATTTTTAGCAAAGGCACGCGGCACAAATTTGACAGGGACGTTAATACGTTATGTCCTTGGGTTCACAAGATCACGACACGTGTTCAGTTACGTGTCGAAGGAAAACAGAAATAATTAAAAATCTCTCTTGTCCGTCCTTGGCCCATGGAGAAAGACGGTTAGATAAAACTGATTTGATCAAGACTTCCAATTTACCGTGGAGTAACTAACTATTTACGGCAGGTAATTTTTACTTTCCTTTTCACAGCCTCAGAGGTTATATATATTTATTGGGTTTAGATATAAATTATATCATTTTTTAAAATTTATTTTTTACTATATTATATATGAAATATCTCAATGTCTTAAAATATTTACGGTTATGTAATGGAGGATTGAGTAGGCTAAATAATAATAATATGACCTTTAAGAAGTACAAAATTTTATTAGTTAGGGTTATATAACTTTATACTAATCACAAGTAATTATTTTATATAGTAAAAAAATTGAAGTTTGTCTTAAACTAGTACTTGGATGCCTTCGAAAGCAAATTTAGCTAGAGGATGAACTATAAGTGTTCCTCCTAATTATTAGTATTCCTATTTACAATCAATTCTATCAGCAAATCAAAATAAAACAAACTTTTAGGTCATTTTTTGGGGTCAATTTAAACATAAAAAATATATTATTTTTTATAGATAAGAGATAATTAATTATTGTATATCATAGAATAATTATAACTACCCGCATATAATATAGTTTCTATACTCTAACATATCCTTTAACTCGAAAAGCGCAAGCAATTAAAATAATTTTTTCAAAAAACTCACTCGAAAAATAATTGTAGAATTACTAAAAGAATATGGAAAAAATTGGCTATTTGGTTAGTATGTTTTAGTACCGCTAACAAAATGGTCACTGAATTTATTATTATTATTTTACTTTTTGGTCACTGAGAATACGTAGTAGTGACTTTTCACTCAATCCGTCAAACTTCCGTTAATTTTTAACGGGAATAACGGTCGACTGGTTTTGTTTACAGTTGCGACAACGGTAACTTGCAGCGGTCGACCAGTTCATGAAGCGGTTGATCGCGTTCTACTCCGTTAATAATTAACGGAAGTTTGATGAATGAAGTGAAAGTCACAACTACATGTTTACAGTGACAAAAAAATCAATAATCATTTGATTAACGATATTAAACCTAATGATCAAATTATTAATTTTCTAAAAATATATTTGTAAAACTACTAGATAACAAAAAGTTGTTTTGGACGAGTAAAAAAACAAAACGCTGGGCCCTCCAAGAGATATGTCCAACGGACTTGATGGTATTTGTCCCCACCTCCTCTCTTTTTTTTTTTTCTTGGACTGACACGGTCGACCCCATCTCAAATTTCGCACCCATGACTAAACTGCTTGCTCTTTCTGAAAGTCATAGGCTTGGAAATTAAAAGGTAAAGCCTAATTACTTGACCAGGAGTCCAGGACAAGGGAACCAGGCCCCCTACGGTTTTTTTTCTTAAGCTCCCGGTTCCCTACGGTTATCGGAACGCCAGAAGAAAAAGGATGTCCTTGACTCCTTGTTATATTGCAACTGAAGAAAACACACAAGCTGTGGACAAACTGCAAAAGAGAGAAAATCCACCCTGCAAAAATTGTATTTTATTGAAGGGCTAATTGGTCATATCTCTATTACTAGTAGTATGTTTATTGACTTCAAATTTTATCTATTCGTCCCAATTAATAAACAGTAGAATGATTTATTACCTATAATTTTAAAATATTAATGAATATAATTAAAGAGAGACATACATAATAGGTGGACCCTACATCATTTAATGATGTTCGTGTAAATTTTTGGACACTATAAACTCTATTATGAAGCGCACTTACTGTGTCTATCTCTCCGAATTGTATGATGTAATTTAATTAATAAATTACAAAAAAAAATTCACATCCGAATTATAAAGATGCCTAACAAGCAATGGACCCAATCCCGACTCCCCTGTAGCGAAAAAGGCGAAGCCTTCCCAAAAAGAAAAAAATAATAATAAACTTGGAATATGATTTACTTGAGTGATTCCAAAATTTACCAAAAGAGATGGTGACTCATGACTTTAACGTAACCGAATAATATCAGCGTGTTTCCTGTTTCAACTATTTATTTATTTTATATATTTAAAGAGGATATGCGTGGTCTAGCGAGTAGTGCTGGTTAATGTCACAACCCCTTTTATGGGTCCGGATTCAATAAATAAATTAGATTCTAGAAACTCTGGCAACCTCCCAACTTATTTCTAGGGTTTTGAGTTATGCTTTATTTTTTTTGGTTAAATACAATTTGTCCCCTTATTTTTTTGGGTCATTTACACTTCGATGTATTATTTATCACACATTGGACCCATAAAGTAAACATTTTTTCAATTTAGACTCTGTACCCAAATTGCTCGTTAATTTATACGGATTCCGTCAACTTTTTTACACATTGACCCTCTTATTTTTGGAGTATTTACACATTGCTCCTTTATATTTGAAGGTTTTTACACATTGCACCCCGCTTTTTTACGGAATCCGTCTAAATTGACGGGTAATTTGGGTACGGAGCCCAAATTGAAAAAAAAATGTAAGTTAAGGGGTCCAATGTGTAAAACATAATACATCGGAGTGCAAAGTGTAAATGACCACAAAGATAAGAGGGACAAAGTGTATTTATTAACCCAATTTTTTTTAATGTGAACTACATGACCTTCTCCTGTTCCCATTATAGGAAGGTAGATGGATGGCCAACAAAGCAGAATAATCATGATCCTACCCGTATATTATATAGTATCCCGATGTTGTATTGGGGTGTAGAAGAAATGGCATGGGTGTGTATACTATAACCTTCCAAAAGAGAGATCTTTGATTCTAATCCTCGTAGTAGTAAGTTTGCCGTGATGTTAAGTTTTAAGTGCAACAAAGTTGGATTGTTTACGTTTGAGCCCAAGGGGTGCTGCAGAATGTTTAAGTGCAACATTCTTGATTTTAATTAAATACTTTACATTTTAGACTTTATTATTTGTACAAAATAATTAAATAATTTACCCATAATGCAATTTTTTTTATTAATTCCGTAAAAAAGGGTATGGAAGTACTTTTATTTGATTGAAAGTAAAAATAAGAGGTCAACGAAAAGGAACTAAAATATGTCATTCGGGAATTGTGTCTGAACGATTTCCCGAATTTCCTCGTACCTTCTAGGAATTTTCTTTATTTGCAGTATGGGGCCAGTTGAGATTCGCTGTCATCTTGTGGCCCCCAAATACATTGGCAAGTGATTTTCTATTGGGCTTATCCTTTCTGTGGGCTCCAGTGAAAAGGACAACGATATGTACTAGCACTGGGCCCATTTACGCGCATAATGGTTACTTATGGTGGGCCTGAGCGACGACAATGTCGTTTCCCGGGTAACCCACTATGCTATGCTATGCTACCAAGTGGGGGGGGCGGGGGATTTATTTTTTGTTTTTGTCACTTCAAGGTTAGAGATTTCTAGACCCATTGAAGTGTTTGAGCCGATTTGAGACTATGAACAAGACACACGGTCTAGGTTACATTTTTTTCAAGCATCATACTGAAAGCTACTTAAGTGGGAGGAGGCAATCAACAATGAACACGCACTAAGTCTTTAAGGTTTACTTGTAATGTTAAGACCTAACAGTGGATCTAACCGGACCAGATCTATCTAATCCATAGAAATGTTCGAAAAAAGGTAGAAAGATAGAAACAATCTCATATCAAGGCCTAAGTATATGGAGAGAAAAGGTCTGGGTGTTTTAACCTTTCGAACACAGATGCTTTCCACTCTCTACATTTTCAAACCCCATAACATTTTCCATACACGATTGTAGTCTTTTTAGACCTTAGAACAATGTATAACTATTGTGACAAAAAGGTTACTTGCTCTTTTATATTTATTGTGAGACTTTGAAAAAAAACTTGAGATTTAAAGATAAAAGTATAAATACACTTTCTACCTTTCAATTAGGGAGGTTTTGACAAATTGCATAAAAATTATATATTTTTATTATTATATTATACCCACAAATTTGGAATTTTATCATATCCAGGGACCAATTTAAAATTTGGCTAAAATGCTCCGTACGTCCCTGGGGTATGACCCTAATCCCAGAAGAGTCATGCCGTCAAATTAATGGACGGAATTGCTGACGTGGCTGACGGCGCACATGTGAAAACTGACAGCTCGATTACCAACCAATTGCAGTGTGACACGTGTCAGTGAATAAAAAATAAAATATATTTTTTTAAAAAAATTTAAATTAAATAAAAAAGTATCTTTTATTATTAAAAAAACAAAGAAAAAAAAAGAGAGAGGGGGAAGGATCGATCCGATCCTTCCCCGGTGAACCACCGGCCGGTGGGTATTTTGGCCGCCCAGAACTGGGCAGCCAGCGGGGGGACCTCCCTCAGCCCCGGGCGCGCCCAGACCACTGCCCGGTGGAGGAGGGCTCCCTCCGCTGGCCTTTGGAGGTTCACCGGGGGAAGGAGCAGATCCGATCCTTCCCCCTCTCTTTTTTTTTTATTATTATTATAAATAATGAAAAATACTTTTTTATTTAATTTTAATTTTTTTTAAAAAATCTTTTATTTTTATTCACTAACACGTGTCACACTGCGATTGGTTGGTAATCGAGCTGTCAGTTTCCACGTGTGCGCCGTCAGCCACGTCAGCAATTCCGTCCATTAATTTGACGGCAGGACTGTTTTGGGAATAGGGCCAAACCCCAGGGGTTGTTTAAGAGAAATTTATATCCTAAGGACTAAATTGAGAAATGGTCATACCCAGAGACGTACGGAGCATTTTAACCTTAAAATTTTGTAAGGGTTAAAAGTTAATTATATTTAAAAAAAACTAATAGAGAAACAAAGTTAGACAAGGATAAAGGCTTTACCAACCCAAAAGAGCGATCAGCTTTTATGACTTCAGAAGATAAAAGTTGTTTTGTTTTATATTCACCCGAGGGGTAACAGGAGTTAGGCTGGCCCACTGATTTTTTTTTTTTATAGGTGGGCCTCCTGATTTTACCCCTTATCTTCCTCGTTACATAAATGTTTGTGTATCGAGGGTGATGTAAAGTCACTGTCATTACACACGGAATTCAAAGATAAAATCTCAGTTGAGCGTGATCCCTACAAAAGCAAATCCCCCAATTTCTTCCACTTTAGTTTGAGCACTTCTATGCATGTGACCCCTACCTTTTTACTTTAATTTTTTTAAATCAAACTCTTTGTGCTTTTACACTTGGCAGCTCAATAGCCCTCCACGCGTTTGTGAGTATCAAGCAAAAAAGCTGGGAGTAGTCTAGCTGTCTAGGTCGTGTCCCCAATTACTTTCTAAAAATCTGTTTACTTTAAGGTAAATTAATAGATGATATGATTGCAAAATCAAGAGTCAAGAAAAGCTAAATCAACAATGGGGAGCAAAGAGTATCTTGTATTTTACACTGAGAACCGGTTCGATTAAACAGTATTGGCAGGATTATTTTGAATTTTTATAATATAAAAAATTGTACAATTAAATATTATTTTTAACAATACATAAAAATAACTACAACACACATACTAATAAAGTTAACATCACCTAAATATTCTCAAAACACAAAAAAATATTAAAAAATACCTAAACCGAACAACCTCTAATTTGGTTGAAAATTCAATTAGTTGAAGGCTAATTGACAATAGGGAGTCAAGTGAGATCAATATTCTCTTTAATTTTTCTGTTTAAATTGTATGGTAGATTTTGGAGATATATATATATATATATAACAAGTGAATTTTATACAATTTAATACTGTTCGTATAAATTTTAGGTAGTATGAGCCTTATAATGAGGTCCACCTATTGTGTCTATCTCTTTCTGAATTTTACCGTATAATTCTGACATGAAATTGCAAAAGATCTCAATCGAGTCAAGTGCATATAAAATTTGCATTGTGTATTGGACACGGAAGAACCTAGTCAAACTTGATCACATTTGACAGACTTAACGCCACGATAAATTCAGAAGAGACTATACATGTCCAACAATTTAGATATTTTTCAAAGAACAATACTTAAAAATGATGTACAACCAAATTCTCAAGTACAACTATCATATCAAGAGAGAACGGATCAAACCAAGAAGATTATTGTATAAGTGAAATTATAAATCAAAATTTATGAATGGGAAGCTGATTTGGCTTGGGGAATAAAAAAGTGAACTAGACTTATCAACCCTTAGTCTTTAGACCATGGATTACGCTCTTTTTCTCATTTGGTGCATGGCCCGTTTCAAACATAATCCACCGTTTTCCTCTCTGCGACTGTTGCTTTGCATCATTAGTCTTCATGAGCACACCTGCACTCTTTAGGGGACAACTTTTTTCTTTCTCCGTTCCATTCGCAAGAATGCTTGACGCGTTTGCACACGTAAAGTTTGCAGCCCCAGCGGCCCAGCTTTAACTTTTGTCACAATAAATGGATTCTGAATTAATATTTTTTTTAATACTTTTCTGGTAATAATTATATAGATGGTATAAGTAGAACACAAAATTTCTACCAAAGAAAATGATAAATTACTGCGTTTTAATTGTGTTTGAGTCTTGGAGGTTAAAATTTTAAAGTATCAAAATTGATGGAAAATTAAAGATAGATGATTTGAATGTATTTTTATATTTATTATATTAAAAAGTAATGAATTGATGAGAGATAAATATATTATATTGTAATTATTTTATTATGTTAAAATTTTAGAAGGCTAAAATTGTGTGCATCAAACGCAGCCCTTTTGCAGAGAATTTAAAGTGGATTATCTTTACAGAAGGCCATGGTGAAATATATTTGCTTAGAAAAGAACAGTTTCCCGATAGCAATCCCCCATCCTTCTGGTGCCAGATGATGAATGATTTCCATAAACCCTTTGTTATGGTAATTTTGGCATCACGTGAGTCACCTTTTAGAGGGCATTTTTCGTCCTTTTACTAGTGTCTAGAAGATGTGAGAAAAATAGAAGATTCGGTTAGCCATTTACGGGTGAATAAAAGAAGAAAGTAAAAATGGGTTTCGGGGAGAAACGGAAAATACGTCCAGAGAGGTTTCTAGCTCTAAGATTCATATTTCTCAAATATTTGAGTGAGTTCAAGATTTTCTTCTACTGCTGCATCTCCTTCTTGATGTCTACTTGTTGATTTTCGTGAAAGCTTACATTGATTAAATTGAAGTGCTTTACGAGATTGAAGATTCGATCACCGTTTTCCCAAAGTTTCATCCAAGAGATTGAAGATTCAGGTGTTCTGAATTTGTGTAGCTGAATGTTTCGGCTATGGCCTTGGATAACACAAGGTTTGTGCATTGATATCTAGAGTCGTTCGAGATCGGGGTTTCCATTTGGACTTAGAGGTTCTATGTCCTTTGCAATTCGGTTTACGGTAAATCGAGTTCGATTCAAAGTGTTTTTGATAGGCTAGGTTAGTCGCTTCAATAGATCACCTTGTAATCGATTGAAAACTATTGGATTCGAACGGCCTACGGCCCCGGAGAGTTTTTCTCCTTAAGGACGTTTCTTAGGGAGTTTCTCTTCGTAACCATTCTCGGTGTTACTTGTCTTTTAATGTTCTTAATTAATTTTGTTATTCTCTTATTAACCAAGTTTGTTCTTTGTGTTGTAAGTTTATATTCTTGAGATTTGACAACCTCTGTTAACAGATCTGTGGTTGGTAAGTGATTGATTAAGATCTGGGTTATTGGTAAGTTGTTCAATTGATTGCGTTTCAATTGATGTTGTGAATCTGGAAATTTCTAGTTTTGCAAGTTGAAGTTTCTTCGGAGTTTCTTTCAGTCAGTTCAGTATACTCTGTTTTCCAGATTGTATTTTCTATGTTGTGTTGATTTACATCTTAGTGTTTTGCAGGTTATTGTAGTATCTTTGTCATATTGTAAATCAGTGCTTTTGTTTGTGCCTTAGTGATATTCCGATTTCAGGTATAATTGTTCAATTGATTGTGTTTCGATTGTTTGAGTTAATCTGAAAATTGTGTTTCTGTCAATTGCAGTTTCTTCGGAGTCACTTGAAGTTTCTTCAAATTCCCTTGTTTTTCATATTTGAGTTTTATTGTTTATATGTCATATATTCATCTGATTGGTAATTAGGTATTTGAATATTGTTAAAATTGTGTCTGAGTTCATATAATTGAGAATAGGTTGTGTGTATTAAAAAAAATTATTTGATAATTTTTAATATACCTATTCATCCCCTCTAGGTATATTCCGCATTAGTTGGGTCTAAAATCAGTTTGTTCACCCTCAACCAGACTCTCAAAGAGGCAACTAGACTAACCTACCGAGGTTCCTGGCCAATCTCTACTCAATAAGAGAAGAATGATCTTCTCTTTGTTTACAGATCATTCTTCCCTTATGTTTTTTGTCTCGAAAAGCTTGCAATTTAATGAATCTGTTCATGTTTTAGCAAACACAAATGCCGACAATAAAACATTCACTTCAAATCTGTTATAAAATAGACTGACAAGCAAGAATTAGAAACATGATCAATCCTATGATTATAAGTTTTACTCTCAACATTCGATCCATCCTATGATCAATGACAACATTCGAGCCAAATCTGCTCATAATGTCAGATCTTTATGATCAACTAGTAGTTTACAGAACTTCCTAAAGAAAGGGAAGAAGGAAAACATAATACAGAATTAAAAGCTTATATAGCTTTCCCACTCCTCCGGGACAGCACTAAAATGTTTTTGCATTTGTGACATTGTAAGAAATTCCTAAAAGTGTTGATGAAGATAACCACCAAATAAACCTGTCCAAACAATGTGAAGTCCTCCTCAGGGGACCTTAATCACTTGTATGGATTGCAATATATCGGAGACAACAACGATAAGGTCACCAGACTTGATCATCCCTCTTGCTTTCAGCAAAAAAGAAAGTTCTGTTTAGATTGCTCTCCATATCATTGGTGAAAGTTAGGAGAAATGGTATCACACACGGTTGCAGGTTTAGGCGCCTCTGCACAGATCCTGTAGGTGTAAATGCAAAGATTGGGCAATGAGGTCGACCACGGGACAGGAGAGATGCCGTATGCCCTGTTTTTGTATAAACAAAAACTGCATCTGCTTCCAAATCGTTTGCTGAAAGTTCAACAAACCACCCGTGTTAACATCACCAAAGAAAGGAAAATTCATGCAATCATTGTCACATACATCATAGAAAAGGTAATTATTTGCAATGCGCAATTACTAAGAAAAGGAGCAGTAACCAGTCCATAACATTGACAATGATATTGATATGAATACAACTGTACAAAAGCCACAAATTTGGGTAAATCATCTTCATAGAAATATGAAGACTGAGTCAAGATCACCGAGTATGATCAAGAAATCATTCAGACAAGTTATTAGAAACATAAGGGATTACAGACAATATAAGAGAGGCACTGTCACAAGCTGCAAAAGTGGTAAGCCAAACTTATGGTAGCTGCTCATCCACTTGTCAAAATTAGAAACCTGAAATTTCAAATCAGGGAAGCATGAAACTGCATTTTACATGTTTGTACTTCAAATCATTTGTCAAAGATCTACAAAGAAGCCCAAACAATATTGTAAGGATTGTCATGCCCTTAAAGCCTAATCTGAGAACAGTATTGAAGTACAAGCCAAGTATGTGATAAGAGATCATATTGTTCACCACATAAAATGAAAATGTATTGAATCATCTATGCCAAAAAAATTTGATTGTAAAGGCTCTTAAAGCACAAGTCATCAGGAGTTACCATTATAACTCCCTCAATTGATTCGGTCAGACTAAGCTTCGCCTTTGTTCCAGTGGATATATGCTGATAGCCCATATGTATTGTAAAACAGATTTAAAGTTTTTAGTGTGATCAGTAGAGGAGTCAAAGTAGAAAGAACGCTTACCCATCCTGGCAGCTGCATTACAAATGTCCTCTGACATATATATAAATATTGAAGATCCAATGGCTGGAAGCTCCATCGTGTCATGTTGCTTCTGCTCCCTCCACCGCCTCTCAGTTCTTAAACTGACACTTCGGAGCACAGCTAATGCCTTTTCCATCTGCTCCCACTGAAACTGCTTCAGAAACATCAGCAACTTCAGCTCTAGTTGGTATAGGATATTCAATCATGGATTCAAGTAGTTGCGAGGCAACAATAACAGGCTTATTTAGCTGCCTGCAGAGCTGAATTATTTTCTTTTGAACTGCTGGGACTTGTTCCAGTGGTATCTGTGCACCCAGATCTCCTCTTCCTACTATAGCTCCATCAGATGCCTGAATAATATCTTCCAAGTTCTTCAGTAAAAGAGTTCCTGATAAACATATCCCAAAAGTGATCAGAATTTTGGTTTGGCCTATACAAGAATCCTAAACAAACACAACATTTTTCGAGGTCTCTAACAAAAATAAAGAAACAAATCAACAAAGGGAGAAAAAAATGAAGTGATCTTGATTGTGAAAAAAATAGGAGCAAAGAGTAAATAATTTTTTACTAACATAAATTTAGCAAGATGACAGGAAGTTACCCCTCGGTTGAAGAACTTGTAATCGATGCAAAACAAAAAATTATAATAACTATATATTTGACTTAATTATTATGTAGCAATAGGAGCAAAATCAATGTATAGAAAAAAATGTTTTAGATCCGATACCCATTAAGTCTATTTGGCCTGGACTTAACGGGTATCGGACCTGAACTAATGGGTATCGGACCTAGCTAATTTATAAAGAAACGGAAAAAAAAAACCAAGTGTAAATTTTTTTTTGGGGGTGCGATGGGTATCGGTCGATACCCATCGCACCCCTTGCTATCGCCCCTGCCTACATTGTTATCTTTTTACCTCCGCCTTAGCTGACGCGGCGTCGTCGAGATCGCCCATATGGATCTCACTCCCTTGAGTGTCCATCATGACAGCCACCGCGAACCCTTTCTCTTCGTTCAACCGCCTCACGCGCTCGATCACCGCGCAATGCCACTCTCGAGTGCCGTGGCACATGTTGATACGTGCGACGTTCATCCCTCCCACCGCCAACGCCTCCAGCTTGTCGGACTCACACGTAGCTGGCCCGATAGTACACACCAGTTTCGTCCTCCGCATGCTCCAGGACCCATTCTCCTTAAGCTCCGCCTCAGTTACCTTATCCACCTTGATCACCACGGGATATGCCAGTTTTATCTGCCTTGGTGAGGGAGGAGCGGGAGGCGGGAAATTTGTGGATGAGCTCCGGTCATCGTGGAGCAAGACCTTGCACTGCACAATTGACATTCGTGGCCTCCGAATGAATATGTGATTTGGCACGTGAATCAATGGCTTCGAGTGAGGTGCTTTGTGCAACGTACGAAGTGTTGATTTGGTTGCCGGAAATGTCGGATTAACCGTCGACATTTTCAACTGACAGTGTGTACGGTGAAATAACTCTGGTTGGGGCTCCGGCGAGGCTATCTTCTTGTTGTTGGGGCTTGGGAGTTTTAGGAAGATACGATGAGCGAGGTGAGTGTTGTGACCAGTGGCGGAACCAGGATCCAGTTTGAAGGAGGCAAACTCCTAAGGCGAAATGACAATTTTTTTCCTACGTAATCCAAAAAGGTGTTTTAGAGTTAAAATATCAAAAATTAAGGATTAAAAACATTAAAAATATTGAAATATACGTACCATACAAAACAAAATTCATCAACAAAAAATAGTTATTCTGTGTTAATCTGTGATTCAAGCTAATGCGAAATAACATCAGCAATGTGTCAATCCGTGTCAATCTGATGCGAAATAACTGAAGAATAAAAAATTGCTAGTTAGCCTATATAATCCATTTTTCTTGTTATAACTATAAACGACTGTTCTTTTGATACTTATTTCCTTCATGCATATAACACGAAAGAGAGAGAGGAAGAGTCATAGCAAAACTCAAGTACAACTCAGCTTCGTTTTAAAAAAAAACAGAGAAAAATTTGAAACATGTAAAAACATATCATACAAGGGATGTTGCACTAGACCTAGATCAAACCACACGTCTCCTCAAGTTGGCTTGGGCCTTTGGGTATCGGGCCCATGACATCTTCTATTAAAAAAATTACATGCGAATTGTTTTTTTGGGAGCAATGGGTGTCGGCCAACTCCCTTCGGCCCCTGTTGACATCATTTTAAATTTTTAGATGTATCCAACATGATAGTTTTCCTCGGATGCAGTGGAAAGTCACTCGTTCGCAAAGTCGAAAAAATTTGGATATGTTTAATATTCTTCATGAACAGAGACGTGTTGTACAATTCATTCTGATTCGTCCATCCTCCATGCAAAATAATAGAGTTTCTAGCTTCCATAAAATGAAAAAGAACATCGCGAAGCTCCTGTCAAACAACGGGACAAGTGTCGCAACTATTATTGTATCAAGGTAGGAGGCAGGAGCCATCATATCGACTTCGGTTCCCAAACTCTCTTTGACTCAATTCGGGCCCAAATACTTGCTAGAAGGCCCAAAAACCAACCAACTACCTGGACATCTATAGCAGTAGGGCTGCACAATGCCACCGGAAAATTTCGATGGCACCGGCACCGGCATCGGATTCGCGGTACCCGGCCTAACCGGTGCCCGTGTAGGTTTAGTTTTTTGAAAAAACTGGGATAAACCGAGATTTTTTTTAGTTTAGTTTCTACTCAATAGTTTAAACTTTAATTTCACCTCAAGACGTAGTATTCTATAAGCATGACAAGATCTACTCAATAGTTTAGTTTCACCTAAATATTTGAGATTTGTTGTTGGTTTTGTCTAATCAAATACTTACATTCAAGTTACCAAGAAGCTTGCTAGGTGAATGAACTAGTTATTTAGAATTTTGGTAGAAAAAATTATAAATTTATTGTATTTAGATGGGTATATATGAGGCATTGGAATCATAATTAAAGAGTTTAATGCCAACCTTTGGTAAGTACATCGCATAATATAAGTCAAGAGGTCGAGATTCTACCACGAAAAATTAACAAATCACTGTATGAGTTTAAGAGTTTTTATGAAATTTTAACTAATTATCTAAATTTATAATTTATAAAATTGGCAAATCACTATTAAATTTATACCATTCTTGCAAAATCAGTCACTCAATTACATTTTAGTTCAAATTTCTAACACATTTTAATTCAAAAATTCAAACAGAGTCATCAGGTTTGAAAAGCGCTCGAGCGCCTTCAAAAATTGCTGAATATTTGGATTTTCCTTATGAAACCAAGGGAAACCCTACTAGGTTTTGAACATGTTTTAAAATTGTTATTGATTTTTTAATTAGAGGGAAAACACATATTCTCCCCTCTAAGTGTTGTTAGGGTCTAAACTGAATTTTTTAAAAGATAATAGTTTCTACTTACAGTGACGTCGCTATTACTTTGGACTTTAAATTCTCATCTTATCTTTTAAGATGATCTTTAATTTTATTGATTTTGGAATTTGGATTTCATTAGTTTAGATTTTATTGAAATGTGATTAATGGACCAAAAGAAAAAAGAAAAAAATACATTGGGCCAAGTGCGTAAAATGCTAAAAAAAATAGATAAATATGAATGTAGGATAACCGGAAAGCGCCACCGCTAAGGGCCGATTTTACCCTTAACGGTGTAGGTGTAGGTGGCAATTTTTTCGAAACTGGCCTACTCGGTGTAGGTGCCAGTTTTGGCCAAAATCGACACCTACACCGGAGTTGTGCATCCCTATATAGCAGCATGGAGCAAAAAAAAATTTTATCTGAGCCAATACCCTCTTAACATTTATATAAAAAAAACCCTCTTGACACGGCCTCTAAACACATCAAATACGTACAAGGACCGGTCAAAATATTTGGTGGCCACTTTTTTTTTTCTTGACAAATATTTGGTAACCACTTTAGTGTATGGTTTAAAGCACATTTTAATAATTTATTGTTCTTCTTTCTTTTTCCTTATGACGTAGCCCATATTAAAAAAAAAATTGTAAATTTTTCTGGCGATGCCCCCATCGCCCCTCGCTAGATCCGCCTATGTTAATTGTGACTTTACGGTCGAATCTCGGGTTAGGGTTGACAGTTTGCTAGAGGAAGATGAGACAGACCCAATGCTAACCTTCTCTTTCCCCCCTAATCCCGCTCGTACCAAACTTTTGTTTCCCAAAATAACTGACTGATCCAAAAATTAATAATAAAATAATTTATTACCCCTTTTAATTATTTTTTCTTTTTATAATTAAAAATAAAAAATTCATTAAAATAATCTATCTTTTTTTGGTCTCTCATGAAATTCTACTGATTCCTTATTTCTCTCAAAATTAAATAAAACTTTAATCTACAATATAAAAACTATTTTTCTTGATAATAAAAAAATATTTGTTCGTGAGAATTATGGGTGTAATCTTTTTGTTGTCCTTCATATATAATATTAAAGTACTAATTATTGGTACATATTACAGCTTTATATATATATAATAGTTTATAAGTACCGCATCCGCATGTCATGGTTGATACGTATCATATCATATAAAAAAAGATGATTGAATTATTTTTTCTATTTAACGATCAAGTTTAATTACATCCTTAAGCTAATGTTTTTGGATCCTTTTTTATATGGAAAAATTGTGCTGCAAATTTTTGTATTCTTTTATAATATAAAAGTGGATATCATCACTGACATATTACATACTGTTTTTAATTGTTTGTAGATATGACAATTCGATTATTAAGACTATCTCCTCCTAATTCATCAGTTAAATCTGGGGTTGAAAATTGACCAATCGGTTTGATTTTGGGCCCAAACTGTGGGCCGAACCGACTGGTTCAGTTTTCGCAATTTCTCAACATATGGCCGAATCGCCGGTTCGGAGAACCGAGCAGGCCCAAAATCGACTGGCTCATTCAGTTCCGGGCCGATTTGGGTCGGTCCGATCGATTCCAGCCGAAATTTGTTCAGCCCTAGATAAATCATTGTTGTTCAAAAACACACAGAAACTGAATTTATTAACCTTCTATTGTTTTATCCAATTGAATGATTTGTCTGTTTATTGGCTACAAAATTGTTTTATTTTCTATTGTGTGGACACAGAGGGTTTTGTTGTTTCATATGGATGTTGGGGAGTTCTCGTGGTAGCGAATTTTTTAGAGTTAAAAAAGCCCAAATAATAGTTTAGTGCTATTACTAGATTTTCCTCTCTATTAAAAAAACCTTTGAAAAGCAGCATAATTTTTTTTTAACAAGCATTTTTTAAGATAATGAGAGAAATTCGGACACTCATTCACGTGCATCTGACTTGAATAAGCCTAATTTAATATAGACACGAGTTGAATTTAACACCATGACAAATCTCAGAGAGACTGACCGTTCCTGACCAATCTTCTATTTAAGTAGCGAATTTTTGACACAAATAGTAGTTTAAACTCTCAAGTGTGCGTCTAATCCTCACTCTCAGGGCCCCGCTACCACTCGAGCTACCTGTGTGAGTTAACAAGCATATTTTTTTATATCTATTATAATACTCACAAGATTCCAAAATGTAAGTATTGTTTCGAGAAATAAAACTTTTTTCTCTTATTCTTAAATTTTGAAAGTATTCTCAATGTAAAGTATTAACCATCTATGTCATATAGGTACCTATGAGTTTAAGTAGGCATGGAGATACTACTAAAGATCCTTTTATTTTCTCAAGAAAACAAAAAATTTAAAGTAGAAGATTAGGAGCTAACTTTTTATTTAGGTTCATAAAAAGATTTACATTTTGTTCAATTTTATAATGATCTCAATGCATTACACCTTCCCATACTACAAGTACGCTCTTCAATATTATTTTTCTTAATTTTTTAAGAAGAAAATTTAGGTGAAATTTATTGGAGTGATACTAGCCTAACACAAGTAAACTTCGAATACATGTAGCGGCTCCTTAGCATACACATCAGTAAGTCTCGAAATTTGATATTATAGAGAGTTGAATCAGGATCTCTCGAAAATTACCTCAAAGAACAATTCTAGCATACTCTTCAAATTTGACTCTCTACTTTAACCAAAAAATACACTTCTCTATTTTAATTATCAACTTTTAAAAAACAATCGCAACAGCTTCTCTAATTTAACCATCTATTTTTACTATTTTAATTAAACATTATTTTTCAAAGATTTCTTTATTATTTCTTTAACATTTATATTTTTGAATATTCATTTTATCGTAACAGTGAGATTTTTGAATATTTGTCTTATCTTAAAAAGATAGATTTTTAAATTTTTTATTTTACTAACGGTTGGAATTTTTAAAATTTTAAGATGGTGAAGTGAACAATAATTTTTTTTTTTAAAAAAGAAAAAAAAAATATATTAATATTTTAAGATAGTGAGGTGAATAGTGGCTCTCTAAAAATAGAGAGCCACTGTTCATTTCTTCAAATTTTTTGTTAAAATTTATTAAATTAGAAAGGATGTTGAAGAGTGTTTTTTTGAATTTTTGGTTAAATTGGCTCTCTATTCTAACAAAAATGTTAGAATAGAGATCCTCCTACGAATGCTCTAATGAACATGACTACACGGAGGTGAAGAGCAATTGTCGGTTAAATGAGCAATTTACAGAATATAAAAGAAAGCACATTTTGATGGTTCTTTTTCGTTGGCCCGTCAATTAGTCCATAGTTCCACTAGGTAGAGGTGGTTAACGGTAGTGTAGGTGACGGTTTGGCGAAAACCGTCACCGCAATTGACGGAATCACATATTTGACACCTCACCGCACCGCTAAGGCACAATAACCGCTCTTACATGTGACTGTATTAATGGTAACAGTTATACGATAACTGCTTAAACCGTATAACCGTTGTGCAAAAAAAAGTTTTTTCCTTGAGCCTTTTAATTTTTTTAACTGTTTTAGGCTATTTAAATTTCCAACATAATATCATAATCAATAATCATATCAAATGGACAAATATCATAACATATTCAAATATAATATCATAATCATTAACAATCATAGCAAATATAAAGTTGTCTAAAAGTATAACATAATATCATATTCAAACATAAAGACTAAAGTCTAATACAAGTGTCCAACAATGTGACATAAACCAACTAACATATTCCAACAAAAACCCAACAAAAGTATGTCACATAATCAATAATCATCTCAAATCTCAACTAGGGGTGGTTAACGGTAGTGTAGGTGACGGTTTGGCGAAAACCGTCAACATCACCGCAATTGACGGAATCACATATTTGACACCGTCACCGCACCGCTAAGGCACAATAACCGCCTTTACCGGTACCGGTACCGGTAGCGGTAGCGATTTTAGCGGTTAAAACGGTAACTGCCGGTGCAAATGAACACCCCTACCACTAGGACCCTGTGTGCTTGAAAATTATTTTTGGTGGCATTTGTCTCCTAATTTTTTTAATAAACTAATTACAAAATAATCTTTATCTCTCAATCAAATCATCTATTTTCATTATAATAAATATAAAAAATGAATTCAAATATTTTTTTTACTTTTTTTTACCGATATCTATACCTCAAAATTGTAGCACAAACACTAAAAAGGATTGGAAAATTTTCAGCTCCGAAAAGTCAAATGGGTAAAAAAAATTGTTGATTTATTATTATTATTATTAACAATAACTTTAGATTCTAATAGTATTTATGAAAAATTACTTCAAAATTATAAAAATATTAAAGTTTATAAAAAATTATTAGTTAGTAGAAAGTTATTAAAATTTTTAAAAGTATGATTATGAATATATATTTTTTGTCCATCTTAACACATGAAGATGTTATTTTTGTAAGTATTTTTAGGGCTGTTCACCGGTACCGGTAACCGCTCCCCGCTTAGTAGCGGGGCGGTGCCGGTGGCCATTTTCACCAAAAACCGGTGAAAATGGCGGTGGCGGTGAAACCGCCCACCGCTGGGCGGTTCACCGCCAGAACCGTTTTAAATTTTTTTTTTTCATTTATTTTATACAAAACGACGACGTTTCTCTTTAAAGAGAAACGTGGTCGTTTTGAGGGACCCCGAAACCCTAAAAGTTTCGAGGCCCCTCTCCCTTCCTATTTTCGAAGAAGCAGACGGCAACCCCCTCCCCTTTCTCCTTTCCCCCTCCTCGATGGCCCGATCGGCGCCTACCTCTTCCTTTCCCTCTCTCGCTTCTCTCTCTCTAGCCTATGCTTTGCGCTCTCTCTCTCCAGTGTTGTTACGATTTGGTTGCGATTTGTGAAAAAACGGTGAAGATAGCGTGTGGGTTTGTTGATAGTGTGTGGGTTTGTTACGATTCGAAAAGCTTTGGTTCATTTTGTTGATAGCGTGTGGATTTGTTACGATTTGGTTCATATTTGCTGCTGGGTTTGCATAATAGTAAATAGTGTGTGAGTTTGTTGCGATTTGAAAAGTTTTGGTTCATTTTGTTGATAGCGGGTGGATTTGTTGTGATTTGGTTCGTATTTGCTTCTGGGTTTGCATAATAGTGTGGGTTTGTTGCTGCTTGGTTGTGATTTGTGTCTTGTGAATGTGTTTTTTGTGATTTACGGTGTAGGTGGCGGTAACCGCTACCGCCACCAGTAGGGACCGGTTTCTTCCCTCACCGGTGGCGGGGGCGGTGTCCATTTTTGGACAACCGCCCATAGCGGTGGCGGTGGAGGGCATAACCGCCACCGCCACCGGTTATGCACAACCTTAAGTATTTTTAAGATTTGGATAGAATTGTGAATATTTATGTAGATTGGAGTTTTATAGATTTTTGTGTAAAAATTGGTCAAAAGTTTTAAAGAGAGATGAATTGATGTAATTGTTTAATAAAAAAATATTGGAGTTAGATGAAAAAATTTGGAAAGAGAATATTTGTTATATATTTTTTAAATATATTGGAGTTTGTATGAAAAATTATTGGAAATTGTGTAAAAGATATTAGTGTTTGTGTATGAATTTTTGAAATTTTAGATGTTCGTTTTATACACTTGTTGAAGATAGTTTTTAATTATTTGGGTTTAATAATAAAATATTCATCACAATTTTTTATTATTATAATATTTATTAAAAATCTTCTCTCCCCACTTTTTTATTATTATAATATTTAACTCTTATTACATATTTTTACTTTATAATATTTTTCAAATATCAATATCTAAAATTTCCACGCTCAAACTTTCCCGTTCTAAGATACTTTGGCTATGTTTGTTTAAGTTCTCAAAAAATTTTCAAAAACTTCTCACTCAGTTTTTCATCAATTCAAATACATTTTCACCAATCCCAATAATTTTTTTATTAATTTCAATACCTTTTCACCAATCCCAATATTTTTTTACAAATTCCAACAACTTTTAACTAACTTTTCATAAATCCCAAGAGAATCTACACTACTTCTAAAAAAACACAAAAACAAAAACTGTTTTGAAAACTAAACCAAACATATGGGGGCGTTTGTTTGTAGAAATATTGAGATTTTGGAAATTTTGGGTATTGGGGTTTGTGAAAAAGTATAGTATTTTATGGAAAAGTGAGGAGAGAGAAGATTAAATTGAATAATATAATATTATTTTATAATTTAATGAGAAAAGAGATATTATTTTATAATTGTTTATAAATGTTGAGGGTTGAAAAAATTGGGAAACAAACGCCCCCTAGCCTTTGCACTCAAACTTTCCCGTTTTAAGGTTGTGTTTGTGTTGTAATATTTTTGGTATGAGAATATGTGTTGGTATTGGGTTTAGTGAAAAGGTGAAGAGAGAGGTAATTTTTTATAGTTTTTGTAATTTTTTATATTTTTTTATGGGAGAGAGAGAGATTATATTGAAATATTTTATTAAGAGAGATAAAATTTTTGGGATTGTTAGGTTGACAAACGCAGCCTAAGATACTTTTGCAAATAACGTGCCCTTAATAGTTACTTAGATAAGCACCCGAGGGGCATTTAAGGAAAAGAAGAAGGATATAACCGTCAAAAGGGGATTGGAAAATTTTGAACTCCGAAAACGGGGATTTCCCACCCAAAATAAACCGCTCTTTGGTCCGTCCTCATTCAAATCAAAAATCGAAATTATCTTCAATAAATACAAATAAAGGCCCCCAAGAACTTTTCCCACCTCCTCTCATTTCATCGTCACAGTTCCCTCCCTCTTTGATCTCCAACACTCAGTCAGGTCTCTCTCTCTCTCTCTCTCTCTCTCTCTCTCTCTCTCTATTCTGTTTGTTTATCAGGATTCTTGCAGGTCATTCCGGATTTCTCATGTCTCTCTTTCGTAATTTTTTTTTATGAAATTTATTTGTTTGTGGTCTTGTGTGCAAATTTTCTGGCGTTAGAGAATTAGATTTAAGTTGTCGTGGCTTTCTCAGGCTTCAGCTCTTTTACTGAAGTGTCGAGGATTTCCACAAAGCCTTTCAAAGAAAATCAGTTGTTTTTATTTCTTTGAATTTTCTAAATTTTTTCGTTGGGTAAAAATTGTCCCAGATCTGTATTCACCCAAGAAAAAGAAGTCCCAGATCTGTTACCCGTACCAGTCAAGCCAGATCTAGGTTTTCTTTGGCTCAGTTTTTTATTTGTTATGGTCCCAACTTCCGTCCATTTTTACTCATAAGCTTCTTTCGAATTCTTAAATTCTGACTGAAATCTGTTCCTTTTGTTGTTGTTGTTGTTGTTGTTGTCGTCTTTTTCTGTTTCTTCATTTAAAAAAAACAGATGTTCATTACCTCTTGCTCCTGAGCTTGATTAGTTTTCCCAATTGTAACGGAGATATGTTCATTGTTGATATTCTTGTTACGTTTGCGGAAACTTTTACAATCCTTATTTGGTAACTTGAGAATGAACAGAAAATAGCAGGTGAGAAATGGCGGGAAAAGGAGGGAAGGGGCTATTGGCGGCGAAGACCACGGCGGCTAACAAGGACAAGGACAAGGACAAGAAACGGCCTGTTTCCAAGTCTTCCCGCGCCGGTATCCAGGTAATTATATTTTTCTTTCTTCTCCTTTGATTATATTTTACGTAGCATTGGAATTTTCTTTCCTTTTGTTTGCCGATTTCCATTTTTCTGTGAATTCTTTGGTCGTTATGGTTTTGTGGTCGAGATATGTATGTACTGCGTATTGTTCGGTTCTGAGTTTGTCCATGGCATCTTTTATGCTCCTCGCAATGGGAGAGTGCAGTTTCCAGTCGGTCGAATTCATCGGCACCTGAAGACAAGGATCTCTGCGAATGGGCGAGTTGGGGCAACTGCTGCTGTTTACTTAGCTTCAATTCTCGAGTACCTTACTGCAGAGGTGCTTGAGCTGGCCGGAAACGCCAGCAAAGATTTGAAGGTGAAGAGAATCACACCCAGGCATCTGCAGCTGGCTATCAGAGGAGACGAGGAACTCGACACGCTGATCAAAGGGACAATTGCTGGAGGCGGAGTCATCCCCCACATTCACAAGTCCCTCATCAACAAAACCTCTAAAGATTAGGCTTTTTTTGCACCCGATTTCAAAAGGGATGTAACTTTAGGTCAAGGCGTTTGGATTGTGAGTCTTTTCAGTAGGTTTGTAGGGTAGCTAGATTAGTATATATGGGCTAATCTTCTGTGTATGTTTGTCTTCGTTCATTGGACTGGTTGCTCTGTTTAGGGTAGGAATGGTGTTTGTTGAATGGTTTTGAATCGAATGTAGTTCCAAACTACCTCTAACTATCACCTTTGGTTTTGAAAAATTGGGTTCTGCATTTGTATGAATGATTGAATCAGGGTTTAATTGTTATCACTCTTGTCTATCCTCTTTACATTGCTTTTTTTTTTTAATTTTCCTGGAAATAGTTTCGCTTGCAGGAACTTGATCAGTCTTTTGAATTTCCTCATTACTTAAATCTGCCACGCCCAATTCAATTGGAAGCCACTAAAGCTGAATACTCAAACCTTCCCAAGGTAGAAAAAGAAAGTTTGCAGTAGAATCCGGCAATATGTTTTCCATCTGTTGAAATGCACTGTCTAAACCGGTTAACCCACAAGTTCAACCCAAACGTCGAGCTCTCTCTTCAACTACTTGAACCGCGGCTGAGATGTCCATTAGTGAGCGAGGCGGACTCCGTCTTACTCAAAGAAGCGAGACCAACCTTGGTTGGTCCTGAAAGCGAGCGCACGGCTCAACAACATCTTGTGTGGGTGCACCCGAAAGTAAAGCTCGAAAGATACAGAATTTTGAATTTATGGCGGTGAGGAGAAACAAACGGTTGATCAACCACTATCCATTTGAGTTCACCGTATTTACTCTTATCGGAACTACGAAAGGAAAGCTAATATTGCAAGATTGAGTGACTGATGCAAAACTAAGCTGTCTTCTCTAATATCTCTTCCATAAATACAAATATTGAACGGTAAGAATCCTTATACTGAAGGGTATCATTGCTGTTTCGTTGGCATGGTTCTACTAAGCTGTCTTCTCTATAAACATTTTCTTGGCTCTCCCTATCTCTTTTCTCCGTGACAGTTTCCGCAACATAAATTGCCCAAAATGGTGGTGGCAACAAGAGGCCGGGGGAGGTGCAAGCGCACCCAGTGAAGGAGCCGCTGCCTGGAGTTCAGTATTGCATCAACAGTCCACCTCCATGGCGTCTGTACTCTTCTGCTATCCTTATCATTCTTTTCTACCCTTATTGGGCTTCTTCCTTTTTGCACCTCTGACGTGAGTATAGTGCTTAGTTCAAGCGTTCCTTTCATTCTATTGTTTTAGCTCTCGGACCCTCGGTACAAATTCGAGCTTTCCAGGAATTTTGAACAAAATATATATCATTCTCTCAGCCTCTTTATCTTTTAAAGTACTTTCAGTTGTTTCTGCCTAAGCATAGCGTTTTTTCCTCTTTGCTCCTAGTTTAAGTCAAAGCTTGGAGGTTGGGAAGGACTAATTCTTTCATAATGAAGCGGAAGCTGTTGTTTTGGGATTCCAGCATTATCTTTTGACTCTTGGCATTACCACTTTGATTCCAAGTTCGATTGTCCCTCAAATGGGAGGCAATGATGTAAGGATTAGTCTTAGTTAATTTGTTTCTTTTGTTACTTGATTAAGTTTTCTATTTTTCCAGTCTAAGTGAGGTCCTTTGTTATCACAGGCTGAGAATGCAAGAGTAATGCAGACCGTGCTTTTCGTTTTAGGTCTGAACACACTGTTGCAGTCTTTATTTGGGACCCGCCTTCCATCGGTTGTGGTCAGTTCATATACATTTCTCAATTGTACTAGGCCCTAGATATCTTGCATATGCAGATCCTCATTGAGGTTAATCCTTATACATTTCTCTTGCTTGTTTACTTCATAAGGAGATGTATCATCGTTGGAGTTAAAGTTTAGTTTTTATGATGTATCAAGACAAGGTCAACCTTGTACTGTGTGATACAGTTAAAGCAGCTCGTGTAAGGAAGTAGTGATATAAGGCTAGGTTATCAAGCTAAATCAGGAGCTATACATAATGTTCCAAACTCATCAACTATTAATGACATGGTATAAAGAAGATACTAATATTTCTTCCGTTATGTTGCATATCTATTGCTCAGAAAGCTCCAAGGGATTGTCCTCACTTTAAATACATACAACACTTTAAAGAAAGATTTTTTTTTTTTGCATGTTTCTTTTAGTTTTTAACTGTCTATGCTTTTTATTAATACCGTTTAAAGGATCGTAAACTAACTGGCAGGTAACACATGGAGTATCTAGAGCTGGATGGCAGTCTCAATACAATTTTTTTCCATTTCGATCTCATGGCCATCATTTGTATCTTCAAGGATTAATGTTGTATTTCAGGGTAAATGGCAAATAACACTTTGACAGATTTGGTAAAATTATACTTGCTAATGAATGTTGTCCCTAAAGGAAGGGTTTAGGATTCCTACATCTGTGCAAATGAATTCCAAGTTCCTTACAAACATAGGACAGGACATAGTGGTGCTATCTTCATCTTCTTATCACTCATGCTCCTAATTTGTCCTTACCCAACTGAAATCTATTCATAGATTGACTTCAACCAGTTTTTCTTCGAAGTCCTAACATCTTTCCCTATATTTTCATGATTTCATCTTCTTGCAGAGAATTTTGCCTACACTATATGACATTGTCTTTTGTTGTCATTACCTGCAGGGTATATGTACCTTATCCGTTTCAATGGGAAACCCCAACATTTCATGCTGGAGAAGCTTTTGCAATAATGGCTCCTTCATTTGTTTCACTTTTGAGGTTCACTTCTAGTCATTTGTTTCTTGTTTATTAAGTAGCTACTTTGCTACCATTCTCTCTATCTTGCTTCTTAAAGCAGAAACTAGTATGAAGCAAATAGTTCAAGTGACATCATCAGCCTTGTGTTCTATTTATGAATTGGCAAAACATGTTTCCGTCATGCTGAAATGAGAGATTAAGTGCAAAAGCAAAACTCTGTGACTTTTGACAATTGTAGCCCTTTCCTATTTGCAGTCAACTGGTACATTTTTCGCAACAGCAAGATATGGCAGTGCCATACATGTGCCGCCTTCCGTAATTAGCCGTGGTGCTGGCTGGCTGGTAGGTGAAGTTCATGGGACATATTGCTTACATGTGATTCTCTTTTCATTCTAGACGAATGATTTACTGCCTTATTTCTTGGTGAAATTTGTTTGATTGTCAGGGAATAGGAGTTTTGGTCAATGGCATGTTTGACTCTGTGACTGGCACTTGTGCTTCAGTGTAAGAAGCTCAGATCTTTTATAAAGTCCTGAAACCATTATCAAGTATCTCAGATGTAGGTCCAATGTGATGACACCAAATACAGAGAATCTGCCAGGTTGTGCAGAATGGTTTACAGACGAAGACATCCAACCAAGCACACAGGCACTTTTCCATGTATAAAATAGTACTGATCATGTTTCCTCTTTATGGGTTGCTTCATGTAGGGAAAACGCTGGTATACCGGCATTGACAAGAGTTGGAAGTCGAAGAGCCATCCAAATATCAGCAGGGTTTATGATTTTATTCTCTGTATTGGTATGATAGCTCAATTAACTCATGGCATTTCATTCTAGCATGTTGAAATTTCAACATTAGAGTTTTGCCTTGATGTTATCTGGAACCAACCAAATTGACTACCTAGGGCCTGATAGCGTGGGTCCTGTTGGATTTCAAATTTGAATCATAGTTAAGGTTCCATACCATGCCCATCTGGAAGCATCATGCTATTCTTAGGACGTGAAATTAGAAAGAGTGGGCATTAGTATCCTTCACCATCAACTTATTACATGTATTTCCATAAGGAGGCATGGCTTTGCGTGGTATTTAAGATTTTTTTTAATCACTTCTAACTTGATGTCCTGGTCTAGGAAAATTTGGTACACTTTTCGCTTTTATACCTCTACCAATTGTAGCAGCTTTGAACTGTGTGTTCTTTGGCTATGTTTGTACCTATCATTGCTTCACAAACCTTGCAATCTGGCCATGTTGTTCAATGTTACTTCATATTGGCTGGAACTTCAACCTAAAGATGGCGTTATTTTTACTGTTTTGTCAATACAATAGAATCGATATCATTAACTATTGTTGTATGCAGCTTCTGCAGGTCTTGGTTTTCTCCAATACTGTAACCTAAACAGTTTCAGAACCAAATTTGTATTGGGCTTCTCTTTTTTCATGTGCATTTCAGTACCACAGTACTTTAGAGAGTATTATCATATAGGTTCGAGTTCTGCACATGTTCCTACCAGCTCTGGATGGGCGAGAATCCTAAAGTAAATTGGTCTTGCATATCTCATATATTTCACTTAATCTTGTTCAATAAATTGCAGTTTGACTATATAGTGACTGTGATCTACATGTCCCACACAACGGTGGCTTCACTGGTTGCTTTGATCCTGGATTGCTCACTCTCTCGTGCAACTGATGCCACTCGGAAAGACACTGGCTTGCACTGGTGGGTGAGGTTCAGCTTGTACAGTTCGTATATTAGAAATGATGAATTCTTTGAACTACCATTTGGGCTGAACAAGCTTTTCCCAGCCCTTTAAGCCTATGGGAGAATGTCTTGCAGTAGGAAAACAAATGTCTTCCCAGATGACGCAAATTTTTGTTTGTGTAAGTAAGAAAAAGAAGTTTGAACACCTTCAAATGGGCATTAGAAAGTTCTAAAGAGTGTCTGGCAGTTTAGTATGGAAGGCTTGAATTGGGTTTTGTGTGCCTGTGGGACTCAAATTTAGCTTATCTTCTAATGATATTATCAGGCCATAAAGTTCTTGAGTAAAAAAATGTTTGAGAGATTCATAGTGCATGCCCTTGGGCTTTGGCTCGTGTCAAAAAAATTATACTCAGGGTCAACTTATATCAAATGCGCTAATCCATTTCCTTGAGGACCTTGGGCTTTGGCTCTTAACCTGAGCCTGATCAAGGCTCTTAACCTAAGCTACCTAAGCGATTGGACTTAGCATATCTTTTCACCAAGAGATGTAGTTTACAGACAAAGCCCAAATAAAACAGTACCTAAGCAGTTGGACTTGGCACAGCAAGAGAGTCTTCTGTTTTTGCCTTGTGCTCTTATTTGTTCATGAGCAATATGACTTGAGATCAGCCTCAAGGTCGGCTAATAAATATGCTCCCACTCTTTTACAATCCTCTGCTATTAGTAATTTGGTCAGAAAAGAGGCTGAAAAGTTGATCTACGTGATAAGAGAATCAAACCTTTTGTGTAGAAAAGTTCAGGTCGTGTCTCCAAATTGCAGCCACTCAACATGCTTTTCTATTTACTATATTTTTAAGTCAAATTCATACTACATAGTAGATAGGGTATAGAGTAGAGTAGGGAAGGAGATACAGTTTCATTTCACACGAAGCCTTTTTCTCTTTTAAGGAGAGATACGTAGTACTGCAGTGTCATGGGTGGGCCATTCTTGTTCTTTTTTTTTCTTCTTTTGGGTATTAAGGCTTCTTTCACCTTTTTCTCGAGAAAACTGTGAATTGAAGCATTTTTTTTTTCTTTTTAGCCCCCTTTCTTATTAGGAGGGAGGAGGAGAGGGATCGTATATGTTAACTGTTAGTACACACAAACTCTATTAAAGAAAATGATTGGGCAAAATAAAAGAGACTTAATGCATATGTTTTTTCTGTCTTCCAATTGGACCATCTAATTTGGAACAATAAATAACAAAGTATCTTTTTTTTTTTCTAAACAACATGAAATATCATTCCACCGGAAGAAAGGCAGCAGAGCTGCATACAAACAAGCCACAGGGGTCGGTTACAATGAATTGAGGGTGAAAACCCTTTACAGCAAGAACAAGAGCCTGACGGGCTTTACAACGCAAGGCCACGAAGGCCAATATCTAGAGGGCCATGAAGGCCCCATAAATATGGGCCGAAAGGCCCATTGGTTTAAGACGGGTACAAAAATCCGGAACAAACTCCTCCACCCGCGGAAGAAACGATCGCCGAAGGAGCGAGTGAGCATGTACCCAGTGCCTACTTCCCCAGTAACTCGTCCATAACAGCACCGCCAGGGAGGAATCCGAAGGAGCCCCCTTCCCACCAAAAGCCAGAGGAATGACGTTATTAAAAACAACAGAGACACAAACCACACAAAGAACAAACCAGGGATGGATCGTACGCCACAAAGACTACCAAAACAACCCCAACAAAGCCCAAACATGGCGGGCGCGTGAGATCCACGCACACACGTGACCGGGCGTGAAGCAACATGCGCCGCCGCACCAGCACCAGAAGGATGAACATCAGAGCGCCGAGAGTTGAGGAGCTTCGTCGTACAGAGCGTGGCCACCAAAAAACCTCCAAACCGCCGAGATCTAGCCACAAGGAACGACCAAAAGAAAGAGCAAAGCGTTGCGGTAAAAGAGGGGAGGATAGGACGATCGACCATGGGGAAAACGGAAGAAGAAGAGAAGGAAGGGGACGGGGGATGGGAGGAGCAAGGGCCCCTCCCATCGCCGGAGAACGCACGGAGAGGGGGGTTTCAGATGCGGGAGATGGGGGTCTAGAGAGAGGGCAGACGCTCTCTCTCTCTAGAAGATTTCACATGCGGGGAAGTGTCGGAATATTTTACAAATTACAAAGTATCTCAATTCACTATAATAACACTAAACAAACTTGAAAAAGACGGATCAAGTAATTAAGTGCTCTCTACATAGTTGGGGAGGGTGGGTGGATCCTCCTTCACATACCACACCGTGCCCACTCCGATTACATTATGGAGAAGGTTGATATATACTCTAAAAAGTACTCACAACAAAAAATTACTGATGGGAGATGGTCAGAGCTAGTGTATACCTACCAAAAAATTTACGTTGGACCCAAATTATATACCTACCAAAAAATACTATTTTTTTAGGTCACAAGAAAAAAATTTGTGCACCCATATGGCTGAAGGGGAATACTTGGTACCAAGATTGGACGCATTTGGTTGAGTAGAATGCATGGTAATTAAATCTTGATACTTGAACTATGCACTAGGGGTGACCCAATGTAAATGAGGTATAATGCAGAAATTATAGTTAGGTTTTTTAACATACTCTACCAACATGACTGAACTAAATATTGAACATAAAAATGTTAATGGAATCATTTGAGATTTATTTTTTTAGTTTCAGAAAATACAAAATTTATGGAACAAATGAATATATGAGACGTTTTTTTTATAAGTAACCAATTTCATTAAGAAAAGTGATAACAGTACAAAAGACTATACCGATATCACTTAGTCTAAACAAGACACAAAACTAATAAAATCAACAAAAAAGCAGTCAAGCACCGCATTAGCTCAACTAAACAAAGAGAGTAAAAAACATCGTTGCAACTTCACCAAAGACAAATGAATATATGAGACGTACATACAATAGTCCTACTGCGTATCTCACCTAGGGTTGTGTTTGTGTTGTAATATTTTTGGTATGAGAATATGTGTTGGTATTGAGTTTAGTGAAAAGGTGAAGAGAGGTAATTTTTTATAGTTTTTGTAATTTTTTATATTTTTTTATGGGAGAGAGAGAGATTATATTGGAGTATTTTATTAGGAGAGAGATAAAATTTTGGGGATTGTTAGGTTGGCAAACGCAGCCCTAGTTAAAGACATGACTGCAATCAAAATAAGAATATCTGAAAAGCTAGCTTTTGATCTTAAATATCCCTTAATCCCAAATATTGTATATATAAATATATAAACATAGATGCTTGGAAGAAAAACGTTTACGTTGCTTTTCCGACATGGTTGCATAGGACGGCCTAGAATATGGCTTCCCAAAAATGCTCAGGAAAATAATTATTAATTAAGCTCTTAAATTTTGCTTTGTAAGGCCCACTTTTAGCACGTCAAGTAGCCATTCAAAATTCAAACGTTGTATTATGGCTCCAAAAATTATGATTAGATTTAATGTATGTGACTTCCAAAATGAGTCTTTGATTTTTTATTAATTTACGCTCATTATCTATTTACTACATTCACAGCATACTTAAGTTATCGTCAAGTGTTATCTTAATGGCGCCAAAATTTGTTATTATACCAAATAAAGTATGGCTTGCATCTATAATTTTATGGAACCTTAATTAAGCAGTTGTGTTGGGAGAAAATATACTTTGCACCCCATCTTTCCATTTCGTGACATTGAAGGTTTCGATTTTCGACGATTTGCACCATTCCATTAAATTGATCATTAAAACTAACGGAAAATAGAGAAAAAATGTTTTTGTCCTCAATTAGCCAACAAAGCATAAAACGTCTTTTTTTGGGTAAAAATATATTTTTCTTTGTTTTCCATTAATTAGTTTTAACTGTCACATTTAATGGAATGATGCAAATCGCCGAAAATCGAAACCATTGAAAAATGAGGTGCAAAGTATCAAAACTCTCATACTTGAGGGGTGCAAATTATATTTTTATCCAATCAAATTGAACCATGCAAATCCAAGAGAGATAGACAATATGTAGATACTACCGTATCTAGGCTGTTCATATGGGTAGTGTGAGTCCATATGCATTTAATGATGACTACGTAAGTAGAAAGGAAAATATACTTTGGCCTATTTTAATAAGTTACATTAAGAAGTGGGTCTTGGCTCATTAGATTTTTGTTTGCTCTCACTCCAAGAGACAACTAAGGCTGTCCATAAAATCGGTCGGACCGGTTTTGGCTAATCCGGATCGAAACCGGACCGATTTTGGCCAACCCGGACCGAGACCGGTGTACTCCGGTCGGGTTCCGGGTTATTTATATGGAAAATCGGAACCGAACCGGAGTATACCACTCCAAATCGGTAAAAAAAAAACTCAAAAAAGGCCTAAAAAGAAAAAATGCTAAGAGGCCCAACCCAAAAAAGACCCAAAATGACATAGCCCAAACCGTCCAACTCGGACCGGTGAAACCGGGGACCGGACTGGTTCTATTAAAATGATCGGTCCAGTCCGGTATGCTCACTTCACAAAATGTCCGGTCGGACTAGACCGAACCGGCTAATGAACAGCCCTAGAGACAACTCCTATCCAATGTCCTATAATTAACTAGTGAGTGGTCAAACTTGCATCTTGTAAAGAAATCAAATTGCTAGCCACCGAACAGCTAGCATTTTAACCCTAAACATGAATGTTCGAGTTTATGAGGGCGCGACTCCAAATTCAGCGAATCTTCAGCATGAGCTTTCCTCATGCATATGCTAGCTCTCTTTATTTTTTATTGACTGCACATATTTGTTTCGGTATATATTCTCTCGACAAATAGCTTATAGATGCACTTTTAACTCCTCGTCCTCATTAAGACCGACCCTCTCTCTGTTACAAATGGAAGCAAAGTTTCTTCCACATAGCTGGAGCCCTCAAGCAACTTTTGCTTGCCGGAGCTACCCATTTAAGCGGATGTGGTCTCCTGTCGTTGCCGTGCTCACGACGCCCATGGAAATCATAACCGAAGAGGCGAGAAAGACTACTAGTGTCTATAACGATAACTGGTTCGAACAAATAGCCATAAACCATCTGTCCCGGAGTGTTCAAGCAGCAACAGGTTTATGTCAGTAACATGTCTGAGTTTTGTGGGATATAAAATTGCCTGGTCACTACGAACCATAGAAACTAACTATGAAAGTTCATATCCAGGGTCAAGGAACAGGAAGAGTGGGTATGAGAGCTTGGTGGAGGCAGCTCGAGCGGCGTCACACAAGTTCAATCCTATTCAACAACATGAAGTGGTTATTCAATCTCTGGAGAGGGCCTTCCCGAGGCCAATCCTCTCCTTGGCAAGTCCATTTATTTCTTCCATTTACTTACTCTCATGCATGCAACTCTAGCTCCGTGCTTTTCTCTCTGTATAGGATTTGCGGAAACGCTGTCGCCATTTTTCAAAACCAAGTTTAGTAGAAGCTTAACGTTCTCAACCTCGGTCTACAGATTGATTAATAAGAGTCCTTCTTATAACTTTTATGATACATCTGTTAACAATCGAGAAAAACGGAGTTCTGTCTTCTCAGAAAGAAAAAAAAAGGAGATAATGTGTACACCCACAGCCACTAGTTTCTATATATATTTTTTCCAATAAAATTTACTTCACTAGCAGTGACGTTGCACTTTTTGACTGGAAAATGTGAGAGCCAAAGGACCACATCGCCATCCACATCATGATGGAGCTAGCTAGCATGCTAGATTGCTAGCTATCTACACGGTGGTGGTTCCTCCTGCCGCCAAAAAGCCGACTAGAGAAAGCCGAAACAACAGCCTGAATTGCATGCCTTATGTTAATCGTTGTTTGGGACTGAGATGTTTTGTTAGGTTAATGATTAATCATTGATGTACGTTGTCACCGATTGCAGATAAAGACAGTGCTCCCGCAATCTAAATTTGCAAGGGAATATTTTGCTTTCTTCACCACTCTGTTTTTTGCTTGGTTGGTCGGACCCTGCGAGGTAAGAATAGAATAGAACTTCAGATCTTTTGGAGATTTCCTTCGACATCTTACTTTTCACTTAAACCAAATAATAAAATTCTTCCTTTTATCAAAGAGCTTTATCTCAAATTAAACTTCCTCTCCCCGTAGAACCTGTGTGGAAGCTGGTGAGGGTATGGGGTTGAAACTGTGTGGGCGTGAAAACATTACCAACCACAGAAAGTAAATAAATTATATCCTGGATTCACAATTATCCTGATAACTTAATTCAGAGGATAACTAGTCCAGGAAAGTTTTCCATGGCATCAGAACATTAATTCATAGGATAGGCCAGCGACAAGTTGATTTGGCCTGGCCGGAAATCTTGACATATTAGCCCTCCTGAGTCCAGCAAGCATTGCATCTACCACTTGCATTCACTTCTGTTCATTCTTGTAGCAAGTTCCATCTCTAGTAAGTAAGATGAATGAACAACTAGCTTGACATCATCCTCCAAAATCAGTACAGATTTTTAGTTTAGGAGTCTAAAGATATCATATAAACAAATCAAAGAAGGACCCACTAACATATAATGAGTTCACATTCCTTGATGCAGCAGTCTGTTGGAAAAATTTCTATATTGCTTAAAAACTGTTCAAAATTTTATCTTTTTGGGATTAATCATTGAAACATCTCCACTGGCACGCATCATGACACATGCATAAGGTGCAATCCACAAATAAGATGCTTGCTTGTACAAGATTGTTCATCGAATCTAACTGCTGTGAGCTTGTAAATTTCCCAAAACAAGGTGAGGGTATCGGAGCTCAATGGAAGAAGAGAAACGAATGTCGTCCACATAAAAAAGTGCAGGTAAGCTAAACTTCACCCTTGTATGTGTTCTATACATATTCAACTCAAGAACTATGTCCCACCCTACCAACCTAAGACACTGCAATTCAAAACAATCTGCTCCAATGATTGTGCCACCTGCAGTATTCTTCTCTTTCACCATCATGCCCATCATAATCACCAGCCAATTTGTTACCAATGTCAAAATCATCATTCATTTCATCATTCTTAGCATCTTCCACGTAATCGTCTAACACTGTTTTTAAAATATTGCAGGTTTTTGGAGGAGACTAATTGCGTGGGAATGTGCATTAATCTCTGCAAAATTCCATCCCAAGCTTTTATCAAGGACTCCCTCGGAATACCAGTCAACATGGTCCCTAGTAAGTATCTACCTCATCTAGATTTCATCTGCTTGCAGAACCAAGTAGAATTTCATGTCCTAAAACACCAATTCAATGTCGTTAACTGCGCAAGAATTCCTCTTTGGCAAAGTGTGGGATCCCCAGTTCCAAAGTTGTCACTTAAACCTCATTAACAAGCCAAATGGTCGACTTCTTGCTTGTTAGAAAATCTTGGTAAATTGCACATAGACAGAGAGGAAGCACATAGCCTCTGTTTTGATATTAAATTGAGTCTATTATGATTCTTACGAGGAAATCTTGAATAGGAAAAGTTACTGTCTGCAATAATAACAACCTTGAATTTAATTTCCTATTAAGGCAAAATTACTGTACAGAAAATGAACAAAATATCAATACAAGGAAAATGAATTCTGGTTGGAACTGAACAGTTCTTGCACTAAAGAAGTGGAGGCCATGTTCATCATGTCAAATGACCCCAGCTATAGGCCACTGAGGGTGCAAAACCGCAAGTAGACCCACCCAAGCTCGATGACAATTCAAGCACTTAGACGAACATCATACGAATTACATATTTTTGCTCAAGAAATTACTAGCTGAATTCCTCACCGTGAATCAAAACATTCATGACTAGTGCTATGCCACTGCATTTTTCTGTTTCTCATGAAGGTAATTATCCTTCTGTAACGTATCCTGTGGACAATTCACCACAAGTATCACAATCACCCACCGAAAGCACCAGTTAAATATTATTCATCTTCCCACATGCCAATAAATTGTTGAGATATAAACCCTAGCTCTGACCATCTCTGATCAGTAAATAGCAATATCAGATAAATAGATTAAAGCCCTTCCAGTAGATAAAGTTCAAGTAATTATACTGTACCTTCTCATCTGCAGATTTTGAGGATATGAGCTGTGAGATGATATTTGGCCAGAATCCTCCAGCTTCAGCCGATGATCCAGCACTCAAGCAACCATGCTATAAACTATGTAGTTATTCAAAGACCCCCTTCACCTTCACCTGGTCTCAAATGCTTATATTTTCTTGTTAATCTCCTCATTTCTTGGGAAATAGGCATGCTAATATGATGGATCTCCATACTAAGCCTTTTGATAGGCCATAGAAGAGGAGGACACGGCATGTTGATAGAATAATATTAGGAATATCAGTTACAATGGAAATTAGATTCTAAATCAGATTTATTTACTTGATTCATGCAGGCAAGTCAAAACAGAAACACAGCAAGAAATGTTACAGTTAATGCAGAGGAATGTCATCAGGAGGGCAATTTTTTGGAAGAGATAATTCTATTTCTGACAGCCGATTCCCATGATCTATTTCAAACTTACTGTCCATGTAATTAACTTGTTTATAGTTTCTATTGATGTACAGAGACATGGCATTTCATTTTTCTGCTGCCAAAAAAAGTTACTTCTACCAATTCGTGATGCATCAACAACCAAAATGGCTTTCTGACTTAAGAGCATGAAAAGATAATGAGAATAAAAAGAGAAAGCAGTAAAAGCTATGAACGATCACTTTACACATATACTTGACACGTGACCTTTTTTTCCAATGAATTGGGGCAAATTGTTTGTAAGTCTTGAGATTATAATAATTATAGCATACAACTGCAACATATGTCCCAACTTTAACTATTATCAGTACCATATAAAGGAAAAAAAAGTATCACCTAAACTAATTTTCAATCGATAGGTCTTCTCACAGTTAAAGTCCAGAGAGCTTGCGTCCAGAAAAGGCGTGCTCCTACATAATGAGTAGTGGTTTTGTTATGATGTCGACTCTATGGGTGTCAAAGCTCCTCTGCTAATGTCCGGCCCATGCTCCTGCATCATTGTAGATACTGATCAGACCAAATCGTAGTAGCCAGTAGAAGCCACCACCAGTTGGTCAAAAAGATTCTCGGTGCCTGAGATTGCGGTGAAATCTGGGAGGGAAAAACGTCTGAAGTTTCAAAACTTTGGTTGAAGAGCAACGGTGTTTAAATTTATAAATTGTACTGTGGGTTAATGTTAAAGTTAACTAATCATAGAGTTAACATGCAACTCCTATAAAAACCTCAGAGTTTACGATGTCAACTCATGAAGTTTTTCGTCATCCAGCTTAGGCTCATTACCCATTGCAACATCAACTACCTAAATGAAGCAAAAGCAAGAATTTAATGAATGAGAGATGTTGAGTGATTGCCTCTAGATTCAGAGAATTCGGTCGTCCAGAGGTTTCTTTGCAATCTTTGATGAGGCTTTGACTGGGATGATACTTGAGCATTTAATTATTTACTCTAATGGAAAGCCAATCAACTTCCTTGTTGGGATAGCGTCTTGACATGATACATTGTATGGCGTAAGGTCGGCAAAGGTGGACCAAAGAGTGTTTCCCACCTTTGGTGTGCTGTTAAGTGACCAAACTAAAGATTCCTCTGCCGTCTTTTCTGTCTCATTTGGAGAGTGACCGAGTACTCCAACCCACTTTGACCCCGAAAAAGTTCACATGGAAGTAAATTTTCTTCATAATAATGTTTTGAAGTTCTATTTAGGTGTCCAAATGTGCGACAACAAAATTAAGTGGAAGGACAAGGCGCACAAGTGGGCTACCAAGAAGAATTTTTTTGTCAACTAGACAAGATCTGCAACCAAAACAAAGAAATCAATAAGAAATGAAAGCAGAGGTATTAAGCATTCTGTTTCTAAAACTTACAAGGTTATGTCGTTTCCCACTGCAAGGCATGCTGGTGACTGGTGTGACGCTATCTTAAACTCCCGAACTGTGCATTTTTCCGTCCCATCAGTTTTATAGCTCTTAATCCCACTCAGAATTATGCTTCATTGCAAGTCTCAAATGCTGTTAAGTAAATAGATAAAAGAAAAAACTTAATGAAAGTCAAACTTCGCAAGTATGGAAGGGGAAACAATTTCAATTTTAAGAGATATTATTCTAAATTGTTATAAGTATGGTTATGCCTCCTTTAATGAGATGAGATAAAGTTAGCTTGAGTTGGTGATGACTCATTCTTATTAAAAAAACATGACTAGCTTTGAACCGTTATATTTGTTTCTTTAAATCATAACCGATACTTATAAGAACTTAGATTATGGAATCTTTTCTGAGAGAAAGGAGATAGTGAGACAGAATGTGATTTTATTTATTTTTTGCAAGACGAAACGTGGTTACTATATAAATTATCAACTGATTCAGGGAAATGGTAGGCATGATTGTCACACCCACGACTAGTGACCATTAGCTGAAGTTGCTGTCAGAGGGAGTTGCAACTTGCAAAGGGTGAAGCAGGATGAAGAATTGAAAAAGGGTTAAGGCTCTGTTTGGTTTAGTTCTCAGAACAATTTTTGTTTTTTTGTTTTTTTGGAAGTAGTGTAGATTCTCTTGGGATTGGTGAAAAGTTAGTTAAAAGTTGTTGAAATTTGTAAAAAGTTATTGGGATTGGTAAAAAATTATTGAAATTGATGAAAAAATTATTGGGATTGTTAAAAATATATTGGAATTGATGAAAAAGTGAGTGAAAAATTTTTAAAAACTTTTTGAGAACTTAAACAAAGATAACCTTAGGGTTTGATGAAAAGTGAATTGGATTTACTAGGATCGAGAAAAAAAAGAATTGGTTTTACTAGGAACAAGGTCAGGGTTGGAGTTTTGGGTTTTCTTTGTGGACACAAAAAAAGGAAATAACACCTTCAATAAGAGCACATAGTAACGGCACTTTTGTACGAGAATGGATTCGGTGCAAAGTGAAAGAGTCTAAAATATGGATTCGGATTTCCTCCGAAGAGGAATTATCTGATGGGTCCTAATAAGTCATTAGATGAAGACAACACATTATTGAATTCATCCAATGGTCTATATTAAAATGTAAAAAAAATACAAAAATGAAAAAAAAATCTATATGTAATATAGACCATTGGATAGATTCATTAATGTGTTGTCATCCATCCAATAGTCTGTTAGGACCCATTAAATAATTTTTTTTAGGAGGAAATTCAGTAAAAGATGTGTAAAGGGAGGGTGGGATTTTAAAATACAAACCCGACGTTGAGTAAATGGCCCAACGCATTTAAGGTCTTGTTTGAGCCCTAATAATTTGGACCAAAAAATTCATCACATAATTTTTTATTATTATAATATTTATTAAAAATCTTCTCTCTTCACTTTTTCATCAACTCTCGTAACATATCTTTACTTTATAGTATTTCTCAAATCTCAATACCCAAAATTTCTACCTTCAAACATACCATTAAGTTGGTGAGGGGGAGGTAAAAATGGCTCAGAGCTTGGCTTGGCTCAACAAGGCGATTTTTTTTTTTATTCCACTTGTTTTTCCCAACGTCTTACGCAATACGCAACACACCTCCCAGATTTTCTTCTTTCCCCTTTTATTTCTTCCCCTTGAATCCATTTTCTTCTTTCGCTGCTCCGCAACACATCTCTCTCTCTTCTTTCCCTTTTACCCATTTTTTCTTCTGCTCTTTGTTAACTAATCTGGCCCTGGACGGTAAACCGCATCAAAGTACAGGTCATCCTATGTGCTATCAAAGTGAGTCCAAGCCTGGGGAATGGGGAGGCTCTGGTTGTTTCAAAAGGAGGACAGATTCATTTAAAAATGTAGCAGTTAGCGAACGAGATGCTAATTTAGGACATTTCTTTGCTCAAAATTTTGGGGGCAATAATTTCAACAAAATAAATATACTTCAAAATTTCTAACTACAAACGTACCCTTAAATTGCTGATACTTCAACTTGAAACTTCACCATGCCGACCCCTCCCCTACCCACCCCACTCCCAAAATAACTGCTCGACTTTAGCTTTTTATTTTACTTTCCTAGTTCTTCCCATTACCACTAATAATGTGAAAACTTCTTAACTTTGCTGGTGTACTTGTTTGTGTTGATCTCTCTCATACTTTTGGCATACGAGTCATTAGATGTACGTGTTCAGTTTATTGCCAGTATTGGATTTACTGACATTTGTTTTGCGAACTGCCAACAGCTTTAAGGCTTGCTGCGGCGAAGTGCGGCAGTAAGGACTACCTAGCAGAATGCACGGCTGAACAGCTTTCTAAAAATCAACAGATGTTCTAGCAGGCACACCTGCAGGCCCAGAACCAGGGCAGTAGCTGGAAGGCCAGCCAGACATTTTGCTCACAGTGCAATAGTTGGAAGGAGAACCAGAACTTTGCTTCTTTCACAAAACAACGGGAAAAGTTGAGTGGAGGGAAGATAGAGAGAAAAAATGTGTCGTGTAAGTCGTGTTGGGAAAAAAAAAATTCGGCTTGTTGAGCCAATTTTTATCTCCCTCACTTCCTTAAATGCGTTGGCCATTTCCTGAACTTTTGTATTTTAAAATCCCAACCTTCCCTTCACACATCTTTGCACCATTTCACTTTGTACCGAATCTATTCCCCTTCTGTACCAAGAACTCATCCTATGGAAGAGCATTCAGAGTGAGGATATAGAGGGGCTGCCTGATGGTGAAAATTTTGGGTATTGAGGTTTATGAAATATTATAAAGTAAAAATATGTTATGGGAGTTGGTGAAAAAGTGAAAGAATTTTTTTTTAATAAATATTATAATAATAAAAAATTATGTGATGAATTTTTTAGTATTAAACCTAAATATTTGGCGCTCAAACTGTTATGGGCCATTTGTGGAGTATGAGATCCGTCCCACATTGATAGTATGCCAATGTGGGGTTTATATACTTTGGGCTCCCTTCCCTCTTGAACTAGCTTTTGAGGGTGAGTTCTCTCCTAAGGCATGTAACAAATGGTATCAGAGCCGGTTGTGGGCTCTTGTGCTACCCCACCTCCATGCCTTTGGAGTGGCCGGTCATGAATCCGGTGGTACGGGCACGACCCCAGCCCAGTGAATAGAGGGCCCATGGTACTCGACCAACGTGGACGTTAGTCTTAAAAAGGGTGGGGTATGAAACAATCCCCCACATTGGTTAGAAAAACATCTAGATGACTTTATATAAACTTGGAGGCACCTCCACTTGGCAAGCCGATTTTTCAAGGTGTGAATCTCCAAGCTTATGTGAATCCATTACACAAACATCCCCAGAGTATGTTAAGGTTGATAATTTGAGTACCACATCGCGTGAGGGGATTACCAATTCAGACCGATAAAAGTAAAATCCATAATAATAATAATAATAATAATAATAATTAATAAGCGGTCAAGATCACCTTTAATGCAATGTAGGAGTAAAGCCTGACTATAGAAACACTAGCGAGTCTTTCGTTGAAAAACAATTGAACAAGTGGTATCTGGTCCTTGACCTACAACTGGCTCATATTTTGCCTATTTGGCATAGCAACTGGGTTCACCAGAACAGAATTTAAGTCCAAACAAAAAAATGGAAACCCCTCCTGCTGCTCGATGTGTTGGCTGTCTGTACACTTGAAACAAGAAAAATCAGTCCAGATTATTACAAGTTGGACTGAGCCTTACACGACAAACTGATGACAATTCAAAAAATTGGCACCAGATAAACTGAACCAAAACAAAATTATGGACACAAATCATCGGGAAAGAAGAAAGAAAGAATTAAGAGGCAACAAGACACCTCAAGTATATACATCAAGATGAATTTATGACTGGACTGTGTCTAATGTCAACACTGGAGGATCCTTCAAGGCAGTCAGATTCACCACCCAGTGTTGGTCTTCTTCCATTGACCAATGCATGTTATTTGTGTCTACTTCAATGACTGCAAATTGCGGAGGTGGTCAACCACTTCACTGGAACTGCTAAGGCGTTGAAAATCAGAACGGTGAAGAACAGTTCCTTGGATTTGGCTAGAGCTGTTTGGTTCAGGGACAAATTGCTTAGTCCTAGATGTAAAGCAATGGCGCACACGAACACGGTGATCTCTTGTCTTGGTCGAGTAGCTTCCTCGTACCTTGACCACTAGTATAACTTCCTTGTCTCTATTGTCTTCACACCAAGAATTCTGTGGGACACCATCAACAAACTCCGCCAGGGTTTGGAATTCATCGTGATGAACTGACACCTCTGCAATATTGTTGGGTCTGACTATGCCAGCTGCTGGAGTGACCTGGTCCGAACGCAAGATAGACAAATAAGCCATTATCAAATCTAGATCCAGCAAAATATCTGAAGCCTCATGATTGTTTTATGAGCGGATAATATTATAGTAAATTACAATTTTAAAACAATCAACCAATGACACATAAGTTAGGTATTGCTCAAATGATAAAGCCACTCAAGTTTGTAGAATGACAACGATGCACCAAGTAATCTGAGGCTACCACAAATTCCGCTGACATAACATCATGATGATTCCCAACTCAGGTAGGACTAACATAAATTGAGATATCGGGAGAGAAGCATGTCTCAAATGTTCAGACATAAACTATACCGTAGATTTGTTTCCCTAAGAATAGGATAGGAGCAGATGTAGCAATTAAGGGAAAAAGAAGTCACCTCAAGCCATCGTGGAAAGCCAAGGGAACCTCTTGTATAGGAATCTGAAACGTTTCCGTCCCCCAGGATGGAAGTCTGACCTTCACAAATTATTTCGAATAGAGCCTCATGATTCTCACACTTATTTGTAATACGCAAGATAGATGTGTCCTGGTTTTGAAGAATTATGTTGTTTGTACTGACAATAGTTTCTGGGATTTTGCATAAGTCTGCAAGCACATATTTGATTTCGTCATTTAGTCCAATAATTTCACCAAGCTCTTGTCTCCTTATTGACTCATCAACTCGAGCAATATCAACATTGAATATGCAGTAGACAGGCTTGTGATCACTGTCTGTCACATCCATGCAAGCCTCGTACCTATTGAACAGCAGAAGCCACGTTGTGAAAATTTATAAAAGAAAAAAACTCATGTATATTGATGTACCATGACGGTCATGGACATAAATACAAGTAGAGAGGCCACCGAGAGACCAAGTGCAGAGATCAAATTGCACTACATCTGAAAATCGAAGCTTATTATAACTCCGTATAGAAAATTAAAAGAATGACTGTTGATGTCTTATATTGGATCACATTCCCCTCCACATTTTCTAAACCTATAAAAGATTCACTGCATCTAAACCACACGAGATTGTATGCAAATTTATTAGCTAAAAGAGTCCATTCAAATTAAGCATGAGAAGCTTGGGAAAATACCATCCAACATGGCCTTTACAATGCGTGGGTTTCAGTAAGTTGGAAAAGCATCACATACAAAACATTTCTAGATGTTATTTTGCACCCTGTAAATAATGCCAAAGGCAATCATTATACCAGGAAAAGACTTGCCTTAATATTGAGGAGACAACGGGACACTCCAAGCTGCACTCAGATAACAAAGCTGAACGGCAATCACGGTATAAAATTCTGTCACACCAGGCAGGAATACGCTTCTTCTCACCAGAATCATATCCTACAGAGAAACCACAGACCAGTTCAGAAGCTTCTGACAACCCTTACAGACTATCAATCAAGGAGGGAGCTCCATATGCCAATAACATCCATAAGGAATTTCCCCTTCTCTGGTCACGAGCTATTTATGAAAAACAGAAATCCAGAGCTAAAATATCCAGAGTTTTTTTTTTGTCAAAGCATATAGTAGTAATCAAAGAAGCCTAAAGCGACAAAAAAAAAGGCTCTATAAACAGGACAATTGCTTAAGGGAGTCATAAACCAATCGAGCAGTGACCAAATAATTCTAAGCAGATCAGTCCGCACAGAAGTCAGAAAATTCAGACATGTTATGATTAAACCAACCTGCTAAACCAGCTTGATGCCTTTCAAACTTGTATGTGGGAGGAAAGGTAATAACTGCTTCACGCATCCCTTGGAAGACATTACCAGCTTCCATTTCTGCCCGGAGCTGATCCCTTTCTCTAAGCCAATCAAAGCATCTTTGAGAAATAAAGTCCCTCGCTTCATCATAAGAGATATCATCCAGCCGATAATTGAAATCACCAAGAAATATGACCAAGTCCGCCTCAGATAACTCAGACATCCCTTCTGCAGTGTGTGCGCCAATAGCCTATAGAAAATCATGCCTTATCATACAAACCGGAATAGTCATCTATCCACCAAGAAACCTAGCAATGAAATTGGTGGCTTTACCGATCAATATAATTACGTACATTTGTACAGCGAAGCGTTTGAACCGCAGAAGAACCAACTGCAACAGAAAGGACCAAGGACAAGCCAGAACTATAAACAGGCCAAAATAAATATATTGAGAAGGCAAGCAAGCAAAGCCAGAAGAGGTACAGCACCGTACCAGCTGCAGCATTGAAAATACTAGTTGGTCGGCAAAATGTCATTGTTCGATATACATGATCAAAGTCCGCATTTCGCCGATTTACAGCTTCTAAATGTGCAGCAAAGTGACAGTTAACAAAGCACAATATGCGGTCGAACACTCTTAGCCTCAATCCAACAGCTCCCTGGTCAGACAGTGTTTAGCAAAGCAGTCATAAGAATAAGCAAAGAAGCTATACAACCAACATAACACAGTGTTATGAAGAATGAGAAACTTGTTCCATGTGAACCAAAGAATCCAAGTCTTCGGCGTCTGAGTCTGCCAACGTCTTTAAGAGCAGACGAGAGAAGCCTGTTATTAAAATGAGAACACGATTTTTTTTTTCTCTAATTCATCTGATGCTACAATGATTTCCTCATCAAAGAAATATAATTTTGACCACATGGTAGGTACAGCACAAAGCTAAAGATTATAGAAGCCATCCCTAGTAAAAAGTAAAAACTATTACAAGTCATCAAGTACAGATGACTATAAGTGTTTTTGTATTTTTTTTGGCCTTATTCTTTCTTGTATTGGCATCCTCAGGCTTGAGGGAATAGTTTTTCCCTTCCCGCTCCCCCGCTCCTCTCCCTACCCTCACCCTCTTTTAGGTGGTGACAACGGTAGGATGGGAGGAAACATTTTTTAGACATAAATGACAGTGAAGCAAAAGATACTCATTACCCAAGTAAGTACCATACAGTTCAAACCAGCACAACAGACTAGGACAGGGATACCTTATTACCAATTGCGCGCCCAAACCCACACGGAACTGCTGCAGCTTCAACATCACCAACATGAGCTTTAAGATTGTCTCTAACCCTGCAACACAGCACTTCAACTATCATTGATGAGAAAGTCAACAAGGACATGCCTTAAATCAGATTAAAGAGAAATAAAATAGACACCCAAAGAAAAAAAAAGGAAAGAGAAATGCAATCTGCGCAAGGACAAAGATAAGCAGACCCAATAGAAAGTGGCAAGGCTGGGGAAGTATTGGCCTAATTACAACCAAGTGAAAAGAACAAACGTAGCATGAGGAAAATGATCCACTCATTTCAAATACTAGACTTGATATAATGAAATCACGGAGATAAACATCCGAACTCCAGACAAAATTTTAAAAAAGCATACGTTATGAATTTTATAAAATCCATTGGAGCAATTAAGATCTTCTCATGACATATACTCACCATACAGCGATAAGCAAGCCTGCCAGCTGCCTAGAACCAACACGTTCAAATCCTTCGCCCAATGTTTTGCCTATCATATCCAGCCACCACTGCCCAACGGAACTCCCTTCAAGCCCTACCTACAGATGACAGAGGCAAAGTATGCCAGAGGTGGTAAAAATCCATTCGAAGAGTTCATTAAAGATCAGACAATGGTGACAGAAAGAACAACGGAAGAAGATTCCAACAAAAAATTCCTTGGTTGATGAGGGCGATACATCATTCTACCTATTTCTGCCTCTCTCTTTTAGACACTGTAGATTCCACCTGTTTTGTTTTATATATTTTCCTGTTTGGAGAAATAGCACTTATCATGAAAACAAAAAAACAGCCAGTCAATCAAAATAATCTTTGTTTGGATGGGCAAGAAAATTTTTGTAGTGTAGATTATATTGGAGTTTGTGAAAAAGGTTTTTTTTTATAAGTAAGACAATTTTATTAAAAGAAAAATGAATAGAAGAAACAGTATAAAGGATTATACTGAGGCCTTTAGACCAAACAAGCTAGAAAACTAATGAAATCTAAAAACTCTGAAAAGGGAGAACCCAACATAGCATTCACCCACAAGAACAAAGACTGCAAAAAAGTGCCCCTCAAACCCTCCATGGACACAACCACACCCTTAAAACATCTCTCATTTCTCTCTCTCCATATATTCCACCAAATACAAGTAGGGATCACTCTCCAAATAGCTAATGCCTGAGGATCTTTAAAATCCATTTTCCAGCACAACAAAACTTCCGCTACCCTCCTAGGCATCACCCAATCGTAGTCCATAATAGAGAGCACTAAGGACCACAACTCCCTAGCAACCAAACAGTGCAACAATATGTGCTCAACAGACTCCCCGTCACATTTTCAAAGATAGCACCAATCTAGCACATTCACTCCCCTCCTCCTCAAGTTGTCAGTGGTAAGGATTCTTCCATGGGTGGCTTCCCAAACAAAGAAGGACGCCCTAGGCAGGCTAAAGACCTTCAAATCTGTCTCCAAGGGAAAGTCTCATCGAAATCCCCAACATGACACGAATACCAAAATTTCACCTAGAAAACACCATTATTGGACCTTACCCATCTCATCTTGTCAACAACATGACTCCTCAAAAGCTTAGAGTAGAGTAAAGAGAAGAGCGCTGAAAACTCCTCCAACTCCCAATCATTGGCCCTCCTAACAAACTGAATATTCCACGAAATACTCCCGAAACCCCTCTCCATGCAGTCCGCAACCATAGCAAACTTATTGCATGCAAGAGAAAACAAAAAAGGAAACATATCCTCTAAGGATCTCTCGCTGCACCAAAGATCATTCTAGAACAGACTCTCATGCCATTTCCCACCTCAAAATGGATATTCTCAGCAAAGGAATCCTAACCTTTGCTAATATTCTTCCAAAGACTAACACCATAGGATCCATTGCATACAAGAATGTTCCACCCACCCAAGTCACAACCGTATTTCTCCATGATAACAATTCTCCACAAGCTATCTCGCTCAACCCCAAACTGCCAAAGTCATTTCCCAAGGCCCTATTAAACAAAGCAAGTCTTCTCAAACCCAACCCACCGCAACTAATAGGAGAACACACTTTCTCCCACTTCACAAGATGAAACTTCTGAACGCTATCATCACTTCCCCATAAAAAATCCCTCTAAATCTTCTCCAACCTATTAGCCACCGCAGCATGAATAGGAAAGAGAGAGAAAAATAAGTGGGGAGACAAGACAGAGTGGACTTGATCAACATGATTCTACCACCCTTGGATAGATAGCACCGTTTCCACCTCGCCAACCTCCTCTCCGTCCTCTTGATAATATCACTCCAAATGCGAGAACATTTGAAGGTAGCCCCCAAGGGGAGGCCCAAGCAAGTGATAGGCAAAGAAGCAACCCAATAGCCCAAAATAGAAGCCAAAGCATGCACATTTGCAACGTTACCAATAGGGATGGCTTCGGACTTGGAAAGATTAATATTCAAACCCAACACTGCCTCAAAACAAAGGAGAAGGCAGCAAAGATTGCGAAATTGACCCTCATCAACCCCACATAGAACGAGAGTGTCATCCGCAAATAATAAATGAGATATGCTCACCCCACCTCTTCCACCAACTCCAAAATCGAACCCTTCAATGGAACCATTGCCAATCAACACCTCCATCATCCTATTAAATGCTTCCATTACAATAACAAACAACAAAGGTGAAAGGGGATCACCTTGACGCAACCCACGAGACCCACCAAAAAAACCTTCGGGAGATCCATCACAACCAACGAATATTTTACTGTGGAGATGCAGAACTCGATCCAGCTGCACCACCTAGCCCTAAAGCCGCACCTCCTTAAGAGGTATAACAGGAATCTCCAATTCACGTGGTCATACGCCTTGTGAACATCCGATTGGAGCGCATCCTAGAGTCAAATGCACTCATTAGCAATGAGAACTGTATCCAAAATTGTCTACCTTTCACAAATGCGTTTTGAGAGGGCGAGATGATACCACCCAAGACCACCTTCAGCCTATTCACCAACACCTTAGCCAAAATTTTGTAAACCCCACCCACCAGGCTAATTGGGCGAAAATCCTTCAATTCAACCGCACCCACTTTCTTTGGAATCAACACAATGAAGGTTGCATTGAAGCTTATAACAAACTTCTAATGTTGCGCAAACTCATTAAACATAGAGAGGACATCACCCTTGATCACCTTCCAACAAGATTGGAAGAAAGCAAGGGTAAAACAATCTGCGCCCAATGCCTTGTCTCCATTAAGACTCATCACCACCCCCACCACTTCCTCCTCATCAAAGGGACTTTCTAGCCAATCCGCCTCAACCCCGAAAATGGAATTGAAACCAAATCGTCCAGAAAAGGTCTCCAAGAAAAGGGTTCCTTAAACAAGGAACTATAATAACTGACAATCTCCTAAGAAATACTCTCATGATCCTCCAATAACTCTCCATCCACCTCCAAGCTGTCAATCGAGTTAATTCTACGATTAGAGTTGGCCATCCGATGAAAAAACTAGGTACACTTGTCTCCCTCCTTAAGCCACAAAGCACGAGACTTCTGCCTCCAACTAGTTTCCTCCATGCCAATAAAATTTCCAAAGACCACCGACACAGAGAAACAACCGACACAAGAATCCACCATATCCAACACCCTAGAATCCCATAAGATTAAAATGCCGCCCGAAACGCCAACCGCTTCCAAATTACACCACCTAACATGCTGCCCCCCATAAACTCCTAATAGTAGCCCTCGTCACCTCCAACAACTTAGTTTCTTGGAGACACACCACCTCCGGTTTCCACCCCCTCAATAATGTTCCCACATTATTACGCTTCACCCTATCATTCAACACACGAACGTTCCAACTCACAATTTTGAGCTTCATTTATACATACACGGGTCCTTCCCATCCTTCCTATTTTTTCTAGAAACATAGGTTTTCCCTTCATAGTTTACTGCAGATTTCAACCCCTTCAACTCTCTAGTAAGTTTACCTTTTGTCTTACAAGGTGTCTTCGGACACCAATTCCCTCTCTCCTCCAAAGCTGCAAAAAGAGCCAACCATATGCCTAAAAGAGGTCACCATACCCAATTTGAAGAATCAAGACTGGCCGAAAATTCCCCCTTCCACTCTGGATAGCACATATAGCTAAAGGTTCCACTTCTGCAATTGGGTTACCTGTATCAACACACACCGGCTCTCTATCAATACTGCAAACTGGCAGAGAAGGCACTGGATCGGTCTCCTCACCAGAATCCGGGCAAAGGGAGCATTCCTCCATCTCTGGAGGCAGACAAAGGAAGCTTTCCCCCACCTCCAGATTGATAAAAGGAGCCCTAGAAAAATCCTCGGGCCCAACCCGATCCCCCACACCTTCACCACACATATCCTCTTAAAGACAAAGGGCCCCCTTGACATCAACGAAAGCCTCCCCCTCTGAACCCCCACTCTGAAATATCCCATTGAGTGAATCGGCATGTTCTGGCTCAGAAAAAGAGCCTTCTCGACGACTCCAGAAACTCATGAGAGGAACGTTCCAAAACAACTTAAAAAATGGCTTCCTGTTCAGGCGCCGACACGACGCCGGAAACCTCCCCCACCACCACAGACGGCGTCGCCTGAGGCTCTGACTCCGACGCCAAGGGATGGTGGTCACCCTCCATGAGCCACCACGTCAGAGAAGGCTCGGCGCAAGGCTTGGCAATTTTGACAGGGCTCGGGTCAACCATACCCATCTCCAGCTCTTCGCTTCTACTCGACCCATCACCCACAACAGACCCATAGGACACACCTACACTTGGGCAATGAGAACCCTGCCCAATTGACTTGGGTTCTGGGCCCAAGGAGTTAGGCCCAGAACCCAGCATCCCGACCCTCTCCTCTTAATCATCAAACGGCTTCTCCTCAGTAAAACCAGCTTCACGGGGCCCCAAACAACAGTCAACACAAACTGGGTCTATCTTATCAAGGCCCGTGACTACCACATAATCCAACGACCAAATAAGTCTGTCTAGCTCAATCCTAAGGCCCATAAGTCTCATGTGAACATGCTTCAGACAAAAAGATCTTTCCAAATTATGAGTTCCAGCGGCATTAAATGTCGAAGTATTGGAACTTGTAATTATAGCCGCCTGGACTGCATGGCTCTTCATCTTCACAGCACGAGACCACTTGTTGCTGCCATCAACAGAGACGACAAGATGGGAAATTTGAACACCGGAGATTTTTTTTATAAGTCAATCTTATTAGAAAAAGTGAAAGCAGTACAAGAGACTGTACCGAAAACGCTTAGTCCAAACAAGTAACAAAACTAAGAAAATCATGAAAGGTTTATCGTCACACCACCAATCATGCCAAAAGCTAATCCTTAGACCATTGCCCACCAAAAATCTAACATGGTTGCTGAAAACATCTTAACCTTTACTAATGAATCTCCAAAGGCTAACACCATAAGACCCCCTCATAGGTAAAGTTTTCCAATCCCCCGCTGAGCACCCATATTTTTCAGCAATGACAATCATCCAAAGTCTATCTCTCTCATGAGCAAAAAGCCACAACCACTTGCTCAAAAAGGCCCTGTTGAACGAAGTAATACTATGAAGCCTCAAACCCCCATTCAAAAATGGAGAACACGCCAACTCCCACTTCACAAGATGAAATTTGTGCAGATCCTCATCGCTACCCCAGAGGAAGTCCATCTGAATCTTCTCCAACCTATTAGCCACCGCAACCGGAATAGGAAACAAGGATAAAAAATAGGTGGGAAGGCACGAAAGAGTAGATTTAATGAGAGTAAGCCGTCCACCCTTTGAAAGATACATACGCTTCCATCCCGCCAACCTTCTCTCCATCCGCTCAAAGATCCCATCCCGAATATGAACGCTCTTAAAACTAGCTCCCAAAGGGAGCCCAAGATATTTCAACGACAAGGAGGACACTCTACAATCCAAAATACCCTTCAAATCCGGAACGTTATAAACAATGCCAATAAGAATAACCTCAGACTTAGACAAATTAATTCGAAGACTCCAGAAATGACTCACCTCCGCCCCACACAATACCAAAGTATCATCTACAAAAAGCAAGTGAGAAATGCTCACGCTCCCCCCTCCCATCACAAAACCATCAATACCACCATGCTCAACCACTTTACCCATCATGCGACTGAAGGCTTCCATAACTATAACAAAGAGGAGGAAAAAGGGGGTCCCCTTGCCTCAAACCACGAGAACTACTGAAAAAACCTTGCGGGCAGCCATTAACAATCACTGAAGATTTCACTGTCGAGATGCAAAACAAGATCCAACTACACCATTTTCACCGAAACCACATCTACGAAGAAGGTACAAGAGAAACTTCCAATTCACATGATCATAAGCCTTCTGAATATCCAGCTTGCACAGCATGCCCGGCACCCCCAACCTCAACCTGGGATATGTTCGTTTTCACACTTTTTTCAGGATTCTAAGTATATTCACAAATCTATCACCGAACATATTTAGAATTCAAACACAAACACCAATACATTTTACACAATCTCCAACAATTTTTTAATTTTTTATTTAACATAAATTTTCTCTCTATACTTTTTCACATAACTCTAATATTTTTTTATTAAACAATTACATCAATCTCCACTTTACACAAATACCAATAAAACACTATTCAACATAAAAATTCACAACTTCTCTAAAATTCTACATTTTTACTCGAAACGAACATAACCTTGGAATCAATGCACTCATTAGCAATAAGCACCGAGTCCAAAATCTGTCTACTCCTAACAAAGGCATTTTGTGAAGGAGAAATAATCTTGTCCAGCAAAGATTTCAACCTATTAGCCAACACCTTAGCTAAGATCTTGTAGGCACCCCCACAAGACTAATGGGGAGAAAATCTTTAAGCTCCACCGCCCCTGGCTTCTTAGGAATAAGCACAATGAAAGAGGAATTCAAGCTTCGAACAAACTTTCCATCCATCGCGAACTTATTAAACATCAACATAACATCATTTCGGACAATATCCCAGCAAGCTTGAAAAAAGGCTAGGGAGAAGTCATCCGGACCCAAAGCCTTGTCGCCATTGGGACTATGCACCACCTCAATCACCCCATCCTCATCAAAAGGTCTTTCGATCCACTCTGCATCATCCTCTGTAATACTATCAAACTCCAACCCATCCAAAGAGGGACGCCAATTAAAGGGCTCTACATACGAGGAGGAATAATAATCGACAATCTCCTCTGGATCCTCCAAAACTTCCCCCTCCACCACCAAACTAGAAATCAAGTTTGATGTCCTATTAGAATTAGCAATACAGTGGAAGAACTTGGTACATCGATCACCTTCCTTAAGCCATAGAGCCCTAGACTTCTGCCTCCAGCTAACCTCCTCCAAAATAATCATATCGTTCAACTCCCTAGAGACCTCCAACCTCTTGTTCATACCTACCTCATCAAGGTTGCCCCCCCTCATCCATCACATCAAGCGACGCAAGCTCGTTCAATAAGGCTGTCTTTCAAACACTTGAGGCACCAAAAAATCCCGATTCCACACCTTAAGTTTCTGATTCAGCGCTTTTAACTTCGAGTTAAGCACAAAGCTCAAAGATCCCTTAAAAGCAAAACCTTGCCACCGCTCCTTAACCAAATCCACGAACCCATCCACTCTAAGCCCCATATTCTCAAAGTGGAAAGGCTTATTAAAATCCCCAAACCTACCATTTTCCAATAAAATCGGGAAGTGGTCTGAGAACAAACGAGGCAATCGTCTCTGAATGAGCTTCGGGTACATCGACGCCCAATCCGAACTAACAAGAAACCGGTCAATCCTCGACCAAGACTGGGAAGATCTACCATTCGACCAAGTGAACAAATCACCAGCCAACTCAAGATCCAACAAACTAAGTTCGGACACAAACTCCGAAAACTCCAACATGACACTCCTCCATCTAGAGCCAGAGGCACTCCCTTCATAATTCACAAAACTCTCCAAAGATTTTAACTCCCCAAGCAATTTACCCCTTGACCTACCCGGAGACTTTCTGACCGGAGATTGCCGACGAAGGATCAAAACGGCCTCAGCAAACGAAACCCCCTCTCTATGACCACCACCACCGACGGAGACAAGACCTTTTCGAAACCTACCAAGGTGGTCAACCACCTCTTGGAAGCACACAACCAGAGCCTTCCATCCAGACCCTTCTCTACCTTCTGGAATCATCACCATTCCTCTCCTACTTCGCTCCCCATATTCTACCACTGCGACATACCTCCTGCCTTATTCTTGCACTGCCGAGCTAGAAAACCGCGCGAGCCTTCATTGAATTTCATAACAAATTCTTTTTCTCCATCTGCACTCAACAACTTGGAAGCCATGTCGACCACCCAGACTGCACCATATCTTCCAAGTGAGATAGCACAACAAGATTTTTGACTCCACTCCGACCACCTTATGGCTCCACTATCACTAACAGACACTTGGAAACCCTTGGCTTCCACTCTAAAGCACCAAGAAAAACCCATGCTACTACAGAACACTCAACCGGAAAAACGAACCAGAATAACAACTAACAACCGAAACATACAACAGGTGATTAACTTCTATCAGACATGTATCAGACATACCTTTAATGTGACGTAAGGGAGGAAAGATCAAAGAGCTTGGGTCCAGTTAGCGGAGGACGAAAACATACCAAGGGATAACTTCAGGGACCCGTAGCACCAGTCATAAGGTTCAACGTTGTAGCATGTTGAAATATATATTACAGATGGATTGATACATTTAGCTATATATGCAAGCTATTAACACCACAAGATGCATGTGTATTGCAGTGTGTTCTTGAAAATAGGGTTTGTGAAAAAGGTTTTGGAGTTTGTGAAAAAAATTTCAAAAAAATTTTGTGTACATAAATTAGCATATTCAAGGAAATTAACCGAGTCTTCAAGCAAAACATAACATGACACCCTTGTCACGGAATGGCAACAGAAAGCTTCCCAAATTCAAATTATAAGCCTCTCAGAAAAGTGTGAATCAAGATATCCTCTTCCTATCCTGAATGTGTCCACAACATTCCTGACCCATTTCCATTTCTTTCAGCCCAACCATGTTAAAATTCAATGACATCCTAGATTTCTACATTGATATCCAAATAGTTAAAACAACAGACTCTTAATTGTCTTCTCATCTATTAAAAATGTATTTGTCTTATCCTGGTTTTTTTCCTTCCTGACCCAAGCTTCTGAAGTTGTAAGTATCTGCTCTCCAACATGAAAGCATGCATTGCAACGTGTACATTTGACAAGCTTTTCAAGGATGATTTTTTGACACTTATGTTTTTGACAGAAAGGCATCGATAATGTATGTTCTCAACCCTAACAAAATCCATAGCAAAATGCACTTAACCTTAATAGAATCGACTATAAACATATGGCATCTCTTCTAACTTTGTTCAGATGTCACACTTGAGTCTCACCATCATCAACTTACTGGAAAGAGAGTTCAACCAAAAAGAAGAGCAAAACAACAAAAGAAATGCTTACAGTCTCTTTAGCTGCAGACATTGCAAGAACACCAGCACCCATTTCAACTTCTTGCAACCCAACAACAACAATCCCAACATCTGAGGCCCCAGAACCTAGCCAAGACATAAGTGAATCAAGAGATGCTCTTCCCTGTCCAACATTCCAAGTGCCAGACAAAATTTTCACATTCTCTATCCTTGTGTATAAAAATTCTTTGCCAGCCAATTCTGAGCGTAATATGCTGTCAAGACGTCCTGGAGACACAATGTTCCATCCCCGTATACCGCCATGATTAGCCAAGGTGAAAATATAACCAGCTCCAACAGTCATTTCTATCACTGGACTGCTGTGGGCAATCCACGCTCCAAGTAGATTACCTCCAAGGTCCAGTACCTGAACAGTTCCACTTGCATAACCAACCCATATGCGTGGCCCAAATGTACAAAAACATTGAACAGCAGAAGGATGACACAAGAACTCTTGGATACGATTGCCGTTCACATCCCACTGCACAAGTAAGCCACTTGCACACCCAGTCCAAATCATCCCATCTATAGTCAACACCAGTGCTTCAGTTCTCCGATTGTCATCTCCAAATGGCCCCTTTGCTGCAACTCGGCGGACAGCATCTGCTGCCCCCATTATAGCATTACGCGAGCGCTGAAAGAAACCAAAGGATCCCTGCATTTTTTCTTTCTTTGAACTAGAGACACATTCTACAGAAAAATCCTGCACTGACGAAAAGTCCACTCGGTTCTCAATCTGACCGTCTGTATTGAAGACTTTCAGTAACTCCCTTGTACGAGAATCCCTGTGAAATAAAAACCACCAGATTGAGTTAAGTACTTAAACCAATAGAATTTGAAAAAAGGAAGATGGATGAACCAGATAAAATGCTTGGATATATATATAGATAGACAGATAATAGCAAGATAAACTGAGAACATACTCCTTCCATGCACATATGGCACCACACAACAAGCGTGATAGAGGGTTTACGGCTCAAATTAAAATTGACACATTTTATTTGTGGTACTCAAATCTTTTCCACCTCCAATGACCATTGTTTTGTAATCAACTTTCAAAGTCTTTTTTATGTGTGCTATGAGTGGACCAACAAGGGTCAATGTTCATAGATAGAAAACATTGTATGCTAATTATGGAACTTTTCATCCTGCATTTATGTGGACTGGTTATCATAGCTAATCCCACAATAATAGGATGGCATAGGTTCCATTTGAGTACCCACACAGGAGACCCAAACAAATAAGATTGGAAGAGTGGGTCATTCCAATTTGGAGAAACAGTTTCCTTTGAAGTTGGTTATGGTGGAAAAACAGTTACCTCAAAACATGAATGCACAAGCAAAAGAAGACTATATTAAAACGAACAATGCTAAAAGTACTAAAACATACCACAGAGCAAATGAAAGATAGCCAGCACTCCACACTTTTGCTCTAGAATTATCCGATAACAAAAACTTAACATCAGATGTTACTATGTTACTGAAACCATTTGCTGAGAGTTGGCTCCGCAGGTCAATGTACGACCTCTCCACTAATAGAGCAGCCATGTGCCTTTCTTCACCTGGTAGAGAAAGAGATTTCTCAATAGCTTCCCACGGCCATATCTTAATAACACCACCTTCCGAACCCGACCAGATATCGCCTGAACAAAGGGAACAAAGTGAGGGAAGTAGAAAGTACATCAATCAATTCCAGCATTTATCATTCAACCTATTCCTCTCGAATTCCTTTTCGTATGTTAAATCTAAAACAATCTTGGTAGGTTGTGCAGGTACTTCAATAACTGAGGTATTATAATTGGTTCAAACCTATTCAACATTTTCCAGACGACCATTTTCATCTCTTATAAGGATCAAATTCTCTCGTCCGGATATAACTTGAACAGAGAAGGGACATACCATTATACGTGGTGACCAATGAAAGAACCGGGCCGCGGTGAGCCTGCCAAGAAAAGTCCCCCTTAAAATGGCTCCTCAATTCGCCGTTTGCGTCAGGCATCTTCATCTTCCAGCACCTGATTCTCCCATCCCTGTGCCCACTCCACACCACTCTGCACCCTTCATCCCCGACCAGACACAAAGTAGGCGAAGTCGACGCCGACTCCCGAAACGGCGCCGAATACTCATCCCCACTCTTCACGTCTCCAATCCCCGGTTCGTACAAGTCCCTGAAGTCCCAAACCCTAACCCCGCACTCGCCGCCGGCCCACAACTGGGAGTCCGCAGCCGTAATGGTTCTCAAGAAGCGGCCAATCTGGGATTCTCTTAGCGGGTGAGGTCGGAGCTCCAAGCAGGGCGGACGATCCGGGCGGACGGTGAAGCGGCGGGGGACCTTGAAGATGCCGGTGCCGCCACCGTTGGCGACGAACTCAGGCAGGGAAGAGCGGTCGTTTTGGGGGCTGGAAACGTCGTTGGATAGCTTACGGTCAAGGAATTGAAGCATGTAGTCCAGGCGCTTGGAGGTGGACTCAATGGACTTGGAAGTTACAACGTCGTCTAAGGCCTCGCCACCCTCTTCGTCGGAGGAAGAGGCGGAGTGGAAGTAGCGGTCGGTGACTCTGGCTGGTGGTGGTGATGGTGGAATGCGAGGGGACTCATAAGTAGTAGAGACGTCTTCATCTAAGTCGATGAGCGGTGGATCCATTTCACTGAATTGGTTCTGACAGTTGGGCATACAAGAAGAAGAAGAAAAATAAGAAGACGACGACAATGTTCGGGGACTGACGGGGAGAGAGGGAGCGAGAGCGAGAAGGAAGGGAGAGGAAATCGAGGAAAGTCTTTCTTTTCGCGTTTTAGCTTTAAAAGACTTCAGAAATTCAGACAAAAGAGTGATAAGCCGTTGGCTCGCTGAGGACTCGAGGAACTTGTCAGAAGAGAAGTCTTTTGACGCATATATATTTTTTTTCCTTAAATTCCGTACAGGTTAACTTTTTACAAAACAGTCTTATATATATATGACCTTGAGCAAAATGACGTTTGTAATATAGTTATAAAACAAATTAGTTCTTGCATCCAACTGTGGTTACATATTTAACGGGAGAGTATTGTACATACCACGTCATAACCATTAACGTGTTGAGACATATTTTTTTAAAAAAAATAATTAAAAATCCATCTCAAATTATACTTTTTTCACGTCAGCACAGTTAACGCGTTGACACGTATTTTTTGAAAAAAATAATAATTAAAAAGTAATCTAAAATTATATTTTTTTTCCACATCATTACTCTTGTATAGATATAACCTATTACATAGAGTGTATGAGATGTGGAAAAAAAATATCATCTGAGATGGTTTTTTAATTATTATTTAAAAAAATACGTGTCAACGCGTGAATGGTGCTAATTTGGATGGAATGACTAATTTGTCTCAAAACTATATCACATTGACCATTTTATAAAAGTTAGATACCACATGGACCTATACTATAATTAAGCCTATTTTTTTCACTCTAGTTTATTACAACGTAGTGTTCATGTCTTAAAAAGTTCATGTGCCATACCTTGCTCAATATTATTCTACATGGGATTCACATTAATCATCAAATGTACATTAATTAAAAAAACAAAATTCACATGTATTTAAGAAATATGAATAAAAAATTGAAAAAAAGGGCAGACATAGGGGTTACGCCCCTCCTCTCTTGCTCGCGGGTCGACCAACCAACCGCTAACCCCTCCTTACCTAATTTGAGGTTTTACGAAAGAGCAGGGGAGGGCAAAGGGTATCGGCCGACACCCATCGCACCCCAAAAAAAATTTACATATATATTTTTTTAATAGAAATTGATCTGCGCCCGTTACCCATAGGCCCAGGCCAACTTGGAGAGACCTCATTAGGTCCTAGACGGCCGTTTTTTATTTTACTTAAGGCAGAGTGAAATGGCACCATTTCACTGCCTTAAAAAAACGAAAATCGCGTCTCACTTCGGCCCGGTTCCCTTCTCACTCGATTTCTTTGATTCTCTCAGCCGGTCAGCCCTGACACTCGCGTCTCACGTTCACACCTGCCCGACGCCCTTCTCTCTCTCTCTTTGCCCGTTGCCCACCGGCCACCGCCGAAGCTCAGCCGCTCCCCACCAAGTTCCAGATAGCCCTGCCCGGCGGCCGACGCCTTTCTCTCCTCTCTCTCTTTCTCTTAGCTTACTCTCATTCACTGCAGCGTCCGCCCCTGACTTCGCCGGCCGCCCACCACCAGCCACTTCTCCCTCTCTCTCTCACAGAACCACAGACGGGGTCACGAGACACTGGAGTGACTCACGGGACAGGTAATGCTAAGCCTAAACTTCTCCATTTTTCTTTTCGACTTTTCCCCCAATTTGATTATGCTATTTAATTGTTTGATTTGGTGATTGCATGCATCCTTTCAGTTTGAGTTGGGCAGAAGCTTTTGAAATGAATTGTTTTAGTGATCCTGCTAATTGTGTTGTTTTCCCCCAATTTGATTATGCTATTTAATTGTTTGACTTGGTGATTGCACTGAATACACTTTCTTTCCTTTCTTGCGTGGGGCAATTTAGGTGATTGATATGTGTTTCTTTAAATAGTTTTTTTGTAATTGGTTATTGGGTAGTTAAAAGTTACTTAATTGTATGGTTGGAGTTTGGAATGTGCAGGTAGATTTGACTATTACTCCTTGCTACAACTCTAAGCTGTTTGCTTTCAGTTGTGGTGTTCATAAATAGGTAGTATTAGTTTGAGGGTCATGGTTCTTCTCATTTTCAAGGAAGCAAAGATGATTTTTAGATTTCAAGCCATATATTGTTGGTTTCAATCAGATTTTAGGCTGAAAGTTTTCTTCTTTTCTTTTGTCAGTTGCATGATAGAATTCTGATTTTGGTCAAGGGGGTTAGTATTTGTATCATGTTAAACATGATTGAATTTCTGCTTCTGTTTGCTTTTCTTGGCCGGATCATAGTGTAATCTAGTGGTCATGTCAGATTGAGGACAATCTATTACTTATTACTTATTTCCATCATTTTCGTGTGGAAGTTTTTTGTCAAGTTCTTGATTTGATCATTCAAGAGATGAATAACCGGTTCACAGAAGCAAGTACATAATTACTTCTTTGCATAACATATCTTAACCCAAGAAAATCATTTTCAGCATTTAATCATGCTAAGTTATGTCGTTTTGCTGAGTATTATCCAGAAGATTTCACAGTGGATGATCGTGTGTTGCTTAGAACTCAGCTTAACACCTACATTAGAGATGTTAGAGGAGTTGATGATTTTTCTGGGCTTCGAGATATTTGAGGTCTTGCATTGAAAATGGTTCAGACTGGAAATAATATTGTATTTTCATTGATTTATCGACTTATTGAGTTGGCATTGGTCTTACCAGTTGCGACCGCAACCGTGAGAGGGTATTTTCTACGATGAAGATCATCAAGAGTGATTTGCGTAATAGGATGAGAGAAGATTGGATGAATGATTGTATGATGATATACATCGAGCAGGAAATTTTTAAAACTATTGAGAACGAAACCATTTTGCAACATTTTTAAAAAATGCAGATGCGTAGGATCCAATTGTCACCTCTCAGTAGTAGTACATAGTATGATATATGTATTTCAATTTTTTTAATGTTTTTCGTCTTTAATTTTCCTTATTGTAATTCTAAGACAATTTTTGTATTATGAAGAAAATTTTGTTTTTGTCATTTTACCTTTAAAGTTCGACACCCTTGAATATTAATCATGGTTCTGCCACTGCGAAAGAGTGGTCGGATCTAGCCCCCAACCTCTCCTCTCTTGCATGTCAGCAGAAGGAACGTAACTGCCCTTATGTCCTTTCTCACAAGGGGTTAGTCGAAGGAATAGATCTTCTCCTTCTATCTCTTTCTACTGGCAAGGTCGAGCGAAGGGTCGAATCCTGTCCATTCGATCCTCCACCGCTCGGGAGTGCAACGGAGAGGTGAATCCGCCCCTCCACCTACGAGTATGGATGGTTCGCCACCACCACCTATATTTTCTTGGGTGGTGCCAAAGATACTCAACTCTTTGTTTTTTAAAATTATTTTTATTATTTGAATGATTTATAATTAAAAATACATAAATTAATAAAAACAATTATGAAACTTAAATTGAAACTAATCCATCCAAATAAGTTTTAGTGGTTTAAAAACTAATTTCATAGAATTCAGATTTGAACCCAAAATTAAAATTCAAAGTAAATCTTAACCTACTTACCAAACATAACATTCTCTCAACCTTTTTTTTAATATTTTATTTTCGAAAGACTTCACTATTTTTTCTGAGCATTCTAGCCTTTACGTCTCGTCTCCCCTAGTAGCGTTTCCTTGTTATTAGAAGCGTTTCTAAAGCCTAAATAATATGTAGAAAAACTTGACGACATTGCTTAGCACTTAAGGATAATTCTTCTCGTTGCCATTGTGTGTACCGCATTTCAAGATAAATAAATGCGAGGATTCATGACAGGCAAAAAAAAAGACTAATGCAAATAAAAAAATTTGGTTATAAAGTTAATAATAAAATAATCTCACTTTTATTAGGATTGTCTAATGGCCGGTCCAGTTCGGTCCGATCCGGCCGGCCAAACCGGTAATTTCGTAGAGTGAACATATCAGACCGGACCGGTCATTCTAATAGAATCGGTCTGGTCCGGTCCCTAGTTTCACCGGTTCGGATTGGACGGTTTGAGCCATAACATTTTGGGTTTTTTTTTTTGTTTAAGCCTCTTAGCATTTTTACTTTTTAGGCATTTTTGGGGTTTTATTTTGGACTTTTTGGGACCATTTTTTGGACTTTTGGGACCATTTTTTGAGTTTATTAACATCAATTTTTGGCCTATTTTTACATGAAATATTTGGCTACATTTCAACCGAATTTTGTAAAAGTTGTTACATTTGATTTGAAGAAAATACTAAGCTCTAATTAAAGAGTTCTAAATCCTAGTTTCACCGGTTTGAGCCACGTTTTTTTTTTCTTTTTTTGGGCTTTTTTCACAATATGGGCTTTTTTTGAACCCTCGCGCAAGGCCCCTTGTCTGCGTCGCGCGCGGTCTTGTGCGAGGGTTCAAAAAATAAATTCGGTTTTTTTAATGACCGGTTTGAAGCAGTATACTCCGGTCCGGTACCGATTTTTCAATGTGGGGAGCCGAGAATGGACCGGAGTATACCGGTTTCACCAGACTGGTCATTCCCGTAGGCTATTTGTCACCGGTTTCGCCAAAATAGATTTGGTCTAGCCGGTTTCTTGGACATCCCTACTTTCTACTTTCAAATCATCTATTTGTATTATAATAATTATAAAAAAAGCACTCAAATCACTTCATTTTTTCACTAACTCTTATAAAATAAACACCACCTAACTGAAACATCACCAACAAATTGTCACACAATTTGGATCTTGCTAGATTCCTAAGTAATCGTTAAACTTATTATAATAATGGTTTATATGCTTTGAATTAGCTGGTATTAACAGGATTAAGATATTCCTACTTTATTGTTGGAATTTAATGTCCTAATTCAAAGAAAAATACATCACAGTTTGTCCTGTCAATTCAGATTTATTCCAATTTATTGTTGCATCTCATTGGAAAGAGATAGACATATAAATTATCTTCAAAATACTGTGCAAAGTTGGTGAAATTTACGGCCACTCATACTGAAAAGAAAATTATAATAATATAAAGGGATTCTAGAAACGACGCATAATTGTAACTTGGGTGGTTACCAATTTTATAAGGACGTTGATGAAGACGGTGAGGTAATCTTCAACGGTTTTGCTTAGAGGCCGATGAGCTGGAGCTTTTTTACAACTTTCGGTCGAAGAAGCTTGTGTTCGTAGGTGGAGTTAGGTACGTGAGTGTCTCCCTCCGGATATCTTTCTCTTTGGACGGTGGACGGTCAAAACGCTTGGCGGCATGGACATGGTCTAACGACCTTTCTTTATTATTTTTCGGCATAAGTTAACTAGCCTCTTTTTTTTTCCTCGGTATTTTACTTTCGACTGTTGAGAGAGCTTCGTAAAATACGGTCAACCGAAACTCAATTCGGTCAACCGTAAGATATAGCTCAATTTTTTTGAAAGTGATTTACTTTTTGAAACAGGTGAATCTTCTTTTCCGACTTCCTTCTCTCAGTCTTAGAGGTGGCCAAAAATCAATCGACCCGACCTCCTGATTCGAAATCGACCCGGTTTGATACAAGTAAGTTTGTTGATCATATAAATATGTGTGTGTGGTGTGTGTGTGTTTGTCATCTCTGTTTATTCCCATTTCTATTATTCTCTTCCCATCCGTAATCTCCGCCTTTTATTCTCAAACAATTAGTTGTGATAGCAGAACTGATTCGGCATTTGTAGGAGTTCATCATTGTTCCTTTTTTTCCTTTTGTTGCTGCTTCTTTGTCTTCCTTTTTTGGGTGGCCAAGTAATGCAGGTACCTATGTACTTATGGATACATGCTGGGTACCTGGGAAAATCCCGTGGGCCTGATCCCTTTGTTCCTGAAGTAAACTTGGGACCTCTGCTTTGTGAGGCATGGTAGTTTGCCAACTTTCTCAACCCCAATCAAGTTTTCAGTTGATGCTTTCGTTTGGCCAAGCTAGGAATTTCTATTGGTTTGGATGAACATAAGAACTGTCTGGATACTGATCTGTGGTAAAAAGAATAGTACAATTGTGTCCTTGCCTCAAAGCTAAGACAAAACTAGATCATCAAGTCTCATAGGTGCAGGAGGCTGGCTGTTAGAATGAAAATTGGATGTCTTAGAAACTTGATTGTTGATAAGTTTTGCGTGCCATTCTTTCTCCTTTAATCAACTATCACTTCTTAGGTTTCTCTCCATCAGAAAGAATGTCCTCACTGAAAATACTTTCTTGTCAATGTGAGTCATCAAGGTCTAATTATTAATGATTTTGCAAGTAGCATCATAGGTTTGTGATTACTGTTCTCATATTTCCCTTTTTTTTTGCAATAATCTCGTAGCTTTAATGCTGAACCTTAAGCATGAGGATCTTTGTAACTTATTTCAGAGGGAACCTAGATCTTCTACAGAAGTCCGACATTTACTTTATTCCAGTTTCTTGCACACAATCCATCTTAATATGTTATTATTATTATTTTCCAAAATTGTGTCTTTGACAATGCATGCACCTGTATCTATGAAAAATCTTCAACAACTTAAGAATACATGTTCCTGAGTTATCTTGAATTGAAAATGAAATATTTATTGGTTTTTGATGCACAAATGTTGCTTAATGGTTGTAGAGGATACTCTGCCACTTCAGGTTTCAGCTTCTGTCAAGCTGGACGTACATTAATGATGATGCTGAGCATACATTAGTGATGGCATTGTTTTGATGTTATCTTGTTCTTTCTTTTATTTTTTTTCATCTACTCTGTTTCCTGCATCCAGGATGCATAAAATGTTGACATAGTGCTTGATTAAGATATCCATTTTCCAAAAGATTTCTCTTCAGAAAGTCTAGAGTATCTGGAAGTCCGTAATTCTGTTGAGTCTCTCATGCAACTTCTCTTTGTGGAGGTAAAAGGTTTCGAACAGCTGTCTTGATATAAGGTTACCTCGTATAGCTAATGTGAGTGCACGCAACACCTCTAACTAGAGATTAGCTTCTGAAAGTTGCATATTTTGCAATACTTATATTCTCTCATAATGATATGCTCCTAAGTAAACAAAGTCCATTGTTTCTCCATTTTGTGTTGTTAGACTCAGATGTTGCTTGCATTTGTTTAAAGTGATTTTATAATACATCTGGATCATTACCTTATATGTTTGTTGTCTTTATTATGTGACTTTGGATATTTTTTTAAGTTCGATGTTTAATGATGATTATTTAATGACACCGCCTTTACATTTTTAATTTCAGGTTGTTGGACAGCGACTCCTCATGTAAAAAAGTGGTACCAATCTTAGTCTCATACTTATTCCTGTATCTCCAGTAAACTATTGTAGTTGGAGAAAATTGATTGCCCAAGTGCAGGAAGTTCCTGTATGGTTCACTCATATTTTCACACTTACTGTAAAGAATGTGAGCCTAATTCATTCTAGAAACTTTAAACGCTAAGAAAGGGATTTGTTGTGATAATTTTCTTTCTAAATCAAGTTATAAGGATTGGGGAACCCATAAATTACCACATGGCTTGCAAATTTTGGCTGGCCAGTGTGATATGCTAGAAAGGCCAAGATTTAGCTCTCCATTTTTTTGCCTCTGGTATACCTACAGTTTGCTTGATATTTGAGTCATATCGGCATTGTAAGTAGTTGACTTAGAAGCGCAGATTCAAAATAGTCACTTTACGTGTTTATTATATGTATCCGTCAGCGATTCTTACTGAATATGTATGGTTCACGGGATTATTATTGAAATTTTCATGGATATGGCTTGGACATGGTTGAACGTCGCTAAGATATGACATGGATACCTCTGGGGGTAAAATTTCATAAGAAAAATGAGCTTTAAGTTTAAAGTGCAAGATTGTTGGACCATTTGTTTGTTAGTAATAGCTTCTAAACTAGTTCTACAATCAATTTTATCTGTTGTGCTTAGAAAAGAAAAATTTATATCTTTTGTGGCTCTTGGTAATTGTTCATTATCTTTTAACCTAACAAATAGCATAATATATTTAAGATATTTTTTTATTAATAACCCCTCAAGGCTATCATGTCAGATTTTCAGGAAGTGTTCTAGGATCCTGTTTGTATATAAATGGTTGATTTGGACGTGAACGCTCACATATGTGATATAGATGATATCCACTCTGGCATGAACTATTTTCTAGAAAGTGCCACTCAACCTAATTTGTACAACTTGTGATTTTATTCCACATGTATTAATACGTTATATTTCGCTGCAACATCATTTAGCACTTGGTTTACATAAACATGCTTAACCTTCTTGGTCAGTCTCCTTTTATATGGGTTTTTGCACTGACCACCGGAAGCCTTTTCTGCAATGGCCCATCCACTGGGGTTGCTCAACGGCATACAACGCTTCTCTCTAAAACTCTTCATGCTGGAGCTACCATTAGAAGGAAGTTTTAATATGTTAAATTTTGATTACCATGTTTTCTGAACTTACACTATTTTCAGCTTATTTTCTCAACCACTTGTTTGGAAATCTAAGTAACAGTAAACATTTATTAGTCTGAAACATTCAGGAGATAGCCGATGACTACTCTCGTGTGCAGGTTAACTAAGCATCGTCTCAATGAATCTCAAGCTTATGAATATTTCGTATTGCGTGCGCAGAACATAGCTTTGTCTCATGGATATGAAATTGTTAACTGGTATGAATCCTATGCACTTGGTTAAACTGGTAGCTTTGTTTTTGTTTTTTTTCCCTCTTGGTAATCCTTGAAAAATTTCAGGGAAGAGACTTTTAACAATTTTGGCAATAAGTTGAGCAGAAAGACTGTGGTACACAACTGGTATGTCCTATGTTGGATGAGTTGAAGTAGGAGGTCCCACATTATCTACTTCTTTGGATGGATATTGCATCATTTCATATTCCCATTTTCCATTCTTAAAACTTCAGAAGAGTGTTGGTCTTGAATGTCTTCCCTGCATAATTAAATGCAAGCATCATGATTGTGAATCTATCCGATTCATATATCAAAAAGTTAAGAGAAATATCGGTAAAGTAATTTCCTGTAAACATTAAGGAATAAGCATAACACATACTGCTTAGCATGATTAGTATTTTGGCTTCACACAATGTATAACTATCAACGTCGCCTCTTTTACGATATAGCTAAGTAGTTTGTTAAGAAGATAGACAAGTTGGGCCTTTCCACCTAATACGTCAACATTTTGGGTTAAATATTTTTAGAAATTTCACTAGTGAAATGCAAAATATGTAGAGAAATACGATGCCCAAATCCACTGGAACAATCGATTCTCAAATAGTGTAACAAAGTCACACTAGCCCAAGGACTCACAACCAATAATAGAAGAGATCAAACTAAAAGAAGAAACACACTTTTTATTGAAGAAAGGAGATAATACAACTTGGATAGGACCACACTTACAATATATGAAAAGTGTTGGAGACAAAACTAGGACACTCTCTCTTTTGTGGGTTTAGGTGGGATATGATGGAATGAATGGCTTGAGAGGTAGGCTAGGGTATATATAGGACTTGGGGAGAGGATCTAGATACTTCTCATGAAATTCCAAGAAGATAAATGTGACTTATCACATGACCAAGGAGGAATTTCGAATTTAGTCAAGAAGGTGAGATGAATGTGCATGGGGAAGTGAAAGGTTGCATTGGAGAAGTGAAATGTTGCAATGGTTGGGTGGAAGGGTGTGAGAGAGTGACCAAATACATCCAACAATGGTTCAACACACAAAAACATAAATGCCTCACTACAATTCTCAAAAAGAAAACTCTAGAAAAATACTTTAAAATTTAATAAAATATACCTGGGGTCTTTGGGCTTGAGTTGCATTTAGTTAGACGGGTTGATGTATTTATTCCTAGGGTGCAAACAAATAATGCCTGTTTCATCTTGTACCGATCACGTTACATATATGCATGTGTCTGTACCTACGAATGCACGTATCATGTACTTATTTGACTAGAACTTGGAGAATCAAATCATTTTCCCTAGAAATGCTTATTTTTCCAAGCTGCTCAAAACATTTTCTGCCCTTATGGAATGTTGAAAACTCTTGAACAAACTTTGCTAGATAGACACTCACACATCTTGGAAAAATATTGGTCCTCGAAGCAATTCTGTGTGATTAGATACGGAGAGGGTATTTTTGAAGTTTCAACCTAGTTCCTGTGCGATAAAAAAAAAAAACCTAGCTGCTGTGCAATTATTGAAAAGAGAACTTTAGCTTTGAGCTGATTCATCCAATAAATATCTTGATTGGAAGAAAATCCCCAGTTCTTAGTACAATTTGATACTAAACTATAGCTATCTATTGGTTCCTCTCTCTCTCTGGGTATCTGAGCAAATAGAACCGGTAAATCAGTAAAATCTATCAATTCCTTGAAAATCAAAATGTTTTCAAGGGTCACTGCTATGGTCGTATAACTGGGAACAAAATGTTTCTGAAAGATTCAACCCAGTATCCGCGAAGTGTCACTATTATAGGACTTTGTTTCTTAGAACTGAAGGGGTACTGGATACTGTGGTGATTGAAGTCTCACTCACTCAAGACATCTCTGGATAACCGTAGTTAAAGTGGCCGACTTTCGGTAATAAGCTGGGAATACCTGTAAGCCGATATTCTCATCTAATATTCAAAAAGCTCTGTCAATTCAATGCTTAATTCTGTAATAAGCAGAAGTAATGTTTGTTTATGATTACTGTCTTGCTCCATTTCCAGCTACTTCGAGCTTATGGTTCCCTAGAGCAAATTCTTTTCACAAGGCTTTTTCTGTCTTCATATTCTATCAGTGTGTTCTACTTGTTTTGAGATTTCTGGTGGGGTTGATAAATGTCCGAGACTGGCAGGCTTGGAGGTGGTGTTGCTGTGAATGTCGTTGCAGCTGGATTAAGGTGCATTGTAAGCAACCAGGACAAGTGGTATTTGGATCACTTGGATACCACATGGGACCAGTTCTATATGAACGAACCACTCACAAATATCACAAACCCGAAGCAACAGAAATTAGTTCTTGGGGGTGAGGTGTGCATGTGGGGTGAACGTATTGACGGGTCAGATATTGAACAAACCATATGGCCACGTGCTGCAGCAGCTGCAGGTACTTGTTTCATGTCATGGTCAACTAAATTCCTTTCTTGTTGTCTTTCTGTCCATGATAACTAGACAAATAATGCTAGAGACCCAAGATCGAACAATTAGATGATACTAATGGAAATCTCCTTTGCATTACGACTGTTGTTAATAGTTAATAGTATAGGCTTCATTGATGTTCAAGGAATTGGTGGAAAATGGAGCATATAGATAGAGCGTTTTGAATCTTAACTTCTTCATTCTCCAAGAAAATATGTGTTATTATTCTGTTCTTCTGCATCATTGTACGTGAAGGTATCCAATTTCCATCAGAGATCTATCTGAAGCAAGTATCGCTATGTTGCATAGCCTTGATCTGTCCTATTTGTAGGAGGCTGGCGCAAATTGACACTCCAAGGTGAAGTGAAGCCTCACCCATGCCTGGGTTACACAACACACCTTAGTTTCCGTACTTGCTTTGATTTGATCCATCTGCAGCTAGGCCTGGATGATGGGGACTTGGTTGCTACTAATTCTAGTCATCTTTGGTTGGACCAATTAATTCTTCACTTACAAAAAAAATTCTCCAGAATAATAACCGTATGTTTGTCATAAACATCCTACAGCTCATTCCTTAGCCCGTAAGGAACCTTATCGAGAGTTATAGACAAGCAATTGCTACTTGTATCTGTAAACTGTTGTACTTTTTGTGCTTTCAGAATTTTGGCAGCTGCGAAAGTGACATGCTGCGTAATTGTTATGCTAACCATTTTCATTAAACTCTTGGCTAACATCTGCTTTCGCCGTTATGTCCCTTTCCAAATGAAGAGCGGCTATGGACACCTTATGACAAGCTGGCTAAGGATCCAAGACAAGTTACTGGAAGGTTAGCACATTTCAGGTGTTTACTGAATCAAAGAGGAGTTGCAGCTGCTCCTGTAGCTGGACCAGGTAGAGTTGCTCCTATAGAGCCGGACTCCTGCTATAGTCAATAGTAAGACGTCATTTCTCTTATTATTTAGAATAAAAAAGCTCCTGAGAACATCAGGTAGTATTTATTGTCATACGCCCTGAAACAAATCCATGATTCATTGTGAGGTGGTAAATCCATTATTCATTGAAAGGTGGTGTTTCTTTTGCTTTGACATGTACAGCCCCCAGAATGCGCCTTAACCGTCCAAATCGATGCTTCTTGAAATTCCCATACCAATGTGGTCTTTAAGAGTTTAACTATTAATTAATTGAAAACATGTACTGCAAGAGAGCTTTAACTCAGGCAAGCAGGAAAAAGGATGTACAGTGAAATAAGATCTGGCTGGTGCTCTAAAGATTGAAAGGGTTAACCCACCCGGGTAGCTCAAGTGGTATCTAGTGGGCCCTTGAGAGTGGGTTAGGCATACACTTGGGGGTTGCAAAAAACTAGTAACTTAAATCCGGCTAGTCAGTCTCTCAAGAATTTGTCGTGGTGTTAAATTCAACTGTGTAGACACTGGATCAGGTCCGTTCAAACCTGCTGCATGTGAATGTTTGCATGTGAATGTGTATTCGAATTTCACTCATATACCCAAAAAAAGATTGAAAGGGTTTGATAAAGATAAAAAAAATTGAGCAGTGTCTAACTCATCAGGAAAGTCCAGGGTTCAAAAATATTTCAAATACCTTAGACATCTAACCGAGCAAAGCAAAAACTGAACAAGAATAATCCAGCGCCGTTTTGGTGCAAACTCTTAATCAGTATTCACAGAAATCTAGATTCAAAACATCAAGGAAAAAACTAAAACTGTCTAGGAATTGTTGAGAACAACGGCCAGTTATCTATGGAATGAAGCGAATGTGTACAAATCTCTTGTGAGAGCATAAAAAGATATCTTTGTACACACACAAAAGCTAGCTGCAGAAAAAAAAAATTTCAGGTGCAGTATGATACAAAAATCTACAAAAGTAGGGATTATTGCGTTTGGAAATAAATTATCATGGTGTCCAAGGAGGTGGGGGAGGTGGGTTTTGTGGATAGAGTGGTGGAACCGCTGAAAATATGGTATTGATGTCAATGCCATGGCCAGCCGTGCTCGACAGGGATACAAGTGCAGCAACTAGTCCAGCATTTCCGGCCATGGTTGGTTCGGTGAAATTAGGGCTGGTGCGCACGTCATGGTACTGATCGTTTTGGTCAGGCCCTCCAACCATGGCTCCTACGATGTTGTTAGGGTTGGGATTCTTGTTGTCATGCCATTTCCATCCTTCTGTGCAGGTATAATATTTGTGGTCGTTGGGCGTAGAAGCACCCCGGTGATGGACATGTCTAGGGTACCTGCTGCCATATCCCACCACGTAGCTCATGTTCATCGGGTTTTTACCTAGGATATAGTCCATCTGTAGAAAAGCAACACGAAAAAACCATGCTAACTTACGATTAGGCAATTTTAGTTGCAACGCTTATATGCAGATAAGAACAAGAAAAAAAACTATGCAGGCATGCGAGAGTAGATGTCAAATTGAGTGAAGAGGATGACAGAGCGGGAGGAAGACGACACCTGGGAGGAGGCGAAACTTTGAAGAACATCTGCTGAAACATAGTTGGTGCCACAGTACCATCCTGGAACACCTGTGGCATTCATATAGTCAACAAATAGAGATGCCAAGAAAGCTGTATTAGCCACATACTGCAGAGGCTGTGGCTGCCCAAGATTCGCACTGATCATTCCCCCTGCCAAGTTTTCAGTTCACGCATTAGAGTTCATCATTCAGACAAAGTTTGAAATAAGTAAGTCCTACTTTCTTTAAATTCTCTAGATACAAATGATCAGTAGATATCTGTAGTTCTAAATTAGCATTCGAAAATCAAAGAACATACCACGAGTCCAGTTGAAGACATGGTAGGTCTTAAGATAAGAGCACATGTTTAGACCAGTCACGTTATGATACATCTGTAACATGTCTTCATAAGGGTAACCAGGGTTCAGGAATATCCGGAGCCTTGTTAACAAAAGCATGGCTGCTGGTAACTTGTTATCCCAACTCAGTACACTCGTGGTTGGCTTCATGTAAAAAGCTTTGGCATTCTTAGGGATCCCTGGGTTAGTTGCCAGCGAGAGATAGCTACTGTTTCCGGTGGCGTAGAACAACCATGCGCCACCCCACATGTACTCGTCGTAATAACCGGTGGAGTTATAGTAAGGAGCAATGTAAGGATTACCTCGACTATATCTATTCCGTCTTCCGGGGTCCCTCGCGAAGGCAAACACTGTTTTGGCTCCTTTGATAAGCGTCTTCGAGTAGTCAGCATCGTCCTGGAAAACAATAGAGGCAGCAGCAAAGGCTGCTGCCATTTCCCCGGCAAGGTCGGGTCCCGTAGAGCAAGATTGTGTGATCCGTGGGTAGTCCATGTCTTCTGGCTTCTGCCAACAGTTGTAATCATCTGGTGTTACTGATCCATTAAGATGTCCACCAACCTAGCCAGACAAAGTCATGTTACATTAATTCTCTTGCTCCATCAGAATAACTATCCGAATCGGATCAGGATCCAGTTTTCTGCTCGAATTGCACGGTACAATTTAGAGAGAGATAGACACAATAAACAGACCTTATTGTAGAGCCTATGCAGCCCAAAACTTTATATGAACAATATTTAATAGTGTAAGATCCACCTATTGTGTCTATCTGATCTCTTCAAATTATACCATACAATTCGTGCATGAAATTGTAGAGCATTCTAATCCATCCGAATCAAACAAAAGTTTATGAAAAATCTCACCTGGCAATAGATCTTATCAATTTTGGTGGCGGAGGAATTGAAGGTTAGGAGCAAATAATCAGTGCCCCACTTAATGAGTTCCCGAACATGGTTGTACTCGTCAATGGTCTCATATTTGTGCCTATATTCAATCACACTCCAGCTTAGCATCGTCATGGCATAAGCCATTGGGAAGTGATACTTCACATTGTCTCCAGCATCGTAGTACCCTCCAACAAGCCCTCCTTTAACGGTGGTATCATTCAGCCCATCTTTTAGTCCTGAATCCCCTCTCCAGCCGATGTTGTAGTTACTTTTAGGCAATTTCCCAGCTGCATGCAGCGAATTCGTACCCGATGTGATTAATTAAAACATATTCACTTATACCATTGGTTTAAGGGAGATAAGATCGTATAGTATATCTAATCAACCTAATAATTTAGCTTTGAAATAAAACATACGTTGATACCAATATATAATTCATGGAATGAAAGTTGGAATAAGTGTAATATGTTAAAATACCCGGGCCAATTAGCAAACTGCAATAGAATATGAAGGAACCTAGCTATTGCCTAGGAACTATGAACCCCCAGGTATTCCACTCCCAGTAGCCAACTGGAGCAGCGGAATTTGCCAGAACACTTTGAAAAACAGTGGCTAGTGACAATTCCGAACCCACACGGTTTTAGAATTCTCTTTTGTCTATTTCCCCCCACCTGTAATTATGTCAAGCTTGCCAAGGTTTGAAATTACCAACCTCTCGATCGTTTTCATTTTTTTTGTTTTCTTTTAGTCCTTAATTAAAAGTCACTTATCAACCGGGATCAAAATCATTGTTTGAATTGTATGGTATAATTTAAAAAGAGATATACATATTAATATGTGATCTATTGTAAGATTTATGTCGTTCGAAACTTTATATGAATAATATTAAATAGTAAAAATTTCAGACGTTGCGTTTATCTCTTAATATTGCCACATATAATTCGAGAAAGAAATTGTATCTCAATTCCATCGTTACGATGGTGGTAAGAAAGTCAATCTAAGGTGTTTGAACTTGCCCAATTCCCCACACATGCGCCAAAGCTCAAGTGAAAAAAATAACACGGCAAGTTGAATGCCAAGAGCTTCGTAAAAAATATCCAAATTGGTAGAGGATATATGGAAAAATGAAGGTGATAGATTGCATACCCTAATCATTCAAGCTCCAAGTTCATAAGGGTGAGTACCAGAACGGATGGAACCAGAATGATCAAGGTTCCATTTCAGTATTCATTGGAATGCAATTTTTTTGTTCATTACTGGAACGGAACCAGAAATTCCAGTTTGTTATGTGGGTTTTTTGTACTTTTTTGGTGCCCTAACGAGTTAAAAATATTTTTTGGATCGAATTTTTGGAAGATTTTTCTATTGTTTATCATAAATTAATAATAAATGTAAACATTCAACCAAAATCAAGATTATAAAACAAACATTCAAACAAATTTGGTACTCATCATATGTTATACTTTATTTTGAGCCCCATTTAAAAAAAACGAAAATTTCAGTATTTTTTAGTTATTCATCAGAAATTAGCAATAAATGTAATATTTTCATCAAAAATCTAGATTCTAAAATAAACATTCAATCAAATTACATATGTTATACTTTATTTTGAGCATTATTTTTATTTTATTTCTTAGAAAAATTGGAACCGGAAATTCTGGTAATTCCAAAGGAATTTCCAGTTCCGGTTTCGCCAGAAATTGTCAAAAATGACTTCCTGTTTCGGTATATGCCGGAATTAAAGCGGAATTTTCGGAATCGGGAGTGGAACTGGAAATTCCAATTTTTATCAGAATTTTTACTCACCCTTACAAGTTTAGTCCTATATCTTGTGGATGAAATGCATATATAGATGAAATCCAGGGAAATTTTCTTAATCTAGCCCTCCAAATTTCCTACGGACGAAATACTGTAGACGTGACATGTATATATCTATGGAGTATGGATAGCAGGTCCGATAAAATGAGAAAATGGACTTCTAAGTAATTGTAGAAAGAAGAAGCGAGGAATTGAATGCTAATGAAGTAGTGACAACTTACATTTCTGGGCGTTGAAGAAGAGGAGGGCTTTGTGAAGAGCATTGGAGTAATTGTCGGGAGAGGGCGGTTGGGTCTTGTGCTTGGGCAAGGTCTCGGCGATGATGACGGGGAGTGCAATCACACAGAAGGCCACCGCCAAGGCCCCCAAGGTCCATTTGAGAGCCTTATGGCTGACGACAATGCACCCAAAGTCAACGTACTTCTTCTTCTTCTTCTCTGGCGGTCCCAAAAGCCAGCTTTGTTGGGTTTCATCCAGTTGGTCATGATGATTATACAGGGCTGCCCCGTCCCATTCCGAGCTACGGCTCTTGTCGTACTCTCCGGAGGCCGGCACTTCCTCGGTGTTTATCTCCAATGACCCTCCCCAATGATTTGCTGCGTGCATGGTTTAGTTGATCTATTTTCTTCTCTCTTTCTTCCCCAATGATCAGTTTGTTGGGTATCCTTCCCTGAGAATCCACTGCTATATATTCATGGAAAAGGAGAAAAGGTATCCATGCATATGAACCCAAAAACTAAAGAGAGATCAAACAAAACGTGTTTGATGGGTGGATTAGTCGGTGCAAAGAAAGAGAATTGCTCTCTCTCTTTCTCATTCATGAAGCTGTAATTCACGGAGCATATAAATAAACCTGTCTATAGAGAGCGAGAGAGAGAGAGAGGTTGACTTTAGGAAAGAGAGATACAGAAAGATATTCCTTTTAACTTGTGAGAGCTAGCTAGTCGTTCACTCGTGCCTGATCAAGGTACTATTTTCTACTCGGCTACATCCCTTTTGGAGTTTCAATGTAAACGCATGTTCCATAGTCTGAAAGAATATTTTCAGGCCCCATAAATGCCTGCGAAATAATATTTGGTTTGGTGGAGAGTAAACAAAAAAATCTGATGGATTGGCAATTAAGAACCAATGCCGGCTTTTGATAATAATGAGTCAATTCTTAATTTGTGGCAGATCAGTGGGTGGATTTAATATATTTATTTCTCATATAGACTTGGTCAAACGTATCTTAGTTTATGGGGGAATTATCATGGGAAATGCTTGGGATCCCGAGCATTTCCCGATAGTTCCAGTCTCTGTAAATCACATTTTTTTTAAAAAAAACAGAGGCTGGAACTCTCGGGATGGCATCGGGATCCCATCGGGATTCCAAGCCTTTCCCAATTATCATATAGTTGTATTTATCGCTCCTCTATTTTAATGTTTGATACTCTGGAATTATTATAAAAAATCAGACAATAAAAAACGCAGTCACTTGCAGTCGTGTTAGCCACAGCCTCCAGTTACCCACTCTTGCACGGTTCTGCAAAACATTGGCTCACAGCTAGCAAGCTCTTTGCTTCTTCACGTAGATGCCAACTACTGCTGGCCATGAGTACGCACAGACGTCGTTTAGCTAGTTACTTTATTCGACGCGGCTTAGTTATACGCAGGAAAATGATACAATCTGTGCAACTCTGTCATCAAAGTACAAGCAACGCTCTTCCAGATGTGGAGGAGTTGGTCAGGAATAACCTCTATCGTCTAGAAAACTCTAATCCGACTTCTCATGTAAAGCAACAAACTAATCTCTTGACTTACCTAATACATGTTTATCTATATGTTACATTAGTATGCCTGCCATGATATGGAATATGTCTTCTTCTTCTTTTTTTGTGTGTAAACCATATGGAATTTGTCACTACAAAAAGAAGAATCAATAATTGATTGTGCCTTTTAAAAGTCATGTACTGTTAGGTGAACCCCAATGGTTTTTCCAAATATCTTTGGTCATGATCTTGGCTTTTAAGCACCATGATGTATATATGTTGTCAGGATTGTTACGCACAAATTTCGGGTTATCACTATCCACGGCGAAAGAGACTTCTTAATTAATGTAATATTTCCGGACTACAATTATAATATTAAATAAATGAGAAAATGCCTACACTCTTCAAGTGTGAACTATCACCTATTTTACACTTTGCATCTTAAAACTACTATGTTTGAAACATTTAACCCACAAACTACTAAATTATCACTAACACATTAATATTGAAATATCCTATGTTTATTTTTTTTTTGTCAAATTGGACAGAAATTGATTTCGTTTAATACAAAATATCAATTATGCCCTTAAAAAGTCAAATAATATATTACATTTAAGAGTATAATCGTCATTTCATTTTTTAAAAAGTCAAATTATATCCAATTTGACGAAAAAAAAAGACGAGGGGTGCAATGTATCAAAGATGATTAGTTTGTGGTGAAATATTTCAGACGTGGTAGTTTACCGTGTAAAGTATATGTAAAATACATGACGTAGTTCATCATGGATAAAAAAGTATATTTTCCTATAAAACAAATAAGTACCAAATCATCCAGGCTTCAACCAGAAGAAATCAAGGCACCAGCTTGGATCTGGTTATTTTAAATGGGGAACGCCTACCAATATTAGATATAACCTACCAAGGTTTTCTAGAATGTTTGTGCACAAGTCGTAATGACAGGGAAAAAAAAGTCATTAGCGCACATGAAAACGAATATGGTCGGCCATTAGCTCAGTTGTTACGAGTTTAATTTTTAAATCTAGGGTTTGTTTAATTGATGTGTTAGTATTTGGTGAAGGTTTGAAACTAGGGCATGACCTCAGACCTTGGGAATTAGGACACCACATTTGACTTTTCTTATGAAAACTTAAAAGGGGAAAATACACTTTGCACTCCCTTATTTTAATTTCGTTACATTGAGTCCACAATTTTCTGATTTTCGTCGATTAGCACCCCAAAATCGATTTAGCCGTTAATCTTGATGGTAATAAGCCCACCTGCCGTACGTTCACGTGCGTCACTTACGTTTGTTTTTTCTGTTTGACCCTCCTTACCCCTGCGAAGACTCCTTTCATTTCCATTCTTACAGACCCATAGATTCCTCTCACAAAACCAAGTCTATGTTCACCAATCTCTTTTTCCTTTTCATTCTTCTTTCCACAAATTTTCTCACATTGTTCCTTTCATCTATCTTCCATTCCTCCTCTGGCTCTTGGAATTTATCCACCATCTCCAAAGCGATTGCTACGCTCCCCACAGATGACTCAGACGAACCGATCAATGTCATCCAAAATACTATGGACCTCCCAGCTGAATTTGTTGCCTTCACATCCGAACAGGAACTCCCCATTTGGATTTAGTCCCAACTTTGATGCGAGTAGCATATTTCCTACAGTTGGCCAAACGTGCACCCAATTCCCAATAGAACTCCGCAGCTACATGACTTACAACGTCAATGGCTCCTGCCCTGACAACGAGCTCCCGGCTCAAAAGCTACTCCTCAAGAACTGTGAGCCTCTCCCTCAACGCCGTTGCCGCCCTGCGACCTCGGCTAAATACGTCAAACCATTCCCTCTTCCAACCAGTTTATGGAAAACACCGTCGGATGACTTCGTTGTATGGACGACTTACAGATACAAGAACTACGACTGCCTTGTTAACCGAAAGAAGAGGGAAAAAGTTGTTTCGATCTGATCAATGGTGAACATAGATTCGATCTGATCCGACTCAGTGACGAATGTCCATATCATCATCACTAGGATGTACGGGTCAACATCCAAAATCTCCTTTCTCATACAAGTCAATATCTGTGATATGCCCGATGCCCACAGCCACAACTGTACATACAAAAAGAATTAAACAAACAAAGGGGTGAGTCCTACTGACTTAGTAAGGGGGAAAAGGAACATTGTATGAATAATAATAATAGCATGTTAATTGTACAAATTAAACCTTGAGAATCATAAATAGATTAATCATAGTATGATCGATGCAATGTAGAGATGATGCATATGTTTCCCGATTATTTCTCTTTCTTTCTTTTATGTCACTGTCGCTTTCTTCACATTATGCGTTAAGTATGCATGTCTCATGTCAACGCCCATACATGTCATTCATAATATGCAACATCTTAGCCACACGTGAACATCAAATATTCCTTTATTTTATTTTATTTTCCATCTTTATTTCATTCGTTCTTTCCGTTCTATCTTTCAGTTCATTAGAGGTGTCCTTAGTCTCCTCTGTTTCACCCCGCTGAGACCAAGTTGTGCGTCCCCTCCCCTTCTATGAGACTGTTCCATGCTCCGGCACCAGGACCCAGTCAAGCGTATATTGTTTCACGCCAGGGATACCAACCACTCCTTTCAGTGGTGACTTGCACTATCCCACTATTGTGATCGATACCCTTTCATGTTAAAAGAGTTTCCTGGGCACGTCACAAAAAGGACATCTCCCTGGGCATTTTGTAGAAAAACAGGCTGGGCATTTTGTAAAAAGTCTTCTTTGGTCCTTTAAACACAAGCTTCCAAAAACAAGACTTCCTATTCTTTCAAAACAAATTCTTTTCAAACAAACTCTTTCTCAGCCTAAAAACTATTCTCAGCATAAACAAAAACAAAATCTTTCTTTGCATGAAAATTATTTTAGTAGTTAAAACAAATTTTCTTGGTCATCAATAAACAAAAGTTTTACGGCATATAAAAACCTTTTCCTCTCAAAGGATCCGACCCCAGGTGTACCCTAAAGTCTTTTGACCCTTTTTCTCTTTATTTATCCTTTGCTTGTTATGAGAGTAACAGATTGTTTTACGTACAATTCCCTCATAGGCCACTTTTGTTCCAAAGTATTCTGGGCTTGTTTATGATTAAAAGGCCTAAAATCTATTTAGGCCATTAAACGGACTTTGTGATTTGAGCCCCTATTTCTACTCGGTTTGGACTCAAATTTGGGATTTCCAATCTATTTTTCTTGCTCTACACATCTATAAATTCAGTTTTCCAGTTCGGGTCTTTTTATATTAACGAGTAGTGTGAAATGTCGAAACTACCCTTGAAACTTCTAGAGGCATTTTTGACCTTTCCTGAGCTCAGATAGCCCTGAAATTCTAACTGGGCCCTACTGTATTACATGTCCACCAATTTCCAGGCAAAAATTCTAAAGATTACGTGGGTTGTTTTGAGAAATGCCGAATCTGCCCTTAGAGATATCCAAGGGCATTTTCGACTTTTCCCGACCTCAGATTGCCCTGAAATTTTTATTGGGGCCTACTGTGATCATTTCATACATATCCATAAATTTTCAGGTCAGGAATCCATGTATTTCATATAGACGTTTTGGACAACAAGGGTTCATTTTTTTTTAATGAAAAAGGCCAGCCTAATTTTTTCTAAAGTTCACATACTATTCGTGTGCCATACTCAGTCCATTTCTACTTATAAATCAGCACTGAAACAGTAAGGTTCAACATGCTCATGTACAGAACTATAAAACACCATAAGTCCAACATGCTCATGCAACAAACACTTAGCTCTCTATAAGCACGTAAGTATCCCGAGTCCCCTATTTTAGGCTCTATACCCCTACCTTACTCGCTGATGTATTGTTTTTCCTGGATACGAACACCTAAACATCAAGACACAAGACACTAAGTTAGAAAAAGTTAAGACCAAAAGCTGATGGGAAGAAAGGGTACAGGCCGAACTACCTCTACCATCTTCCCCCTTTTTTCCTTTGGTTTCCTCTTCCTTTAATCACAAGAATTTTCATGCCACTCTCCCTCCCTTTCTCTCTTTGGTCAGCTGGAATTTTTCCTTTCGTTTTCAGTTAGGTAGGTGAAAATGATTATGTCTTTGGTACGAGGTAGTTTCAGTTAATATGTCTAAAGTAAATAAGGCAGAGGAGAATCAACGCATAAATGGGTACATGTCCCCTGGCCAATCTAATTGGTCTAATATAGGCTAGAAAATCATTGCATTTACTTAAGAACCAATCAGAAAAAGCCATCAGAATCACCCATATCTCACGTCTCTATGGTAAAAATAAGTCAAGGTGTGAGCCAATCGCAAGCCCCCACTTGGACGTCCAGCTTCAGTTGGATAAGAAGGCATTAAATGTACTTCGTAAGGATAAAACACGTGGAAAGCAATTCTGGTGAGTCTACGCAGAATGACCGGTCATACAGGGTTCAGGCATGCATCACTCGGCCAAGCTTGTCCTTCACCACTCAGTCAGCCCTGTCATTCTCATCATTTGGTCAGCCCTGTCATTTACAACTCGGCCAGCCCTGTCTTAACTACCCAGTAATTACAGTTTTGCCCCTGGTCACCCGAATTACCCTATTAGCCCTGGTACCCTGCCTAACTCAATACCCTTATGAATGTAAATGTAAAACACAAAGAAATATATATATATATATATATATATAGAAACTTCACAATAATAAAAAGAAAGATAATTTAAATAACACAAACAAGAAAACTTTCATTAAAAATGTATATGAAAACAAAGAAGGATTATGAAAAAATATTCAAAAGTATAATCTCATACTTTATATTCGGCATTAAGCTGAAGAATAATTGAAGGTTCAAGCAAAAATAATACATATGCCGCATTTGTTAATAACAAATATCATAAAGAAATAATATGTAGATAAATCAAACAACTCGGGGTGTCATATGCTGGGGACTGACTTATTGAGGATGATGTCCAATTTATCAAAGCAAGCCTCCAGCTTCACCCCCATTGGCTCTTCAATTGAATTCCCAGGGAGGCTAACTCAATGGCTCATTTGGTTGCTTGTTGGTGTTTTCAGACTTCCACTTTTGGGCTTATTGACCCTTCCATCCTTCCTCCCTCTATTGTTTCTTATGACTCTGGTTTTTAAATTGCCAAGGAGAAAAAAAAGTGAGTGAAACTTACTTGGGTAACTAGTTTGGCTTCCTTTTGCCCTAAAACTAGCTTTTGGTTTTTGACATTATCAGAGTCTGTCTCTGCCATTGAAGAACGCATGACGATGAAGAAATGGAAATGAAAGGAGGGTAAAATGGGAAAAACAAACGCAAGTGACGCACGTGAGCTAATTACAGTCAGGATTAACGGTTAAATTGGCTTTTGGGTGCTGATCGAAGAAAATTCGAAGATTGTGGGCTCAATGTCACAAAATCAAAATAAGGGTGCATAGTGTTAGACACCCTATAGTTTAGAGGTACAAAATGTATTTTTCCCAAACTTAAAATAACCTTCCCAATATTTTTATAGTTAGAAAAGTAGGAATCATGATTTTTCCAACCTATTAAAGACAACAAATTATATGTAATTCACACAGCTACTTAATTTATACGTACGCAAGCATTTAAATATTTGTTGTACCTATTTTTTTTCTTCTAAATTTGACTACACTTAATTGGTGAGAATCTGAATTATAATACTATATCAAAATATTCAAAACAAGTTTTGCTTATAAATCATAATTATTAGGTTGGGTTTCAAGGATGTGACTAGATTTTTTTCTTCTGAAAATTTTCCCTTCCAAGTTTCTTTTTAAAACTACATATAGGAAATGCATGTTTCTTTCTATTTTTTTAAAGTAAATATAAAATGTGTCCAAAGTTTTTTTTGAAGGGCTAAAATTTGTCATAACAACGTACACATGTTTCTCCACGCTAACTGCGTAGAGGGTGGTATCCGGCCGACACATCTCTTTCTCTTTTGGAAAAAAATGAGATGGAGAAAGTGTGAACAAAATGATTTAAGACTCAACCCGATACCTACCTAACCTAGAGGGGGTGAATAGGTTATCCAATTTTTATTCAACCTATTGCAACTTTTTAACGGAACGATTATGCACAAACTATGCAAAGACTAATCATAATTTATTAACACACTTTAACAACAATCTAACTAATCAAATGGAATGTGAATCAAGCAATTTTAAATCTATTTCAATCAAACCAAAACGTTTCTGCACAAACTTCACCAAGTCATATTAGTAATTTCAACACACAAAATGACTACAACACCAATTGTCAAGCAGAATGCAAATCAGGTAATATCGAATCTATATCCAAGATTCTTTTTAAAATCAAGAATAACACCTGAACATTCAGCGTGTGATTAACAACTAACAACAATTAATCAAGAACAATATAAACAATATCAATCACCACAAAGAGACACCAAGATTGGTTACGAAGAGAAAATTTCTTGGAAACAAATTCCAAGAGATAAAACAAGGTAATCCGTAGACTCAAGAAAACTCCAATCCTAGTCTAACACACTTGATTTCTTACCCGAAATACAACATTCGGTTCTGCACCATAGCAGGGACTGAGAACATCTCATCCATTCAAAAAGCTAGGAGCCTTACCACACTGTCCATACCTTGACATTTCCCATTGTGAACTCACAATAACAGCAACTCTTCGAACAAGGCTCTTGGACCTTCAAGATTTCAGCAACCTCCGAAAATCTCGAATTTCTTCTTGAGGAAATAACAGTGGTGATCAATAAACTCGAACTAAGAGTAATAAGAGAGGGGTTTTAATTTTCAAGGCTCCATTCTCAGTTCTCACACAATTAAAGACTTAGAAAATTGAGCAGCAAGTTTCTAGAGAGAGTTTCACGTTGAAGGCACAATTTCTGAAAATTTCTAAGTATCGAATCTTCAAAGTAAATGAGGTTATATGCTACGGGTATTTTTCAGTTAGGAGTAGAAGGTTCTGGGCTTCTTGGGTCAGTCATGACGTCATTCATTTAGTTAGAAACGGACTAACCAATTTATTTTTCAGTCGTTCTTTAATTTGTGTTTCTGTCTGATTTGCATCTGACTTCAAGCTAACTTGAATTTTTCTGAAGAAATACCCAGTTTTTGTACTGCAGTCTTCAACTCTTCACAGAAGATTCAATAACCTCAATATCTCAGGAAGTACTACAAAATTACATACGAAGTAAAACCAACTGAAATATTTCTAACAAAGTGAAAAGTCGATTGGAAAGATGAATGGATCAGTACGTGACTGTGGCCTGTGGGAGTTGAGAAAGTCAAGCTAGCTGTTAATTTCTCTTTAATCTTTTCAACATATATAGAAGTGGGCGCTGGTGGGGTGAGGTCTAGTGGCGCCTTCAAAGGAGAAGATGGAGGAGGAATATTGAAATTTTTTTAACTTTTTCGCTTTCTGAATCCTCGTTATAAACCCTAATTATAACGAGTCCTAGGAGCTAGAGGCTTGTTTGGAAGAGTTAATGACCATTTTGGTCCTTGAGTTTTATAGCTTTTTACAAAATGGTTTCTGAGTTTCAAATTTGTTTAAATCAGTTCTTGAGTTATTGTTGTTTGTCGATTTAATCCTTCCGTCCAATTCCGTCCCTTGAATGTACATTCAGCTAACGATGGGACACGTCACTCCCAATAAGATCCCGCCACATGTATTAATTTTTTAAAGAAATCCCACAAAATAAAGCCACGTTGGCATCTGCATTAAAAAACTATGAATAGAGAAGTCGGGAGCCACCCCGCTCGATAGGGGAGGGCTCCCGGCCACCCTTTCACAGGGGAGTCGCGACCTCGTGGCGCGAGCCACCCCGGCCAGCAACGGGGAGCCCATATCTAGGCTCCCGCTCGCAGGGGGTGTTTCCCCTTCGCAGGGCGAGCCACCCAAGCGGCTTCCTGAGAAGGGGTGGTCGGGAGGGGATTGGTTTCGGTGCGAAATTTGTAAAGGGGGCTGAGATTTTTCCATTTTCTCTGCACATTTTTTGCAACAACAAGCCGACTTTTTTTAGCCATTTGCTGCACATCTTTTGCAACCTTCTTCAGCTTCGTTTAAATTTTTTTTCCCATTTTCCCTACATATTGTGGCAATGATGCCAGTTATGATGATATTACTAATTACCGTTGTGGGTTTACTTCTTGGAACGGAACGTGTAGATTACCGAGCTCCAGTTCTTCAAGAGAGGTGCAGTGTCGACAGGCTCCAGTCCGTCAAGAGAGGTGCAACTGTTAGAATTATGTGTCCTCGATAACTAAATAATTAATCCAGTCCTAATATCTCATATGAAATATAGTTTGATGGAATGAATTAATTTTATGTAAAGTGATATATTTGCAATAATCTCAAATTTCAGGGGTCAATTACAATATGTTGATGGACTTGATTGTAATTAGTATAAGCCATAATTTTATTAGAAGAAGAGTTCTTCAGTTTAATCCTACGACTGGAATTTGAGATCCCTAAGGATCCTATGTATCATGCTCTCTCTAGGGTTTTCCAAGGCCTATAAATATAACTGTTATATTTAAGGGGTTGGCCATCAGAACTTGCTTGAGAAATTCCAAAAAGAGAGAATGAATTACTGGAGCTTTGGATTGGATCGTAAAGCGGCTTGAAGTTTTTGGATTCCCAAATTCATGTATCAGGTAGGTAATCGAATCCACAATTGCAATTATAACCCTGATTGATGTTTTGAAAACATGTTTGTTTTAGTTAATTTCGCATAAACTATCAGCAACCCCATTGCCGACGAGCTAAAGCCATCGTCCATCTGTTTTTCTTGCCCCCAACAACGATGGGAGTTGATCGTGGAGAAAACTGTGCGCCCACAACAAATTTTCTCGTAATTGAACTTGATCTGCGAATTAGCATTTCAGTGAAATGGTGCATTTCTGTCAATCAATTCGTTTTTTTTCTGAGCTTTTGTTGATTTATTTCAAGATGTCGTCGAGAGAAACAAAGATCTGTTAACTACAAATCAATTAAGATAACAAGTGTAGTGTACATTACCAAAGAACTCATATTCGTATATGTAAAGAGATTTTACAGATTTACATTTCTCAGAAACATCGTTTCCTTTACTTACAAAAAATAGAGGAATCATTACAAGCCCTCAACCAAAATGGGCATCCACTGAAATTCAGTATACGAGTTAAAGAGCAACAAAAACATTAAGCAATACGACATCAGTAGGACTGTAGAACAACTATATCATCTAATAGCAACTTAATTAATTCCCCATAAGGTATGTAGTGGGGAGTCAACGCCTCTATTGGAAGCCCAATGGATAGAACCGATCTTTAGCCTCACCTGAATGATGACATCCTCCGGTACTTAGCAATACTACTTTACTTTCTAGCATGCAATATGTTATTGCGTTCTTCATAGATATTATAATTTGTTTGTATTTTGACAAGTTGTTGTAATTGACGCTATATAGACACTAGAAACATTCTTGTGCATGTAATCTATTTGACAAAAAGCCAAGAATAACGTTGGCAAGTGTAATCTGTTGCAGAAGACGTGCAACAAATGACTAAAAAGAGTCGGCTTGTTGTTGCAGAAGGTTGCAAAAGATGTGCAGGGAAAATGGAAAGAAAAAAATAGCAATGACGTCACATGTTGCGGAAGCTATGTAGGGAAAAAAACAAGCGGACTTTGTTGATGCCAAGCCGAGTTTGAGGTTTTTTGTTTCCCTCCCACCTCATTAAATGAGGTGTTTATTTGATAACCGTCAGATCTGAGCCTCAAAATCTGAGCCCACTTTACAAACTTTGCACCGAATCCAATCCCCTCCCGGCCACCCCTGCTCATGAAACCGTGGGGGTGGCTCGCCCGCCGGCGACGGGGAGCCCAGATCTGCACTCCAGCGTAGTGGTGGCCACCCTTCGCGGCTCCCTCGAGGTGGTGGCCACCCTGCGAACGATAGCCCGGATTGAAAATTATAAAATAGATAAAATATAAAACTAATAAAAAATATTCATAAAAATAGTGCAAAGTTTATAAAAAATAAAAATTTACAAAAATATATAATAAAATACAATAAATGAAAAACTATCGTAAGTATTTTAATACTTTTTGTTTTTACTGACCATGGAAGGTTTTTGTAGCGTTAGTAATATTTCCGCCCCATTGAATGGCCAACTATATGTCCAACCTGCAGGGGGTTAATTAGTGAAAATGCATTGCATTTGACATGACAATAATTGTTCTAGTGTAAGTCTTGGTCGGTATCATCAAAAGGATGAAGATTTTTTTGGCAGCTCAAAACCTCAGGGTTGTAAACGGAATGTTAGATATAATTTTTGTTCTCCTTAGGAATGGAATACGGGTGTTGTTGATGTGATCTATAAGGCATTAATTTCTGATCGTTAAGAATTAATGGCGGAGATGTCAATTGAGCGGATTATTTGATAATGTTGATTGAAATATGCCATGTGTATTAATTGTATATATGACAGGTTCTAATTGTTCATCATTCACCAATTTTTTCTTATAATGATTATATTTTCTAATTATTGTTAAGTTTTTTTTTGTAAATTTTAATCATTTTTTTGTAAATAATTGTTTTTTATTATTTTTGTAAAATTTTATTTCTTTTATAAATTTTGCACGATTTTTATCTTTTTCTTTTAATTTTTATGAATATTTTTTATTAGTTTCATATTTTATCTCATTTTTTATATTTATGAAACTATTTTCTACTTATTTTTGAATTATATATTTTTCTGAGTTTTTAAAAATCATTTTTTATTTTTTGAATATCATAATAACTATAAATTATTATTATTTAATTTAATTAAAATATAAATCATTTCAAATCTTAAACAACCAAACAAATCCTTACAACAAAAAAATATTTAAATAAAACAAATTGAAATTGAAAAGTTGAACGCAAAAGTTAAACCAAAACCAAAGTCACAACCCATTTCCAAAAATATATACGACTTGCAGTACCCTATACGTGTTGTCAACGGATCGTTGCTGCTGATCATCCCATTATTTTTCTATGAAATGGGTTAAACGATTAGCTTAATTCTGCCCTTTTAAGACAACAAAGATGGAGTACGAAAATTAAAGTGGTATACGTTACTGTTTTTTTTAGGCAGTGGTATACGTTACTTGCTTGGAAGGGATAACCAGAAAAGGCCCAATTTTTAAGACTCAGAGAGCCAATTTAAAGAAGCTTCTTCACGTCAACATATGCTCTTCATGTCTCAGCTGTAACTTTCTAATAATTAGAGGTGTTGGAAGTCCCATATTGCTAGAGAAACTAGTCAATGTGCTCCTTATAAGGTTGTGGTATCCCTCACTCCTCAAGACGTCTTTTGGAGTTGAGTTAGGTCCACTTTTCACATATTGTGTAAATTCTAATATGGTATCAGAGCAAGATTCCTAGTTTGTGGTCCACCGTCATCCGTTTCCACGTGTTGGCTTGGATGTCCTCCTGCCACACGTGAGGGGGCGTGTTGGAAGTCCCACATTGCTAGGAAAACTAGTCAATGTGCTCCTTATAAAGTTGTGACATCCCTCACTCCTTAAGGCGTCTTTTGAAATTGAGTTAGACCCACCTTTCACATATTATGTAAATTCTAATAATGTAATATGTGCAAAAGCTAGCCCCGGTTAAGGCCAGCCTTCCTCGAGTCGACGATTCTTGTTGTCTTATATTAGTAAAGCCTTTGCGAGTCTACTGTTTAAACAAAGAACATTGTACGTTACAATGTTCTTTGTTTAAACAGTAGACTCGCAAAGGCCTACGAGGATTAGTATTATTGGAAGTGTATAATAGGTACAAAACCATGACCCGTAAGACCACCTTAAAGTCGGCCTGTCTATCTAATCAAGGAGTTAAAGAGTGGAAGCCCACCAAAAACTTTTGGGGATCAAGTTGGGCTTCTTAGCTGAAGCACTCTTAAGTCTTAACAGCTGTCCTTACCTGATATCAGCCTAAGCCCAAAAAGAGCCCACTTTGATTATGGACCTGGACTGCGTTGCGAAAAAAGAAGAAGCTCGATACCCACTTAGGCCCGATTACTGTGTATTTTAATGTCAGCTATCAACATTAACTAAAGCCCATACAAATGAGGCTATTTTCGTACATTCGTGTGACATTCAATTTCGATCACCTTCCTTCTCAGTTCTCACACGATAACATGTATGCGCAAATCTCAGTCTGAGACCACGCCAAACCACCACAACCTTCACAGCTTCACTCACCCCGTCTTCTAAACTTTCATACGAATTATAAGAGAACTTGAATTCTAAAAATTCCAACTAAGTCCCTCCAGATCTGAGCAGAGAGGGAGAGGAGAGTGAGTTTGCTTGAATGTATTGCTGAATTTGAATTGGAGAGCAGAGACTCCCCAATTCTAGTACCATGCCTTCAGCCGAGGCCGAGGCCGAGTCGCTCTTCCGCGCCAAACCCATACCAGAGATCCGAAATGTGGAGGGGTCGACTCGGGCCCAGATCCAGCTCAAGCAGGAGGAGCTCCGCCAGCTGGTCGGCACCCGATACCGCGACCTCATCGACTCCGCCGACTCCATCGTGCTTATGAAGAAGTACTCCCACTCCATCTCCTCCAACCTGTCCTCCATTAACAATGCCATTCGTTCCCTCTCTTCCGAGACCCCCAAGTTCATTGCCAACCCTAATACGACAAGAACCCGTGTCTACGGGATCGCATGCCGGGTCAAGTACCTAGTCGACACGCCGGAGAACATTTGGGGCTGCCTCGACGAGTCCATGTTTCTGGAAGCCTCCGCACGCTACGCGCGTGCCAAGCACGTTCACGACAGACTGGTGAACAACGCGGATCGCGGGGAGGTATCGATCTTGTCGAGTTTCCCTTTGCTTCAGCATCAATGGCAGATCGTGGAGAGCTTCAAGTCGCAGATCTCGCAGCGGAGTCGTGAGCGGTTGCTCGAACAGCGCGGGCTTCCGATATCGGCATACGCGGATGCCTTAGCCGGCGTGGCGGTGATCGACGAGCTGGACCCCAATCAGGTTCTGTCGCTCTTTCTCGACACCAGGAAGTCGTGGATCTCGCAGACACTTGATACGTGTGCTCACAATCAGAATGCTACTTGTGACGTCGTCGTTTCCGTGTTTTGCGAGGTTTTGAGTATAATCCAGATCACTGTGGGTCAAGTGGGTGAGATGTTCTTGCAAGTGTTGAATGATATGCCGTCGTTTTACAAAGTTGTATTGGGTTCGCCTCCTGTGTCTCAGTTATTTGGAGGAATTCCTGATCCGGACGAGGAAGTCCGGCTTTGGAAGTTGTTTAGGGATAAGCTGGAATCCGTCATGGTAATGCTCGATAAGGAGTATATTGCCAGGACCTGTTCTCTGTGGTTAAGGGAATGTGGTCGAGTGCTTGTCAATAAGATTGACGGGAGGTATTTGATTGATGCTATTGGCTCTGGGCAAGAGCTTGCTTTGGCAGAGAAGTCCATAAGGGAGACAGTGGAGAGTAAGACGGGGTTAGCAGGGAGTTTAGAGTGGTTGAAGAGTGTTTTTGGGTCAGAGATTGAGTTGCCTTGGACTAGGATAAGAGAACTTGTTTTGGAGGATGACTCTGATCTCTGCGATCAGATCTTTGAGGACGCTTTTGTGAGGAGGATGAAAATGATTATCAACAACGGGTTTGAGGATCTGGCAAGGGTTGTGAATGTGGTGGACACAATTGGTGCCATTGGGGATAATTATTCTGGTGGACAGATTGATTTCCAGGGGTACTTGACCAGACCTTCCACAGGTGGTGGGGTTTGGTTTCTAGAAGCCAATGCTAAGAAGGCTGGTGCACTTTCTGGTTTTAAAGCGCCGCCAGAAGAGAATGATTTCCAGACTTGTCTGAATGCCTATTTTGGTACCCAAGTAAGTCGAATCAGAGATGCAGTGGACAGCCGTTGTCAGGGGATTCTTGAGGACCTACTCAATTTCTTAGAATCTCCAAAGGCAGCTCTAAGGTTAAAGGATCTGGCACCATATCTGCAAAACATGTGTTATGAAATCCTGTCCACTATATTGAGTCAATTGAGGAGTGAGCTTGATAATCTATATGCTGTCATGGAAAATGCCAACGAGGGCGGTCAGCCTGTTCCTCCAGCTGTAACTGTTGAGAGATCTCTTTTCATTGGGCGGCTCTTGTTTGCATTCCATATGTACTCGAAACACATTCCAGTAATACTCGGTTCTCCAAGGTTTTGGGTAAATGAAACCTTGTCTGTGGTTTTTGATAAGTTACCATCCTTGTTGAGACAGTCTAGAGTGGCTGCTGATCCTCCAGTCTCTGATAACTCTGGAAGACAATTGCCCGTTGGCTTTAAAAGAGTCACTTCATTGGCCACTGCAGCATTGGTTGGAGCAAGTGAAACTGCAAGCCCCAAGCTTGAAGAATTTAATCGAGTTACACGAGATCTTTGCATTCGAGCTCACAGTTTATGGATATTATGGTTGTCAGATGAGCTATCAGTTATTCTTTCTCGGGATCTCAGAGAAGATGATGCATTATCATCAACAACTCCCTTGAGGGTATGTGGTATTTGCGAAAAACTTGATTTCTTTCTGTTATTTTGTGCATGGACTTGAAGCTTAATAGAATGCTATGAACTAATGGTAATTCTAAACTGTCTAGATTCAGTAAGTATTCGAGAAAGAGAAACCCTTAATGTAGAGATCCTTTGCAGACCTCGGTAGAAAAGCCGCATCAGAAATTAATGTTAATTCTAAACTGCCTAGATTCAGTAAGTATTCGAGAAATAGAAACCCTTAATGTAGAGATCCTTTGCAGACCTCGGTAGAAAAACCGCATCAGAAATTAAGGTGCATTAAATTGGGGGATCAACCTCTAGTAAATATGTCGGGTTGGAATAATGAGGAAGCAGATGTGATAGCTTGCTTACTGTTTTAGTGTTCACTTTTTTCTTTTCTTTTCTAAACAACGATCTTTATTCAAAACCAAAAAGCCCCTCAAGGGGGTTCAAAACAAAAGCAAGCTATCCGCAAACAGTTAACATCAATACAACCAAAAAACCTCCTACTAGCAGCCCACTTAGCCAAATTATCCGCAAAAGCATTAGCTTGACGGGAAACTTTAAGGAAGCTCCACGATGGGTACAACAACGCTATCTCACGGATAGCTTCAAAGGTACCTTCAACATCCGCATCAAAAAGAAGTGCGGAATCACCAATACCAGAAACCGAAGAGAGAGAATCACTTTCGAATTGCACTCGGGGAAGATTACGGGATTGAGCCTCCCCCGTTGCCATACAGATGGCCAGAAGTTCACTTTGGTCAATTTATGTCTCGGTTTCAAATGACACGATTGTTAATAAAGTGGTACAGATTGCTCATATTCCTTAAATTTCATTTCCTTTAAGTGAGAGGTGACACTACTCTTAATCAGAATCTTCTTTGTAATCTTAATAAATCCAAAGGATAATACAGCAAATTGAAGTAGTGGTTTTACTTTTCGATAAAAGTATAGGTCTTTTGGGATGTCCCAGAAAGGAAAGCAAGAGATGGGAAATCAAGGTGAATCAGATGTCAGATCAACTTGTTTATAAATTATGGAGTTGTTAACTAGAATCAACATCAACTAAAAGGCAATTGCTATTGGTCATTTAGGTTTTGGATAGTGATATGAGATGGTTTTAGATGGACTTGAATCTCAACTAAAGATTCTTTGCTATTCTTATCCAAAAAAGGATACCTTCGATAATACTGCTCTTTTGGAAAGATTGATGAAAAGCATTCTCTGCATGCTTGTAAAAGAAAGTACATAAAAAGAAGAAAGGTTACGCTCAAATTGTTTGTATTCTATTTACAAAATTATTTAATGGTCATCTGTGTTGTGCTGTTGTTATCTAGATATATGTTTGGTAATTACTAAACCAAGGGGAATTGCCGCTTGAAATTTTTTCCAGGGCTGGGAAGAGACGGTAGTCAAGCAAGAACAGGCTGATGATGGCCAATCAGAGATGAAAATATCTCTGCCCTCCATGCCTTCCCTCTATATTATCTCATTTTTATTTCGAGCATGTGAAGAAGTTCATCGCATTGGAGGCCATGTACTTGACAAATCAATTCTGCAAAAATTTGCATTAGGATTACTGGAAAAGGTATGCTGTTTGCTGGTAGATTTTCTTGATCTTCCTAAGGAAATCTTAATCATTCTGATTATCTAAATTTGGGGCTTTATCATTGATTAAGTGAGGTCATGGTGCATCACATAAGCTTATTGTTGGAGATTTAGATTATGAGGTCATTTCCTTATTCCTCCTAAAATATCTTGAAATTGTACTTTTCTTTGGAGGCTAATTAATAAGTATTTTCTGATAATTTCCTCCTTCCATTTCCTTGTCACTTGCGCCTGTTGTTGAGTGAAAATCATTGGATCTGCAATCAGATGCAATGTTAGGGGTGTGTATTACATAATTCATTAAGGAGCTAACTCAATAATGTCTATTAGCAGCTATTGCAATTGGCAATTATGTTCCTTAATGGCTATGATGCCTACTAAAGGGATTTTCCTTGAACATTGTCTAATTGATGCTATGCAGTGTTATGGTTAAGAAGAGGAGGGCTTTGTGAAGAGCATTGGAGTAATTGTCGGGAGAGGGCGGTTGGGTCTTGTGCTTGGGCAAGGTCTCGGCGATGATGACGGGGAGTGCAATCACACAGAAGGCCACCGCCAAGGCCCCCAAGGTCCATTTGAGAGCCTTATGGCTGACGACAATGCACCCAAAGTCAACGTACTTCTTCTTCTTCTTCTCTGGCGGTCCCAAAAGCCAGCTTTGTTGGGTTTCATCCAGTTGGTCATGATGATTATACAGGGCTGCCCCGTCCCATTCCGAGCTACGGCTCTTGTCGTACTCTCCGGAGGCCGGCACTTCCTCGGTGTTTATCTCCAATGACCCTCCCCAATGATTTGCTGCGTGCATGGTTTAGTTGATCTATTTTCTTCTCTCTTTCTTCCCCAATGATCAGTTTGTTGGGTATCCTTCCCTGAGAATCCACTGCTATATATTCATGGAAAAGGAGAAAAGGTATCCATGCATATGAACCCAAAAACTAAAGAGAGATCAAACAAAACGTGTTTGATGGGTGGATTAGTCGGTGCAAAGAAAGAGAATTGCTCTCTCTCTTTCTCATTCATGAAGCTGTAATTCACGGAGCATATAAATAAACCTGTCTATAGAGAGCGAGAGAGAGAGAGAGGTTGACTTTAGGAAAGAGAGATACAGAAAGATATTCCTTTTAACTTGTGAGAGCTAGCTAGTCGTTCACTCGTGCCTGATCAAGGTACTATTTTCTACTCGGCTACATCCCTTTTGGAGTTTCAATGTAAACGCATGTTCCATAGTCTGAAAGAATATTTTCAGGCCCCATAAATGCCTGCGAAATAATATTTGGTTTGGTGGAGAGTAAACAAAAAAATCTGATGGATTGGCAATTAAGAACCAATGCCGGCTTTTGATAATAATGAGTCAATTCTTAATTTGTGGCAGATCAGTGGGTGGATTTAATATATTTATTTCTCATATAGACTTGGTCAAACGTATCTTAGTTTATGGGGGAATTATCATGGGAAATGCTTGGGATCCCGAGCATTTCCCGATAGTTCCAGTCTCTGTAAATCACATTTTTTTTAAAAAAAACAGAGGCTGGAACTCTCGGGATGGCATCGGGATCCCATCGGGATTCCAAGCCTTTCCCAATTATCATATAGTTGTATTTATCGCTCCTCTATTTTAATGTTTGATACTCTGGAATTATTATAAAAAATCAGACAATAAAAAACGCAGTCACTTGCAGTCGTGTTAGCCACAGCCTCCAGTTACCCACTCTTGCACGGTTCTGCAAAACATTGGCTCACAGCTAGCAAGCTCTTTGCTTCTTCACGTAGATGCCAACTACTGCTGGCCATGAGTACGCACAGACGTCGTTTAGCTAGTTACTTTATTCGACGCGGCTTAGTTATACGCAGGAAAATGATACAATCTGTGCAACTCTGTCATCAAAGTACAAGCAACGCTCTTCCAGATGTGGAGGAGTTGGTCAGGAATAACCTCTATCGTCTAGAAAACTCTAATCCGACTTCTCATGTAAAGCAACAAACTAATCTCTTGACTTACCTAATACATGTTTATCTATATGTTACATTAGTATGCCTGCCATGATATGGAATATGTCTTCTTCTTCTTTTTTTGTGTGTAAACCATATGGAATTTGTCACTACAAAAAGAAGAATCAATAATTGATTGTGCCTTTTAAAAGTCATGTACTGTTAGGTGAACCCCAATGGTTTTTCCAAATATCTTTGGTCATGATCTTGGCTTTTAAGCACCATGATGTATATATGTTGTCAGGATTGTTACGCACAAATTTCGGGTTATCACTATCCACGGCGAAAGAGACTTCTTAATTAATGTAATATTTCCGGACTACAATTATAATATTAAATAAATGAGAAAATGCCTACACTCTTCAAGTGTGAACTATCACCTATTTTACACTTTGCATCTTAAAACTACTATGTTTGAAACATTTAACCCACAAACTACTAAATTATCACTAACACATTAATATTGAAATATCCTATGTTTATTTTTTTTTTGTCAAATTGGACAGAAATTGATTTCGTTTAATACAAAATATCAATTATGCCCTTAAAAAGTCAAATAATATATTACATTTAAGAGTATAATCGTCATTTCATTTTTTAAAAAGTCAAATTATATCCAATTTGACGAAAAAAAAAGACGAGGGGTGCAATGTATCAAAGATGATTAGTTTGTGGTGAAATATTTCAGACGTGGTAGTTTACCGTGTAAAGTATATGTAAAATACATGACGTAGTTCATCATGGATAAAAAAGTATATTTTCCTATAAAACAAATAAGTACCAAATCATCCAGGCTTCAACCAGAAGAAATCAAGGCACCAGCTTGGATCTGGTTATTTTAAATGGGGAACGCCTACCAATATTAGATATAACCTACCAAGGTTTTCTAGAATGTTTGTGCACAAGTCGTAATGACAGGGAAAAAAAAGTCATTAGCGCACATGAAAACGAATATGGTCGGCCATTAGCTCAGTTGTTACGAGTTTAATTTTTAAATCTAGGGTTTGTTTAATTGATGTGTTAGTATTTGGTGAAGGTTTGAAACTAGGGCATGACCTCAGACCTTGGGAATTAGGACACCACATTTGACTTTTCTTATGAAAACTTAAAAGGGGAAAATACACTTTGCACTCCCTTATTTTAATTTCGTTACATTGAGTCCACAATTTTCTGATTTTCGTCGATTAGCACCCCAAAATCGATTTAGCCGTTAATCTTGATGGTAATAAGCCCACCTGCCGTACGTTCACGTGCGTCACTTACGTTTGTTTTTTCTGTTTGACCCTCCTTACCCCTGCGAAGACTCCTTTCATTTCCATTCTTACAGACCCATAGATTCCTCTCACAAAACCAAGTCTATGTTCACCAATCTCTTTTTCCTTTTCATTCTTCTTTCCACAAATTTTCTCACATTGTTCCTTTCATCTATCTTCCATTCCTCCTCTGGCTCTTGGAATTTATCCACCATCTCCAAAGCGATTGCTACGCTCCCCACAGATGACTCAGACGAACCGATCAATGTCATCCAAAATACTATGGACCTCCCAGCTGAATTTGTTGCCTTCACATCCGAACAGGAACTCCCCATTTGGATTTAGTCCCAACTTTGATGCGAGTAGCATATTTCCTACAGTTGGCCAAACGTGCACCCAATTCCCAATAGAACTCCGCAGCTACATGACTTACAACGTCAATGGCTCCTGCCCTGACAACGAGCTCCCGGCTCAAAAGCTACTCCTCAAGAACTGTGAGCCTCTCCCTCAACGCCGTTGCCGCCCTGCGACCTCGGCTAAATACGTCAAACCATTCCCTCTTCCAACCAGTTTATGGAAAACACCGTCGGATGACTTCGTTGTATGGACGACTTACAGATACAAGAACTACGACTGCCTTGTTAACCGAAAGAAGAGGGAAAAAGTTGTTTCGATCTGATCAATGGTGAACATAGATTCGATCTGATCCGACTCAGTGACGAATGTCCATATCATCATCACTAGGATGTACGGGTCAACATCCAAAATCTCCTTTCTCATACAAGTCAATATCTGTGATATGCCCGATGCCCACAGCCACAACTGTACATACAAAAAGAATTAAACAAACAAAGGGGTGAGTCCTACTGACTTAGTAAGGGGGAAAAGGAACATTGTATGAATAATAATAATAGCATGTTAATTGTACAAATTAAACCTTGAGAATCATAAATAGATTAATCATAGTATGATCGATGCAATGTAGAGATGATGCATATGTTTCCCGATTATTTCTCTTTCTTTCTTTTATGTCACTGTCGCTTTCTTCACATTATGCGTTAAGTATGCATGTCTCATGTCAACGCCCATACATGTCATTCATAATATGCAACATCTTAGCCACACGTGAACATCAAATATTCCTTTATTTTATTTTATTTTCCATCTTTATTTCATTCGTTCTTTCCGTTCTATCTTTCAGTTCATTAGAGGTGTCCTTAGTCTCCTCTGTTTCACCCCGCTGAGACCAAGTTGTGCGTCCCCTCCCCTTCTATGAGACTGTTCCATGCTCCGGCACCAGGACCCAGTCAAGCGTATATTGTTTCACGCCAGGGATACCAACCACTCCTTTCAGTGGTGACTTGCACTATCCCACTATTGTGATCGATACCCTTTCATGTTAAAAGAGTTTCCTGGGCACGTCACAAAAAGGACATCTCCCTGGGCATTTTGTAGAAAAACAGGCTGGGCATTTTGTAAAAAGTCTTCTTTGGTCCTTTAAACACAAGCTTCCAAAAACAAGACTTCCTATTCTTTCAAAACAAATTCTTTTCAAACAAACTCTTTCTCAGCCTAAAAACTATTCTCAGCATAAACAAAAACAAAATCTTTCTTTGCATGAAAATTATTTTAGTAGTTAAAACAAATTTTCTTGGTCATCAATAAACAAAAGTTTTACGGCATATAAAAACCTTTTCCTCTCAAAGGATCCGACCCCAGGTGTACCCTAAAGTCTTTTGACCCTTTTTCTCTTTATTTATCCTTTGCTTGTTATGAGAGTAACAGATTGTTTTACGTACAATTCCCTCATAGGCCACTTTTGTTCCAAAGTATTCTGGGCTTGTTTATGATTAAAAGGCCTAAAATCTATTTAGGCCATTAAACGGACTTTGTGATTTGAGCCCCTATTTCTACTCGGTTTGGACTCAAATTTGGGATTTCCAATCTATTTTTCTTGCTCTACACATCTATAAATTCAGTTTTCCAGTTCGGGTCTTTTTATATTAACGAGTAGTGTGAAATGTCGAAACTACCCTTGAAACTTCTAGAGGCATTTTTGACCTTTCCTGAGCTCAGATAGCCCTGAAATTCTAACTGGGCCCTACTGTATTACATGTCCACCAATTTCCAGGCAAAAATTCTAAAGATTACGTGGGTTGTTTTGAGAAATGCCGAATCTGCCCTTAGAGATATCCAAGGGCATTTTCGACTTTTCCCGACCTCAGATTGCCCTGAAATTTTTATTGGGGCCTACTGTGATCATTTCATACATATCCATAAATTTTCAGGTCAGGAATCCATGTATTTCATATAGACGTTTTGGACAACAAGGGTTCATTTTTTTTTAATGAAAAAGGCCAGCCTAATTTTTTCTAAAGTTCACATACTATTCGTGTGCCATACTCAGTCCATTTCTACTTATAAATCAGCACTGAAACAGTAAGGTTCAACATGCTCATGTACAGAACTATAAAACACCATAAGTCCAACATGCTCATGCAACAAACACTTAGCTCTCTATAAGCACGTAAGTATCCCGAGTCCCCTATTTTAGGCTCTATACCCCTACCTTACTCGCTGATGTATTGTTTTTCCTGGATACGAACACCTAAACATCAAGACACAAGACACTAAGTTAGAAAAAGTTAAGACCAAAAGCTGATGGGAAGAAAGGGTACAGGCCGAACTACCTCTACCATCTTCCCCCTTTTTTCCTTTGGTTTCCTCTTCCTTTAATCACAAGAATTTTCATGCCACTCTCCCTCCCTTTCTCTCTTTGGTCAGCTGGAATTTTTCCTTTCGTTTTCAGTTAGGTAGGTGAAAATGATTATGTCTTTGGTACGAGGTAGTTTCAGTTAATATGTCTAAAGTAAATAAGGCAGAGGAGAATCAACGCATAAATGGGTACATGTCCCCTGGCCAATCTAATTGGTCTAATATAGGCTAGAAAATCATTGCATTTACTTAAGAACCAATCAGAAAAAGCCATCAGAATCACCCATATCTCACGTCTCTATGGTAAAAATAAGTCAAGGTGTGAGCCAATCGCAAGCCCCCACTTGGACGTCCAGCTTCAGTTGGATAAGAAGGCATTAAATGTACTTCGTAAGGATAAAACACGTGGAAAGCAATTCTGGTGAGTCTACGCAGAATGACCGGTCATACAGGGTTCAGGCATGCATCACTCGGCCAAGCTTGTCCTTCACCACTCAGTCAGCCCTGTCATTCTCATCATTTGGTCAGCCCTGTCATTTACAACTCGGCCAGCCCTGTCTTAACTACCCAGTAATTACAGTTTTGCCCCTGGTCACCCGAATTACCCTATTAGCCCTGGTACCCTGCCTAACTCAATACCCTTATGAATGTAAATGTAAAACACAAAGAAATATATATATATATATATATATATAGAAACTTCACAATAATAAAAAGAAAGATAATTTAAATAACACAAACAAGAAAACTTTCATTAAAAATGTATATGAAAACAAAGAAGGATTATGAAAAAATATTCAAAAGTATAATCTCATACTTTATATTCGGCATTAAGCTGAAGAATAATTGAAGGTTCAAGCAAAAATAATACATATGCCGCATTTGTTAATAACAAATATCATAAAGAAATAATATGTAGATAAATCAAACAACTCGGGGTGTCATATGCTGGGGACTGACTTATTGAGGATGATGTCCAATTTATCAAAGCAAGCCTCCAGCTTCACCCCCATTGGCTCTTCAATTGAATTCCCAGGGAGGCTAACTCAATGGCTCATTTGGTTGCTTGTTGGTGTTTTCAGACTTCCACTTTTGGGCTTATTGACCCTTCCATCCTTCCTCCCTCTATTGTTTCTTATGACTCTGGTTTTTAAATTGCCAAGGAGAAAAAAAAGTGAGTGAAACTTACTTGGGTAACTAGTTTGGCTTCCTTTTGCCCTAAAACTAGCTTTTGGTTTTTGACATTATCAGAGTCTGTCTCTGCCATTGAAGAACGCATGACGATGAAGAAATGGAAATGAAAGGAGGGTAAAATGGGAAAAACAAACGCAAGTGACGCACGTGAGCTAATTACAGTCAGGATTAACGGTTAAATCGGCTTTTGGGTGCTGATCGAAGAAAATTCGAAGATTGTGGGCTCAATGTCACAAAATCAAAATAAGGGTGCATAGTGTTAGACACCCTATAGTTTAGAGGTACAAAATGTATTTTTCCCAAACTTAAAATAACCTTCCTAATATTTTTATAGTTAGAAAAGTAGGAATCATGATTTTTCCAACCTATTAAAGACAACAAATTATATGTAATTCACACAGCTACTTAATTTATACGTACGCAAGCATTTAAATATTTGTTGTACCTATTTTTTTTCTTCTAAATTTGACTACACTTAATTGGTGAGAATCTGAATTATAATACTATATCAAAATATTCAAAACAAGTTTTGCTTATAAATCATAATTATTAGGTTGGGTTTCAAGGATGTGACTAGATTTTTTTCTTCTGAAAATTTTCCCTTCCAAGTTTCTTTTTAAAACTACATATAGGAAATGCATGTTTCTTTCTATTTTTTTAAAGTAAATATAAAATGTGTCCAAAGTTTTTTTTGAAGGGCTAAAATTTGTCATAACAACGTACACATGTTTCTCCACGCTAACTGCGTAGAGGGTGGTATCCGGCCGACACATCTCTTTCTCTTTTGGAAAAAAATGAGATGGAGAAAGTGTGAACAAAATGATTTAAGACTCAACCCGATACCTACCTAACCTAGAGGGGGTGAATAGGTTATCCAATTTTTATTCAACCTATTGCAACTTTTTAACGGAACGATTATGCACAAACTATGCAAAGACTAATCATAATTTATTAACACACTTTAACAACAATCTAACTAATCAAATGGAATGTGAATCAAGCAATTTTAAATCTATTTCAATCAAACCAAAACGTTTCTGCACAAACTTCACCAAGTCATATTAGTAATTTCAACACACAAAATGACTACAACACCAATTGTCAAGCAGAATGCAAATCAGGTAATATCGAATCTATATCCAAGATTCTTTTTAAAATCAAGAATAACACCTGAACATTCAGCGTGTGATTAACAACTAACAACAATTAATCAAGAACAATATAAACAATATCAATCACCACAAAGAGACACCAAGATTGGTTACGAAGAGAAAATTTCTTGGAAACAAATTCCAAGAGATAAAACAAGGTAATCCGTAGACTCAAGAAAACTCCAATCCTAGTCTAACACACTTGATTTCTTACCCGAAATACAACATTCGGTTCTGCACCATAGCAGGGACTGAGAACATCTCATCCATTCAAAAAGCTAGGAGCCTTACCACACTGTCCATACCTTGACATTTCCCATTGTGAACTCACAATAACAGCAACTCTTCGAACAAGGCTCTTGGACCTTCAAGATTTCAGCAACCTCCGAAAATCTCGAATTTCTTCTTGAGGAAATAACAGTGGTGATCAATAAACTCGAACTAAGAGTAATAAGAGAGGGGTTTTAATTTTCAAGGCTCCATTCTCAGTTCTCACACAATTAAAGACTTAGAAAATTGAGCAGCAAGTTTCTAGAGAGAGTTTCACGTTGAAGGCACAATTTCTGAAAATTTCTAAGTATCGAATCTTCAAAGTAAATGAGGTTATATGCTACGGGTATTTTTCAGTTAGGAGTAGAAGGTTCTGGGCTTCTTGGGTCAGTCATGACGTCATTCATTTAGTTAGAAACGGACTAACCAATTTATTTTTCAGTCGTTCTTTAATTTGTGTTTCTGTCTGATTTGCATCTGACTTCAAGCTAACTTGAATTTTTCTGAAGAAATACCCAGTTTTTGTACTGCAGTCTTCAACTCTTCACAGAAGATTCAATAACCTCAATATCTCAGGAAGTACTACAAAATTACATACGAAGTAAAACCAACTGAAATATTTCTAACAAAGTGAAAAGTCGATTGGAAAGATGAATGGATCAGTACGTGACTGTGGCCTGTGGGAGTTGAGAAAGTCAAGCTAGCTGTTAATTTCTCTTTAATCTTTTCAACATATATAGAAGTGGGCGCTGGTGGGGTGAGGTCTAGTGGCGCCTTCAAAGGAGAAGATGGAGGAGGAATATTGAAATTTTTTTAACTTTTTCGCTTTCTGAATCCTCGTTATAAACCCTAATTATAACGAGTCCTAGGAGCTAGAGGCTTGTTTGGAAGAGTTAATGACCATTTTGGTCCTTGAGTTTTATAGCTTTTTACAAAATGGTTTCTGAGTTTCAAATTTGTTTAAATCAGTTCTTGAGTTATTGTTGTTTGTCGATTTAATCCTTCCGTCCAATTCCGTCCCTTGAATGTACATTCAGCTAACGATGGGACACGTCACTCCCAATAAGATCCCGCCACATGTATTAATTTTTTAAAGAAATCCCACAAAATAAAGCCACGTTGGCATCTGCATTAAAAAACTATGAATAGAGAAGTCGGGAGCCACCCCGCTCGATAGGGGAGGGCTCCCGGCCACCCTTTCACAGGGGAGTCGCGACCTCGTGGCGCGAGCCACCCCGGCCAGCAACGGGGAGCCCATATCTAGGCTCCCGCTCGCAGGGGGTGTTTCCCCTTCGCAGGGCGAGCCACCCAAGCGGCTTCCTGAGAAGGGGTGGTCGGGAGGGGATTGGTTTCGGTGCGAAATTTGTAAAGGGGGCTGAGATTTTTCCATTTTCTCTGCACATTTTTTGCAACAACAAGCCGACTTTTTTTAGCCATTTGCTGCACATCTTTTGCAACCTTCTTCAGCTTCGTTTAAATTTTTTTTCCCATTTTCCCTACATATTGTGGCAATGATGCCAGTTATGATGATATTACTAATTACCGTTGTGGGTTTACTTCTTGGAACGGAACGTGTAGATTACCGAGCTCCAGTTCTTCAAGAGAGGTGCAGTGTCGACAGGCTCCAGTCCGTCAAGAGAGGTGCAACTGTTAGAATTATGTGTCCTCGATAACTAAATAATTAATCCAGTCCTAATATCTCATATGAAATATAGTTTGATGGAATGAATTAATTTTATGTAAAGTGATATATTTGCAATAATCTCAAATTTCAGGGGTCAATTACAATATGTTGATGGACTTGATTGTAATTAGTATAAGCCATAATTTTATTAGAAGAAGAGTTCTTCAGTTTAATCCTACGACTGGAATTTGAGATCCCTAAGGATCCTATGTATCATGCTCTCTCTAGGGTTTTCCAAGGCCTATAAATATAACTGTTATATTTAAGGGGTTGGCCATCAGAACTTGCTTGAGAAATTCCAAAAAGAGAGAATGAATTACTGGAGCTTTGGATTGGATCGTAAAGCGGCTTGAAGTTTTTGGATTCCCAAATTCATGTATCAGGTAGGTAATCGAATCCACAATTGCAATTATAACCCTGATTGATGTTTTGAAAACATGTTTGTTTTAGTTAATTTCGCATAAACTATCAGCAACCCCATTGCCGACGAGCTAAAGCCATCGTCCATCTGTTTTTCTTGCCCCCAACAACGATGGGAGTTGATCGTGGAGAAAACTGTGCGCCCACAACAAATTTTCTCGTAATTGAACTTGATCTGCGAATTAGCATTTCAGTGAAATGGTGCATTTCTGTCAATCAATTCGTTTTTTTTCTGAGCTTTTGTTGATTTATTTCAAGATGTCGTCGAGAGAAACAAAGATCTGTTAACTACAAATCAATTAAGATAACAAGTGTAGTGTACATTACCAAAGAACTCATATTCGTATATGTAAAGAGATTTTACAGATTTACATTTCTCAGAAACATCGTTTCCTTTACTTACAAAAAATAGAGGAATCATTACAAGCCCTCAACCAAAATGGGCATCCACTGAAATTCAGTATACGAGTTAAAGAGCAACAAAAACATTAAGCAATACGACATCAGTAGGACTGTAGAACAACTATATCATCTAATAGCAACTTAATTAATTCCCCATAAGGTATGTAGTGGGGAGTCAACGCCTCTATTGGAAGCCCAATGGATAGAACCGATCTTTAGCCTCACCTGAATGATGACATCCTCCGGTACTTAGCAATACTACTTTACTTTCTAGCATGCAATATGTTATTGCGTTCTTCATAGATATTATAATTTGTTTGTATTTTGACAAGTTGTTGTAATTGACGCTATATAGACACTAGAAACATTCTTGTGCATGTAATCTATTTGACAAAAAGCCAAGAATAACGTTGGCAAGTGTAATCTGTTGCAGAAGACGTGCAACAAATGACTAAAAAGAGTCGGCTTGTTGTTGCAGAAGGTTGCAAAAGATGTGCAGGGAAAATGGAAAGAAAAAAATAGCAATGACGTCACATGTTGCGGAAGCTATGTAGGGAAAAAAACAAGCGGACTTTGTTGATGCCAAGCCGAGTTTGAGGTTTTTTGTTTCCCTCCCACCTCATTAAATGAGGTGTTTATTTGATAACCGTCAGATCTGAGCCTCAAAATCTGAGCCCACTTTACAAACTTTGCACCGAATCCAATCCCCTCCCGGCCACCCCTGCTCATGAAACCGTGGGGGTGGCTCGCCCGCCGGCGACGGGGAGCCCAGATCTGCACTCCAGCGTAGTGGTGGCCACCCTTCGCGGCTCCCTCGAGGTGGTGGCCACCCTGCGAACGATAGCCCGGATTGAAAATTATAAAATAGATAAAATATAAAACTAATAAAAAATATTCATAAAAATAGTGCAAAGTTTATAAAAAATAAAAATTTACAAAAATATATAATAAAATACAATAAATGAAAAACTATCGTAAGTATTTTAATACTTTTTGTTTTTACTGACCATGGAAGGTTTTTGTAGCGTTAGTAATATTTCCGCCCCATTGAATGGCCAACTATATGTCCAACCTGCAGGGGGTTAATTAGTGAAAATGCATTGCATTTGACATGACAATAATTGTTCTAGTGTAAGTCTTGGTCGGTATCATCAAAAGGATGAAGATTTTTTTGGCAGCTCAAAACCTCAGGGTTGTAAACGGAATGTTAGATATAATTTTTGTTCTCCTTAGGAATGGAATACGGGTGTTGTTGATGTGATCTATAAGGCATTAATTTCTGATCGTTAAGAATTAATGGCGGAGATGTCAATTGAGCGGATTATTTGATAATGTTGATTGAAATATGCCATGTGTATTAATTGTATATATGACAGGTTCTAATTGTTCATCATTCACCAATTTTTTCTTATAATGATTATATTTTCTAATTATTGTTAAGTTTTTTTTTGTAAATTTTAATCATTTTTTTGTAAATAATTGTTTTTTATTATTTTTGTAAAATTTTATTTCTTTTATAAATTTTGCACGATTTTTATCTTTTTCTTTTAATTTTTATGAATATTTTTTATTAGTTTCATATTTTATCTCATTTTTTATATTTATGAAACTATTTTCTACTTATTTTTGAATTATATATTTTTCTGAGTTTTTAAAAATCATTTTTTATTTTTTGAATATCATAATAACTATAAATTATTATTATTTAATTTAATTAAAATATAAATCATTTCAAATCTTAAACAACCAAACAAATCCTTACAACAAAAAAATATTTAAATAAAACAAATTGAAATTGAAAAGTTGAACGCAAAAGTTAAACCAAAACCAAAGTCACAACCCATTTCCAAAAATATATACGACTTGCAGTACCCTATACGTGTTGTCAACGGATCGTTGCTGCTGATCATCCCATTATTTTTCTATGAAATGGGTTAAACGATTAGCTTAATTCTGCCCTTTTAAGACAACAAAGATGGAGTACGAAAATTAAAGTGGTATACGTTACTGTTTTTTTTAGGCAGTGGTATACGTTACTTGCTTGGAAGGGATAACCAGAAAAGGCCCAATTTTTAAGACTCAGAGAGCCAATTTAAAGAAGCTTCTTCACGTCAACATATGCTCTTCATGTCTCAGCTGTAACTTTCTAATAATTAGAGGTGTTGGAAGTCCCATATTGCTAGAGAAACTAGTCAATGTGCTCCTTATAAGGTTGTGGTATCCCTCACTCCTCAAGACGTCTTTTGGAGTTGAGTTAGGTCCACTTTTCACATATTGTGTAAATTCTAATATGGTATCAGAGCAAGATTCCTAGTTTGTGGTCCACCGTCATCCGTTTCCACGTGTTGGCTTGGATGTCCTCCTGCCACACGTGAGGGGGCGTGTTGGAAGTCCCACATTGCTAGGAAAACTAGTCAATGTGCTCCTTATAAAGTTGTGACATCCCTCACTCCTTAAGGCGTCTTTTGAAATTGAGTTAGACCCACCTTTCACATATTATGTAAATTCTAATAATGTAATATGTGCAAAAGCTAGCCCCGGTTAAGGCCAGCCTTCCTCGAGTCGACGATTCTTGTTGTCTTATATTAGTAAAGCCTTTGCGAGTCTACTGTTTAAACAAAGAACATTGTACGTTACAATGTTCTTTGTTTAAACAGTAGACTCGCAAAGGCCTACGAGGATTAGTATTATTGGAAGTGTATAATAGGTACAAAACCATGACCCGTAAGACCACCTTAAAGTCGGCCTGTCTATCTAATCAAGGAGTTAAAGAGTGGAAGCCCACCAAAAACTTTTGGGGATCAAGTTGGGCTTCTTAGCTGAAGCACTCTTAAGTCTTAACAGCTGTCCTTACCTGATATCAGCCTAAGCCCAAAAAGAGCCCACTTTGATTATGGACCTGGACTGCGTTGCGAAAAAAGAAGAAGCTCGATACCCACTTAGGCCCGATTACTGTGTATTTTAATGTCAGCTATCAACATTAACTAAAGCCCATACAAATGAGGCTATTTTCGTACATTCGTGTGACATTCAATTTCGATCACCTTCCTTCTCAGTTCTCACACGATAACATGTATGCGCAAATCTCAGTCTGAGACCACGCCAAACCACCACAACCTTCACAGCTTCACTCACCCCGTCTTCTAAACTTTCATACGAATTATAAGAGAACTTGAATTCTAAAAATTCCAACTAAGTCCCTCCAGATCTGAGCAGAGAGGGAGAGGAGAGTGAGTTTGCTTGAATGTATTGCTGAATTTGAATTGGAGAGCAGAGACTCCCCAATTCTAGTACCATGCCTTCAGCCGAGGCCGAGGCCGAGTCGCTCTTCCGCGCCAAACCCATACCAGAGATCCGAAATGTGGAGGGGTCGACTCGGGCCCAGATCCAGCTCAAGCAGGAGGAGCTCCGCCAGCTGGTCGGCACCCGATACCGCGACCTCATCGACTCCGCCGACTCCATCGTGCTTATGAAGAAGTACTCCCACTCCATCTCCTCCAACCTGTCCTCCATTAACAATGCCATTCGTTCCCTCTCTTCCGAGACCCCCAAGTTCATTGCCAACCCTAATACGACAAGAACCCGTGTCTACGGGATCGCATGCCGGGTCAAGTACCTAGTCGACACGCCGGAGAACATTTGGGGCTGCCTCGACGAGTCCATGTTTCTGGAAGCCTCCGCACGCTACGCGCGTGCCAAGCACGTTCACGACAGACTGGTGAACAACGCGGATCGCGGGGAGGTATCGATCTTGTCGAGTTTCCCTTTGCTTCAGCATCAATGGCAGATCGTGGAGAGCTTCAAGTCGCAGATCTCGCAGCGGAGTCGTGAGCGGTTGCTCGAACAGCGCGGGCTTCCGATATCGGCATACGCGGATGCCTTAGCCGGCGTGGCGGTGATCGACGAGCTGGACCCCAATCAGGTTCTGTCGCTCTTTCTCGACACCAGGAAGTCGTGGATCTCGCAGACACTTGATACGTGTGCTCACAATCAGAATGCTACTTGTGACGTCGTCGTTTCCGTGTTTTGCGAGGTTTTGAGTATAATCCAGATCACTGTGGGTCAAGTGGGTGAGATGTTCTTGCAAGTGTTGAATGATATGCCGTCGTTTTACAAAGTTGTATTGGGTTCGCCTCCTGTGTCTCAGTTATTTGGAGGAATTCCTGATCCGGACGAGGAAGTCCGGCTTTGGAAGTTGTTTAGGGATAAGCTGGAATCCGTCATGGTAATGCTCGATAAGGAGTATATTGCCAGGACCTGTTCTCTGTGGTTAAGGGAATGTGGTCGAGTGCTTGTCAATAAGATTGACGGGAGGTATTTGATTGATGCTATTGGCTCTGGGCAAGAGCTTGCTTTGGCAGAGAAGTCCATAAGGGAGACAGTGGAGAGTAAGACGGGGTTAGCAGGGAGTTTAGAGTGGTTGAAGAGTGTTTTTGGGTCAGAGATTGAGTTGCCTTGGACTAGGATAAGAGAACTTGTTTTGGAGGATGACTCTGATCTCTGCGATCAGATCTTTGAGGACGCTTTTGTGAGGAGGATGAAAATGATTATCAACAACGGGTTTGAGGATCTGGCAAGGGTTGTGAATGTGGTGGACACAATTGGTGCCATTGGGGATAATTATTCTGGTGGACAGATTGATTTCCAGGGGTACTTGACCAGACCTTCCACAGGTGGTGGGGTTTGGTTTCTAGAAGCCAATGCTAAGAAGGCTGGTGCACTTTCTGGTTTTAAAGCGCCGCCAGAAGAGAATGATTTCCAGACTTGTCTGAATGCCTATTTTGGTACCCAAGTAAGTCGAATCAGAGATGCAGTGGACAGCCGTTGTCAGGGGATTCTTGAGGACCTACTCAATTTCTTAGAATCTCCAAAGGCAGCTCTAAGGTTAAAGGATCTGGCACCATATCTGCAAAACATGTGTTATGAAATCCTGTCCACTATATTGAGTCAATTGAGGAGTGAGCTTGATAATCTATATGCTGTCATGGAAAATGCCAACGAGGGCGGTCAGCCTGTTCCTCCAGCTGTAACTGTTGAGAGATCTCTTTTCATTGGGCGGCTCTTGTTTGCATTCCATATGTACTCGAAACACATTCCAGTAATACTCGGTTCTCCAAGGTTTTGGGTAAATGAAACCTTGTCTGTGGTTTTTGATAAGTTACCATCCTTGTTGAGACAGTCTAGAGTGGCTGCTGATCCTCCAGTCTCTGATAACTCTGGAAGACAATTGCCCGTTGGCTTTAAAAGAGTCACTTCATTGGCCACTGCAGCATTGGTTGGAGCAAGTGAAACTGCAAGCCCCAAGCTTGAAGAATTTAATCGAGTTACACGAGATCTTTGCATTCGAGCTCACAGTTTATGGATATTATGGTTGTCAGATGAGCTATCAGTTATTCTTTCTCGGGATCTCAGAGAAGATGATGCATTATCATCAACAACTCCCTTGAGGGTATGTGGTATTTGCGAAAAACTTGATTTCTTTCTGTTATTTTGTGCATGGACTTGAAGCTTAATAGAATGCTATGAACTAATGGTAATTCTAAACTGTCTAGATTCAGTAAGTATTCGAGAAAGAGAAACCCTTAATGTAGAGATCCTTTGCAGACCTCGGTAGAAAAGCCGCATCAGAAATTAATGTTAATTCTAAACTGCCTAGATTCAGTAAGTATTCGAGAAATAGAAACCCTTAATGTAGAGATCCTTTGCAGACCTCGGTAGAAAAACCGCATCAGAAATTAAGGTGCATTAAATTGGGGGATCAACCTCTAGTAAATATGTCGGGTTGGAATAATGAGGAAGCAGATGTGATAGCTTGCTTACTGTTTTAGTGTTCACTTTTTTCTTTTCTTTTCTAAACAACGATCTTTATTCAAAACCAAAAAGCCCCTCAAGGGGGTTCAAAACAAAAGCAAGCTATCCGCAAACAGTTAACATCAATACAACCAAAAAACCTCCTACTAGCAGCCCACTTAGCCAAATTATCCGCAAAAGCATTAGCTTGACGGGAAACTTTAAGGAAGCTCCACGATGGGTACAACAACGCTATCTCACGGATAGCTTCAAAGGTACCTTCAACATCCGCATCAAAAAGAAGTGCGGAATCACCAATACCAGAAACCGAAGAGAGAGAATCACTTTCGAATTGCACTCGGGGAAGATTACGGGATTGAGCCTCCCCCGTTGCCATACAGATGGCCAGAAGTTCACTTTGGTCAATTTATGTCTCGGTTTCAAATGACACGATTGTTAATAAAGTGGTACAGATTGCTCATATTCCTTAAATTTCATTTCCTTTAAGTGAGAGGTGACACTACTCTTAATCAGAATCTTCTTTGTAATCTTAATAAATCCAAAGGATAATACAGCAAATTGAAGTAGTGGTTTTACTTTTCGATAAAAGTATAGGTCTTTTGGGATGTCCCAGAAAGGAAAGCAAGAGATGGGAAATCAAGGTGAATCAGATGTCAGATCAACTTGTTTATAAATTATGGAGTTGTTAACTAGAATCAACATCAACTAAAAGGCAATTGCTATTGGTCATTTAGGTTTTGGATAGTGATATGAGATGGTTTTAGATGGACTTGAATCTCAACTAAAGATTCTTTGCTATTCTTATCCAAAAAAGGATACCTTCGATAATACTGCTCTTTTGGAAAGATTGATGAAAAGCATTCTCTGCATGCTTGTAAAAGAAAGTACATAAAAAGAAGAAAGGTTACGCTCAAATTGTTTGTATTCTATTTACAAAATTATTTAATGGTCATCTGTGTTGTGCTGTTGTTATCTAGATATATGTTTGGTAATTACTAAACCAAGGGGAATTGCCGCTTGAAATTTTTTCCAGGGCTGGGAAGAGACGGTAGTCAAGCAAGAACAGGCTGATGATGGCCAATCAGAGATGAAAATATCTCTGCCCTCCATGCCTTCCCTCTATATTATCTCATTTTTATTTCGAGCATGTGAAGAAGTTCATCGCATTGGAGGCCATGTACTTGACAAATCAATTCTGCAAAAATTTGCATTAGGATTACTGGAAAAGGTATGCTGTTTGCTGGTAGATTTTCTTGATCTTCCTAAGGAAATCTTAATCATTCTGATTATCTAAATTTGGGGCTTTATCATTGATTAAGTGAGGTCATGGTGCATCACATAAGCTTATTGTTGGAGATTTAGATTATGAGGTCATTTCCTTATTCCTCCTAAAATATCTTGAAATTGTACTTTTCTTTGGAGGCTAATTAATAAGTATTTTCTGATAATTTCCTCCTTCCATTTCCTTGTCACTTGCGCCTGTTGTTGAGTGAAAATCATTGGATCTGCAATCAGATGCAATGTTAGGGGTGTGTATTACATAATTCATTAAGGAGCTAACTCAATAATGTCTATTAGCAGCTATTGCAATTGGCAATTATGTTCCTTAATGGCTATGATGCCTACTAAAGGGATTTTCCTTGAACATTGTCTAATTGATGCTATGCAGTGTTATGGTTAAGAGTTGTGGCCTTGTTTTTTAGAGTTGCAATCTTGACAATTATGATTCGGTAGTTGTGAAACTTTACATCTGATTAACTTGGTAATTTAATTTTCATGAATTTGGAATGTTTGTACAAGAAAGTTTCTGTTAGTGGGCAATGAATTTTAGATCTGCCGGTGTTGTATGACTGATCACAGCTGCCAGTTTGTCTTCTTGGTCAATGATTTAATTGTCTGGTATATAGGAAACTTGGTGGTGGTATCATAGGTGAAAGCTTCAAATGTTAGTTACAGGTGGCCTTTACGGTGCACATTCAAAACATGTACCCATTGTTGACTTCCAACCTGATTGAGTGGTATTTGATCATCTCTTGTTTGTGTTCGCTGAGATTAGATAATTACTTGGAAGCTACTGTTGGCCTATAGGGGTTCCACAGGGATGCTCTGTATCTGGGTTGGGGTAAACTTTGTCACGCAGAAAGTAAAGACCATGTTGGGAGTAAACTTGCTCTTTGAAATTCTGTTTGTTATGGGGTAATAACAGAGTTTCCCTTTCAGCCTCTTAAAAAGCTTAATTTTGTCTATTCTATTGGGTGTGAGAAACTCTGGAGAATGTCGCATAGCTTCTTCGCTGGAATCTTGCATGTGGGGATTCTATCTGGAAAAAAAAAACAGAGCTGGTTTTGCAATTGTTGGGAGAATGATAGGGAAATCCTTCTGGTCATTTTTGTGTCGAGTCTTGTAGGATGAACCGTAGAAGGAATGCATTTTGTTAGTAGCTTTTCCATTGTTCTCTGAAGAAAGTGCACAGAGGATCTACCTTCCATGCAGTTTGTTTAATAGGTGCCATTTGCGGTTAAAAATTGGAAAAGAAATGGAAAGAGAGGAGGTTGTAATAGGTTGCTGTCACTTTAGCCAACTTATTGGTCTTGATAGATTCAAGTGGGTGGGTCTTATTTGATTTCTTTTCGATGTCTTCTCTTGATAAAGTTTGTTATTTTTAACTCACTTACTAAACTACCTCAATGCATCATCTGAAAATCAAAGCATGCTTAGATTTTTGTAACATGAGTATCCATCTTTTCATGCTGTAAGGTACTTTATATTCACTTTATGTTCCAACCAATCAAGTGCCTGGTTGAAACTACAAAAGACGCTCTCTCTCTCTCTCTCTTGCTCCCCTGCCCCCAATCCAATTTCTCTTAGAATGAATACCTTGTATACAATCTTAATGGTTTTCTCTCTCTTTCGAACTTTTTTTTATCAGTGGTGGGTTTTATTTGTTTGAGAGTCTGTTTCAATAGACTAAATGCCAAGAGCTTCCCTATATTAGTTCTGTTTATTGAAACCATTATTTCTATGTAGGTGATTGATATTTATAGGGGCTTCCTTTCTACTAGAGAGGCTGGTGGATCTCAACTGTTAGAGAAAGGGGTTCTGCAGATTTTATTGGACTTGAGATTTGCTGCTGCTGTTCTTTCTGGGGGTGATTCCAGTATATATGAAGAAGTCTCTAAGAGTCTGAAGCCAAAGTTTTCTTTCGGACGGAAGCAGGATCAAGGCCAGAAGAAGTCAGTCATCAGAGAGCAGGTCGATGGATTGGTGAACGGTCTTTCACAAAGATTGGATCCCATAGACTGGCTTACGTAAGTGTTCTTCTAAAGATATAAAGTTTGTGTTTTATTGTTTCATACTCCTTTTTAGCAAAAAATCTTTTTACTTTTCCCTAAGCATTTTTTGCAATCATTTTAGATCTTGAGATTCTCTAACAATGTCATCTATAAGGTTAGGATTAGAGATGGGGATAGTAGTACTTGTTTTTGTTCCCCATGGCTGGCCTGAAGCGAATATAAATATTTGCCCAGGAGCTGTCAAGGTTTCTTGTGCTGGAGAATAAAACCTCTAAGCAATGGCACTAACTCTACTGTTAACAATAGGTAGGTAATCTTTCAAGTAAACAGTCGGGGTTTATATTGTAAATTTTAAGGTTCAAGCATCAAGCTGAACTAGAAAAGAATGAAACACAGAGGTAAATTGCATGTCATTGTGAACAAAAAGAAGTTTGGAATGCTTGGACAATGTGGGAAAAACGTATTTTGTGCTAAGTGAAGATGAAACAAACCAACACTGGCATGCTAAGGTTACGTCATCAAACTGGGTGAATCAACTGATTTGGTGAGCAATCTGGCTGCAATCCAGAAAACTCTTGCTTTTATTGATTATACACTTCTTCTAATGGTTACTTCATGCGGTTTGTTGAGTTTGTCTATATCTGAGGTTTGAAAATGAGTTGAAACTCTTACCGTGGCTTTTCTGAAAGGAGAAACAACATTGGTTTCTATTGGGTCACCTTTTAAAAGTTTGGAAGTTGGGTAAATATTTCAATCTGATGAGTAGTTTAGTTTTGTTGCCAACACACATAGAGGAGATTATCTTTATTGCTGCTGAGGGGATAATGTAGCATCATGCTATTGTTGTAAGGTGCACAACAAAAATTTTCTTTGGCAGAACTACCTAGAGGTTGATCTTTGTCTACAATTGTGCCCTCATCATCTAGAGGATTCTTTTCTGAAGGTGTTGCCCATTAGTTATTTCACCTAGTGATTAAAATATCCACTAAGTTTTATGAATCATTTTGTTTGATTATTAAATGTTCCGATATTTTGGTTTTGATGGTGTTCGGTAATATACTTAAACTCATTATAGGTATGAGCCATATCTATGGGAGAATGTGAGGCAATCATACCTACGGCATGCTGTCCTCTTTGGATTCTTTGTGCAACTTCATCGAATGTACACGGATACTGTGCAGAAGCTGCCTACTAATTCAGAGTCCAATATTATGAGATGTTCTACAGTTCCTCGCTTCAAATATCTTCCAATCAGGTTAGTGTTCTGCTTTTATTTGTTAGCATTTTTTGTTGAACATTTCACCCCCATTCCAATAGTATTACCGCACAGCTTATAGATACTTTTAGAAACTTACTTCTGAATCCATCCTGGCGATGCAGTGCTCCAGCATTGTCTTCCAGAGGCACAACTAAGACATCTATTTCAACCCTTTCGGATGATGTCTCTTCAAGAACATCCTGGAAAGCTTATACAAATGGGGACCTTTCCCGAAAGATGGAATTTGAATTTGATGATAACTCCAATTTTGGGGTAGCAGCACCATTATTTAAGTCTTTCATGCAGGTAAGACTGCTGTTTATTTTCTTCTAAGTCATTATAAAAGTTATTCCTGTCATTGTTGCAGTCTCACATTTAAAAATTTTAAGAGGCCAGATGCTGTTTCATCCAAGGCAATATGTTGGTCGAATATATTGGCGGCAGCAATAATGATTTGCTTATTTGCATATAAATACTTGGTAGATCAAGCAAATAGGAGGGACGGTTCAGTATCTAGGTTTTATTTCCAGGCAAAGTTGAGTGTTGGAATGATATGATTTTTTTTTTGATGAATAAGCCAATCTCATTAGAAATAGGAGAAACAGTACAAAAGACTATACCGTCATCACTACTCCAAACAAGCAAGAAAACTAAGGAAATCAACAAAATCTAGAAAAGGGGAACCAAGCAATGATGACACCCAACAAAAAAGCAAAGACAACAAAACGCCCTTTAATCTATCCAAAGACAGAAAACTAATGCCAGTACTCAACTTAAAAGTAGAAATACAGAAGGAAATCCAACGACACCATCGTTCCCCAAAACCACATCTCCTGAGAAGGTACAAAAGGAAATTCCAGTTCACATGATCATAAGCCTTTTGTACATCCAGTTTGCAAAGCATACCAGGTTCACCCGTCCTCAATCTAGAATCAATACATTCATTAGCCACAAGCACGAAATCTAGAATTTGTCTCCCCCGAACAAAAGCATTTTGGGAAGGAGAGATAATTTTGCCAAGACAGACTTCAATCTGTTAGCTAAAACCGTAACTAAGATCTTGTACATCCCGCCCACAAGGCTAATAGGCCTAAAGTCCTTAAGATTAACCGCACCCGGTTCTTAGGGATAAGGACAAGAAAAGACGTATTCAAACTCCTGACAAACATCCCCTCCCTAGCGAATTCATTGAGCATCAGCATAACATCCTGTTTCGCCACATCCCAACAAGTTTGAAAGAAACCATTAGGGCCCGTCGCCTTATCCCCATTAAAGCTGTGCACCACACTCACCACCTCCTCATCCTCAAAAGGTCTCTCAATGAACTCCGCGTCCTCCCCCAAAATGCTATCGAACTCCAACCCATCCAATATAGGACAACACCCAAACGGCTCCTTATACAAGGAAGAGTAATAATCAATGATCGCTACGGTAATCTGCGAAGGGTCCTCCACAACAACTCCATCAAATTCCAAGCTTGAAATCGAATTATTTCGCCTATTAGAGTTCGTGACTCTATGAAAGAACTTAGTACAACAATCCCCCTCCTTGAGCCAAAGCGCCCGCGATTTCTGTCTCCAGCTCACTTCTTCCAACTCAATCAGCCGACCATGCTCCCTAGAAACCAACAACTTCCTCTCCTTACCCCTCTCATCCAAATTACCACTCTCATCCAAACCATCAAGGGAAGAAAGCTCCTGAAATAACGAAGCTTTTCGAAAATTAAGATCCCCAAAGACATCTTTATTCCACACTTTAAGATCCCTCTTCAAAGCTTTCAACTTCATAGTAAGCACAAAACTCGAAGAACCACAAAAAGCATAGCCCCGCCACTACTCCCTAACCAGCTCCACAAAACCATCCACCTTAAGCCACATATTCTCAAAGCGAAACGGTTTCAAAGAACTCCCCACTCTACCATCCTCCAACAAAAGCGGGAAATGATCTGAATACAAACGAGGTAGCCTCCTTTGGATTATTTCAGGATGAGCCGCCTCCCAACAAGAACTAACAAGAAAACGATCAATCCTGGACCACGATTGAAAGGCTCTACCATTCGACCACGTATACAACCCACCCGCTAACATAAGATCCACCAAACTGCACTCAGAGATGAAGTCCGAGAAATCGAGCATAGCACTCCTATTGCCCCTAAACCCGACTGTTCGCTAGGAAAGAGTGCAACATTAAAATCCCCACCAATGCACCATGGAAAACTCCACAACGATGAAATGCCCGCAAGCTCATCCCATAAAATCCTTCGACAACTGTCATCATTCGGACCATAGACACCAGAGAAAACCCAAATAAAACCATCCTCAACATTCTTAAACAGCACCGACACAGAGTAAGAACCAATACACGACTCCACCATTTCTAAAACCCGCGAGTCCCAAAGAATCAAGATACCTCCCGAAGCACCACTAGCCTCCAGGCTACACCACCTAACATGGGGGTCACCCCACAACCGTCTCACCAAAGCCCTTGAAACAGATGACACCTTGGTCCCCTGGATGCACACCAAATCCGCCTTCCACCCCCTTAACAAATGCCCCACATCCTTGCATTTAGACATATCATTTAACCCCCGAACATTCCAACTGATAATTCGGGGTATCATAAAACATTGACGAAATCCCTCCCCAAAAACCTACACTTCCGAGAGCTCGAAGCATTAGAGTCATAATTCACAGCAGACTCCAATGCCTTAAGTTCCCGCACCATCTTGCCCCCTGATCTCCGCACAGATTTACCACACTGTTGTCCCCTCTCTAACTCTAAGGCAGCCAACAGATTCAACAAATCAGATTCATGTCCCTCACAAGAGATTCCAACCAAGTGCTGAAAAGACTTAATCATTTTCAGCACCCAACTCGAAGGTTCCTGTGAAGGCACCAACATCCTCAAAGGCCTAACCAGCACCTCCGCCGCCCCAGGCTCAACAACGACCATCTCTTCCCCCAAAGATGCAGAACACATCTCCACACATGGGTTCGAGACCCCACCACACGAGACGACACCCTCCAGATCCTTAAGCACACCCAAAGAGGGAGCCTCCAGCACCTCCGATGCTTGGACAGACATTGACGAGAGCAAAAACGAAGGCATACCTCCGCAAGACATCTCCCGTAGCTGGAGCGAAGGAGACACGGCATCCCCGACACTCCCCAGCTCGTTCTGCACCAACCTAGGTTGAACAGAGGCCACCATCCCACTCGCCGGCGTCGTCTGGCCCTCACCCGCAGGCCCCAAGTCACCAGCGACCCTCTCCGGCGAGTTCTCCGACACCCCAGCTATAACGGAGGCCACCAGTCCACTTGTCGGCGTTGTCTGGCCCACACTCGCAAGACCCACAACACCGACAACCCTCCCCGGCATGGTCGTCGGCATCCCAGGTGGATCGGAGCCCGCCAGGCTTGTCGCCGATACCAACGAGGCCGCGCCCACAGGAGCCTCAGCCTTCCTGAAAGACCCCAACCCATTCGAAACAGCCCCATCATCACAGAGAGATGATGGGCCAGGCCCTTCCTGCCTCCGAGCCTCTCCACATTCAGAAGAGAGATTTTCCCCAGGAGCACGCCTCGCTGGTTGCTGGGCCACCAATTGAAACCCGCATACATGACAAGACAGCCTGTCGGGTTGCAATGCCCATCTCCCAATTTTTAGCCAGCCCAAGAAGAGACTCCAGCTCAGCCTTGAACTTCATTAAAGGCTCCACCGACCTTCCATCTGCCCCAGCCGCGCCTCACCAGCAAAACATTGGGAAATAACGAGTCCCTCACCAACCTCTGCATGCACCTCCTTCGGGACTCCAAACGTCAACGTATTTTGTACGTTACCATCATCAGTGATGCAGAGTCGAAGGTCTTTCGCTGCACCCACCTTCTTCTCCAACGAGCCAGCTCGCACTATCTCAGCGAAAGACACTCCCTGCGTAACCATAGAAGGTCTATGCCCCAGTTTCTTACGCCTCAGCACCCCAATAACGGAAATCAGCTCCTCACAGCTGAAGAAAAGCCTGCCACCTAGCACTAGATTTCCCCTCCACGATCATAGCAGCCCCTCGCTTCCTTCTCTCCCTAAATTCTGCTATGACAACATAGCATCCACTCCTATTTGAGCAACCCTGAGCCAGAAACGCACGAGACACGTCGTTGAACTTCTTCGAAAAATTCTGGGCTTCCTTCTCCGCCACCAGATGGCCAAAGAGATTTGCCAACCAAACCACCCCAAATCGACCCAGGGAAATATAAATCTGAGACTTTCTACTCAACTCCGAGATAGTTACGATACCAAAAGAGCTCACTAAAAACTGAAACGTCTTAGCCTCGATCACTATACTACGAAAATAAGCCATCTAGACCCCAACACACAACAACACCTAACAAAGCACTACAGGGACAAGCACCAGGGAACTGGACCGAGAAAGGCAAGAGTTGGAGAGGAGAGAGAACGGAGAAAACATAGCTGCAAGACCAAAATCAGCAATTTTTGTTTGAATGATATAAATTTTGCCACCATGATACTAGCATCCTTTTGGTAGGGATTGAAGTAGATGTGGAATGTTACTCTCTTGTGTTTTTACATGGTCTATCCAGCTCAAAATGCATGCTTGATTGTTCCAAGGACTTGAGCTTCTTATGGCTAGGTTGAAGCTTCTATTTTTGGGATTACTCTTATATAAGATGTTGGTGTCAAATTTTGCTCCTCTCTCTGTACTCTTTTAGGAGATGTAGATTTCAAAACTTATATCCTTCACTTTATTTTATTTTTGCCGCTCATATACTGACCATTAGTGATCTTGTACCGATTAGCCTGTCAGCCATTTTTTTTGGGGGGGGGGGGCGCAAGGCAAAATCGATTTAGTTCCCTCTAATAAGTCTAGTTTGTCATCAATTTGGTTCTGGAAGTGTAAATTTGTTTGTTTTCAGTACTTGTGAATTTCAATGGAAAATGTAAATAATAGATTCTCAAATGTTAATTTGTTGAAAGAGAGATTGTATTTCGTTTACGACTAGAAAAGTTAGATAATAGATACAAAAAAATGACTAGATCATAAGAAAGTCATTCTCTGTCTCATTTTCACCTCTTGCTCTCGTCCACTCCACTCAACCCCTTCTCTACTTCTCTCTTTCTGTTCCGTTCTTCCTCTGGAAATTTCTGAATGACAAAATGGAACTGTGGCTAGCCTCTTTACATTCTCGAATCTGGTTTCCATAAGAGAGAGATTGGACACAATTTTTAAAAGAAGAAAGTGAGAAGGTTTTCAGGTGATTGTTAACGGGTCTCCTGAAGTTTTCTTTAGTAGCTCTCGGGGGTTGCGCCAAGGGGATCCGCTTTCTCCTCTTTTGTTTGTCATCGTGATGGAGGCTTTTAGTCGTATGATGGGGAAGACGGTGTTGCATGGAGGGTTACAGGGTTTTCAGGTTGGAGAGGGGTCGGGCGCGGGGGTTTCTATTTCGCATCTTCTTTTTGCGGATGATACTTTAGTGATGTGTGGGGCGGATGTGGCTCAGTTTCGGCATCTCAGATGTCTTATGTTGTGCTTCGAGGCGGTTTCGGGCTTAAAGATTAATCTCTCTATGTGTGAGGTCATCCCTATCGGTATGGTGGCGAATGTGCGAGAGTTGACGGGTATTTTGGGGTGCGGTTTCTCTTCTTTGCCTATTAAGTATCTTGGTCTCCCTTTGGGTGCTTCTTTTAAAAATCTCCATATTTGGGATGAGATCCAGTGGGACTTCCTTTCGAGTTTACCTACTTACTTCCTTTCTTTATTCCCTATTCCGGTGGGGGTAGTGAATAGGATGGAGAAAATCCAGCGGGACTTCCTTTAGGGAAGTGATGATGGTGTTCATAAGTTTCATCTTGTGAGTTGGGATAAGGTGTGCTATCCGGTGCAAGATGGGGGGTTGGGCATTCGCAATATTAGGTTGTTTAATATTGCGTTATTAAGCAAATGATTATAGAGGTTTGCTGTGGATAGGGATAGGTTGTGGAGGACGGTCATTGCTGCCAAATATGGTTGCTTGATGGGTGGTTGGCATACAAATTCTACCCGTGATTCTTATGGGGTGAGTTTGTGGCGATTCATTAGTAGAGGTTGGGGCTTTTTTAGCAAGCATATTCGGTTTAAGGTGGGGAAGGGTGTGAGAATTAGCTTCTGGCATGATATTTGGTGTGGAGATAAGCCTTTGAGTCTTGCTTTCCCTTTGGTTTTCCTCTTATCCCGTTGTAAGGAGACTATGGTGGCGGATTGTTTGGTGGATGATGGTGTTAATGTGGTGTGGAGCATTCCCTTCTCTAGAGCTGCTAATGATTGGGAGATGGCGGACTTCACTTTGTTCTTTGCTTTGTTGTATGGGGTCGTTGTTAGAAGAGGGGCAAATGATGTGCTGGAGTGGATAGGTACCAAGGATGGGGTGTATTCTGTGAAGTCGATGTATGGCTTGCTTAGAGGTGGGGCTGGTCTCTCATTCCCTTGGAGGGGTGTTTGGCGGTCTTTGTGCCCTATGAGAGTTTCCTTTTTTGTGTGGGTGGCTTCTCTTGGCAGAAGTTTAACTATTGACAATCTTTGTCGTAGGGGTATGATCATGGCTGATTGGTGTTTCTTATGCCGGTGTGGTGGGGAATCGGTCAATCATGTCTTGTTGCACGGTTCTTTTGCGAGTGGGCTATGGTCGCAAGTGTTTTGTATCTTGAATCTTCCTTGGGTTATGTCAGGTAAAGTGGAGGATGTGCTGTGGTGTTGGAAGAGAAGGTTTAAGAACCCTGTCGCTAAGGCTATTTGGAGAATGATGCCTCATTGTATTTGGTGGTGCCTTTGGCGAGAGCGTAATAATAGATGTTTTGAGGACTGTGCTTTGTCTTTGGCTGGGGTGCAAAGTGTTTTCTTGTCTTTACTTTTTTGTTGGGCCAACTCAGTTCTTGGTTTCCCTTTTCTAGATTTTGCTGACTTCGTTAATTTTCTTGCTTGTTTGGATTAGTGTTCTCGGTATAGTCCTTTGTACTGTCCTCACTTTTTCTAATGAGATTGGCTTATTCATCAAAAAGAAATCTATAGAGGGAAAAAGATGAAAATCAACTTGTGACAGAGCTCATCAGCGCAAAGTATTGGCACTATCTTCTCTGAAGGTTGAAGATATGGTTTCCCAGGTGGACCCAATCCAAGAGTGTAATGAACCCGATTGTAATGGATTGTTTGTGTATTAGAGATTGTAGTGGAAATGAATGGAAATGCTAGTCATGTACTCATGGAAAGTTTAAAGATAAGCCAATTTCGAGGATGTCGACCTCCACAGAGAAAACAAGTAAAAAATAGACTCAGGTTCTTCAATGCCCGCGTAAGAGCATCTCCCCCCACTATAACCTTCCAGAATTCTCTAACAGAATTCAGGTGACACTAACAGAATTCGGAACCAGAGATTCTTCACTAATGGGCTGGCTGAGCCAAGACCCGGAACAAACTATAACATGACCAGCAAAATGAAATACGCCCAACTGAATACATGGCAGTAAGAATGCAGCCGAAGAGCCCGAAGCCCAGCCCGGTCAAGCCTTCGGTCCATCTACTAAGCTCCACCTCTTCTCGCATGTGTCCAAGCCACCCTTAATGTCTAGAAACATCGAACCCTCCGAACAACACCTGTTCTGCTTTCTTCCCATAAAACAACCCACTGAATGCCCTAGATTCCCCACCGATGCAAACTTCCTCAATCCTACCGCCATCACTACTACTCCTTTCCTCACATCAGTGCATGACAAAGAGTAAAAGGGTCTGAGATGAAAAGATCTGGTCAAATAGGAGTAGCCAAATTAATCATATAACATAGAAGAAAAAAAGCGACGTGGGTATGCATCTCCCACTTCTTCATGGACACAAATTGTACTATGAATTAGATGAAGATGAGAGAGGGTAGATTTACAGAGACAAATCTGAGTGAAGAGAGTGGACAATCTCCAGCTTTGTAAACCTCCACCTGTGCCACAAACCCGTGTTCTGAGACTCCTCCCACCATGTGTCTTGCATCAAATGATTGCTTTCACCAGAATACCTCGAAAAAAGAACATATTTTAGTCGCTGTCACCATTTTCTTTTTTTCAGGGGAGCTCACACTCACAATCTCTAAGCCATCAGATTTGGGCATTGGATTATTTCATGCAATAGCAGTATGATACTAAAGGTTGCTTGTCTACTACAACTACTGATTTGAGATGCAAATCTTGCAAGTGATTATGCGGATTGTTATTTTTGAATATAAATTCTGTGACAACGTTTATCATAAATATGTTTGAATTCTAGTTATCGATTTCTGATATGGAAAGCCAAGTTTAAGATGTTTCTATTGTAATGGCCAGGTCGGAAGCAGATTTGGAGAAAGCACAATGAAATTGGGATCCATGCTAACAGATGGGCAAGTTGGCATTTTCAAGGATAGATCAGCAGCTGCCATGTCAACATTTGGAGACATTTTACCTGCCCAAGCTGCAGGCCTTCTTTCATCCTTAACAGCTTCTAGATCGGACTATTGATTGTCCACTTGATGTTTCACTCCTATATCTTCTCTCCTTGGTCTGTACAGTTAGGTGAGAGGAACTGTGGAGCTCAGTGAACATAAGTGGACTATGAGATAGGAAAGTAAGTGACCATTGGATCCTCAGGGAAAGAAAATGTTTATGGTATATAGATAGGAGTCGAACTTTTCAGAGATCCACGAGAAGTGAAATTCTTCATGTTGGGAAGGCAGTTATGGCCACATAAAAAAATTGGATATAGTTCAAATTGGGGCAGTATATACTGATAAATTTTGTTTACAGTCCAAGATCTGTCAGCTCATCTTTCCCGAGTTATGGGAAGTTAGAATATATGGCAGGAAGAACACAGACGGTTGCCTATTACTGAAAATCTTATTTAAGAAACAGAGAATGAGGCTTTTCAAGGGCAGGGGATGTTCTGGTGCGAAGACGATTATTCTGTCATTTGGTATATCATGGACAAGGCACGGAATGAGAACTCTCTTTCTAGCGAAGGTGGGTCATATGGACCGCAAATTTGGACGATGGCATTGGGACAGTAAAATGTGTGTGGACGATGGACATCAAGAGGGTTTGTGGGTCATCATTGACCGCCTGGTCAAAGACATTTTGGCTTGGAGGTTTTCTCTATATGTTGTATGCTGGATCTAGTAAAGATATTGCTCAAAGTCATTCCATTGTTGGTGGCTAGGATCTATGGCCATGAAATCTATATGCTTTTCGTCGCCATGATGCTGCCTGTATTCTTCAAAGGATACAATTGGGATGATGAAGGCTTTCCGGAGAGGAGAGGCTTTGGTTTCGAAGGAAGTTGGAACTAAGATGTAGTTCGTCGGGGCTTATTATCTCTTGGTTGGTTTATTCTTTCAATATTCATTTCATCTGTTTAAAAGGAGAATGCTTGTGTATTATCTCCTTTTGTGCACATTGTTACACCTTTACGAATATAGTTTTATTCAACCAAAGCAAAGCTAAGAAGAAAATAAAGACAGATTGTTCTTGAAGATGTTGCATCTGAATCCTTCTGATTTTATGCCTTTTGTAGTTGTACAAAGAATTTTGCAGCTAAGCTTCAGAGTGTAATGACATTGAGTATTTCATGGGCGTTTAATATACTTCTTGGGCTATCAGGCCCAGCTTCTTACAATCAAGGCCAGAGCCCAGCTGCAGTGGTGCACCCAAAATTGTGCTGAAACTAGTCCGTGCGAAATTGGCTGGACGTATTTGGGCATAGCTGGCAATATAAATGGAAAAGAAAACAATAAGTCAACAACAATATGACAAAGAACTTCCCCATGGGCGTGAGAATTGAGAGCAGTTACTCTGTCTCTGTCTTCTTGTTTATTCATTGTTCCTTTAACAAAGTCTGACCCAAAATTGCAGGCTATGAATTTGCTATATTTTCACTTACTACGTATAATTAGGGTTGTTCAACCTCGGTGTAGGTGTCGCTTTTGGCCAAAACCGGCACCTACACCGGATAGGCCGGTTTTCAAAAAATTGTCACCTACACCGTTAAGGGTAAAAATCGGCCCTTAGGGGTGGCGGTTTCCGATTAACCTACTTTCATATTGAGCCATTTATAAGAGAACAAAATCAAATATATATATCATATTATTGACAGCATAGCACCAGGGTAGTGACACATTGCACCCCAAACTACCATCTTTAAGACATTGCACCCTCAAAATACCAATGTTAGACACTTTACACCCTAAACTACCCACTTTGACACATTACACCCTCCAACTACTAATATTAAATATTTTGCACCCTCCATTTGACAATAATACCCTTAATAAATTAATGAATTGACAACACTATCTTTAATATATGCAAAATGGGTCAAGGGTATTATCGTTATTTTAGTCTACAAATTTGACATAAGGTGCAAAGTGTCAAAAATTGGTAGTTAAAGGGTGTAATGTATCAAAATTGATAATTTAGGATGTAAAGTGTAAAATTTATGGTAATTTATGAATGAAAAATGTATTTTTTTCAAATTTTAACTATGTATAAAAAAATATTGCAAAAAGTTTTGAGAGTCATGACCCCACTAGCCCCCTTAGCTTCGTCTCTGCCATACGCCACAGTATGCCACCTTTTTGGGTTTTACACAAGGATGTGTTGGTGTACTGTGGTGGTAAGAAAAAGGTTTTTTTTTAATGTTTCTTTGGAAGAGAGGCGGTGGGAAATGTGGGGGGACAATTAAGCACGTAAATAAGGAAGGCAAAAGGAATTAGCAAAAAGAAAGAAAGATAGAAATAGAGGAAGGCAGGAGGGGGAGAAAGAGATGCCACAGGTGTTGCTCTGAAATGTCTTCTCTCTCTGTGTTTTTTTATAGTTTAAAAGACTATAGGGAAGCGTGTAACGGCAAACTCCTAGAATGGGGAATAGAAGGAGAGAATAGTCAAGGGGGACCTGCATGCATGCCCTGATTGTAGTGAGTGAGGATTAGTCAAGTCATACTCTTTTTTTATCTAAGTTAGTCAAGTCATACTCATATTCATGAATTCATACCAATGGGCAGACAGACTCAGAGCGAGAAGAAGAGCAAAAGGAGAGAGAGAAGAGTCTCCTGGTGTTGGCACTGTCCAATAAATGCCGATGCATTGAGTAGTAAATATTTTGTTTGGGATTGTGGGGGGAGTTGTGGTGTGTGGGGGTGGGGGAGTGTACTCAGAGGAACAACCCGAAATAAATGCTAAAACCTTTTGCTTTTACTAGTTTGGCTCCGTAAGGCGTGCGTCTGTCGGGATATCCCCCTACCTTTAAAAGCGTCCCTTTCACCTCATGTCACAGAACGATCTCCCCCATACCTCTCTAAATCATGAAGAATCCGCACAGTTCATTTCCCTCTCCAGTCATATTCATTTTAAACCCTACACGTACAGGGACATAAAGGAACCGAGCCCTGGATATATATGGTTTTGGGCTTCCCCCATTTCATATGAGTTCATGGTCCAACTTCTTCTCTTCTCTTGAAGAGCAATCGAATTAATTATATTCTCATTTCAGATAGCAGATTGGAAGATAGAGATAGGGAGGACCTGTGTGTGTCTGGATTTGATTACACCGTCCAAATGTTTTGCATGATATATACGTATAATGATCAGCCTTATATATGTGCACGTACGCCTCTGCATAAGATCAATATATAGCTACGGAAGATATAAATGCCTTATATTAATAATTAGAGCCCAAATGCTTGCTAATTAACTAATTGCTAGGAATGTATATATTACTATAAGGAATAGAATTTGTCTCCAATATATGTTTTGAATTGTGTGAAAAAAATTAATCTCTTTCAATGAAGCAATTCGGTCTGAGATGGTCTTCTCCTTCCTTAATTTTAAGGTTGAAAATACTCAGTTAATGAGTTCATATAAATAATTGGGAGTCTTGATGAGATTTGTGTCGGTTTATGTTGGTGACCGGCCTTTGTGTTTGAGCTTTTGATATGAGGGTTCCAAGTGTGGCTTTTGAATGTTGACAGCGTGCTTGTGATGATTAGTCTTAATGTATCAGTGACAGTGGTTTTTAGTTGTTGTTGCCCTTCGAGATCATGGGCATGCATGAAGCGCCTTCTGAAATGTTAAAGCTCTATTGTCAATATTGTATGGATGGCTTCCATATGTGTGTATATATATATATATATCGAAACAACAGTTTCCCAATACCAACAAATCAACGATAAAATTGTTAAATGTAAAATTATGTGAGGATTAGGCATTATTGACTGTGGACCTTTAAGAAACATGGTACTGCAGTTTTGACTCCTAATGCAATATTTTTAACTTCGGCCTAGCAAGCAATAAGAGCGATTTGCATATCCTTTGTAGCTGGATCAGATCTTTTGTAATAATTTCTTACTCGAATTGTGTGATGCAATTCAAATAGAGATAGACACAGTAGGTGAACTATATTGTAAAGCTCATACTGTTTGAAATTTTTGTAAAGCTCATACTGTTTGAAACTTTACGTGAACACTATTAAATAGTGTAGGGTCCACTTATTCTATCAATCTCTCTTCAAATTGAACTATGCAATTCAAATAGGAAATTGCAGAAGATCCTAATCCTAGCAGGACCATATTACTCCTGCCTCCTTGTGGAAAATAGGTTCATTAATTATCATGCCATGTTAATACAGAAGGTCACTCTTGATCTATATCTACCACTGTCCAACTTTTTCAATTATTATATCTTGTTGACGTGTTTATTTATAGGATCAACTATTAAAATGCAACATGCATTTTAATAGTTGATCCCCACGTACGTGTATTATATGCCCAGGATTCAAGGAAGAAGGAAATGAATCAGAAAGTTTCTTTAGTGGATCGAAAGTATGAGGATTTATCCGGGAAGAAGGAAAAGAAGTCTGCGGGGCAGAGCTTTTTGGACGCTATTTAAAAGGGGACGAGAGAATAGAATCAAGGCGATGGTACTGGAATGGAATCAGAAATGTTGAATAGGCAAAACCAAAGCCAAAAAGAATGAATGAAGGTCATGTAAACCATGGGAATCGAACCTGTTAGGAGTAAAAATTTTAACTAAAGAAAATTTATTTATATTGAAAAGTGAGATATTCACGAAATTTTCAATTGAGTTTATTGCTTTTCTCACTTATATTTGATGAAGTTATATAAAGACTTTATTTATAAGTTATTGAATACAATAGTCCACATTGCTAAAGCAATGTGAAACTCTAACTTTACCCTGCAAACTCAAGGTGTGGAGTTACAAAAATAATTCAAGAAAAAAAAATATAACGTCGGAAGAATGTCGGGAGGTCGCCGGACTAATGTCGGACGGTCGCCGAACTGATGCCGGGTAGTGCCAGAAAGTCACTGGACTAATGCCGAAAACCTTGCTATGATATCATATTAGAAATACAAATTTTAACTAAAAATAATTATTTATACTGATAAGTGAGACTTCCACTATGAAAATGGCCAATCGAGCTTATTACTTTTATCACTTATCTTTAATGAAGTTGTATAAAAATTTTATTTATAAATTATTGAATATAATAATCCACCTTACTAAAACAACGTGAATCTAACTTTTGATAGAAGCAATCAATAATTGCTTTTGACAAATTTCCTGGTCTGTTTAATTATATGGAAATGAAGTTCCGATCCAGTACCCTTAATTAGGTAGTAATTAAAGACTCATTTTTTGCCTTATTGTCTTTTTCCCTCCCACTTTTCTCTTTTCACTTCTGTAAATATATATTCTTTGGGTTGGAAATCTGGCATAGGAACCAGTTACCTTTTTGAAAGGGCATGCAGAATTTGACTCGTTCGCTGATAAGTAAGAATCAACCCAAATATACCCAATCTCGTTTGATGAAGTGGAAGCTGTGCCTAATAGCCTCACATGATCAGTCAGTCCTAAGCTAGATGGCCTGAACCTACGGCTACGGCTGCGTTTGCATGTAAAATTTTCCCCAAAATTTTATCTCTCTCCTAATAAAATACTCCAATATAATCTCTCTCTCTCCCATAAAAAAATATAAAAAATTACAAAAATCATAAACTATTACCTCTCTCTTCACTTTTTCACTAAACCCAATACCAACACTAAACCCAATACCAAAAATTTTACCACACAAACCCACCCTACGTAACCCTCTCACCCAAAGACGATCAGAGTATCTACACATTGGTGGACGCATATATACAGGCTGAGGCAGGCTTTTCACAGGGTACATACACCCTCAAGGGTATGGCATCCTCATTTTCATGGTCAAATGTCAAAAGAGAGGCATATATGCATGCGATCCATGACTCATTCCTCATACATGCATCCGTCAGCGCTAGTAGTACTAGCCTGCTGGTTGATGAATACGAGAGAGAGAGGTAGAGACAGACAAGAGACACACTATACTGTCAAATGCATTAAAAGGCAAAGTCATCATTGCACAAGTACGTCATCATTGTCATGAAATTGGCAATGTCTTTAATTCCCATGGGGTTATTTTGACTACGTTCTTCTCAAATCAGAGTGTGATTGACATTTAAGAGATTTCATGTCAATCATTAATTACAAAACTTAAAAGGCAATGGTATATATGCCTTTTCGTTTCCTTTCCGTCCCTCCCATCTTTTCTGTGCTCCTCTCTACGCATTGGATTTTGGGTTTTTGAGCATTACAGTGACATCATTAAATGGCCATGACATTTCCTCTGCAACGGCCTTTCATACTTCTGGCGCACACAGAGGGAGAGAGAGGGGAGCGGGAGGAGGCGACTTATATGATGGAAGGGTTGCTAAGTTTAATTTCACACCCACCTCTCATCCAGTCTCTTTTGTCTAATGCCTTTGTCTCTCTGTTTTGTTTGGGAAATGCCTTGTGCGTAACAGTAGTACTCTCCATGACATCCAAACTAATTCAGCTCAAGCATTTAATATCTGTCTATGGCATATAGAACACTATACGCAGCATGAATCATTCCTTTTGCTGCATCTCATGTCCAATCACTGAGGCAATAGGGCTTTGACAATTTCAAAACAGATATCCATCTCTTACAAGGTTATGGACCGGCCGGAAATGCCTCAAAATTAGTAGGAAAGTAGGTCTACGGCCGTCTCCCTCATATATTTGCTGCTTTAATAACTCTTACAGAATTTCACATGATCACAATACTGCAAAATACCAGTTATAGCTTAGTGAGTAAAAGTATAGATAAATTTGAGCGGTAACTCTTACCCATGCTTGTGACTACTGGAGCCACATAGCACTCTTCTGCATGCCTTGGTTGACGGCCTTTACCATTTCTATCAACACTATATATGATCAGCGACTAACCTAATCAAGTAGTTTTCTCTCCATCTTCAATGTAAGAGTAATTTCAACAAACATAAGGGTATATAAACTAAATAAATATGGGCTTTTAGCTAGGCTTTGAGAAAGCGATACTGTTATATGCATCATTCATAATATTAAAGATGTACGTGCGATTTTGCAACAAGAGGAAGCGAGATAGCAAAAAGCTCACACAAGGACATCTGTGACGACTAAAGGAATTAAGTGGTCTGACATGAGAGGGTCAAGATTACTGCTACGAGAAAGAAATCACTACTGATATTGTACTGAAGACGAGAGCAATCGAGATTGCTAGCTACTACGGCCTGAATCTTCAAAATGGAGTGGGCACATGGATATGCTTTAATTATTTTGGGAAAGGACGAGAGATGAAGAGTTGAGAACTACAAACACTTCACCTTCATCAAGGAAAATGGAGGAGCAAATATCTAGGGTAAATAAAGGCATATATAGCGAATATATCAGATATTGAAATAATATTCAAGGGATATCTGGAGAAAATAAAAGATATGAAATGTCACTACAAGAAATTATGGTTTAGGTGAAAAAATTTTGGGTGTCAAACCAAATTGTCACCTAAACTCAATTTTCCATGAGAAAATATTAATTTCGTCACCCAAAATCATTCAGGAACTCCAAAACCGTCCGGACCTATCACAACACCGTTCGGACGTATTGCTGGTGTGACGACATATACGTGTCGCGAATGAGTAAAGAGAAAAACCGCCACAAAAAAAACATAACGTCCGGACTCTCAAAATACCTGTTCGGACTCGACGCAGGGTGAAAAATTACACATCGTCGTAACTGAGTGACAATTAGAATCGTCACAATTTTACACTCCCGTTCGGACTCCTTTGATACACAGTTCGAACGGACATTACCTAACGAATAGTAATCGTCAGGCTATAGTGACAAATTAAAAATTGTCATGAATACTCAATTCAGTCCGGACGTTATAAACCACGTTCCAACGGAAAAAAATACCAAAGTCCAGACGGTACAACAAAAGGTCTGCACAATTATAAATGCATCTTCGGCGAATCGTGTGCTTCCACGTTGCAAAAATTCAGACACGTGACATCGATACAGTCCGGACAAAGAAATAACGTTCGGACAGTATAAGTTCTAGAACCATTTCGAATCGGGCATATTTAATGACGTTAAATTTGATAGGGCCACGTGTCAGTATAACCGTTAAAACCCGTCTGAACGCTAGTATAAGACGTTTGGACGGGTACTGGCCACATTAAACCGACAGAATTTGTCAAAATCTCAAACTCACTTTCGTACTTTTCTCTCGGATTTCACTCTCCATTCCAGATTTCTCAAAGAACTTCAGGTAAAACGTTTCTTATGTTGTTTTATTTATGTATTTCGATTAATAACGTCGATTGTTAGATTGTTATGGTGTTTTATTTTATGAAATTAGGCTGTTTGGGTAGTGTTCGTCGAACCACGTTCAAACGACGTCCGAACTTGTTGTAAACCGCCAGGACTGTTATTGTACGTGCGGACGTCTATTATTATGTCCGGACGTCCTAAAACTTAAACGACGCAGTTTGAATTTCGTGCGAACGGTTTATGCTCATGTTCGGACGATTTGCTAGGTTGATTATGGAACAATCTGGAAGAAGTATTTCCAATGATGGAGGACAGACAGAGCGACCAGCCTGGGCGGACGCGTATTTAGCGGAGTTAAACGAGAGTATTCAGGCGATCATGCAGCCGACACATTCATTGTGCATGGAGCTCCAATGTCGCTTGACCGGTCTGGAGACGAAACTTACTTTGACGGATAGGGTTATAACGGAAGAGTTTAATATTATGCAGATAGAATTAATAAGGATGAGAGAACAATTGTCTCAATTGTCCTAGTCTGTTCATACTGTTCCGGTACAGCTGCAGACACTCGTCAGACGGGTGGATAATATGGAGGAGCATTTGGCGTATGGTCATGATGCCCTCGGACAAGATTTGGACGAGCTAGTCGCAGCTCGTGATTTGAACTAGTCTTCTGATTCTGCTTTAAACTTAGTTATTTATTTATCATTTTAAAGGACCGTTTGTAGCATGTAATAGACATTACAATTGTGGTTTTTTATTATGTTGTTGGATTATTTTTTATTTTTTATATTAATTATGTCTTTTTCAGTAGATTAAATTTATTACATTTTAAACGGATAATTAGTAATTAAATTGATATTTAAATAAGTAGTTAAAATAAATTGATGATTGGTTATAATTGATATTTAATATAAAAATATGATTATTTATATATTTTTTATGTATTTAAAATAAAGAAATTAAGTTAAATATTTGTGCCAAAATATATTTAGTTGAATGAAATAAATTAAATTATTTACTTAAATTAATCCATTTAAATAAATTATGTTTTGTGAAATAAACTAAATTGTGTTAATTTAATTGTGAAATAAATCTGCTATCCGTTCGGACTCTTTACATGAGCGTCCGGACTCGTGCATGGCGTACACGTGTTTTATACAGTCCGGACGTTCACTTAACCGTCGCATGGCGTACACGTGTTTTCGTTATACGAAAGTTAAAAACGGTTGTACTAGTCCGAACATTTCGTATACGTCCGGACGTACTTCGCCTTTTTTTTATAAGTAATATCTATATGCGCGTCCGGACTCTTGCATCGCATCTGAAAGTAAATGAGGTACCCGTTGGAACGTGTTTTATCCAGTCCGGACGTTCATTAAACCATCGCAAGGCGTACACGTGTTTTTGTTATACGAAAGTTGAAAACGGCTGTATCCGTCCGCACGTGTTCCATACGTCCGGAGTGATTCTGTTAGGGACCCCGATCTAGGCCGCCATAACAACGCCAACTCCCCCCAAGTGATTCGAACACGATCACCCCAATCGATCCTCCTAAACCGTTTTTGGCAACACACGAGCTGAAATATAGGATCTAACAACACAAATGAAGAACACTCGAGATATTATTGATAAGAACGAAGAACGTGGTCAAGGGTTAATTAGCCCAAGAACCACAAGAACACAAGAACAATCCCGATCAAGGGTTAATTAGCCCAAGAACGGGTACCCAAACTAGGTTATTAGCCTAGAATGAATCCCAAGTTACAAGGTTATTAGCCTTGAAACCGACTTAGCATATACGTGTCTATGCTTGGCCAAATCCCACTCCAAAAGCTCTTTGGCTCTCCAAGACTCTACTCTTCTGAATGAATACTCTAATGCTCGTAAGGATGTTTATATAGACATCCTTAGGAGCTTACAAACCTTAATGGACTCAATCAAATCAAATCAACATCAAATCAAATCTAAATCAAATCCCTTGAATCAAGCAGATTTGATATTACATGCCTAATATAACAAGAACATAAAGGAAAGGAATCTTCTAGAGTTTAGGAAAGGATCCCAAAATCTAGAAGATATGATTTATTAAATCTCAACAGTTAAGGAAAGCAATCTCTAAGATACCTCCCTGATTGTTGGGATCTCGCCGTCGTCCACCGCCGTCCACGGTGCGCCGTCGCCGCTTGCACCACCATGGGTGGTGATGCTCTTCCGGGTCCTGGGACCTTCCTCTTCCATTACCCACCAAGTACCGGTAGGGGCGGTGGTGCTCCGCCACTGGTGGTGGCTGCTGGTGGTGGCCATCCTGTGTCATGGCACTCGTTTGTCTGCTTGCTCGCTGCTGCTGCTTGGCTTGGCTGGTGGCCAAGGACTTGCTGCTGCGCCGTGTCATGGCAAGGCCATGGGCGAGGCCATGGGCTGTCATGGCATGTCTGTGGCCGGCTGGCTGGCATGCCAGGCATGGGCGTTGGTGAGGCACCATGCCTTGTCAGGGGCGCTGGGGCACCTAGCTTGCGCACGCGCGCGCTGGTGCCATGGCATGGCTGCGGTGTTGTCGCTGCGCGCGCTGTGGGCATGTCATGAGTGCCCATGTGGGTCCTTGGCGCCTCATCTCGGCACCTATCCTCCCACGCATGACTTTTGCCGCCCACGTCATCACTAGGGATCCTTTCAGATTCGTCGTATATTCAGCCAAACGTCCGGAATAGACGTTCGAACGCATTAATACAACGTCCGGATGTATTAATTATGTTGAACGGTTTTAAACGGTTTAAAGTTTGACATTAATACGGAGTATGATGATTGGGCCACGTGTGCAAAAGTCCGTCTGGACAGTAAGAAAAGGGTTCGGACGCACTCGACGTATTTTGAAAAAGACAAACAGTTCGTCATTTTCACGAACACCGTTTGTTTTCCCTCGAAAAAACTCTCAAAACTCGAGTTTTTTCTTCACAAATCTCGACGTAATATCAATCTCTCGTATATCTAATCGGATACAAGTATGTTTTTCTTATTTTTAACAAGATTTTAGTGGTAAAAACTTCTTTTTTATATATTTTTTATATAGAATTTCAATTCTATTTTTTGTATAGTAGATTGTGTTTTTTGATTGATTTTTACGTATAAATTTATAATGTTAAGTGTTAGGTTTGTTTTAAGTATATTAGTTTGTGTTTTGGTGTAATTTTTGGGCGAGTGGGGGAGGTAGAGGGACGCTGCCATGGCTGAGTTAACTCGGTCATCGTTCACACAGCGTTTGGACACATAATGCTGGCGTCCGGACTTTTGTTTGGGCGTTCGGACTCTTGTCGTAGTGTTTTGGTGGTATAAATTGTCATTTTGATTATGTCCGGACTCTCTTTCAAGGAATTCCGCACGCTTTAATGTTAAATTGAAATAATTTTTTTTATCGTCTTAGGGTTGGGATGTCCGGACTATCTTTTAATGCAGTCCGGACGCTTTGATGTTAAATTTAAATATTTTTTTATCTTCTTAGGGTTGGGACAAGTATCCAAAACTGATACGTTGACGTTTTTTCATTGTCCGGACGCTTATATTACACATACGGACATATATATTTAGGTTCGGACGGTTTTTTTTTGAGTTCGGATGTTGTTCTAACAGTGCGAACGTTATTTTGTGCATATTTATTAAAAAATGAGTAAGCGAGCACGTACCAGCGACCAGACTGATGAAGAGCAATCTTCCACTCGAGCTTTGACAGTGGAGCAGCATACAACTATCATTATGTCGTGCTCGATTGTTGTCGAGTGGACATCAAATTGGCCGACTTTAACAACCTCACATTTGAGGGTCGGACGCTTCCGGAAGTGGTGGAGGGGTTAGGTTGGCTTCCATTGATCCACAGAACTGGCTATGCGTCGAAAAATATGGTGCGAGAGTTTTATTGATCTATATTACGGGCGAGGGACCTCGAGGAGCCTATTATGGAGGTCACTATCCGTAACGTTTTGATCATATTCTTGCCGGACAAGCTGGTGAATTTCTTGAGCTACAAGAGAGATTTGACAACGTTCTCAAATCTGCCAACGAGCGAGGAGGGCCGGCCTACTAATGCCGAGGTATTTCGAACCATGCTGAGAGATGATACAGCGATCTTGGAAAGAGCCTATACGGTACACAGGCAGCTGCTTCCTTTTTGGCGGATCATGCATCTGATCCTATGCTCCTCCATCGACCCGATGAAGCACACCACAGAGCTGTCCTATAGCCGGGACGAGTTCCTGTACCTGGTAGTTGTACGAGGGCTATCTGTTGATATAACATCGTACATCTACCAGTCCATTCGTGCAAAGGTCTTGAAGATTGATGCTACGACTTCATTGCCATACGAGATTTTTCTGACCCAGTTCCTGCACGCCATGCTGGTACCCGAGGGTGGTGACGAGCCGAAGGCGCTTCTACTGGGGGTGATCAATAAGACCACGCTCTCCAAATCGATGGCCCAGACACGCCGAGTTCTGCAAGCCGCTCGGTTTGCTAGAGGAAGACGACAAGAGCAGCCCGTGGAGGCAATGAAGATGGAGGATCCTGGGTAGAGCTCAACCCATAGACTTGGGCCACAGTGACCGAGTTGGATGGACGATATGATGGCTGAGTTGTCTCAGCGGATGCAGTCGATCTTGCAGCCCACCCATTGCATGGTCAGTGATATTAGTCGTCGTCTGACAACTTTGGAGTAGAAGGTCGCCGACATGAACGCTGGGTGAAAGAAGGAGGTCACTGTGCTTAAGGAGAGTTTGAGGGGCGCGACAACTGGTGCAGAGCTCTTTCCTCTGACGGAGCGGGTCGTGCTGATTGAGGAGCACCTTCGTCACGTCCGTCATGTCCTAAAACTGACGGATGATGATGATGATGAGGATGATTCGTAGTCTTCCTTATTTACTTATATTATTACGTTTATTTTTTTTAGGGAAATTTGCTTTTTAGTCACTAAATTTTAATCCCGTTTTATTTTTAGTCATAAAACTTCATGTTTCAAATTTTTAGTCCTCAATCTTTCAATGAAATAAAATATTAGTCCAACCGTTACCTTCCATTAGTCTAATTAACGGAATAGTGGTCCACGTCAGTCCCAATTTCCACGAAGCCAACCCACTTCCATGTCAGCCCCTTAATATTTAACTTGTAGCTTAAACGACATGTAGACCATTCTACCAGTCTATTTGCTTCTGTAACTCTTCAAGAAACCACAATGTCGAGCACCACCATCCTCTTCCTCCTGGGCTCCTCTTCTCCATCACCGCACCTAGGACAACCAAAACTCCCTTCCTCTTCCTCTTCTTCTTCCACACCACCAAAACCATTCTTCCCATCCCATCCCTCCGCGAATCCTCCTTCTCCTTCCCCAACTGCCCTCGCCACCTTCCCAACCAATATTTCCGACCTCTTCCTGCCCCAACCCAACTCCTCCTCCATCTCCCACCGCCACCTCATTGCAATCGCCGTCTCCGTCTCCCTCTTAATCTCCGCTCTTTTCTTCGGCTTCTCCGCCTTCCTCTACTGCCGCAAAAACACATACTTCACTACTACTAAGAAGACTTCCCACTCCGACAACCTCCGATTGTACCCGTCCAACATCGACACCTCCGACGTACCCAAAAGCACCCTCGCTCTGGTCTGCCACACACCAGCTCCGAGCGTCTTCTCTAATGGTTTTATTTTTTTCATCTTTTTTTCTTTTTGCAAAAGGGCAGAAAGTAATCACATTTTTCCCTTATCCCTTCTCCCTCGTCTCTTATATTTTCTCCTTCCTCTCACTGTGGAGCGGCAGAAATCTCTCCTCCCTCTTCTCTTTTTTTTTTTTTCTGAGCAGCAGTTAATACTTTTGGTTGATGGAAAAGAAAAAGTGGCAGACGAAAATTGGCTTGGTTAGCCAGCCCAACCTGCTGCCCAATTTGTCCCTTTAGTCACTAACGATGTGGCAATCTTAGATTCATTAGATTTATTCTTTAAGATCACGCTCCTTGCTTTGATAGCTTTTAACAAAAGTTCTTTGGATAGAATCTTTTCCCGGTTGTTCAATGCTGCAAATTTCAGTAGCAGAAGCTTCAATTCGAGGACGGCATCGTACCCATGTTCGAATTCAGCTTTCCCGGCAAAATCTGTATCCGATTCTGCGTCTCCAACTTTTGAATTCGAGTCCCAGTCCCAAAAGCTTGAAATCGAATTCTCATCCAGGTAATACCTATAATTCACTGGCAAGAATTTCTGATGTTTCAAAACAGAGCAAAAAAAACATCGTTCTAACTTAAATGTCGTTTAAGCTACAAGTTAAATATTGAGGGGCTGACATGGAAGTGGGTTGGCTTCGTGGAAATTGGGACTGACGTGGACCACTATTCCGTTAATTAGACTAACGGAAGGTAACAGTTGGACTAATATTTTATTTCATTGAAAGATTGAGGACTAAAAATTTGAAACATGAAGTTTTATGACTAAAAATAAAACGGGATTAAAACTTAGTGACTAAAAAGCAAATTTCCCTTTTTTTATTATGTTTTGAGGATATTTAATTTTATATTTTGTTTTGTGGAAATGTATAAATTTTATTTGATATTTTTGTTCATATTATGTTTTATGTCATTTCAGTTATGTTATTTTTTATTTATTTGAACTTAATATAATATGTTAATTAATATTACGTTTATAATTTTGGTACACTTATTCAAAAAAATTTTTATTATTTATATTATTAACTAACTTTGGTTATTTAATATTTGCTAATAAAGTTAATTAAAAAAATGAATAAAATAAATGTATATTGTCGAAAAACGTTCGGACCTGAATTTCTCCGTCCGGACTAATTAATGTAAAATCGAACGGTGTCGTATTATATAAAATAAATCGTCCGAACACAGTTTTAAACGGTCGAGACTGCTGAAATTCAAAATAGCGTCCGAACATTGTTTATTATCAGACGCTATGGTGTTAGTATTTCCTAAACAGTCTCGGTAATGTAAGGTAATGTTCGGACGGTATGTGACAGTCCGAACATATATATTATTGAGCATACGCTGTCGTTTGAGAATTACTAAAACGATGTGTTGAACTGTAAGATGGAGTTCGGACGGGTAAATAGTAGTTCGGACGTATTTGAAAATTTTGGCAGCATATGTTCCCTCGAAAACTTATACGCGTATGCGTCCGAACGTTATTTTATTGGTCCGAACGGTATTCAAACGTATGAAAATTACAGATTCGCAGACAGTGGAGGAAAAACGGAGAAAAAAAAAACAAAGGAGAGATTTGAGCACGAGGAGAAGCGGAGAGCTGATTTTGGGCATTCAATCTCATTGAAGAGGGTGTGAAAAGAGCATATCTTTGAGAATTTGAAGTTGGATTGCATTTGAGGTTAGTGATTTTTAAATTGAATTGTTTTAGGATGAAAAACTTTTATTCTAATATATGAAAGCATGTGTTTTTCGAAATTTTAGGTTCTAAAATTGTAGTAATGGAGTTTGGGGTTGGTTGTGATGTGTTTATATTGAAGTGTTTGTGATTTGGGTTGATTTTGACATGGTTTTTGGACTGAAAATTGCGTTTGTGCGTCGAAGAAATGTCTTGTTCGACAATCGCAGTCCGGACGGTTTATTTACCGTCCGGACTCCATTTGGTTGTTCGGACGCTTTGAGAAATGCGTCCGATGGTATTTGTGTATGGTTTGAACCATTATGTAACGTCCGAACGGTATTTGTTGTAATGTCATGCATTCATTTAGTAGCCTTAGACCCCATTTAAGAATTACATGAAGTTCGGATAACGAACTGGATGTAATTCTTGAATTGTCCACGTTATGGACAGTTTGATATGAAGTTGGCGGCCACTGGAAGATTGTTCAAAATATTACCCCTAGAAACACATATGATATTCCACCTATTGAAGAGGAAGCTAGTGATGATGGAGAAGGACCGTCGAATGAGTCTATTGATCTTTTTGTGGACTTTAGCTCATTTGACATGATCCCGTTGACTAGAAATGACGTCGAGACTTATCTGCCGGTAACCGATGAGAGTGGTCCACAATAACGTGAAGTAGAAGGAATCGATGAATCCTCGGAATCGTTTGGTGAAGATTGTAGGAATTGTTTATCGTTTCAATTAAATTTGAGATCATATTTTTGCATTTTTATTTTTTATTCATTCTGAGTAACATAATTCATTGTGTTTTTTTCTCTAATATTGATTTATTTGGTCATAGGTCGACGTCATGCCAGCGGGAGGGAAACGTCTGCGGTGCGATTCATCAGTTCGAGCTTAGAGTAGTCCGGGTACACTAGCAGTGTCGGATCCTTCGCATAGGGATAGGAATGAATTACCGTCCCCTACCACAACTAGTCCAGTAGGCACCCAGAGTAGTTGTGCGTGTAAGTATCTTACCCCCTCAATCTTTATTAAATATTATGACTTTTAAATCTCTATGTTTAATTGAATTTTAAATTTATTGTTCTTCATTTGTAGCGATGTCCGGAATTAGACACGTTCGAGGTAGTACGCGCGGGATTGTCTTACTCAAGGCTCGCACCAGAGAAAAGCTGACCGTACATATCCCTGATGGATGTACTGGGGGTGATGACAAGGCGTCCTCAATGCTCTCAAGCCATATTGGTGCGCTTGTTCGACAACATGTCTCATTTGAGAAGAGTAAGTGGAAGGAGGTCACCGACGAGGTTAAATCGTATGTGATGAACCCAGTGTTGGTAAGTATAATTTATTAAATTTTAATTGTTGAAACTTTTTTACGTTTCTAACTGTTATATATGTTAAGGATGACTTCCAACTAGATTACGACCGAGCCGAGGATCGCATCACTGTGACGTCAACGATGAACACAGCGTACAAGACGCACAAAAATAGAATGTTCCAGCATTACTCGGTGTTCAATTCCAAAGAAGAGGCGTTGGAGCACCCGTATCCCGATATGAACAAGAAAGAATGGACTCGTGTTTGTGATTTATTCGCGAGCGAGAAATTTCAGGTAAAACATTTTCTTTCTGATCTGAACGTTTATTTTAGCCATATGTTTAATTGTGTTACCAATTGTAAGGTCTGAGGTGTTGGAGACGAAAGCGGGTTACGTACGAGATTTAGGTCGTTCAGTACGGTCTGTTGGATCATCTTCATCAGCATCGTCTGTTGATTTGTCTCGGAGATTGGAGGAGGCCAGATTACAGATTGAGGAGATGAGGACTAGACAGTTGGAATATGAAGCGTTTCTGGTTAAGCGGTCAGATATGGAGCAGACGATGCGAGAACATCTCCAGATGATGGAGGAGTAGCAACGGAAGAAAGACGAAGAGCTGATGAAGATGATGGCAGAGCAGCAACGAAAAAAAGACGAAGAGCACCAGAAGATGATGCAGAGCAGTAAAAGAACCTAGTGGAACGACAAGAACGGAGGATGCAACTAATGGCGGAGCAGATGCGTGAGCAGCTGATGGAGCATATGAGACAAATGCAATCTCGTTCGACACTCAAACGAAAATTTGGGTAAATTTATATATTTTTACTATTTTGTCAGTACCTATCCATGATGTATTTTATTTACTTTTAATAACGATTGCATATTTGTAGATATTTTTTTATATTATGAGTAGTAAATATCTTCATATTTATATTATTTCATAAATTTTAATTAAATTAATTCAAATATATAGAAAACCGTTCGCACGGGTGTTACATGTCGTTCGCACGAATATTTTTTGTTGTAGCATGCGCACGCATAACCATACGTCCGAACACTTTGCTTTAAATTCTATAGTCTGAACGGTGTATATTACGTCCACACGTTCTTAAAATAAGAAACCGTGTGCACGATAAACCAAACGTTCGAACGTGTGCAACGTATAACGAGTCCGAACTGTATACGTAAAGGTTCGAACCGCGTTTTCAGATGACAAAATAAATTTCTTCATAATGAAACTACGGTGTGGACATATTCACATAAGCGTTCGGACGTTAATATACAACTGTGCAGACGTTTATTGCATGACAAAATGTAGTTTCATCGCATTGGATTAATCGTTCACATGAGCTGTGCGAACGTTCGCACAACTCATGTGAAGGGATGGACTGTACTGGACATGACAATTTTGAATTTCGTCAGTATTGCACCAAAACGTTCGGACGGTATTATAAACCGCCCGAACGGGTTTTAGTGACAGAACACGAAAATCGTAACCCAAAACATTCGCTGACAGGCTTTAGGTGACGAAATTTGTACTTTGGGTGATAATTTTTTTTCTCACCCAAAATGTTTTTTCTTGTAGTGTGTTGGAGGCAGCATAAAAATAAAAAAGCAGCAAAATTGACTAATTCTAACTTATCCACACGGAAAATGCTATAAAAATAAGAAAGGAATATCTTAATCGATATGTACGACAATATGTATCGTATATAATAGAGTCGGAAGATTTATATAGATATATAAAAAGATAAGAATAGGTTTAATTTTGCCATTCCTCATGTACGCGACAATTATATATATAGCCGTATCATACCAAAGGGTACTACTGGCCCCAAAGAGATTATATATAGGGTTAAAATCAGCCGAGCAGCACCAGCAGTTTCACATTTGCTCTTCGTCGATGACCTGTTTATTTTTAGGAAAGCTAACAAGTAGGAGGCCCAAAAGGTGCAGAGGTATTTGCCTCCTTATCTTTGGGGTATTTACATATTGCATTCCGATGTATTATTTTTTAGACGTTGGACCTATAAAGTTACACATTTTTTCAATTCGGACTTTGTACCATAATTGAGCGTCAATTTAGACAGACTCTAAGTGAGATGTGTAAATATCCCCAAAGATAAGGTGACTATGTGTAAATACCCTCAAAGATAAGGAGGTCAATGTGTAAATGTGAGACTTTTTGACGAAATCCATCTAAATTGACGGCCAATTACGGTACAGGGTCTAAATCGAAAAAATGTGTAACTTTATGGGTCCAATGTCTCAAAAATAATACATCGGGGTGTAATATGTAAAGGACCCCAAAGATAAGCGGGACAAAGTGCATTTAACACTTATATATATTAAGCAAAACTTCAAATTCTTAATACTAATTATATATCATGAAATAAAGTATATATATTCTGTAAAAGGAAAGAAAAGGAAAATAAATCAACTTAAATGCAAGTTAAATCCCCTCACAATATGGATCCCTAATTTGCTTAATAAGAAGTCCCGGTACTGTTCTTCTAGTTTCAATAGTGCCCCTGTAGTTTAATTTGGAGCCGACGTAATTCTTTAAGACATGCCAATGTCTGAATCTTGAAAAGCATCAAAATAGAAAATGTTATGGTTTCGTATTACCAATTTTAAACTTCTATGATCCTAGCAGAACTCAAAAAATAAAATTAGCCAGCTGATTATAAGGGATTATATTCTTAATACGTGCGGGTATAGAGTAGGAAATCTAGCCAGTACTGTAGGGCGGGTTCTCTGTCAAGTTTCTCAGTGAGGCCTGTGATTATCTTGGTGCAAATAGATGCAAGATTCATCATATGGATCAAAAGCTCCTAGCAACCACAATATTCCGCGCTTCAACTTGCAAATTATACAGCTGCCTGCGTATTTTTTTAACTGTGCAGGGTTAGAAACGTTCGGAGAGGTAGAAACAAAACCTGCTGAGTACTGTGCCTGCCACGGCACGCACTTTTGAAGAGGGAAAACCCCACGAACTATTATTTGGAGTTACTGTGAAACTGGAAGGGCAAGTACAATTTTGGCTGGTAACAATTAGATGATGAGAAAATAGTACTTCATATATGGGATCATAGAGTGACATACAAGATAAAATATGACAAAATTGTCTGTAAAAGGGTATAGATAGTTTGAGTTAAAAACCCAAACACTCTCTTTCTCTCTCCTAAACGCTCTGTCAATGCTGATCAATAATCCTTCAAAGTTCAAACCCTGCATATGAAATATCCCACAAAAGAAAAAGAGTTACTGCAGGTAGAATTGCTTGTTGAGTAAATTAAATAAGTTTCTAATGACTGCACAACATAAATATCAAGTTTGAATTGCACGATCGAGACACTGAAATGGCAGTCTATTTCACGCAATCGTGCGCATTGTAGGCTGTATCATAAGCAAAAAGTGGATACATTATTTCAGAGCCATCTGCTTTTGACATATTATACTTGGTTGCTAGGGTTTTTGGTCAACACCTCAACAGTGGGATTTGTGTCTGAAATTCCTTTTTTTTTTCCTTGAGAGGGTCAATATTTGTATTTTGGGCCCCATATTCATCAATTAAATTAATTATAACTTAAAGTAACCAAGCCTCTTATAATCTGCAAAAGCTAATTAATCAGAAAGTCACCTTATTATAATTCATTCTTGACATTCCCTCAGCGCTGTGATCAGTAAAAATACCAATATATGTATAGGAATAACACTAAAAGCTGCATTAATACTTCTATTGTCTCGTTATTCTTGTTACAATTAAAACAAATAACGAGAACAAAAAGAACAATTGCTTAAAACATACATATTGCCATGATTATGGTAAGATTTTGGACATGTACCTATTACGGGAATCTGGGCAAGCTTTGATCCATGGCAGAGATGAAACCCTAAGACGGATCAATAGTTCGACGGTCATCCCCAGCAGCTGCCCTAGGTTGCTGAAACTGACTGAGTTGTCCTATGCTTGCCGACACATTCATGGCCAAAAGGTTCGTGTCATAGTTGTTTCCCGATTCAAAGCTCCTGAGCATCTGTTGCTGATCCCTTGGAAAAAACTGGTGATGGTAGTGGTGGTGGTCCCGGGCGCCACCGATTAGATTGATTCCCAAGTTCTGCTGGTGGTTGTGATTGGTGGCAGTGGCGGCAGCAGCGGCGGCGGCAATTAGGCCATGGCTTGTGATTCCCAAGTTTTGATACTTGGAGAGTTCAGATTTGGCGCAACTTAGGTCCATCTGGAGTTGGCGGAGTTGGTGTTGGAGGAGAGAGATGACTCCCACGCACCCGTAGACGGGGTCACGGAGACGCATGTCAGCCTCGTAGGCAAGAGAATTCACGGCGTCCTCGCGCTGGTGTGGGTGCAACTCGTTCAGCAGTTTGGTCACGTTGCTCGCCCCAAACACCTTGTGAACATTTGCAAATTTCTGGGGTTGGTCTGGTGGGAAGTATGGTGCAAAGACGCACTCCGGCTGGCACTTGCGCCGCAGAAACTTGCACGCTGCACATGGGGAAGTCGATGATGATGCCATGTTCCACTTTCTCCTCTGCAAATCAAACAAGATCCAATATCAAATGCTACAAATAATAGCAAAACTAAAGGTGGTTAGAAATTTATGAACAGTAGAGAAAAAAAGAAGAAGAGAGACATTATAAATAGAAGATACTCCATAAATACCATTACATAGAGATACAATTTATAAAAATCAGAACATGCTTTGGGTCTACGAAGTGAGCATGTACTTGAGAACTTTAAATTTGGGAGGAAGAAATAAAGAGGGGGAACACTACTAGCTGATCAGATACTGTAATTAGAAGAAACTAACCAAACGATTTACTTTAATGATTAAGATAAAATAAGAATCCCAGAAGATCGAGTGCGGAAAAATAATTGACAGCACAGCGGCGGTGCGCGCGCGACTATAATTGTGAAGTCTAAAAAAGGTAAAGCGGCACCAACCGAAGTTAGTATCTGAAAGATCTTAAACCAATTGAAAGCAAGTTACAACTTAACCCTAAAAATGTAAAAACAAAAGAGATTGAGAGTAAGGTGACGGCCTGCCTTATAAAGGAGAAAAAAGTTCCCTGAATAACAATTGAAATAGGAATGATAGATATACCCTATCCTTGCAGGATCTGGTGTAATAGGATGATTTTCTTTCCTGATTTGTTTTCTGAAGGAATCCAAACGAAATGTTCTTGGTTTTCCTGCTGGAGTTTAAGAGATCTGGCTGTAAAAGTGAAGGTCGATATATGGTCAAATATTGTACAAATCAAGCAACAAACACACAGGATTCTGCGAATAACATATTCTACATAACAGGCTATATTTCCTTTTCTCTCTCCCACAGGAAACCCTAAGCCAGCGGTGGAGATATAACGTTCTACTTCAGAGAGATAAACTGGTTCAGAGAGAGAGAGAGAGAGAGAGAGGGTTTGACTACCTTTGTAAGGGAGGGTTGGAAAGGGAGCAGAAAGCAGTGGTCAGTGGGAAAAGGAAGAAAGGTTTTTAGTACTCTTGTGGTGGGATTGAGGGATTGGATCTCATGAAGAAGAAAGGTTACATATATTTCACACTTTCCGATGACAATTCTGGAAGGAGATCTTGCTTGAATTTCATAGAAAACTAATAATAATTTACTCCAATTTTTTCCTTAAAAAATACGAGACTTTTAAGAGAGGTTTGATGGAAGATCACCTTGAAACGAACCAAGGCATACCACCATATCATTCGCGATTTTTTTTTTCTTGGTTATCATTCACGATTTTAGTTGTACGCGTAGTGAAGGAAGCAAAAAGTTAAAACCAAATGGTTATAAAAATCTGAAAGAATTGATGACAAGGAGAGATGGAAAGAGAGAGTTGTCTGACTCTGACTGAGGGGAGATCTTGGGATGATGGAAGAGTCTCCCTCTCCTCCCTAATTCCTATTCTCATTCTTGCCTTGGGAGTTCAATAAACAACATAAAAATATGTAAATAAAGAAAGAATTGATGGGTGGAGTCCTACTGCAAGTCGAGGGTGGCCTCGATTTCTTCGGTCAAACCTTTTTCTTTCTTCAAACTACTGCTCTACTACTATTGATACTGATCGTGATGGATATAGATGATGAAAATAGATGGACAATCTCCCAAAGCACTTGAAGCTTTCCACAGTCGCCTCCTCTTTTTCCTCCCTTCCTTCGTCTTCTCGGTTGTACGTCCTTTGAAACAGGTTTTTCTCTCTCTTTCTATTTCGTTCTTTCTGACCTCTCTCTCTCCCCCTTTTTTTGTTCGGCTTCTCCCTTGGTAATTGAGACCCCTCCTTTTAAGTCGTCGGAACCAAAAATATTAGATATCTAACCTCGTTGTTCATGCAAAATTTGTTTTCTTTTTGGCGCTCTGATCGCCTCTATATTCTCACCGGAAAAACAAATGGCTTGTAACATGCATATAAAGATGATGATCGCAAGGCTAAGGCAGCTATAGCACTGGCATTTAGCAAGATACAGAGAGAGAAAAGAGTCTGGGAAGTCTCGGCTATAGAGAAAGAGAAAGAATGAGTGTCTTTTTAGTAGGGAGTGGTGGGTGGGGGAGGTAATATCGGCGAGGCGGGGGAATGTCCCCCAGAAGCAGAGGCTAAGGAGGCGCGGAGAAAGCAAACACAGCGTGAGTTAAGAGTAGAGATAAGATGAGAGAGAGAGAGAGTAGTAAGCTTTGTGGTTGTTCTTATTATTACCACTTATTTAAGACGCCATCGGAGCTTTTATTTGTAGCATGTTATGCCGTGTAGTAACATGCATGGCCCATCTTCCCATCCTCTGCGTACAGTACTATAACTAGTGTAGCCGCGGTAGCATCTTTTCTTTCTTGAGTGTTTTTAGGCTTTCAGGTTGTGCTTTCTGTCGCCTACAGTATGGCCTACCCTCTGCTTCACCATCAATTTTTTACATTGAAAAAGAAAAAAACCCACAGTTATTTGCTTTCTATTTCTTGAGGCAAATTGTAATCACTGTAACATCTCTCTTTGAACCCCCTTTTTAGGGTTTCAAACTTTCAAAGGGTAAATTGGATATTTCGACCAGCTCTAAGCAATCAATCTCATATATTGTCAATAATTGTTGCATAAGAGGACATTCTCGTGTTTGGATATCTCAATTAATGCACATTCTAATCAAGTTAATGTGTACATCATGTTTTCGTACATTCGTGAAAGGAGTACTATGAACTTCAATTGGAGTATGAAATATTGGTGGTCAATTTATCAAGCAAACCAGGTGTCAAATCAATTGGCATGTGAACAAAACTTCTTTTTGAACGTTTCGGTCACATCTGCGCTTTTAAATATTTCATCAAAATAACTAGCTAAGCTTGTTTATATTTTTTTTAAAAAAAATTATTATAAGGCCATATAACCTTAAGGGTGTGTTTGAGTGTTAAAATTTTTGGGAGGTTAAAATTGTAATGTATTGGATTTGATAAAAAAAATGAAAAGAGATATGATTTTTAATATTTATTATAGTGAAAAGTAATGATGTTATGAGAATAAAGATATTATATTGTAATTTTTTATTGTGTTAAAATTTTAGGAAGTGTAAAATTTTGAGAAATAGACATAGCAGTGGGGATCTAATCCTAGACTTGACTCCTATACTACTAACTTCTTGTTTCTTATCTTTTTTTCACTCCATCTCATATTCAAAGTATTATAAAAGAATAATTGATTACATGTTTGATCTTTTTATATGGATCAAGATCTTCTGTAATTTTCTGTCCGAATTGCATGGTAGAATTCGAAGAGAGATATACACAAATATGTGGATTCTACTAACACTAGAAACATTTAATTGGATATTTCTCTTCGTTTCCAAAAACATATTGATTGCTTACCTTAAATACGCCTAATTTGCCATATGCCAATATTATGATAATTTAGTTTTGTTATTAATTAGTAGGAGATCAGTTGTATTGTTCCTGTTTAAAATAGATAAAGTACAGACTAAGACTTCCACATGCTTTGCTGATCCATTTCCCCTTGTTTGCACATGGTTGTTAGCACACATATTAGTAATTAATTACCAATGCCTTTCTTTTTTGGTTTGGGGGGAGGGAGAGGGGAATGAAATTAAGCTTTCTTCATGCAAATTATTTACAACAATGTAGAGGTAATTAGGCCCCAAATAAACAAACAACAGTACTGTTAGTAAGTGTTGGGAAAGCGGCACAAAAATTAAATAAAAGAACACTAAGAATTTATGTGGTTCGGCCCCCAATCTGGTCTACGTCCAACCCAGAGCAATTTTATTAAAAACGCTTAATATCACTCTACCCCCAATACAATAGCCACATCACACTTTCTTTCTTTTTTTCTCTCCCTTCGCCCAATGCTCATGTACACTTTTCTCCTATAACATAAACATTTATTTATATGAAAATATACAAAGAGAAAACCCTAAAATTAGAGTGGGGAGGAAGTAAACTTCATTTTTCAAGTCTACCTTATATGGGTGTAGATCCCAACAATTCCCCCTCCATACCCATAAGGGAAGAATCCGTTCCTGGCATCTTTCGGTTGAGTGCATCTCGAGCTCCCATTAATAGAACCTTCATGCAACTTTGGTGTTTGTTGCTCCCCACCCCTCGCATCCTTCTTCTACTGCCATTCAACCCTCGTTCTTGTCACCAGACAATCAACTACACTCTCATCTGAGTGTCCTGCACCCCCGCCTAGGGTGACCGCATCCCTTGCGTGTACCACAAACCCATGTAGAACAGTATCTCCCCCTGCTCTTACATCTCCACCAGCTGGTACCAAGCACCTTCGCGTGCTACACAACGTCGAAGTCATCAATCATCAATAAGGCTTCTAATGATTTTCCTTTCTCTGCTTTGTACTTTGAACAATTCTGCTTGATATGCCCCTCTTGGTTAAAATAGAAGTAGATAATCTTGCAAACATTTCCTCTGAATTTATCTCGACCTTCTCCTGTATTCCTGCTGCTTCCTCTACCTCTTTCTGTGATGAGAGCTTGTGATCCACTGTGGTCATAAGGCTCAATCTCTTTCCTTCATGTCTCTTCACTGAATAGAGCATCCTTGACCAACTCTATAGTCAATTTTTCATTCGGTGCTAAATTTTTGAGAGAAACAACAAGAGTCTCTCAACTGTCCAACAAGGAAGTTAGAAGCAGTAAAGCTTGAATCTCATTGTCGATAGTCATTTTGACGTTGTTAAATTGAGTGATCAGGTTTTGGAACTCACTGGTATGTTCCGCCACCGAAATCCCGTTTCGCAGCTTCATATTCACGAGCCTCCTCATTAGTAGCCTTTATTCAGTGAAGTCTTTGACTGGTACATTGTCTCCAACTTCTCTCATAGTGCAAAAGCGTTCGTCCTTTTGGCTACGTGATGGAATACCTCTGGCCCGATCCACTGACGAATTAACCCTATAGTCTTCTAGTTGATCTTCTTCCACTTTTCCTTGTCAATCCCCTCCGGTTTCTTGCCCTCGTTCTCCAATGGATCGTACATATCCTTTGCATAAAGCATACCTCAATTCGTGGCTTCCAGCTCATGTAATTCGTAGCATACAACATCATCATACCAGTAATCATACTCTCTGCCATCTCAATTCACACTAGTCGAGGATAAATTTCGAAATTATGACTACACCAATGGATCCGGGATGGCCAAAAACCTTAGAAACTAGTTTGATCCACTCGAAAACTGGCCTAAAAGCCTCTGAACCGGCTGAAAAACCACTCTGGAACAAAACCAGAATCTTTTGGAATATTCTGATTACTCGAAATATTCTCTACTGACGTGGCAAATGCTGACATGACATTCTAGGACCCACATAATGACGTGGCAGAACATGTGGCACTGACTGAGTACGTGTGCGTGTGGCACATGAGAGAGTGAGACCTACGCGCCCTACCTCTCTTTGGAGGGTGAGAGCGTGTGCAGTGAGTGGACGTTGCCCTCCGACTTCCTGAGGGGCATCTAGGTTCCTCCGGCGACGCGGTTTCGACCTCCGGCTTCGTCTCTACCTCCTCTACAGGCTGATACCCTCCAATCTTCAAGCGGACCACTTTGAATTTTCAGACCTTCTCTGCTTCCCCCTGAAAAACCATTCCGACCCTTTGAACTTGGCTCTGATACCACTTATTGGGAAAGCGACATGAAAATTAAAGAAAAGAATAGCAAGAATTTTTGTGGTTCGGCCCCCAATTCGGCCTACGTCCACCCCAGAGCAATTTTATTAAGAATGCTTAAGAAAATCATTCTACCTGCCCAATACAATAGCCACATCACGCTCTCTATTTTTCTCTTTCTTTGCCCAATACTCACGTACACTTTTCTCCTATAACATAAGCATCTATTTATAGAAAAAATACAAAGAGAAAACCCTAAACTTGGAATGGGTAGGAAGTAAACTTCATTTTTCAAGTCTATTTATATTCTAAGTCTATTATCTTATATGGGTGTGGATCCCAACAATAAGTATAAGCTGATCGAATATTAATTATTTAACATGGACCAACTAAGGCCAAGAAAATGGCTCACAGCTGGTGGAAACTACTCGAAGAAATCTAGGAAACTTCTAGAGATACCGCGAGAGAGGATGAGATATTGCCGATCGAAGGATATTTTATATTTAGGCCTGAAAATAAAGGTTGAAATCTTCTAAAAATTGGAATACCCTTTTCTAACTCTCAAATAATTTTTTTCCCTGTTAAATACAATTTTCACAGCTTATAATTATCGAGTATGATCAGTCGTATTTTTTTAGTATAAACTATAAACTTTGAAATATTTTACGTACCCAGCTCAAAATATCAATACTGCACCCCTAGTTCGATCGCCTTTCAAAATTAATTACCAGAAACTTAGATGAGAATAAGTCAAGGTGCCTAGAGGAATGACATACATATTATATATATATAAGGGAAACCCTAATATATTTGATTAATTAGGAGCCAGTTGGCTTTAATCAAAACCAAAGGGCAACAAGAAAAAGCACATCTTTCTTCTGTTCCTATATATTAATAATGACTTTAATTTGCAATTAATACGCAGGTATATATAGAATTTCTTTGTGCTAAGATGAGAGACAGTACTACTACCGCTAATTGGTAATTAACTGGATTAGGAAATTGGAATCCTCGATCAAATATTAATGTACAAAAGTCTTCCTAAACAACGGATCAGAATACCAAAGATATTAATGACTGTATCAATTATATATGGAGCTAATAAAGCAGACTTGTAAAAAATGAATTACATGGGCATTAGCTAGACAACGCAGACCTAAATATTTTGTTTGTAACTCGATCGATCCCTTTCCCTTTGTAGGTGAAGAAAGGCTGGAAATATTCATTCAAGGTTTTCTGATCTGCTAAACCTTCTTCCAGGAACAACGCCAAGATGACTGGAGTGAGTCCGATCTCGCTTTATCTCCTATAATACACGCAAAGTGCAAGAGGATCATCAGAATATAAACACGATGTTTGTTTGCTCTGAAAGAATTTGGCAACTAATTGAGAGTACAATTCCCATTTTTGTAATTCTTCTATTTGAAAATTTGCAAGATATTTATGCATGTTTCTCTATTTGGAAACTAAAAGATCACATGAAAGAATCAGAAAACAAAAGAATCCATGAAAGAAAAGACGAATAAGAGGAGCATTTGTTTCTAGTTAAGTCAGATTTGGTCGCTCTGATTTGGTTCAATTGTGAGAGAAGGAATAAGGTGTAAAGCATACCGAGTGTTTGGAAGCCATATCCAACGAGCTTTTAGACACCATCCTTCCAAAGCCAGAGTTCTCACTAATCGAACCTCGCGATTTTGGCTTTGAGTCTCTTCCTTGGGCGCCCGACTTTCTAGCATTCATCACCTTCTCCACCATCCTACTGCCCAAAACATGTGTCCCGTTTCCTGATAAAATTCTACCTTTTTGACCCGTTACATTCCCTTGACTCGTCTCTTGGGATTCCACTTTTCGTATTACGCTCGGTGAACATGATTGCCTCGTTGATTTAGCAGAGGACTCCGGCTTTTGGCTGACCTGAAGAATTGGGTTGCCAGGTCGACCCCTTGTAATTGAGGTTGAGCGATCGGTTCTTGGATTTGGAGGGGGTTCTGGCTTTTGGGGAACCGGAGGTATTGGGTTGCCATTTCGACCCCGTGTAACTGAGGTCGAACGATCTATTCTTAGATTTGGAGGTGTCTCATTGGAAAACTCCAGAATTTGAGCTGGAATAGTTGGAGGCTTCGTCTTTGAATCCGTCCGTATGTTTTTGGTCGTGTTGGAGATGAGCAAATCCATATGGCTTTCTTTTTGGTTCGTGGATTTTGCTGCCTTGGTAACCGCATTTGTCCGCTTGCTGATATCTGCTACTGGTTTTTTGTTCACTATTGGTGTTCCTTTGTTGCCTTTTTTCGATTCAGTTGAGCTCGGCCTCTGGGTTGGGGTTGTGGCTCTCAGGGGAACTTTCGGATTTGCAGGTTGAGATTTTGGTCTTCCATTGCTTGCCTTTAGTGCCTCCGAATTGCCATCTCTTAACTGCTTGGTTGTGGCACGTTCATTTCATCAGTCCAATGTACATCGGGCATGAGTAAAGAAGAACAATGCATGACTCCATTACAAATTAACTCTTGCAGTAATTATTCCCCTTAATCTAAGTTCAAACAAGTCTAGAAAATTCCTCTGTAACTTCATCAGTGAAATAAGGAATAAAAAATTCGTTACACAGACCATGACCCAGTAACCATTGCAACGTTTTCTGCAGAAAAAATGATTACGGAAAGACCATACAAATAAAAGAAAACACAAAGGGAGTGTAGAGTTATACCTGTGAAATAGGTTGGATGATTGGTATCTCCCTTTGGATGACAAGCTCAGGCGCAGGTGCTTCCATCTCCAGAGATGGGAACAGAGGAGTTGCTGGTGGAGTTTTCAACCTAGGAAGTGAAATATATTCTTGTCTTTTGTTATTTTCCTTAGACGCTGTTCTTATGCTGAAGGACTGTCACTGGAGTTCATAGAAAGTGAATCGAAACAGAGTAGGAAACAAACAGAGTTTACCAGTCGTAATCATTTTTTCCATTCTGATCAGCAAGAAGTTCCAATCCGGATCCTTTCTTTGCAGATGTAATTCTATAGAATGGATAATTTCCTGAATGTTGATGGGAAAAAAGAAAAAAAACTCATAAGCTTACCAAAATGGAATCCAAATGGAAAAAAGAAAAAAAAAAAAGCTTAAAAATTGGTACACACCTGCAGAAGCAGCATGAGGCTCGAACTCATCAGAAACAGGCTGAAGGAGGCTGACGCCGCGTTCATTCTCCAGCTTATGCAATTCCCGGAATAGAAGAAGTTCTTCATCTTTGTCCTTGCGACCCTTTGTTGATATCCCAAAGATCTTCCTGCCACCACCCCCATCATTCATTATCTTCTTTTACTGCTTATGTTCTCTGTTAATTTCCTTTCCTACTCCGAAATTCTTCAACTTTCCTCTTTCCCCGCAGAGACGCAAAGGGGATGGATGAATTTGGTTTTTGCAGTATGAAGAAGACTATAATAGATCAAATATGTTAGAGGAATCAAGGCCTGCAGGTCCAATCAAGGTCTACGAATATAGAAGCCAACCAAGTGAATTCCCACGTAGTAGTCAGGGTACCAAATTACTAAAGACAAGGCCGGATTTCCTCCGATTGCACATTTGACATCTTTTGGGGTGCACCAAGACTAATGCTCTGCTAGAGCCAACCTCATGAATCCGGCCACCAAATTCTAGGAGTCAACTTCGAATTAGATCTCATTGGTTCTAAATTACTAAGCTTCCAGTGGAAGTTATAATTTTTTGTTTAAAAAAGCTTTTGGATTTTCTAACTTCGCGGACTTTGATAGCTTTTGGTTTTGCTTAAAGAAAGGGGAAGAGAGAGAAAAAAAAGAATTGGGCTAGAACCAGGATATGGAAAAATTAAAGTGCCTAGCCCAATTAAATATGGGTCTAACAAGTCTGGAGCGAAGGCCCAATCTTTTAAGCCCCGGCTTAAAACCTACCTTCATTCCCTCCTCTCCTTTTTATTCTTCGGACACGGAGAGAGAGAGCTGAAAGGATGCTGGGTTCGACTGTCCGTAGGCTTCGATGGCAGGGCTCTTCTCTCTCGTCCTCTATTTGGGTGAAAGATTGTAGTTTTCAGCGCTTCTTAGTCCCTGAAGGTAATGGTAGTATTGGCAACGGTAATTATGCTGCTTCGTCGATCTTCCAGACCGAGAGTTATGCCAATCGTAGCAACAATACCAATGGGGTTGGGCCGTGTTATTCTTCGTTGGAGACCACTGCGCTGGTGCTTAGGAATAGAGGGGGAGCAGCACGACGACCCAGGCCGCATTTGGTGCGCTCTCGGCAGCAGAGAAACAAGACGTCGACGGATACCGATACGGATGCCTACTCTGCAATAGAGCTGGCATTGGATTCGGTGGTCAAGATCTTCACGGTTTCCAGCAGCCCCAACTACATCCTCCCCTGGCAGAACAAGTCCCAGCGCGAGTCCATGGGTTCCGGTAAACCCGCCCTGCCCAACCCTTTTCCTTCTAGTTAGATACTTCTACCATAATTGCTGCCAATCCACTTGGAAAAAAAAACAAAAACTGTTGCCAATTGTTCACTCTTGGAAAAAAAAAGACCACTCGCTTTCTCACTGCGCGGCGCTGGACTACCTTCACTCATTCTAACAATGCGCGGTTGGCTTACCTTGTGGTGCTGCGATTGCAAAATTGTAGAGATACTATAGATATTCAGGCTTCAAAGGGTGTTATCAGTAAATACACGGATAAAGCCAACTTGGCTGTTTTTGGAACAAAGCTAATCATGAAAAGCTTTTGCTTTTGTTTATTTTTTGTTCACTTTAATATGGCCTTTTCCAACTTAAGTTTCTTTGTGATGGTAATGCAGGGTTCGTAATCCCTGGGAGAAAGATTCTTACGAATGCTCATGTAGTGGCTGATCACACCTTTGTACTCGTTAGAAAGCACGGCTCTCCTACCAAGTATAGAGCAGAAGTTCAAGCTGTTGGTCATGAGTGTGACTTAGCTATTCTGGTTGTTGAAAGTGATGAGTTCTGGGAGGGTATGAACTTCTTGGAACTAGGGGACATCCCCTTTCTACAGGAAGCTGTCGCTGTTGTTGGATATCCTCAAGGTATTAATTTGGGTGATTCTGTTTTCTACAATTTTCAATTGCTCTTGCTCTTGCTCTTGCTCTCTGTCTCTCTCTCTTCCTTCTAATTATTAGTAGGTTTATTATATTTTTTGCTCTAAACAAATTCGATAATTAGCCTTTCTAGTGTGATACAAACATTATGAGTATGACAATGATGACCACGATGGTGATGGCGACCTATATGCTTCATTGTGTTCTGTTTCCTATAAAGTTATCTACTCTTTTCTATAATAAATGGCTTACATTACCCAAAAAAAAACACTTGGGGATGCACAAATGTCTTATACTATATATACCTATATATGTGTATCTACAAGTGTATCTGTATGTATGTAACACTTTATAAGAGATGAAAGAAATTTCGATAGAGTTGCACGCTCCAACATTTATGCAACTTTCTATTAGCTCCTGGAATTGTGGAAATCAATTTTAAAAATGTGTTTATTACGTGTTGTTTGCAAAATCTCACTTCTGTAAAACTGAAATGATGCTTATATCATGAAGAAAAAATTATGGGAATTTACACTTCAGTCTGAAAGTTTGGCTAATGTTTTAGCTGTCATTGCAGGTGGGGACAACATTTCTGTTACTAAAGGTGTTGTTTCCAGGGTTGAGCCTACACAATATGTACATGGTGCAACGCAGCTGATGGCAATACAGATTGATGCAGCCATCAATCCGGGGAATAGTGGTGGTCCAGCAATCATGGGCAATAAAGTTGCTGGCGTAGCTTTTCAAAACCTTTCAGGTGCAGAGAATATTGGGTGAGTTCTAAAATTTGGTTAATATCAGTAATTGTCACTGGGATTGATTGGACAGGTTAACTACACTTGCAATGAGATAGCCGCTTCTTGGTACATTGAGCCTTTCTACTGTTTGAACCTTATCAAATTTGGAATTCTTGCATTGTTCCCAAATCATTTAATATGTTGTTTTAAGTTGAGGGAGAAATTTCAGGAATAAGGAAACTAATCAGTTTGGGAAGTTGCTCCTCTATGTTTTCTTTGGAAAGAATATGTGCGTACTTCCTATTTCGTAGAATTTTCCACCAGACATCAATGATACTTCTTTCTTCCGAAATTTCATGCCTGGATGATGGACTCTCATTCCTCTACATTCTACTAGTTTCATTGTTTATTTATAAAATCATTTGCATTTTTCTTTTTTGTTATCTTTCTTGTTGTTTGCATTGGCTCTGCTATCTTCTATACTACTATTGTACTTGGATGGCATCCCCTTGGTGCCTTTTATGTGATTGGAAATTCAGTGGTTGTGTTCATCAAAACTTACCCAAACTGTAACAATACTTCTTATAGTTTACACCCCTTATGTGATATCCCGAACCCCACATGGAGTGACAAAAGAGAAAGAATGAGAAATGAGTTCTATGAAGGCCAAGTCCCACATGGTGCTATCTTTGCAAATGTGATGGAGAGGCTGTTGAGCACATTTTGCTGCACTGTTTGGTTGCTAGGGAGTTGTGGTCCTTAGTGCTTTCTATTATGGACTATGATTGGGTGATGCCTAGGAGGGTAGCTGAGTTTTTGTTGTGCTGGAAAATGGATTTTAATGACCCTCGGGCCTTAGCTATTTGGAGAATGATCCCTACTTATATCTGGTGGAATTTATGGAGAGAGAAATGAGAGATGTTTTGAGGGTGTGGCTGTGTCCATGGAGGGTCTGAGGGGCAATTTTTGGCAGTCTTTGTTCTTGTGGGTGAATGCTTTGTTGGGTTCTCCATTTTCGGAGTTTTTAGATTTCATTAGTTTTCTAGCTTGTTTGGTCTAGAAGTCTCAGTACAGTCCTTTGTAATGTTCCTTCTATTTATTTTCTTTCAATAAAATTGTCTTACTTATCAAAAAAGAGTAACCTTAACTAGGCTTTTTGAAGTAAAAACGTAGATATGACTAGCGCTTTCTTTGGGTTGTTACAAATGATATTAGAGCGGTTATAGTAACCACCATTGTGGGCTTGGTGGACTTTGATAAGGACATCAAGGATTTAAGAGGGAGAGATTGTGATACTCCAAATCCCATTTCTATGAAAACCAAGTCTTACATTGAGACTTTACTAGGTTGAATTGAGCTTCATAATAATCCAAAAAACTTTAAGAGTAACCTTGACTAGTCATTTTGAAGTCAAAGTGTAGATGCACGCTTGTCCTTGGGTCGTTACAAATAAACTCCCTTGCTTTTGTATCACGAATTGACCTCGGGAAGAATCGTTCGTAAAATAACTCGGAGCGTTCCCATGTGAGAGTTGTTTGTCCCGATGCTGCTTCCTAAAGAGTTCGTTCCACGATCCACCAATGCTTAGCTTCACCAGCCAACTTGAGTGTATTTTACAACACTTTTTGCAATGTAAAACTCGGAGTATGCCTTCAATGTTTTGAATCCAGTCTCCAACTACAGATGGATCAAATTTCCCCTTTTTTTATAAGTAAGCCAATCTTATTAAAGAGAAAAGAACCAGAGAACACACAACAACAGAGTCGACAGTACAAGAGACTATATTGAAAACCCCAAACACGCAAACTAAAAACAAAAAACAAAAGCACACTCAACCCACTAGCCACCCAACCGCGGCCAGCCGTGCCAACAAAGACGCCACAAAAGATTCCCCTAGCAGTCTAGCCCATAGCTCTTAGTCTTCCTAGCGATCTAAGAAGACCTTTCATAGTTAACAAAGAGCCCACAAACGATTTCCCTTTGAACAAGAGGGGATGTATTTTGTTGAATTGCTTAATGATACATCCCTCGACAACAACGTTTCCATTTCGATTTCTCTAGTGACGTGCTATTTCCTTCATAACTTGTTGTACAATGTCACGTAACCATTGCCGAACTATTTGAGTTTGATCCGGCTTAAGACTCACCATTAATGGTCTCATTCAGATTAAAAGAGGGATTAGACATTCTGAAATAACAACTAGTATTCGGGATGACTATCAAAGCAAACAGACAAAGCATTTAAGCATAAACCTAATCTACCCAATCCAACCCATCATGTTTCTCACAGGTTAGAGTCTATAGTCTATAAAATCTATAACTTGCTCAGATACCACAACTGTCACATCCTAGACCCAACAGAGTCAAGCAATAGGCTTTTTCTTTTAGAAATAAAATAACTTAAAAGGATGAAGAAATTTGTAAATAAAATAACTTTACTAATATTCCCTTTGGCATTAACTGGAAGCCACATTTAATCCTGTGCCATAGCTTAATCGGCGGCCAACATAGCTAAGCTAAGAGAGTTTACCCTACTAAGACTTAGGGACAAACACCAAGTGTGCACTTAGAAAAACTTATATAGAATAACCACTCCATAGAATGGGTGCACTCAGAAATAGTAAGTTGGTACAAACACATAAGTAACAGTAACCGTAACAGAACATCACTTCAGGTTTTAAAACAATATTATAATTAATAACAAAATTCAATAACATAAATAGAAATTAAATCCAGCAGAAAAACAATATCATCCAGAAACTTCAACAATTTGAGATTTCAAAAAAATAATTATAAATCCATACAAAATTAAATTAAGAAGATTTCAGCATGCATGTAAAATTATATATTTGCGTCTAACATAAATGTGAACATTTGATAAACCCATTTTACAAATAATAATAACTTTATTTTCGCACAAAATATTAACCATTATGAAATAATAATATTTCAGGAGATCTAAAATTTCTATTTTCACAAATCATTATTTTCCGATTAATTTAGTATATCTGCTCCACTTACTGGATTCGCTTTGAAATCGAATTTTCACACTCCCCCTGAACACACGTGCTGCAGGGAGAAAAGAGAACCAAAGAGAGTTGAGAACCCAGAGTGGAAGAACAGATTTTTAGAGAGAAGAGGACAGGATTTTTTTTAGAATTGATTCTGGTTTATGGACACTGTCTGTCTAGGTGTTGAATGTGGATGACTTATATTTGAAGTGGCGACTTAAAAAGAAAAAGCATCTTGGATGGTACTATGTGTGTTCTTGGAAAGGCTTCAAGCTGATCCCCCCATTTACAGGAATTGATTGGTTCCATCTGCCCTGGAAGAGTGGTCCCTGGAAAATTTTCTCTTTTACAAGGTTAAAAGCATATGGTTTTGCCACCCCTTGCATCGAGAGGGCTTGGACTCAGTATAGCCAACGAACAGTACTGTGCATAGGTGTTGATGGTGGAAACATGATATATCTGACTAACTCTAGTAACCATATATTATAATTGGGAGCAACTTAATGAGATTGAATCTGCTGGCATACAAAATAGACTCTAAATTGTCAAGCATAATTCTTTTTTCAGTGTTAAGACATTTCTTTTTTTTTGATAACTCTTTAACTGTGTAAAACAATAAACAAGAGCTAACTTTTTCTACATATTGGATTTTGCAGTTATATTATTCCTGTTCCAGTGATAAAGCACTTTCTTTCTGGTGTGGAACAAAGTGGAAAATACGTTGGGTTCTGTTCTCTGGGTGTAATGTGCCAGCCCACTGAAAATGCTCAACTTCGAAACCACTTTAAAATGCCCCCTGAAATGACTGGGGTACTTGTGAGCAAAATTAACCCACTTTCAGATGCATACAAAATCCTGAAAAAAGATGATATTATTCTCGCATTTGATGGTGTACCAATAGCAAATGATGGAACAGGTATTCTATTTTGTACTCATGATTGTTTATAAATTATAATTTTTTTTTATGACGAGGAAATCCCCCAAAGCCTGACCTTTTTGGCCCAACCCTGAAGTACAAACCCCGGCCCCCTGGACCGACCCCACAACCCAGGGAGCGGGTAAGTCAAGGGCGATAATGGGGGTGTTGGGGCTCGAACTTGGGACATGTTAGAACCCAAGCCGAAACCTTACCACCACACCAAACCCTTGGGGGTACATAAATTATAATTTATGTGAGATATTACTATCTTTGCAGTATGATTCTTCTAGTTAACATAAATATTCATTCTCTGAGTAAAATAAATTGACAGCCACTATGTAAAAGTGAAAACCGAGATGCATTTCCTCCTACGGGTTTTCCTTGAGCAAGGAACTACATTTGTGTTATCTCACTGGTATCCCTTGCTCCAAGGTAAGAGATCAGAAGAAAAGATTGATGTTTGGATAAATCATTTTTTATTTTTACCCCATTTATTTTTTACTTTCTTAGTTCTTCATTTGTTTTTTAATATATTGTTCTGTTCCTGGGTCCTTTGTTTTCTATTATGGGCTATATGCAGTTTTTCCCCTTGTGTTCATAATAATTATTGTTATATCGTGGCAGTTCCTTTCAGGAACAGAGAGCGGATAACATTTGATTATCTTGTATCAATGAAAAGACCGAATGAAACAGCAGTTGTTAAAGTTCTCAGGGATGTCAAAGAGTATGAGTTTAGTATCACCCTTCGACCTGTAAGTCATTTTGCATCTATTTTAAGGTCAATCATTTGTCTATGTTGCAGAGTCGCGGACTCTTTTTAAAAATATCCCTTGTAGCTTGAACTGGAATGAATGAGATGACGAATGGAAATTTTGCTTCCTTAAAAAATAAATAAATGCTTTATATGATATATGTCATGAGAAAAGAAGTGAAATAATATCTAAGGAAAAAAGTCATGAAATGTAATTTCAGTATCATATGACATTAGCCTACCCCCCCTAGTTGTTTGAATGAGACTAAGGTTAGATCATACTCTATGACCTAAGTCACTAGGAGATTGAACTAATTCCAAATTTATTTCAAATGTACTGGGAGATTTGTCATTCCAGAATACTTATAAAAAAAACAAGAGATTTGTCATTCCAGAATATTGCAGAGTTTGGTGGAAGGAGAAATGTTTTGAAGATTTCATCTTTATGTCCCCTCCCCTAATCCGGTAGCTATAGGTTGGAGGAACTTTTGACGGAACTTCAGGGGTAGGTATGGCAAACGAATTTGACTTGTAGCCTAAACTCAGGATTTGTGCACCCTGGACCGGGAAGATGATTTAGGAATTGGATATATTCAGTAATCTTTGATTTTGTCCTCTTATACGTATTCCTCTGTATCTCATTTGCATTAATTTGTGGTAGATCATACGACTGAGTTTCAAGTTTCTGAATTTTGCAGTTGCAGCCATTAGTACCAGTTCATCAATTTGATAAACTTCCCAGTTATTTTATATTCGCGGGTCTTGTCTTTGTTCCACTAACCCAGCCATACCTTCATGAGTACGGGGAAGACTGGTATAATACCTCACCACGTCGATTATGTGAACGTGCACTGAGGGAATTGCCTAAAAAGGCTGGTGAACAACTTGTCGTCCTTTCTCAGGTTTTACTTGCTTCTTCTTTGTTTAGGTGTATCAGGTTTTACATATTCTAGATTTTTTTAATTACATATGCTCTTATCTGATGCCCTGAAGTTAGGAATTCACCACCTGCTGAAATTGACGCTTTTTGTTGTTGAAATACAATAACTTATATTCAAGAACGTCTGAACAAAAGAGATGAGTAGCTTCTAATAAATACAAGGTTTTCCAAGCTGATGCTCGCTTTGAGTTAAATTGAGCTGCAATTTGGAAGAAGAGAAAAAATAACATGAACGACAGTCCTATTTATCTGGTGGAGTTTGTGAGGGTTGTATTATGATGAACAGAGAATTTTTGTATGGCATTAGAGAGAATTTTTTTCCTCTTGTTTTTTTGGGTTGAGGGTTGACGGTTGAGAGGAGAGGGGGGGGGGGGGTAGAGAGAGAGAGGGGGGGATAGGAAAAGTTTTTAGACCTTTGCTCTTGTTTGAACATCTAATGCACGGGCTGCGGGCTGCTTTTTGTGACAGTTGATAAACACTTGTCTGGAAAATGGTCAGTTACGTTAACAGGGCTGATATCCAATGTGATTCATTAGTTGCAGACCACGATTTTGGTGTATTTGTTCTGTTGGGTACTATACTACACTTCTCGTAACATATGCTATTTTGTTCAGGTGCTGATGGATGATATAAATGCAGGGTATGAACGTCTTGCCGAGTTACAGGTGCCTTCATTTATTTCTTGCGTCAGTTAACTTCAATGGTTCTCTTTGCTATGCCCTCTTAAATACCTGTACTAGATGTGAAATGACTATCAGACAAAGCAATATAGGACTATTGAAGCGTTAGCCAAGGACTTGGTTTTGCCTGTAAAAGTCATAGGTTCAGACTCTAAAGTCATCCTCCAATGGTTATACCATGGTGTTTGTCTTGAAAAAAAACCTTCCTTGGTTCGCTCAACTTTCATGAGGTGACTTTTGGAGTAGGAGATTTATGGCACATGCAGACGTTGTCTGGTTTGTTGTGTTCTTCCTGGTAAATAGAAACTAAGAGTCAACTTGGAATTTATTCTATGTATGTGCTTATGCGTTCTATATGTTTACTCCCCTTGTGGATAGAATCTAAGTCAACTTGGAAGTTGCTATATAGGTGGCTTAGTGGGTTCTGAAAAAATCTGAATTATGTTATGTGCAGGTCAAGAAAGTTAATGGGAGAGAAATAGAAAATCTGAAACATTTACGCCAGCTTGTGGAGAACTGTAGTGAAGAGAGCGTGAGGTTTGATTTGGATGATGAAAGGGTCATTGTATTAAACTGTCATTTGGCAAAGGTTGCCACCTCGACAATTTTGAAGCGCCACAGAATACCTTCTGCAGTGTCCAATGATCTTGTTGAAGTAGAGGACAGCTTGGGACTTGCGTTGGCCTGCTCAAGCTGAGAAAACCATATTGGCAAGTGGGATGACAAACAAATGGAGCTGGCCTGCCTAGCTGTATCTTCTTCAGATACCTTCTGGGCAGACAGAGAAGTCAGGAATGCCCACTTATTAATCAAGTGGCTTTTATGTCACTTTTTCCAAAGGTAAGGGGCTGTAGAACAGCTTCGAATTTGGGTTCGCCTGCTCAAACACAGAAAACCGTCTTGGCAGATGGGATACCAAAGAAATCGAGCTGGCCTGCCTAGCTGCATCTTCTTCAGATACCCACTGGACAGACAGAAAAGCCAGGAATTCAGTTAGCTTTTTACGTCTTTGGAATATTTTTGCCCAGATACTCGAAATGGGTTTTATATCCCTTTATCAACGGTTAAAAAAAAATTCATCGGAGAGAGACTTGGCTGTTAGGAGTAGCAGCTTCTTATTCGAATGTACAAGTTGGCTCGGGAGATAGTGATATCTATGAAGTTTGGTATATCCTCTACCAGTTTTTGGAATATTCAGAGACGGATAGGCAGTTTTGACCGTTGAAGTTGGTTAACTTTTTCCTTGGTTTTTTTTTTCCAACTGTTTATTCTATCTTGGTTGTCTGTTCTTGTTGCCTATTCATTTCTGAAGCACAATTACGTTTAACCCAAACAAAAACGTGGAAAAAAAGGCACAATTACTTTGAAATGATAAATTGCTGCAAATTCAGTCTCGGCAAACCAGTAATGATTCATCAACGGTTATGAGACCGGTAAGCACGAGGCTTTCTGTTTGAGGGCTTTCGGACCCTCTCCATCTTATTCATAGCCAGCTTCTTCCTTTTCCTTTTGATCTAAAACGTTTTTGTATAAGAGGCAAGGAGGACCGTATTTCCGATTTTTATTAAATACCTTCGTTTTGTAGCTGATGCAAGTCTCACCAAAGAAGTGAGTGGGTTTTTGGTTCATGGTAACTGCTTTTTGTCAACTAATATCATTTGTTAGAAGTGAAGGTGTATGTACGAGCGTAGTCTGTACCCTATGGTATCTTCTTTCCGATAAGAGTGTCTTAAAGTTTCAGCCCTAATAGGTCCTAACAAGAGTTGTGAATTTACCAACATATTATGAATTCCATCAATGGTCCAGATTGCATTAATGACCATAGATGAAATTCATTAATGTGTTGTCAACATCACAACCCTTAACTAATCGGTAATTCATTCAACCAACAGAGAAGTAGATACAACAATCTGAAAATTACGAAACAAAGAAATGATCATTAAAAGTGCAAAGCAGAAACAGAAACTTCAAAACCAAAACATCTATAACCAAATTCGGCATGCGAGCTGCATCAGGCTTTGGAATACTACAGACTTGAGATCTGGTCAGAAATTGGAGAGAAATGTCCTTACTAGAAACTCTCATTTTTGAGCAGCCACCGGATGCCTGGATTTTACATTAGCAGAATAATAACAAAAGTTGAAAAGTATCAACATCTAATGAAAAGACACTCCCCATCTCTTTCCAAAAGCTCATTTACTTTCACACCTTCTCATAGGAACCCAACATCTGTGCATTAAAAAATCTTAAAACAAAAGGAATAATAAATTGAAAGAGTACCAAGATGCCAAACTTGACACAGACAGTCTTCTCCAGTTAATTTCCATAAAAGATTACTGTAGGCTTGTTCTTGATTGGGTATTGTGACAATGATTGCAGAAAGCAAACGGTAAAATACAAAACCAAATACTTTGGAGAAGATTTATTCCTCCGCTCTGAGTACCTGAATATTAGACAGTGACAAAACTTATTCCCTCAACACCAAAGGTTTTAAGAGGCGGCCGCAGCATTCTGTTCTACACAACAGTACAGAATTAAGAGGCTCATGATAATAGTTCTGAACCCAAAACTTAAACTGTCCTGAATATTTCTAATCTAATGCTATACAATGTCCAACAACTCAAAACTACCAGTCTATACAAGTAGGAAACTAGTCACAAGCAGCACTTCTTTGCCATAAGCCCCTTCCGTTCAAACTCATTAGGCATCAGTAATGCTTCCTTCAAACCTAAAAGCCATTGTAGCCACAGCACTGATACACCGATTCAGGAAATAGACATTTGGGATATGATGACTAAAATTGGTATATGACAATCCCTCAATGCCTCAGATATGCACTTACAATTCCTACTTGCATAAGCTCCTTAAGAACACTGGATTGATTGCTTGGAAGCACGCCTACCTGAGATGAAAACGAGCATTTTAGTGTAGCTTAGATATTACAAAAAGAACTCACTAAAATGTTCAATGCAAAACTAAGCCGCATGATAATATCAACTGAGAAAATGCATCTACTGCCAGCCACTCTACGGGAACCAAAATCACGGCAACTAAGCAAACCAATCTGTTATTACAGAAATAAATGTTAGTAACACTATGACTGAAGAAGATACTTGAGCATCCAACCAGGTATTGCAGAAAATAAGTACTATTACCATTATGATTGAAGAAGATACATTAACACTCTTTTCCACTTAAAGAGTAGCATCAGAAGCAATGCAAGGTAATTAGGTAAATCACAGAACTACTCCAGAATATATATTACAGATGACTTTGGCAATTTCGGTCCAAAAAGAATTGGAGAGTTATTCCTTGGCTATTATTTTCATTGATCTAGCCATAACCATCTTTTTAGTCTTTTAGAGTAGCGCATGATTGATTAAAAAGGGGACACAACCTCGTCAGTCTTTTGAACCAGGTTCGTTGCTCTTCTCTCCATCAACAGCCTGTCAAATGGACATGGACCATGCCAGATTGAATCAAACAAATAAGAGAATTTCAGATTTGTTGTCCAACCTAACAAACCTAATAAGTATCATGAAATCTCCAGTGAACACTTAGTCTAAAAAAATCACCAGCGAAGAGAGAGAGTTTGCATCAAGCCCCATTTGTCAATCACAGTATTTTAGAACTGAGTTTTCCTCACAGAAAGTGAGCTGCAGGTTTTCTTCTATTATTAGTTTCTTAAGATTTTTTTTATATGTAAGGAAAACTTTATTAAGGAACCAAGAAAGGTGACAGTACAAAAGAGCTATAATAAAGCACCCAAGCCATACAAGCTACAAAACTAATGGAATCAGAAAAATCCGAGAAAGGAGAGCCTAGCATGACATTGGCCCATAAAAAAAGAGCACTCATCAGCTTGCCCTTCAACCTTTCCAAAGACGAAAAATGTCATTGAAACATCTATCATTCCTCTCCCTCCAAATAACCCACCAAATGCACAAAGAGATCATCTTCCACACAACTGAAGCAAGGGGGTCAACAAACTTCCTCTTCCAACCATACAACACATCAATCACCTTGGAGGGCATAACCCAATAATAGTTCATAATGCTAAACACATGATACCAAAGATCCCTAGAGTGACCGTACAATGAAGGAGGACATGATCCATAGATTCCCCACTACATCTACAGAGGAAGCACCAATCAAGTAAACAAAGACCCTCCTTCTAAGATTGTCGATGGTTAAGGCTCTCTCATGGGCAGCCTCCCACACAAAAGAAGGAAACTCTCATAGGGACGGAGGACCTCCAAATCTGCCACCACGGAAAACGAACACTAGGATTGCAAGAAAGTATCCCATATATCGACTTCACGGAGAATTTTCCACTTTTGGATCTCACCCAACACATCCTATCTTTAGCCCCACTTCTAAGGGCCTTGGGATAAAGTAACGAAAATAAGGACGAAAAAATCTCCAACTCCCAATCATTAGCCGCCCTAATAAACTGAATATTCCAAGCCCCCCTCCAGAATTGCCATCCCAATAGTCCGCCACCATAGCTTCTTTATCTTTGGCTATGGCAAAAAGAAGCGGGAACACAGGTCTCAAGGGTCTCTCCCCCCGCATCAAAGGTCACTCAAAAAACGAACTCTGCTACCACAACCCATCACAAAACGGATGTTCTCGCTAAAGGGATTCCACTCATTGCTAATGAACCTCTAAAGACTAACTCCATAAGAACCTCAACTCTAGAGGGTCCTCCACCCACCACACTCTCATACTTCTCCAAAACAATGCTCCTCCACAAGCTGTTACGTTCAAAAGCAAAGCGCCACAACCACTTCCCAAGCAAAGCCTTGTTGAAAGTGGACAACAGCCTAATACCCAACCCTCCATTCCTAATAGGGGAGCACATCTTATCCCACTTGAGAAGATGGAACTTATGCTTATTTCCGTCGCTACCCCATAGAAAGTCCCTCTGTAACTTCTCCAAACTACAAGCCATGGAAGAGGGGAGAGGGAAAAGAGACAAAAAGTAAGTTGAGAGATTAGCAAGAGTGGACTTGATCAAGGTAACTCTACCACCTTTCGAGAGATAACACCGCTTCCACCCAGCCAACCTCATCTTTGTTCGTTCAATAATGCCATCCCAAATGTGAATGCTTTTAAAACGGGCTCCCAAAGGAAGACTGAGATAAGTGATAGGGAGAGAGGAAACTCTACATGTAACGACCCAAGGACAAGCACTAGCCACATCTGTGCTTTGACTTCAAAATGACTAGTCAAGGTTGAATGGGAGAGGAGAATGAATGGGAGATGAGTTCTATAAGGGTCAACTCCCACATTGGGACCTTACTAGGTTGAACTGAGCTTTATAATGATTCAAGGGGCTTCAAAAGCAACCTTGACTAGTCATTTTGAAGTCAAAGCACAGATGTGGCTAGTGCTTGTCCTTGGGTCGTTACAAATGATATCAGAGCGGTCCTAGTAACCACCAATGTGGGCTTGGTGGGCCTTGACGAGGACGTCAAGGATTTAAGTGGGGGATATTGTGATACCCCGAATCCCACATGGAGTGGGAGAGGAGAATGAATGAGAGATGAGTTCTATAAGGGTCAAGTCCCACATTGGGACCTTACTAGGTTGAACTGAGCTTTATAATGATTCAAGGGGCTTCAAAAGCAACCTTGACTAGTCATTTTGAAGTCAAAGCACAGATGTGACTAGTGCTTGTCCTTGGGTCGTTACAAATGGTATCAGAGCGGTCCTAGTAACCACCAATGTGGGCTTGGTGGGCCTTGACGAGGACGTCAATGATTTAAGGGGGGGAGATTGTGATACCCCGAATCCAACATGAAGTGGGAGAGGAGAATGGATGAGTGATTGGTTCTATGATGGTCAAGTCCCACATTGGGACCTTACTAGGTTGAACTGGGCTTTATAATGATCCAAGGGGCTTCAAGAGCAACCTTGACTAGTCTTTCTGAAGTCAAAGCACAGATGTGGCTAGTGCTTGTCCTTGGGTCGTTACACTACAACCCATAATTCTAGCCAAGTCTTGAACAATGCCCACCACACCTATGAGAATAATTTCAGATTTCGAAAGATTGATCTTAAGCCCGAACACCGCCTCAAAGCAAAGAACCGCCTTCTTTCTTAAGATTTTTGAAACATCTTTATGACGCATGGAAAGATCTTTCTTTTCCTTCCTTTCCTTTTTTAATTAGTACAAGTCCACTTCTAAGAATTATCCTTGATAATTCCTTTCATTGCAAATAGGGATGCAACCGATTCTTTTCCAGAACGTATTTCCCTCTGATATTAAAGAAAAGAAGCTTAAGGGAAAAAAGCCTCTCGAAAAATAATGGAAAAAGTCATTAAGAAGCTCCTTCGAACTTTCATATGGGTGGATATTACACAATCACCAAAATGCACAAGGACATTGTGTACCCATCATCACAAATATATTTGCATCCCCAAACAACAGTAGCCCCAACTTGTCTCCCTACTTATTTCCTTTCTCTTTTCCCTATTCCGGTTGGGGTGGCTAACCGGTTGGAAAAAATTCAGAGAGATTTTCTTTGGGGTTGTGATGGTAATGTTCGTAAGTTCCATCTTGTGCAGTGGGATGTAGTGTGTTCTCCTATCCAGCATGGGGGGTTGGGAATTCGACGTATTGTGGCTTTTAACAAGGCTCTCTTGTCCAAGTGGCTTTGGCGCTTTGCTCTTGAGCGGGACAGATTGTGGAGGAAGGTTATTGCAGCAAAGTATGGATGTTCTTTGGGCGGTTGGAGGACCCTCACTCGGCGGGGACCTTATGGTGTTAGTGTGTGGCGATTCATTAGCAGAGGTTGGGAGGTCTTTAGTCACCATATCCGATTTGTGGTGGGTAACGGCGATAGGATCAGTTTTTGGCATGATGTGTGGTGTGGTGATAGACCATTATCTTGTGCGTTTCCCGTTCTTTACTCGGTGGTTTCTCATAAGGATGCTATGGTGGGGGAGTGCGTGGTTGGGAACGGTGGGTCTATGGTTTGGAACATTGATTTCGTTAGATCTGCTAACGATTGGGAAATGGAGGACTTTTCGGCTTTTTACTCCCTTTTGTATGGGGTGGTTATTAGGAGAGGCATGGATGACTCTATATGTTGGAAGGAGGATAGGGACGAGAGGTTTTCAGTGAGATCCTTGTATACCTGTATTGATAATGGTCATGATGTGCTTTTCCCGTGGAAGGGCGTGTGGCGGTCGAGATGTCCCTCTAGAGTTTCCTTTTTTGTTTGGGAGGCTACGCTCGGGCGGCTCCTTACTACTGATAATCTTCGGAGACGGGGATTGTATATGGCTGACTGGTGTTATCTTTGTCGGGGTGATGGAGAGTCGGTTGCTCATCTGCTTCTTCATTGCACCATGGCTAGAGGGCTGTGGAACCATATTCTCAGTATTGTTAATTACAGTTGGGTGATGCCGGCGATGGTCATGCAGATGATGTGGAGCTGGGATAGGAAGTTCCCTCACCCTTTCGCTAAGGCTATTTGGAGGATGATTCCTGCGTGTATTTGGTGGAACCTCTGGAGGGAGCGGAACAATAGATGCTTTGAGAGTCGTTCTTGTTCTATTGTTAGGCTGCAGGGTTTTTTGTTATACTCCCTTTTTTGTTGGGCTAACGCTTGGTTAAATGGTCCCTTTGTTGATTTAGATGATTTTCTCAGTTTTCTTGCTTGTATGAACTAAAGGCTTCGGTATAGCCCCTTGTACTGATGCCCTTTTTTCCTAATAAGATTGTCTTACTTATCAAAAAAAAAACAACAGTAGCCCCAAAACTAAATTTTGACATCCAAAACCGTATGTATCGGATACTACATTCTCAACTACATTGAAAAAAAGAAAGGATCGTGAGTTAAGCCAAAGCAAGTTTATGATTCTACTTCCTCAAATTCTACAGAGAAAAAAAGAGGATAGTCAATTAGCCATATCAATTCCCCAACTAATGGAAACCGAATAGAAAGCCCGACAAGTTGAAAGTTGTGATTTTTTGAAGACCATGCATAAAGAAATGATACTGACAAACGAGGAATACGTTACCTCTGGTACTGATTTCTTGCTTCTTTCCAGAATGAATTTTTTCCAAGTAGGGAGCAATCAAGGAATCCAATTTCACCAACCAAAGTGAAACTGCAGATGATGTTTGGGGTATAGATGCAAAGGACACAACAGTCTCTTCAACAACATTATAGGACACTTGCTGAACACTGCATTCATAAAACCAGTCTTCATTGATGGCTCCAACAAAATCAGCAAGGACCTGAAAGAAATACTAAGTAAACTGAGTACAGATGTGAAATTCAGAAAATAAAACAACCTGCGTGCTACAGGTCTGGCACGTTTGACAAAAAAATATCCGAAGAAAAAAAAACCTGCAAAAGGTCTGGCAAAGATGAAGTGCGTCTAAGCCGTTTGACCCATAGCTTATGAGCAGACTTTCTCCAAGCACCAACCAAGGCTTCTTCTGGCATAGCTGACTGCACATGAAATGAAAACAATGCTATACATCACAAACCATATCCTTACAAAGTACACAATGTGCAATGATCTTCAGTGGGAAAATATTTTTGTTAAATTTACCATTAGCTTAATTTGTAAAGGATTTCTAAGCCCAAATACGAGTAGCTTTATCCCAACTATTTGCAGTTGGCTATAAGAATCTCAGCTCATCAAGATTGGCAACAACAATGCTAGTTCACCGTTCCAGTCTACTTAGAGCTATCAAAAATCAAATGAGGGGCACCATAAAGAAATGGAAAATTCCATAGCTATCTTACACAATCTTAGTCCTATAGAAACAACCACATCATTCCAGAAGCACTACTATATATAACTATGTAAATTCCCTAGCTTGTACTTTTCAACACTTCCATCGATCATCTTTTCACCCTTTTTAGTGTCTAAATTTCACTCAACAAAAAAAATAAAAGAGTAGAAGAAAAAAATAACACTTAATTTCTAGGTCATCCTGGCCTCTTCACTACAACCCCCACTATGAGAAGGCATCACTTCGTCCAATAGACTACCAAGTTCTTTATTTATTTTTAAAAGTAAGCCAATCTTACTAGAAAAAAGTGAAAACAATACTTTTTTTTTTATAAGTAAGAAACTTTATTGAAAATAAAAATAAAGAGGCAACAGTACAAGAGACTATACTGACACCTAGAGCATACAAGCTAAAAAACTCAGAAAACAATACTACCAAGTTCTTGAAAAGAGGGAATGTTAATCTTAAACCTTTGGATCAAGGAATTTGTTCATTAATCGAAATAGACACTAGGGATACACAAGCGCAAAGTGTACACTTACGTAAATATGTATGTGAATATTATCTGCATGCGAGTGTATTAACAGGCGTATGAAAAACTAAAAAATGACAGCTCACCTCAATTGCATGAATTGCAGCCTTCAACGACTGGATCTGTGATGATAGGACTTTATGCATTGGGAACCTCATATTAGCATCTTCTTTCTCCCTACATGTGGCTGCATGGATGGTGTATCTTTCTTCCAAATCGAAATCAAGCTCAAATGTTGCATGGCAAAACCTACAGTGCTTCTCATCTCTCCAGTACAGGTCATGACAACTTTCGCATTTAGCAAGTGAATCAAGATAAGATCTTTTACCATATTTTACAGCATTAAGACATGAGTAAAAAGAATTCCATATCCATGAATCAAATGCTTGTAGACGGCTCCACCTATCTTGTTGTTCTTCTCCCTTCTTTCCAACATCAAGAAAAACAGACCTGGATGAAGATAATGAATCTTTTGCAGTCCCAGTCAGGCTTAGGTTGTCCACATCAGATACTGGAGAACAACTATTCTCTCTGACTATATCTAGTTCAGATTGACTGGATTGTGTCAAATGCATAGTTCCAGCAATATTTACCACTATACTTGACATTGCCTGGCAGAGAAATGCTTGCCGTTTCTCCAAAGATGCAATAAGTAAAGCCTCCCTCTTACCTCTGTCATCTAGAACTGACAACAAGGTGCATAAATCCTGCATTTCCACAAAGCAAACACAGCAACTAATGAGATTTAAAGAATGGATTTGGTTCCATAACCATGGGTCATCTCATGGCCATTGAGAATGGATCGAATAAGACAGTACCACATTACACCATATGAAAAGGCCTAATAAAATTCAATTTGCCTTCTGATTTTTAGACATGTCTACTAAGGCTCCGTTTACACACTAAAATTTTACCCATCCTAAAATTTTAACACAATAAAAAATTACAATATAATCTCTCTCTCCCCATCAAATCGTTACTTTTCACTACAAAAAATATAAAAAATTACCTCTCTCTTCACTTTTTCATCAACCCCAATACCTAAAATTTTAACAACCCTAAAATTTTACTTCTCAAACACAGCCTAAGTAAAATTCTCAAGCAAGAGCTATAAATTATAACGAAGACTCAGAAGAATACCTCTACAGTATCAATCACTTCCCAATGACCATCTTCAGAAGATTCAAAATAGACCCTCCTATGGCCTGGATCATATCCATTACAAGGACCCAAGAAAAGCCAGTATCTGTTGTACCTCCGATCAGACCCCAAAAATACAGATTGCATGGGATGTAAATCTAAAAAAAATTCTTTTTCTTTCGCATTTTCTCCTTTGGCAGAGGATCTCTCATCATTAAGTTTTGCCATTGAGACTGAAGAATCAACCGGACGATACTTCAATAACGAGTATGCTTCTTTTAAACCCTGCATTTGTCCAGCATAGCCCCAGGATGGCTTCTCTAAGCTATGTTGTTTAGCTGATGACCTTTTTAACTTTGCCCCAGACCCATAATGATGGATGTTAGGAACAGATTCAGCAATAGCATGAGTTCGATCCTACAAAAAAAATAGCTAAATTAGTTCAAACAGGTACCAATTGATAGAAAAATCATGAAAACACTGAACACTAGGATGACATATCCAGCATTAACAAATACTGTTTTTTTTTTTTGATGAATCAGCATTAACAAATACTGTTAAAAACCCTAACAACTGAATCTCATAGAAACAATCATTCGCCAGCCCCGAAAATCATCAAAGATAGTTATATTACACACACAAATAAAAAGGAAGACAACAGAAAATGGAAGACAATAATTTGATCATGAAGCACAGCTGTCCAACCAAGAGAGTGTAATATATCCTCATATTCACTGTGGGTGCACCCAATATCATTAGATATGGTAAGACTGGTTTAACATTACCTCCAACTTGAGACTGGATCCAGCAAGAAGAAGATCAGTTAAAGCCACTAATGCATTCAACTTTTCCTCAATGCTTAAATCTGAATATTCACCTTCCATCAAACCTAACAGCCATACTTCTCCTGGATGGCTCTCATCAATCTCATTGTATACTGTCAGCATGTTATTCTGACCTTTACGACAGTTCATGTACTTGAGTTTTCTTACACTGGAATTAACTGATTCACAACCCAAATCATCACTGCTACTACATGGACCACAGTCATTAGGGTCATCATCCACACTTCCAGAATCCTCAGTATCTGAATGACCTTCTTCAACTTCTTTCGCAATATACTTAGTACGTAGACGATAGGCAGATGATGAAATCTTTTCAAATAGAGTAATATCACTTGCGAGATTTGAACATATTAAAGACTCTAGTTCTTCAGTAGAGCCAGCATGATTCAACTCAACAACCTTAAAAAGAAAAAAAAATTATTGTCAGCTCAAGTCCCAGAAATTTACCTGAAAACATGTGATTGATAACAACAATATGGTCAACATCCTTTCCCTCCAAACAAGTGCACACCATATTCTTATAACTTACCTGCAATGACTTTGCCAAGTCAGAAACTTTCAGCCCGCTATTGCCTTGATCTGACAAAACCTTGAACAATTCGAACTTCAATGTACCAGGACGTAGACCGTACTTTATTACAATGTTCATTTCCTAGATAACAGAAACATTGAAGATTCTGTGAACATTAAAGGAATGAATCCCAACATAAGAAGATTAAGACTACCGACAAGGATCAACATGAGCTTCTCGATACATCCATGTATAGACATCCACCCACCACCACAGACAAGCAAATATGCTCAAGTACTCAAGCAAGTCATGTTTTTGTAAGTCTTGAAGTATGAATAGGACATCCCAAAACTTATGAGCCCCACCACTAATGTGTTTAAACTCCATACCAAAATTGATTGAAATTTTTTGGAGGGATTTTCCCCCAATGATTTAAGGTGTTTAAGCTCCACTTAATGAATTGAAAAAAACTGTAGAGGAGAGAAATAGCTACTCAAGGGCATCCTACTTGGATTATGGAGGAAAATTTTTCTAACCAGATTTACTTGTTATGTGTAATGTAATATAGTTCCTTTTTATTTTTTTAATATAATTTTTCTACTTTTTCCTGGTAAGAAGGTACGTTGTTCATGAAAACTATAGAGTGCCTAAGTTAGTCTCTAGAAGTGCTTGGAAAGACATTAAGTATAATTTGAATTTTCACTAACTTACAGATGGGAAAAATCGATGTTGATTTCGAGACCTACTTCTTTAGAAATTATGCAACTCATAAGTTTGATAAAACCTATGATTATTGGCACAATGTCAAGTTCAGCTGACTTTCTAAACACAAAACAGGGTTGAGCTTGGACCAAAAATATGTCCAAAAACATATTGTGGTGAATAGGAAATGGTTACATAACCACCACTTTCTTAATCCAAAAGGGTCAGCCACAAGATAAGGCAAAATTTGACAGTTTACCAATATTAAAAAGTTATGGATACAACAAAGAAACTCCATGGAATGTCAAAAGGGCATTCCTTGCCACAGGAAAACCAAAAATCCGTGCTTTTTAGCATTTAACCATACATGATGCCACATATTCACTCTTTCCATATGCCAAATAACTCAATGTCTCGACATTGATTCAAACTTATGTGATGGACACAAACTAGGGATACAATCTAAATCATCTAGGCTGAAACTCTGATTTATCACATAATACAAATATGAAGCTTATATAAACTGATGCAACAACAAGGGCTACTAATTTTAATACCCTGCTGAGGGCTTCCCTCCGCATTGCACCTTGCTTTGAACCAAAACCAGCTGCAACCAAAACTTGACGCAGTATTTCTGTCCATGTTAGAGGGTTTAAAGATCTCTCCCAGAAATCCAAAGCAAGTTTCTTATTTTCAACCTGCGAAATCAGCAATAACAGTACACGATTATAGAGAAGGTCCACTTGGATTTCAGCATTAATGGAAAAAGAAGCTAGAAACTGGAGAAATATGCAAAATTTCACAAAGCACTACCAGTTAAACAACTCCACCTTCCAAAATGTACCAACTCAACATCCTAGTCTAACAGAACTATCACTTTGTCTACATACAAATTTGTGAAAAAGTTCGTAAATATCTTTATCATCCTTTGGGACATCACTATCCAACAAAGAGCACATGGACCTATGTAAGGTGTTTAGATAGGCTTCTAATATTAAGGATAAGTACTTATGAATAAGATCGTCTGAAAGGCTGAAACCTTAGGCCCCTTCTCAGGTACTTAGAGTGCAAGGCTTCGGAGGAATCTGGATAGTGAATGATTCTAACATGAGTTGCTATCTACTTTTCAACATTCTTTCCTTTTTTTCAAGGTAACAAGGAAAATCATGAACACCATCATTTCCCTTTCCTGCAAATTATATCACTAGATTTGTCACCTTGTTTAGATTTGTTTAGAGTTCTGTGGAGAAGCATTTCAGCAGCCACACAGCTTGCATGATCACCTGCCACTACCATCGATATTTCGATATGCGCAAATTTGAGCATTTATGAATATGTTTTTGAACCCTATTTTCTTTAGGGTTTCTACAAGACATCATGGCAGCTAGACACCACCAAATGTCAAAAGAACAAATTTCAGCAGAAATCATGGCAACTAAGTTTGGATTCAAGAACATTTTAAGATGGCCAAAGAAGTTTGAATGTCCTACCCCATAAATGTATAGTATCGATGGTTGCTCTGCCATTTTTTGGCCCTCCCAGAAATATTTAGACAAATAATTCACTTGCAAAGTAACCCCATTCAACATCGGCCACTTTTCATGTGTTCCCTATAGATCTCTGTTTTTAAGACCGAACCATGCATGTCTGTAACTGAACATCATTTCTCGTCTCTTTTGTGTATTGAATTTGCACCTTCATCATGTAGGCTCATTTTTAATCTTCGATTGTTAAGGAATATAACCAAGCTTAAGCCCAAGCACCTTCAACCAACGTTCAATATTTCGACTGTTGTTATGTCAACTTACAGACACAGAAAATCTTACGAGCTACAAAAATTCTGGGAAAAACTGCACAGTATTGGGCCTTGAAAAATCATCCCAACCATGAGTTTATTCTCAAACTAAACGAACGAACCTTTATCCAAGTTCAAATTGCGGTAAATTTTTTACAGGATGATAAAGAGCAGCAGCTATGTTACTGTCTATGAATGTAACTAGAGATGAGCAATACATGCTCACTCAAATTCTTCACATCCTAACAGTGGCAAGGTAGGCACATATCATTTACGTCATAACATAAAACGGCATCCATTCCCAGTAATAATTTGTTTCTTGTTCCAGGATAATAAAAGCGTGGATAACAGTTGTCAAGGAAGAAAGTTATTCTCGATTGAGTTAATCACAAACTGCTATGAATTCAATGGCTTTATGCTCACCGAGTGAAGTAATGCAAGAAAATTGCAAGATTTGCTCAAATCAGGGGAGAATCCACTACTAAGCTCTGCCTGAACATCAGATATAAGAATCCTGAGAAGGGCCACATGAATTTTTCCAAGTAAAGAAGAATCCTGAAAAGCAGGGATAGTGAAAAGATGAACCCAACAGAATGTGATGTAAATGTCACTCAAATAACAAGTTAAGAGACAAACGTGCCAGCAATAACACACAAAAAAAAATGTAAAGTAGGATAGAAATGAGATATAACCTTATCATGAAATGCTTGAGCAAACTCATCAAGAGTGAAAGAGCACAAATCAACAGCAACAGCGTAAGTGTAAAGGAAATGGAAAACCTGTCCAAGAAAAGTTAGCCTCTACGTCTTAGCATGATAATCCAACATCTACTCCCACAGGAATTTTTTTTTGATAAGAAGTTTTATTAAAGAAAAAGAGAAAGAGCAGTACAAAGATTGTACTGACAGAATAAAGTACAGTAATCATCAAGCTCTATTAATCTTTCACTAATTAGTTTTTCATTCACAAAAATATATGAGCATGTCTTAGTCCTGAAAAATAAGATGAGGACAGTCAAAAACACCATATTAAAAATAAAGAGGTGAGTGTACAACCTTGGATTGGATAGAATCACCAAAAGATACCGATAGCCAAAACCACTTAGTTGAAAAAGGATTTGCAGAACCAACTTTGATTAGCTGGGTTTAATGTTTTTTTTATAAGTAAGGCAATTTTATTAAAGAAAAAGAAAAAAGAAGAAATAGTACAAAGGACTATACTGAGACCTCTAACTCATACATGCAAGGAAACTAATAAAATAAAAAAACTCTGAAAAGGGAAAGCCCAACACAACATTCACCCACAAGAATAAGGTCTGCAAAAAATTTCCTCTCAAACCCTCCAAGGACACAAGCCACACCCTCAAAACATCTCTCATTTCTCTCTCTCCATAAATTCCACCAAATACAAGAAGGGATCACTCTCCATATAGCTAAGGCCCGAGGGTCTTTAAAAGCTCTATTCCAGCACTTTAAAACATCAGCTATCTTCTGAGGCATCACCCAATCGTAGTTCAATATAGAAAGCACAAAGGACCACAAATCCCTAGCAACCAGGCAGTGCAGCAAAATATGCTCAGCATACTCCCCATCACTTTTGCAAAGATAACACCAATCAAGCACATACACTTCCCTCAGCTTGTCAGTTGTAAGGATACTACCATGGGTGGCTTCCCAAACAAAGAAAGACGCCCTAGGCGGGGCCAAAGTCTTCCAAATCTGTCTCCAAGGGAAGCTCTCATCAAAATCCCCAACAAGGCACGAAAACCAAGATCTCACCGAAAAAACTCCGTTCTTGGATCTCACCCATCTCATCTTATCTTCAGCATGACTCCTCAAAACTTTGGAGTAAAGTAAAGAGAAGAGAGTCGAAAACTCCTCCAACTCCCAATCATCAGTCCTTCTAACAAACTGAATATTCCACGGAGAACTCCCGGAATCCCTCTCCAAACAGTCCGCCACCATCGCATCCTTATTGTAAGCAAGAGAGAAAAAAGAAGGAAATATATCTTTTAAGGAACTCTCACCGCACCAACGATCCTTCCAAAAACGGACTCTGAGGCCACTACCCACCTCAAAATGTATGTTCTCAGCAAAGGACTCCCATCCTTTGCTAATAAACTCCCAAAGACTAACACCGTAAGGGCCATTACAAACGAAAGTGTTCCACCCACCCGAATCACAACCATATTTCTCCATGGTGACTTTCCTCCACAAGCTATCACACTCGACCCCAAACCGCCAAAGCCATTTCCCAAGAAGGGCCCTATTAAACAGAGCAAGCATTCGCAGACCCAACCCACCGCATCTAACAGGAGAACAAACTTTCTGCCACTTCACAAGATGAATTTTCTGCACATTATCATCACTTCCCATAAAAAATCCCGTTGAATCTTCTCTAACCTATTAGCCACCGCAGCAGGAATAGGAAAGAGGGACAAAAAATAAGTGGGGAGACATGACAGAGTGGACTTGATCAACGTAATTCTACCACCCTTGGAGAGATAACACCGTTTCCACATTGACAACATTACGAACACGAAAACTTCGAGAGAAACCCATGAACGGACTAACAATCAAAACCACAGACTCAACACTGGCAGCTGACTACTAAAGAAGACATGGAATCTCGAAAGGGTGAACAATCAAAACCTCAGACTCAACACTGGCAGCTTGGCTGGGGTTTAATGTTTAGTCTGAATTAACCTTAATCCTAAGTGATGCAACATAACTTTCTATGATAGAGTAATAACAATAAAGAACAAAAAGAGAGAAATATACTACAAATGTTTTAGAGATTCAACTGGATATGGTAATCTAAAAATCACATCAAACATCCGTTAATGATCTGTTACAGTGTATATCACGCGTCAGGCAAGAGTCCTGTAACCCACAAACTTTCAAATGAGCACATATGAATTCGAGCTTATCAATGTGAGCCAATGTTCTACCTTGCCTTCGTTAGGTAAATTATACATAAATGACATTCAAATTCATGCTTTAGAAAAGGCAGCGCAAGACAAAAAAAACATGTGGCATTTTTCCCATTCATGATCAAGTTTGCACTCTACGCACCTTAAATAATTTCTTGACAATCTCCGGAGAGGATTCCCAAGGTTGCATGCAGAATGGTTGCTTCATCTTAACAGAATTTGGAGGGAACTCAGCCAGCAAATCTGCAAAATCACAAGTTCGAACTAAAAACTGCTCTGAATACCATGAATATACAAATTATGTATGCCTTCAACAAGATATAGAGAAACAAGATGTATTCCTCCCCAAAAACCAACCTTTGCAAAGTGAACAACCATGCAGACCGTTGGCAGCAAAATGATCTGAACACCTCAGTGGATTTGGTCCTCCTTGTAACTCTAGCAGCTCCAGCTCTTCGTCATCCATAAGCATTTGAACCTGATCACAGTATTCTTGAGATATTTCTCCTTCCAAAGCTAGCTCACATTTTTCTTTATCCAGCTGCTTCCGATGCTCAACCCTGTTGGATTCCACCTGCGATAGACCAAGAAGTTATAATGTTGCCACAGCTGCTAGTGGAACCACACCACCGTAAGGACAACTTATGACATACCTCTCTTCTTCTGATGTGCTGCTTCCTTTTATCTTTTACTTTATTTCTTAACCTTCCCTGTCCATGACTAATGTCAGCCAACTTTCTAAAAGTACCTTATAGAAAGAGAAGACAGAGAAGAGTAAGTCACTTACAGTCAGGGGAACTTGTTGTCGAGTTATTTTCCGCCGTAGTGGTTTTTTGCGTGACATAGAAGTTGAGGTTAGAGATACGCTAGCAACTTCATTGTCACCAAAATCAAGAACAGTAGGAAAATCTCCACCATCAGGATTTGTTGCCCGCCAAACTGTCATCAGACCTTTTCCAATACCATGTTTCTTCATGGGTGCACTCTTTCTAGTAGGCTTAGTTGCCTTCCAAACTGTCATCAAACCTTTCCCAATACCATGTTTCTTAATGGGTGCACTCTTTTTATTAGAAACCTCATGACTTAAGATGGTGTGCTCGGAAACCTTTAAAAGAAAAAGTACAAAGTTTATGTGAAAAATTGAAAAACTGATACAATAAGAACGACCTAAGGTAGAAATAAGTAGCTCATAACAGCTTTTTAAATATGGCCGGTAGAAATCTTGCTCGAGTACCTTTCTCCTTTTGTCCGCTCTTTGGCTGTTTTGGCAACATGAAAGAGAATTTTCGGAATCTAAAAAAACATAGACATTATGAGTGGCATGTTATTGTAGAAACATAAAGTACAGGGAAAATCTAAGAATAAGCAAAAGAAAGAAATCTTGAGGAAAAAATGACAAAAACCAACTAGTACCATTCTCAGGGGAAAAAAAATCCATCAGGAAATTCCTTCGGGGATTTGATCTAGGGCACTGGTGTACACAAAACAAAAAAATCCCCATATACGCCCCAAGGAAAGTGCTTGCCGACAACACAAAAGTCAACAAAAAAGTAAGAAAATCCACCCCATAACCAATGCATACATGTTTTGGATGAAATGAAAACTGAATCTGAAGTTTCCCTAACACATTTCAGAAGGAACCAACCAACAAGCTAAAGAGTACAAACGAAAGAGCAGAGACAGGAAAACTACGATGAGAACATTTGACATACAATTGATTCACCACTTTTACGTGAGTTATAGGCAAACCCAATTAACCCATCTTTCGAGTGCTAGTGATCTACTCGATTACTATATTCACATAGAATTAATATATTCATTGGGTTTTAGACACATCAGCTCATAGTGAAACTCGATTAGTAAATTCATTCAGAATTGATGTGTTCCACACATTGTAGACCCATCTACTCAGTCTCAAAAGGCAAGTATTCCAGCATCCTTCCATACTCTTGCAGGATAAGCCCGAGGAGATCATGAAGTGCATATAGAAAACATATGGGAAGAGACATTATTGATTTTGCCTAGCGACATAACATCTCATACAGAGGAAAATGTTTAGTTGCTGGAGCAGGAGCTGAGCTTAGAGTCCCAGTAGAAAAACAGAATTCTTCACAAACTCAATTAACAGGACTCAAGATCTACACGACACCCTAGCAACACACCTTTATGAATTTCAACTTCAATCATCAGGCAGAACAAGTAATCTAATGGTACGGAAAAACATGAATAAACAAGAACATATCGTTACACCAATAATCATTCCTCTAATAGAGCAACACAAGAGCCACGTATCAGGAGTATACCTAGAGCGTAGCCAACTGCCCCTGATCGAAGAGAGTCAAATTCAACGCCAAGTGGAGGGCCATCCTTGCGAAACACCTTCTTCAGAATGTAGTCTGGAGTTAACAGATCCTGAAGAAGAAAGATCCTTTTCTTTCTCTTGGCATTCCTGTTCTCAGCCGATGATAGGCGCTTGTATATCAAAGACGAACGACTGTTCAAGTTACGGATAGAGAGATCTCCTTTAGTAGCACACCCATTCCCTCTTGTGAAAATGGGATGCTTCTTCATCGAACCCAAATATGAGGGTACAATAATTCCATTTTCCCTCTTATCCCTCCTCCTCTTCTCAACAAACCATCCCCGGACCTGCTTGTACGTCAATTCCAAAGCGGCAGCATAGTCTTCCATTAGCTCTTTCGTAGGATATTTGTCCTCTGTGTCAAATTAACTTACATTAGGCTTTCCCACCCACAAACAGTGCAATTCAACATTGCAAAGAAGAAAAACAGAATAATATCAGGCAGGGGAGAGAGAGAGAGAGAGAGAGAGAGAGAGCTTATGATGATGAAATGGAAGGTAGGGGCGCGGATACCTGAGTACAGTTGTTGAAGGGATTGAAGTTGCGACGGCGTTTTCCTCTTCAATTCCATTTCTTTTTTCTCCTGTTTGTTTGGGAATATTCAGAGTAAGCTGCCAACCTTCCCCACCCAGTTTCTCGTTGAATTTGATAAAGTCATCGTAAGGTTTGCCATAACAGGTGTGACGTAGAAAAATTGGAAACCATAGAAAAGGAATCAAGAGAAGGAATATGCAGACAGATTATGCTAGCCGCAGAAGTAGCAGATAATATTTCCCTCCGCTCTTGCAGTCTGTCTGCCAAATGAACCACAGCGAGACAAAGAGTGAATGTCCCAGCAAGACTCTCTCGCCGCTATGAGGAGTAAATGAAAGCAGAGAACGCAATTGAGACGAGAGAGAACCAGATAACGAAATGAGGAGAGTGGACTGAGGGGGCAGAGAGAGAGACAGTAGGGTTTTGGGTTTTACCAAAAAAAAAATATCTTTCGGAAATGATATCTCTCCTGGCTCCTCGCTATTGGGGTCCACCATGTCCCGTTTGTTTTTCTTTTCTTTATTACCCTGTCAATTTTTGGGCCTTAGGTAGCGTACACCTATCTCGGGCCTGAGCTAAGCGAATGAAGATAACAATGCGTTCTCTTTTCCTATGCATCTGTCGTGCTCTGTTCCGTCGTCGCCGCAACAGCTTTAAAGCACAAAATCGCTCAGCTTTGGTCTAAATATTCCTCTCTTTCTGATCCGTTAAGTTGCGAGTGTCGAGAAAGAACGGGACTGGAGGAGGTGAATTTTCTCCTTTGATTCGTCTTCCAAGTCTTTTTTTACTTGTAAATTATTAAAAAAAAAAATCTCCTTGTATGAATATAGGTGTGTATGTGTATGTGTGTAATCTCTTTAGCATTGTTCGTCGGCGCAGAAGAAGCTAGTTTTTGCTGCTACTTTGTTTCTGTGTTCGAATTTTCCTTCGTGCAATCGAACTGTAGACAAAGCCACTATCTTCCCTAGTGAGCTCATTTCGGACTTTCCTGCATATTGGTGCTTCCCGCATTCAAAGCAAAACCCCAACCCTGGGACTGTATAGGATTTAACTTTGAACTATATCCGATTTTGACAGTACTCGAGCAACATTATATCTCCCTTACATGATGATCCGGCCTATCTTTTTTCAGTCAATGAATTGATTTCAGGTGGGTTCTCTAGAGAAAACAGAATTTGAAGAAATAAAACTTGATAGTTCTTTTTTCAGAAAACCACCCCTACTTAGTGTTGAAATATGTAGTCCCACGTTGCTAAGGCAATGTTGGCAAGTGAGATTATTGGCTTATAAATAGCCCCCATGTAAGCCTTTTAATTTTATAAGTGAGTTAACATAACAAATCCAATTGGGTGTTCCCATAATTGGATGTCTCACTTATCAAAGTGTAAAATTTTTTTTATTTCTAACATGGTATCAGAGCAAATTTTTCGGCTTAGTACCGGCAACTTTTCCGGCTCAGTACCGGAAACCATGCTCCTTAGTAATGTAACAATTCCATATTTACCTTATGCTTACCTTGTATTTTCTTGTCCCTGAGTTTTCATCTGTTTCATTTTGCTTCACCTCATGCATCACAGGTTTATGGCGCCTCTCCGTCGAAGTGGAAGTCTTTGAAAAATAGGAGGCTGCAGAATTGGGGTACATTGACTTTCGTTATATTTAATCATTCTTCCGTTTTTCTTTCATATTCATTGATGTTTGTTTTTCTGGTTTGACAGGCGGTGTTGTCCATGAGAAGGGTCTTCTGCCACAAAATTGTAAATTGGAAAATAAGTGTAATTTATTGCATTTTCCGAATGTGTATGGATTGCCTACTCATGTTATAGGCTTTCAGATATTTTCACTGTTTTCAACTTGTAATGCTGAGAAAAAAATCTCACTTTTGTCTGTAAACAACTTTCTTACCACTTAGGTGTGTCTGGATATCAGCTTGAGGTGTGTTCACTGTGTTAACCTGGTAGCTCTTGGAATGTCTTTGTTTTATTCTCAAGAAGTGTGTAATGCAAATGCACGTTTTCCAAACTTGCTCTTTCAACCCTACAGGATGTGTAGACAGCCCCAGATTTCTCTTCGCCCCTAAATGTTTCTCAAATCACTTTATTAGAAAATAATGAATTATTAAGTAATTACCTGGGTTTGATTGGTCCCAGATTAGCCAACTAATTGTGAACTTGCTAAATGAACTTACCTATTAAAGGATAATGCCAGTAATTTTATGACTCAGAGGAGTGGGGAATCCTGCTGCACTTTGGGATACTATCGACAGCTTGCAACTTTTGAGGTGAGTAGATACAATTGGGGTTGTAACAATTTCTGCCCTCCAGATTTGTTTGCAGAAATGAACTTCTGGGCACATGAAAAGGGAACTATACGCTGATGTTAGTGATCATGTTAGATCATGATTTACTAGAGTGACAATAATAGGAAAAAATGTTATGTGAATTTGTGTATAACTTTACTGGTTCTGGAAACATATCAGGAATGGGGAAAAGAAAGAGATAGAAGAAAAAAAGGATTGAAGCAAGAGTAGAAGCAAAACTTGAGGAAAAGTTATTTCTAGGACGGATGCAGTATTTGTATTGAAGCTCATCCACTGCTAATTGTAGTGAGATGCACAACTGACCCTCTTCTGCACTCTGTCTTGCAGTGCCTCCTTGGCTAACAAAGATTACAGAAAGATATGTGAAGAATCAGGGCTATTCCCCTCAGCAATTAATCATGTTCTTATTAATGAATACCTTCCTGACCAAGGCATAATGGTATTGTGTGAAATCCTCCTTAGTCCATTTATAGTCATTCCTTTTGAAGTTTATTTTCCTCGGTTCGGATTGTGAACTCCACCTGATTAACATCTTTGTCTGGCGTACAGCCACGCCAGGATGGACCTGCTTACTTTCCAGTCGTAGCAATTCTGTCGCTTGGATCACCTGTCGTTATGAACTTTACTCCCCATTCAAGATTCAGACTGTGTACAGATCATGACAAAGATAATGATACTAGTGGAGGAACTTCTGGCGTAGGGAAGGACAAATGGTTACATGGTCACCACCCTTTTTCTATCCTACTGATGCCTCGCAGTTTGCTGATATTTAAGGATGAGGTATATTCAGGTCAGTATCCTTTGATTGCTTTTTACCATGTGTAATTTAGGAGTTTTCCTAATTACTATGAATTTGAACAATGATACTCATGGTTCCATATTACTTGCATGGAATAGAAGCTAATGAAGAACAACTGCACGACGGGGTAAGATTGTGAAATGGGTGAAATGATAAGTCATACGTGACAGACATAACGATTGCTTTCAAAATGCAGTTTATAACTTGAACTGACATATCCATGTCTTGTTTCTCACATTCCTCTCATTCAGGCTGTAAATGAAATTGAAGCTCTGAAACATTCTGCAGAAGATCTGGCACGATTAGGCTCAGAGGGTGGTGTTGAAGAAATCAGAAAGGATCTTAAAACCATCCATAGGACTACCACCCGAATTTCATTGACATGTCGATCAGTGTTGAAGGTTCACAAGAAACTATTTAAGTTTTAGAATTTCCTTTTATACACGACGTTTCTGCCATCGCATTCAAAGTGAAAGTGCAATCCAGAGATCTTTCTTCTGTAAGTTCTTCATATGATCTGGTTTTGATAGATAGCTGACGTTTTGAGGAGTAATTGGGGACAGGATGAATATTTTTATCTTAGTATTAGTAAATTATAGTTATGTTTCAGAAAGCCATTTTCTTTGGTTACTATCTTGTCTTTATTAATCTATTTTATTTTTATTTTAATTTTTTTAAAAAAATTGTGTATAATTCATATTAATTTCTATATGAATTGACCACTCTTGAAGAAGACTGATTTTTGTCGAAAAAATATTTTTGATTTTTGTCCTTGTGAGCGTGCCAACACTGCCACTTCCTCATTCCATATTTAGCCAGAATACAACGTAAGAGATTGCAACAAGGACAAAAAGATGGAAAAACGGAAATACGCACGTGAACAGTACTTCTATGTTATATGCCGCTTCAATAAAATCAAATAAATGGGGTGCCGATTGATAAGGTACAAGAACGTCGAGTCAAAACTAAAAGCTATTCTCTCTACATCACCAATGTCAGGTGCACGCGGACGCACTTTCTTTACACCGAGGACAGAACCAGAAAAACGATTGTTTTTCTTGTATAATTTCGTTTCCTTTCGCTTTTTCTTTTTCCTTCTTTCACTAAATAATTAACTTTTCTCTTGCTTACAGATCAAACAAAGATGATCTTCTTAAATTTGTTTCCCCATTTTCCTCAATCACATCATTCTAAATGTCAAACAATGAAACTTAGAGCATATTTCATTACCTAAAGAAAGCAGGTCAATCTGGAAGAAGGAATACCTTGAAAGAAATCCATATTGTCTTAAGCTAACCAGAGGAAAAAGATGACACGAAGTGCCACCCACAAAATCCCCTGCTTGTTTCAAAGGAAAAACTAGATCCATAAAACCAGTGTTATAATTAACTATAAATACGCTTCACCTTGAGCTGCTTGTTTTCTGCTTGGCCTTCTCAATAAGGGGCTTCAACTGCTTCTTTTCAGCAAGTATCTTGAGGAAGTTGAACAAAAATGGTATATAATTGTGTTTCCTGCGGATATTTTCTGTTCTCCATTTTTTGAACTTTTCCTCCTCTACTAAGATCTTCTCAGTAGCAGCTTCAATTCCAGCATTCACTTCTGAAAGAGACTTGTTTAGAACATCGGCACTGCCATTGCCCACTAGTCTCTCTGGCTGTAAGGCAGCAAGTTGCTGCAAGATACGCTCTCTCCTCTTCTGTAGCTCCTTCAGCTCTGCTGTATACAACTCTTTCCTGTTCTTGATGACTGCCATGAGATTGAATCTGATCTCATTCTGGGAATACCTTTCTATGCGTTCCTGGATCACTGGTTGCACCATTTCCAACCAATCCATGTCACCTTGCCCGCCTGAACACTGGCCAAGGCTGATGGGTCCTTCCTTTAATCCATCAAGCTCATACAGAACCCCATCGACAGGTAAATAGCTTATAAAATGGTAAACATCATCATCTTTGCCCGCAGCCTTCTGCTCCTCTGGAACAAAAGGCTCAGGCCTTGCAAAACTATTATGGGCTGTACGTATAGCTTCGCTGTTATTGATAGCCAAACCTTTCAGTTCAGGTGGGAAATTCTTGGTGAATTCTTTCAACTTTGACAGCTCTGGGCCAATGTCAATGTCTGGACAGTTCATGAGGATAGACAAAATGGCTTGCGTTGCACAAGCATTATTGATCACCTGAGGGGTCCGAGAAATGTAAGAAAAGGTAACGTCGCAACATTGACTATAGGCAAAACCTAATCCAAGGGAAACAAACCTGGCTGGCAAAAAACAAGTTAGGATTTTGATCCTTGATTACGTCACGGTCATCCTTTTCCCCTGGACGCCATTTGAAAAGAAAAATCAACCCATATACAGGCCTGTATTTAAAGGGGGGGGGAAATACCACAGCAAAGAAAATGAGCAAAAACTTCAGATATAGATATTACGGATAACGTGTGGATCTGCAAAGAGACCAAAAGTAAAATGGCAATGAGATGGTATAACTGACCTTAGATTGTTCAGAGAATCGAGATCCAATGAATACAGCTCCTCCACCTGAGGAGACATATCAAGGCATCGTTACTAAATAGATGAAAACAACAGGGCTAAAGGAACAAGAAACCAGGGTGAAATATTCAGAAAAAGCGAATTAACAGTTAATAGAAATGTATTCCAAACAGAACTAATTGCCACCATTGATGTGGGATTGGCAATGAAACCAACCTTTTTTCATTTGAAAATCTAGCCTGATTTGTTACCCATATTATTGTACAAAGCCAAAGACAGAGTCATAGAGTTGGAATCCAAGAGGTAGTTATGCCTAAATCACCATCAACCTTTTATCAGTTATTATGCAGCTAAGAATTAGAAGATGGCAAAACATGACTTTTACGACAATTTCTTTATCCTTCTCTATAATACCAGCCCTCCCTCATCTACAAAATGTTGACCACTATGGCGTGTGCCAACAGCTAGGTGGTACACAAAAAGAATTGTATCCAGGAGATGTACAAGCTATTCCAGAAGAAGAAAATTCAGACGTATTGATGGAGACATGTCACAGCATCGATTTTACACAAATTGAATAATGTGGAGCCTACTTGGGAGCTTGCTTAATCCAATTTACGTCTAGACGGGGTTTTATTCTGTATTTGGACTAATTATTAGTATCAGGTTCTAATTATGAATTTTAAATTAAGTTATTGGGTTTCGGCTAAATGGGCAAAGCTCAAGGAGTCCAAGTCCATTATGGTTGGTCATTTTATGACTATAAAAATGAATGGCTTTTCTTAGGAGGATGAAAACTAAAATGGCTATGAATTTACAGCAACTATGGCTCTGTGGTGGTGCAATAAACCATCCAAGATGTGATGTCTAGGCACCTAGGTTCGCATTTCTTCTCTATATTTTCTTTTGAGACTCTCAATACTTTTCCCAAAACCTAAAGAACTAGACCTAATTATTCTCTCAAACCCAAAACCCTAAATTTTTGTCGAGACCTATCATGTATAGTGCCACATAGAGCCTTTATAAATTTTCTTCTAGAATGCACATACACTGAAATATTCCTCAAAAAAAAGGGAATAGGGCAGTAAATTAGTTTGGACGTTCATTGAGATGAGCTTGCCAGGACAGAAGCCACTTCTAATACAACAAGAAAATTGAACAAGAACCAAAAATATCATCTAAATCCAGAATACTTACCTGCACACCTTTTACTTGCATCTGCTGAATAAGTTCCGTAAAAACACCTGGAACGCAACGCAAGGATCTTCAAAACATGGTTCCCATTTGACCAAAACTATTTGAAAATTAGCGAATGCAGGACCTCAAAGATATATGTAAAATACTGCATCTAATTGAACTAAACATATATCATAGATTGTGAATAATTATTCCTCAAAGAAAGAGCCCAACTCTGAATTCCAAGATGTAGGCACCTTTCATTTGTTATACTCTGGCTAGTTAACCAAGCCATTGAGCCAATAAAGAGGGCTTGACTTGAGGTAATGAAGAGCGCAACAATTAGATAGTCTTTTAGTTAAGGAAAGAACAAAAGAGAGGTCACAATACATGAACAATTACCAAAATTGTAAGCCTTAAGTACTTATCAAAAAAAAATTTGTAAGCCTTAAGTAAAAACCTTTAACAACAGCTTTCCTTATGCGTCCCTGCTTTCCCAATCAGTGATAACTCTACTTCAAAGGAAAGGAAGGGTTACCTTATAAATTCATCAGGCATTCCCACTACAGAATATTAATCAGAGGAACCTAAGAAAAGGTTAGGCCTAGATATGAAAAGCAACAAGACTCTCGTACACAATGTTCTTGGTTCAATGAATCTCATCTTCTGTCTACTAGGTTGCGAGTGTTAATGGTTTATGTGAACATCATTATGGATCCACTTAGGAAATCAGAAAAATTACATTATAAGCTCAAGTCATTGCCAGAAAACTGAGAAATAAAAAAAAAAAAACTTTACTAGCTTATGATCTTCCAAATGCACTATTTCCCACGACACAGAATTAATTCGCAATATATCTATTTAAGTTATGTCAATCTTATATAGCCCCTAATCCAGCATGCTCAGCGAGTAGGATACTCTGTTTTGTGCAGCATAAGAAGTCGTCCAAGGAATGAGTTGATAAACAGCAGCATGCAATTTGAAAATATTAATGTCTACCAGTTCATTAATTGTATCATTATCTAAACACTCCGCTTAAAGCATCTTTCTATCCATGTGGATTTTAATCTCCAGCATGACAACACAACATATTCATTCCCTCACTAACGCCATGCAGAAAATAAGGCCATATTATATGTTATTGCTTTCTCAAAAGATAAGCATAAGAAATGCATCTTGACACTCCTCTTGGGATTTCAACTTCAAGTAAAATGCTTCAATGCCACCCTCGTTTCCTAAGTAAAAAGTAATCTGAAGCCCCAGGAAATGAACGCCATACGCAAGATGCGTGACATAATGAAACCATATATTCTTATCCATCACATCCATTTCAAAAGTGCAATGCCTTAAATTCTATTGAAGTTGGCACCACGAAATACATTAATGCCATAATTACATCCATTACACAATTGGAAATTTCATCACGAAATACATTACTATCATAATCATACTGGTGATAGAGTCAACATTTGGAAAATTTATTTAAATAATCTTTTCCCTCACATCAAACAATTAATGCTTATATTGCAATTTTCCAAAGCAACTTGCAGGAGACCCAAAAGAAACACGACATCCTATTCACTGGGGGGAAGAATGAGCAGCCGACCAAATTGGAAAACCAACAAAGCGCTGCAGCACGTAAGCACACACAGGCCAATATGAGCTTTGCAAGAAAAAATGAGTAGAGTGATACTTTGACCTTCTTTTTCAGCCGTATAAATAAATGCCTCAAGGAAGCCACTCTTCAGATATATACAAGAGTAAATTCAAATTCTATGAATTTTTTGCATGGATCCCTCCAAAGCATAAAGACTGTCAGAATGTCTCCCCACCATCCTTACTAATCAGAATGTTGTAAACGAAAGGAATCAACTACCACACAAGATTAGAAGTCAACCCCATTCTATCTAAAACGATGCATGCAGAAACATTTATTTAACCGTGCACAAACTCAAAGAGAATTATATAACATAAACTATTTGGATATCCAAACAAGCAGCAAGGAAATCCCTGGCATCCATCAAGTATGAAGCCCAAAGCAGCACCGCATTATTACTATAGGAGAACAAAATCATCAAATTGTTCTATAACAAACATGTAGCATGCCATTAGGCAGTCCATATAGGGAGAAGATAAAGCAAGAACAGTTATCTAATGAAATTCTTTGAACAGCAAGATTAATTTACTTCAACTCGTTAATCTAATTTATCTCATTGGAACAGAAATCTTACAAAGGAAAATTTCATGCAAAGTCTCTGAAAAAGATAAGAGGATGCACTATTCAAGAGCATACCAGGATCAGACTCAATTGTGCACCAAGACATGACTGGAAATCTATAAGCTGCAGAAACAAAATAGAGAATCTCGAGTAAATCAATTTATTTTTATAAATAAATGTATAAAAAGCTAGAAAAGAACATAACCTTACGGATGAAAAGTGTATGTGAAATGCTTTTTTTTTTAAAAAAAAAGGTTAACAAGATAGAACAAATAAGTCCTAAAATGTCATAGACTTCAACAAGATCTGAAAACTCCCAGAATGATAGCAAAGCAAAACTCCAATGGCTGCCATTCAACTTTCAAGAGATCTCAGATATAAACATTAGAACGTCGAGTGACTTCACTTTCAGGGAACTCAAAAGGCAAAGGTTTGATGCATTGGTGATCAAGGGCTAAGATTGCAAGGTTCCTACAGGCCTAGAAATATTAGCCTTTCAAGAGGCTTGCATGCAGTCTTTTGCCCATCTAATAATGTAAATTTCAGGCTCGAGGTCTCCCTTGGGTCTCTTGAACCTTGAAATTCATACTTTTGATTTCCCACTAGGAATCTAACATTACTTGTGAATCTCCCTCTTTTGCCAATCTTTGCATCAACCAACAAGAAAGGTAATATCATTCCACCTTGCAGAGATATTGAAGCTCTTACTTCCTCCTCTTTTCATATCATATATAGAAATTTCCAACGTAGATTTCAAAACTAAGGGGAAAAGTCACTTTGAGCCCTTAAACTATCAAGCAAATTACAAATATAGCCCAAAACTACCAATCTTGACACATTGAGCCCACAAACTATCAAATTTTATCAATTTGCGCCCTGAACTAAAATCTGACGATCAAAATCGTCAGATTTGAGCCACGTGGCACGATTTTGACTGTCATATTTTAGTTCAGGGCGCGATTTGATAAAATTTGGTAGTTTGTGGGCTCAATATGTCAAGATTGGTAGTTTGTGGCCCTATTTGTAATTTGCTTGATAGTTTAAGGTCTCAAAGTGACTTTACCCCAAAACTAATCATGCATCATGTATGTCAACCATTTTATACACCCAAACGGATATTAAAGTTCAACCAAAATTAATCATGAATATCAAATTAGCCTATGCAAGATAAATTATTATCACCAAGCAGACATTAAAGTCATAAAAATAGAAAACAAAAACAAAAATCAGTGGAGCTCAAATAGATATCTAGTGGGCACAGATCGTCTATGATCTAAGCCTTAATTATACCGCACATACCTACACACAGAGAGCAAGGAATATCTCAGCACTCTTTGGGGATAAAGGTAAAATATTAAGTGATGGAGTTAGGGGAGCAATGGGAAATTAGTGGTAAGACGAAAAAAATGAAACTTGAGAAATTTGGCCGAAGTAGGTAACGGTGGGTGTATGATAACGTTACCCGAGGGTAGCGGAACCGGGAAGAGCTGCTTCTGATGCAACACAAAAAAAGGGGGAAGATGGAGGCGGAGCGCAAGAGAAAGACTAGTAACATGAAATACTGAAACTTCGTAGAATAATTTTACATCTCTAATACCAATAAAGCAGAGAGTGTGTGAGTTAGAGAACTTGTGAGAGTACCAAAGGAGGAGGACTAGGGGAGGGTCAGCAAGCGTGCCCAGAGATATTTGTTGTCGTCGAATCCTCCTCTGCTTTGGTTCGTAAGATTCCAAGCCCTTGCCGTTAGTTGAAACCACCGACGATTTGCTCCTAGAGTCCTAATCCAAAATTTTCATCCTCTATTGTGGGCCGTAACAGCAAGTTTCGAAGTTGAGGCCCGTCCAAATTCGGCGCGGGCCACGTGGTCCATTTTTGTTTTTTTATGTTTCCTCTGTTCCTATTCGACTTGCTTAAATTTGGGCCTTTACATGTAACACTTTCATGATTAGGTTGCTTGGATCAAGATCTTGTGTAATTTTCTGTTCGATACAATTCGGAGAAAGATTGACATAATTGGTAGACCCTACACCGTTTAATATTGTCCGTACATGTTCATATAAAGTTTCGAAGTTGTGTTTATCTCTCTCTAAATTACATGGTATAATTTGAGCAAAAAATTATAGAGAATCTTTATCCAGATTAGTTAGCTTCTCTCTTTTGGGCAGGCTATCTCCACAAAGGAAGAGCTAGCACAACCTTTTCTTCAACAAACGTCGCACTTCAAGTTTCTTCCGTGCTATAGAGAAATAAGGGAGGGGGTGATTGAAGAAGTACGGATTTAATCTAAAGAAAGATTGTAAAAAGATTCAAAGTCACCACTGAGATTTTAAAATGAACATTTGAAGGTTAGGATTTTGCCACCTCATTTAATGAGCCATGTGAGATAAAATGGCTAAATTGCTAATAGACTTGGTTTTCAAATCTTGATCCCTTGAATGTCTTTGCACAATCTTTGTTTATATGGAATCATTTCTCGATTTGAAGGACGAGTTTATCTCTTCGCTTCAAAATTTAAGGGATTGCATCTCATGAAATTAGGATTAAGAAGCGAAAAATATAATTTTGTATGAACATTTATGAAATAGAATACCAAGTATTCAACGCGTTTTGTAAGCACTCTAATTGGGAATGGATTACTAAGATGAACGGCTGAAACACATATTTGTTCAAACAATTACGTACATGCATATTCACTCTATGAAAGTACAATGATATGTTGCCAAGAAAAAAAAAAGTACAATGATATATTCCAATGTAGTTTTTTGAGTTATTTCGAGTAACCATTAGTTTTCCTTGGACCAATTTATGTTATAATCTTAATTTGTACTTTTAAAACTCTTGTGTTAAGGTTTCTTTCAATATCTTTAGTATTGTTTTTTTTCCTTAGTATTTGTTTTATTTTTTAAATTTATACCTTGTTTAACGATTTAATTAATTGTTTATAGAATTTCTTTCCTTCAATTTGTAATCTTTGAATTAAGGTCACTATTTTTATTGCAATCCATGTGTTTAAATTGTCTAATTGATTTTATTTTATTTTCTCTAATATTTTAGAGCAAGTTAGTTAAATTTTTAGTATAAGACCGACTTTCACTTTTGTTTAAATATTGTATTTTTTACCTTGATTTTAATAAATTATCTTTCTTATACTTATGTGATTTTATTTGCCTAATTTACTCTTATTACTTAAGGTATTTGATTTTATTGGAGCTTAAGTATTTTGTAATGTGAGTAAGTTGCATAATGTTTATTTCTTTTAAAAATTTTAGAACTTGACCAGACTCCGTGGGCAGAGAACAGACTCCCGGGAGGTCTGCCCGGGAGGTCTGAGCACTGCACTCCGACTAGCACCCCTAGAGCATGCCTGTGTGCTCGGGGATATCAGGGGACAAGCCTGATCACTCGCAAGCTCTCCCAGACCCTAGTTTCTTTGTCTTATTTCCTTGTCTCATCCCCTCGTTTATATTGGCGAATCCATGGAGGGTCTTTTTAGCATGAACAATGCAAATGAGAGTCTAGACCAATCGGCTTGCCTTGTGTGAGATTTTGTTTCACCCTTGCAGATCATGATTACCCAGAAAAAGGGGGATTGTGCCATGTGGCTTCTCCTACCCTTGCTGCCCAGGTTAGCCATCCAAGGAGCTTGCTTTTTGCAGCTCCTTTTGACCGAATGATAACTTGGTTGGGTTCTTGGAAAACCAACCAAGCCGTGCAATATAGGGTCTTAGTGTGTGTGTGTGTGCGCGCGCGTCGACCAAGTGAGTTGAGAGAGAAGAGACAACATCCGGACAAGAGAAGAGAAGAAGAAGAGAATGAAGGTGAAGGAGAGAAAGAAAAGAGGAGGAGAGTTTCAGATTCACTTAAAGCCACCGAAAAGCATCAAAGTAAGGAGTTAGGTCTTTGAGCTTTGATTATAGGTGTATGGCGTGTTGTTGTTGGTTGAAAGAGCTTATGCATTTTCGTGTATAGGGCTATGATTTAATGATGAATACGTTAGCTTTATCTTGGTTGTAAGATTATGCAAAAAGAGAAGCTCTCAAGTGTCATAAAGTAAAATCTAATCTAGAGACTTTGCATGTTGAGATTTGATGAAGAATCCTTATGTTATGTACTCTGTAAGTTCATCTATATTGGTAGATTAGATGTATCATTAGCCTAAAGTTTCTAAATGCAATGATTGATCAAACGCATGAACCATTAGCTAGGGTTTTTAGTCAAACATAGACGCTGTCCAAATCAACCATAAGTTGGACAATGAATTTTTGTATAAAAATTTCTAGAAAGCATCCTTAACTAATATTAAGGTCTCTGTAAAAATTTTAGCCCAAAATGATGAAGGAAAAGGTCGAAAATGCACCTGGAGGTCTCTGAGGACATATTCAGCATTTTGCCTAATTCGTTAGGGTAAAAGGGTCCAAAATGAGATAATTATTACATGGTTGGATAGAGCACTAAAAATTGATGGGGGGCCCAAATTTGAGCTCAAACCAAGTTGAATTAAGAGCTCAAATCACAAAACCCGTTTAAGAGCCTAAATGGATTTTATGTCCAATAACCCTAAAACAGCACCAAGCCAATAATTCTTTGGGAATAGACCCAACAAGGTCTAAGGAGGCCAATAGACCTTCAATTAGGCTTAATGTCTAAGATCTTACTAGTTATTATCATGGTTGTTTCAATTGTCAATGATTATTCTTTAAACGTGTTATGCTTCTTTCAAGTTCAAATGCATTCTTGTGCTATGTCTTTCCATTAAAATATGAAAGTGCGTATGTGCATTTTATAATTGACTTATGTGAATTGTAAATCTGTTTTGCTTATAATAATGCAATTGCAATTTTATATGCCATATGCATTCCATTTGATCGTCTTTGAGAATTGATTATCGATGATGCATATGATACATGTTGCATCAACATATCATGGGTATGGTGTCACGCCCCGTGCCCGTACTTATTCACGTAGGCGGTTAAGATAAGGGGGCATTAAATGCGCAGTCAGTGAACTAAGAAATTCCGCACTCGGGGTCCAAGGCTAGGCCAGACAATTCCCGACCACGCCAACCTTCCAACCTCTCGACTTACCGACCGTCCGACCTCCCGACCTTCCGACCTTCACAACATATCGCTTTCTACCTAGTGCCACCGAGTGTTTTCTCCAGAGCGTCTTCACACAAACTTTTGAACATAAAAACTATGTTAAAACAAGATATAAGATATATTATCATAGTGGTTCAACTTCTTATCAAACAAAAATACATCCATACATAAAACATAGAAAATACGTGGATCGAGGGAGGGAGGGGTATTACATATGGGGAATCTGTTGACCGAAACGACCAGATTGACTGAAATGACCGGATTGAACGGAATGAAACTCATACCCAGAGGTGGTCCTGAGATCGGGTGACGGTACTGTCACAGTGGGATAGTGCAAGCCACCACTGAGTGGATAGTGGTTGGTATCCCTTGGGGATGGAACAATGCACTCCTGAACGGGTCCTAGTGCCGGGGCATGGGACAATCCCAGAGGAGAGTAGAGACGAAAAACCCGAACTCTGGTAGTTAAACAGAGCAACGAAAGGACACCTCTACCAACCGGAAGCAAGCAAGAAAGAAAGAAAGTGAAATGACCGAGAAACAGATGCATTCACTCTGCATTGCATCGTTCATACATCATTGATTGGTTAATTTTGGATACTACTCTATGATTGGTCATTCTCTATTTCTGCCAATTCTTGGTTACATTGTTGCATGTCGTGTTCTCCACTCCCCTTTACTGAGTCAGTAGGACTCACTCTTTTGATGTTTGTTTGTGTTTGCCTTTTTTTATTAAGCAGGATGTTGGATTGTTTCAAGGCTGAAGAGATTCTAGATGCAGAGTCTGTTTTGTAGCCCCCTTTCGTTGTTTCTTTTCTTTTCTTCTGATGACAGTATTTCAAAACTGTTTTTGATCCTTCAAAATGTGGTTGTATAGGCTAGGTGATCTATAGACAGCTAACATTTTTGGAATAACCTAGGTCTATTCTTTTGTAATCCTCCCAAGTGACCCCTTTTGTACCAAACTGTGTTCGTTTGATGGAATGTGAGTATTTATCCATGTTGATTTCTTGCTATAAGGTTTATTTATTTCTTTTTAATTACGCTTTAATCTTTGTACGGTACCAACTAGTTTTCAAGCTAATTCGTTAATGAGATTTTCCTAAATAAGTGCATATTATCACGATACGATACTTATTATGATTTTGCTATTTTCCTTTTAGTCATTAACCGACATAATCTCATCATAAGTGCAAATATAGCGATTTTCATATTTTGGGTTATTCCCCTTCATTTGTTCAAGTTTCTAAAGCTATTACGACCTTTCTTTTTATTAGTAACATTTTTAATCAAGTCTTCCACCAAGTAAATTTGAGGGCATTCAAGCGATCATAAGAGTTTTTATCGTGCCATAATCTCCGAATTTTGTGTATGTGATTACTATACGCGGGTCGAATGGGTAAATACCAGTACGGGGCGTGACAGATCGGCTCCCTATTTGGTGTGATTCTTGACCTCATCAATAATATACGCCTAAATACAAGGCATTAAAGAGGCGGGAAGTGACATCGGCTATTCTATATTCCAATTCTACAGAGGATGAGATATGAAGAGATTCAAGATCTGGCAAATGATACGCAGAAAGCGGGCCAAGTTGGCTCCGAGAGAGAGAGAAACTGTGGTTAGCGCCGACCGAATTTATACTGGAAAGCATAACAGGTCACGAAATCATCATAAGATGCTGTACTACGCTGTATCTGGATATTGAGTGAGTGAACAAAGGAGTCAACCCACGACTCAGAGAGAGAGAGAGAGGTTCTAAAATACAGGAACCAGTAGTTTAATTAATTTGATAATATTGGTGGATAATATTAAGCCTGGACTTGGAGAGTGGGGGGATATAGGTGGCATATTATGTTGGATATGAGAGTGCGCCACAACCGACCAATGGCAGGCAGGTGATCAGCCAGGCCTTCGGAATATACAACAAGAACAGCAAATACAAAGCATCATGATAGGTTATGGTCCCAGCACACCACTTTAGTTACTGAAACTCCATTCCTTTTCTCCCTTTTGAAATCTCTTAAATCTTGGGCATGACTGGGTCGACAAGCTATCCACCTCGTGCCCTCCCTTTAATTTGCTAAGATTAGAATTGCGATAATACTTCTTGCCTACCGGTCCCTTTTCTGAAATTCGTTCCTGTTAACTTCATATTTTCATGAACCTGCCATGCCAAACATCTGCATAAAGTTTTGATTTTGGCCATTGAACTTGATACTTGTTGACTTCGTTGTATCATGTTATCATGAGTAAAGTGATCAGGAAAAAAGTAATATATTCTAAGGTCGGTTGAGGGTCATATATACCGGCTTTCAAGTTTTCTCAATCAATTGGAAACTATCTTCACCGGCCCCTCATGGAAAAGAAATCGTACACGATCGACTTTGACTGAAAACCAGCCCGCACTCGATGCGCGGTTGGGATCTTATTACTAGTACTATCGGCCGGCCATCGGGCTTACAGATGGCACGTTTCCATTCATATATATTACCTTTAATGGAAAGTAGGCAACGAGACTTTTCAAGCACAATCAAAACATGCCATTTGTAAGCCCGATAACTAGTTCCCGATTCTAGACGTACTTATAAGTGATCTCTATCAATATTACAACTTTAAGCTGCATGCTTCCAAAATGTGGGACTATTGAGATGAAATTTTATACTTGCTCGCTCCCTTTAATCTTGTGCTATCTCATACGTTTAGAGAGTACTATGGCAACTAACTTATTAGCAGAAGAGACTTCTGAACTTTGAGGGAGATGGATTTCAAGTTCCGCAAAGGGTACTGCCGATGATTATCATTTCAATGTACGTGTGTGTGGTGTATGAGAGGCATTTTGTGCCTTGACAAGCTGAGTTTTGTTAGTATTAGATTTTAATTTCTGCTATTTTTGTTTTGTAGATTAATCATTTGTTTCTTTGCGACTTTCTCATGTGTTTGTGAGGACGTCATATTTGATATAGATGTAACCACAGTATTTCTCTGCCATAAACGAGGATTTCTAATAAATATCGCAATCGCCCTCCGCTTTTTCTATTAAAAAAATATTGTCTGTCATGATCGAGCTTGTAACATCCTAATATTTTGCAAGATATGTATCTCTCTCCTTTTTAATTTGACATCTAGTGGCTAGTGCTTATATTAGTGTGAAACAATCATCGCCACTATAAAACTTCTCAGTTATATGACTTTTAATTTGCATGCATCATGCGAGTAAATTTATTGTATTAAGTACTGCTTCTCATATATTAGTGGGATAAAACTGAACAGTCCCTTTCTCCTTCTGATGGGGATAGCACACTACGTGCACAAGAAGTCGCCCTTATCTTTCTCTCCTTTTTAATTAATCACCGACATTAGGTCAAAAAAAATCCGCAAGATTCCTTTCAGAACGGCTAGAACTAGTACTAGTGTCTCAAAAAAAGTTGACATATTAAAACACATGCACGAAATCTATTAGTACGCTTAAAGATTAATTTCTCTTGGTTAATTAAGATCTACCATTAAGTATATCCAGTCTTAGGTTTTATAAAATGATTACTACAAGTTATAGACCCAAATTAAATTGTACTGTGATGAGTATCTATATATGTAACTGAAAAGTTATTATAAAGACTATTCTAATTAATCTCCGACTTGATCCCTTTTTCATCTCTATTCAACTTTCTGATGGACGATATCGATCAATAGTTCTCAGACTATTAACTAACAGCTTTAATTGAGTTGTAGTTAAGTTAGTTATGTTTGCAGTTAGTTATGTTAACTGCATTTTTCCTCTTTTCCACTTTGTATATAAACAGAGCTATGTAACAGAGCACATACGAAATATACAATACATTTTATCCAATCTCTTTTCTTAATTTGGTATCAGAGGCTACCTTCTCTTCTCTCTAAACCTAATCTCGATCTATCTGCTTCTTTTCCCGAGAATCAAGTGCTTGATCATGGCTGAAACAGTGAATCCACATCATCAACCTCCGATCGTCGTTACTCATACAACAGAAACGACTGCAGAATCTGATCCACGTAGTCCATATTATCTGCATTCAGGTGATCATCCTGGATTGATTCTTGCTTCACAGCCTCTTACAAACAGTAACTACCACTCCTGGTCTAGATCGATGTTTCTTGCTTTAAAAGTAAAAAACAAGCTAGGTTTCATTAACGGATCTTTGAAGCAACCTGATGAGTCTGACAATTTGTTCATCCCTTGGAGTCGTTGTGATACAATGATTTTGACCTGGATTCTTAATTCCTTATCAAAAGACATTGCAGCTAGTGTCATTTATATGAACTCTGCACATGATGTTTGGAAAGAACTCCATGAACGTTTTTCACAGAGTGATGGACCTCTGATTTTTCGACTCCAAACATCTATTGTTGATTTAAAACAAGATCAGTTGGATGTAACTAGCTATTATACCAAACTGAAGATCTATTGGGAGGAACTACTGAACTATCAACCATTGCCTGAGTGTAAATGTTCTGGTATTGCTTCCTTTGTTGGATATTACCAAAAGAATTGCACTATGAAGTTTCTGATGGGGCTTAATTCCAACTATGCTGCCATACGAGGACAAATTCTTATGATGGACCCATTGCCAGCTATAAACAAAGTTTTCTCTTTAATTTTACAAGAGGAAAGGCAGCGTGGTTTACATGACACACGTGTAGCTGTAGAATCAGTAGCTCTGATTGCTAAAACTGATTACCAGTCAAAGAAGTCTAAGCCTATCTGCAGTCACTGTGGTATTATTGGACATACAGCTGAAAAGTGTTATAAATTGCATGGTTATCCTCCCGGTTTTAAGTTCAGAGATAAAGCGAAACCAGCTTTTCAAGCTCACATGGTGCATACTTCAGATCTGCATTCTAATACACCTCCAGCTCATCATTTCACTCAAGAGCAGTGCAGTCAACTATTAGCACTTTTACAGCCATCTTCATCATCTGTTAATATGGTTTTATCTCCAAATTTTACAGGTGATTTCAAGTGCTTGTCTAGTTTCAATGTTTCTTCTGTTGATAAATCTTGGATTATAGATTCTGGTGCAAGTGATCATATGGTGTGTTCAGTGACATTTCTTACACGCATCACTCATTGCATTGATAGTTCAGTCAAGCTACCTAATGGTGAGTGTGCTCATGTGACTCATATTGGAGAAGTACAGCTATCAGCAAACATTCTCTTGACTGATGTGCTGTGTATTCCTTCTTTCTCCTTTAATTTGCTTTCAGTCAGCAAATTGACCATTGATCATCAATGTTCTGTTATTTTCCAAGCTAACAGATGCTATTTGCAGGACCTAATCACACGGAAGACGATTGGGATTGGTGAGCTTAGAGGTGGTTTGTACTACCTCTCATCTGCTGCTTCTCATTCTGTCCAATCTGCTTCTGTTCATAGTTGTTCTAATGTTGCCAAAACTGATATCAACCTTTGGCATCTTAGATTAGGTCATCCTTCAATAAATAGAATGTCTTTTCTTCGATCCTATATTGATGACATATCTGTTGATACTTTTCAACCTTGTATTACTTGTCCTCTTGCTAAACAAAAGAGGCTTCCCTTTCCTCATAGTATCAATAAAACTGATGTGCCTTTTCAGCTTATTCATGCTGATATCTGGGGTCCTATGGCTAATTCAACTTTAGATGGTTTCAAATATTTTTTATCCATTGTGGATGATTACTCTCGTTCCACTTGGGTATATTTGATGAAATCTAAATCTGAAGTTCGTCCCCTTTTACATTCATTTTTTCTCACTGTTGAGAACCAATATTCAGCCAAAATCAAAGTCATTCGGACTGATAATGGCTCTGAATTCTTCATGAAAGCATTCTATGCTTCTAGAGGGGTTATTCATCAACATAGTTGTGTTGAAACTCCACAACAAAATTCTGTTGTGGAGCGTAAACATCAACATATATTGAATGTAGCTCGTTCCCTCATGTTTCAAGCTAATCTCCCTCTTCATTTTTGGGGAGATAGTATTCTTACTGCTGTTTATCTTATAAACAGACTCCCTACTCCAATTTTGAACAACAAAACTCCTTTTGAGATGTTGTTTAAAGCTGTCCCTTCTTTTCATCATCTTAGGGTATTTGGTTCTTTATGTTTTGCTTCTACTCTTATTCATAATCGAACCAAATTCTCTCCTAGAGCTCGTCGATGTATCTTTGTTGGTTATCCTTTTGGAGTTAAAGGATACAAATTATTTGATTTAGACTCTCGAGTGTTTCTGGTTTCTCGAGATGTTCAATTTCATGAACATACCTTCCCATATCAGCACTCTTCATTTCAACAAGATTTTTCTACTTTGTTTGAAGCTCCTATTCTTGAGTCTGATACAGCATCTTTAGTTCTTCCTCAAATTCCTTCTTTCAGTCATTCATCTGAACCTCTTGTCATTAATCCTCCACTTGTTGAATCTGTCCAAGAGTTTATTCCTTTGCCTTCAACCTCTTCACATGATTTTTCTCATCTTTCAGCTTCTTCTTCTGTTCCTATTCGTAGGTCTACTAGAGTCAAGAAACCTCCTTCTTATCTAGACACTTATCATTGTCAACAAGCCACCTCTCTCACTTCATCTCAGTTGGCTTCTACTGATGGTCTTCCTAAGTCGCATCCCATTTCAGCCTCTCTATCTTATGGTCGCTTATCTTCTGCACACAAAGCTTTTGCTTTGTCAATTTCCTCTCATTTTGAGCCTCAGACATACACACAAGCAGTTCAATATCCTCAGTGGCGAGAGGCTATGGCATCTGAAATTTCTGCCTTGGAAGAAAACAAAACCTGGGAATTGACTTCTTTGTCGATTGGTAAACATCCTATTGGATGTAAGTGGATATATAAGGTGAAATATAGATCTGATGGGAGTGTTGAGCGTTATAAAGCTCGCCTTGTGGCCAAGGGGTATACTCAGCAAGAAGGGTTTGATTTCTATCAGACTTTTAGTCCAGTTGCTAAGTTGACTACAGTTCGACTTCTCCTCTCTATAGCTGCTGTCAAACACTGGTCCTTGCATCAACTAGATGTTAATAATATTTTTTTAAATGGTGACTTAGATGAGGAAGTCTACATGTCTTTACCTCTCGGTTTTGACAGCAAGGGGGAAAATATGGTGTGCAAATTGAAGAAGTCATTGTATGGGTTAAAACAAGCTTCTCGTCAATGGTTTGCCAAGTTTTCATCTATTTTGGTTGCATCAGGTTTTACTCAATCACATGCTGATTATTCTTTGTTTACATGCAAGAAAGACACTTCTTTCATTGCTTTACTAGTCTATGTAGATGACATTCTCATAGCTAGTAATGATGATCATGCTGTGGAAGAGTTGAAGGTATTTCTAAACAGCTAGTTCAAGCTAAAAGATCTTGGGGCATTGAAATATTTCTTAGGCTTGGAAGCTGCTAGATCATCTAGAGGCATACACTTGTGTCAACGCAAGTATGCTCTAGAAATTGTTTCGGATTGTGGTTTGTTGGGCAGCAAACCATCTAAATTTCCTATGGAACAACACTTGAAGTTATCCAAAGAAGATGGAGTTGAAGTTGCTGATCCAAGTCAATATAGAAGATTGATAGGAAGATTGATCTATTTGACCATTACAAGACCTGATATAGCATACTCAGTACAAAGGTTAAGTCAGTTCATGAACTCTCCTAGACAACCTCATTTGGATGCAGCTTACAGAGTGATTCAATACATCAAAGGGTCTGTTGGTTTAGGTCTGTTCTTCTCTTCAAATTCAACTAAGCTTCACCTAAAGGCTTTTACCGATTCTGATTATGCTGGTTGTCCAGACACAAGAAGATCCATTACTGGTTTTTCTATCTTCTTAGGAGATAATCTGATTTCATGGAAATCAAAGAAGCAACAAGTTGTGTCTCGGTCTTCTGCTGAAGCCGAGTATAGAGCAATGGCCTCAGCAGTTTGTGAAATCACGTGGTTACGAAATCTCTTGACAGATTTTGATATAGATCACCCTCAAGCTGCTCTCATGTTTTGTGATAATCAAGCTGCAATTCATATATCCTCTAATCCAGTTTTTCATGAAAGAACAAAGCATATAGAGGTAGATTGTCATACAATTCGAGAGAAGATACAAGCTGGGTCTATTCGAGTGATACATGTCAATACTAAACATCAGATTGCTGATGTACTTACCAAAGCTTTGGGTTTAGCTCAATTCAATCATTTGATTGGCAAGATGGGTTTACTCAGTATATACCATCCATCTTGAGGGGGAATATTAACTAACAGCTTTAATTGAGTTGTAGTTAAGTTAGTTATGTTTGCAGTTAGTTATGTTAACTGCATTTTTCCTCTTTTCCACTTTGTATATAAACAGAGCTATGTAACAGAGCACATACGAAATATACAATACATTTTATCCAATCTCTTTTCTTAATACAGACTGTCGCAGTCCGTTGTCTAGAAATTAGCAAAGTAGTAAGGATAATTAATTAACAAAAATTAATGATATTCGAAGATATTTTTAAGTACAATTTTACATGCGTATATTAAAGATCTTTATTATGCTAATTTTATTTTAATGAATAGGAGTATAACATAAGAGGGGGGAAATCACTGCCGAAAATACAAGAGTATATCTCAAATGAAATCAACTCAACATCAGTGCAAGTTGAGAAATAAGCTAATAATTAGTACTTAGAAGATGGATTAATCCCATTACCCACTAAGAGACGAGAAAGCTAATAACAAAATTTGAGACCTAAACACCTTCTTAAATGTAACCTGATTGCATTTTTTTTTCTCCCAACGAAAAAGCAATAATTCTGCTTCCATCTTTGAGCTATATATATATATATATATCTAACTTCTAAATGTGGCTTAAATCATGAAAGGTACTATTATATATTAGTTATGGCCTTAACCGGAGACAAATTAAGTTAGGGCTTGTTAATTTTCTGGGGAGGTGGAAGGAATTAAATTAAGTTCCAGAAATAATTCAATAAGATCTTTTGTTATTTCTCTTCTCAGAGAAAGAGGGGTGGGTAAATATATTCTTCTTCAATAATTCCTGGTAAGAAGCTGATCATACATTACCAAGAAGGAACAATATATAGTTACAGCCATATGGTATAGAATATATATTCATCGCACCAGTTTTATGGCCCCAGCTGAAAATGACCCTACTGCACTAAGAAAGGTGGTGAAACGATTTCCTCAAACAATTACGCAGAAAAAAAAAAAGATTTCCTCAAATAATTGAAAGATCACCACAGTACGTATTAGAATAGCTAGACAGTAATTAAGTCTGATGGAACAATTTTCAACTAGTAATTAAAAGATAGATTAGAAAAGTCTTCCCATTGCCTCTTTTAGAGCTACTATCCAAATCTTTTGTAAGTAGTGGCCTCCCCAATCTCTTAATGCTGACATCTAATTTATATGTATAATTGTACGTCTCTCTCCCTCTGTGCCGACTCTCACTACTTCAAATCCGCATCAGCAAATGTACACTTGGTACAGATTTTGATAGAATAAAGAGAAAGTTAATTATCTGATCAGTAATGCTTAATTATTATCATGTACGGATGCTGACTAGTAATGTACAGCTTTTGACTAGCTAATTCCTTTTTGCAGTACAACCTTTTGTACAAATGCCCCTTAATTTGACTCAACGGTTGAGATTTCGGGGAAATCTCTTCTTTTTAATTAGGCCATTTTAAAGAGTGCATACGTGTGTCGACCCAACTCCCACGAGGACAATCCATTTGCACTTCCATTGTCCGCATATAGCACTTTGTTTTTTAATCATAATTAGGAATTGTTTAAAAGAAAACAGTACGTCAGGGGTACATTAGCCAAAGTTGATGACAGGCAAAATAAGAAAAGCATTTCTTTAAACAGAGAGCCAGAGAGAGAGATGATCAAAAGCGAAAGAAGAAAGAGGAAGTGGGAGATAAAGAGCACAATCATATCATGATCATGACCAGCTCGCCATACAATGAAATATGCCAATCTTAGGAGGTTGTTATATGATCCCCACTTGAGCGGTACTGCATGTGGTCCAAACATCACCTTGCGGGTTTGTGGTGGTCTCCAGCATAAACCTTGAAAATCAGATATATGATAGGATAACCCAGAGCAGCACGGGAAGAGATTAGTTGTTTTCGGCCAAAAACCGAACTAGGATTAATGCAATCTAATGCCCAAAGAAGTCATTGTGTGTTGTCTTCACCGTAAGAAAAGAGTTGGTTGATTAGTAGTAAATTAAAAACTAGCTCTCTTCAATGGAGTTCAGCTATGGGGAAAATGATGCCAAAGTTGACCAGCAGCTTCTATGGACAGTGATGTTAAAGGAATAATGGACTTAATTAGGGGAGACTATATATCGAATATATATATTATGAATATTTGAGATATTCTGATATCCTCTTCATATTATTTACACTTAATTAAATACTGTCTCGTTTCAAATAAAACTTCCAAGATTTGGACTAGTTTTCTCCAATATTAACGAACATCTACAAATCAGTTATTCAAGATTTTTTCATTACCTAAATGATCACTGTGTCTTTTCCCTAAGATTGAAAAGGTCAATAACTCTGTCCTCTGTAATTATAATTCTGCCCTAGGAGGAAGGGAACGTTTGGAATCAAGTGGAAAAACACGGATCGTTTGTGTGATCCCCACATCCCATATATATACCACCAGGCACCCGCCAAAGAAAAGGGGACGGCATAGGAAGGAATCATGATCGTGTACTATAGAAAAGAGAACTCCGAAAAAGCTATGAATTTGATTCCGTATCGAGGACAAACTAACACATATACCCACGAATACACACGCTCGAACAGTACACTTTTTAGCTTTTAATTAAATAAACAAATCCAAATACCAAACTCTCCTTTGGAATCCTGGCTCTATATATAACCCCTTCATTCCTACACATTCGCCACAGCAAGTAGTAGACTTCCCAATACGAAACTCTTCCAGAGTCTTGCAAATATTTACCAGCTTCCTTCTTCTTCTTCTTCCTCTTAGGGACCCGTCCTTGAAACAAAGAAAGAGATGCAGGAGGACAAGAAGATGAAAGTGAAGAAAGGATGGCTTGCAGTTCAAGTCGGCCTAGAAGAAGAAGATGGTGAGTTTCAGCGTTTCGTCATACCCATAGCCTATCTCTACCACCCTTTGTTCAAGAGGCTTCTCGAAAAAGCTCATGAGGTCTATAGGTACCACACGACCGGTCCTCTTCGGCTACCATGCTCTGTGGACGATTTCCTTCATCTCCGGTGGCGGATCGAGAGAGAGCCGAATCATCATCACCACCACCACCACCATCATTCTCACCTTTCGGGGACTCTGTCCTTCCACTCTTGTTGATCTAAGCAGATATCACACCAAGTTTTCCTTAGAAAAGGCTCCAGTACTCCGGGGGAAAAACTTTTGTTAATTAGTTATGTTTTTCTCACTGTTTCGGACTTTATCTGGGAACCTGCTCTGTAATGATAAAAGGAAAATGAAGAAGTAGACGTTACGCATACCACTGTCATCCCTTTTTTTCTTTGGGTGCATGATAAATGGATTTATGTAAATCATTCTCCTAATATATAGTGATCATCGCACTTAGAAAAAAAATATAGTGATCATCGCAATTTATCATGATCTGATCAGTGGTTGCTTTGGAAATGGACTCCTGATCTGATGGCATAGACTTCTGCTGTGGCCGAACCGATCAGTTTCTGTCTTTCACAGAATTTCAGTGGTGAAGTTTAAGAGGATTGAATAAGGTAAACGGAAAAGAAAAACACATTATAATGAGGTTGTTGACCCACTTCCGTGGAATTCAAAGTTCTATCTGCTTTTCTTCTACCTTCCAGCGGGAGATCATTTTCATAAGCTACACTTTCCCATCCGGTCTCTAGAGATAAACAGTAGGCTTGAGATTATGGCCTGTATTCATTCCCCCGCTTGAAGGATGTGTTTCCCCTAAACCTGGCACTGGCGAGCAGGAAAGAGAAAGAAGGTGCTCCTATAACGAAAGAAAGCGTTGTAAAAGCGAGTGTGAGCCAGCAAACACACAAATGGTAAAGACAAAGTGCGGTCTGCTGTGGCCATTACAAGTTTATTCAAGATAGAGTGATTGTTAAGTAATTTTTGGATTGACTCACTAGTGCCAGTTAAGTAATTGTACAGCCGTTTAGAAAAAAATGTAATTGTACAGCCAAGGTATAATTTGCAGTCTGATGATTTAGTCATGATTTTTCTCCTTTGAAATTTAGGATTTTTTTGATAGATAAGGAAAAAACCGCGCAATGACGGATCTTGAAGTGAGTGGAGAGTGAAGTGCAACTGACACCAAGGGCGCACAAAATATTTGGGTACCCCCACTCACCCGCAAGACAACAATATCATTAAAGTGAGAGAATTTAATAATAGTTCGAACCCAAGACGCTCGAGTCTATAACTCATTTCAGGGTTTGTCTACCACTAGACTAGACCCTAGCTAGCGAAATTTAGGAGTTTGTTATCCAAGACCTCACAATTGTACAAGTTAATCTAGTGTTCAAGATTGTATGACCCCACCATACTACTATAAAAAAAAATAGGACTTTAGTTGCGATCTTTTTAGCGGCGATCGCAAATCTCCGCTACAGACCTCATTTAGCAGTTTTTTTGTAAAACGCTGCTAAAAGTTAGATCTATAGCAACAGTCTTTTTAGCGGCGGACACTTACCACTGCTAAAGACCCATTTAGCAGCGTTTTTTTTTTAAACGCTCCTAAAGGTGTAAGCTATAGCGACGGTTACTGTGACCGCCGCTATAGGTCTAATTTCTAGCTGGGTTTACACAAACACTGTTATAAATTAAGTATCTACAGCGGCGGTCACACTGAAAAAACGGTGAGTTTCATTTTAATTGCAAAACACTATGAGTTTCAACATGACGGTAAAAATTGAAGCTGAAATTCCTTTCTCGCGCGCCCCTCTTCCTCTTTTATTTTTCTATCGAAATCCCTCCTTCTTCCTCTTTGTCGAATGCTCTCTCTCTCCCTTGGAATCTCTCAGTTCTCTTGCTCTTATCGATCCCCCTCCCATTATGCCTCACCCACTCTCGCCGAACGTCGCCCTCTCTCTCCTGGTATGCCTACTGCCGCAACTACCCTCTCCTTTGTGTCAAACGCTGCTCTTTGCCGAGAGGTAAGACAAGATCTGTTGTAGCTGTAATCTGCGGAAGAAAACAAGAAGTGAACGAAGGAGCTCAATCTGGGCGAGCTCAACTTTCAAGGGCTCGAGTCCTTCGCCCTCGCAGGTGAGTTTGATAACTCTTCTCTTACTCTTCCTCCATCTGTAGTTGGGTTTTGAAGTTTGATTTCATTTGTGAAATTTTTTTTTCCTTCGTAAAGGTAGGTGATGCAACCTTGGGCTACTTTGTATGTTTTCCATGTCTTAGCTTCCAACCTAGGGTTGTCTCTCGATGGGGAATCTGATACCGTTGGCTCAAAATCGGTCAAATTCCACTGGGTAAAGCTCTCGGCCTCTTTGTTTTCCAATCCTTATGCAATTATGTAATTTTTTTCATGTTCAAATTTTTAATTGTTGGAAATGGGTATCTTTGGTTCCAAATTTTCTTCTTGGGATTAAAATTTTGGTTTTTTTTCTTCTGTTAAGGGCTAGTTTGGTTTTTTCGACGAAAGAGAAGTTCTATCGGTATTGTTTGGAGGGCGAAGAATTTTGCAGTATTCAAGAAGTTTGCCTCAATTCATGTGGAAGAAATGTGTGTTTACATTCACCTTATCTTCGGTTCGAAATTCTTGTGTTTGGCTTTATAGTTCTTTAATTTTTTTTGTTTCACCCCTTGTAAGAATTCTTTCATTGACAATGTATAAGAAGGGATAGTAAAAAGCTAGAATCTGCATCTGAATGAAGAAGAATAGATGGATAATATGGTTAAAGTTATGCTTAGAGTGCCACTTACAAGCATTCAACATAATTAAAGTGGATGTCGACAAGAAATTTTGTAGTGTTGCCTTGTGCCTTCCAACTTGGAGGCTAAAGGCTCTAGTTATCAAACTCTTCTACAATGACAAAACACGTTGTCCAGTATATACGTTATTTTGACATGCTTTATTAATGTCATTATTTATTCATGCATTGGTTGTCCCCTTATTCCTCTTCTGATCCATGAGTGGTACTGATATTTCTAATTTTTTCACCAGTATCTAAGCTAATATCTTCTATCTTCTTTTAATTATGCTTGCAGACAGGGTTCTCAGCAAAATGGGAGAAGGTCAGTACTTCATTCAGTTTTTATTTTTCATATCAGTAGCCTTATATGTTTTCAGCATCATTAGTCCCTTGCAAAATGATATCTTCTTTAGATGCTAGTTTGTATAAGTTAAATATTCCTTTGGTCTTCTTTTTGGGGTTAGAATATTGGGATCAAAATTCCTTTTGTGCTGTGAAAAATTCATATCGAATCTGAAGTTTTAGTAATATTTTTGGGTTTCATTTGCTTCTAGTGATTTTTTACTCTAGAACTTTTGCAGGGATATTTGGGCAAGTCTTGGAATTTATTGACAATGAAAAGAAAGAAGTTGTGGCAATCACTTGAAGGGGCAATGAATGCTCCTTCAAATAAATTTCTTTTTTAAACATGCATTAAATTGATAATTGTTGATAATCTATTTTCACCTATTCTTGACTCAATTACATGTTAATGTTTGTAGTTATGCATGATTTGCGCCTCATTCACACTTATTTGAAGCCAAAGAATATTCTTCTTGTCTCTTCATAGTATGTCAAAGTACCAGATTATAAGATATTATTTTCTTATGTATTTTGTTTGTTTTCAGGCATCTGTTTTAGTTATAGCTTCAAGTTCTAGAGTGTGCATAGCATATCTGATATGATGATACAATTATTATTTTCTAAAGATATATGTTTTGTGCTTTCCTTTAAATGCTATTTTTTCATTTTTGAGAAGACAATATGTATTAGATTTTTGGTTCAAAAAACCATTCAATTTTCAATAATGCAATTACAGCCAATGATTATGGTGTTGGTGCTAGTGATGATGGTGCAGATAGTGCTAAAGCCTTGAAGTAGCTAAGGATTAAATTTAAAGTTATTTGTTAAATGTAATTACTTGTTATTTTTTAGACTGCTTAGAATTTTTTAGAACTTCTTTGTGTTCGCTGCAAAACTTGTAAGACGTTATTTAGGCTGTGTTTGCAAACCCAATTATCCCCAACATTTTATCTCTCTCCTAATAAAATACTCCAATATAATCTCTCTCTCTCCCATAAAAAAATATAAAAAATTACAAAAATTATAAAAAATTACCTCTCTCTTCACCTTTTCACTAAACCCAATACCAACACATATTCTCATACCCAACATTTTACAACACAAACACAACCTTAGTCAATGATGAAATATATTTTGTTCTATTACACATCTTATGTTTTTACATCAATTAATTAAAAATGATTTAGTGGCGTTTTAAAAATGCTAGCATATAAAAAAATGATGACACAGACCTTTAGCGGCAGTCACTTACATAGATGTTTAAAATAAGAAAAAAAAAATTGACCTACAACAGCATTTTAAACAAACGCCGCAGTAGATTAGTCTATAGCGGCGTTTGTAAAACGTTGTTCAATACATGTAGCAGCGTTTCAAGAAAAGTTGCAAAAAAGAAAAAACACAATTTGCGCTTCTGGTCTATAGACTACGGTCTTCACTAGCGATCTCGAAAATCACTGCTATAGCCTATTGCGACGCAACCACCGCTAAAAAAATATTGCAAAAACCTATAACAACGTTTTTTTGGCCTGCAGACCACTGCTAAAACCTTTTTTTTTGTAGTGTCATGTTATATGTAACCACATTATTCTTCCACTACAAGTGAGAATTTTGAAAAACAAAATTATAGTTTAGTTTTTTATAAAAAGAAAAAAGAAAAGAAAAGAATTATTGCAAGCTGCTGTGATTTGGAATTTGACTAGAAGCTCTGTAAAACCAATTATGTAGTGAATTTTATTCAAAGACTCATTTCGTTCGATAGTTGAGGAGCAAGTAAAGGGTTGTCTGGTTGATGTCAAGGCCGACAAACAAGATTACTTTGCATTCCCCGGTGGTGTCCCAATGCACCCTCCAATTATCTACCTAGCTAGTTTCTGGCGTGTAGTATAAGCCATTTGGAATCAACTCTTGCTTTACTCCAAAGGTCCCGTAATACTTCCATATCATAACTGTCCGGATTTTCGTAAGGAGATTTTTTCTATTTAAATTAGTCCTATTAATTTTTAGGCTTAATTAGTCCATTAGTCCCCGCAGTATGATCAAATATCAAATTGATCCCTAACATTTATTTTCGTCCTATACTAGTCCGTATTAAATCCTTTGTGTCTTAAAGTTGTCATTTTATCGACTCGGTTGATCCCGTTAATGAAATAAATATCACGTGACTAATAACACATATCACCATCAATCATAAGTAGCCACTTGGCTTTTAGTCACCGGGGTGCAAAGATTTGTCCAACATGATGTTATGAGTTGGTGTTTTAGGTCTAAGTAACGTAGACAATTTGATATGTATTTTAAATTAACACCAATCAGTTCAACTTAGCAATTTGAGTGAATTGAGGACAAGTAACTGCATGCAATTGATGATGATGTGTCTTCGTTCGTCACATGAGATTTATTCTGTTGATAGAGCCAACAAAGTTGACAGAATAACCACTATAAGTCTTGAAATATAACCACTATAAACCTTAGAGATCAGTATGAGATTCGGTCATGCTCCAAGGACTAGTAGACTAATTAAGCCTAATTTTATGCAATATTACCTAATAAAAAGAATGATTTTTTTTAAATAAAAAGGATTATGATCTTTTTTATTCAATTCTTAGAGATGGACATAATAATTAAATCGTCCAGATAAGTCTTTTTCTAAATTGGATCATGGTACTATTACACCGAGATCCTAATCCTCTACAATTGTTAAGGTATTGCAGGGGAAGCAATTCGACAAATTGACTATGCATCGAAAATTAAAGGTTAGTATAATGCTATATCACCGATCCGCGTAAAACTCCAAATAACACGTTCAAAATTTTAAGGGTTAATAATCATTTTTGCTAGTGAGTTTTGATCACTTTTAAAAATTCATCCATAGGTTTTCGTGTTTATCACACATAATCTCTGAATTTTATAATGTTGTCAAAATGATCATTTCATCTATTCTATTAGTGAATTATTCAGTCAACTAATGATTCTACAAGTCATGATTAACTAAAAATCACGTGTAAAAAATTTATTTAAAAATGTCACGTCAATTTTATTGCGCTACATAGTAAAATAAAATAAAATAATAAAAGGAAAAAATAAATTAATCTTTTTTACACATATTATTTTCTAATTGATCATAGCTTGTAAAAACTTTAGTTGGCTAGGAAATTTCTTAAAAAAAAAGAGCGACATCATAAAACTCAGGGTGTAAGTATGATGCGAAAGCGTAGAGACGAATTTTTGAAAGTGACAAAAATTCAAGAGCAAAAATGTTAGTTAACCCAAATTTTAAAAACCTCAACTCAAAATCCAGGTTCATTCGCAGCGCATTTGAAGTGCCAATAAAGAGAACCACAAATCTCGCATCTTCATCTTCCTCGCTGGCTAAGAAGAAGCACAGAAAGGAAGGGAAGTTCCCTCGCCTTGTGATTTTGAAAGTATTTATTACCAGATAGTTGGAGGAACACCTATCTAAATAGGAATTTAAATTTTCTAGATAGTTTATGAGTGTCTTTTTTGGGTTTTCCTATAGTTGACTGGATTAACAATTGGAAGAGTTTTTTTTGTTGGTTTATGTTTTGAAATTCTCCGGTGAAAAATCTGTTTCGACCCTAAAAAACACCTAGAGGGGGTGAATATGTGTTGGTACTTTATTTTTCTATGAATAGACAAATTTAGAACAAATCTTAAAAGAGTCTCATCTAGATCTGAAAAGAATTTAACAATCACCAAATATGCAATGAAATATTAAAAACCTCGTTTAACAATCACCAAATATGCACTGAACATCATTTCTGATTTCGAAATCTGAATTTTGTTATTATATATTATATTGTTTTCAAACCTCGAGGCGATGTTTTGTTACTGATTACTGCTGCTGTTGGTACCAACTCAGTACTCATTACTGGTGCACCCATTCTTCGAATTGATTTCTGTGTGGGTTTCTCCCTAGTGAACACTTAGCGTACGTGGCTAAGTCTTAGTAGGGCAAACTCCACTTACTGTTGGCTTAATTCGGTTTGGCCGCCGATTAAGTCGTTGCACAACCCTGCCACATGGGTCAATGTGGCTTACTGTTGATGCCAAAGGAGATTTTATGAAAAGCTATTTTATTTTCTGTATTTCTGGTCACTGAATTGAGTATTATTTTCAAAAAAAAAAGAATATATATTTTTATTCTCTGCTTACTGAGTTGTCGAACTCACTCTGTTATTATTTTTCCCACTTTCAGAGATTTTTGAAGAACGTGACAAGGATGATACTTAGATGGCATGCGGGCGGGAGTAGTATTGTTTTTGAAAATTGTACAAGTTTATGTTTTAAAGCATTGAAGTTTTGATGATGTTTTTATTTAGAATAAAGGAGATGATGTCTCAAAGTTGTTTTTAATGAAAATTCCAATGTTGATTTTTGGGGCGTGATATAGATGGTTTTAATAATTGATAAGTATGATACAAAATCTCATGACAAGAAATACATTTGTCCTGTTTATCCTAAAAGAGAGCTTTATGTCCTAGGCGGGCAGTGTTGTTTGTTGCAAAGGGGAAGAAAACATGTCCGAAGTGGCTGCTATACTTCAAAAGTTGTGGGAAAATTATTGGGAACTGTTAGCCCAAGGTTTTTTTACAAACAATCAATAAATGATTTTGACGATAACAAAATATTCTAAGTTTCAAAGACTTTTAGATTTTACATTGTCAATCCACAATTTCCAATTTGTATTTTAAAAAGGGTTGAGGTTATCTCTCGTAAATATTTATAAAGTGCACTTGAACACCATTACATAAGTTGATAAGATCAATTTTTCATATTGTAGGTGTTTAAAGAAGTTTTGGAATGAATTGGACACTTTAAAGTTGTTAAAAAACTCTTCAGCACTTATAAGTGTCGACACATTGAGTGATGGTGTCGACACATTGCACTACTACCCGCGAGTTTGCATTTTCTAGGATTCAAAGTGATTTTTTAGTTAAGTGTTGGAAGTGTCAACACATTGGAGTATAGTGTCGACACAATGGAGCATAGTGTTGACACATTAGAGTATAGTGTCGACACATTAAACTAACACCCGAGAGTTTGCATTTTTTGGCCTTCAAAACGATTTTTTTGACTAATTGTTGGAAGTGTCGACACATTGGACCATAGTGTCGACACATTAAACTAACACCCGAGAGTTTTCATTTCAGGACCAAGTTCAATGTGTCAGCACATACAATCAATGTGTCGACACATTGTGCGAAATTTCAGATTTCCTGGAGTGACGCCAAATGATTCAAAAAGTCTCCAAATTACCTCAAATGACCTCCAACGGCACTCTAACATTACAAGAAGACCCTTATGACCGTTGAAGACATAGAAGCTATAAAAAGAAGATGATGGAGAAAGAGAATAGAGAGCTCGACCATCAATGAAATATCTAGAGAGAGAAAGTCCAAAATCCAAAGATTTCACTTGTTGAATCATTCAAGAACAAAACTTCATTGTTCAATCTTCCTCCATTGCTCATCATTGACGACCTAGCCTCCAAAGAGAGAGAGATTTCTTGAAGAAGGGACAACCCACTTGCAATCACTCCTTGCCCTAGCTTAGAGAGAGAAAGTGCGTTGAAGAAAAGGGAAACTCACATCTACCAAAAAGGCTTGTGCTCATATCTTCCAAACTCTAGATTTCCTTTTAGAATCTAATCCTCTTGCACTCTATTGAGCTTTCCATTTGATAATTTGGCTTAGAGAGTCATTCCACATATTGTGACATTTTCATTTGCTTATTTGGCTTAGAGAGTCATTCCACCTTTTGTGTTTCATTTGTTCATTCGGCTTAGAGAGCCTTCCTTGTAGCCATTTGTAAAACTTTTGAGTGTTGGGAAAACACTTGGTCCTACTTGTGAGAGTAGAAGAAATCCTCTAGGTTGTGAGGATTTGTGAGAGTTGAAGCGTGAGCTCGCAAAACACTTTGTAAAGGTTCCTTAGCACCCGCGAAGTTAAGGTGTATTTGCTATTGGACAATAGTGAAGGAACCCCAAGGAAGTCAATTGCCTTGGGGGTGGACGTAGGCAAGTGTTGGCCGAACCACCTAAAAATACGGTGTTATCTCTCTAACTCTATCTCTCTCATTGTTTGTCTCATAACCATAATTGTTGTGCTTTAAGCTTTATCATTTATTGCTTATAGTTGTTTAGCCTTAAACACATTCAGACTTTTAGTTTTATTTGTTAAAACAGAGTATCTTTTAGATCTGTATTTTTGTCAAAAAGGGGTAAAGTTTTTATAAAACCCAATGCACCCCCCTCTTGGGTTGTCATTTAGACTCACAGGAACAATGAATAAAGAATAAAACTAACAATAAAATGAATGACAGGCGACGTACCAAGAAGCGAGGCTGAGCGATTTGGTGGAAAAAATTAGAGATATTCGAGTTTGGTGGACGAAATGGAATTTTACTGCTGCTATTCTTCCTCAGTTCGAATAAAGGAGGTGCAGTTTTTAAAAACTAGAACGGTTCGGGAGGGTGATGGCGGTTGGCGTTCGTTCGAACGAGACATATCCGTTCGAACCCACTTCGAACAGGTGCCACAAACTAACTTTTAACACGTGGCTAAATCCAACGACACCCGTTCGAACAACGTCAGGCGCTGCAGACAACGCCTCACACACCACCGAATTAAAAGCAGCCAAGTGTCAAACTTCGTTCGAACGGAATATTATGTTCGAACGCTATCAGGCGTTACAAACTTCGACGAGACGTAGCTTGCGGCGCCAAACTCAAAACCCAATCAAAGTCTGGGCATGTGGCAACCCCCGTTCGAACGGAGCGGTACGTTCGAACGGGAACACGCGTTACTGGCTTCGACAAGACGTCGCCTGCAACGCCTCATATGCAATGAATTAAAGACTGTCATGTGGCGATATTCGTTCGAACGGGCGGAACCGTTGGAACAGATACAGGCGGTACTAGCATCAAAAAGGCGTTGCCTGCGACGCCTCACTCAACTATTAGTGAATGTCAATAATAATGTCAGACCTCGTTAGACCGTGTTGATGGTGTTCGAACATTGTAACAAAAACAACGTACCAACCAATTATAACAAGACATCTGCAACAACTTGTTCGAACAGTCAATACCGTTCGACCGGGTTACTTTCGCACACTCGAATCCTGATCGAACGAACGTGTACCAAGTTTTGCGACGACGACATGTCGTCGCAGATCTTTATATTCAGTGACGAACTAAATATGTTGTTGCTAATAAACCCGTTCGATCGGACCTACATGTTCGATCGAAACTTAATTTTACGACAACACTTGTTCGTCACGGAAAAACTCTAACCAATTAACAACTAAATTATTAGCAACGGATTAAGGTAAACGTCGCTGAAGTATCGTTCGAACGGTTAATTATAGTTCGAACGAGATTTCGTACGAATTTTAATTATTTTAATGGCTGTTGCAGCCGTGCGAACAGGATATACCGTTCGAACAGAATGTTTTGCGACGATATGTTAGTTTCGTCGCTGAAAATTAATCGTAATGCAAATTAGCGACGAAAAGTGGATTTGGTCGCTGAAAAGCTACTTTCAGCGACGAAATGTTCTTCACCACTGATACTTTCGTCGCTGAAAGTAAAATTTGTTGTAGTGCCGGACTCTTTTCATGTTCATTGGAGAACCATGAGGAAAACCCATGAATACATACATTTGTACTAGGAAAAGTCCGTCCATACCAAGGCAGCAGTGTCATTCATGTCTGAGGGAGGGTTGTGAGTACCTGTATGTAATTGATGGATATATATATAACCTTATTTGTATTTACTATAGGCCTTTTCAATAAAAAGAGAGAAAATTATAGAGTTTCAGTCCGCCAATTAGAGCTGGATTATGACCCAACTGATCTCTTATATGCACCCATTCAAATTATGTGCCAAATAAAATGCAAAATGATATCATGTTCCGGTGTTAAAATTTTGGCCTAATCAAATTATTACAAAATAATTTATCTCTCTATTAAATTATATTTTTCTATTACAATAAACATAAAAAATTAATTCAAATCATCTCTCTTCATTTTTTTACCAATTCTAGTCGAAATTTTTGTTTCCAAACACCCCTATATGGATTAGCTATCTTTTTTTCCAGGAGTTATTTAGTACTCAAATTATTAATGTAGTAACGTGTTATCTACTTAAACGAGAGATTTATCGAGGGGAATGTCTTTTAAAACAAATAATAAAAAAGAAAGATCACAAAAAAACAAGAAAATAAAATATTAGTGAGCTCATCTTCTTCGAAAGAGCGCCTACAAATGGATTAGGGAAATATACAAATATCACACTAGGTTTTAACGCCTTTTGTGAAAATTTACCGTGTTTTAAAAAGTTTCAAATTGCTCACTAGGTTTATCATTTTTGTATAAAAACTCACAGAACTCAATGTCGTTAGTCTCATTTAACGAAAAATTCATCACGTCCAATCATAATATGACACGTGTCACTAAATAATTAAAAATTAAAAATAAATCTAAAATTAACAAAAAAAACATTATTAATTTTTAAAAAAAAGAACCCGATCCTTTCACTGTGGAGGGGGAATCTTCCCCCTCACCTGGCGCCTCCGGGGGAGGAGGGTCTCCCCCCTCCACCTTTGGCCACCGCTCCACCTCTGCCCGCCCAGTCACGCAACCCATAACGACGGGTGGAGGAGATCCACCCATGACCGCCCAGGTTGCATGATGGGGGAGGTCCGTTAAATTATTTAGTGACACATGTCATATTGTGATTGGACGTAATAAATTTTTTGTTAAATGAGGTTAACGGCATTGAGTTCAGTGAGTTTTTATACAAAAATGATAAACCTAGTGAGCAATTTGAAACTTTTTAAAACTTGGTGAGTTTTCACGAGAGTAGTTAAAAACGAGTGTGATATTTGTATATTTCTCGGTGGATTAATGGAAACGGATTAATGGAAACCCAAAACTTCCGCAATCCATTGCGCTTTTCCCGACTAAGACGACCCACATACATGATGATACATCCACGGGCACCTCCATATCATTACCACATCATTGCTCCACACTGTGGTCGGAGTGGTCTTTGTTACCCTCCTTCCCAATTCGTTATCTCCATGCTCCCATGCCTCACTCAGGCCAAGAATTCGTGTCCTACTGTCCCCCCTGATTGTGTGACCCAGAGTCGTACACGCCAACATTGAATGCGATCACGCAGCACTGCATGCAACGTACGATTAAAGGAGAATTTGAGTCGTTGATTCAGTACGATGGGTTCGACTCCAGCGTTATTTTAATCCTATTTAAATAAAATTGAACACGTGGGGCCCAGGTTCATTGATGGTACACGTCACGGCAATCAATTGCACCTACAGACTACATTGGTGATGGGTGTTTTTCTTCTCTTCTTTGGTAGGGCTACTATCCTCGGTTCCCGATCCTCCGCTCCCGTTGACACCGACATGCCCGATTTTTGGGTTACCTAATTATAGTCGTTCGATGAATGGACTGGACGACTGAGATATCAAGTTCATTAATCGTCGTGTTTCCCATGACGTGTTTTATGGAAAACACTGTTTTCCTGTTTGGATAGTCAGTTTACGTTTGCGTTTAAAATTGTGTGGTATTGAGTTTAGTATTGGTATTGAATTTAGTGAAAAAGTGAAGAAAGATGTAATTTTTTATATTTTTATTGAAGAAAAAAAGATTATATTGTAGTATTTTATTGTGAGCTGATGAAATATTTTATAAAATTTTTGGTGCAAACGCACCGTCAATTATACTTTTTTTTTCCTAAGTAGATATACCCCATTTAAGAAAGTAGAGGAAGGAAAAAAAAAAAGATATACCCCCATTTAACTACGCGAATTTAAACTTGAGACCCTACGGAGAGAAAAGAAAGAGCGTATAAATAAGCATTTTCCGGGGAAACAAAAAAAAGCAAGCATTTTTTTTTAGTTCTTCTCGCCTCCTCTCTCTCATCCACCTCCTTCTCAACTCCATCTCTCGCTACCTCAAATGTTCTCATGACTCCTTACTCGATCCATTCGTCCTTGTTAATCATTGCAACCCAACCCTACTCCTTGCATCCTGCGTTTTCCCTTAATACGTGTTGTCCCTTACGACTTCTGCCCCAACTCTCTTTTATCACTTCCTTTCAAATAATCGTCCTCCCCTCCCCCTCCCACTCTTAAAAATTCATCGTCACCATAAGCCCTTGCCAGCTTCTTTGCCCTCCCGGGCGGTCATCGGCCGTTATCCTTAATCGTCCCTATACCAGCTCTATCTCTCCTGCCCAAACTTACCTGCTCCTATATATGTCATGTGGTTGAAAAATTGCCACAATAACTTTGGAAACCATCATTTTTTTCTATAATCGGTGTTTCGCTTTTTGGGAAGGGACGTACTACGGACTGAAGCCACCAGACATTGTTACAAGCTGTTGATGTTGTTTGATACGTTTCATTTTTCTTTCTTTATTAGAATACAATAATTTCTCACTGACCAAACTTCAGAAGATGTTTTCGAAGCCTTAAATATTTTTCCTGTTTCAACAAACATTGAATAGTATGTGAGTTTACTGAACTATTTTTCCTCATGTTCAAATAAATACATGACTATATATTCTTAGGCACTAATTGGTGAATGGAACTTCAAAATGGAGGATAGTTTGGCATCAATTGGTAAGAAGCAGGTCTGGCTATATAATCCTTCGATTTTCTAGACTTGCTTATTTGGTGAAAGGGAATTATGTACACCAATATGATATACTGCCTAGTTAATCAGTCAGATTATTTTCCGATCTTAGATTAGATTACCAAATCTCCATTGCGTCAGATAGTTCTTGACTTCTTTCTGAGTCATGAGCTAGATGGGTCATAAAATCTGCGATTTATAATCATTAAATGAAGTTAATGAATGAGATATTGAGTTAATTTACTGTTGCTAGCTGAGTTCATTTTTTATTTTTTTTAATTGAAAATCGCCCATAAAACTGAAAGGGCAGGCCGTAGGGGTACAATTTCCTTCTTTTAGGGGCCGGGATTATTTTTCGATCAAATATATATTATATTTTTATAGGAAATTAACCCATCAACTGTAGAGAATCTTCATTTAAGAACCTCTCTAATGCAATAAATGAAGAGAGAGGTCATTCTGGAGGCAAAAATAAATGGATTTATTGAAAGGACCCTGGTGCATTGAATAGATTGACGAAAACTTTAATAAATAATTTAGTGAAAGAAAGAGCCAAGTTCAAAAGATTGTGTGAAAACCCGTTTAAAAAAAAAAAGAGGAGCATGTCTAAGATTCGAATCTCTGGATTAGTGGTAAATAAAGGGAGATAACTGAGCTACATGTTGTTTTGTTAAACTCGTGGTGCGCTTTCATATATATGTACTACAGGATTTAAATGAGAAAAACATGGCAGCGCGATGACTCGAACCTCGGTGCCGTGAGGGGTAAAGGGCAAGCAAGCCACTGGAGCCATGCGCTCGCGTGGTTACAATAATGAAATTAATTAATGCTTAAACTTCTTTTCGCCTGGTTTGATTTTTAGTAAAACGTTGTATTTTGACTCATCTTCTTCCTCAACCCTAATTTTTGAATTCTACAGTAGTTACATGGCTTTTCGCCGACCAGTTGTCTCTCTCTCTCTTCATTTTCTCACCCGTTACACCTCTTTTTGCCTAGATTTCGAAGCCTATTCAACTCCTTTGCAAATATCTCGAAGATTCTTCATAAATAAAATGATTTATCATGTTTTATGATGGATTTAGAAAAGCCATCAGTTTCAGACGAGATTCAATGCATTTTTGGCCAAATCTTGGGTTCTCCTCACCAATAAAAGGGGGAGCTCATTCAGAGGTTAAGCACACCTCTCAATTTCGACCTCAGTCATTTTGAGATCTCTATCTCTTTCTCTTTCTCTCTCTCATTGCTGCGAATTCTTGAAGTTTTTTTTCGGTGACGGTATGCTCTGTTCTTTCTCTACTCCGATCACGTGTGTAATTCGTTTCAAATAGTTGAAACGAATTATACATTGTGAAATTCAAGTTTCAAACTTTGTTTTGAATCCTAATTATTTTTCCGGATTACTGTTAGGTTGTGCTAATAGCGGGGATATCGATTTTTCAAGCGAGTCAGGTAAGAGGGGTAACGATAAATTTTCCTCAATAATATGAAATGACGAGTTTTGGAAATTATACCGAAGTCGATTTTGAATTCTTGGATTCACTGTTATTCAATTACTGGTTGTACTGAAATATGATTTTATGTTTTTAATTACTGTTTTATGTTTCGAAATCCCGGTGGCAATATGTATTACTGATTACTGTTATTACTGTCTCTGTTGGTACCAACTCATTGATTACTGATTACTGGTGCATCTATTCTTCGGAGTGATGGCACAACTCTGCCATAGGGTAAATATGGCTTACTGATATAGCCTAAGGGAAATTTATGAACTACTGAAAAATCATTTGAAAATTTATTTTAAAAAGATTATTATTAATATTTTTATTCTCCGCTTACTGAATTGTCGAATTCACTCCGTTAATATGTTTTCATTTCCAGAAAAGTATGGAGAGCATGCTAAGGAACAAGCTTAGATGTCATGCGGGCTGGGGATAGATGAGAATAAAGTTTTATTTTACATTACACTTTGTTTTATTGAGAGACTTTTCTTTAAGTTTATGATTTTGAAAGTGAGGACTATATTTAAGTTTAGTTGGAATAAATGAAGTCTATATTTTGAGTTATTTGAAATTTTGTTCAAAGAAAAAGTCCACTGTTGGTCCCTGCTGGGTCTGGGGTGTGACAGATTGAGTTACTAGATTTGTTATGGAGTTTCTACTACAATTAATTAATCATAATTAGTACCTCCATTTCTCGATCTTTTTCATCTCTTCGACCTACCTTTCCTAATTTGCTTAATCGAAACTCATGCATGTATGTTTATTTTAGTTGAACTTTTTCTTCATTATACAAAGAAAAAGCTTCTGGTTCTTGATGATCAGTCATGTGTACTCACCAAACATCATATTATCAATGGAAAACAAAATTCAATGTAAAACCAATATATCTAAAATTGATGAGATTATTATGTATAGAAAATCACTTGAGGAAATAATTTTAAAAGGTCACCCGGAGCGTGCGGGTAGGGTCGTACAGGGGGGAGTTTGAAAGTAGGCGTGGAAAAAGCTAAAAATAATAAGGTAATGATGAAGTATCGCATTTAAGGCAGACTTGTCTCGTTTCAAGTGCAATTTAAAAACTCTGTTTGTCTTGTTGCGTGTGTGTCTGTTTGTGCTTAGACTGTGGAGTCCACTGGTGGTAGCAGGTAACAGGTCGGTTGTTTGACCGGCAGCAGGAGGTAAATTCACTTGGGAAATGACAGCAAAAACTTGGGTGGGGGTGGGTACTGCTGCCTTGGGTTCCTCTTAGTTGTTAAATGTCATTTTGCATAAGCTAATTTAGGAACATCTCAATAGAAAAGCAACCCATTAGTGAGTCCGGGTGTTATTATATTTTCAGCTCTCTTTCTCTCCTACTATAAAGCTATGTGGGTTAGGGCTATCAGTATTCAGATCAGTGTAGAAAGCTGAAAGAAGAACTGACTGGGGGTTCGGTGAGTTGAGGGGAATGTTGGCTGGCTCGAGGCCAAAGCTATAGCCTTTCACCGAGGAGGTTCTGATGAAAAGGATCTCTTAGGGCTTCGGACCAGGCTTCATTCCCCTCAAACTTGTATGCATCTATGGAGTATCATTTCTTCTTCAGCCTGTAGAAGTCTTGGTTGGTAATTTGGGCTTCGACATGCCTAATCTTGTGAAGGTTAGGTTGAGGGGAATGTTGTCTGGCTCGAGGTCATTGAGGCTGATTCTCTATGATACTTGCCGGTGCAAATTAACTAGTTGCACCGGAGAAGTTCATAATTTGAACCCTAAATGATTCTCGGACCAGGCTTCATTCCCCCCAACCAACATTTGCTACAACGACAGTGATTTTCCGTGTTCATCACGTACCATTCTCACCAAATCGAAAGTATAGATACCTTTCTGGTACTTCTTGTCTGTGATTTCTATGTATCTCTGTGGATCAGGTTAGAAACTGCAGTATCCTTCTTGTGCTTTCAGGTTCTCCAAGTATATCACTACCTTCTTACCACAGGTCTTTAATTTGTTTCCGTAGTTACGTTTAAACTTCACAATTATGTCTTTTCGGAGGATGATATTTCTTTCAAGTTTCAGGTCTTGTCTTCAGCTATGCGTGCTCATCCTGTCATGATCCATCAACATATATCCGAGTATGACCAAGATGCATGGCCTTCTTCCTATTAGAGAAGAAGAAGTAAGCTGTACGTACACCCACACACGTAGATTATCTCTGCGGGATGGTACATATGCATCTATTATATCTGTATGTAGATTTATTTGTTCCTATTAGTTGAAGTACTTGTAACGCCATCTCTCTCTAACACCCCCACATACGAGCGCACAGCCCTTTTCTGATCTTCAAAAAAAAACTGCTAGATCGGGATTTAGATTCTCTAAACCAAGTATGGGTTCTTATCACACTCGAATGTTCTTTTCACGTGGACAAGATGGCAGGTACAGTAAGACCTATAAGATGTGAAATTATTGCCAGCAATGGCTATACTAGCTCTAGCTAGGTTTTGGTCTTTCTAGGGTTTCGAAACAAGAAGCCCCACAAATACAGTAAGATCCAATATTTGTTGTAAAAGCGATACATGTAAGCACATCGTCTTCGTATGCTATATTAGATGTATGTATACATAGATATACACAAAAGTAAAAGAAAACAAAAGCATCGAATACGTGGAACAGCATTGTACCAACAGGTGAATGACCAAATAGATTGCTCCTGTCCAGCAGGAGTCGGATTTCCCTCCCTCCGACTGGATGACATCCAGCCATCCAGTCGGAGGGAGGCGAGTTCGGATGGAATCCGAACTCGTGTCCAGCATGTGTATTAGATAAGTTCGAGGAGTTCGGATTCCATCCGAAGTCCATTCGGTCCGGCCGAGACCGAACTGAGTTTGGATAAGTTCGAGTCTCAATTATTGCTGTTAATTTACCTTTATTTTTGCAAAGAGTTACTGATTTCGTCCTTTCGCACAGAGGGATGATGGGGACTGCTGAAACCGAGAGATGATGTCTACTGCTACCGTTTCAAACATTGCTCTTCAATTAATGTATATATTATGCCTTATTTGGAATAGTATTATTTTGAGTTAGTAAAAATTTCACATTCTTGTGGATACCTTTGATTGCACAATATTTGTCTTTATTATTATTTTTATACCTTTAACGCTACAAATGAAACTTTGTGTAATAAGAGACATGGGAATTTCCCAATTTTCTTTTTAACTCATTTGCGAAAGCTGCGCCTGAAACGTCTGGAAGAGTGGATGAAGGAAGCCAAGAATACCATAGACAGAGATCATGTTGAAGCTAACGAGAAAAGAACAGAAGCGAGAATTCCTAGCAGCTCACTAGCTACGACGTACATGGATATCACTCTACTGGGATCAATGCATAAAATCATCCTCCATTAATCTTCCACCACCATCATGACCCAGAGACCTACATATTCGAGGCAAACTAAACCTGGAAAAGAGAAGCCGTGTTCGTATTTGTGTGTGTGTTTTTTTTTTGTGTATATGCATTTATGACACTGTTGAAGTTGTTGAAAATTCAGTTACTATCCTTGGAAAAGCTCGGAGCAGCAATGACATTGGTATCTCTCCTCTTTCCTGGAGTCATAGTGGTACAGATATTTTAGCTCTTGAAAATCAAACATCAATAAAAGTTTAGAGGAAGAGATCGAGTAAATGACGACTATCTATCTGACGTTTCTTGGGAAATGAAACGGAGAACGCAGACTCGGGCATCAGTTCATGACAACCTTGGTGTCTTAAAGAAGGGAAACCATCTTGATCTTTTTCGTTTTGGCAGGTTCAACATGTATTTATTATTCATTCAAGTGCTTTCTCTTTTTCTTTCGCCCGTCCTCCCTTTTTTATCTGGTCGGGGGCGTCCGGAGAACTGTTTTTCATGACAATGGTGTAAAATAATAGCTGTTTCGTGAAATGTGAAGAATTACAGATAAAAATGAGCATTTAAAGGAGCTTCCCTCCTACAAATGGATTTACAAAGAAAATCTCACATCTTAATTTGGTTGATAATTCCAACAAAACAACTGCCGAACATCAAGGAGCATAGGACAATACCCCTTCCATTGGAACATCCTTGTCCTCCATGGCAAACGAGCTGGGATATGTCAAGATCTACAGTTAAGGCGTCGCTATATAATAGTTTCTCCTTTTTCAACTTTTCTGGACTGCAAAACCATGAAAAGCAAGATTGATTTCTACTGCCAATCGGAAGCTCTAGCTTGGATTGATTTCAATCCAGACCGTGGGTCTGGACGGTCTGGACCCGCACGGGTCTGGACTGAATCCCGTCCCTTGTATATATGCCACATTTCCAATACTCTGAACCATTCCCTTTCAAAATGCTAGACGTGGAATCTCTGCATTTTACAAATATATGCCACCATAATATTAGGAGCAGTGTCGGTCACGTGTAAGTTGACTGCGACGCATGAAAAGCTAGCTAATTAGCTTAAACCGACACTTTAGTTGCTGATTTGCCGGCCTGCACGACAATCATATATGCTACCAGATGCAACTTCACTTCTAGGAGCGGAAAATTGAGTTAGAAATAGTACTACAAGTACGTACCAATATATGAAAGTGTGAAAATGCAGAGATGGCTCCTTAGTTCCAGAATGTTGTACGTTTACCCCTTTTTTCTCAAAGTCAATGGAGATTGTAGAAATGGATTTTTGCTTTTCATGGTAGATGCACAACCATAAAAATTGGACAGCCCTCCAGTCTACGAAATTAGTTTCCTTACTTCACTCCAGAAATGTTCCTTCCCAAATAAAGTAGACGACTTCAGATAATACTAGAATTTAGTCAAGTGGCCAAACCTACTTAATTTGCTTGAGATTTACCGGGCCACATCTTCAGGTCTGGATTCAGTCCAGATCGTACGGGTCCAGACTGATCCAGACCCACGGTCTGGATATAATCCAGACCCAATCGATGGCAGGGAGGGCTGCCACCTCATTTAATGAGCCCTCCCTTCCATCGGCTCGGTTTGGCTCGTCCCACACGTGGCATTTTGGCTCCGGATCTGTAGTGGTTGGACCACTATATTTTAGATCCGACCACAACTGCGACCACTACTCCCCGACTATTCTAACACGCGTGTTTTGGCTCCAGATTTGTAGTGGTCGGATATAAAATATAATGGTCCGACCACTACAGATCTGGAGCCAAAAACACGCGCGTTAGAATAGTCGGGGAGTAGTGGTTGCAGTTTTGGTCGGATCTAAAATATAGTGGTCCGACCACTACAGATCCAGAGCCAAAAAGCCGCGTGTGGAACGAGCCAAACCGAGCCGACGGAAGGGAGGGCTCATTAAATAAGGTGGCAGCCTTCCTTGCCGTAGATTGAGTCTGGATGCAATCCAGACCCCACATCTTCTACGAGAGAGAGAGAGAGAGAGAGAGGGGGAGGGGCAGCGAGTTTTACGTGAATAACAAGTAGATGTGTTGTTCTGTCTTTATTAGTTCTTGTCTGGATTAGATGTCGAAGAAAGTGATGGGTCCCGTTTATAGATTCACTCTATCATATCAATCCCATCCGTCGTTTCTCTACGTAGAACTGTTGGTTCTACATTTTGTCCAGTGTTCAGGACATTGATTCGACACAAACAAACTGTTCTCTGTTTTCATCTTTGTCTTGTTTGCTGTCCTTAGCTTCCTTTGTCTTCGTCTTTCTTTTCTTTTCTTTTTTTTATAATAATAGAAAAAATATCGCCGGACAACAATGTTTCGCATGGCTTTCAGGTCAACCAATGTACTGTTGACAATATCATTGTATAGAGCATCTCGTGGAATCGCCTATACGTAGTGCGATACCCATTTATGTGTCAGTGGCTTTTACTCGTGGTAAGCTGGTAGGTCAAAGTATCCAAATCGGATTTGTTTTTTTGTGATTATCCCCGTGACCTTACGGAAGCAACGTCATTGTCGGCACGAATAAGGGGAAAGGACTGAACAAAATCTGATACCTTGAGATGTTTGCGGGCTCATGTCCGAAAGCAAGTTAACCATGGACTTCGAACTCAAGACGACCATTACCAGTTTTAATTCCTACGATTAGTTACCCCCATTAAGCATGCATATTTTGTGCATCTCTTACGGTCTTACCTCACAGGACTGGAAGCTTGGGGCTTGAATAATTTTTCTCTTGGGCTGGAAGGGCTCATTGGAAGGGCTATTAAGAGGAAAAGCCCACTCCATTTTGGGCCGTGAGTTTCTTTTTGGACTGAAAGGTTTTTATTTTGATAGGTTAATGCTGCCTTTATTTCCGAATAAAATGAGGAAAATGAAAAAATATTTACAACTGAAAATATTTGCATGGAAAATTAAATAAGTTTCAGTGTTTGGCTAATGCCTTGAAAATAAACATATAGTGTTTGGTTGCCACCTCAAAATTTAAAGAATATTTTGTAGTAGTTTCAATTTGTCCCTTTTTTTAGCTATTTAGTTTGATGTACCTTATAGATTCAGAATAGCAACCATATTAGATGGATCTAGACATATACTTCCTCCAATGATTTGAGTTATCAAAGACCCCAGGCGAAAAAGTTGCACCATTATTACAAATTTGTCAATCAGCAAATGAAAAACTGTCTATAAAGCCTCAACTCATCAGAGCATTCTTCCAACTTTCTCAACAACTAATTGTAGAAATGTGGAATCGAAATTCAAATGATAGAAAGCAGGCCAATAAAATACGAATTACAACCTGAAACGCTAAAACAAATTTTTATTGTCAATTGAGCTATTAAAAATTCAACAAAACAATAAAAAGAGTGTCTAACATAAAATCCCTAAAACTAGCAACTTTCATAATAATAAATTAATATTCAACATTTTGGTAGAGAAAATTCTCCAACCAAATTTTGCGAATTGAACAAATTGCAAAATGAGAGAGCTGCCCATAGAGATTTTTTTGAATTTAAACTTAAAGATGGGATTTTTGTAAAACAATTGAGAAAAATAGTAGATAGTATTTGTTACTATAGAAGAGAAAAAATAGTCACCTGAAAGTTAAGTTATTTTCAGCATGATAAGCGTTATTTTCCTTTTGACTATTTTTTTCCATTCCTACAAAACACATTTTTTGAAAATATCTTCAATCCAAACAAACGCAGGTCTCATATAGAATATATCCATATGAGTAGTGTTAAAAATATTGGATAGTGTTAGTGTTTTAATGTTAGTTTAATTTCGTGTCAAATTTTAAATTCAAATTGAGTTTGTATTTTAGGACTTGTTCTAAAATTGTTATTGAATTTTTAAATAGTAAGAAAACACATATTCTACCCCTATAGCTATTAATAGGGTATAAACAGGATTTTTCATATAGGATTCTCGTAATTTTCTCTTCGAATTATACCATACAATTCAAAGAGAGACACAACGTATTAACCTCATTGTAGAGTTCATTCTATCCAAAATTTTACACACAACATTAAATGATGTAGCTTCCACCTATTATGTTTATTTTTCTCAGAGTACAATTCAAATAGAAAATTACAAAAGATCTTAATTTAAAAATATTAGTTACATGTAATTGAGACCATTTATTATGTTTATTTCTCTGAAAGTACAATTAAAATAGAAAATAGCAAAAAAAATCCTAATTAAAAACATCATTGCATTTGATTGAGACCAGTGGGTACGAATTGTATTGATGGCAATAGCTAGATAGGCCTTAGTTCCCAAAGACATGTGAGATGTACATTAAGCTTGAATCATGGCGCCCATGTTTAAAGGAAATTAAGCTTAATTTATTCCCGTCTTCAATGAGTGTGAGTTCCATAAGTACATAACCCACATAAGCCGTGGGTACGAATTGTAATAACGGCAACCGTCCCTCTGGTTATCCCTTTCAGTTTGCATGCAGAATAGAATGAAGTAGATAAAACACAAGTAGGGCAGGTGGTTTAAGAAGCAGTGTCCCAGCAAACACACACGACACATGGAGATAGAGATGATCAACAACCACCAAAGGGAATGTTTTCGATCATTCCCAGGGAAAATATACAAATATTGGCTACAGTAAGGATTACTCTGTATGAAATAAAGCAAAATTGGCACAAAAGAATAAATAATTTTATATACAAACAGTTCACCAAATCTTCCAAACAAAATTACTCCCCCCCCCCCCCCCCCTCTCCCAAAAAAAAATCTTCCAACACGAATTGTACACAGCATGAGAGAGCCCTAAAACCAATTACATTCATAGTTTCTTGTGTATATGTTGGACACTCCTTTTGCTCGATCATCCTCCATTCTAACTCAAGAAGACTACACATTTTAGAATTCCCCCGGCATCTCTTCATCAGGTGAGATCACAGTCAAGAGGGAATACTTGACTTTGAGAGAGATTTTACCCTTCTCAACAAAAAGCCTTGCCCCGGACACAACCCAGTAACCAGGCGAGTCCTGTGGTCCTCTAGTCATCTCTGTAGTGTCAACAAACCTTAGAAGCTTAGGTGTCTGTGTCGGCACAGGAGGGCCGCCAGGATAAACGGCAGAGTTTATGTTCACATCATCTGGCCGAGGAGGCTGCTTTTGAGCACTTGAGAAACGAGTGCTGATCAAGGTTGAGATTATTCCAGATTTTTGGGCCAGGCCAGGGGAACCATCCCACTCGGGGCTTTTCACAACAACAGCACCAACAACTTTAGAGAAATGGAGCCGCAAGAATAAAAGTTTCTTCAGTCCAGAGTCTCCAACTTCAAAGTGTGCCCCAGTAACAACAGAGAGATCATCCTCAGACTCGACAGGGGCTGTGCAGACATGAGAGAAGCTCTTCCACTGAACCTTCTCATAGTATCTGCGGTCGGCTGAGAGGTGAGAAACGTTGTGATTAGGTTCATCCAGGAGTTGAAAGGTCTTTGGCTGTGAGGAAAGGTGCTGCAAGTGAATTGCTAAGCAGTTGCTTCTTTTCCCCTCCAAGTGAAGTCGGAGGCCAGTCACTGGCTTGTTACCCACGTCAACCTGACAAAAGATTCAACTTAGTATGATGCCGACCTAAATACAATTATTTCATCCCAGCTCCATGCAATGGATTATAAAATAATGAAGAAAAAGACATCTAAACCAGAAATCTCCACATACCATGGTGATTTAACTTCTTATGCATCCTCTATTGTTCTATACAGATATCACAGGGGAATTGACAGGAAATATAAGCATGCCAGACTTGTAATACCTAAACACTAACACTGGTATTTCCAGTCCTACTATTTTCATGATTTAATCTCTTCCAACAGTGTCCATTTTCATCCAATTTTCTCTCAAAAAACTCAATTGAAGCGAACACAATGAAGCTTGCATGGTCAACAGTCAAATTGTTCCAAAACACTATCAGTTGTCATCCATCATCCTTCCCCTTTGCTGCCAGAATTGACCTCCCTAGAACACTCTCACCCAACAAAATCAGGGAAAAGATAGAGAGAGAGAGAGAGAGAGAGAGAGAGAGCATTACAGAGATGGAATATTTTTAGTGCACAATACCATGCAACATGACCTATTCTGCGTCAGAGAATTGGCTTTGTGTGAGTAACTGAAGCAGGTGAGCAGATCAAATATGACTTAAACACAGCAACTTTCATACAAGATGTGAGGCAAAAACATTAACCACATCTCTAATTGCAAAAACTGAATGCAAATAAAGATCGGTGAAGCAACAAAATTTTGTATATTGACATCACACCTGGCACCATGAAGGCAGAGATGAAGCTCTATACCTTAAGAGGACACAATCAAATCTACCCCTAGGCACCTCCCCTTCAAACACTACTTTTAACAAGTACATAATGCCTTTATGAACCAATCTAGACATTGAATAGGTTCAATGCTCTCTGATGAACGCTTCGAAGGGAATCCAATTTACCAGCCATGAGAATAGCTTATGCCTCAGAAGCCAAAATCACTAGGTTGTTCTCAAAGCAATTAACAAGTAGTAGAGATAAGACAATATATCTATAATACATAACCTAGACTAGTTCAAGTGTCCTCTGCATTGGCATCCATTTCCTCTTTTCAAGAAAAGATACATACTCAGATAATACCAGAAAAAATTAAAATCCCATGTAAATAGAGAATACATACATACATAATACATACACATACATACAACTCAATAGAGGAAAACTCTTCAAAAAAGAGTATCACATATAAGGCTAAGAGTATTACTGGAATTGTGTTAACATAGAGCTTAGGACCCATAAGGCTGAACTGTAAGGATGCACTACTTTGCTGCTTCCTGTCTGGACCAAGGGGAATGTCACCGAATACGGGTGCCCATTGCCTAGGAAGTTGAAACTCCAAAAACTGATGTAGTTCTTGAATTGGTGGTTTATCTGCATCCATCAAAACATGTGAACACAAATTATGGTTTACACTTTCTTATTCTAACATAATATGTCAAACACCCTGTACAGTTCCACTTGACATGCACTGCTTTGTTTGTGGATTGTAATGATTATTCAGTTTGGATTAAAAGTCAAAGATCAAGGAGTCCAAGTCCTAATAGGTTTAGACCTTACATACCAACATACAGTAATCTAATGGTTTCTACTAAATGAATCATGCCGATTATGAGAATTTCTAGCAATTGCTTTTAAGGATAGTATAAGGCAACCCTATTTGAGGTGTTATGTTGATAAACCAAACAGTGATGCGTAGGTTCATCTGTCTTCCTGTTTTTCATCTTCTTCTGAGTACTCTAGCAGTTTCCCATCAGATTTCAATATGTTACCTCCAAACTATATATCTGGGAAACAGCTCTTCAGAATCCAAGAAGGAACAAATAGAACAGCCACACAGTTCCCAACTTATACTGTTTATTTGATCTCCAAATTTTACCCTCACCTTGCACTCTTTGAAAACCTACATCTGCTACTTTATAGTTCTTTTCCTACCAAAACCAAAGCTTGAGATATCCCACGGCCCACAAACCTTGGCTGCCTAATAAACTGTACCTCCCTAAAGGTCTTCATTGAAGCTGTCTGACATTAAAGGGTTACGCAGCATCCTGGTAAAAGATCCCAAAAAGTGCTCCAATTATTGAACAAATGAGATAAACACACATTCAGAACGTGGATCATACTTACAACGAAGATATAGATTAATGGCATGGCTCAAAAAGCCACTACCATGAAGTCCACTCAACAACGACGAGATTGGAATGAAAGACATTGAGATCACATCAGGTTCAAGCTGAACTGTCTGAGACCACTCGTCATGGGATAGATTTCTATTCAAGTTTCCCCCTTTCCTCTTGCACGTGAATTTAATATCCTGCAACTATATAGAAAGGACATAAGCTACTTCAATTAACCTCTTGTCTCACTGTATGAAGAAGTCAAAAATTAGTCCTCCCAAATTGACAAATTCAGACCTTCGCTGGTTAATAATAATATGTTATCCAAGCTTTAAATTGAAGATGCTATCAACCTCCCTGATGAATGTTGCGAGACAGAGACTGATTACGTATTGTAGAGCAGGAGTGCCTTTTAACATTTACTACTTGTTTATCCTAAACCAAAAGTATAAGCTTGAAGAGCTGAAATCAACATCCTGAAAACTCAGACTTGACTGGCCAGGTGGACCAGGCTAACCAGTCTGGAGGTTGGTTCAGTCTGGCCTTGGAATCCTGTGCCATCTGGAAAGAATGGCCAGAGCCAGTTAACTGACCAGTGTAACCAGAAACCTGTTGACCCAATTAAGGTCCTTGACAACCATCCATTTATCCAATTATTATCTTCACGTTCATCTTTCTCGTATTTTTTGTTGTTCTTTAAATAGTAACAATGAAAGCCTTTGTCATTCAGAAGCCTTGAACCTAACTTTCAAGACCAAGAAAAAGCATTAATTTCCAATCAAATGCCCCATTAATTATGCTAACATCACAATTATCCTATTTATCGTCGTTTTCAAGCCTTTAATGCAATCTCTCTTCCTTTTTTAAATAAAATAATGTAAATAGCAGCTAAAATAACTATTCATTGTCTATTATTGCTTTTTGTTGGATGTAAATAGTTTTTTTCTATATCGTGGTCCTAATATGAATATAATGTATCCTAACAAATGTTTGAATGAAAATAAACAAAAGACACTTAAGTTAATAATTACAGTAATTATAATGAGACGTGTTGCAAGGCTTATTAAATGAAAATAAAATTACTTATTGGTCATTTTTTATTTTCTTTCTATATTACCATCATGTAATAGACAAATTCGAAACAGAAATGTTTGCTTAATGAATATTTTGTCACCTTGGCTTCACCATTCGTTTTAAAATAGAGATGTTCGATTACGCCAAATACTAAATAAGTGGTTAAAACTTTATTCTACCCACTTCAGCAAGTGAGATAAATGGTGATTTAACAAGGTGCAATAACAATGATCTTGAGCTCAAACCTAATACCAACTCTTTACCCACATTTCACTTAAAATTTTTCATCTGTTTTGGGCATTTAAGAGTGATTCTTCCAGTTTCATTCCGATGACTTTGCTGGTTATCCAACAATTAGCTAAAACCAGTGCACCACTTTCCCATGTCTTATCTATTATTTTTCTCTGTTCTTTTTTATTATTCTTTCTTAAAACCCCAGAACTACAAGAGCCAGAACGAACAAAATAATGTTTCACATTTCACATAAATATTCCCAATGAAATGAAGCTAAACTGCTAGAATCTTCACTTCCTTAACCCAAAAAAATGACATAATGTTCAAAACATTAAAGTATCCATTACGATGAACCACAAGAGTTCAATCGCAACCCCGTGCGATTAAGGAAAAACTAAAGCAATCCGTAGTTAGCACTGTAGCCATAATGTCATTTAGGATATTTCGACTGATACAAACTCAATCTTCGGTTAAAGATTTTATTTGCTGAAAGTATACCTCAGTATTGTAGTAAGAACCAGATTGAATAGCGTCCATAAAGGGGAGCCCACTCTCCTTGAACTGAAACAAAAATTCTGACACAAGTTAATATAGCTTCATAAAATCTAAATAGTATAAAATTTGCATTTAATCCAAAGTGCGATTGCTAAGGAAATCAGTCCTCACTCGTAACATTAGATAATTGACCATAAGATGACATGAGCAGCTGAAATGGAGCTTCACAGGTGCGGAAAACTTGTCATTAGAAAGTACAGCTCCCACCTCTAAGCAGATTTTAAGATAGATCTAATTACAATAAATTTTTTTGCAAATGATTACACATGAATGACAGCCCCATTAAAAATGCAACATCTGTGACCTTGTAATGATGCACCAGAACCTTTGAAATTCTGAATACCAAGACAGCGTGCAGTAGCATGTCAACATGCATCAGATTAACGTAATGGAACAACATGTGGCAGCTCACAGCAGATGTAAATCAGCGGAGACCTTGAGAATTAGATCATTGTCTGATCAGGACCATGTTAGTGTTTAGTATTATTGATGTGCATATTTTGTTTAATTCTAACGAGCTTAAACTTTTGGGACAATTGGCCCTTCTACACAGCATAAATGCATTTTCACCCATTGTCTCCAATCAAGTAATACTTATATCAATATCGCATCCCCTACCATATATCTAAACCTTGGTTTTTACACCTCTGAGCTGTGGGTCCCAAAATAATTTTCCGATCCAAACTATCAATTGCCTTCGAACTATCAAAATTCATCAAATTGCACTCTTTAATCAGATCTTACAGTCGAAATGAGCAAAAAATGGCTATGTGGTACAATCTTAACAGTCAAATCCTATAAGAGGATACATATTAATCAATTTGGAGAGTTACAATGTGCAATGTAACGAAATTAGTAATTTGGACCCCAAATTGAAATTGGTACAATAGATTGGGGGGGCTTAAAGTGAAGTTTCCCCCTTTCTTTTTCAGTAAGTGGTATGTCTAATCTTAATTACCACTCAAGTATAATTTATGTTGAGTTTATAGAGATAACAAAATGTGCTCAAACAGGCAGTTAGTTGCGAGGGAAAAATAGAAACTTAAAACTAAGACTACAAATGGAGAACTTGATGAAATGCATGTTATAATTAATTTTTTCTAATACCGATGCTTTTGTTTCCTTCAACTAAAGAACCTTCTTATTATATAAAAAAAAGCTCAAGGGCATGGTATGCACCTGATCATCCAAGGTGGAGTACATAGGAGGAAGAAAACAAAAAACAGAAGATCTGGGGCTATATACCATGTCAAGAGGCATGTTTCTGCAGCAAAATATTTTCTAAACACGAAATATGATTTATGACAATAGGGCTGAAAATAACACAATACTCAGATTTGGTCACCAGTGTATACCCAGAAAGGAGCCATTGTCATTCTGTTAGATGCTAATCTGTAAGGAATGAAGGACTAATAGATACTGGCTGAGGTATGTTAAATGGATTAAGTTATGGAAACAGATCTTCGAAGGCATCATCAACCCAGTGGAAGGAAAAAAAAAACACAAGTTCTAGCTCTACAAGAAGACATGGTGGGATAGTGCTCCGGAGACTATATAGCCCATAAAACAAATTGGGTGACAAGAATACGAGTGGAAAGGCTAGACTGCATGCATCCAAGTATAAACATGAAGATAGATGTGAACTACATATTAAAATCCTTCAAACCTTCTGTCTCTCATTTGAATTCATCTTATACTGTCCAGTCCCATCTATAAACATTTTGTCTGCCATATCCTTTAGTTTTTTCTGTACATCAGCAGGTTGAAGAGGTGATGAATGCTGTTGTTTTGCATATATTAAATCCTTTCCCCCCATCTTCACACCAACTATAACATGCGTACCGTACTTGTCAATAAACCTGGAATTAGCCACATTTCAGAAAATTAGATTACATCATACAAGCTATAAACGAACTTGGTCATTAAGAATGGCTACGTAACATTATTTAGATAAACTTTTAAATAGATAGCATAAGCGCAAAGTGAGACTATTCTTGTCACTATTAATGGCAACTATGGGGCAAAAATATTCGTAGAAATTTAGTTGAAAACTTGAGAATGTATACCACGCTGAAACAAAGCAGCTGCAGGAGCAACAAGCAAGAGGAGATATTCAAATAACTTTAATTTAGGAATCCAGTAAACTCTATAATGGGCCAAAATTATGGGCTTGTGTCACATAGCTTTTATAGTCTGTGAGAAGGCCAGGTTTCTTTTTTCTTTTCCATTCAGTCTTCTTCTTTTTCTCTTCGGAAGATATAAGTTTGGTCTCCTCCCCAGGAAGGGTTTCTTTTATCAAGTTTCATCCCAAAACCAATTGGCAATGAGAAGAGGTGACCCAAGAGGTATATGAAGCACGAGATTAAATGGTCCCTAATCAATGTGGGACTCTAACACTCCCCCTCACGTGCAGGCCGAATGAACATGATCCATGCACGTGGAACAAATGGGGAACACAAACAAGTGGGCCAAGCCCAGAAATAGTTGGCTCTGATATTATATCAAGTTTCATCCCAAAACCAATTGGCAATGAGAAGAGGTGACCCAACAGGTATATGAAGCACAAGATTAAATGGTCCCTAATCAATGTGGGACTCTAACATCTTTATGTATTGGTTTACTTAGATTCCAAGATAAGATGAGGACCACGCACGCTAAGATGTTATATTGTTACACGCAGTATATTGTTCAACCATTAATTCATGAATTCATGGGAGTTTGTCACTCTTTATTGCTAATTTACTTCTGGGGAAAACCCTTGTAGATTGGTGTGTTCCCATTGATAATATGTTCCCTACTTCTGCAACTTTCTCTCTTTGTGCTCAAATTTTTGCTTTTGCAAGTTTTTGATTTGGTTCAGTCTATAAAGAAGACTGCTTATTCTCATTTGCACTTCAGTTCAATGCCCTAAAAAACCATAAATTCCAAACAAAACAAAATTTAGTGTTCAAACATGTGGCTCAATGGGAGTGGGCTACCTACAATGTTACTGTAGGCCCTCGCAAACTAGAAGTGGTTCCAACAATACACAATCAATGTTAACTTAGTTCACACGCTTTTTATTACCAAGCTACATCTATCAGTCTTTCACACCCACTGCTTCCTTCCTCTACCTCTATGTTAGCCTAATTCCATAGATGTGTGATATTTTAGTGCAAAGAAAGAACTAAATCATGTTTGGAGACAGGTTCACATATTTTCACATTATTCCTTTGTGTCCAGAACAACCAACTTGCTAATTGGAAAATGAAAAGTTTTTGGCAACTTCTGTAGCTTCAAAATATTTTTTAAAAAAAAAACACACCTCATTAGACACATAGGATCAATAACACTTAGGTTCTTTGTGTTAATGGCCAATGGCTGGTAATTCGCTCCACTTTGCTATGACAGTCAATGGTTGAGATGATAGCCATTAACAAACAGTCATATTGAGTTAACCCACACAAGACAAATCTATCTGAAAAGTCAACAGGATTTTAGAATTATAATATTCATGGAAGCTAGCGTAAATGCAGCAACTACATAGCATGGAATAGGAATTATGAAGTGATTTATGGAGGCCAATGCGAGTAAAAGATCCAGGTTACGTGAAAGTCAACCTAAGTTGTACAATTCTTTCTTTTCGCTGGTGTACTAATCTGTAAAATAAAGCCCGCAGATACAATGCACACAACTCAATGAGAATAAAGCTTAGCCATAGAACTCACCTTGCCAAGGCGGCAGGATCCCATGATGATGGTACAGCTTGTTTAACATGATCATGCAATACTACCTGCGATTTTTCTAGCTCAATATTGTACAGTGTAATGACGACACCATCAAAGGCAAGGCTTTTAGTGTTCGCAGCATCTTTCTGCCAGCCTCCTGTGAATTCAAATGCGGCATTGAAGTGGCCCGAAGGAATTTTACCAGAAAGGGAGAGTTCCTGGTTAAACTGCTCAGACATCTAGAAGCATAAAAACGTAATAATCATATAACCCACTGAACCACAGAATAAAATTAAATTAAAAGTAACTATTTGAATGATGTTCAACCACTGCTACAAAAATCTGTAAATATAACCATTCTAGGTAGTCTTCTAGTCAGCGTGGCATGCTTATTGTTATAACAAAGATGGATAATATTGGTGATCAAAGGCCAAAAGATGAGAGCCAATTGTGATACTAACACCAAGCAAAGTGAAAGACTGCCTCCTCCTATAAGACAAACAGTAAAAAGAAATATAATTATTAACATCCCTCTCAAAACACCCTACGAGTTTTTGCTTAACCCTTAACTTACAAACCCGCCAAATTTCAGAGAAATATGAAGTCGTCACTATTATTTTTCCATAAAGATAAATATATAGGAATTCTTGGACTGCCTGGACTCCCAAGATTCTCTTGTCATGTGGTAAATTTTCGGCTCACAATCATATAGTAGAAATTAGCAAATGCTAAATCCAATAGGAAGAGCTGGTTCCATGAAAGTGCAAAGACAGAAACAATTAGACCAAGACAAACTCATAACTAAAATTTCGAAATAAATCAACACACTAATTCCGTTCATAAATCCCACAAAAGTTTGAACAAAACTGAAGAAACAATAAAGAAGACCTCTATGAACATACAATTGCAGAAAAATTGCCCAAAAAGGAGAATTACGAAAAGTCTTCCTTACCTGTTGAAACGACAGAACATCAGAGGCGAACCTCAAGCGCTCCCCTTTATCACACTTGATGGACTTGGGCACATTCCGAATGGAGAGTCTTCCGGGGACCGCCAAGTCGCGGACCTGATCGTTCTCGATCACGATCAGCCTGGGCACAGCCGAGTTCCTCTTACAGTACTTGAGCCTCAAATCCTCCGCCAGGTCGTAGCCCAGCCCAATCGACTCTATGGCCGCCTTCACTGCCTCCTTCTCCCCACCCCCCACCTTCTTCTTATTACTCATTACTCTCAAAATCACTCTCTTTCTCTCCCTACTCAATCATCAGTCACAAAGCCTTCAAAAATCCGAAGGGAGATCACGGGGTCGAAGAATGAACAATTATGGAAGAATAAGTCTGGTTTTACGACCGCTGAAAAAGCAGAGGATGACTGGTCAAACAGGAAATTTGTTTACAGCAAATTTTGCCTATTTACGTCTTATTTTTATATTTGCCATTCAAACATCTCCAAAATATTACTTCATAACTCAAAATTATCTTTTTTTTACACATATCACTACAATTTAATAACTTCTAAACTCATTAGGATTGTGCATAATCGGTGTGGCGGTTATGCCCTCCATCGTCACCGCCACCACTATGGGCGGTTGTCTAAAAATGGACACCGCCCCCGCCACCGTTAAGGAAGATTCATAAATCACAAAAAAAATTCCAAAATCGTAATCCAAAATCACAATCCAACATCGCAACAGCCAACAAATCGTCAAATCCATAATTCACAAACTAAATCCAAGATCACAGATCCACAATCCAAAATCGCAACAGATCACAACAAATCCATAATCAAAGACTAAATTTTAACAAATCCACAACCTACAAACCCAAATCGTCACAAAACTAGAGAGAGAGATGAAGTGTTGTAGCCGTGTTGCAGAGGAGAGTTGCGAGCCTGCGGCGAAGAGAGGAGGGGCAGCGGCTGATGGGGAGGCTGAAGCATCTCGGAGAAGGGAGCCCGGGAGGCCGGAGAAGGAGGGAATCGCGAAGTGGGAGCCGGGAGGGGGAAAAGGAGAACGGAGAAGTGGGAGGGGGCCTCGGGGAAATGAGGGAGGCCGAGCCCCTCAAACGACGACGTTTCTCTTAAAGAGAAACGTAGTCGTTTGGCATAAAAATAAAATAAAAAATAAAACGGTTTTAGCGATTTCCACCACTACAGCCTAAATCTCCGTCCCACGATAAAATCTGGCACCGGTGCCGCATTGGGGCGGGGAGCGGTTTATGACACCAGTACCATGGCGGTGCCGCTACTTGTGCACAGTCCTACTCATTATCAATACAATTTTTACATATTTACAGTTATATCATAATCCTACCTTTTCTTTTAAACAAACATCACCTCATTTTTTTTCACTCGTACTGATTTTGAATGGTTTGGTAGGTGGCTGCGATTGTTAAGAGAGAGAAGTCAAAGGTAGAGTGCTGCTCGCGTGGTGGCGTTTGGTTTCGGGAATCTGCAGACATTTTTTAACACGCTGCAGCTGCTTCGGTCGTCGCAGCTTCTTTGCCATTTTTTTGTCTTGTCGAGGATGAATGTTTTGACTTCTCATTTTGTACAAACGACAAAGATGGTAAAGCTATATATCGTACGTCTTTTTATCTTTCTCTATGAAGCCATTTTCTACTAAGCTTTTTTTATGAAGCCATTTTAATGATCATCCATTATTATAGGGATGACGAACCAGATGGTTTTAAATGATTTAAGGAAAAAGGATGAAAAAAAAGAAGGTAGAACTCACTTTCTCCGCTTTCGGCAACAGAAAAATAAAAAAGAATCTGAAAAAAGATAAGAAGTCTAGCCACTCCCTCTGGGTTTGTTGGTTATTTACTAATTAACAAACAACTTGAATGCGCAATTTGGAAAGAACATTTTGAATGGAAAGAAAAAACGAAATTCTTTGGCAAATTAAAAGTAAGAGAGAGCCCATGGGGACCCGGGCGGCGGGTGCGGTTTGGTAGGCAGTGGACGTTTCCCGCTTGTTGTTTATTGTTTAATGATTAAGACACTGGGAAAGGTGGTTGCAGCACACTATGCTTTTGGCGTAATGTAGTGTAGTTTCAGCACAAGAAATGAAAGCGTTCCTATTTATATTTATGGCAAATTTTACTGCGAATAATCTTGGTATCGATGGAATAATACATGGTGGCCCTATACTATAAAGAGTTTTAGGCAAAACCTTAGTAACCACCTCGATAGTGAATACAGATAAGATATCCCTTTATTTGATAAGAGCGGCCAACATTCCTAATTGGACTAAGAGTTCTAACTGCTTAATTAGTTTATTCCTAGTATGATCGCGCATCTTCATGCCTATAAATGACAAGGTACACCCCACTAGTTGATTAATTCAGATTACCAGCTCTCGTATCATTGTTTTTATAATCTCTTTGACATAGGCATCGGAGACTCCCCTTCAACGCTACTTCAGTTCTTTTTACAGATTCGAGCATTGGATTTGGACTCGCTGATCGTTCTATTACCTATTTTTGGCATCATCAGTTGACGCCGTATGTGGGAACTAAGCAATTCCTGCACGGATTAAATTTATCATACTTATAATATTTATTTATCTAACATGATAATTTTGTTTTATCTCACATATAAGCTTGTTTTACCTTATCTAATATGACGACATTTTAACTTTATCTTATATGATAATTAAGGCCCTTGGTCAATCTCCATAAAGTGTCAATATCCAAGTTAGAACTTGATCGATAGAAGCTCCACAAAATCCAAGTTGGAACTTGGTCGCCAAAGCCAAAGGCTTGGTCGAATCTCCACAAAACCCAAGTTGGAACGTGGTCGAATCTCCACAAAACCAAGTTGAAACTTAGTCGTAAAGGCTTGATCGAATCTCCACAAAACCCAAGTTGGAACTTGATTGTCAAGCCAAGAGCTTAGTCGAATCTTCACAAATACAAGTTGGAACTTAATCAGTTGAAGCTATAAACCACAAGTACGCCCCTTTCTATGAACTTATTTGAAACTTTAAATCTCTCTATGCCTTATCCATTACCGTGTCGAATAATGAAAAGACACTCTTAGTGATTTTTGCCCAAACACTAAAGGAGGGGACTATTGATGGAATAATATATGGTCTGCCCAATACTATAAAAGAGTTTGGGGCCCATTAACCTTCATAACCACCTCGACAGCCCATTAAGGAGATAAAACCCCTTTGGGCTTCCCCTAGGGTCCCACCTCTCCTACGTATTCGAAAAGATCATGTCTATAACTTATCATCAGTTGAATACATATAAGATATTCCCATTATCTGATAAGGGAGACCAACTCTCATATTCCAAATAGGACTAAGAGTCCTAACTGCCTGAGTAGTTCATTCCTAGTAAGATTGCACTACTTTGGGCCTATAAAAGATAAGATACACCACACTAATTGATTAATTTAGATTACTAGCTCTTATATAATTATTTTATAATCTCTCTGACTTAGGCATTAGAGGCTCCCCTCCGACGCCACCCAGTTCTCTTTTACATATTCGAGCATTGGATTCGAGCTCACTGATTGTTCTATTACTCGGTGATTTTTGGCATCATCGGGTATAATCCCAAGGGATTGGTCTAGGTGGTCAAGACCTAAAGCCTTAAGGGTTTGCACTGCTAAGATGTAGGTTCGAATCCCTTCAAGTACAAACAATTTTTTGAAGTCACCTCCTGACAAAGTCATACTGACTTGGCCAATATGGTTTGGAGGGACTGCACCGACTTGAAGTTTACCGGCTCGTCGAGTTGGTTTTTAATCGTTACCCAAAAAAGAAAAAAAAAATCAAGATAACTCAAGGTGGGGGTAACCATTGGTTATCACTGGAGAGGATAGTTACAAGGATACAGGAAGCGGGAATATTTCCCTCACTAGAATCACGATTATTCCTGAACGTGAAAATGTTCCCTTTCCACAAACAATGATCTTAGAAGAACAATTGTAATGGTGACAATAATGCAGAGTATCGAAATGTGGGCCTAAAGTAACACTGATTTACAAAGCGAAAAAGTTCCAAAAGCCCAGAATATTGGTTACCAAGAGGAGCCCGTTGGCTGCATGGGTATTCACTTTATATGTAAAACATATAAAGTACGAATTTCCTGCCCCTCTCTCTCTCTCTCCCTCCACCCGCTTCTCGATCTAGATTGTTCGTTCCTTTCTGATTCCTCTCTTTCATTTTTCTTTCTTGTTCTATTTCTCTTATCTCTTTCTTCCTTTCTTATGATCCTCTTTTACAGCTGTAGGGTTTCATTTTCTTGTTCTAAATGGAGAACGTGTGAATAAGGCGCACTGTCCAGAGTTTGATTCACCTTGAAAATAAAATCAGTGACTTAAATAAGTGCTTATACCTCCTCCAAAATTCACCTATATATTAGGCGGACTTACAGGACATGGTTTTGTTTTTAAAAAAAGAAGAATGAGTCGGAAGACCCCATATTATTAAAAAGAAAGGAACTGTCATAAAATATGCAGAAATTACTTTGCCGGCACTTTGCAACAGATCGACCACTGGAAGCACCATCTTGCAGAGGTGGTCAAGCTGGGCGGCGGCGATGGTGGTGGCATAGCCATAGGAAGAGCGCACGCCTCTCTGCGCGTTCCGTGGCTTTGACTGATCACTGATGCTAAAAGTAGCGCTAAAATTGAGTTTCCTATATTAATGAATAAAATATTATGGCAATTGGCCTTTGGTGATAAGATGGCATGGGCCTTCTTTATGAACTTTGCCTGCCTCTCAAAAACGGAAGGTAGGGTTTTTTTTTTTTTTCTAAGCAACTTCACTACATTCGAATTCGATTGACGAATAAAGCAACATGAAAGGTGGGGTTGATAGCAAGAAAGTGGAACTATATTAGCTAGCCGGGATTCTGTTTGAGCTTCTTGGATAAAAATAAGAATACGAAACTTTGCCTTTTGTAAATTTACACACAGTTCAATGGCATGGATGGGTATGGAGTAGATTCAATCATCTTCCCTCGCAGCAACTCGGGCAACAAAATTAGACCATGCTTTCAGATTTCAACCTCTCGCTAGTGGCAGGTCTTCCAGGAGCGATGATCACTTTGAAGGCGGAAGGATTAGCAATCAGCCATCCGTTTTGCCTCCACATCCTCTTCTATCTCATCTTGAACATCCATTGAATCATCGGCATCTCTGTCCTGTCGATTCACTGTCTAATCTCCAATTTTAAGCTTTCCAGAAGGATAAATCCCGTTTACTTTATCCGCCTTTTGTCCTTTCTGTGATGAGAATTCCCTGCAATTTCCTCTCCTAATCTGACTAGATTCTCTATTCGGTTCTCCTTCTCTCTCTCTCCGGGAACCCTGCTATCACGCGAGTCAGTACATCAAAGAGGAAACCAAGTTAAGAGATCTCGTATTGAAGAATATAAATACTTCACAGCCATAGCTAATCCATACAGATTCAAACCTGAAATGGAAAAAGAGAAACAGCAAGCCAAATGCAGCAGTTCCCCCCACAAGAGATTTGAGCAGTTGTCTTTTTTGAGGTTTGCACTTCGGTGTTCCTACACTTGAATCATTTGTCGCGTTGAAGTCCTCTACTGCCAATGCATCCACCTTTCCATCTATATTTGCTTCCTATATAACAACAGAACATAGATTGAGGAACAACTACATACACACTTGAGAATGATAGCAACTTAAAAGACACCAAAACACACACTAACTTACCTGGCTGCCCACCTTATCAATATGTTCTGTACAATGAAGACGGTCACTGAGATACGTTGATGCTTGACGACACTTTTGACCTCCATTTTCTGAACATTCCTCTGTTAAACAGGAATTCTCATCCGATGTAAGGTCAGTAGGATAGGCAGGTATGACAGAATTATGGTGGGCAGAACGGCTATCCACAATCACCATAGCTGGTATGCTTTTAACTTGGATTCCTATATCCCCAATAGTCATTTCCTGATTCTGTAAACAACTGCCATCTTCTATGCTACTTGATGTAGAAGACTCTTCGCTCACATCAACAGCTAAGATATTGGGTGGAGTGTTTGAATCATCAAATGTTCTACCCATGATATTCCTAAGATAAAGTTCCTGAGAGAACTTATTCTGCTGTTTCTTAGCACTGGGGTCCAAATTAATCACACATGAAGTACATATCTCCACATCCTTATCTTGAACAATGGATTTCATATCCTCGAGCCAGAAAACATCTCCTGAAGGTTTAGACGGCTTAAAGTGGAGTGTTTCCTCAAGAGAAACCTCCTGTGAAACAGTTCCAGGAGAAGCTCCATGTCCACCATTTTTATTGAATAACATAGCAGATGCAACTTTGCCTTTCGCAACCCATTTATGGAAGCCAAAAGCAGGATGAGACTTACATGATAGCATGCAGTTCACTTTTTTCAAAGCATCTGGCTCTATTTGAGTCACTTTGTCTCCATGATATCCAACGTCTGAGTTCACAAGAGACATGCAGATGCCATTGTCATGTGAAACAACATGAGCTGGATGCCCAGTCTCACTTGATTGATCTGCACACGGTAGGAACCGATTGGTAGAGGAGCTTGTATCCTCAAGTTCCAGGTAAAAATGCACCTTTTCAGAATCAGAAGTTAAACTGTGCACTCTAGTCTCATATTTGAGAATATCTTGCAATTTGTATCCTCTAGGAGTTTTCTTGTTCAAGAAACCAGCCTTTTTATTCTGTGATTCAGGAAACTGGACAGTCTTGGAATCATCTTCTTCACTGAACCAATCATCCCGGAACAAGTTCAGCCCTGCGCCTGACACAGAGCTCACACTGGCAGTAGATGATACTTCTGCGTTAAAAAATTCAACAAGTCTCCTAGATTCATTTTCAAAAATCCTTGGGCTTGAGTTTGAGCAATTAGAACCAACACTTGAGGATGAATCATGTAAATCATTCCCCCCATTAATAGATACAGTGCCACTATCGTCACTTCTATGGCAAATCAAATTCGACATCTCAAACTGATTAGAAAGATAACTTTGTGCAGGTGTGTAGGCATTTATAGACTCCTCGACAATGGAAGTGCCATATCCCAAGCTGTAACTATCATAAATATGGTTCATCCCATCAATTTCATTGCTCTCTTTGACTCGGATTGTTACAGGAGAATCTTTTCCACTTGAGTGGATCTGTGAATCAATGGAGGAAGGAGATAACAACATATTCAGCTCAGGACAATGCTCCATATGCTGTGTGCAAAGATATCCCACTGGTTCAGTCATACACAGCGATTCTGCCAATCCAAACTGACAGTGTGAGCAATAACTCTTATTTAGGGTTCGAGCAATATGTAATTGTGATGTGTGTTCAGCAAAAGTACCATTTTCACCCCCTGAAAATGCCCCTCCAGATATTTCTGACGCAGAATTCATCTCTGATGTGGTATCATAACAGTGCTTAGTCACTAAACCATCACTTTTGATTGCAATATGATTGCTTGTGATGCCATCGGACTCCTCTGAATGCATCTCATAATTTCTTGCCAAGTTGACAATTGTATCTTTCTAAAGTAAAGGAAAAAGCATTGAAAAAACAACAATTAGTGGGATTGATGAATAAATAGAAGCTCTAAACACATCTAGCTCGTTATGTTCTTTCTCCTCTAGCAGATACTAATTGGAAGACAGAGCGATATTGAATTACCTGCCTGAATTTCTCGTTTGAATCTTTACATGAGTTGTAACTAGCAGAATTCAAAAGGCTGCACCGTGGTAGCTCCCAGCTTCTCCTAATGCATCCCACAACATCTGTCGGCATAGTCACCGTATATGTGACCATATCAAAATCAGGAACCTGTCAATATATATATCCACAATCAATCTTCGAGTATCACCAATTTGATATGGAATACGAAGTTAAGTTCACTATGGGAATACACATTAATAATAAACTTCTTACCCTTAGATGCTCAGACCTCGCTTTCCTCGATAAAGAACGTATACAGATACAAACTTTCCGAGTATCTCTTTTCTCGACAACGTCTGATGGAGAGAAAAGGTCTATCCCACTCAATCCCAAAATTTTGCAGACCTAAAAGATTAAGAAGCAAGCTATTAACAGAAAAGTTGAGTACTCCCAGTCAACTGATACATTCGGGTCATGCAAAGACTTTAACCGCCCTTTTTCTGGATTGGAAACAAAATAAAAATGTTCAAAAAATTTTGTTTTTCAAAACTCATAACCTTGGATGAATTTACATCTTAATTCTGTTCGCAGAGAAGCAAACTCACTTCTATTGGAATTGGATAAACTGGAAAATATATATTATATTTCTGAGTTCAGTGGCACTTTGCAAGAAACAAATGCCATGTATGGCTTGTAGTTGTTCTAATAACCATTGTTTGGATGGCTTTTATTAAGTCTGTTCCATAGAGTTCATGCGATAGTAATTTCATTGCAAGAATATTGCAAGGGAGCAATCATTCACATGGCTCTCACATCCGGTCAATTCATCGCAACTTGCAAGGTGAGTTGCTCCCACAATTTAAGGACTATCAGAGACAATATAAATGTCGTGTCGAATATGACAGTTCAGGGAAAATTTTGAAACCCTTGACAGAGTATGAACCACCACTAATACAGATGCATGACCGTGAATAGTAATGCACGACCTGGGAAAAATAAACCAAGAAGTGAACTAACAAGTGCACACCATTGGTTATACTCAGGCATCCACTAATCAGGACTGGTTCTGGCAAGATTTTAAATGCTGGTGAAACCTTAATTCATTTCAAGTTGAAAGGTTCAAGAACAACCTCAAGACATGTCCTCAACAAAATCAACTCCAATACATATGCTTGATCTCGATAAAAGAGTTTTTTTGAGATAGGTGAGGAGAACATTTATGCTTTCAATCATTCAACAATGACAGGAACAACTATGTAGTTCATCTCCTAGGGTTCGCAATCCCAATAGAGTTGCACCCTTGAGGGTAGGATGTTTCCTTCACAAATGGATGGTTCATACATTTGATAGTCCTTAAAAAAGCAATGCTAAGAGATCTATTTGTCTCATGCTGGTACTTAATATAGGTTTTCCTTCTCCAGACCAAAGAGGTTTCTTACCTTTCAATCCCTGATCCATGGTCTTCAACTGTTATATGGCCACATGTATTAAATACAGCATGCTTAGAGAGATGCTCAATCTAGGCGTCAAAATTCCATCAATCCCAAAAGTTATACATGGATCGCACTTCTGAGTTAGCAAGCAAACAGATGATGCTCAAATGGTAAATAATGTTAAGCCACTGATTCATGTGTGCATGTAACAGAAGCCTATAGAACTCTAACTGAACTAAGAATGCATCTCTTTTCCTATATCAAACACCTGGTTAAGTACCTAGACAGAGACATCTCTATCACATCAAACATGTGCACCTGAATTGCCACTGACATGAATACCTGTAATGTTCAGAAATGTCCTAGTAATATAGACATTGAAATGTCAACAACAACCATATATAATTCTACACGTGAATTTTGTCCATTCGAGTGTTAATATAAACAGGTATGGCTTGTGTTCATCAGAAACAACCTTAGTGTAGCCCAATTGTCACAAAATAAATGATGATTTGGTCCTTAGACTCTTTCTCAGTGGATTTGTGGGTTCCGATCGAGGTTCTCCACCCAAAAGACCTGAATTATACACCTTGTTATTAGCTTTTTATCTTCCACCTGCCAAAATTTTCCCACCTCATTTTCATAGGAAAGGTTTTGTATCTAATGGAATATAGGAACCGTTACCAGAAAATCTGGACTCTTTCGTGGTTATTTATTCAGGCTATAGAAAAAGAAATTCTATTTGGTCAGCTCTTCAACATCAATATCTAGTGAGTACAAGATCTACATCCCAAAACAAAACCAATGCGCCCACATTTTTTCCTCTTTTATCTAGAATTATGATTTTCGCATTGAAATTTGTCAATATTCATAAGGAAATCCTATTGCCTGCATATTCATCAACGAAAGTACCATCTTTTGGTTTCTTCTGTAACGTGCTTTGAGATTTTCACCATTATCAAGAGAAGAGATGCTCAATGGCAAAGGCTTACCTTCAGAAACGAATCCACATTGGAATAAGGCATATATCTCCCACTGCTCTTCCGGGAAGCAACTGGCTCATTCCTATAGGCTTTTACACATCTTTGCTCCAAATACTTTGTCAACAACATCTTCAATACTACTTTTGATACTTCAAAACTATAACTCTTCATTCTTTGTTTGGGAGGCTATGCACGAGAGGATTCTCACTACTGATAACCTGCGTCGTCGTGGAGTGTACATTGCGGACTGGTGCTATCTCTGCCGTAGCGAAGGGGAATCTGTAAACCACTTGCTTCTTCACTGTCCGGTGGCGCGAGGGCTTTGGACTCATGTTCTCTCTATTGTGAATTTTCCTTGGGTCATGCCGGAAAAGGTGGTGGATGTGCTTTGGAGTTGGGAGAGGAGGTTCTCCAATCCATTTGCCAAGGCTATTTGGAGGATGATACCGGCATGTGTTTGGTGGTGCCTATGGAGGGAGCGTAATAACCGTTGTTTTGAGGATGGTTCCTTGCCTTTACCAGTGTTAAAAGGCATTTTTATGTTTAAATTGTTTTGTTGGGCTGATGTTCTGTTAGGGTGCCCTTTTGTTGATTTTCAGGATTTCCTTAGTTTTGTTGCTTGTTTGGACTAAGCGATTTCGGTATAGTCCCTTGTACTGCTTTCGCTTTTTCTTTAATAATATTGGCTTACTTATCAAAAAACTATAACACCAAACCAAAAAAAAATTAAGAAGCAAGTTGAAATGAACAACAAAATAGTTAAAAACTCAGTCAATCGATTCAACACTTAGTGGTAGCTTTTCTTGCAGTTATTAATTTATAAATCATGAACAACACTACTAGACCACTTCTTGTTCTGATTTTTTTCCGGGCAACCTATCCTCTTGGCATTTGGTTCTTGGGTGTGTATTTTCTGGGTTACATATCAAAGCTTTGCTTAGCAGTGGGGCCAACTTATATACTGGGAAAAGATGGCCAGAAGGGTAGAAAGGAGGATGTGGGAAACTTCTCTATCAGCATATTGGAAAAGGCAGGGTTTACATGCAAAATCCGTCATCCACTTGAAAACCAAGATTTAATACATGAGAAATAACAAGGACATACAGCAATTCCCCATTCGCAAGTAAATCAGAAACAGCAATCTGCTCGTCCAATCTTATCTGCAAGACTTCCCCGAGCCATATTCTTGTTTGAGTCTGTAGAGTACCATAAAAAGTGAAAATACTAAGAAGAACAGAAAAGTTTAGGTTGCAGTTGTTAGAAATAAAAAATTATATATTTGATAAGTGAGACATCCAATTATGGGAACACCCAATTGGATTTGTTATGTTAACTCACTTATAAGCCAAAAATCTAACATGCCCACTACACATTTCTCAACACTCCCCCGCAAACTCAAGGTGGACAAACCGACAAACCTTGAGTTTGGAGTTACAAAAAAAATAATTACAGGAAAAAAATAAAAACAAATATTGCCGGTATTGAGCCGGGAGGTCGCCGGTACGGAGCCGGGAGGACGATACTAAGCCGGATGGTCGCCGGTACTAAGCCGGGAGAAAGCCGGTAATAAGCTGGATGGTCGCTAGAAGGTAACCGGACTAAAGCCGAAAACCTTGCTCCGATACCATGTTAGAAATAAAAAATTTTATACTTGATAAGTGAGACATCCAATTATGGGAACACTAAATTGGATTTGTTATGTTTACTCACTTATAAGCCAAAAATCTAACATGCCCACATTGCCTAAGCAACGTTGGACTACACATTTCTCAACAGCAATCCAAACAATAATAAGTCTGCCACTATCTATGCGTTGGCAAACTATACTTCACGAGAGCTCATAAATAAACGTAATTTTCCTTTTATTAGGATCAAGTTATGTACTTTATTGCACAGAACACATCCACACTTGCTGATGCTAATGAGCTTAGCAATCCTACAAAAAGCAACACGTAACTAACTCTTGAAACCAGAATCACAAAAAGCGTACCAGACAAGCGGCTTCATAGTTTTCGTGCATATGTAAAATGATATCAATCTTACAATGGACCACAAGAATTCACAGAAAAAATAAAACTCAAAAAAGATTGACGATCATATCTAACCCTGTGGCCCCGAGTGGTAGCTAGCTTTCTTGTATTTCTATAAACTCAGTTAAATCATGTTGGATTTCTGCAACTCCAAATCCCCCCCTGGGTTTTCATTTCCGGTCAAAGTTCATCATCCATTAACTTCTCTCGCAAAAGCATGTAAAAGAACGGGCAAAAAAGACAGGGATGGAAGAGAGAAAAAGACCTGCAGGAAGACGTCGTCCAGTTCGCGGAAGCTCGATTCTGCAGAAGAAGAAGAGTCGAAGTCACCGATTCTCAACGCCTCTGGAGATTCACCTCTCCCCATAATGACGCCGTTCCGGACTTCAGACTTTGAACCAAACTAATACCGAGTTCCGCAGCGCGAAGAAGAAAGTACGAGGGCCGAAAAAGAACAGGTTGTATAACTTGTATGTGTAATAGTAAGCATGTGAGCTATGTTTTTTTGAGGTCCAATTGTGGTTTCAAGTTTGATTTTTGTGACTGTCCGCCCCGCGTGAGCGGCGCGGCGCAAATGAAGACGTAGCGGGGATTCTGCAACTTTTTGTGCTTACTCGTCTTTTTTCTTTTTTATACGTGTTTTGTTTACTATCAGAGTGCCGTTGGGACTCGGGCTTATTTTAAGACGAACTGCGCGGGCGGGCCCTACTGTATTTGATGCGCAACCAATGCTCTGACGCCTACTGTTGTGCCCAGTGCTCACGCCCTTGAGCCTACTTTTTCCAAACCAACCCTCCTCAGCTCCGTGCCACCGTGTCTCCTCAGGAATCGCTCCTCTTTATTACATTTCATTGTTACTGTAAGTGATAGTGCTTCTTCCTATAAGTGATTATCATTAATAGTTATAGACATGTCGGCTTCAAGAGAAATTCTACCTTTAAAATCTTTTTTTTTTTATTTCAGTTGCGACACTATAAATATGAGATGTATTATCATACAGTGTGCTACCGATATAATTTGGCCTTAAAGAAAACTATGTTAAACCGTAAATGTTGACGCAGAGGATCCGTTATCTTAATTGGGATAGTTTTCGTGCAAATGTCCATATTTTAGTCATAATTTTGGCTACAGATGTCCGATTCGCGCTCGTGACCCCAATTCGGAAAGCTCTTTTCGGCGCGCACGTCATAGCCACCCAGTTACGCTCGGTGCACATCGTTTCGAGCCCTAAATCCACTAATTTCCTTTTCGAATATCTATTTTTAGTTAATTTTTGTTATTTATGGCAATTTTTTTTTGTCGATTAGGAAATAATTCTGAATCCGATTTGTGCCAGATTTTTGGCAATCACTTTATTTCTTTCCGTATTTCGTTTTGGTAAGACTTTTAGGGTTTTGCTATTTTTGGCAAATTTCTATTGATGGTCGAATTTCAGCTATTTTAACCCGGCTTGTGGGTTATTTTGATTCATTCTTGATTATTACGAATTTTATTGAATCCAGAGTGTTTCTGAATTCTTTGGGTCGAAATTCTCTCTTTCCCTTCTGGCAAATTACCTTTTGTTTAGCCGGCGTCAAATGTGGTGAGGGATATGTCGTCTAAAATTTTAGAGTAGATAATATTAATTATAATAATATTCTAATCATAATCTTTTATCATAATTACATAGTGCAATTTGAATAGATGTGAACATAATATGTATTTTCTAGAATTCTATAACTGAATCAAATTGTTAAATTTGAATAGAAATGGAAACACTAAACATTAAATAGACATTTTAATATTATAGGGTCTACTTTGCTCAAGACTTCATACAATTAGGGTTACATATTGTAAATAAACATATTACATTTATCTCTTTACGATTTCACCATACAATTCAGATAGAAAATTATTTTTTTTTAAAAAAGACTAGATCAAATGATCCATCTCTTCTGTCTCTCACTCTAAATCAGGTCACCTATTAATTAGATCTTTATCTCAATCCATTACTTAATTCTTTGCTCCAAAGTCTTCTTAGTATTATAAATGTTAGAATACTCGTAATTTCAACTTCACTTGTACGTTGATCTTTCTCGATATCAAAAAAAGTTGTATGACTATTTGAAGTAGCTATGCCATTACTCCACTCTCTTACTATCAAAACAAGTTATGTAGAGTTTTTAAGTAGTTACACCTTTTTCTTGTACGAGAGGTTTGATCCCATGATGTTTACCAAGTCAAAAAAAAATCATATTTAAAATGTACATGGAATGAGTTAATAAAGTTTTAAAATTACAAAAAAAAATCTAATTTAAAAAAAAAAAAACTTTTGGTATTGCCAAACATCACCTCAATCATCACCACTTCAACCTTAGGGAAGAAGCCAAATCTTGTTCATAAACCATAACATAAGGTTGATACGTGGTTCTCCTCTTCTCTACCCATCTTTATCCTTTTTGCATTCGAGCTCTCCAGTCTTCAGTTTCCACGCACTGATACCGACAGATTTTATAGTCGAAGGGAGAAGGTTAATTATCTCTTATCCCGGCCAAATGTCGTGCTAGATTCATCGGACCAGGCAAGCTAAAAAAGGACGTCTGGGTGGGAAATTAATTCGCTGTAAATTAATTAATAATCTGACGCCTCCCACGTCACACCAAAACGTTATCGTTATATTTCTTTATTCGTTAGAGTATTTTTAGTTAATTCTTTAAATTTAGCTCTCTACTTTAATCAAAAACACACTTCTTTATTTTAATTATAATCTTTTAAAAAACATTCCAGGAGCTTCTCTATTTAAATATTATTTTTCAAAATTTTCTTTATTATTTCTCTAACATTTATATTTTTGAATTTTCATTTTATTGTAACAGTCATATTTTTGAATATTTGTCTTATCTTAAAAAGATTGATTTTTAAATTTTTATTTTACTAACTGTTGGAATTTTTAAAATTTTAAGGTGGTGAAGTGAACAATAATTTTCTAAAAAAAAAAGATACATATTAATATTTTAAGATAGTGAGGTGAATAGAGCCACTGTTCACTTCTTCAAATTTTTTGTTAAATTAGAAAGGCTCTTGAGGAGTGTTTTTTTGACTTTTTGGTTAAATTGACTCTATTCTAACCAAAATGTTAGAATAGAGAGTCTGCTAGGAATGCTCTTATTCACATATTTGTGGGTGTCATCCACCCACTACGACGTTAATGTGGTTCGTTAGCTAACCCTACAACGATGAACATGTGGCGAGTTAGCTACCAGAAATATGGATTAGATTTCCAGCAATTATCTCTGTTGTGTGCATGTAATTTAGACAGAGATAAATCTAAAACGTAAATTATATATATTATTTAATATAATTTTGTACAGTATAAATCATATAATGAGATTTTAGCCTAAAAAATATTTGTTGTAATTTATATATAGGAAAATTTATACATAGTACATTAGGTTTTTCCGCTTTTTTAAAAACCTCATTGAGTTTTTAAAAATTTAAAAACGCTCACTAAGTTTGACATTTATGTATCAAATCTCACTAGACTCAACACCGTTAAACATGTTTAATGAAAAATACATATCTTCTAATAACAATGTGACACGTGTCCTTAAATAATTTAAAATTAATTTAAAATTAATAAAAAATGTAATTAATTTTAAAAAAAAAGATTGGAGACTCCTGATCCTCACGGAGGAGGGGGATTCCCTTCCACCTCTGACCGCAAGGGAGGAGAACTCCCCCCCTCGTGAGGATCGAGGATCCCCGATCCTTTAAAAAAAATTAATTACGTTTTTTATTAATTTTATATTTATTTTTTTATTTGTTAAGGACATGTGTCACATTGTGATTGGACGAGATATATTTTCCGTTAAACAGGTCTAATAATGTTGGTTCCAGTGAGTTTTTATACCAAAATGACAAACCTAGTGAACGTTTTTAAATTTTTTTAAAAAAGGATAAAACCTAGAGTTATTTTGTAAATTTCCATTATATATAACATATAAAATATTGTCAATAATCAATTTTTTTATTTTATTTTAAACAAATCAACTAATAGTTATCTTTTAACTTGGTTACATGGATTGGTAATGAGGTGTTGATATCTTTCTTTCTTTTTTTAGTGGAACTGAATTTTGGCTATGTAAATTCGAAATTTCATAAATTCAAGAGCCACATAGCCACGGATAGCATGATCTTCATTCTTCTAGCAAGTAGTCATGACCACAAGATTGAAGGACTCTGCTTTACACACCTGTATGCCTGGAAAGAGATCACGACGACGACAAGAAATGCACCATCGGATTTCTAGCCGCCTAATAAAAGAAACCAAATTAGATGGCGTCCGAATTTATCAAAATTATAAATTTATTATCCTTAAAGGTCACATATTTAGCACCAAGTCCACATCTCATTCGGGGCCTCCCTCCTACTGTAACGGGATGCTTGAAGATGCAGACAACAACAAAACACATGACTGGTCTTTTTTTTGTTGGACGACGATGGTATCCATAAATTCAATCTACTAGACCCTAGGCTTGTACAGTGTCTCCCATCCACATAGAGTGAGTAATTATCGTTCACCTGAGATTCGGAATGAGCAAACCCCCAAGTCCTAAATCTAATCTTTTAGACAGATCTCGTGTTAATTAACATAAGTTGAAGCAAAATAAGTTGAAAATTTGTGTTAATTAACACGAGACACTCTTATGAAAGGGGAGATGAACATTTTGGGAAGTCTCCTAACGGACTCATAATATAATATATCGGAACATCACTCAACCTAAAAGTTTAAATCTATAGGTTTTTGATCCAACTATGTTATATTAACCTCTCATACTTGTAATTTTCTTTCTAATGTGAGACTTAACATTTTGATCTCTCTCTTAAGATCTACCTTGTGCCTTGTGACTGCACAACTTGCCTTCCTTTGGATCCCCTCGAATGGAAGCCTGATCTAATAGACAAATTTTCTCTTGAGCCTCCCTAGGATCCACCTCATGTTTTGCCCTACACTCCTTGCTCATTCCTCTATTTGAAGTGTATTTTTCTGATCTTACAAGCTCTCTCCGGATCACACTGTCGGCTTTGATGTCATCTATTGAAGAGTTTCTTAGTGAGCCCATAATATAACATATAGCGACACCACTCAACTTAAAAGCTTTAAGCATATAGATTTGGACCTAACTATATTATATTTACCACCCAATGTGAGACTTAACCTTTTTATATTCAACAAAACAAATGATAAAAAAAGAAAGGAAAATGTCAGTGGAATAAGCTCATCAAACCTAAATCATTTGACTAAAGCTCGGCTTGGGAGGCTTGCTTCTAGATTTGTTGCCATCTCTTTTAGGCTAATTTGGGTTTGGTCTCCGTGTGAGATTTCTACCCAGGTCTACTGGAAAGATAAGCGCAGTAGGAAAGAAGAGGTAAAAACTTGGTCATTAACTTCATCGCTCTATCTTGAGTAAAAGGATGTGCTCATAAAATTATAGTACTGAAAAAGGAGTCGTAGTTCAACTTGGCTCTTCTTTCTTGGAGGAAAACGCCTATTTTATTTATTGGCTTATAATCTGTAATAAAGTGTATAAAGGGATTAAAACAAAAGGTAATAATTAGTAATAAAGAGGGCCGGAAGAGAATTATTCAGCTGTAAAATGGAGCTCTACACCTATACTCGGCTTTACTACTCGCCTTGTTGGGTCAGCCCACCAAGGCCCTCTTTCCTCACATGGGTTGCTTCCGGCCCGTTTCCTTATATATATATATTATATTTTTTTCCCTTGGCGTTAAGCCAGAGATCATGCATGACCATATGCCGTGTCTGTTACACATAAATGCGTGAAACATTGTTTCAAAAGAGAATAACAGAAGAGAGAGAGAGAGAGAGCGAGTTTGAGAAAAAAAGAAAATAATTATATTATACTTATAACGTATTTATTTGATTGGAAAATAAGAAGCCACAAGAAAACTACATACCTGTTTGTCGAAATTATTTGCATTGCTAGTGTAAGAGGCTTGCTCGGACCGACCTAATTGGTAGACTATTAATTCAATTCTTGCACCGAAGGAAAAAAACTAAAACCCAACAAAAGTGCTTCAAATCCAGAGGGGCTGAAGCAGCGCTTGCAGGCAGTGGAATCATTTTTCCTTCTTTTTGGTGCAAAAATAATGGACTATCTGTTCATGCAACCAAATTTAATCTCTTTGAAATGATTACGATTGATACGTAAATATGCACAGAAAAATACTGATTTAATTCAACCAATTTTCAAAGTAAGAAAAAGGTGATGCACCTGTAGATTGAATTCATGAGAGAGACCCAAATGGATCCAACTCCAAATTCTCTATTTTATTGCTTTGTCGTACCGATGCTTCTTGGTTTTGTTCAAAAGAAGCAATAAAAAAGGAGATGCACCTGAGATAACTGTTGGTCTACTTTTCAAACTACCAAGGTAGAAAAGGACGAGAGACAAAGATAGAACATGAGCCAAGGAAACATCCATATCTTCCTTTGTTGTGCTTTTCTCTTCTTTTCATGGCATACTCCCTGCAAAAGCGACCCTAACCCTTTGAACGCACGTGCGAGAGAGTGTCCTGGTGTTCTTTTTCTTTCTTTGCTCAACAGGAAAACCATCTTTTTGAGTAACATGCCATGCCAATAAACTTTTTTTTGTTCAATTCGGATATCCATCTTTGTCTGACTGTACACTTTTTATTTCTCTGCCTATTCCGCATTTTCCTCTGGTAGCATTTCTCTGTTTTTCTATACCCTGCTTCCAGACACCAATATATTTGAATTGCCCCCCACAAATGCAAAAATGAAAACAAAAAACAAGAAGAAAAAAAAGAGAGGAAATGTTCTGGTCACCTCCTGTACCTCTAAGATAAACTCTCGAGTGAACCAACCACTCCCTCCTTGTTCGTCTTAATCAATGCCTAGCTAAGTGTTAGCCCTTAAAATCCCAGCTCCTTTCCTGCAGTCCTTTTCTGGCCTGGCCTCACTGCACAGGTGCAGCATTCATAGACAGGAAAATCCATACATCCTGTCGTCCTGCTGTAATGTGCTGCTGCGCGGATGGAACAACCTGAACATTGGATTTTCTGTTCTTTTTTTTTTTCCCTTCAAAATTGCCTTATAGTCCCTTATCATCAGCAAAAATTCTGCCGACGAAATCGCGGAACCTCTTTGAGTATAGCTTGGGATCCACGGCTGAGATGGAGATGGAATCTACTTGCAAGGACTTGTAGGCATGTTCTAGCTTTTTGCTAATATCATAATCTTGTAGAATGTCAATGATACCAAAGAAGAGCATCACGTCATAGACCTCCCCACCACCCTGTAACGGGGTTGAATTGCTACTTCCACTCCCTGAATGCTGATCCAATCCAATCCTAGACACCCGCTCTGCTCTTGCAGGCATATTTGCCCCTAACCGGATTAATGGTCCCCTGTAATATTTTGGATTGCAAAAAGAAGTGAAAAAAATTAGTGCGAGTTACACAAACACCCATGAAATATGTCAACTATTCAAGATACCCTCACAAATCAAGTCAATCATAGGCATAATCATCACTCAATACTGCTAAGTACATAAACCAAGAATTCCCGTTGATAGCGATCATTATTATATTCTTCGTGTGGGAAGCAGAACAAAGGCTTGCACTATTTGATTTTGTGGTCAACAAAGTAGGCACTTAAACTGAGATTATGAAAGTTACAAGAAGCTATCAAATAAAAATTCATCTTATATAAAACTTGAAGGGACAAGATAAGAGAACTTTTCCACTTCAAGTTGCAACAACAACAACAAAAATGCATCCCTGATTGCTCAGTCAGAGATTGGAAATCGACTGAACAATTCAAGAAACAAAGCTTTGTTTCTATCTGGGAAAGCAGAGACCCCACACACAGTCTTGCTTATGAAACTACTCAACACTTCCAATCATTCCAGACAAAGACAAAATTTATAGAGAGAGATTATCTCATACCACACTTCAAAATGGGAGAAAGGAAGGAGTGGAAAACAAACTCATTAACCACAAATTTCTTTCTTTTTCTGTGCGATATTTTGACAAGGAAACAGTATCTGATTGTTGAACCTGAGCCCTGGGTCCATATGTACTAAAGTTAAACATGTTGCACATGGACAGCTGCGAAGGGAGGCAACTTATGGTCCCCAATATAAGATTATGACATATGAAGAATGGCGTTGTATCCAGGATTTATCAACTGACTAGTAAAATAGACAAGCACTTCCTCTGGTACAAATCCAATATCTGAGGAAAATGGAGACTTGCTCTAATTATTGAAACAACATACTATGAGGTGGTACCCAATACTTTTTCATCCCCAGGTCTCTCCTACCTACCTATGTGCACAATATAGAGGTGAATAACATGTCAACAGTAATAATAGAGAAATTCGTCTCATAATTGAAACAGCAAAGCAATCAGTGTTGGAGAGGTTTGGTCCACGGCAAATCACTAAAATTCTCAGAACCAACAATAAAGAGAATAAGTACCAACACAAAAAGAACAAAAACACATACCGGCCTATCACAATCCAATCTGTATCCTGCAGCTCAACTTTATTTAAATGACAACCACGCGTCATTGTTTCATCATGATGCTTATCTCCCCTGCCTGTAAAAAGCACAAGATATCGTTGTTAAAAATGTTTAATTGCCCAAACAATTTCTCCTCAGTTTTCTTATAATTTCTGGAGACAAATTACCGGAATGCATATTGAATGGTGACATCTTCATCCCATCACTGGAATAGTCATCACAAAAGTGAATGCCAATTAAAAGACTGTAATCCATTATTCCTTCCCCTTCCAAGAATTCACAATCTCTATCAATTTGCCTGAGTAGAAACCATGATATTACAAGTGTTACATATGGAGCATACACATGTACACACATTTGTGGAGGAGAGGTTGTAATGGAAGGGGTAAAACATACATATAATGAATTGAATTATATGCAACACATCAGAATTTACCAGATAAGCTCTTGAAACCACGAACTTTCCAAGCGAAACACATAATTTAAATCAAGATCTTTGAGCGTAGTTGTCTCATCTATTTCCTCCACGGGCTTGTCAGTAATGCGGCCATAAGAAGAACCTTTCAGGTCAAACCGTTTGTGGATTCGATACTCTGAGCAAAATAGATTGCCCATCACGACGAAACGTGTCTGATTTAATCATTAAACTACCAATGTCAACTGCATATTCACAAGCATTAAATTTGGGAAGCTTGAATATGAAAAGTTGAGTCTGTCAAAACCATACCTTTTGACCTCCCACTGGCTTAACGCAATGAACACCAAAGAATTTTGTTACCAACGAGTTCTTGTACTGAAAAACATGTTGGTAGTAACTTGAAAGCATCCTGATAAGCACCTGAGACAGGATGCAAAGAAACGGTTACAATCTATTTGACCCTGCATTCAATTTGATTCCAACTAAGAATGTAAAAACTGGAGAGTAGCATATGGAAACTTCTTCTACAAGAGCTTTGAAATTTCCTAGTTGCATGTTCTGTTACTGTTTGCGTTCAAACTGAATAGATTCAGAAGTCAGAAAGGGTGAGCAAACCTTGACTTCAGATTTCTTAACAGTTTTTATCATAAACCGGTCATCCTGAGTGAGGTAGAATATACTTCCACTCTTCCCAGGCGAAGATAACTCCCTCAGTGCATCATTTCCACAAATAGCAAGCATGTAGTCCGCCGGATCTATTGCAAAGAATTCCCTCAGACATCTAAATACCAAACAAACAGGTTAACACCATTTAATAGGAGAGTCATACTTACAGGAAAGCTCCCAATATAACGGGCACCCAAAAATGGCAATCAAACCCAAGTATCATAGTAACAGTGGAAAGGCCCAAAAGAGAAGCAAAATGTTATATATGACCATAAAAAAGGATCAATACCTGAATACCATTGGACAATAGTCCTTCCATTTGAACTCCAGCGATTGATGCGGGGGCGTACACTTGGACCCTTCTGGTGGAAACCTTGTCCAAAACTTCTCGTTGGGATCGAAATCCCCTGCCCTAAGCTCCCGCCGTATTGAAGCATGCTTTCCAACAGAGTATCTGCAAGCAAAAAAAAAGCATCAGAAAGGCAAAACTGACGAACAAAACCAAAACTGTACACAAACAAGATAGTAGATGAACAAGATAGAAAACGAAAATGAAAAACAAAAAACACCTGATACCCAGTTGAAGATTAAGCATCAAATCGTAGTTCTTATGTCCCTTGGATATCATCTGCCCCGGTTTCTTAATGTCGCCATTGACCAACAAACACGGACTCTTCGGTATCTGACCGACAGAACCTCCGTAGCTACACTGCTTACCATCCTTATAGAACATAGACGCCTCCACATTATCCACAATATCACAAGTGATATCCCCAGCCTCCCTATCCAATTCCCAGATGCAAATCCGCGGAAAATTCACACTCCTTGCAACATCCAAATCCACATGTCCCAAATCCACCGACGACCTTTTCCTCGTAGCACCGACCTGAAAGTGAAAATCCTTACCGCAATTACCGGCATTGCTACTCCCATCAGCCCAAGTGAACGTTCCTTTACCCTTTGGCACCCCATTCTCCCAATGCCCTTCATACCTACTCCCGTTGGCCCATATCAAAATCCCTTTTCCCGAGATGACCCCGTTCTTCCACTCACCCAAGTACTCATTCCCATTGCTCCATACATACCGCCCTTCACCATCCTGCAAATTGCATTTCCACGAGCCTACATACATGTCCCCATTGGCGTAGCGCTTCTCACCCAAGCCGTGTTTGCGATCCGCGACCCATGAGCCCTTGTAGGAATCGCCATCGGGCCCGATGAAGGTGCCGAGACCCTCCATCCGACCCGACCTGAATTCCCCTTCGTAGGTAGCTCCCGAGGGCCACGAGAACTTGCCTTTGCCGCTTGCCTTGCCTTTCTTCCATTCCCCTTCGTACATGCACCCGTCCGACCACAGATATTTGCCCGTCCCGTGCGGTGCGTGCCCCAAGAACGTGCCCGTGTAGAGGTCACCGTTTGGTAGGACCTTTTCGACGGTGGTCGTGGCGGTGGAAGTGACGCGCCTCGACCCGGCTGGGGATCGCGTTCGACCCACCACCACGCACGGCGGTGCGACCACTAACTCCACCTCCTTCTCTCCTTCCTCCTCAGCAGATTTTTCCTTCTTATTATTGTTGTTTCTCGGGTTAATGGGTTGTTCAGAAAGACCCAGTAGAGTCTGTTGCATTTCTTTATCCGCTTCTTCAGATTAGTGGCAGTCACCGGAAACGTGGAATGAAATGCAAAAAAGACTCCGGCATCATTCCCCGCATCCGCCTCTTTGGTCAGAGCTATACTGCTTTAGATGTTGCTTTTGAATTTGATATTCCAATATGGCAAACTGTTACTTTGGAGAATGGTAGAGAATCCAACAGACAAGAGAAGGAAAGCAAATGTGGATTGGAGCAGTATTTTCGTTGCATTGGGAAGACAAAAGGAAAATACTACCCCAACTGAGAAAAGTAAAAGATAGAGAGAGAGACAAGAGAGGGGGGTATCGTTTCAATTTAATTGGAGGGTTTGGTGCTTAGAAAAAACAAAACAAAAAATGGGGGGTTTGGCATGGGGCCGGCTTTGGCCTAATGCCTAGGGAAAGGGGAACGTTGGTGGCGCCTCTAGAGCATTGCCATTTGCGTATTGCGTGCGGCCCAGTCCTCAACTCCTTTACCAGGCAGCACTGTTTAGCTTTTGGTTCTCTTACTGCAGACCGTATCTGGCATGGAATTTTCTTATTTCTATTTTTTTAAACTCCTCAGACTCGTTAGTTACCACTAATCACTCCCTCAACGACGCTTCTTACTTTTACTTTTCTGATACTTCTTTTAACTTTTTAAGTTTCACACCAGAAAAATTTGGCAAATAAAATTTAAAAAATCAAAAAAAGGAAAAAAAAAAACAAAAGGGTCTTTGTCTTGATTTTACCCCATCCCACCCACATCCGTCAAAGAACACTTTTCTGTAAAAAATAATTGATCTTGGATATTCAAATTTATTTCAATTTAAATTTCTTGACAGCTTGGTCTATCCAATAATTAGGATCCGTTTGTGTTCAAAAATTTTACTCCCTTTAAAATTTTAACACAATTATATATTACTATATAATTTCTCTTTCCTCCATCAAATCATTACTTTTCACTACAAAAAATATAAAAAATTACCTCGCTCTTCACTTTTTCACTAAACTCATTCACTAAAATTTTAATAACACTAAAATTTTACGAAACAAACTCACCCTTAATTACTTTATGCACTTAATGTTATATTTTCTCCAACAACGATGCTTTATGAGATCAATTTGTGAATTTTCCTTCCAAATAAGCCCCTTCCTGTAAATGCATTTTACCATTTAAATCCTTTTCTTGTTAATGTTGGAGACATTCCAAATCAATGGTACTTCATCTTATACTTTTTTTCCCTTAATTTTGGTGTCCGGACTAATTTATGCAAACTTCGACTAATCTTAAAGTTTGTGCAATCTCCTAGTCCCATACAACCGGACAGTTACAAGGTCAAATTTCTTAGAGTGACTTCATATACTTCAAATTATCAAAATTTAAAAATAAGGATATCAATTTTTGGGTCATGAAATACAAAAAAAATTGTGTCAATTTGTTATCAAATTTGGTAAAATTGATAATATCATATTATCACTCTTTTTTCCTATGTGGTTTCTTTACCATATATATTACAGGAGGCGTTTGTTGCCCGCATCAACATTTCCGGCATATTATAAAAACATCAAATAATTCTTTATTATAATAATATTCACTCAAATCTTCTCTGCTCACTTTTTCACCAACTTCCACAAAAATATCTTCACTTTTTCACCAACCCCAATACCTCAATATTTCCACCACCCCAAAATTTTCACAAACAAACACCACCTATATGTGTTTTTTACCCGTCTTAGCTGGATCAATACTTTTAAGAGAAATTTTTAGTTGGCTTGTCCATTCTACTCGAACTTAACTGGCAGGTCAATTTCTAAATTCATGTATCTTCTGTATAATATAGCAAATATAGAAAATCCAAAAGCTTTTGGAAAGTCACATATATAGTTGGTCGATCTATATCAATCATATTAAATAATAATTAGCAATAAAAGTGTAAAGAAAAATATATAGCCAAACAGAGTAAGTAATAGTATACTCATCCCAGAAAGAGTCGTTAAATAGTTGCAACATTTATGTTCTTTTATAAGGAGGCCTTACATGCCAAAAAATCTGTGGACGACAGATTCTACGTACCCACTAATTAAATTATTTTCCTTTTAAAAAATTTCTCGATTGGTTGACCTTTTTTATTTTTAACTTTTCTTTCAGAAGATTCTTATTTTGGATATTTAGTATTTTCTGGAGAAAATAATTAAGCATTTTCAATAGATTTTTATCAGTAGAAAGAAAAAATAAATAAGGTATATATATATATATATTCTCAATCAATTATACTTTTCTTACTCAAATTTGTCCTCTGAAATAGGATGCCGTGTTTGTTTTTGTTTGTTTATTTGTACGTGTTAATTCGATCGGTTGAAAGTGCGAGGCACGTCTGCCTTGCGCATTGGGGTTGCAGATCATCTCCAAAATCCCGCGTACTGCATGCCCACCGCCCAAATCCCGACATGAGTGAGTGGTCTGCGCAATTATTTTGTGTTTACAGGTATAAGATTTGGTTTCCTTTTCAAAGTTATCTACACTAGTAAACAATCAGGAGTTTCCCCGAATTACAGACGCCGCGGTCAAGTTTCCCTACATGCATGCAGATGCAACAGGGGTCGGTTATTTTGTGAGTGAGGTTATCGTGTGAGAGACGGGTGAGATTAGAAGTTGAGAAATCTAATGGCTGAAAAAATGTCACGTCATTTAATGAAACCGAGTCGGTTTCGCGGGTCGGGTTCGTGGGTCGGGTTCATTAAATGACTTGGCATTTTTTCAGCCATTAGATTTCTCAACTTCTAATCTCACCCGTCCACTCACACACTCACACAATAACTTTGCTGATGCAGCAGGACTTCTTCCCCTCCAACACCACAAGTTGGTGCTCGAAGAATCTGCCAGTGCCAGTGCCAGTGCCACCCATTGGACTTCAAAGTTCGAACCTGATCGGTGCTATTGTCGAGGTCCGGCACTCCGGCTCCCTTCAGGATCTTCAACAACCAGCTGCCCGGAATCAAGTACATCGAGTTAAACTCCTTGTTTTTCCCTGAGCAAGAGCCAAGATGCATAAGGCCGGGGCAGGTCTTTGTTGAGTAAGAATCGGGTTGGGCGTAGGTCCTACTTGGGGGCCCGGGCCAGGGTTTAGAACACGACGAGAACATTGGTGTTGTTGATGGAGATGGCCTTGATAGCGTCGTCGGGGGTGAGGTAGCGTCGTGTCCAGCTGTTAGCTAATCATCTCATTTTCTTCCAGCAAACAAGACGAGTCATACAGACGAATATGGCAATTCAGCAATCAAAAGGAACAAACGAGACAGACAGGAAGCAAATCTCCTACTTCTCCAACGGATCTGCTTCCATAACGATGTCAATTTCTCATAATCAGCTTCCCTATACAGCAACAATTTACCATACCTCAGAATACGATGCCCAGTCATAATTTCTTTTCAAGGTCACTTCAAAAAAATAAATAACCAAAATGCAATAGGAACGACGTCGTTCCAGTGATAACCAAAAACCCCGTGGGCTCTTCTCCCCGCCCCATTTCACAATTGGCCTTTTTTTTTTTGGCCTTCTTGAAAGATCTGAATCATTACAGTGCACGAACCTTAACTCTTTTAACTCTAAAAAAGCAAATCCAAATCGCACGAAGCCTAACCCTAAATCAATTGGCACCCAAACTCCCGAATTCTAACTAAATCTCGAAACCCATTATCCCGAAGCCTACAGCTAAGCTTTGCAACCCAATATTTCATCTTAACCTCTGCTTCAGCAATCACAGCCCAGGTTGTCATACACTTAGATCTCCTTCCAACTAAAAAGGCATAGCACGAAGATGAATGCAAAACCACTTATATTCTAACATTTTTTATTCGGTGGCAGATGGGGGACAGATTTACTTTCCAAGCCTGGAGAAACTCCTTCGAAACCTCCAAAACCTTGAAGTTGAGCATGGGAATCTGAGTCCATAGTATTTGGGGAGGGAAATGTTCGTGCTCGAATGAATTCAGGTTGTGGGGAGGCAAAATTTGGGGGAAATGTTAGGGTTCAGGAACAAAACACGTAAGAGGGAAAAACCAGATACGCAACACATTTTAATTAGGACTCACTTGAGAAATGTCGCGTCACCTACTCACCTATTCCTGTTAAGTTTTTAAACCGACAAAGACGGAAAGACATATTTTAATATGAAAGGTTACCTCATCGATAAAAAATTAAACTTTTCTTACCATAGAGATATTTTTGCAAAATAGAAATAACAAAAGGGTATGAATTGCATTTAAAAGAGTATAAAGACTAATACTTTTTTCGTTTGTAATGTTTCTAACACGAAGAACAGTTCAAAAACTAGAGTATGAATAGAAATAGAAAAAAGGGGGGAACTTTTCATTTTACACCCCTAAATTTTGGTTTAATGTTATTTTGAGGATCTAAACTACTAAGGTTGTGTTTGTGTTGTAAAATTTTAGTGTTGTTAAAATTTTAGGTATTGGGTTTAGTGAAAAAGTGAAGAGAGAGGTAATTTTTTATATTTTTTTATGGTAAATAATAATGATTTGATGGGGAGAGAGAGATTATATTGTAATATTTAATTGTGTTAAAATTTTAGAGGGAGTAAAATTTTGGTACACAAACGCACCCTAAATTTCTCATATTACCTTAAAAAAAACATTGACTCATCATTCGAGGTTAAAAGTGATTTTTTCTCTAGAAAAATCATGATATTTGGTTGTTCCAAAATTACAAACATCACAAGAAAAGATGGGAGAAAAAACTTTGGAAAGATAGGTTAGAGCATTCCTAGTAGCTTCTTCAAATTTAGTTCTCTATTTTAATTAAAAAGTACACTTCTCTATTTTAACTCTCAACTTTTTAAAAACACCTACAACAGCTTCTCTATTTTAACCATCTACTTTTACTATTCTATTTAAATATTATTATTCAAAGATTTCTTTATTCTTTCTTTAACATTTATATTTTTAAATATTCATTTTATTGTAATAGTTATATTTTTAAATATTTGTCTTATTCTAAAAAGGCAGATTTTTTAATTTTTATCTTTTTCAAATAGTCATCAAATAGACGTGATTGCTAGGAGGAATTCAAATAGAGGGAGAGTGTGATTGCTGGGAGGAAGAATAGAAAAAGAAAGAGAGGGAGAGGGTGAGAACGGGGAGGAAGAAAAGAAAGAGAGGGAGGGAACGTGTGTGTTTGGCGGAAGAAAAGAGAAAGAAAAATAAGAAAAAATAAAAAATATTAATATTTTATTATAGAGAAGTGAACAGTGGTTATTTAAATATAGAGAACCACTGTTCACATGTTAAAATTTTTAGCTAAAAATTGTTAGAATAGAGAAGCTACTACATAGTATTTTTTGGCTTTTTGGTTAAGTTGGTTCTCTATTCTAACCAAAATGTTAGAATAGAGAGTCTACTAGGAATGCTCTTACGGGATATATTATTATAGTACTACTAAAAGTGTACTGTGTAAGCAAAGGTGAAATTATTAACGTATAAACCCTTAATAGGAACTACAAAATTCATATTTCAGATCGACAGTCTAATATTCTAGATCCCCCATGTTCCACCTGCATCCACTTCCTTCTGATGTGAACTGTATTTGTTTTTGCAAGTAATATATTTTCTTGAGAAGTATGCGACTTATGAATGTGTTTTCTTCTCTTTAATCTCTATTGCATGCATCAAAAAATTTGACCTTGCTTATCTACTTAGACCCAGAATCTGTCCTAAATTATCTAGCTCACAAGAAATAACCGAAATTTCGGACAGATCTGTTGGATTTGTCAGTCACCATGGACCGTACATCATGATATGAGAAGCCTTTGCTTTGATTGGCTGCTATTTCGTAGCAAAAAAAAAAAAAAAAGAGGCTTCTATGAATTCATCACATCATGGATCAATTTACAAAAGAAGAGAGGAAGGTATTTAAACATATTTTCAGATTGTCAACTAACAAGCTTGATCTTCGTCCAAAATATACTATCGTCTGTTGTCATGGACATCAATTCAAGTAAAAGTACCTAAAATTGTGTCTCTGCAATCCAAGCCAGCCCAACCCAAGGTAGGACCCAGAGTAAACCAGTGCAGCAGAGGGAGTCATGGGCTAGCAGCCACATCTTTACGACTTGGAGAGTTGGAGAGAGAGCCTTCCGACCAGGATGATTGATGTCCTTATTGAATGATCCCACCATCTTCACACCGTTTTATGCCTTTCACGTGGCCTCTTGAACTGCTCGAAATGGCGAGCATGGAAGCCCATCTTCCAGTCTATTGGAACAAAATTGTTTCAAAAACAAAAAGACTTCTGTAAAAAAAAAATTAAAAAACGAGGGAAATGAGTGTTGACGTTGTCAAAAAAAATGGTAAGGTAGCTGAAATTTTTTGTTTTGAGGGGGAGGGTTGTTTAGTCGAAATTTAGAGGAGTTAGAAATTGGCCAAAGATGTCAGGGCATGAGTCCCAGCTATGTTTTTCCCTTGCTTCCCAATAACCACCAATGTATTGGTAGGAATTGCTTTCGCTGTCCATAGCAAACCACCTTGGCTTCCAACCCCTCTCTTGCATCTTACGTGCCTGCAAATTCATATGGACGGGATTCCATCATTACCATCTATTCACCCTGCGTGGTTAGAGTTCAACAACAATAGAAAAAAAATACTATTTAAAGGTGGGCATGGATTATACCTGTCGCTGTCTCTGTTCTAGTCGCAACTTCTCTGAGTCGGCCATTTCATAATTCCCATCCTCCAAATACCTCTGATCAGGTCTAAGTCTCGAATCTGTTGGTGGCAACTTCTCCTGTTTATTCAAGCTAATGTCAATGATGATGATGCTAGAATTTGTTCTTTGCTCGAAAACGAGAAGAGGCGAAAAAAGAAAGGGCACTAACCTTAAGTCCAGGTGTAAGCTCATTCAGTGTAATGGCCAAGCGTGTTAAGTTATATCTGGTTGGATTTTGGGCTGGCTTGCTCCGCTTCCACAGCAAATGTGGTTCCAACAATGAATCTGATCCTTTACCTTTCCCTTTTCCATCACCCGTTACATAATGCATGCTCTCGTCCCATTTCCCCATCAAAGTCGCCCAAGTTTTACCATTCTTATCTTGGACAATACCATGAACCTGCAATGCAACTTAAATTAAAGACAGAAATCATGACCAAGCTCCATATTTATCAGATCAACAAAATTATGCCACACAGATCCTAACTCTCTCAAAGCAACGCTGATATACATTTAAACCTTTTTAGAGGCTAGAATTTTTTTTTCAACACCAACATGAATTGAACCGGAAAAATATTATGCTGGGCAAAGTAAAGCCATATGGAAGAGTCTGCAGTAAGGGACAATAAGTTGAGAGCAACCGTATGTATTACAGATTTAATGGAGTGAGAAATTAAGTAGAGCAAAGGGAAGCCAAGAAACTAAGCAACAACCCTCTACTGAACGACGGCATATTTCCCACCACTGGTTTGAAAACACTCTTCACCCTGGATAACTTCTCCAGAAAAAAAAAACATCTTCCCCCCTTGGAAGTGGCTCTGGGGGCTTTATTCACGTGGCATGCATAAAAAAATAGCATAACTTTCGCTTTATTCGTATGGTATTGATGAAAAAATACAATATAGTAAGACAGTTGCATCCCATTAAGAGGTATATAGCTTATTAAGAAAAACACAACATTCAGGTTCCGCTTTATAAGGCAAGATGAACTCAATTTCAGAAGAACATGAAAATAACATTGCAAAAGAACGGAAATGCAATCTGAGGGCTGCAGTTTTCAGAAAAAGGCATCCTTAGCAAGACTAATTCCAGTAGAAGGAAAGCATAAAAAGGACTTTCAAATGAGACATAATTACAAAACCATTTTGGGGACATGTCGGGAAGCAACTGTCAACTTCTTGCATGATAAAGTGTCTCTCCTTCTATTTCCACTGGTGCCTAATGTGTCTTTCTAAACAAAGTGCCTGATTTTTGAACTGGTGTCTAACCAAAGTGCCCAATCTTTCATAACTCCCGTAATGACTTGAGGCATTGGCTTTTCTTTGTCTGAGATGTACTATTGGATAAATGCAAAGAAAATACAAAAATGAAAAGGATATTACTCTCTATCCTGTCCCATTTTGTAAAAGCATTTTCCACCCTCTCATTTAAGGAGAATTACTATTCTCTGGATAGTCTTAGTCCTTGTAGAACACAAGAAATTAAACACTTTCATCCTCTCACTAACAAGAAATACAATTCATACATTCGAGTCCAAGTCCTTACAAAATGGCTGTAATCAATAGCTAAGAATTTCACTAACTTACCGCCAAAACATTAAAATAACACTTCTACTTGGGTTCAAAACACACACACACATATTAAAGTACCCTAAATACTACTTGCAGTTTTTTGAAAAGTCTTTCAGACATATGCACCCACCCACCCACCTACCTACAGGAACACAAACACATTAGAGAGAGAGAGAGAGAGATGCACCTGGTGAGGATTTCTATCAAGGACTGACTGTTCCTTGAATTTTAGTTTACATGAGTAATCACGATTCCCCTCTATGCGCATCGTACCATAATGGTCACAGTAGGGTTTTCCAATAATGAGGTTGTAAATGGATGATGTTACCTGATAGTTAATAAGTGTTAGCTAATCAGCATGCTCCTTATAGAAAGTGGCAAGTGCTGTCTACAATAGAAAACATACCTTGCTCCACTGAAAAACTTCTCCATCATCAAGCTCCAAAGTCAATGGACCCATAGGATCAAGCTGAATCGAACGACCCCAAAATTTACTTTTTAATTTGGTGTCTCCCCAAATTCTCCAGCCGCGTCCCTCACAATGGTATGCAATAATCATGGGGTGATGACTGACCTATCTCAAGATGCAAACCGTAAATAATTGATCCCAACATTAAAGTCGGTGGAACAAAATCACTAAAACCTTTAACTTGATCACCCACAAAATGGTAATAACAACTATAACTTGCTTAGACCAAAGTTTAAGACTAAGAAACCAAATCTGATATGCCAGTTTGGTAAGCAATGACTTTGAGAAAACATCTGCTGACAAAAATTGTAGACCAATTTCATGGTGCTAGCAACTAATTCATACATGGTCATGAAATTGGTATCATATCTATGCATCGTTACAGCTGAAGACTGTCTTTATTATTGAAACAGAGACCTCAGGAGTTCAGATAACAAACAAAAATTCTCTTTTGGTAAGAGAACCGACAACCAAGGTAGAAGTTAATTCTTTTATACTAACACCAGCAAAAAGATTATTTTATATGCTATCTCCCAGTCAAAAAGTATCAAAACTCATGGACCACATGTGATCTCAACCATATGTCTAATACTTCCAATTAAAATTGCACTTAAAAACTCTCAAATAAAGAACAAAATTTAAACTAGTTATTACTACTTATTTGATTGGTAACCAAATTGAATGATTCTAAAAGATATTAAAAGTTCTGCTTGCATGACAACATAAACATCCTCTCTGACCTGAACAATCCAATATTCTGTCTCATGAAAACGTTTTCTCAGGAAGAAAAAACAATCTTCTGACTCATGGTTAAAACTAGGTCAAACAAGCAATAACTGAAACTCCTAACCAAGGGTTTCATGATCGTTTTGTTTTTTGATAAGCCAATCTTATTAGAAAAAGTGAAGACAGTACAAGGGACTATACTGATATCACTGGTTCAAACAAGCAACAAAACTACGAAAATCATCAAAATCAGCAAAGGGGCCATCTAACAAAGCATCAGCCTAACAGAAAAGAGAAAATAACACAAAACCCTTCAACTTGGCCAAGGACAAAGAACAGTTATCAAAACATCCATGGTTCCGCTCCCTTCAAAGGCACCACCACACAAGCGGAAATCATTCTCCAAATAGTCTTAGCAAAGGGGTTAGAGAACTTCCTCTCCCAACTCCACGACACATTCACCACTTCTCAGACATTCATGATCGTTTTGTTGATCATCTCAAATGGGTGTTAGTTTGATATATGTATAGAAAAGGTTGTATTCGAAAAAGCAATTACCATAATATGATGCATGAAATATTGAGTATCCATTTCTGGGGAAACTTCTGAAAATAAAAATAATACCTTCTCAGAGATGAAACGAAGACCTTTCTCTGGATAATCTGCTTCATATGTCTCACCCAATAGTGGATTAAATGGTTTACAAGTTCTTCCATCATTAGAAGCATAACCTGATACTGCAAATGCTGCTATATTTAGAATCCTCATAAGGCCATTACCCTGCATATTTTTGCCAAGGCTGTTAAAAGAAGTTCTCAAAAGATAACTAAAGCTTAAAATTTGATCAAGATTAAATAAATACTATGCTGGCTGCAGCAAAGGCATAACAAAGTCATAGCAACACTAAAGAGACATAAATTAATTAATTCAACACAACAAAGTGCTTGAGTAAACTCAACAGATAGCTGCTGTAGCGCGGTGGTGCCCCCCTTGACTACTCTGATAAAAGCGCATATTAAAGCTTATGAACAGTCACATTGCAGCAAATACATCTTTACTAGCGTCTAGATATCCTGAAACTTTGGCCATTATATGACAAATACCAAACTAGAAAAGAAAAAAGGAGAAAATACAATCCACATTCAAAGTTGTACTCTCTCTGTCTGTATAGTTGAGCAACCAATTATTTTATATTCTCATTCTACCAAGAGAAACCTTACGTTTTTTTTTTTTGCAACATTGTGGTATGTTTCTCACTTAACTAGTGATAATGAAATTCCACAAAACAGGATCGCTACTTTGTGAGGGGCTACATGAAAGGTAAGTTTGGCTGCACCTTTCCCCTAGTTGATGTGCCTAAACAAGGAGACATTCTGTAGTTGTAGGCACAAAGGCATCACAACCCATCATCAAAGATCAAAGCAGGAACGTGGTGGCCATTAACTGCAACTGCATCTAGTTTCCAAATCAAGCACATTGTGACTAATGCACACCATGATTGAATCTCTGTTTGGTAGTGCAAAAACGTCAGATGTACAAAAGCCATATAGAAGCAAAGTCCAATTCGAATATGGTAAGGATGTTCAAACATAACTGTTAATGGCTCATATAAGTATTGCCCAACATAGTTAATGGTATTGGAATTGGTGAATGAAATTTTAGTAAAATTTTGTGTTGGTGTTAAAAAAGAGGCGGTATTGGAATTGGTGAATGAGTGATAAAAGTAAAAGTAAAATTTTGAAGTGTGTTTGATAAAAGTAAAAATTTAACAAAATTTTAGTAAAATTTTAGTTTGGCAAACGCCATGTAAGTGATAACAAAAAGATGTCTTAAACATATAAATATAACAATAGAGCATATGGAGTTGCAACCAACCTTTCAGGTAAAGCAAGGGAACAATGTTAGTTTATTCAAGTAAAAACTTACCATTTTACCCCATTCATATGCTCGATCTAGCAGGTACGAGTATTCCAGCTCTTCAAAACATTTCTGTAAAGACGAGAGGGGTTCATTAAAATAAACTGGAAGGCAAACCTTGGTAAGATCCTTCCCAATATTATCTTTGATAATCGACCAAAGACCGACTCCCCTCTCTTTTTCAACTGGTTCAGGCAATTGCTTACGGCGTTTAACATAAGCATACTTAGATCCAAAAGTTCCGCTGTGAGAATCAACACCATCTTCAGCATCAAGATCTTCTTCATCATCAGAATCAATTGGTGATTTCTGAAGATCAGATCCATTACTTTTGAAAGAACTGGATGAAAGAAAATCTCGAGTATCAAAAAATGCATCCTCATCATCTGTTTCTTCTTCTCCCTCATGTCTGTCGTTGTCATCATAAGAATCAGTTGCACTTCCCTCTGAATACGGTTAACAAAAATTGCGGTAAATTATTCCGTTCCGAATGCAATGAGTGCTTACAGTGTGGTAATAATAGAAAACAGAACAAAAACAGAAACTCCTAAACCTATGTCGGTTTCCCTTCTACCACTTTCTTGGAACAGGACAAGGATGATCAGCAGTCTATGATAGGCAACTGAACACCTTTCAAAGCCAAGATGGAACTTGACTAATATATGTACCACAACAATAGAGAAAAGAGCCCTCAAAATGCCAAACTATGACCATGCAAATAGACAGTGAAAAAGACAAGCTCAACAGATACAGAAAAGCATATGAGAGGCATTCTCAGAAAGCATGCTTTCTCACAGACCCAAAAGTTATGTTGGAGGATGAAATCTTAGTGACCAGAGCATGCTGCCTGAATTAATCCCTATAAAATGAAAGTGAGGCCAAATGATAAAATATTGGAAGCAACTCTTGACAAACTTCTTCAAAAGAATAACTTCTTGTATGAACTCTATTCCAAATTATCATAAGCACATGCTATCCAGGTAAAATGTTCCAAAAAAGAAAAGAAAATAAACTTTTTCACATCATACCACTGTACTTTTCTTGCATTGATCTAAACGAAGCTCCTTGCTCCATTGCTTTCCTTTGGCTCTCATCAACAACTGTGTTCTCCAAGTCAACCATTTCAGTCTGGAAGAAGCAATAGGTAGAAGTAGTTTTAGCATACCAATTAAACACTATTACGATAATAGATACTCATAGAGTCAACTGTAAGTACAATAAATGAGGAAATACTGATTCCCAAAGATTCCCAGATGACATGATAAATTCATACATTATAACAGCCAGTTTCCAAGGGAGAAGGAAGTTTACCATGTCAAGCATTTTATTGCAAAGAATGTTATTTTTAAAAAGTGAAATATTAACACAAAGTTAAAATTGTAAGACATTGACAAAATTAGGCATATAAGGAACTTGCACTATTATTATTGAAAAATAGAAAGAAAAAGTCAAGATCTGTTGATGGAGATCTTCAATTCCTGAATACTCTAGCCTGCAAACCTAAAGAAGCATATATCACAATCCCATTTGGAATCACAAGTAATGGAATTAAAATGTTTGTGTTCATCCCACTTGCGATGCTATAGATAAGGTTGAGTGACCAAGTGAATGCAAAAAAAGAAAAAAAAGAAAACTATTATCTCCAATCCTCATTTAGGCTTCCTTTTGTTTTAGTGGGAAAGCCTTCCCACATAATACAAGAGAATCATTGGCCCAATTGAAAGAACCCGATTGCTCAAAACTGCAAATTTCTAGCAGTAGTTACCAAGAGCGCACCGTGAAACCCCAATGCATGGATGCTTATATATAAAGACTGCAAACACTTTTGACAAGCATGATAAATTTTAGAAAAAAACATGGCCAAAAATCTGTAGACCAAATGGCACATTCTTAGAAGGGAAAGAGCATAAGGTTAGATTCAATCCCACAGAGACGCATGAGTTGTATTTACCGTTGACTGATCATATAAAGAATGAAATTTTGAAAAGCATTGTGTGAAGAAAGCAAGATTTTAATCGCCCAAAGAAAAAGAAAACAGTAAATCGGTAGTAGCTACACATTCCAAAGGTGGGTGACTCTGAGAACCACAATCAATTCTAAACGCTCTATTGAGATCCCTTTGAAGGTTGACTGTGAGGATTGCCCAGTGACTTTGGATTCCCAATTAGATTATCACCATTTGGCCAATATTTTTCGAGACTAACAGTTGGCCTTAGCTTTACGTGTAGAAAGGCCAAAATAAACGCTCTAAGTCCCAGACCAATCAAATCATGCTCAGTGACTAACGAAGGTGAAATCACTTAAAGCTTCCAACTGCATATCTCTCAACCAGAAGGTTGAAGTCTAATAACCTTTTAATTTTCCTCTTTTCAACTAACTAACACCATTTTCCTTTACCATAGTAATAATCCAGGTTCATAGCCACAGAATGGGAGCAAGGATACAAGAAATTCATTATCGTTTCAAGATAATAGCATAAAATAGAAACCGCTCAAAGTTATGTGCTGCTATTAGGTACTTCTGAAGTTAAATTGACCACGAGTAAAACTGTGGCCCAGATCTTCCAGTATGATGATTGACCTGGCTAATACAATCTGCATATCTCAAAAACAGAACACTTCTCCCATCCCACCCCACCCCATTCCCAAGGAAAAAGAAAAAATTTATGGCGTAGCTCTATGCTTGGAAGGAAAATCTTGTCGAGAATGCAGAGGGGTGAGAGAGGAAGAGCACATCAGACAATGCCAACTCTTGATCTACATACCAAAATTTGAACTCAGAACTAAAATGGACTAAAAAGTAGAAATAGAAGCCCTAACACAATTGCCTGGCAGCTGAACTATACAAGCAACATGTGAACATAAAATATCTATTAACTAAAAAATGTGACGAATTCACGAAATGGAGATTCCTAGGCCAGCTGCATCTCATCTCAGCAGAACATTAAAATGAAAGACACGTAAACCTATCGATAAGGAGGGAAAATGTCGAAGAAAATCAAAATTTTCAGCCTTATTAACCTGGCTTCAATGACTTTAACATCCAGACGCTCTTAGGACATACTTGTGTTGGCTACAAGAAAGACATAAAGTAGCTAATATCTAACGTCACTTCCCTGCACAATCCACCGAGCGGCTTAAAAGATTTCACACTTAATGATGGTTAAGTGAAATAATTCTGCATAAGATCCACAAAAAGAAATTTCGGTAATATCAACGCCTAGATGCATGCATTAAGAGCAAATAAAGAGGACTGATTTTGGATAAGTCAATAAGCGTAATACTACCTCCAGGTGACGCAATGTGTCGACGAGCAACAACTGCTTCTGCTTCAGGACCAAAAGATGCTTATGCATCTCCGAGAGGTCACTCCTCATAATGTTCTCGCTATCCTGGATGGTGGACTCGCTCACCCCCTCCTCCAATAAACGCTGCCTCAGCCTCTCAGTCGAAAACACAACATTCTCCGCCGCAGGCGCCATTAGCTCTGCATTCGACACCCGCGGGAACATGTCCTTCACTGCCTTCAACGCTTCCACCCACGACGCCCTGTCCTCCCTGCTCTCCGCCCGCAGATGTAGCCTTTTCTTTGTCCCCGTGACTACCGAGAGCCTCCTTTCGTCCGACTTACTCTCCCGAATCGTACACACCTGTGAACAAAAACAATGTCACACGATCGCATGCAGAAAATCTTTGTTCGAACACTAAGTCCCACTCATCCGAGATTCACATCTCTGACTTGGTCCGAATAATGAGAATGCTTATGAAAGTAATGTTTGAAAGCAGAAATATGTAATGGTCCCTGAAGAATTAGTCCGACCTTGAGGTGAAGCTCGGCGACGGGTTTACGAAGGCGGGATTCAGTGCGAATGTTGCGGGAGAGACGACGGAATGATTGTCCGCCGATGACCATGGATCCTCTCTCGGTTTCTAGATTGAGCGTGATCCTATCTGGACCGTGGATTTTGAAATATGAGAGAACGCCGTCTTGGAGAACGAACCACCGGGGACGCCACCCCCGGCCGTAGTTGACCCACTTGTAAAGAATCCCCGAGATTCCATTCCCGACAATGTCATTGATCATAACCTCACGGTGATCCACAGACAGGATTTGACCTTCGCGAATGGACCGCTGCCGACCGAACGACTCCGAGGCTAAGGATTTGGATCGCTGCATCAGACGGTGGTTATTATTTTTGTTGCTGCTCTCATTGTTGTTACCTCTGCTAATGCGGAAGTTGTGGGTGTGGGTGGTGAGCGATCGAAAGGACTGCGTCTCCGGCTGCATGTTGAGGAACTCAGATAAGGATGAGGAGGAAGGCGAAATAGTGCCGGCCTGGGTAGTGCGATCTGGTACTGGTGAGACGCATTCGAACTGATTCATCATCTGTAGAGAATGTTCATTACGAATCAGAGAGCGAGTTATCGACAATGGCGGTGGCTCGCCGCGAAAATCGGACGGTTATTTGGATTTTCGTTTTTTGATTTTGTATTTAAATATTAATTAACCGAATAAGTCCTTCCCTCTGAGTGCTCTCGCGGAAGCCGCATGGTTATTTGACTTATTTCAGTTTGATTTGTAGGATCAGCGAAAATAAACAATAAACTGTTACTCTTCTAGTTGTATCTGAAAGAAGAAATGGGACGAAACGGGCGGAATGCCGGCGAAATAAAAGAGGGGGCAGGTTTGACTTGACCGCGACGACAAGTCGGCGAGGAAAGAACGTGTTCTTATCTAAACCATTCGTTGGACGATTTCTTTTTCTTTTTTGCCGGGTCAATAAGGGAGTCGCCTACTAATGGACTAATCATCTTCGGATCAGCCCACAATCAGGTTACTTTCCGACCAACCTCGGTTCTTTAAAAGCCCATCTAATTTAGGGCCTAATTCTCTCATTGTGGGCCCAAATCTGATCTTTAATAAAATCTAGGCCTGATCAGTTGGCCCATTTGGACTCTATAAAAGGACTTTTCTTTGGGCCTAATTACAAGAAGCTTCTAGTGTTGTACACACTATTTAAGAATCCAGGAGAGGGGACGTGACGTGAGCAGGACGTATTTAAAGGAAATGCCTAAACCTCAAACTGGGTCGTTTAAGTCCCCCCTGTCAGGTTTTGCAAAAGGTAGTTATCAACGCGATATAGCCGTTAATTAAGATGATCCTAGTACACCTGTCCTGATCATCCTTAACCTCTACGTGTCCTCTAGTACAGGCAGTAACTTAAATCACAAGACATTGGCGGCCCATTTTAAATGCAGGAAAGTCACGAACAAAAAAAAACCTAACATTGTACATTGATTGCTATTCATCGTATTTAATGGTATAAGGTGAATGGTGATCCAGTGCTTGTCATGATCGGTGATCCAACCGTCATCTTTGAGTCCCGGGGAACCTCTTTAGACACGAGAATGTTGATGATCGAGGAATCGCTGTGGTTCACCCGTCACCGCTCCAACTAATGGACCAGGTCGAGGACATGGTTGGTCAGTCTGCTGGGCATTCATGGTCAATAAAAATGAGAGAGAAACAAAAACAGCTTTGATTGCACTGTGTTGAGTAGGGTTGAAAACCGGAAATGCGGTCCGGTTTTCGGACCGCATTTCCAGTTCCTTTATATTAAATGACCGGACAGGAACACTTATAAGTGATCCGATCCGGTTTTATGAAATGCGGTCCGGTCTGAACCACTTAAAAAAGTGGTCCAGACCGGATTTAATTTTTTAAAAAAAAAATTAAAAATTTTCGAACAGCTACAACTGCGCAGAGACTTAATTTAAAAAAAAAAAAATTGAACTAACGCAGTGCAGAGCTACTCAGTAGCTCTGAGTAGCACTGCTACTGTGCAGAGTGCACTGCGCAGTGCACTCTGCGCAATGCGTTTATAATAATTAATAAAAAAATAAAAACAAATTATGAAACAACCATTGCACAGAGTGCACTGCACAGTGCACTCTGCGCAATGCCACTATTTGTTTATAATAATTAATAAAAACAAATTATGAAACAACCATTGCGCAAAGTGCACTAATAAAAACAAATTATGAAACAACCATTGCGCTGCGCAATGCCACTATTTGATTTTAATAGTTAATAAAAAAAATAAAAACAAATTATGAAACACGGATTGCGCAGAGTGCACTGCGCAGTGCACTCTGCGCAATGCCACTATTTGTTTTTGATAATTAAAAAAAATAAAAAAATTATGAAACACGCATTGCGCAGAGTGCACTGAGTGCACTCTGCGCAATGCCACTATTTGTTTTTAATAATTAAAAATAAAATAAAAAAATTATGAAACACGCATTGCGCAGAGTACACTGAGTGCACTCTACGCAATGCCACTATTTGTTTTTAATAATTAAAAAAATAAATAAAAAATTATGAAATTTCATAATTATTTATTTATTTTTTTAATTATTAAAAACAAATAGGACCGCATTTCATAATTTTTAGACCCGGATTGGACCGCAAAAATGCGGTCCTTCAATCCAGTCCGGACCGGACGGCATTTAAAAAATTAAAACCGGACCGGACCGCAAATTCGGTCCGGTTTTCCGGTCCGATCCGGTTTTGTTCAGCCCTAGACTGTTGAGTAACTAGGGTGATAGGACAGAAAATAATTCCTTTTTTTTTACTCCAAATTTAGTGTTCTTTAATTTTGAAGTTTAGATAGTCTCTAATTGGTTCATTTGAAATTTTATTTAGGGATAAATGTAAAATCGGTCTATGTGATATACGCAAAAATCAAATTAATTATTGTGATAACAAAAACATAAAATTAATCTCTATAATTTCACTTTTGTTTCTCGTTAATTCCTCTACTATGAACTAATTTTATATTTTTGTGAGATTATAGGGATTAATTATATGATTTTGTTATCACATGGATTAATTCGATTTTTGTGTATATCACATGAACTGATTTTGAATTTATCCTTTTTATTTATTTGGTTCTAAATTTTTGTGTCTTTCTCATTTTAAATTGAGACATCCAACTCAAAAGCCTGATTATCAAAAAAAATTATGTTAAAATAAAGAAGTATATATATTTATTCATTTAAACTCTAAATAAATTGACTAAAAATGGAACATGCATGTTTCTTGTTGAATTTTCTTTTTAAGCCTTTTGTGCCGAAAATTGTGGATTCATGAGAAACCCAGCCCATGTTAATTGGGCAATCATTCCATTCCAGCGCCCTCTCTCCCTTCCGTGTTGCAAAAAAAAAAAAGGACCTGAGGCCGGTGGCACGTCATTGTTTTCATAATCATAAGCTGACCAAATTATTAAGGAGGTTCTAGAAAAATGGCAGATGCCCGGCCAAACGTGGTCCAGCCAGCTGTCATTCCTCCAAGTAATATTTGCTCCTCGGACCATTCGAATTCAAAAAAGAACGAATATTCCGTTTCTAACTCACCCAATCGTACATATATTTTTGTTCGAACTGAAATAGAGGAGTTCGCTATCTTCGGCCCGACACCTTTCGCGGCACTCAATTTTTCTCACATAATTAAATTAAGTATAACTATTTGATACCTCAATTTAATTACTTAGTTATTGGTTTTTTAAATTGATTATAATTTTTTTTGAATTTATAATTTTTATCAATAAGTCTTTTCTTTAAACTTTTATCTATGAAACAATTTATCTATAAAAAATACTTCAAATAAATGCACTTCAATCTTTGCTTATTTTTTCCTATAAAAAATATAAAGTGGAAAATACATTTTTCACCCACAAAGTACCGGGGTAGTGACACATTGCACCAAAAACTACCATTTTTAAGACATTGCACCCTCAAACTACCAATATTAGACATTTTGCACTCTCAGACTACTGAGGTACTGTCTGAATTCATGGGACACTTTGTGGTTGACATACCTCATGGGCTTGAGATCCGTTCCCTTTGGACTTGGGCTTTCTTCAGTTGAGTTGCATATTATTAACTCATTTGGCCGGTTATACATAATTAACTCGTTGAACGAATTAATTCAGTTTTGGTATCATCACTATCACTTTTTTTTTTACCAACTCTCAAATTTGTCGACTTATCCTTCAAAGCTATTTGATTGGAATAGAAAACTATAAATTAGCTGAATCTGTCTGAATATATATAGCAGGTAGCTACTAACTTAATTAAATAATAATTCGGACAACTATTGTAATATTCTTGAACCAAGATAGGAAGGAAAGAATTACGAATGGTTACAAAAGAGTGGGTAATTATTAATGGCCAGTCCTTTAGAACACAACCACCCTCACAAACGGACAACGAAACAGTACTATTACGTAGTTTCAATGCAATATTGCAAACTAATTAACTCTCCTATATAATATGCTCATGATGACCGTTCTAGTAGGATTCTTTAGATCACTGGGGAAGCTTGTTTAGTTTACAATAAGCATAGTCCTTGAACTTCTTGGCCTTGTACTTTGGAGGGTTGTCCAGTTCGTTCACAAGTTGAGGCAAAGGTCCGACGACAAATTCCGGCGGTGGCTCCAAGAACACCGGCCAAGACATCCTCGTCTGCCCTTTATCTACTGTGCTCCTGTGCAGCACGCTCTTGTATATGCCGTTGCTGAGAATCTGCTAGGTGTGTTCTCAGGTTACAATACTACTCTCAGGGTAAACAGTAAATCTATAAAATATACAACATCTTCGATATAATAAAGCAGTATTAAGAGGTGAGACTTGCAAATTAAAATTTTGACTTAAATCCTTAATTCCAAAATTTTCATAATTTGTAAACATAATTAAACTCAAAATTTTGATTAAAATACTTCAAAATCCTCTTTCTCCCCCTTAAATCATATGTTTTTATTGCAATTAACATAAAAAATTCACTCAAATAATATATCTTTTCACTTTTCACCCCCTCATAAAATTCTATCTTTCAGTAATTTTCTCTTAAAATTCAATAAAAATTTGCACATAAATCCTTAAGATTTTGTCTTCTTAATTTCAAAATATTATTAAAATTATTTTATTTTATTTTTTAATCAATAAACCTTGACAGCAATTAATAGGTAGATTTCACCTGTCATCCCAGGCACACACACTAATAAGTAGTTTAGAACTAATAAATTATCAGCAATTTAATATCTAAATTACGTGGCATAATTTGAAAAGAGACCTCACAATATTTAAAATTGTCAGTATAAAGTTTCAAATGCAATTAGTCTTACAGTATGAATCATCTGTGCTGTGTCTCTCAATTAGCCACTGTACGGGAGTCCAACCTTTTTATGAGATATTCAGAGATGTCACATCGGAAAACGTCAGCTTTAATATTGTCTGTTTGTCGTCCTAATAATTATACGTAGAGTGTGTTCGGTTAAGGTATATTACGATGATTTTTTATATTTCGAGAATTTTTATGTGATGTTAATTTTATTGGTATGCGTGTTGTAGTTATATTTATGTGGTGTGAAAAATTATGTTTGGTTGTAGAATTCTGAGGATTCAAAAAATCCTGAAGATTCTTCCTAAACTAACATGCCCGTAGTCAAAACTTTCTAATCTCAATAGCTGCTTTGCTAGCTCACAATAATAAAGGTGCTAGGAAAGCTGCTAGCTGCTAATGAGATAAATATCAAACAATTATTTCAAGAAATAAAAGAGTAGGAGTGAAATTACCAATTTACCACTTGGTGATAAAAATATAATCGGTTCATTAGCATTCCAGGATGAATAAAACTTGCTGCGTAAAAAAATTAGCTGCTAATGAAGATCGGGGCAAAAAGGGTACTGGCTAAAAATTACCTCAATTTGGTCCCCGATGTGCACAATCAGGGCGTTGGGGATGTATTTGGCATCGATCCAACGGTCATCTTTGAGGACTTGGAGTCCGGGGACGTCGTTAGGCACGAGAATGGTGAGGGTGGAGAAGTCGGTGTGTGCTACCACTCCAAGGGTTAGGTCAGGGCGAGGACATGGTGGATAATAATTTATTTTCATCATGTAAATTAACTCCTCCCCGCCCGACGCCTCTTTCATCACATGCCCTTCGAGCCCTAACCCTAGCGAGAGACTCGTGTACAGCTTATCCGCCACTCCACCCACATATTTCGCGTAAACTTCGTTGGCTTTTCTGCACAAAACAAACAGAAGTGGATACCATAAACAAACAGCAAATTAAATAGCTAGACTTCAAGTACTTTCAATGCTAAGGAAATGGACCGACAATGCATGCGAATTAAGCTAGTTCTAAAAGGCGAGAGCATGCAAGAACCTGTAACTAGGTGGGTTCTTGGGCCAGAACGCGTAGTTGATGTTTGAAGGAGGCCAAATCTTATGGAAAAGATGATCGACCCAAGACTTCTTTCCTTCTGGATCTTTCTGGAGTTTGTTTCCGTAGCCTTCCACGCTCTGAGCGCATGGGGGCCTAGCATATACTTCTTTTTCTTCCTGTGGGAGTTCAAAGAAAGCTCTTCCAGCAGCCTGCAAGTTCCTTATGACATCAATGGGTATCCCATGGTTCACAACCTGGAATATCCCCCACTCCTTGCTGGCGTTCGCGATAGAACGAACCAGGTTATCTTCATCCGGGTCACTAAGATCGATGGTTGGGATTTCCGGGACCGGCCCTCGGAATGTGGTGATTGCAGGCTGTTCTTTCTCCGGCCTAATGAACTCCGCAGGAATGGTATCACTAGTGAGAAACATGGAAGCAACGGCTTGCACTCTCTCCACCTCCATTGCACCAAATCTTGCAGTCTCTCGTAGATTCTAGTTCGGTTTCTTAGTGCCCAAGTGCTAACTGAGGCTGTTTAATTTATATAGAGTCCCATACCAGTAAGGGACAGCTGCAAATTAAATAAAGATTGTACGTAGAAGCGAGAGGGGAGCTCCACGCCAAGAAAAAAAAAAAAGAGAGGGGAGCTCCACGACGTAGAGCATCGAGGGTCATGAAATTTTCATTGTGCCGCGAAAAAGGGCAAGTAGGCTGAGGAATCGACGTGGTGTCACAGTGATCATTTGTTATTGCAACCTACCACGCAAAGGACGTGGTTCTATATGTCGGTTAATTATTTTTTTCCCATTTGGAAAATTTTCGCTATACAAGAAAGAGAAAAAGGAAAACAGCAAGGACGACGACTGGTAGCTGCGTCTTAAAACGACAAAAACAAAAACAAACAGCACTGGTAGATTTTCGTTTGCGGATGCAGTTGACTATTCTACTAGTGCGTTGGACTGGTAGCTATTGACTATTGTCGAACGGGACTGCTCATACAAAAAGGTGTAGCCAATCCTGACGTACGTCATTCATACTCTTGTCTTTTTTCTTGAAACAGACATGAGTACAGACGATTGAAAATTCAATGTCAAGGTTCCTACTAGTACAATTTGAAGTTGACTACCAGGGAGAAAAAAAAATTGAAAGATGTTTTCGGTTATTAGCGTTAAGTTCGTTTTGAATAAAAATGGTAAGATTTTAGAGTTGTTGTGAATATTTATGTTGAATAGTATTTTATGGGTGTTTGTGTAAAATGAAGATATAAATGATTTGATGTAATTGTTTAATAAAAAATATTGAAATTATGTGAAAAAGTATAGAGAAAAAATTTATATTGAATAAAAAATTAAAAGGTTGTTGGAGATTGTGTAAAATGTATTGTTGCTTATGTTTGAATTCTGAATATGTTCGGTGGTAGTAGTGTGAATATACTTAGAATCCTAAAAAAAATGTGAAAATGAACATATCCTAAGGTTTACTGCCCTTTTAAAAATGTTTTTCAAAGTTTTCAATTTGATAACAAATATTTCTTCTATTTTTTCGTCTTTTCAAAAAAGTATTTTGTTAATTTTAAGCTCAATTATCTAACCAGATACACAGCCAACCAAACCGCACGTGTACACTTCTTATCTAATCAAGTTTCGATATATGGCTGTCGTTCTGGAGTTTGACGTCTACGATCCGTTAGATAATTGTACTTGAGGCTAACTGAAGGATTGTATTGATCAAATTAGAAAAACTCAGAGATTGCTAGAGTGATTAAAGTGAAAACTTGAGGAATTAATATTTTTTAAAAGAGTGTAAAATTCAGGAATTAAAAGTCCTTAACCCAAAAAAAACACACTTCGAAAGTTTAACTCAAACCGAGAAGAAAAACTTAGCTTTAGAAACAAGATCAGCGGCTAATTATGATAATAAAATTGAATTTTTTTTCGTCTAACTAAGGATGTTTAAATTTCAAGAATAATTTAATAATTTGATTTTATCGAAACATAACTTTATATTCCCTCTATATGTATCTTATATAACCCTATATGCTTATATTATAAGGAGATCGTGAGTTAAATCAATGGAAATACGAAAAGGGTTTCCACGGAGCACTTTTAATGGTAAACAAATGTCAGTCTATATTTTTTATTTATAAAACATTCCAACCCAATGTACTGTCATAATTGTAGGACACAAGCACTATGTTTGGCCGATGCCTCGCAAAGTCTGAATGGCTCCTGGGACCTACTAATTTCTCTGCCTTACCTGAAAAAATGATAATGTTAAGAAATTGGAGAGATCCCGTGATCGATCGACCTGGTTAAATAACGTTGGTGGTTTTGTTTGCTCACACATGGACTATGTTTTGTTTGATCAGGCCATATGATTGCACGTGTTTGCAAAAAAAAAAAAACAAAAGTGAAATAAAATGTTGATCAATTTTTACTCATGGACTCTTTTATTCCTAATAATTATGTTGAGATTAGTTCCAAATCCGTTGTGGTTTTGGAGTTTCTTAACCCCAACAACTAGCTCAAGAGGTGAGACTTTCTCTCACATTTATAAACTGATTATCACTCTCTTCAATATGAGACTAACCTCAACAATATTCACATTTCGGCTATGATAACAGTGATGAGTGGTCTTGCATGAGCCTTCTCAACTACAAAGTTAATTTAAGAGGTGAGATTTTCTCTCACACTTATAAAGTGACTACCAATTCTTTCTATACCCGATTTGAAACTAACCTCGACAAATTATATCGACTTAGACTAGTTCAGTTATATATGAAAAGTTGAAAACATAAATGGAAACCTAAAACCCTGGCATATATATATATATATATATATATATATATATAATTCTGAATAATAAGAAAGAATGTCGATAATATTCATCAGTCATCACGAGGAGAGTCGTACGTCGTTAGTTTTCAACCAAAGGAAACCTTGGATCGGGGAGTTGTTCAGTTATGCGATTAATGCATGAAAATCAACTTTAAACAGAGACTCGTAGTAATGGTGTCCGATACGGCACGTCGATAAGAGCCGACCCTGTGGCTTATAGCCAGCCACCTCATTCATCGAACAATGGAACCATCGTGTCCGCAGCAAGAGCTCACCCTGCATCTTAGAGCCCTTGGCATACGGCCGGCCACCTCATTCGTCGGTAAATGGAGGCCATCCTTTTCTGTACGTTCTCCAAAGAGTATTTCCTCACTCCAAGTACTGGGAAGATTCTGTCCTGATCAGATGTCAATTCTAGTGGTGACTTGAAGTTCCAACACTGCCAAATTCAGTTAATTAATTATTTGATCCCTAGATAGAGGACATTTTCTTTCTTAAACTGCCATTTTTTTTAATCTTTCTCTTAAGCAGTACACCAATTTCTTGCACCCACTCAAGATGAAGCTTGAAGTAGGTGAAAAGCACACTGAAATTGACTGAGGGAGCGGAACATAGAATCTTGGGATATCCCCACCGTTAAGTTTATAGCTATTCAATAATATGTCAGTGCACCCTAAATTATCTATTATTACCTAGCGATTTAAAGTCATAAATTACCCAAACTAGAAACTGACCCCATCCCATCCCATGACACACAACACACCACGTCTCCCAGCTAGATGAGGGGCAGATAAGTGTTCCATATATCGTAGAAGGCCTTCGAGGGCAATAAATGCTCCTGCAAAAATAATTAATATCATTGAGATGCTCACGAGATATATAAAAATATCTCTACAAAAAATTTTCGTCACTAATTCGTCGCCGAAACGGCGTTGTTGAAAGTCATCAACGACGAAAATTTAAAATCTCCGCTATGCATTTCTGTTCGAACGAGAAATTTCATTCGAACGAAGTCTCGTTCGAACAAACAAATCTGTTCGAACGAGAAGATTTCGTCACAAATCTTTCAAATTTGATAGTCATCATTTTCTGTTCGAACAGATTTAGTCACAAATCTGTCAAATTCGAATGTTTATTTTGTTCGAATTGTTTCCTTATGATGTTCGATTACTTATCTTGTTCGAACATGAATGTTTATACTATTTCTAGAGAATTTACTTTTATTCATTGAAATTGCTATTTTGAAGTTTATTGTTTTAGTTTTATTTTAAATAATGCACGACAAGAAACTGCATAACTTCATTACTAATAATATGAAATGAAATATATTGAATACAAGGAAAATATAAGAAAAATCTTGTTCAATTAGCACAACAAACGAATTTAATGAAAGTCTATTTGCACTTTACTAACCTAGGATGTGGAAAGAGTCTCCCCCCCCCCTTCCCCCAACCTCAAGGTTCATCTCGGTTACGTCTTTGGTTAAGATAGCTGGAATATCATTTTGACCATCTGAGATGTGCCTGCCAAATGCATATATTGAAGTTGATAAAAAAGTGAAAGAGAGTTAAAAAGGTTGATGAAAATGTTTACGAGAAGTGGTGAAAAAGTGAAAAAAGTATGAAAATTGATGAAAAAATGAAAAGAGATAGTGTTTTGTAATGATTATAAAATTTTAGGTGCCTAAAATTTTACTACGCAAACATAGCTGAAGAAACGTACACTTATTTCTCATTCCCAATTAATCACCTCATATGATTCATGCCGATAATGGAGAGATAAAACAGAGAAAGAGGTAAAACAAAAAAAAGTTATAGCGCACATGGTTCAGTTATAGCGCACATGGTAGGGAGCATCAATTACAAACCCTAGACTCTAGAACAAATCTCACAACCCAAATATCATTTCAGTTAAGAATTTATTGACAAACTATAAGATTCTAATATAGATATTTTACTAAACAGAATTCATATAGGAATGAAAGTCCATCTTTCCAATAATTGGACTATTACCATTCGAGCTTTGAATATAAAACCTGGGTCCATTAAAATCTAAAATTTCTCGTTCTGACATCTGTGGCCAATATAAAGTGTATGTTTGTTTACCGAAATTTTAGAGAATATTCTTAAAATTTTGTGAATATTTTGAATGTTGAAATTTATTGGGGTTCGTGAAAAGTTTGAAATATATGTGTAAAAGTTGAAAATTTTGAAATATATTTATTTTGTTAAAATTTTTGAGCCCAAAATTTTGGGCAAACAAAAATGTCCAAAATCTGAGGGACATCTTTGGCCAATATAAAATCTGTAATTGTATACACCACGAACACGGGAACTGATATACTTTGTCGTTTCCACTTTACTTTCTTTTCTTTTTTTGCTAAGTTTGTCGTTTCAACTTTCTAAAATTGCTAGGAAAGCTACTGGTGATAGACGAGCCCGACTTAACACGAACCAATAGAAGAACCGGACAAATAGATGTGGTCCAGTTGCTGTTTTGAGGAAATTACTTCCCCACCCAACACTTGGAACATGATGGCCCAAAGTTAATTTTGGTCGACAGCTTTGTTCCACAGCTGGGGTAAGACTTAAGAGATCCACTCAAGTATAACCCACTAATACTACCGGACCCAGTTCTTTTTCAGTGTACCCGCTCACATGCAAATTGTCGCAGTAGCTGTTGTATATAGGCCCACAAGTCCGGAAAGTTGTCGGAGCTTTTCTAAGTTGGTTTTGTTGAAGCCCAAGGTTGTATCCACAAAAACCGAAACTGCGTGAGGAAATCACGGCCAAGACCCAGTAGAAATGGCCTCTACAACATTAGATAAAAATTTAGTTTCTTTCCCATTCTAAGCAAAAAAGGCAGCAACGGGACGGGGTGAGCAACTTTTCTCTAGATCAGCTCTGTAAAATTGCAAAAAGTCTTTGGTCACCCGATGGGGGGAGGGAGGGAAAGTTCTATCCAAAGACCTTCTAGCTGTCTATTAACCGACTTTCAAGCGAACGCGAACACCAATTGAACCACTACCTCTAGAATGGAACCAGAAAAAAAAATGGTATTTCGGTAAGTATGGGAATGGAATTCGGTTCCTTCTGTTCCAGTACCCACTCCTATGTTGTAGCCTCCTTTACGTATTCTTTTCATTGGTACAAAATCTCGTTCTCACTTGGTGCGTGTAGAATAATAACGGACTCGCTCAGTTGATTAATGTAGGTGAAAGAAACAAGTGAAGCCACGATTCAGCTGTCAGAAATCACTACAAAAAAACTGACCTATAGCGGCGGTCAGAAACCGATGATATAGGTCACAAAACCGCTGCTATAGGCTATAGCAGCGGTCTTTAGCGGTGGTCACTGACTGCCGCTATATCTCCGTCGCAATAGATATATCGCATCGTTTTTCAAAACCGCTGGTGAAGACCTCGGGTCTATAGCAACGGTCGGTTAGCGGCGGTCTCGACTGCCGCTATAGACCTGAACACAAATTTGTCTTCCTCGCAACGTTTGGTGAAAACGCTGGCATAGACCTTTAGCGGCGGTCGGTTAGCGGAGGTCGCGACCGCCGCTATAGGTCTGTGCCTTTTTTTAATGCACTACTAATTTTTTCCTATATTTTCATATACATGTTTTTTTTATCGGTAATACAAATTTATTTTAATAATCACAATTCATTGGATGTAAAAACTTAAAGACCAAGGATAATAAAACAAAATATAATTCATTTTATATATATATATATATGAGAACACAGGTAATGGAGAGCACGCTTAAAAATGTAACCAAATCCTCCCCTCCCCCTCCCCCTTCCCCTTCCCCTTCCTCCTTGTGCTGTAGCATGAAAACTGTCATCATCTCTGATGAAATTAAACATGCTCATTCTCAAGTCATCTGCCTCTGTTTTGTGAGGACCACTCGGAACCTGGGCAAGTTGGAAATAAAGTCATCAAATGTGGGAAAAGAAAAAAGAATTCAGAGCCACAGCTGAAAATAAAAGAGTATAATAACGACTAATACAACTGTTTCAACAATAATAGTAAAATACTAAAGGTCATAAAGATGCTGACATGAGAATCTTCCAAATCAAATTGGCTCTGAATTCTTTCCCAACCCAATGTCCCTTTCATCTTTCTCACTAATAACAAATTCCACGCATGCCACCCCTCATGACATCAAACAAAAACAGATCAAACTAATTCCAGATGAGAACCAATCAGCACATAAAAATGAAGTTCATTCAAAGAATCCTCAGAAAATGAAGTTAAAACCTTCTTTTTGTCTCATTTCAGAGCTGATTGGCTTTTCTTCAGACTTGTTCATTTCAGAGTGGTTGAACAAGTCCTCCCAAGAAAGTTAACACTTTAGGATTTAAACAGACTATACCACTACGTATTGCAGATTTATCTTCTAAACGAACCCGGCAACCACATTCCACCTCAAATTAACTTGAACAATGGATAAATACATACACGAAAACACACTTATCTCAATAAACATTTGTTGGAATGTTTCCTGAGAACATAATAACTTAATCGTTCACGAGGATTTGTTTAGACATCCACTGGACATTGATGACACACATGGTCTTAACAAGTAAGAGATGCCAACTTGTCAACAACTTGAACAGTTGATGCGATCAAATCAAAATCACCAAGACTAAAACCTTGATCTCAACTTCTTCTGTTCCCAGCATACCAATCTCGTGTAGACCACTACATAAACCCATCTATGCTAAAAGTTCTTTACTGAAATATTGCTCACTTCACAAATGTCAATATAACCAAAACATCCAAACCATATTTTTAATGAATTCAAAATTCCACAAGCATCCATTAATTTCATCCTCCCTCCCTTACATTGACATTTTAAATTTTCTGCACCTGACTGGCATCCACCTGGACCAAACTGAAACAGATAACTAGGTAGTTTCACAACCTTAAACCCTATATGCAAAACACAAACGCCAAGAAACTATCTTAGATTTCAAAAACTTATTTTTTTAAGTCACATCTCAAAATTCAAAACGAAATTTTCATCAAACTTCTTTTTTTAAGTCACGTCGTTTCCTTCAGAATTTTACAGGCCAGAAAAACAATCCATAAAACCATCATTTCTCATTGCAAAACATTTGAACTAACAAATAAACAGCTAGCAAGTAAAAATGAGACTACCTTAGTTCCTGGAACAACTTCGTCCGGAACCGAAGGTATATGCGAGTACTCTATAGCAGTTATCTCATTGTGCCCATCTGTGAGCCCTAACTTCAAGATTCGGCGACTCCTTGAACTTCGCGAGATTCCGTCAATGCTGCTTTTTGTTACGTCCCTCGCCGAAGATATCTGCTACGGGCAAAAGAAAATGCACCTGTGATCAATTCACAGAGTTTGCAGAAGCAACTAAGGTCCTGCTTGTTTGCTCAGAAAGCGATATAAAATGAAGACACAAACTTTTGCGTGAACATTGCATTTTTCAGCAGAGGAAGAATACACTACAACACAACCTCGACACAAAGCGGATTGGATCATGATGATGGCCTTCACTTGCTGAACGTCTCCGAAGCACCATCCTCTGCTTCTTAGGGATTCTAAAATATTCGATTCCGAAGCGCTGGAGCTCTCTTCCATTTTAGCGCCAGGGCGTGTCTGAGATAGTCAAATTTGGGGGTATTTTATTCTTTCTGTTTGGGCCTCACTTTGCTAAGGGAAACAGAAAAAGAAGAAGAGAATTTACCAATCACCAGTCCTGGGATATCAGCTCATGGAAGGGACCTCAAGGGTGGGAGCCAAACCCATCCCTCTATAGCTCTTCTTCTCGTCCTCCTCTTTGACCACAGGATCACCCACTTTCACATGGTCTTGACTAAAGTAGCCTGAAATAGCTCAGTGAGAGAGGGCGATGAAGGCACTTTCGAGAGAGGGCGTGAGGGTAAGAGATAGAGCGAGAGATTTTTCAAAGAGAGACTTAGAAATAGGGAGAATTAGAGAGAGACGGACGGGAAAGGGAGAATTTGGGGCTGGGCAGGAAATGGGGAATTTGGCGCCGGAAAGGAAATGAAAAAAAGGATGGGGGAATTCACGGGTAGAACAACAAGTGACTTCAAAAGGAATTTAGACCTGTATCAGCGGTCACATGTCCGCTGCTATATGTTATCGTTTTTAAATTAGGCGAGTTTTGTTAGGGTCTATAGGGGGCGGTCATTATCGACCGCTGTTACAGACCTGTTTAAATAATACATCATGATTAAATAGTATTATATTACTAATTATTACAAATATATATGCTCATTATAATCATATGATAGTAGATGTCTAAACTACTTAGATTTAGTCAATAAAAATATAATTACCATAACAATCATAAATATAATTTTATAACATTAATTCTAATTTCATATAACAACTTCAAAATTCATAAAACTATTTCATTATGTAAAAGTAATTCACCTCGTAGGTCTTTAATTCCATATTTTATTACGTAGGTCTCCTAAAATGTTTTTTAAACATGTGACAAAATGAATTCCATATAATTAACATTAAATAAAATATATTTTTTTCAATTTTTAATTTTTTTTCCAATTATACCTATAGCGGCGTTTTTGAAAACGCCGCTACAGGTATACCTTTAGCAGCGATTTTTTCAAAAATAGCTGCTAAAAGTGCACTCTACAGCGGCGATCATACTTCCGCCACTGTAGATACCTCATTTCTAGCGGTGTTTTTTAAAAACGCTGCTAAAGGTGGGTCTATTAACCGCAATACCTTTAGTGGCGTTTTGCACTGCAAAACGCCGCGAAAGGGGGGATTTAGCAGCGTTTTGCAAAAAACGCCGTAAAAAATATCCTTTAGCGGCGTTTTTAGCGACCGCCGATAAAGACCTGTTTACTGCAAAACGCCGTTAAAGGGGGGATTTAGCAGCGTTTTGCAAAAAAAGCCGTAAAAAATATCCTTTAGCGGCGTTTTTAGCGACCGCCGCTAAAGACCTATTTTTTTTTGTAGTGTTAATGCTTGATTATTTGCGGCGTTCACCGATCGATCGCAATGAAGTGGTTGCTTCAGCATGTGTTTTAAATTTCGTATAATGGTATGTTGGGTTCTACGAATATATATAACACGTAAAAGACAGGTGGTCGCTCTTTCGTTTCTCAAAAGACAAAGCTGCATGCAAAGATCTCCCCGTACGTATTAATTAGTTCTTGTACAATATTGATGTGTCTCAAAGAAAATTAATGTCGCGGGATTCTCTACAATTCTGACGCATACCATTCTTTATAGCATTATTCCACTTATCTTTCTATCTATTTAACCTCATTAAAATGACCCATTTGAATATAAAGTTTGATAAAGTTGTAGAGAGTGAAGACTTTATAATATTTAATGTCTCTCTCTTAGCAATTCGAAACATATATGAGCCAGACGTAAAGAGTCTTAGAAAGTAAGAGTCAGAGAAATTTTAGCTCGAAATATATGAGCCAGACGTAATGAGTCTTAGAAACTTTACCTGAATCTAACATCAGCCGCAGTATATGTTTTTGGGGAGGGTGGCCAGGGTGGAGTTTGATGTTTTAACCTGCTAGGAAATCCACACGACAGAGAACGATTAACATTTTTCCTTCCCTAATAATTAGGCGATGACCGAAAACCATCAAAAGGTAATCGAGAGGAAAAGAGAGAAGAGGCATCAGCAATATGCAAAGTGTCGAAATTCGCACCTAATAGCAATCTGACTGCCCAACTACCCCCTCATCTTCGTCCCACCAATGCTTGGAAACCAAACAATCGAGCCAGGTCCTAGATATCTTTTTCTTTTTCTTCCTAAGAATAAACGAGTTGGCCCTCCAACCTATCTAATTGAGTATAGGTCAACCTCTTTGCGGAGCAAATTTGATTACAGGAAAGACATAAATGGAAGAATATTGCTGGAGAAAACAAAAGGACATCAAAACAATGACTAATGATCTTGACGAAAGCTTTATGTAGAGTTATCTACTGCAGCGATATATGCTTGTTCTGCATGAATCATTTAGGTGTGTGTCCGAAGTTTAAACAGAGTGGGTCTTTCACAAAAAATACTATTAGAAATAAAAAAATTTTACTTCAGATAAATGATACACCCAATAAAAAAATCCAATTGGATTTATTTACATCTCATTTATGAAAATAAAGTTACAAGGGGGTTGTATTTATAACCCAAAATTTTCCTACTCCCCACATTGCTAAGCAATGTGAGACTCTTTACATTTCAACACTCCCCTGCAAACTCAAGGTGGACAAACTGACAAACCTTGAGTTTGGAGTTACAAAAAATAATTACAAAGATTGCCGGTATTGAGCCGGGAAGTCGTCGGTACTGCACCGGGAGGATGCCGGTACTGAGCCAGGAGAAAGCCGGTACTGAGCCGGAAAAGTTGCCGTTACTAAGCCGAAAAAGTTGCCGGTACTAAACCGGGAAATTGCCGGTACTAAGGCTGCGTTTGTCACTAAAATTTTACCCAAAATTTTATCTCTCTCCTAATAAAATACTCCAATATAATCTCTCTTCCATAAAAAAATATAAAAAATTACAAAAACTATAAAATATTACCTCTCTCTTCACTTTTTCACTAAACCCAATACCAACACTAAACCCAATACCAAAAATTTTACCACACAAACCCACCCTAAGCCGGGAGAAATTGCCGGTACTAAGCCGGATGGTCGCCAGGGGGTAACCGGACTAAAGCCGAAAACCTCACTCTGATACCATATTAGAAATAAAAAAATTTTACTTTAGATAAATGAGACACCCAATGAAAAAACCCAATTGAATTTGTTTACATCTCATTTATGAAAATAAAGTTACAAGGAGTTGTATTTATAACCCAAAATTTTCCTACTCCCCGCTAAGCAACGTGTGACTCTTTACATTTCAACAAATACATTTATCACCCTTTGTTGATCATTGTTCTCAGTTGTCTTCCAAATGTATGGCCAAGATCTAGTATTGTAGCTTATAAGAATATTGAAAATCGAGTGTTTTATTAGAGCCCTCCAAAACCCCACAAGCCCACGGAGGACATATAAGCGTACGTGCGAGAGACGTCTCTCACTCGATCCCCGTCTCATACTACTTTCGCCTACAAAGATTGCCCCTGAGACCTCATTTCCCATTTTCCCTCAACTACCACACAAGACCCGGCATTAGCTGCCACACTACGCTGATATCTCAACCTCCACTGATGAAGTTGGGACGTCACTCTGTTTTTGAAACATCTTTGTTCAAATTACTCCGCAAGCTAATGTCCCTTCATCTTCTCCTCAATTTTTGAACGGCAAATAACAACGTTAACGTTGTCTGTTGTTCAGGATATATAGCCGTTTCCTCAGAAACACTTTAATACCTTATATAATCCCACCGCTTTCTCTCCCAGTTTTTTCCACCCTCGCTTCTATCGAGGAATTATACCCATGGCTCCATTTCAATCTTTATCTTCATTCATATTAGTAGTACTAGCACTTGTAGTCATATTTGTTAATCCTGCATTTTCCGCGCCAAGAAAATCTCTAGAGCGTCAGACGGTGCAAACTGGATTCGGGGTCACACTCAAACATGTTGATTCTGGGAAAAACCTCACAAAGTTCGAACGTCTCCAGCGGGGAATCAAGCGGGGACAACACAGGTTGCAAAGGCTCAGTGCAATGGCCTTGGCGGCCGCGTCAGACTCCCAGGTTGAAGCATCAGTACATGCAGGCACCGGGGAATTCCTGATTAGCTTAGCTATTGGCACACCACCGAAGACCTTCTCAGCCATCGTCGACTCTGGCAGTGATTTGATTTGGACTCAATGCAAGCCGTGTAAGCAGTGTTATGACCAGCCTACGCCAATCTTCGATCCCAAAAAATCATCGACATTCTCTAAGATGCCATGTAACAGCCAGCTATGCGACGCACTCCCTTCGTCAACATGCGATAGTCGTGCGGATAATTGCCAGTATTTCTACCAGTATGGTGACTATTCTACGACAGAAGGTGCTATGGCGACCGAAACCTTCACGTTCGGGGACTCTGATGACAACAAGGTTGCGATTCACAAAATTGGGTTTGGTTGTGGGACTGACAATGAGGGAGATGGGTTCAGCCAAGGTGCAGGCCTGGTAGGGCTCGGGCGTGGACCCTTGTCGCTGGTTTCCCAACTCAAAGAACCCAAATTCTCTTATTGCCTAACCTCCATTGATAACAGCAAAACCAGTACACTGTTGTTGGGATCCCTATCAAGCGTGAAGAGCACACAAGAGGCGATCATAACCCCTTTAATCAGAAACCCATCTCAGCCCTCCTTTTATTTTCTTTCGCTTGAAGGGATCTCTGTCGGCGGCAGTCGCTTGTCTGTTCATACAGAAATCGCAGATGATGGCAGTGGCGGCCTCATCATAGACTGTGGGACAACCATTAGCTACATTTATGATAGTGTTTTCGATTCAATAAAAAAAGAATTCATCTCTCAAACAAAACTAGGTGTGGACAACTCGGGTGCCTCCGGTCTTGATCTTTGCTTTACCTTACCATCGAACGCGACTGCAGTAGAGGTTCCCAATTTGGTTTTCCATTTCAAAGGTGGTGATTTGGATCTGCCAGCCCAAAACTACATGGTCGCTGATAAAGGATTGCTTTGTTTGACCATGGGGAGCTCAGGGTCCACGGGCATGTCGATCTTTGGCAACATTCAGCAGCAGAACTTTCTGGTCATCCATGATCTCGCCAAGGAAACCGTATCGTTCATTCCTACTCAGTGCGATCAGCTTCGACTAACATGATATTCCGTCTGTGTTTATTTGGTCTCCTTGCAATTGAGATTGTTATATTTTATTTTCTTCGTAGCTTGAGAGATCAATATATAAAATGACGCTCATGATGAACATTCTAATGTTAAAACGTACTGATGGAGTTGCAGAAATTAAAGTTATTATGAGTAATTGGTTTTTAGTCAATTGCTTAAATTGGTCGATGGGGGAAGTTGGTCATAATGTATTTATATCTTCTCGTAATTAAACTGCGTCCATGCATGAGTTCAGCTTGCGAAGAAGCACAACGCTTACTTGATTAGTTCCTACGAGAAACAAAAGAAAAAGCTAACGGGACGGCTGGAATATTGTCGATCGGCTCTCTTCATCACCCTTATAAGTTTGCTGATCAAGAAACGCTTATAATTAGCAACCACGTAAGACGAGGATAAGAATGAGAGGTGAGTTCTCAAATCCATTGAGACCTTACTAAAAGGAACCATAATTTATAATAATTTCGAGAATTTTCAAAACGTAGCTTTTATGAAGTAGATCTTTCTCCAACTTTTAAGGGATTATATATACCGGTAGAGTATGTGTTTTGTTAGTATATGCATGCAACTTGTTGGACTTTCTATGGTGGAAGTAAGTCTCTTGCAGTACCACCTTAACTTTGTCTCTTTCTAGTTCAAATCTTAACCCTTTATATTAAGTGAATTTTCTAAAATTAAGCTCATGCACTATAAAAAAAAATTGATGGTGGAGACTTTATAATTAATTAGCATTAAATAATTAAAATTCCAGAAAACATCATTTGAGTATCAAATTTTCTTAATTTCTATTGTTATGGAGGTGGTGTTTTCTCTGATCTATTGGGGAGATGCAACTTGCTATGATCAGTAGCTGTCTCTTATTCGTAATTTGCAAATTTGGTGGTTCCCATTAACTGCATGTTACACCGTAATTAAATACCAAATTAAAACCGATCGACCCTTACTAAATTAGCAAACTAGAGGTTAAGCAAAGAGTGATCAGTACGTACATTTGAGCTTTACCAGTTGAGCGGAGCCTGATGGATATGTTTTATATATATCGGACATTATGATACGGAAAGGATGCCTAACGAAAAAGCTTCCATCAAAAGACGGAGATATTGATATATATGCTTTTGCCATTTTCGTGCGTGTGAAATGCCTGCATATTTGGGTTTCATTTGTAATGCATGTTTTAATGTCGACACCTATTGGGCTTCAGTTTAGCAGGGAAAGGAGCTGAGCTAGAACAAAATGCCCAACTAAAGCCCAAATAGGGAGAATAGAAAGAACGAGGCAGAAACCTAGGTGATGTTCGTTTTGAGAAAAAATGTAGAATTTTAGAGAAGTTGTGAATTTTTATGTTGAATAGTGTTTTATTGGTGTTTGTGTAAAGTGGAGAGAGAAATGATTTGATGTAATTGTTTAATAAAAAAGTATTGGAGTTATGTGAAAAAGTATAAAGAAAGAAAATTTATGTTGAATAAAAAATTAAAAAGTAGTTGGAGATTGTGTAAAATGTATTGGTTTTTGTGTTTGAATTCTGAATATGTTCGGTGGTAGAATTGTGAATATACTTAGAATCCTGAAAAAATGGTAAAAACGAACATGCCCCTATTCTGACCAGAACAGAAGGAAAAGACTAAAGAGCCTATGTTGGAGGTCTCGACCCTTTCCCTGCTATCAATTCAAATTTCTAAAAGAATTTGATACATGGTAATGTGGTACGCTAATGGGAATATATGATGCACGCGTCGCCAAGTCTTAAAAATAAATAAAAATTATAATACAGTTTTATGGTTCAATATTTTATTTAATTTATGACTTTTGTTATCTTTACTTTTTATTTAATCTATTGTTATAATTTTATTTTTAAGAGTAGTAGCATGGCACACTATCATATATTGATACTTTTTTTTTATAAACATCATATATTGATACTTGGTTATGTTTGTTATTCAAAATTTTATACTTCTTAAAATTTTAACATAATAAAAAATTATAATATAATATATCTCTCTCATTACATCGTTACTTTTTACTATAATAAATATTAAAAAATATTTATCTCTTCACCTTTTTACCGAATTCAATACACTAAAATTTTAACCTCCTCAAAATTTTAACACTCAAACACAACCTTAGTGTGTCGTATTATCAATTTTGATAGAAATGTGACAGAATAAGTGACCTTGCAAATGTAGTCCAAACTCAAGAGTAATTTGTCGGTTCTATAAATTAAGATATATATTAAAAATCTCATAAAAATCTAGATAGTGATTTTTAAATTTCCCTAATAAGCATTACAAACAGAAGACATGAAAAAAGAGAAGAAAAAAGAAAGAAAAAAAAAAGACCTGCTACATCTCGGAATACAACAAGATTTTGTAAGTCACCTGGGACCTGAGACCTGCTGTGAAGAGAGGTAAGACATTGAGTTGTATGAACCGTGGGTAGCAGTCTCAGAAGTAGGATTTGTAGAAGGGCCGTACATTAACCCAAACTCATCCTGCTCATTGGACCCTAATTCGTTTCGTGATACCTCTGTGAATCTTCGGCCATAGAACCGCAAGAAGTTAAGCGAGTCGACCCTCGGTTCACCCACAGGATATCCACCTTCCAACATGGAAACAACGTTAGCCATAGTCGGCCTCAGAGCTGGATCTTCGTGCACACAACACAAGGCAATTCGAACTAGCTTCTCAACCTCTTCGCTTGTTACCCGTCCCTCTAACCTCCTGTCTGCCAGCTCCAAATACCTGTTTTGCTCGTGCATTTCCAGCGCACATAGAGGGAAATATATTGATCTGGTTTCCGAACCATAAGAGGCTGTGGATGGGCTATCGCCTCCACTGATGCCATGGCTCCATGTTTGCAATGTGGAATTCTTTCTTCCCCTCACAATCTCTAGTAATACCATTCCATAACCATAGACATCAGACTTGTCAGAAATGGCGGAGCTCGTCAGCCACTCGGGCGCAAGATAACCTCGAGTTCCTCTCATTGTCGTATACAGACCGGATTGTTCAGGACTCAGCAGCTTAGAGAGCCCAAAATCTGAGATTTTCACTTGTAAATTGTCATGCAAGAGAATGTTCTGTGGCTTGACATCACAATGGATGATCCTGTGCTCACACCCGCTATGCAAGTAAGCAAGTCCCCGTGCCGTTCCAAGCGCTATCTCCACTCTCTCTCCCCATTCTAGAACCGGACCATCATCGAAGAGTGTGCGGTCCAGTGAACCTTTGCTCATATACTCGAGGACAAGGAAGCGCTGCCTCGCTTGTACACAAAAACCTTTCAATCTAACCAAATTGACGTGGTGGATGTTCCCAATCACTGCAATCTCGGTACAGAATTCCTTCTTCCCTTCCACTCCCAAACTGGTTATCTTCTTCACCGCCACGACGCTTTTGTCTGACAAAGTACCTTTGTATACAGTACCAAAGCCACCTTTTCCAATCTGATTCTTGAAGTTCTCAGTAGCAGCTTCGAGCTCTTCATAATCGAACCTTCTTGGCAACCCTGGGATAGAGATTATCTCTAGGTCTGCAGAAGATGATGAGTCACATCGGCTCCATTTTGCAGTTCCTGTTTTAGAAAGCCTATTTTTCCTCAAACAAACAATTCCTAAGATTACAAAGGTGGTCAATAAGAGGAAGCCTGATGAAGGCAGTAGTACCAAAGCAGCTATTGGGAATTTATGTTTCGGAGGACTAGAAGAACTTGCCAAAACTTTTATGTATCCCCAATAAACATTCTTAGGCTTGGCGGACAAGATGATAGATCCTAAATAGTTTTCGAGGAGATAACAAGAAAGAGAAGAACTTCCATGGAAAATGCCCAGACAAGAACAATTAGCAGAACATAGATCTTGACAGAGGGACAAACTCACACCATTTCTAACCGGATTCATGAAATCAATCGCAAAATAGTCCATGCCAGAGCCCAGTCCGATATACGTAACTGAGTTAATGTTGAATTGATTCGTGCTTCTAGTGTCATTACAAGCTGAGGGAAGAGAAAGCGAACTATCCATTGGCACGCATTCACCATCAACTTGAGTACGGAATTGCAATGGACAAGAACAAGACGCACTCAAAGGCTTGCTCGTGCACAATCCAATTTTTCTACAAAAAAGAGGAATTCGGCAATTTTCAGCCGGAGCAGCGAATTCTAGCAACCAGTTGTCGCTAACGAAGCGGCTGATGCTAAATCTGCCTTCAGATCCCAACTTGCCAATCCTAAAATCCGATGCATCGGTCAGAGCTACTTGAGTCACAATTGTGGATCCATCACTACCAAACAAATACAGACCCCTCTCATTCATCTCCAGGAACGATGCGTCCACATTCGAGTTTTTTAAAGCCTTTGCATCCATCGATAGCTCCCAATAAGTCATCGTATTCCATTGCAGCACCGCATCCCCGTCGGTCACCTCTAGCCGATAATCACCGGGCGACATGTCCACTTCGGACACGGCGCTTTGCAACGATGTTCCAACACGAATGCGCTGGCCGACGACAATAGTGTCCGTCGGATGTTGAAAACTTTCCCACAGCGTATTATTTCGTGCATCAACCAATACGAGGTTTCCCGTCTCCAAAAGCTGCATAGCATCAACCTCAGAATCCAACGGCGGGGTCGACCATAGGACTTTACCAGCCTCGCCTACGACGCTGAGGCCGTTGGTAGTGAGTGATAGCTCGTCGGAGTTTGACATGGGTGCGTTGCGGTTGGCGGACCAGATGACGGAATTGGAGTCGGCGTGGCAGACGGAGAAGTAATAGTGTGAAGGCTGTTGGTCGAGATTGGAAATAGAGGCTTTGAAAGTGCCATTTTGAGAGGACAAGAACGTGCCAACAGTGTCAATGAATCGGAAGTTGGTGGCGGTGAAGTTGGCGTGGATGGAGTAGGTTGAGACGGGATGTGACGCGATAGAAAAGGGAAGGAGAGCCCACGACAAAAGGAAAAAAATTGCGGCCAGGGATAAGGAGAATGAGAAGCCCATACGGAGAAAAAGTTTGGGGATATTAGGAATACGGTTCCCCTTCAAGCAGAAAGATGATTCCGAATGGAGGAAGACGATGGGGGCTCTCTGGACTCCAGCTCCGCCATTAGAATGGTTGTGGTCAATGGTCATCTCAAGCACAGTTTCTTGTGTAATTAATGCGTGGACTAAGATATTATGAAGCGGAAGCCTCCGGTTACCGACACGGCGCTCGAGGACATCCGTGACGCAATTGACAGAGCGATTATATATATATACATATATATATATTTTAGATAACAGAGCGATTGTAGGATATATAATAGAAAAGGTCATCTCTTTTATAAAGGTATGTATGTTATTGTTAGAGGAGTGGACTTTCGTCTGCAGGACCTACATTTTTCCAGTTTTCTTCATGTCTGAATGCAAATAATTTCACAGCCTCTTTTTCCGGTTTTTCTTCCTGTCATCGCCGGTGCCACCATGTCTGTAGGACCGGTGACAACAAGACTGTCAAGTTGTGCCAGAATTCGACTTTTTAGGCGTTCAGACTAGAAACCCCGCGAATGCTAAAGAGCGAAGAAAACCACCGTCTCCCTTTGTTTTTGTTTTTTTTTTTTGTTTTAAATACAAATTTTCTTAATTTTCCGCTTTTAAAAATAATAATAAAATTAGGTCAACTCAAAATAGAATGTTTAAACTATTAAAAATAAGTACTCCATAATTTCTCAATTTTTATTGATATCTTAATTCCCTTTCATTACTCTCTATTTGCCTCCCCACTAGTTTTTCATGTTGTCATGGTAGCTTATTTCTCATTATCTATAGCCTCATTATATATATATAATATTTGGTGTACTTTATTTTTCTCAAAAAATATTTTTTATGATGAGTGATTATATATTCTATTTTTATTTCATCTCAAATTTATATTAAGAATTCAATTTATAAATTATATAAAATTATGAAAAATATAATGCTTGTCAGATATTGGAGAGTACTTTCTTGATTGGAGATAGTAAAAAAATATTATTAGAATACTTTAATGAAATATAATTCATTTAAAATTATTTTATATTAAAAATAACCTTAAATAAAAACAACCTGAGCCTAATTATTGTTTATTTCACTTTATTCCCAAGCCCAATGGAATAAAAATCACTGCTAAAATTAATTGGTTGCCGTTTTATCACCATGTATGATTGACCCATTAGCAAGATGACTATATGAGTGCCACGTGTGAAAGTAAGCTCCTCTCCAATCTTTTTTTTTTTCCTAAATAAGCTCCCTCTCCGATCAAAGGTTAGCTGTAACACCCTTTGGTCCACTTGTTTAATATCGATTTTATTTTGTGTATAGTCTATATATATTGCTCATGTGAAATGTTCATTTTCTTGTGTTATACATTACATTCACGAGGGTACCGGATTGTCAGGGCAAGCCATAAATTTTGGGTAGTCTGGTAAGATAGGCGTTAGGAGAATCGGAGGACTGGTCTGAATGCACCCTGGGGTAACTGAGAAGAATTCCTGAGGTAACTGCGAATGGAACTCCCGGGATATCTGAGAATTGGATTCCCGGGATGACCGAGAGGTGGACTTTCTGAGGTGACCGAGACCTGGATCCCGGGATGTCTGGGGATAGGCCTAGCAGGCGAGATACCCGACTAAACTGCAAGGGATGTTTGAGGATAAATACCCGGGGTACTTGGACAGATGCCCTGTATGCTTGGGGTATTTGGTACGAGCCCTGTACGCTCGGATCTTTTGCGGAAGCTAAGATAACCGGTCTTACCTTTCACCTTTTTCACGTGTCTTAACCGTATGGTGTGCATTAAATGCATTCTTATCATGTTTTTACCTGATCGCCTAAATGGAGCTTAATGATTGGCGCATATCTTAAATTATTCATTGTTAAAAGAGACGTGAGATATGAGGAGAGTTGGTGGCTGTTTATGATTGGGTACGACATGATTTTCCAAATCACTTTCTAATGATTGTCTAAGACCTAGGTTAGGGTGTGTAGACTGGTCAGGGGGAGTTCATCGTTAGTTCGCTGCTTTTTGCTTATGTTGTCGACTGAATAAGAGAGAGATATGAAGTGAACCTAGCACTCGAGACATAAAGAAACCGAGAACTTACACCTAACTGGTAGAGAAAGGAAGGGAGAGTGAAAAAGACCATCTGACCGAAGGACGAAAGGAAAAAGAGATCAAGGTAGTCTCGGCCTGCACCTTTTCCTTCCCATCAGCTTTTGTCTTGTCTTTTCCTAACTTAGTGTCATGTGTCTTGATGTTTAGGTGTTCGTATATAGGAGAAACAATACATCAACGAGTAAGGTAAGGGTGAACTCGCTTTACATGGGGGCTGGTGGTAATGGGACAAGTATGTACTCGGGGATTTTCTTTCGAGATAGTCACGTGAATGTAAGGGGGTCACAACTTAGAATAGAATGATGAGCCAAAGAGGTTTTGTTTTTCTTTTGGGATAGTCACATGCATGTAGGGGGATAATGAGGAACGTGGAAAAAAGAGGTTATCAACATTCTGATAGTCGGTCCTTAGTATATTTAGAGGAGTAACATAAGTTGTTGGACTTGCCTATTAAAGATTTAAACCACTTTGAATGTCATTAATTTGCTGGTCTTCATCTCTTCATATCTAAAAATCATATTTTGACTATAGTGTTTCAGTTATGATGATTTATATGTTGAGATAGACAAATTATAGCACATGAACATCACATTAAATTAAAACATTAGGACTTTTTAGTGAAAAACTCTTGCTGTCCAAAATGTCCCCATGAAATACTTAAATTTTTAGCTTGAAAATTTATGGACGTGTAATATATGGTCATAGTAGGTCCCAATAAAAATTGCAAGTCAAATGGAGGTCGGGAAAGGTCGAAAATGCCCCTGGAGGTCTCTAAGGGCAGTTTCGACATTTCACACAAATATTAGGGTAAAAAGGTCCGAACTGGAAAAATAATTTTATGACTGTGTAGCGCTTGAAAAATAGATGAGGAAGCCCAAACAAAGTCTGTTTAGTGGCCTAAATGGACTTTAGGTCCGTTAACCCTAAACAAGCCCAGAAGATTTTAAGTTATTAATTGTTCATGTCCAACACATATTTTATGATAAATCTTGCATTATTGATGAACATTTATGAAATGTATGTCTGCTATGTGTATGACATGCCATGTTGCATCAACATCTCATGGGTGTGGGGAAACCGTTGACCAAAATGACCGAAATGACCGGAATGAAACACATACCCAGAGGTGGTCCTATGACAGAGTGACGGTACCGATCACAATGGGATAGTGCAAGCAACCATTGAAAGGATAGTGGTTGGTATCCGTAGCGATGAAACAATGATCACTTGACAGGGTCCTGGTCCCGGGGCACGGGACAATCCCAGAGGAGAGGAGAGACGCACAACCCTAACTCAGAGGGATAGAACAGAGCGACGAAAGGACACCTCTACAGACATGAAAAGAAAAGAAAAGAAAGAAAGTGAAATGACCAGAAAACAAATGCATCATTTCTGCATTGCATCGATTATATATCGTTATTCTGTTTCTTAGGATCAATGTTTATAGATTGTTCACCTGTTACCATGATTGTTCATGCTTATTTGTTTGCATGACATGTCCCCTTTTCCCATTCTTGAGTCATTAGGATTCACTCATTTGTTTTAATCTGTTGTACGTACTGCTGTGGACATCGAACCTGTCAGATGCGGACGTATATGAGCGAGCAGATATTGGACGTTGATCCTTATATTGTAGTCTTGACGATATGGATTGTTGTCACAGATACGTTCGAGATATATGTGGGGTATGAGCCCCAATGGTACCTCAAGGATCAACCTATATCCCCAGTTCCCCTAGTTGAGTATTTTGGGCTGGTTGATGTTAACTCGGCTCTCTTGTACATCGTCTCTACTCCACCGACGCCGCTGGTAGAGGGCACGGGAAAAATGAGATTATCAACCTAACCTCCGACACTGAGTTGAAGGTTGCATAGACAATAGTGGTAGTTACGTTTTATTTAAGTGGATTAGGTCTTTGTTTGCCAGCTTCACTGATGTTGTAGGATGTAAAGTGTTAGACAACTTCTGTTTTTGTATTTATTATCTTTTTACTTTTGTATCATCGTGAATGATTTTTGTTATTGTACAGTGCTATTAGTGGAAAATTTTGTATTTATTTTTTTGAAATTTTCTCTTGTTCTGCGTCTACCTTATGCCAAAAAGTGAATTTTAACTTTCACGTCTTTAGATACTTTTAACTATTGTCGTCTTTTTGTTAAATCCCTGAAACTCTTATTTTTCTTTCCTTAATATACTTATAAATTTTAATAAAACGTTTCCGCTAAGTTTTTTTCAAAACAAGTTATCAGGTCTTGAGAGGATTAGTTCGTGCTGTAATCTATGTTTGTGTGCAGTCCACCTACTGAATTTCGAGTTCCGTTCAATTAATCTTTCGATATGTTGTCCTCTCTCTCTATGTAAATTTGAGGATTAAAATCCGAACATATGCTAAAAGCTACACCAAAAATATTATGTTGCATGACATTAGAAATGATCAAATTACCTATATGTACTTATTTACACACCTAATCCTAATCCAGGAGCTCAGCAACAAAAAATAAAGAAAGAAAAATCAAGGAGCAGCCACTTATATTGACTTTGTATCACACATTTTGTCTTACACGAAAGCATATACTAATTTTATTCAACGTGCAGTTGAAGGCTCGCATGCCAATTATTCAATTTAGGTAGTCCCCTTTTTATTATTAAGGAAATTTGATTTTTGGTCATTAAATTTTGATCACTATATTTCATTTTTTTACGATTTTGTTATTAGATTTTGACTATTTTTACGATTTGACTTTTCCGTCAAACCTCTGTTAATTTTTAACGGAATATAACGTGGTCGACCGCTACATGAAGCTTATATTCCGTTAAAAATTAACGGAGGTTCGACGGAAAGACCAAATCGTAAAAGTGATCAAAATCTAGTGACCAAATCGTAAAAAAATGAAAACTAGTGACCAAATATCATATTTCTCTTATTATTAAAATATTCACAATATTTTATTATTATATAAGCTGTTTATATGATGATATAAGCAAGATACGCAAGAGACTGACTCCTCCGAGATACTTGGCTTGTTTTAATAAGTTCGGAAATGGCGTGTGTTTATAAGGACAGCATCCAGCTAATTGGCCTTTGGAGTCAAAGACATTATTCTAATGTTTAACAATAATATTATTATTGTAATATTTCACTTTAGAAAAAACACCAGATAAAGATTCCGCAGTTTTCTTTGATTAGGATAAAATCCAGCATACATTTTCACAATGTTTTTATTTTCCTCTCTATAACAATAATATCACTATAACATCCCAAGGTTACATACGGGAGACTTACTCCGATCTTCATATCCAAAACTTAAATAATATTTTTTATAATTTTAGAATTATTTTTTTAATCCAAACATGATTTTTAACATAAAAAATATTATTCAATCTTTCATTAAAATTTTCTATCTAATCATTAGTCTAAATTTCTGTGAAAAAACAAATAATTTTTTAAGAAATCCATAAAAACTCGTCAAACAAAAATATTCTTTCAAAACATATTTTTTTACTCTCACAACCTCTAGAATAAATTCTAAAAACTTTTTTCTTTCTAAACATTTATTCTATGGGCACTACCATTCTCACAAATACAAAAAAAAAAACTTATTTAAATTTTTTTTCTTAACCATTACAAAAAAGTATTTTTAAAAATACAAACAAAGCAGTAGTGTTTCCAAACTAAAAATAAAGAGAGCCATGATTTGAATTTAAATTTTAATTTATAGAAATTACCAAACAAGTGGAAAGAGAGATGATTTAAATTTTTATGTTTATTGTGATAAAAAAATGTTTTGATAGGAGGAAATAAATTATTTTATTAGGCAAAATATTTGGATGTACTCCAGGGTTTAGTCAGGTGGTCAGGCAATCATATGTCCCAAATTCGAGCCCAAACACTGCCATTATCATCCATGACTTATCTCGGATGTATTGGGTGGGGTCCTGACACATACCTCAAGCTGGCTTGTACACGAAGTGACACGACCTTGTAGCTCTGGGTTATAAAAAAAAAAAAATTTGGATGCATCCAAGCACCGCCTTAATTGCACTTCAACTTTCAAATTCCAGATTTCACGTTTGAACGACCACCCAAATAAATTAAAAAAAAAAAGAACTTTTGTTTGAAGAAGTCAACCATTTGATTCTCGTTGACTCGGGAAAAATCCTACTGGGTCAAACTCCCTCCACTTATTTCTTGGTCGAATGAATTTACTCGTCTTCATAGCATAACGCCCGGATGTGTGGTAGTCTCCAGTTGTCAATTAAATGCTTGAGATTTTTGTGGTTGAGAGCATCGAGAGATGTCGACGATTCTGTCCACCAAATAATCAAAATCCTACAGATTTTACAAATTGATGAACCCCATCTTCAACTCATCCAAAGTATCGATTTTCTTCTACTTGGGAGATCGGCAGATTTGAGTGTGAAACAATCCCTCCTTTTCAGAGCACAGAACCCACAAAGAATTCTTAAACAGCAGAGTACAGAGAGTGTCCTCGAACAATGATTGAAGTAACAGATCACCTGTCCCGAAGAAGAAATGTATCATAAGCACCTGTATAATAAAGACTCAGTCCTAAGGACGTGCGAAATCGAGGGCATAATATAATAAGTTGCAGAAGGGCAATTATAAAGTAATCGCCAGGAGGCGCGAGCTCAAATGGTCAAAAACTTATTTAGATCTCTCATTGACTAGTGAATACAATAATTGCAAAACCAAGAAAAAAAATACAATGATTGCAAGAGAATATTAGCAATTATTTGTAAGCAAAACATGGAAGCAGGATGATGACTACCCAAAATCTATTTGACTGCTCAGCTGATTTGCAGCTAAGCATATCATGAGATTACAAAGCTAAAACCAACCCCTCTGCTGATAAAGCAGGAAAACAAAAGGTTATGTTCTTTATTTCCTGGATATATTCTCTTAAAACATAAAGTTCCATCTGTTTTGACCCGTTAATAGGCAGGTATGCATCTGCTGGCAGGAGGTACCATCTGGCTGCAACCTTAAAAGTTCCAAGGGACTGCTTGTCATGTTCCACAAGAGGGAAATCCTAAATGCAGAGTTTTCAAAATTTTCCCGGAAAATACATTTGAAATGAACCTGTTTGGTGTGATCTATCATCTCAATCTCTTCAGTTTCTGATCCAGCAAAAAGAAAATCCCAAAAAACATGTTTCCAAACTTTCTTGTCATTCTCTAAAACCTATGAGAACACAACGAAATAGAGGTCCATTTTGCTTATGTTGACCAAAAACTAATCTGTAAAAGTTTGATGAAAGTTGAAACTAAGATGTTTTGTTTATAGAAAGAAAATTGGCAAGAGGGAAAAGTACAAAATCTCTTGTATTGTTTATATGGTAACTTAAAAACCGAACACTGGGTCCTATGGCAGAAAAGGTGCTGCATCAATTAATAAAATTTGTCCACATATAGACTGACTGCAACTAAAACACAAAGAATACGATGACATGCAGTAGGAGTTTGAATGTCCCATGGGGATGAGGTTAAATATTTTTTCCGTATAGTTTGATGCATATGCATCCTTGAGAAATCAGGAGATGCAACATATAGAATTTCATCAAATATACTTTACCCTAAAAAAAAAAGGTTCATCGAATACTAGAAAATGTGATATTAAAAAAATACTTAAAAGTGCTACAAAATACCTCCAGTCCAAAAGTCTTGCCCACTTCAAGAGAAACGAAAAACTGTTGTTGATGAAGTAGGCATCAAATGCTTTTCCATCTATATTACACATCAATGTTCCACATCACAGAGACATGGACTAGTTTACATAACTGAGGGACTAGTTCAAAGCATGTATAAGAACTCGTTAAAAGAATGCAGTTGATTCTCACATCCACATGATTGTTCCCACACAAAATGCAGTTGTTGTCTCCAATACTGAGAGATTTAAAAGGAATACGATGTAAAGAAACACAAACCTCACTGCCGTGCCGAAAAATAACGCCACTCCTAGTCTCCTACTGCATCAAAATGGTCAGCTAGTGCTCTATCCAATCCACATAAGTGCTGGTAACTTATGCTTGTAAAGAATCCCAAGTATGATCCTTCACTGAGGGCATTGGTAGTCATTGTTGGGATCATTGCAGATTTCCTGTGATCATACATGATGCTTAATTAGAATCAATCATCTAAACAAGGGTTAGCTTCTTTCAATAAAAATAAAATAAAATTACATCAACAACAGGGAGACATGCACAGGAACTGCTTACCTTCCCAGGTTCAAAAGCGCAACTTGCTCTCCTCAAGCAATGGAACCAATCAAAACACAACTCTGCAGCTTTGAAGAATAAGGAGTACATTTCCTTTTGCATGTCAAAACGCCCGAGCCTACAGCTCCTTTCAAAAATGTTATTTGGAAGCCTCTGCAAGCTATTCTGCAAGTCAGAGCAAAATACTCACATGAACAGCATGGAGCGAGTGACCAGACAACAAAAGTATTACATGCCAATGCTGTTAGCAGATTAACAAGTGCCAGATTCCATTCTTCCTTTAACCTCTAGTTACCAAAAAGAACATTGTGTTTATTGAATGTAATACCAGGTTTTGTCTTGCTTCTGACACTTAACAACCTAAATTTGGAAAAATTACCTTCCCTTGTGCTTCTTTAACTCCTACCAGGAAGAACAAACAATTGTAGCAGCTTGCTCAAAGCAAACTTTATGAAAAAATGTCGGGTCCGATATCATCCTATAAGATAGAGACTGATTAACAAACATCTCAGAATAGGACACTTAATCTTCTTCAAGACATTAAAGGGAAGTAGAGATAAACCTTCAAAAGAGCAACAGTCTTAGATCAAATATAATCATCATATACCTGAGAGGTGTTCTAGCTCTTCCTATCATCGGACAATGCTCCTATTAAATAATATACATTTCATTCTGCCCTATATTGTCCAAGACCAGTGAATGTAATGACTGCCCAACTTGCTTTACTGAACAACTAATATGTAAGAGAGGCATAGTATGTCTCAACAGTAGAGAGACACTTGGTAGCAAACCTCTACCGTTTTCCTTTAGAGGACCGGCAAATGACCAACATAATCTTATTGAACCACAAGACAAACTATGCATTATTTCTAAGTACCTGTTGTGAATGCATTGGATAGTACATGAGGAAGAATTCAAGATATATATGGGGCGATTGTTTTCCTAGCACTAATTGCCAGAAACTTCACCATTTCTGCTGAGCTCACAATACCTAAGAGGACAATTGTAGTGATCTTTTTGTCAGCAAGCTTTCACAGTGAGCTCTTCTTCAGGAGAAGAGGAAAGGTGTTTATAGACAGACGAAGTACCGTGTAAAGGAAACTAGAGTGATAAGAAATTACTGTTTCATAAGCTAACCCAAGATCAGCCGGCAAATCCTTTGCTGCCTTCTGCCACTCATTTAAAGCAGCATTCACAAATTTTCGACCAAAAAGCTGCCAAAAAGAGAAAACTGAATTAACTTTCAAAGACATGCTTGATCAAGACACCAAGTAACAGGAATATCTTGTGCGTGTGAGCACACATGCGTAAAGAAAAGTCAACCTCTTCGAGAATAAGCCGTTTATTAAAGAGTTCACCTCTGGTTGCATCTCCTTCATCATCATCATCAAAATCAGGCCAATAGTTGTCTTCATCATCACCATCAACTCCGCCACCACTGCCCACCTCTGCCATTGGGTCCATTGTTAACATCACCAAATTTATAGCATTCAAAGTACTCAAGCACAATGAGTCATATTTCTAATACTTTGCATAAAAACAATTAGAATCAGGTATTAAGGCCCTTTTAGGTGCTTCAACTGGATAATATTTCTATAGTACAGTGGGAGGAATCAATATCTTAGTGACCCGTTTCATTGTGAATGTAACAAAAATCAGCCGATTTTCTTCTCCATAAAAGGATAATTAATATATTCGAGTCTTCTATATACCCATGCACACATATGTAGCTGTAAAACCATCAGCACAAGGATTAATTCCCACAGGCCACGAGTCAAAGCTTTGTGCTGGTTCACACTATCACAAATTTAAGAAGGAAACTTACCCAAAAAAGAAATTTTAACGGCAAAAAAAAAGATTTGAAAAGCACGATGCAGACTAAGCAACACAGACTAGGAAAAAGATTAAAACAGGCGATTTCCAACAAGCGGGGAACAAAGAAATTCTCAATCATCTGCGTAAGAGACAATCGCATTTAAAGAAAGCCAAAAAAAAAAAAAATTGCATCTTCGAGAGGTTAACCGCCAGGAGATACCTGAATGGCTGAACATCGCCGTAAGAGGAAATAGGATAATATTTGACAAGCATGCACAAGAATCCAAAATTCGAATGCAATGCCAGACAAAATTAGGAAATGAAGAACAATAAAAAGGGAATTCAATACCAAGTAACGACAGTTGAAAAACTTAGGGAGGAAAACGGGTAGAGAGTGGAAGAATTAAACAGAGACAAAAACAAAACAAAAAACAAACTAACCTACGGACAGCGCTCGGGTTTGGATTGCTGCTGAGATAGCTCGGGCTCGGTCTTTTTGAGAGTAGCAACTCCGTACCCACCATGTTGTTCAAAGAAAAAATAAGAAGCAAAGCAAACAGGTGATGACGATGACGACAAGAGCGACGGAACCGTAAAGCGGCCTTCAAACAATGACCCTTAGCACTCAGTGAATAAACCGTCGCTAGTTGACTTGAAATACCTCACCAACATAGGGAACAACCTTCGCTGCCGACCACTCAGAGATAGCGAAAGACGGCACGTCGTTGGGAGCCGAGTTGGGAATGAGAGAGAGAGAGAGGTGAGGATGTGGAGACCAGTTCGATAAGTGTTTATGGCACCGAGTGTTTGTCTTTCGAAGAGTGAGGGAGTGAAAAGAACGGCTGTCGCAACGGCCATCACTGTCGCCGATCTCGACTGTTCCTGAGAAGCCAAAGCTGAATGGGACAAAAAGAAGGGGTTTAGTGGACGAGGATACACTGCAATACGGGGTTCAATTCTTAAAATCTGAGCCGTTCATTCTAAAATAAACGGCCGCTATTCTGCCACGCCAGAAATTGCACGAATTCTTCTAAAACTTGTTAACAGACCGTCAGAGGAAAAATTTTACGCTCTCTTTCTCTGCGAGTCTGCCTCATCAAGCAGCCACCTCCGCACTGTTCGCCCTCTCGCCGGTGTTCCGTCGAAATCTTAGGGTTGTCGAGTCCTTCTGCGGTTTCGGTTTTCAGCGGCCTGATCCGTCCACACAGCTCAGCCACGTGGCCACCATGCTCCTCCGTTTTCCTCAGTCACCTGAAAATCCTGGTCCATGGTATCAAGAATGAGAGACATTGTCCCTCTTATCTCTATTCGCATGACCGCATTAGTAAATGGAGGATTTCGAAATAAAAGCCCCTTTTGGTTTCTCGACCACTGCACGATATGGTGTTTGCTAATGAATGTTTGTTGTAAAAAATTGTTTGAGTTCGACTGTTCGAGTGTATCAGGCATGCCATTGTTGGAGTGTCGACGTAGCTGAGATGTTAAGAAAGATCTATATGCCCTGCCTCATTTTAGATCAATCTTAATCTGCTCACTTATGTTTGACATGTTTCCAGGGCACAACAACATGTTTCCCTTTTTCATCCTTGGTGGCTGATTTTTTCAGAGGTTATAAAAAGCCTTTGAAGCACTTATGCAAAAAGTAAGTTCCTTTCAATAGATATTTCTACAGGCGTTTGATGCACTTGCAACATATTTCAGGGATTATTCGAAACCAAGAAAAGCACCGTTTGGAAAACAAACGGTGGAAGAATGAAACTTTCAGACGGAACTTTTTGACCAGGTCCAACGGAGTCACCTACAATTGTTGGACTGTGAAGTTCGGCTCTGCTTTTTTCGTTGGTTTGGGACAGAAGTGCGATATCGCGGAAGGCGGCGGCGAGAGGGAACAAAAAAGGTTTCTGTGAGCTCCATGCCTTTCTTTGGGGTGTGGCCTGTAGCCTCAGTCGTTAGTGTGCTTTTGACTGTTTTAAACGATTTTACACGAATTGATGACGGCTCGCACTCCTTCAGGAACGCCTCCATCGTACACAACATTTCCATTTTTTCCCCTCACTTGTGAAAATAAAATCAAAAGAATTTGTTTTTGTGTGGGAGCGATTTGGTTGTTGTGGACTGTGAGCTGCATTCTTTAGCCTCTGGGAACTGTGGTTTATATTGGTTTTGTTTCTTGCATTTTGGCTAATTTAAGGTACCGTAACTGTTTAATGAAATGTTTGACAGAGAGTCCGGGGGTCATTTTTGAGTGCATCTGGATACACCTTTCTGAATGTCTGTTTCAGAAAGGTCACTAAATTGATGCCAAAGAAAAAAGCAAATGGGTATTGCTTCTTGTCAAAGTGGGACACTTCAAGTACTCAAAACATTTGCGACAATAAGTATGAGTGGCTTGGCAGTTGAGCTTAATAAGTTCTTGCCAAAGCATATTCCCCCGGCCAAGTAAATTTTACAGTTTAAGTATGTAAGTAATCCTATAATTATGACGCCAATGCCTTAGCCCCCTCCTGATTCGATGCTTGATGACCTGAGCTATTGAATTGGAAGGTCAGGCATCTTTGGAATAACACATGACGCTGTGAAACCAGGTATGTGGTGTTTGTGGATAATGCACATAGATGATTGTGGACAAACGTTGTGAACTATTCTACCTATGTTGGACCGGCTTATCAGAAATATAGCTTAAAACTCAGAGGTACCTTCAATCTTATTTTCACTAAGAATCATTACCCATCTTTAACCACTGACATACAATAAGAAGGTTCCTCTTCCTATTTTTGTGGAGAAGCCCAAGCTCTGGCCTTGACTTTGACTTTTGTCTCTCTGTTTGTGCCTTCACTTCTTAAAACTTTTGCTAGTTCTTGAATGGTTCAATCTTCAGTGGCCCTAGTGCTGTTTCAGTTGGAAATATCAGAAGGAGCAAGTTGCAGCGACTGTTGTCCCAGATGATGAAAGCAAAATTAGGAAGTAGAGATGAATTGCTATTGACATCATGGATCTTGATTGTCAGCGAGGGTAAGTTTCTTGCTTTGCTTCCTGCTTTTTGCTTATGTTTGATAAGAAAACAGTTTTCTTGAAGGAGAGGGACCCAAGTCTTTAAATCACCACATGAAGTGCAAATAAAGGAATCATCAAAAGAGGAAGACAGGATACTGCCCACATGTAGTCATACAATAACCTTGAGAAAGAGGGCTGAGAAAAGGTGGATGAATTATGTTGATGTGTCTTAAGCTTTATGTACATTGTTGCCTCATTTGTTCACAGCATTGAGGACCGTTTGGTCGATTATCATGGTATTAAAGCTTGATTGCCTATGAAGTGCTCACTTGATTCCTTGGAAATGTTGCAGATAAGATGTTTTGTTGCCTTGCATTTTTCACAGGGGTCAAAATTCTTTCACTGACAAGTGTGAAGTGTGGTTTTGTGCAGGGTTTTATTTGTTCCCTGTTTGTTGAAATGGTGTTATTCTCAAGCAAAGTACTTGGTAATTGTTGAATTATGTAAAACAAATTAAACCAGAGGGTGAAAGGACTTTTTCCTGTCTTCCTACTGTGTCTTGGGTTACTGCTTTGTGTTACATCTAACTCTTTTCTTTGACTTAACTCATCATGTCTTATAGTGATTTCCTGGTCCATGGTACCAGAAATTGTGAAAACAAACATTTCTGAGAATATATAGTGTAGATTAAGGAAACAAGCTGAGAAAAAAAAATGCTGTCTAAAAAAGCTTTGTTAATTTCATGCTCTAGTTGATGAAGGTTTTAAAATTCCCAACCATGTTGTTCCTGTATCATTTCGGAACTAGTGCTAGCTGAAGACTATGTTATTGTTAGAGGAGGGAGCAAATGTCGTTACTTTGGTATTTATGTTTTTTTCTTATAGGAATCTTGAGCTTCCACGTCTGAGCCTATCACGGTCCCATCATATATGCCCGGCTTTTTAACTTTCACAACTAGTTGAGTCATTGGTTTTTTGTTTATAAACTAGTTAGACCACGGTCTTTGTAATTACTTTATCAACAAGTAAGATGTTTATTTGCCTATGATGTGATCTCATATTTATTTAGACTATCATTGTAACGACCCAAATAAGCGCATGCTACATCTACACTTTGATTTTAAAACTCTTTGGAATCATTATAAGGCTCAGTTCTACTTGTAAGGTCCCAATGTAGGACTTGACTCTCTTATTGTCCCAAAGTCTCATTTCTCTTTCTCTGTCATTCCATGTGGAATTTGGGGTATCACAATCTGAGTTGTGTCTATGTTTTATATATATAGTTGGTGGAATCTGCCTTGGTGTATTGGAGGGGACTTTAATGTGACTCGCTTTCCTAGCGAGCGGTCGGGTGATGGTGGCTTGAGGAGTGTCATGGTGGAGTTTTCAGAGTTTGTCTCCGATCATAGGCTGGTGGATCTCGAGTTGGCTGGTGGTTTATTCACGTGGTCCAAGGGTAGATCTTCTCAGTCTTGGTCGAGGATTGATCGGTTTCTTGTTAGTGTAGAGTGAGAGTCTTTGTATCCGGAGCTCCTTCATAGATGGTTGCCTCGCTTGTTGTTGGATCATTTTCCGATTGTGTTGGAAAGTGGTAGTTTTGGGGGATTTAAGAAGTCATTCCACTTTGAAAACATGTGGCTTAAAGTGGATGGGTTCGTGGCCTTCGTTAAGGAGTGGTGGCAAGGGTTTGATTTTAGTGGATCTCTGAGTTATGTCCTGGATTCGAAGTTAAAGGAGCTGAAAAAGAAACTTAAGGTGTGGAATCGGGACGTTTTTGGCGCCTTAAGTGTTCGGAAGTCGGCTCTTTAGAGCGAGCTTGCGTCGCTTGATTCTTTGGATGAGGGGGGTCACCTGGATGAGGAGGGGAATGATAGGCGGATAGAGGTCTCTCGAGAGTTGAATGACTTGATTACTTTGGAGGAAGTTAGCTGGAGGCAGAAGTCTAGGGCTCTTTGGCTCAAGGAAGGTGATCGTTGTACCAAGTTTTTCCATTGTATTGCCAACTCTCATAGGAGAGCGAACTTGATTTCCCGCTTGGTGGTGGACGGGGAAGAGTTGGAGGATCCCGAAGAGATTGTTGAGGAGATTGTTGACTTGTATTCTTCTTTGTACATGGAGCCCTTTGCGTGCGTCCCTCTTTGGATGGGTTGGATTTTGATAGTATTACGGAGGAAGAAGCGGATTGGCTCGAAAGGCCTTTTGATGTGGATGAGGTGACCGGGGTGGTGCATAGCTTTAATGGTGATAAGGCATCGGGTCCGGATGGCTTCCCATTTGCCTTCTTTCAAGCTTGTTGGATCTCGTTTTGCATCTCTACGGTGAAATTTTCAGTGATTGTCAATGGCTGCTTGAGAGGTTTTTTTAGTAGTTCTCGTGGTTTGCGGCAAGGGGATCCCCTTTCTCCTATTCTCTTTGTTTTGGTTATGGAAGCTTTTAGCCGCATGATTGGGAAAGTGGTTGATTATGGCGGTATTGAAGGATTTGTGGTGGGAAGCGAGAGAGTGAGCATTTCTCACTTACTTTTTGCTGATGATACCTTGGTGTTGTGTGAGGCGGAGGTGAGCCACTTTCGGAGCCTTCGATGTCTTCTTTTGTGTTTTGAAGCGGTTTCAGGCCTTCGAATTAATTTGTCTAAGTCTGAGGTTATCCCCATTGGTAATGTTGTTAATGTTCAAGAGTTGGCAGAGATTTTGGATTGTAGGGTGTCCTCCTTGCCCATGAAATAACTTGGGCTCCCTTTGGGAACTAGTTTTAAAAGCGTGCATATTTGGGATGAGATTCTTGAGCGAATTGAGAGACGGTTGGTGGGATGGAAGTATTTGTATCTTTCTAAGGGTGGGAGGCTTACTCTCATTAAGTCTACTCTCTCGTGTCTTCCCACCTATTTTTTATCCTTGTTTCCTATTCCGGGTGTGGTGGCTAATAAGTTGGAGAAGATTCAGAGGGATTTCCTTTGGGGTAGCGATGGGGTGGTGCACAAATTTCACCTTGTGAAGTGGGAGTTGGTGTGTTCTCCATTTTCGAATGGAGGGTTGGGGCTTCGTAGAGTTATGTTATTCAATAAGACCCTTTTAAGCAAGTGGTTGTGACATTTTATTCATGAAAGAGATAGGCTTTGGAGGGTTGTCATTGCTGAAAAATATGAGTGTGCAATGGGGGATTGGAGAACCTTACCTAGTAGGGGGTCTTATGGGGTTAGCCTTTGGAAATTCATTAGTAACGGATGGGATGTTTTCAGCAACCATATCCGATTTTTGGTGGGCAGCGGGGTAAGGAATAGATTTTGGCATGATTGGTGGTGTGACGATCAGCCTTTATTTTTAGCTTTTCCGGTTGTTTACTCGTTATCTAGGTGTAAGGAGGCTATGGTGGCGGATTGTTTGGTGGAGAGTGATGGTCATGTGGTGTGGGATGTCCCTTTTGTTAGATCTGCCAATGATTGGGAGGTGGGGGATTTTTCAGCCTTTTTTCCCCTCTTGTATGGTTCGGTGCTCAGGAGAGGGGAGGAAGATAAGGTGTGTTGGATTGGGTCCAAAAAGGGTGTTTTCTCGGTTAAGTCTATGTATAATTTCCTTGCGAGTGTGAATAGCTTGTCTTTCCCTTGGAAATGGGTGTGGAGGTCCAAATGCCCTATGAGGGTATCTTTCTTTGTTTGGGAGGCTATGCATGGGCGCATCCTCACTACTGCTAATCTTCGTCGAAGAGGTGTTATCATTGCGGAATGGTGTTATCTTTGCCGCAATGATGGGGAGTCGGTGGACCATATGCTTCTTCATTGTTCGGTTGCGAGTGCTCTTTGGAATCATGTTCTCTCTATTACAAATTTCTATTGGGTGATGTCTGAGACGGTGGTGGATGTGCTGTGGAGTTGGAATATGAAGCTTTCCAACCCGATTGCTAAGGCCCTATGACGTATGATTCCAGCATGCATTTGGTGGTGTCTTTGGAGGGAGCGCAACAATAGATGTTTCGAAGATGTGTCTTTGTCTGTGGGGAACTTGCAAGGGTTTTTGTTACTTTCTCTTTTTCATTGGGCTAATGCGGTGTTAGACTGCCCTTTTGTTGATTTCAATGATTTCCTTAGTTTTGTCGTTTGCTTGTACAAAGCGTCTTCGGTATAGTCCCTTGTACTGTTTTCGTTTTTTCTAATAAGATTGTCTTACTTATATAAAAAAAAAAAAGTTGTGTCTATGTTCTACAATGAAGTAGAAAATTATAGAAATGCCAATTTGTCGAAAACCAAAATTTTCAGTACATGGAAAGCACATCAAGATTCACTATTTTGAATTTCTTTGTCCAATATAACAAGTGGATTGAGCAAGAGGTTAGTGGTATGATTCACACTCCATAATATCAAATTGCATGCATACCAATTAACTGAAAATAAAAAAAACATATATGGTTGCATGAAATAATTGTCAAGGTGTTTTCCTCCTTTATATTCAGAAAACAAATATTATACAAGTCTCAATGAGAAGATAATAGCCACCATAATCTCTGAAGAGTCGACACACAAATTTGCTAACTGTGGTAGATCATGTCAAACTAGGTATCATCTCAACCTGCAGTTGCATTAGAAGGCCAATCAGAAACATGCTTGTAAACTTCAATATGCATCACAATTCATGCTTGTAAAACAACGTTCTCTCTTTGTCTTGGCAAGTCAACTCTCCTCAGAAAGTCTAGTTTAAATTGCAAAGTACTTTCAATCAGGGACCATGCTGAGACTCTCTCTCCCCGCTAATGGATCTTTACGGAAATTTTGGAAACTTTTGAACTGGCTCTATGTGTATTTCTCATGCAAAATTTATTTTATGCATATTGCATTTTATCATGATGTGTGCGCTATGCATGTATATCCTTTGTACTTTTAGTTTAATTGCTTCTTAAGAGCTTTGGGATGTCTTGTAGTGTTTGGTCTGAGCCGTCTAACCTACTCACTCTATATCCTCCATCAGTCTATGCCTAACAAATGATACATGTGCACAAACAGAAAGCGAATGATGCCATCGTATCTCTTTTCAATCTATTGAGTGCTGACACATCCAGATTGACTTCTTTTTTCCTTTTTTTTTCTCTTTTTTTTCTAAGAGATTATTGGGTAATCATGAAACAAACCTCTGAATCTGCCCTTGTTCTTTTGTAATATCAACCATAATTGGCCTCACCTCTGGATCCTCATCTATGCATATGAGAGTGAGCTGCAGGGTAGCTTGCAATTGTTGCTCCATATCTGCTCCTGAATTCCCTTCCACGCTTGTCAGATCCACAATCTGATTTATTGCATGCTTCGTTATGCAACTTTCTAAGGTCTCATCTTCATCATCTTGTAAGGACGTTGTCCTGTTTAAAAGTGATACTAGGAGGATACAAAAACTATAGACATCAGTTTTCTCTGTTACCCTGTTAGTAGCCAAATAGTTTGGGCATTGTGTTTCACCTTTGGGGACTGATATGGAAAGGAGAAATCAGTCGACTTGGGAATATCATGTTGGTTTAACAAAATATTTGCAGACTCTTATATCTCTATGTATGATAGGTCGGGAGAAGGTTGTGTGGAGATATGCTATTGCATGAGCAATATCCCTTGCAATCTTTAACATGCTCTGCCAGGCCATCGGCTGCTGTTGATTTGGAGCTCCATGATCACCTGAGATGTAAATTCAAATGGCAAGAGTTCCATTCTCAGTACCTTTGTACACTAAATTGGGAAGTGAAGTCTCGAGGCAGCACCCTATGAGCTTCAGAAATTTTTTTGTGAGTAGCCATCTTAGCTGTGATAGCTATGTTGTTGAAGACGTACTGTGACCATATGGAATAGGCCGGCCATTACAAGAGGCAACCAGTTTCTCCAACGCTCTGCCTCCATTCTGTATAAGGCTTTCTTCCTCTCTTTTTTCTGCCAGTTTTGAAGAATGTACTCCACAAGAGCTCACCAGCCTCGCCAGTAGTATGCTTCCATTCCCCAGAAAGGCTCTCTGATCTCTCTCTCCTGGCTATTCTTACTAATCTCTCTATTTTCTCTGTTCTGCCTGGCAAACCCTTAATCCCCTTTCCCTGCCGTCCATGAAAGTAGAGGGGAGTTTCCTGGAAAGCAAGTGAAATGTTCGTTATAAATGCTATTTCCAACCTTTATTCGACTTGGAGGTTTCTTGATGAGGGCCAACGGCCATTTATTGGGCAACATATTCCATGCGTAATCTCAATCTCTCTCTCTCTAGCATGCACTGGGTCTCTATAGATGTTTGTATTTAATCTGCCCTCTTTTCTTCGTCCTGGTTCAAAGCTTACATCAAAAGCCACTATGTTCTTATAGACAAGTCACAATAAGAGTTGAGAGATTAGTTTGATGTCCAGTTGTATGTCATGCTATGCTCAACCCAGATGTAGTTTTCTTTTTTCCCCCTCCAATTTCAAATATCATTAGAAGTGGCACATCGATGGACCAAGTGGACAATGAAGAAAACTTCGCCATCATACGGTTAGTGATGAGCCCCGATTGCTGATGAATGCAGCTCTGCTTGAAAAACTGCCTTTTTATCCTCTTCATCGACAAAAATGTTTTTTTTTTCTCTACTTCATTCAGACTTTAAAAAAGCACCGAGTATTAAACAGAAAAGTGGTAAAACATGAAGAGAAATAACTACAAAAAATGCCTAAAAGCCGCCTACTTGACCAAACTATCCGTAATGGAATTAGCTTGGCGTGAAACTTTAGCAAAGCTCCACTATGGATTAGGTGAAGTCATCTCACGAATGACTTCAATAGTATCACTAGGGCTTCCCGAGAGCGAAATGGAAGAATCTACAACGTTCGAAATAGCTAAAGAGTCCCTTCCTTTTGAAAACTGCCCTAATCTGTTCCTAAATGGAGGGTTGATCGTTGCTTGCGTGAATCCAAAATGATGAGTACTTTGACTCACGGTTCACGATAGGAATGAAGGGAAAAATGAAGGTTCGTGCTGAGCCTCTCTCCTGCTCCAATCGGCCTTTGCAGGAACTTGGGATAAACTTGTTGAGGTTTTTGCATCCCATGATGAAAGACTCTGGTGCTCTCCATGAAGGACGCCTTTTCTGTTTTTTTGGCTGTTGGCGTATTTCTTGATGAGTAATATCTAATATGCAGGTTAAATTGAGGAAACAATTGCACTAATGGCCCAAAATTTACATGTATCTTATAAAAATCAAGCTTTAACATATTCTGACTTTCTATTTCCCGTACGTAATTGTCCAATACAAAATCAAATTACCTATATTTAATTCCCTAACTCTAACAACCCAAAAAAGAATTAGAAGGCGTATCACTTAAAAAAACCAAAAAAAAAAACAAACGACTACTTAATTCCTTCCCATGGGAGCTGATCTGTTTATAACGTTCTGGACTAAGCAGAATGTGATCTCCGCAGAGAAGAGGCCTCAGGTGGAGATTCATCTGGCGGAAGTGACTCAGAAACCACAAAGCCATTCAGAAACCAATCAAGACGTAATATTGGAATGTCTTCTGTAATGTCCTGGAATTGGGATAAGTATACACAAAGAGCATCTCTCATTTCTGTTTGACGCTGCAACCTCATCCACTCTTGCTGGCGAGAAGGGTCAACCTGTGATGGCCTGTTTTCTGGGTGCTATCGCCTTGTATGATTCCTGAGTTGTACGTAAGTCCCACTAAAATCACAGGCCTCATACGGACAGCTCCTTGCTTTAGAATTCATGAGCTGACGTGCAGGCTCAATAACAACCCAACCGCTGATTTGCCCTTGACAGAGAGGACATACAAGCTTTGTTTGTGATCGAAATTTGCTTGAGGATGAAGCTTCTTGCTGTTCATAGGCAGATGTGCAGAACTGCGGGAGGCAGTTTGAGTGGTGGTGGCTGGTGTTGCAAATGTAGGGACGACAACCCTTACTAGAAGATGAACATCTCAACAAGACAGCACTATGAGGGTGTTCCATGCAAATGGGACACCTAACTTCTTCCCATTCTTTCACATCCTCATCTGGTCCAACAAGGTATTCGCATTCTTATGCTTGGCATCCTTGGAACTGGAAGGAGTAGAAGATGTCCTAGATTGACGGTAAAGTGTGGAGCGAACTCTTCTATCCTTTGGCATTGCAGAATGTTAAGGTGGTCTCAACGGGTGAAAATAATCCCTCCGAGTAGTAACCAAACGCCTGATCCATAAGAAGAAGGATACCAATAGCATGAGTTTGTGAAACAGAATTTAACTCTAGCAGATGTTGATCCACAGCCGACCATATACAAGAATATATCCTCAGGACGTGCTTCAACATCTTGACAAAATAATAAATGGTGGCATTCTGAACAGAAATGTGGATTAAAATGAATGAAATCCATAAGCGAAGCTCCAAATAAACTTCAACTTCCATTTCAGATTTACTATTTACTAATCTTCATGTCAACAATATTCGTCTTCAATATAACACTCGCTCTCACCATTTAATGTGCTTTGAACATTGAATAGATCATACTACGCCAGAGTTTCCATCAAGAACAAACACAACCCTGATGCATCATGCATGATAAGCAATATGCAGCATCAAAGCAGAGACTGTAACAAGTGACTACAAGACTACTCATACAACTCAAGAGGTAAATAACTTAGATGCAACTGCTCTAACAAAATGCCCAAATTTTCTTTTGGGAAGGAGGGTAGTGCATTGCATGCGTGTCAACATGGTAGGGGGCTGAGATAGCCAGTCCTATCTCTTTGTTTAATAAGACAAGAGGAACATACCAAAAGACACCTCAAACAAACGTCATTTCTTTTCTTTCTGACAAGAAGAGAAGCATTCCAATCTCATAGAACCTTTAACTTTGTCTACTTAACTTCATAGTAGCATGTGTTTGCTTCATTGGCCAGAGTTACGTTACTTGGTACTTCCTCTAGAAAGAATTAATTAGATTAAAGCTAAAATTACCTACATTTATTTGCATAGATGATTTTGATTGATTTATTTATTTCTAAGCATGGTATCCTAAACAAAGAAATATTTCGCTGCTTTTCCTGGCAAATAGAATGACCCACAAACTACAATTAAATTCTTATGCTTTGGCACGCAGCTTGCAATATTCTGAAAAACAAGTAAGAACATAACTTGTATCTCACTGGGGAAATTTCCACCCATTTGCTAATATAGCTTTGATCTTGCGCTGCTGTATTTCATGTATCTCCTAGCTTTATCAGTACACAGAAAGCATAAGAGTTCTCTAAGAACATCTAAAAGTAGAAAACTTTCAACATCAGACCTTCTTCATAATCAATCGTAAATTCCTATTCTGCTTTATTTTAAAAAAGATAATTTTCCCAAAACAGCCAACATCCCCACAAGATCCAGCATATTCAGAGAAAAAGTTTTCAGAAGAAATTATTTGCAGTTTGATACAATTCCCAAAGATTTAGAGGAGAGAGATAATAAACGCTGATCGCGAAAGTTTTCCCATAGCAGTAGATGTAATTCGGTACAACTTTTTTCAGGAGCTACAATCAGCATCAGAACTTGAGACTGGCACTACGAGCAACAAACCCCATCAACGAACACGAACCCAGACAATGCCAATGATTAGAAACAAAAAAGAAAAAAAAGCGTAGAACAGGTAAACGTAGATTTGATAAACCCAGCTGGGATTTGGAAAGAAGAAGAAGAAGGGAAATGCCTTAGCGACCTTTGAGGACATAGTAATTTACCGGTGCTTTTGAGGATGTCGTAGGGAGCTTTTGCAGTGAAAGCGTCTGAGGTCACCGCGGACTCGTGGAGGCGCAAAGCAACGTCTTATATATAGAGGGGCTTCGTAATTTTAATTTTTAAGGGATAAATAAAATTTTCACCAATCAACAACTACGTTTATAACCTATTACACCATAAATTATCAATTTTAATATATTAAATTTGTAAATTATTAATATTAAATATTTTACACCTTAAACTATTCAATTTGACATATTATATTTTTCAATTACTAATATTAAACATTTTACACCCTTCATTTGATAATAATATCCTTAAAAAATTAATAAATTGATAAAAATATCTTCAATATATACAAAATGGGTTAATGACACTATCGTCATTTTAGTCTAAAAATTTGACAAATGTGCAAAATATTTAGGATTTATAGTTAAAAAGTGAAATTTATCGAAACTAATAATTTAAAGTGTAAAGTACAAAATCTATGATAATTTATAAATAAAAAATTGTATTTTTCCTTACTTCTTACAAACAAAGACTGTAGCTCTATTCACCAAAAAAAAAGGAACAAAGAGTAACCGAGATGTACTTGGATTCGGAGCCTTTGGGCCCAATCAGTAACCGCCTGCGACGTCATTTAAAATTCTAACCCAAATTTATCAGTGGACCAGTCAGCCCAAAAAAATATAGTGAATTTTTAGAAAAATAATTCTGTTGATAATGCTGATAATTATTTTATCTCAGAGTATTTAGAAAAATTTAAGAAAATCATATTCAGCAACCCATTAGTTTGTATTAAAAGATCTTACATTTGTTCTATTCCTTTGTTTCCCTTTGCTGGAAGCTCTTTTCTATATTATTAAAATTCTAGGGGTCTTTGTGCTTAAACAATTACAAAATCTTGGCTTTTAATATTAATGAAATTAATTAAGATAGACTATATCTTTCATCTCGTAATAAAACAGATTAGAAAAAAGATTCTATTCGTACAAAAAAAATCAATTTAAATACTAATGAAAATAAATAAATTTTAAATTCAGAACATAACTTAATTCCATAACTTATAATTGCTCCGTGAGCCTCTAATTTATATAATTAATTCCATAACTTCCCCGTGTTGTTTTAATGTAGACTTTAATTTATGATATCGGGTTTGTTTAGAGAATTGGGCAGTCAGATGGCCTTGGGTTGGAAACCCGATGAAAACGGGCCCATGCTTTCTTGTAGATAAGGGGCATGTTTGAGACCCCAAATATTTGGGGTCTCAACAAATCGAACAAACCAAACAAACTCCAAAATTTTTAACTTTTACACCTACACACTTCACCTTTCACAAATCCCAATAAATCTCAATAAAGTAAAGATTCCCAAAATTTCGGGAATATTCTCCAATTTTTTGGCAAACAAACATCCCCCTTGGAATGCCAACTTGTAAAACTCATCAATTTTGTTGAAGATACACAAGGAACAGAAGTTATCAGTTCCTCTTCTGGTCAGAAATGCTACAAGTTCCTGTGATCCTGTCTCTTCCTTTTTCCCTTTAGAGAGGGAGAGAGAGGATAATAAAGTTGGTGGGTGAAGTTGTCCAATCAAGTTGTTTTTAATGTCAACTGCTTTTCCTTTTAATTACTGTGATGAACTAACTGCCCACGATAACTTCCATGTATTGCAGAATGCAGATCATTCGAAGTTATTAACTTCCAATCTAGTCTATTCCTTTTAGGCTAAAGTTACTCGCAGTGTTGTGTGGAGTTACAGGACTGAACGTCCAGCAAGGTACGCCCCTCCCTTTGAGCCCGAGGTACACTATTAATTTCTTTCCCAGACCTCACTGCTGAGAAAGATCTTCTTGGCTTATCTCGTTTGCCTTGACAAGTACATATTGAAGGAAACGGCAGTTTTCTGGCTAAGACACGAACGTGAGACGAGAAATCTCAATCTACGCTTTCACTGAAAACCTGGTCATGACAAACTTGATTTTGTATTGCATAAACCGGAAGACTTCATCCAGCAAGCAAGAGAACGAAAGCTCACAGGTGGCGAGAGATTTCGTGGCTCAAGTTGGTTCCCATGCCGATGATGCGGGTATTCTGTCGGAGAGCTCAGGCATGGCCTACTGTTGCTTGGAATGATCATAATATAATGTCACCTTCTATCATTTCGATGGACATGAGATCCTTGCAGTGGCGGAGGCAAGATGAAAATTCAAGGGGGTCGAATTTTAAAGGCAAAATGATAAGAAATTTTTTTTTCCTTCGTAATGCAAAAAAAAATTGTCTTAGAGTTACAATATCGAAAATTAAAGACTAAAAGCATTAAAAATATTAGAATACATGTACCGTACTATGTACTGCGACTGAGAGGTGACAATTGCATCTTACGATTTTGCATCTTTTGAAAATGTTGTAAAATGACTTTGTTCTCAATAGTTTTAAAAATTTCTTGCTCGATGTATACTATCATGCAATCATTCATCCAGTCATCTTTCATCCTATTACGCAAATCACTCTTGGTGATCTTCATCGCAGAAAATATTATTTCAAAGGTTTCAATCGCAACTTATAAGAGGAACTCGTAGAATAAACTATATTCAAACCAATTAAAATCTGTATATCACACATCCCTAAAGCCCCTCATTTCTTGCTCGTATTGCTTCTTGGGAAAATCATGGTCACGCGGCTGAAAATGACATTTGATCAAGTACTCTCTATGAACTTGATCCCTAATCTCAACGTTATATTTTCAATGGGTTTACGTAATTCTGGGTCAACAATAATATCATCCAGATTAAACATAATGTGAGGTCCTTTTGAACTAATATCTGTTTCAAAATTAGTAGTCACATTAGAAGCATTAAACGACTCTACGCTTCGTGGCTTTCTAATCACAAACTTATCAATTATCTAAACAAAATAAAGCAAAGTGAAGACAATCAATCAGTTGACAATTATGTAAAGAACAAATACGTCAAATCATCCAAAAAAAGAAAAGAGAATCATCGAACCAGAACCATATGGATAGTATGCATACAAATATCTTAGGGTATGAGAATAAGAAATTAGTCTCTGAAGTTGGAATTTGAGTTGAAAGAGAGAGTTTCAAAATCCCAGGATATACACCATAAATATTTTTGTACATTTGCTCTCAGAGATAAAAATCAATATTTTAAATACATTGCATCTCAATTCTCAAAAAGCAGCAGAAAGAAAAGTTACTAGAAATGGTTGATAGCCAAAATTCACAGGTTTTTTTGGAGTTCCTTTTGATGAAAGCTCACTATTTAACAAGTGTTAAACATACGAATTATAACTACCAATTGGGTTTACAGGTACCTCTACACTGTTTTATGTTTTAGTATGAGATTTCACCTTGCTTTTGGCACAAAGCATGAGACGACTGAGAAGTTAACATTACGGGGAATGAGAGGAAGCTGGATATGCATGTCTATACTGTAGGAAAAACCAAGTGTTGAGTTGTTTACTTGTTTTGAATCCAGTAATTCGAGTCCTACAATTTCTGTATCTCATTTCCACCACGCATTTTCCCACAAGGGAGAGAGAAATACAACAAATTTCCCAATTTTAGTTTAATTATCTTTTAGTTTTGCTTGTTTGAAAGGATACTAATTTTAAGTAATTAAGAACTCAAGTTCCCAACTGAAAAATATGCCACTATAGTCAGAGAGAAAACTTGCAGCTTCCAATCCCATTACTTGCTCGGTAAGAGAGAATTATGAACAGTCCCCCATTCCACAGAGCCTTTAAAGAGCTAATTGACAACGAAGAGATGAACTTTCGTTTTCAAAGGAAAAAATGCAGAAGTGAAAAAATTTCTAAGTAACCAAACAAGACCGAACGGAGCAGAGACAAAGGCATTACAATCAAATCCAATCTAACATTTCAGTCAATTTTCAAATCCAAACTCAATCTAACTACATTGTATTCAATTTCTAAATCCAAACCCAATTTAATTATATTGCATTCAATTGAAATTACAATCAAATTAGTTGAAAATGATAGTACCAAAAAAATCCTCAATTTGTAAAATGTCAAAATCCCTAATGGGGATCGGGCCCAAGCCGCACAGACTCAAAATTCTGGGTTGGGGCCACTGGGCTCTAGTTGGCCTAGGCGGGTGTTGGGCCCAGGCCAAATTATGAAAAAAAAAAATTAAAACACTTGTATTTTTTTTTTTTTTTGGGAGGAGAAATGGGTGCGGCCGCCCAGGTATGTTACCCCTTGCATCCGCCAGTGCATCTTTAGCTTGTTGTAAAGATGGCGACTCTAGCAAACCTCGCAAGAGCAATGGAACATATTTAGGTGCGACTTGTGGATATGCAAGTGGAGATGGAGGTGGCATTTGTGGAGGTGGTTGTGGCGGCGGCTGTGGTGGAAGAGCAGCACTGTATATGCTTCCACCCCTTTTTAACCCATGTGATTAACTGCCCACGATGCTTCAATGAATTGCAAGTCATTTGAAGTTATTAGCTTCCTAAATGATCTATTGCTTTTAGGTTAAAGTTACATGTAGCACGAACTAGTAATAGTAACGCATGGGAGTGCACAGTACAGGACTGTACCAGCAAGTTGGACGCTCACATAAAAAAATAACCAGCAAGTTGGAGAACAGGGTCCGGAGACTAGTCCCTTTCTAGACAAAGATCTAGGAGATGCTATTGTTTTTTTGGACAAAGACTAAATTACCATTGCAAAAAAAAACTAAGATACGGAACACTAAAGTCAAGGGGATCAAAGATATTATAAACCCAAAGATTAAAAAAAAACAGAACGCTCTCGAAAAAACCGAATGCTGCCCTCGAAATTCAAGCCAAAGTCCTCACACGTTCTGAAGAAGATTCTCAAATTTACGCGGAGGGAGAGTAGATGGGTCGCGCATTCTTGTTCCCAAGTAACTATTCAACAGGAATCTAGAAAAAAAACTATTCAACAGGAAATGTCAATATAATTAGTGGAAGTGCCCGATCAACTTTGGAGGGCTATTTCTTTCTCAGACCCCACTGCTGAGAAAGATCTTCGGGACTTATCTCCTGTAACTAGATATTTGTAAACCAAAGACAAAACAGGGGTCTTTGGCCTCATAATATCAATGCCCCTATGCTACTGCAACACACTAGAGAACAAAACATGCCTGAAGTAGAACACGCGGGTTGGAGAAGTACCTCCACTGCCACTACTGCAGCACCGCCTCAACCGCCACCCCCTCCGCCACCTCCATCACCGCCTCCACCACCACCATCACCGCCATCTCCACAGCAGCCACCACCATCTCCACAGCAGCCACCACCATCTCCACAGCAGCCACCACCATCTCCACCTCTACGGCGCTTGCGAGGTTTGCTAGAGTTGCCATCTTTACCACAAGCAAAGATGACCGTCAAAATGATAGAAAGTGACATTATGATCATTAATCCAAGCAACAGAAGGCCGCCTGAGCTCTCCGACAAAATACCCGCATCATCTGCATGGGAACCATCTTGAGCAACGAAATCTCTCGCCATCTATGCCGCGTTTCTTTCTTTTGCTTTGCTGGAGGATACGTAACACCTATATATATATATTCACCCCTCTAAGTAGTTGTAAGGTTTAAACAGAATTTTTTAATATGGAAGTCTTCCAATTTATGCCATTCAAAGTCAAGTTTTTTACCCGGTTGTGAGTTAGCGTTTGATTGAGATTTCTTGTCTCTTGTATTTTCCTAGAAACCTCTGCAGTCTCCTTCAGAGAAGACTTTTCAAGGGTAGCTAACCTCCCTATGTTTTTTGCTTGAGCTTTGTACCATAAGATTTGATAGACAATTATGGTAGAAATTAATATATGGTTTTAAACGTGAGTTATCATTAGCAAATATCGAAGATTCAAATTTATATTCAAAAATATTCTTTTTGTCATACTTTGTATTTTCTCTATACAGACTTTTAACTTGCAATATTTATGTACTCAAATGTACAAATACAATCACACTACAAGAAATAAGGGAATCAGCCACGCGCCTTTTTAAAAAAAGCCCCTTATCGTCAGTAAAAGTTCAAACTTCCCCACCACTTTCCTTTGCCGTCGAGTCGAACATAAACCTAAGAAAACTAAACAACAGCCACGCATGATTAAAAAAAGGCTTATCGTCAACAAAAGCTCCATCTTCGTCCACCATTAACTCATTGCCGTTGAGTCTAAAGGCGAAAAACATGGGACCAAATCACCTTTGGGATTTGTGGTCGACCAAGGTTTATTCAACTACTCTATCTACAATAGAGACGGCGTTTGTGGTCATGAAACCCAGTCCTAGCCTCGATACTGTCATTGATCGATTACTGAAAAAATATTCAGCCGGCGTGTATGTGGTTGATGAAGGGCCAACACTTGACCTTTGCTGTCAAGGAAGCTCTGGATGAAACTCATTTTTCCCATGGATTTTGCGGCTTAGCTTGTGCATCAATCTCTTTAGGCGCCGACTGTTGCAATCGAAGGATCATATTTCAATTATTTGGTTCATTGGAAAAATATTTCGCCTCCAGATGTGGATTTGGCATGACCCATGTAATCCATCATTTTACTTCTCCTATTTCCTCAATCTCACCTAGCTAGTTCACTAAATCTATGTATTCGAATGTTTTGATTTCCTCAAAACTACAATGTACAGTCTTTTCCCATTTCAATTCATCTGCTAATTAGGCCCTTTGTCCTCAGTCATTTTGCAGAACATATGGCGTGCAAGCTGAGGGAGGTTGCAGAGCAAAAGAAAATGCAATTTGAACCATTGTTGCGGAAAAGATGTACTTCATAAGAGTTGAAATTTCTAGGGTAAGTTTGCAGAATATTTGGCTGTCATTTAGAATTGAACGATATATCATGTACAAACACATTATGGTTGGCATGTGCCTCATATCTATGTGATTTTAATGTGCAGCAACAAAACCGAGAGACATAGATATCTTGAGTTTTTGCGTGCAATGGGAGTAGATAGGACTGCAGACAAGTTATTTGTGACATGTGTCTTTCAAGAAGTAGTGGCTACAAGAACTGCAGGTAATGAGTTGTTTGTGGTTCTAAAAATTGCTTTCACCTTTCTAGTCTATATTGTTGTAATTTGTGAACTCTGTTTTTCTTCTGGATAAGAGCATTTCGTACAGCTAAATGAAGCGCGTCATTACTATATTGTTTATCTGGTCCTTGTCTTTTTTACTTTATTAGTCTGTAACTTGAGAAATTCTAGCTCCAGCCTTCAAGTGTGTCACATGATCTTTAGTCTGTAACCTGAAGTGTGTCACCAGTGTGTCACCTGATCTTTATGTTTTGAAATATGATTAATTTGCTGGTTATTGAGGACAAGTATTCTAACAATTCACTCATATATGGCACACTTATCAGAAGCTTTCGGTGATGAGTGCTTATTAAGGTTCCAAGGTACACTTATCATGGTCTCTGATGGAAAAACAACAGAATGTCTGGATGTGCATAGATTTCTGTAATTCGTAGTACTATGTACAAAGTAATTGCACCTAGTCTTGCACCTGAATTTTACTCACCTATAGGATATTTTCAATTCATTTAACTCTCATGTTGATGGGCATACATATCCACAAATTTTTTTTCACTTTGTATGTCAGAGGGTGAGAATGTTGCCTTTGTGGTACCGTTGGTGTCATAGCTTATTCACCATAGGACCCAGTTTCTCACTGCATTTAATAGTAGAATGTCAATTTTTGGAAACTAATGAGCCTCTCACAAGTTTAATTCACAAACATCTTTAAAACTTCTTGTCACTTTCTTTCCCCTAGATTCTAAATATGCTTCAGTCTTTCCGATAAATAAACTTCATTAAATAATCATAAATAGGAAGATAAGTGAAATCTGCATTAATGTGAATATCAGTTTGGAGTTTTGGTGAAATGTGAATATCAGGGAATGATTGCCTCTGTGAGCTCTTTGGGCCGTTAGAAAGCACAAATACTTCTTTTTTTTTTTACAATAACCAACTGTGGATTAAAAATTAAAAATGAACTTTCTCGACAAGTGTCTTGTCACAAACATGTTTACTTGATGCCCCCACTGAGTAATAGTTGCTCTGTTGATGGTGCATTTGCTGCCCCCACTAGAGGACATATTCACTTTTACAGCTTCTCTACTTGGTCATTCATGTTGGCAGCGTTGATCTTCTTCAATTAGTTTTCTCTTGTGCTTTTATTTACAGCTTGACAAGGATTTTTTTTTTGGGTCGGTAGAAATTGCAGATGACGCTCGAGTGGAGGACTGGTGCAAGGAGCTAACAGGTGGTGAGAGCTGCAGGCTGCCTACTTGGCAGTAATGTCTGAGTTGCGCTACATCCCAGACTTGGTCATAAAACAAAAGGACAGCTGCTGAATAGTGTCAAAGAGTCCATTTCCATTGTGTAAATGCATCATTCCCTTTGTGTGTTCTATACATGTCGGATAAGAGCAAGCAAAATTAATTGTGACTTCTCTGATTTTCAAATAAAGAATCACATTTTGAAATTACAAGAAACTTAAAAGACAGAGCAACTTCCCAAGCAATACCTATTTTGTTAAAAATAACAAAAACAGAGAAGAGCAACTTCCCAAGCAATATCTATTTTATTAAAAATAACATATAGAGGGAAGGATAATTTTCTCAAGATTATATTAGCAGTAATGAGAAATGTGAATAATGGGGTGGACAATTTATTAGGATATTATACTAGTATTTTTTCCAGGAAACTAGCTTATTATGTGATTAAATCTAGTTTATAAAATTCATATATATATATACTATTATTGCTAATTTCTACATTTCAAAAATCAAATAATATATTGAAGTAATAAAAAAATTGTTAAATTGTATTAGACTCTGTATTAACAACTTGAGTTGTTTGTACATTATTCCCTTCTTTAGCTTATTCTGCCTCTTGGTTGCAAATACTAACTAACCCATATTTTTGAAAAAGAATACATAGAATATAAAACATAAAGTATAAATCTAAAAGAAAAAAGAATTGTCCTCTTATCGCAAAGCGATTAACGTGGGCCAGCGACTCAGCTCACCCCCACCCATTGTTCACACTTTATAAATTTCACTCTTTGTTCTTGCTCCCGTCACTCATGCCTTCTCTCTCAAATTCAAAATTTCTTCTCTTCTCCGCTGAGCTTTGAGAGTCGCTCCAAGGCTAATTATCTTCTCAATGAGATTGATCTCAGAGGGCCAACAGGAAGATACACCAATGGAAGAACAATCGTCGACATCGGAGGCAAGTTCTGTTTGTCCATTTCTTTGCTTGGTTCAAGTTCTCATTTCTTCGCTAGGTTCTAGTTCCCATCTGTAGCTTTTCATAGACGAGTTTCTTTGTGCGTGATGCATAGGGAGGTCGAATCAACATGGGCGCACAGCTTTATACAACCCGAGCAATGGCCAATGGGCACCACTGCTCTATCCTCTGCTCAACCTTGACGAAGTAATCTTTCTTAAAAATTGAATTTTTGCTTTTCAAGAAGAAGACCAGAGTCATTTCATCATTGAAATGCCTGTAACCCATTTTTCTACTATTCTTTTGTGTCTCATTGGTTAACTCTCAGTAGAGGTTGACATTGCAGGCACTCAACTTTGTTCCAAAGACGCTCCACGAAAGGTCCCCTGTATTTCTACTCCAACTTTGGCGTGGAAGTTTCTCCTCGCGCAAAGGTACGATAAGTGCTAAAGGAACATTGCTTTCGTCAAGTTTTTGTATACAGAACTTTGCGTTTTTGTTATTTGTGAGGCATGTTGCCTGAGAACAGTTTTTGATTGCTCACCATGGATGTAAACACTATGTTTACAGTTCATGGATTTATAGATTGTCTTCGTCTCATTTGCTTTCATAAGTCAATAATTTTCCGGCATGAGAACATAGCATTGAAAATAATTACCCAAACAAAATTAAAAATAGCATTGCGATAACCAGAGCACCCAAAAAAACAATACCAACGAAAAGCAAATTGACAAGCGACGAAAAATCATTCAAGCGTCGTCTTGCCGCTATAGGGCAAATCTCCTGCAGTGTTCTCGACGCACAGCAAATCATCGTTGAAGGATGAGGAATCCTTCACGCACTGCAAAAATCACTCCCTGCAACCGAAGCTCCGTCAGAATGGCCTCTAGTCACAAAGAACACCATCGTCGTTGTTGGGTCAACGCGACAAAAACTGGGCGTCGTCTTGACATCGTCGGTGAAGGAGGAGGTATTATTGACGCACTACACATCGTCGGCGAAAGGTGAACAAATCTTGACGATCTGAACGTCGTAGGCCACAGAGCAATAGGACTGAACGTCCAGCAAGTTGGAGGACAGGGTCCGGAGACAAGTCTGTCAGCCTCTCCCTTTGAGCCCAAGGTACACTATTCCTTTCCCAGACCTCACTGCTGAGAAAGATCTTCTTGGCTTATCTCGTTTGCCTTGACATCTACATATTGAAGGAAAGGGCAGAGGTTTCTGGCTAAGACACGTACGTGAGACGGGAAATCTCAATCAAACGCTTTCACAGACAACCGGGTCACAAACTTGCATTTTGTATTTGCATATGCCGCGAGACTTCCAAATCCAGCAAGCAAGAGAACGACAGAGCCCACAGATGGCGAGAGATTTTGTTGCTCAAGTTGTTGCCCCTGCAGATGATGTGGGTATTCTGTTGGAGAGCTCAGGTGGCCTTTTGTTGCTTGGCATGATCATCATGTCACTTTCTATCATTTCGTTGGTAATCTTTGCTTGTGGTAAAGATGGCGACTCAGACTCTGGCAAACCTCGCAAGAGCAATGGAACATATTTAGGTGCGACTTGTGGATATGCAAGTGGAGGGGTATGTGGAGATGGAGGTGGCAGTTGTGGAGGTGGTGGTGGCGGCGGCGGCGGCTGTGGTGGTGGCTGTTGAGGTACTTCTTGAAGAGAAAAAAGTAAAAAAGATTTCAGTTCAGCTCTCCAAGGTGTTCTATTTCAGGCATGCTGTCTTCTCTTTTTGGTGTTGCAGTAGCATAAAAACTAAGGCTTTCATATGAGCCAAATGCCTCTGTTTTTGTCTTTAGTTTATATATGAATCCTGTAATGTCCAATGAATTTAATGTTGATTATCAAGTTTTCTTTTCATATCATTTACCAAGTTACACCTATGCAAAAACCGTATATAAGGTCTGGATCTATATTACTCTCATGAGTTTTGATGTTATAATAAATCGTTCTGTAAGCCTCTAATTTTGACAATTAATCCCATACCTGCACCCATGTTGTTTTAATGTCCACTTTAATTTAGGACTTCGTGTTTGTTTAAAGAATTAGACCGTCAGATGGTCTTGGGTTGGAATCCGGATGAAAACTTGTCCAGGCCCATCTATCTATTCAGCCAAAAGTCTATAAACCTTATTTGAGGCACACCCGCTTCTGCTCAGAAAAGTTATTATTTCCTGTCTCGTCCTTTTTCCATTTGGAGAGCAATTGTAGAGGATGACAAGCTTCGAGGCCATATAATGTGGTCTACTTGTTACCATTTACGCGTCATATATTTTAAAAATAATCAATCACCGTCTTCCGTTTGATTTGACAGTTAAATTGAAAGTGATGTTTGATTTGACAATTAAATCGAAAGTGATGTGAATTAACCGAAATGTCACTCCAATAAATATTTTTAAAATAAAATAATAAAAATTCTAGAAATAAATGATTAATGGAATATAGTTTCAATATTTTTTATTTATATATTATTTTTTAGTAAATTTGTCTTTGAGGAGTATTCTGGTCATTTTGCATGTGGTTTAAAGGTCAAATTAAACCGAAGTCAAGAATTGATTGTTTTTTAAACATATGGGCGTAATAAAATATTTTAAATTTTCCCTCAAACTCTAATATATCTCAATTTTCACAACATTCTCTAAATTCTCAACAAAATATATGTTTGTAAAAATTTAGTTTGCAAACATGGACCTAGACTATCAGAGCAACCTTAGACTAGAATGTAAAATGAATAGAATATCAAATATTATAAGATTAAATTCACATTTAAAATCATATATTAATAAAGTTAATATCACATTCACTATGGTATTATTTCGACCATAAATGTCTATCATACGGTATAAAAGCTCAAGCAAACATAGTAGTAGGTAGCTGGGCTTGAGAAAATTATTGTCTGAATTTTGCAGGAAAATGCAATATTCATTACGCTATTATTTCTACCATAAATTTCTATCGACTCTTATGGTATAAAGCTCAAGCAAAAGAGTAGGTAGCTTAGCTGCGCTTTATTCACTAACTCGTTTGCCGATAGTCCTGCCTCTTCATTTCGTCACTATATCACCGGAACATAATCCACATAAGTCCTAAATGCCACATGTCACCATTGTCACCCTCATACCTAGCCTCAGTACCACCCTCATACCCAACGTCATTGCAGCCTCATTAGAACTATCGACATGTTGCCCAGAATCTTCAGCACCCATCACACCCCCCACACGAATCCTCTGCGGGACATTGGCTTCGAATATAATCAATAACATCTTGTTTCGAAACTAAAGTTGGCACGCCAACACTGTGCTCAACATAGGCGTCAATGACTTGTGCATCCTTACTCTCCAGCCTCCATATTAACTATTAAAGGTTGTCTGATAGTGGTCCTAAATCCAACTCAGATTCCAATTAACTAAGACATGTACTCGTTTCAGTTAAAACTTAGACGTAGAGTGCTCTATTCATTTCCATATGAAGTTCTTAACTTGGTCCCTGTAAATTAGTTTTTGTCCCTGTGTTGTGGAGGGTCAGATTGTACATTCACTTATCACATCCTTTACATGCATGCATGTAGGAATGAAGCTGCTAAAGGTTTTTCTAGACCATGGTGGGTCTTTCGGTGGTGAACCCTTAGACTATATCGGTGAGAGTAAGGAAGAAGTTGGGAACATGGATCATGACTACATCAACATTTTGGATTTCAACGCATGCTTGAGTGACAAAGGGTATTTTGGGGGACCACTTCGATAACACACTGAGTTTAAAGGCATTTTCCAGAGAAGATTTTGAGACCACTTCGATCACAACACAATATGTATAAAAAACACAACCAAATCAGATAAAACAAACCAGCTGACACTAGGACTACACGACATCAGACAAAACAAAATCCATATGAATACGTTCTCATAGGACTAAAAGAGTGTCGGCATAATTAATAACAAATCCAAAAATACTCTTATTTTCATGTAGAAAGCAACTGCCAACAACTATACTCCTATTTTTGTGCATCAAGCAACTGCTAGCAACTATAAAACATACCTCGAGTGTTTCGGCAGTTGCTACCCACTTGCAAAAAACGTATCAAGTTGTAGAAAACATCACCACGAGTCACGCGAGGTACAAAAAATGCAAATAAATGCTTCCAAAAATCTGGGCTTCCTTTGATTTGAGAAGTAGAGTTAATCTTCGGTAGAAAATTAGGGTTAGGGCTAGGGATGCTTGCAGAAGAAGATACGAAAGAGATGACAGGATTTGGAGATTTTCTTCAAGGGAAAATAAGTTAGGGTTCGAATGAGGTACCACTTGTGGGATGACGCAAGTGCAGGTGGGATCAGTGGGTCACGCGGGAAAAATATTTTCATGAGCTGGATTTTTTTTGTTTTTTTCATGATTAGTCAATAGCTTAAGTGGCAGACATGTGACATTTAGGGCTTACGTGGATTATGTTCTGGCGATATAGTGAACAAAATGGAGAGACAAAATTATGGGTGAACGAGTTAGTAAATAAAGTGACTGATTTTTCATTTTGATAACACATAGACAAAATCGATTTTACAGTATATCACGTGGACAAATTTAGTATTTTTTCCAAAGATTTCAGTTAGCCTCTCCAATGTGTTCTATAACTACTATTACAGGAATGCTCTGTCTTCTCTATTTGGTGTCCCAGGAATCCTGTATTCTTTAAACCATTAATGGAATTTACTGACACCACATTTTTTTTTAACATGTCACAAGCAATCAAAGAACGACGCGTGCACATAAAAATTCATTAGTTAACAAGTCCACTTAAAGGGCATGTTTGAGCCCCAATTAATTGGGCTCAAAATTTTAGGTTTACTACTAAAAAATTCACCACGTAATTTTTTATTATTATAATATTTATTAAAAATCTTCTTTCTTCACTTTTTCACCAACTTCCATAATATTTCTTTACTTTATAATATTTCTCAAACCTCAATACCCAAAATTTTCACCCCCAAACAAAATGTTCCATCAGCCGCCAAGACATATTAGAAATAAAAAATTGCCATGTTACCGCGTCCAAATCACTTTAAATGTATGCCACCTCAATTAAAATTTGCCACATCACCATTGTTAAATTGTAGGAACAGTCCCGTCCTTGGAGTCATATATTTGTGGCATTAATAGTCATTCCATTAGATCTATTAGAATTCGTTGAAATGGCATTTTTTTAACACGTCAACACCCGACGAAGAAACGGACATTCTCGAAGCCATCGACCCATCGTCGTGGTCCGTCACTGGATTGGGTCTTCGCCGAATCTGGGGGTTTCGATGGTGGGGGAGAATTAGGGAGTTAGGGATTTTAGGTGCGGGAAAAGGGAATTCGGGAGAAAAGGGGATTGGGGTGAGGGACTCTTTGCATGAGACAATTTTTTTTTTAAATAGTGGTGAGTATTTAAATTGACTTGGTAAACTTTTTAAAGGTGCGTTTGTGATAAAAATTTCACAAAATATTTCACCAATTCTCAATAAAATACTACAATATAATCTCTCTCTCCCATAAAAAAATATAAAAAATTACTTCTCTCTTTACTTTTTTACTAAACCCAATACCAACACTAAACACAACACAAACATAACCTAAGTGATCTAGACGCGGTGACATGTTGATTTTTAATTTATGACATGTCTCGGCGGTTGATTGGACATTTTGGGCGACATGGCAACTAATGAATTTTTATTCCGACGTGTTGTTCTTTGATTAAAAAAATGTTGTCAGTAAATTTTGTTAGTGGTTTAATGGAATCATGACCGAATGAGTGTCACAAATATGTGATTTTAGGGACCAATTTATTAAAATTGAAAGTCCCTATACCAATTTGTAATAACGTGAAACTATATGGATGTTAGAAATAATATCATGATCAATTTATAATATTTGATATAATATTGTAGATATTAGAGATTTAGTTTTGACGTGAGATATTGTCAAATCTGAGAGATACAACTTAAAATGCAAGAATATATTTTTTATAATGCTTTGTATTTTTCTATAAAAAAAGATCTTTAAATTGTAATTTGTATAAACTTGTAATATAAAATACATTCGTCAATAGTTTTTACCGTGAATTTGGGTCTTATAAAATACATTCGTCAATAGTTTTTACCGCGAATATTTCTTTCCCAGACCCCACTGCTGAGAAAGATCTTCGGGACTTATCTCATGTACCTGTATATATGTAAACTAAAATCTTATACTAAAATTCTCTATATTTTAAAAATTTATTTATAGATATAATTCAAGATCAAGAAAATAATAATAATATTATTAAAATTCAAAATTATCTCTATTTTTTCTTTCTCCATTAAATCATCTTTTTCCATTACAATAAATATAAAAAAATCCACTCAAATCAAACAAAATTAATCTGCTCTCAAATTTCAAAATATTTTATTGAAATCTATATCTTTCAAAAATCATAGATAATAACTTCCATTTGATTTAGCCATTAAGCCATAGTGATCGAAATGTTTTTCAAGATAAAATTTAAAATATAATATTTTATTTGTTAAATATATTTGTGTTAAAAATGGTATAAAATTAAATAATATTAAAGGTAAATTATGGTATAAATGAAAAGAAAAGATAAATATAATACATAATTAAAATATAATACATAGAGAGGATAAAAAGTAAAAAATAGAAATTTAAGGGCTGTTTGAATTCGGGTACAGGTCCTGGTTCTGGGGTTCAAACCTTGGTTTCAACCCATATTTTTGTTTGTGCGTTTGACTTTGTTCAGGGGTCTTACTATCGGCTACGTGTGATCTACTGATTGGGCAAGAGTTCCGACAATAACTAGAATGTATACTGACGCTGACAAACTCCTGTCAACAACTCGTTCACTTTTTGACAAACAACAGTATAGAACATTCACCGGAAAATGTATTGCCTGCTTCACTGTAGCAGCTACTCATCGGGTAGCTGATTCCATAATCGATTTTTTCCCCTCATCTCCCTTCTTCATTCTCACTGCAACTTTGGAACAATTTTATGGCGGACGCCTGAAACCCCAACAACGGATTTAATGCCCCAGCGACCTCCTCTTGCACGATCTGCCGCTAATAATTGAGATTTCGCCGATCAGCTTGCCTTCTTCGTCGACAATTGCAACCGAGGTATGGTTGACGAGGGACTGAGTGATGAGGGGCAACGCGACCAAGGCAGGGTCGTGGTAGTGGATGGCGAGAATGTTGTCGGCGTTGATTACATTGAGGGTGTTGATGGGGTTGACAGGTGTGGGGCAGAAAAGGCCAATGGAGTTGAGGTATACGTGAAAAAGAGATTAGAAAATATGAACAAAAAAGGAAAATTACAGAGCAATACAACCTACGGATAGCAAAAGACAGATTGATATGCAAGAAAACAAAACTAGGAAGACCAATTAAGTTCTCAAATCAACCAAAACAATCGGATCTTAAACTATTTGAAGAGTATCCAACTTCGCATGGGGCTCTAAATGCCTGAAGAGTCCAGCAGCAGTCTTGGGAATCAGAACCGAGACAGGGGACTGAAGCGCGGTGGGGGGAGACCTCAAGTTCTCTTCTTTACAGAGAAAACAGATTACGTCCACCATGCAAACCTTGCCTATGCAGCGGCAATCATCAGTGATCCTCGACAAGGTATCGTGGCTGCAGCTCCACAAGCTCAGATAGCTCTCCCCTGCTCTCTTCAGAGCCGACAGGGCTTTGCCGACGGTAGCGGAGACGGAAAGGCCTCTAAGCGCAGGCTTTCAAACGCATAGATCGGATACCTCACGCTCCAATACACTCACTGCTATGCACAAATAAGAGTCTCAGAGAGCGAGACAGAGAGAGAGCGAAGAATTTGAAGCAGGAGAGGTTGACGTTTCTAGAGAGAGAAGGAACAAAGAAATTGTGAGGGTTTAGATTTAACAGAAGGGGAAGACAGCCTGTTTTTGTGCTGTTAGGGGGAAAATTTGTTAACCAGTACAGAATTGCCCACTCCGGCTCCACGCACCTGCCCAACCCACGTGGACTACAGGTGCAGCAGTGACACGGGCTAGGATCCGATCACGTGGAGTTGACCCATAACTGGTCAGATTGCACATGCACCAATATTTGACTTTAAGGATATTGTGTTGTCTGAACGCCTGCAATTCAGCTAATGTGTCAGCCTGTGCCCTCCTTTAAATTACGCAAATCAGACCTAAGGTCCAACTTCTGGAACCAGAACTAGGACTTAAACCCAGTACCTGTACCCGAATCCAAACAAGACCTAAGTGGTTCTAACTGAATGTAGCACGTCTATATATATCCATATACATTATAAGTTTAAAAAGTTATTTATAAAGAAAATATAAAATATAGTCTTATTTTTATATTTAAATTTGAACATTAATGATAACTATACATTGTTGTTTCTAGGCAACTATACATTTAAAATCAATAACGTCAATATCATGTCTTCTGAGTTTTGGAGGAAAGTGCAGAGGTTGCTGGGATAAGACACATGAGACAAGAAATCTCAATCACACGCTTTCACTAACAACCGGGTCGTAGCAAGTGTATATATATATATATATACATTATAAGTTAAAAAAAATACAAAATATAGTCTTATTTTTATATTTAAATTTGAACATTAATAACTATACTTTTTTTTTTCTAGGCAACTATACATTTAAAATCAATAACGTCAATATCGTGTCTTCTCTGAGTTTTGGAGGAAAGTGCAGAGGTTTGATGGGATAAGACACATGAGACAAGCACGCTTTCACTGACAACCGGGTCCACAAACTTGATTTTGAATGGCATAAACCGGGAGACTTCCGTATCCTCCAGCAAGCAAGAGAACGAAACTCCACAATGGCGAGAGATTTCGTTGCTCAAGTTGGTGCCCATCCAGATGATGCGGGTATTCTGTCGGAGAGCTCAGATGGGCTTCTGTTGCTTGGAATGATCATCGCGTCCGTTTCTATCATTTCGATGGTCATGTTTGCTTGTGGTGAAGATGGTGACTCTAGCAAGCCTCGCAAGCGAAGATCAGGTGGAGATGGAGGGGGAGATGGTGACTCTAGCAAGCCTCGCAAGCGAAGATCAGGTGGAGATGGAGGGGGAGATGATGAAGGGGGAGATGGTGACTCTAGCAAGCCTCGCAAGCGAAGATCAGGAGGAGATGATGGAGGGGGAGATGGAGGAGGTGAAGATGGAGGGGGAGATGGAGGAGGTGAAGATGGAGGGGGAGATGGAGGAGGGGGAAATGGAGGCGGCGGACAAGGTGGAGGAGACAGCGGACACGGTGGGGGACACGATGGGGGACACGGTGGGGGACACCACGGTGGAGGACACCACGGTGGGGGACACCACGGTGGGGGACACCACGGTGGGGGACACCACGGTGGGGGACACCATGGGGGACACCACGGTGGGGGACACGTTGGAGGACACGGTGGAGGACACCACGGTGGGGGACACGTTGGAGGACACGGTGGAGGACACCACGGTGGGGGACACGATGGGGGACACCACGGTGGGGGACATGATGGCGGTGGTGGCATTACTTTTTGAGGACACGATCCGTTCAGCTCTCCAACCTGTTCTATTTGAGGCATGCAGTCCTGTTTTTTTTGGTGTTGTAGTCGCATAAAAAATAAGGGCGGTGGTGGCATTACTTTTTGGGGAGAAAAAGTAAAAAAGATTTCCGTTCAGCTCTCCAACCTGTTCTATTCGAGGCATGCAGTCTTCTGTTTTTTGGTGTTGTAGTCGCATAAAAAATAAGGGCTTTTGATATAGGACCATATGCCCCTGATTTTGTCTTTGGTTCATATATGAATCATGTGATGTACAATAAATTTAATGTTCATTTCCGAGTTCTCTTTTCGTTCTTTCCTTTTCATTCTTCTAATCATTTTCCAAGTTACTTGTATGTATTAACTATGGTTGGACTTTTCGAGTTTCGGGCTGGATTTCACCACATCTGAGCCCGACTCAAAGAAAATCGAGGCAAGGAAAAACAAACTTGATCCCACCCGGAATTAACCCTGAACTCGAGCCGACCCAAGCAGAACGGGTTCAGCTGGGGTAGGGTTTCTTTGGACTTTTTCTGTTTTTTTATTGGTATTTTAGCTTTTAAGTTTTATTTATTTTTTAGTCTTTATGTCTAATTTTTTTCAAATTTTAGTCAATGAGTTTATATTTTTTTGGCGAAATGATCATTTCGTTAGGGATTCGTTTGTTTCTCTAATGAAAGAGTCACATCAGCTGACAATTTAGCCACTGATGTGGTAAGGAAAATTGATATTTTAGTCCTTAAATTTTACCCATTTAATTTTTTAGTCATTGAATTTATATTTTTTTGACGAAATACTTCAACTGATAACTCAACTTAACGTATGAATTAGGTCTTATAGTTACAAATATCAAGATAAGTCCTCAATGAGCCATTCAAATTCCTTGCAATGACTGCTGCATCTACAGGGTTCCCAAGAAACTTGGTAGCATAAATCCAGACGCCTACACTCATGCGGTTGCAATAGACCCTTTTCATCACCAGCTTTGAAAAGACTGCTAGACGGAAAATATTGTGTTCAAAGATTTAATGTTCAAAGAGCTTCATTCCCAAAATCAGAGTCGGCAGTGGCTAATCACAGAACTTGGCACTAGAAAACTGTTTACTTCAGAAACTTCAAAGGCATAACGATCCCTGCCTGTAGTGTAAAAGGAAAACATTGGCCCCTTTGATAGTTTACGCGGAATTAAACTAAAACAAACGTGTTTTCAACAAAACATCAAACATAATTATGATTACAAAAACCTTAAGCCGTTTTACGATCCAATGCAAAGCTCCAGCAATTCAGAACAACAACTCAAATGTGTTGTCTCCTAAGGGATTTAAGTCACTCTCTCGTTTTCGAGATTTCCCTAATAAGTTCTGATGGACAACCCCTTGAATATAACAATTATATTTATAGGTCTTGGGAAACCCTAGAGAGAGCATGAAACATAGGATCCTTAGGGATCTCAAATTCCAGGAGTAGTATAAAACTGAAGAACTCTTCTTCTAATACAATTAGAGCTTCTACTAATTACAATCAAATTCATCAACATATTGTAATTGACCCTTAAAATTTGAGATTATTGCAAACATGTCCCTTTACATACAATTAATTCCTTTAATCAAACTATATTGCATATGAGATATTATGATTGAATTAATTAACTTGGTTATTGAAAGCACATAATTCGAACACCCTTTTTTCTCAAGTATGTGAATATCGAGAGCCTACTCGTTTATATCTGAAGAGAAGTCGGCATCCAAAGAAGACCAATAATGGGAGTTAGCGCCACTGGCAACAACCCCTCTTCCACCCCTTGAAGTTTCAGACGTTGTTGACCGGCTGATATTGCTGAATGCACTGGAAGGCGGAAGCTGCAGAGAAAATGCTGAGTTGGAGAAAATCGGGGAGTGGGAAGAAGCCTGTTTCGCGAGTTACAAAGAATTGGTCGTAAGAAAAAGCCGCAAGTTCGAAAGAATTTATTGTAAGCAAAAGCGAAAGCGAGGTAAAAAAAAAAAAAAAGCCAAGCTGGTCATCAATTCATTAAATGATGTGGAGAAACTCAAACCGTTTGATTTATTCAATTAAATTTGGACATGTGCTTTTGAAGCTCTTTGAACACAATCTTTTCCTTAAACCAAAAATCAACAAATTTCATATATAAGGTTTGGATCCATATTAAGGGTTAATGAGCATTTTGGTTCTTGGGTTATATGCTATTTTTAAAATGGTCCTTAAATTTCAATTTTGCTCAAATTAATACTTAAGTTGTTGTTGTTTGTAGATTTAATCATTTCGTCCAATTATGTCCCTTACATACACAGTCAGTTAACGGCGGGACACGTCACACCCAATAACATCATACTACATGTACTAATTTGGGAAAAAAAAATCTTAAATGTCTGTCCATGTTGGCATGTTCGTAAAAAAACAAACACTTGTTTTTTTTTTTATGAAAATGCCAACTTAGACATGCTTTTGTGATTTTTTTTTTCCAAATTAAAACATGTGACATGACTTATTGGGTGTGACGTGTCTCGTCGTTAGCTTACTGTGCATGTAAAAGACGTAATTGGACGAAATGATTAAATTGACAAACAACAATAATCTAAGGATTAATTTGAACAAATTTGAAACTTAAAGACTATTTTAAAAAAGTGTCTAAAATTGAATGACCAAAATGATAATTAACATCATAATAATTACAATTCTTGGTAATATAAGAGGTTAGTGGCAACAGAAAATTTGGATAAATTGTATGAACAATCCCGTCCCAGAGTCACATATTTGTGACATTTCAATTCTTCCATTATCTTTCTAACAGAATTCGTTGACATGGAATTTTTTTTTAACACGTACAAATAAACGGACTTTCTCAAAGCCATCGTCGTGGTCGGTCCACTGGATTGAGTCTTAGCCGAATCTTGGAGTTTCGAAGGTGGGGGAGAATTCGGGAGTTAGGGATTTTAGTTGTGGGAAAAGGGAATTCGGGAGAAAAAGGAATGGGGTGGGGCCTCTTTGTACGAGACAACTTTTTTTTATAGTGGTTATTATTTTAATTGACGTGGCAAACTTTTTAAGTGACCTTGACTCCGTTGACGGGGCAACTAGATGATTTTTAATTTATGTCATGTCAGCAAATTTCGTTAGCGGTTTAACAGAATCAATGACAGAATGAGTGAAATGTGACGTATATGTGATTTAGGAAATAATTTGTTGAAATTGACTTAGACTGCGTTTATTTCTACTTAATATATTTTTATGCAGAATATTTTAAAAATATATATATTTGATAGGGACTGAAAAAAAAGAATAAAAAGAAAATGAGATAAGTGGTAAAAAAAAAATAACTCGTATCAGGCTGAAAATAAATTACCATTTAAAGAAGAGTACGTTATTTTTCAGATGACTTTATTTTCTCTATTATTGTCTATTATTTTTTCTCATCTATATTCTCTCTACTACCATAACAAAAAAAACTTAATTTTTTTTCCTGTGACTATTTTTTATCTATTCTAACCCAAAATATATTGTCTACTATTTTTTCTCTAACAAAAAAAACTTAAATTATTTTCCAGTTAATAATTTTTTCTCTATTCTATTGCAACATATATAGGCTATTTTGTTTTCTCTACTATCGTAACAAAAAAAACTTAAGTTATTTTTCAGATGACTATGCTTTTTATATTCTATCTTAAACATACGTTATCTACTATTTTCTCTCTCTACTATAATAACAAAAAAAATTAAATTATTTTTCATATGATTATTTTTTCTGCTATCTAATATTTTTTTCTCAACTATTTTTTACGCCGAAACCAACGCAGCCTTAAATAAGATTACATAAAATATAATTCGAATCCACGGCTCGCACCAAAGATAGTCCCGGCTAGGCTCGAAATTATGATGGGCCGGTAGATGGTATCTCCTTATATTAGTTATTCTTTTGTGATGAGATTCAGGGGGAAAGCCCAGTCTACCAAGCCCACAAACAAATGGCATAAATTTCCAGTCATTTTCTTCTTTCTAATTTACTATAAAAACATTTTTCGGGTCTCGTGTTGTTAAGGCCCAACCATTGCCAACCACCAAACGCACCAGTAACCGGAAATGGCCACCGTAGCCATAGCCTCTGCCTCCAGAACCCTCCTCTTCTTCTCCCCCTTCAAAAACCCCATCGCCTATGGAAAAATTCCGAAACTACCCTTCTCTATCAGAGCCACCTACTGCTGCTGCTACTCCGCACAATCGCAATCTCAGCCCTCTGGCCGCCGCAACGTTGTCGACATCCTCCAGCAACGCGGCCTCCTCGAGTCCCTCACGAGCCCCAATCTCCAGGACGCCGTATCGTCCGTCCCCGTCAGGGTCTACTGCGGCTTCGACCCCACCGCTGAGAGCCTCCACCTCGGTAACCTCCTCGGCCTTATCGTGCTCTCCTGGTTCCAGCGCTGCGGCCACCATGCTGTTGCCCTCATCGGTGGCGCCACCGCCCGTATCGGCGACCCCTCAGGAAAGTCCCTCGAACGCCCCGAGCTCGACGCTGACACGCTTCAAAAGAACACCGTCGGAATCCACGACACCATCTCCAAGATCCTCTGCACTAATTCCGAGAATTTTGTGATCCTGAACAATTACGACTGGTGGAAAGAGGTCAGGTTGTTGGATTTCTTGAGAAATGTGGGTCGGTACGCGAGGGTTGGGACTATGATGGCGAAGGAGAGCGTGAAGAAGCGGTTGGAATCGGAGCAGGGAATGAGCTATACGGAATTTACGTATCAGCTACTGCAGGGCTATGATTTCTTGTACTTGTTCGAGAAGGAGGGAGTGAGTGTACAGATAGGTGGGAGTGATCAGTGGGGAAATATAACCGCCGGGACCGAACTGATTCGGAAGATTTTGCAGGTTGAAGGGGCATATGGAGCGACATTTCCTCTTCTGTTAAAGAGTGACGGTACCAAGTTCGGAAAATCGGAAGACGGTGCGATCTGGTTGTCCCCGTCGATGCTCTCGCCGTATAAATTTTACCAGTACTTCTTCTCGGTGCCGGATGCGGACGTGGTGAGGTTTTTGAGGATTCTTACGTTTTTGGAGATGGAGGAGATTGGTGAGCTGGAGAGGGAGATGGGGAGACCCGGGTACGTCCCGAATAGCCTGCAGCGGAGGCTTGCTGAGGAAGTTACACGGTTCGTGCACGGGGAGGAGGGGCTGACTGAGGCGATTAAGGCAACCCAGGCGTTGAGGCCGGGGGCAGAGACCAGGTTGGATTGGCAGACGATTGAGGGGATTGCGGAGGATGTGCCATCTTGTTCTTTGGCGTATAATGAGGTGTTGAATCTCTCGCTGGTAGATCTTTCGGTTTCGGCCGGTTTGTTGGAGAGCAAATCAGCTGCCCGACGGTTGCTGAAGCAGGGGGGTCTGTACTTGAATAACAATAGAGTGGATGGGGAGAATAAGATAATTGAGGCTGAGGACATTGTTGATGGGAAGGTTATCCTTCTCTCTGCGGGAAAGAAGAACAAGGTGCTTGTACGGATATCTTGATTGATTGAGCTTGGTATCTGATTAGGTATTGAGAAACTATCCAATTAATTACGGAATGCTTGCATGCTCAACAAAGTTTTGGATTTCATGCTATGCGGAAGACTGCAAAATTAACCATGGATGATTTATTGGATTGATTTTAATTATTTGCCATTAACTCTCTATTTACTTTTTGAGTATCGTGTCTGCTCCACAATGCTTTGAGTTTCATGCTCGCAGAAGACTTGAAAGCTGATCATGGAATGATAAGTACTATTTCTTTGTCTCCAAGTTTTGTGGCCTTTCTTAGTACCCGGATTTGCTGTACATTTCTTTATCTTGTAAACAATCTCGTAGCTTGTGGAAGGTAATTGAGAAACATTCATCCAACAAAAGAGGAAAAAGAGACACCCTATTGCCTTTGCGGAGTATACCTGTGACCACTACTTAGGCTATAGGTTTGCTTGTTTCTCCCAGGACCAATCTTGAGTTAGCCTTTTGGCAAGTTGATCTCAGTACCTAAAGAAAACCAAGTTAGTTTAGGCCATGACAGCCCTCCTCAAGATTGTTGTCACTTCATGGTTGAAGTGATTCGATGCTTCCTTGAGAGAAGCCTCCAAAGCCTCTTTTTCATTCGCTATGATTTCACTGATTGTGCTTTCCATTCTCCGCAAGGCCTAGACAGAATGCTCTCCAAAGGGGATTCAAGTTCTGGACATCACCCAACTCAGCAGCTAACCATCACAAAACCGAAGCCTGCCACCGCTAGATCTATCGAATCAGGAGACTGACTGTAACACACAAAACCAAGAAGGTTTATAAATCCAACAAGGGAGCCATTGCTGAAAACCAACAGCCTTCCACTTCTACTTAAGTAGGTCCTCCTAGACACTATTATTTGAAGCTGTTAGGAATGATTGTAATGCGCTTACCACTTGCGAGTGTGAGTTGGGTGTCAATTCCGTTTCATGCTAGGTTGAATTATCAAGTGGAGTATACTTGCTTCAGGATCAGGTACGCTAAGTTGCTACTTGATGTATACACATTACAGCTTACGTATTGCTACCAGAACTGTGTGCTAACATTTTGTGTTTTTTTTTTCTTCAAAAGACAGCAGCTGTGTGGGAGTGATTGTAGTGGTGGCAATGGCAGACAGCAAGCAGCCTGGTAGTGGTCGTGTTAGTATAGAGAGACTTTTAATTGTAATTTTTATTGGCAGCCTTACTTATAGCTTAGGAATACTATGATCACAACAAGGATAACACCAAACCAAAACAAAAACAAACATGCTAATATGGTAAATTTGGTTTATCCGTACTTTATCACATAATTGCCTTGGGATCATATAGGGGAAGAAGTCCAATGAGTTGTGTGCCCAAGCCGACATATCCGGCCAGAAAAGCTGGAGCATTTCATTCTCGAAGTACGTGCTGCACTAAGTAACAAGCGGATCAGAATTCTCTACAATTATTGAGGATTTGAATCCTAAGAGACCTCCTGCTAACATTTCAATTTTCACATACAATACTTGTACTTAGTTGTATCGTATTCAGTTTCTAAATCTCCTCCTGTTAACCTTTCTTTGTACGAGCTGTCTTATTCTGAAGGTCTTCATCAACAAGTCCTGTTTCCGCGCAAAGACGACCTGCGCCAATCACCAAAATTTTCCAATCAAATTCAAATGGAGAACTCGAGTGTTGACTTTCTGAAGGTGGTGAAACATTTGAGTGCGTTTGGCAAGCGTTTCTAAAAACCGTTTTTTGTTTTCCAGTTAGGCTGCCCCACACGAATTACAATTAACCTCTTGTTAACTTGCTACTAACGAACGTTTGTGTCAGAGCACATTTATGTTTTTGTCTGACTATTTGCGCGTCTGAGCTCCTTCCAATGTCATTGTGCACTCTGATATTGGACCATAATTTTATTTATTAATTGGGAAAACATTCAAAGAGAAAAGTGTCAAGCACAAAGCCACAAACAACCAGAAATAGCCAGCTACAGAACATAAGGGCATACATCCGAATTGAACACAAACAAAGACCCAAAGGGCCATACATATAGCAAAGGGGCCACACGGTCCAATTCAATGACATACAGAATGTACAAAGCACAGCCAAATGAGCAACGGCGGAGCCAGGAACTTTGTATAGGGGGTAAGAAACGATTTTTTTTAAAATAATATGATTAAAAATAAATTTGATTTGCCTCTAATCTGGTTTCAAGTTCAGCAATTAAATGTGCAGTTTCAGCTGTTTGATTAGCATGTAGTTCATCATTGCGCTTACAAGAGACACCAACAACATTAACAATGGATCTTAGTTTCATAAAAAAAAAATCACAAATCAGAATTACATCTCTTGCTGCTGCAACCAATACTAGCTCTTCTAATTTCATCTTGTTCATTAACTGGATGTTCACATATCTGAATATGTTTTCCTGGATCATGTTCTATAGTAGCAATGTCAACTGCTTGAGATTTAATCCTTGGAATCTTAGAAGGGCATTGCTCTTGCTCAGGAATTAGAGGTTGAGGATTACAAGATGAGGAAGATATCTTAGAACCCAAATCAACATTCTTTTTCTTAAAAAATGCATAAATTGTTTTGGGCTTGCCCATGATGTGATATAAAATTATTTACTAAACCTGAAAAGTTATTTATCTATTAGTTTTAGTGAATAGGAATAATAGTGTATAAATTTATTCATATCAAATTTCTGTGATTTTATGATTCTCAGATGTAACTAATTTACTAGTAAAAGAGCCCCTTCATCTACTCTCTTTATCATATAGCAAATACTACACTCCTCAAAACTTGTCATAATCAATTCCTCTGCTCCGGTTATAGTTTTATCTGTTCGCAAGATATTCAGACCAATGACATAAAACAAAAGAATAGACATGACAAGATTATAGTTCAACATACAACGAATACGCATAACCATCACCATCAGCGTGAGAAAGTAATAATGAAATAACTGAAAACAATCATGAGCTTCCATGGCTTGGAAGGTAATCAACTATAATGTTGTGCTTCCTAGACAGAATTCGGGATATCCTATAATTTGAAAAGTAGAGGTTTGAACGTATACTCTCGTGTAGGCGTAGCTGTGGCCCTCTATCACATTAACACACAATCAGCCAACAACCACTTTAAGCTCATAACAAGAGGAAATTCAATGCGCTGAAATAAGTTGACTTGTTCTCAAATTAGTTTTCCTGAGTGGAATCAGTAGACTACCAGAACTTAAATAACTGCAGCAACAAGAGATTCCCAGCCATCGCTCCACAGGATGAGGGGTGGAACGATCCAAATAGTACTGAAACACCCTCGCAAAATCATTTCTCCACTTTGCAAGAGGTGCCACCACAGAGGCAGCATCACCCCCAGTTGCTTCCATGAGATATTAGTCGCTAATTCCCACTGCAGATGGAAAAGCATTAAACATTAAAAAAATTTTAAGACCTGAGGGGGGCGGCTGCCCCCTCCCGCCCCCTCTCTCCGCCCCTGCAAATGAGCCGAACGACCCTAAAACAAAAAAGCCACACGGGCCACAGTTGAGAGCCACCGCGAAAGGCGGACTCTTTCGTCGGAGGAGAGGATGCAAGCACGTACACCTCAAGCTCCCGAAGACACCTTCCTTTAGAAGAGCCATAATACATAGAGCAACAAATAAAGTGGAATATGGGGGCTAGATCCAGGGCGATAACGCCCGCGCACTACCGATACAATAAGAACTAGGCTTACAAAAAAAAAAAAATTCAGTAAGTACTAGATTGGTAGTTCCTATACAATTCTTTCTGTCTTGAGGTAGTCATTTTATCAACTATAGTGATCCTGTAAATGGAACAAATTCAATGTGGCTAATGGAACATATGGTATCCAATTTCCAATAATCACTTGTCCCCCTTTAATTTCCAAATGTTAGTCCCCATTAACGTTAATTTCACCTAAAATTCTCTACGTTTGATAAGGAAAAAATATTTCTGTCAACTCTCTTGTAAACATTAAATTGGTATAACCTGGCGTACATAATTTGAAGTAGAATTAAAATTAATGAGGACAACTCATATGTAGCATGTGGGGTGATTTGACAATTAATAAAGATAGATAGTTATTTCCAAATGGTTAACTGTTAGATACGTTACGTTTTTATGTTTTTCATTTACGGAGTCACTCGATTTGACGAAATGACCAATTCAGGACAAGAATAATTATACAGGACCAATATAGTATGAAACTTACCCTAAAGATCACTTTGAGATTATGCAATACACTAAGGACCAGTGGATTAATTAATGCTTGATTTTTAACAAATTAGTCATTGCAATATAATTTTAAATGGACCGGTACTTGTGATTCATTTTTTAGATATATGAGTCATTTCGTCTATCAAAACCAAATCTTTCAATTAAGGGGACAATTAATCACTAGAACCAAATCTTTTAGTATCATTATACTTATCAACCTTTGATAAACCTGTCCTTTCGAGGAGGGGACTGTCCTTTCGAGGAGGGGGAACTAATTCTATATATAGAACTCTAATGCTTCCTATCCCTTATTGACTCATTAAAGTCCACTTCCTATGTAAACTAATTTGTCATCAATTGAACAAATTTACTAATTTTGATATCAAACTACAAGATACAAGAAAGCGAGAAGTAATTATCGAGCTATAAGAGCCTCCTAAAGTGATTTTCAATTTATTATTTTCCTTTTCGAGAGAAACAGAGCTTTTAGTAATAAAGCATTTGCCGAAGGTCACAACTGCAATAAATTAATTACATCCATCACATATAAATAATGGCTTCCCACAACGAGGGAAGGAAGTAGCAAGTGAGAGAAAGAAAGCGTGAGATACTTCTCCTCTTTGCCTTTCTCTCTCTAAAACTCAAAAATATTAAAGACAACAGAAAGAACCGCTCTCTCCTCCTCTCTCGCCAAAAATACGCCCATTCTCGTTCTCCCACATTCAGCACAGAGCTCCGTCACTGTAAGAACACGCACTCTTTCTCTTGTTTTCTCTTATTACCAGCTTGTTTACGTGATCTCAACTCTATGAGTACTGTTTGGTTCTGGCGGGAATGGAGGTTTTGAGCTGTTATCGGTATCTTGGATTCCCCCCCCCCCCTTTTTGGTTTGACTTTTCTTGATAATGGGTTTGGGGACTTGTTCAGTTTAATGGGCATTTCTCTCATTGCTGAGTATCGGTGGTGACGAGCTGTATTGGTTTTGTGCTTGGATTGATGGGTGGCTTCTTTCAATGGGATCCTGAAACAGAATATTCTAGGGTTCCTGTTTCGTTCTGTTATTATGGGCTCTTTGTTCTTTATTTCGTAGGTACGAAAATTGGCCAACACGAAGATACTTATTGGTTATGACTTCTGTTTTGTTTCCATTTTTGTGAGATCGAGAATGCTTCTACGACGCTGTTGTACTGAAAATTGGCATTACTGGGCTGCTTTGGTTTGCTTTCATGACATCTTTGTAGCTATGTGCATTGCTCATCGTATCAAATTAATGAAGTTGTGTTTAGTAGGTGGTTGTAAACTCTTCTTTCTGGGCTTCCGTCAGTGGAAGCGATTTAATAATTTGTTTTTGTGTAGGGTTTCTGTGTTCTGTACGTAGTTTGAATCCCATTAATATGAATGAGAATTGCTTAATTGGTCATACTGGAATTATGTTCCTTATGTCACGTGGGAGGTAAAATTTATCATCTTTTGGTGTTTCATTACTTGCTTTCTCTTTTGTTCCTCTTATGCTTTGTGATTGTTGAAAAAGTGGGGGAATGAAAACGAAATAGGAACTTTGACTCTTATTTATTATTATGCTGTTTCCGTTCCTCAGGGATGCAAAGAGAAAAGCTCACCAAACTCCCTAGGAGTAAGTTATAGATAGCCAGTGTATACTAATTTCATGACCTTATCCTCCAGCCTATTCTTTTGAGGGTGGCAAGTTTCATTTGAGTCAGAGCACACTGACAAAAACTTACCCCAACGCTTCTAACTCTCCTATGCTACTAATGCAATGCTTGGATTTCTACACTGCCTTCATGGTTGGGAATTGTAAGAATTGTGGTACTTAAGAAATTGTACTTAGACTGTTTATATGGTTCTGTTTGGAACAGGAAGTGGGGTCTCTCGCAGAGGTTATCCTTACTGGTGGTGGACTGAGTTTTCACAATGCCTCTGTTGAAAAGAAAGCCTTTTTCTCTGGTAGAACCACCTAAGGATTTGGAGCCTAGTGAGCTGGTTTACCAAGTTCGTTTCACGAAAGAGATATTTCAGGATTACCAGTATCCTTGTAGTTCTTGAAAGTTGTTAGTTTTTTGTTTTCAGATTTCTTCCTACTATTCACTTGGTTGCTGAGGAAGTGAGCTAAAAGAAGATAAAAATTCAGCTATGCTATGCTGTTTTTCTGCTTTTGGTATTTATTAGCAAAATTTTGACTCCATGGAGAAATAGTCCAGTAGCCTCTGTTGGGCAAAGCTTGTTTTGTACAAAACTTATGATCAAAACTTAACATCGTTTTCACCAATGGACAGGCTTACCATTTGTTTTTCTTAACATAGATCAGGGAATATTTGAACCGTATAAATTTGTATCGACGGAGAGTTTGGGTTTGTAAATTCACCGGGAAAACTAACTTGACTTATGAGGAAGCTCTGGTGTCAGAAAAGCGGGCAGCAGAGAAGGTTCAACAATTCCCCAAAGAGCTTATGGCTCCTGCACTGCATATTATTCAATACAGTAAGAAGTCACCAATCCCTACTACGAATAAAATTATTTCACATCGATGTGTTATTCGGATTTCCTTTTGCTGTCATATCAGTTTTCTTCTAATTAGATGATTCATCACCTGTAACATGCTGAGATTAGAATGCTGTTTATCTTTATAGTAATTGTTGCATATGATGTTCTTGAAAACTATGAGTATGTACATTGCCGCCAAATTTAGAGGGCTATTTGGTTCATAGTATCATGAATTCCGTAAACTGTATATGTATACACACATGAGCACACATCATAGGAATTCAGGATTGCAGTCTTTAATCTATTTGGGGCTCATTTGTTCATGCCAAGAATGGTGGTTGATTTGTACTTTTATTAGAAATGTCTGTCTGGAGACATTGGGATAAATTTTGAGTACAGGACCTCCTTGCTAATTTGAAGAGGGGAGAGTGACCACACCTTTAGTGGTTTGGAGCAGCATATTGTTGATTTTAATTCTTTTTGTAGAATCTGTTTTTTCACTCTTGGCAGTATGGAAATTCCTTCTTGCGTAGTTCCTCTTTCTAGTAACCTTCTTTATCAGTTGAAGGCCAAAAAGAGAAAAACAGTTATCTCATAACTGTCATTTGCTGAAAGTTACACTAAACTTAGACCTGGCCTTGTTATCAAGCAATGAAGGGGAATGGTCTAATTTAGTTATACTTAACAAGTGGAAGAGAGTCTTAAACTTTCCAATATCTAGATTTTTTTTACAATATACACATGCATGCATGCATGCATGCATCTCTTATCTTGTTGGGGACACTATGCACATAAATATATAACCGACACTGTGTCTCATACGGTTAGGGACACCATGGTATGGTAATACATTCAAACACTTACACTCACATCGCCACAGACCTCCACATGTGCACGCTTAGACACAGATCCCCTCATTTGTAAAGACAAATAGATAGAGGATTAGGTAAAGTTATACCTAATGGAACTCTTTTCACTAGACGGGGATTTCGACCATTCAGTGTTGGATTATGTGCTCGTCTATGATCTCTATGCTCATCAAATATCAAGATACACGACTTTATAGATACAAATATAGATGACATAGAATCACAAAGCAGCACCTGGCGCTCATGTGATGAACATTTAATTACCTAAAGGAGTTGCTTATAGAAAAACTATTAATTAACGGAGCTAGAATCATGACTCAGAAGGATCTATCGTTGTGTTTTGGGAGATGACAGGTAGTTCAGTCTGAGAACATAGATCATGATGATTGAGTAACATCAATGCAGAATATATTTGTACAGGAGTCTAGAATCTGCGTAAATGGGATGCGTATTTGGACTAATCTCAATTATGTATTTGTGAAATGGCTCAGTAGTTTCTAAATTGAATTTACTGTTTTCTATAGACCCAAGTGTTCTGGAGAATCATGTGTCAAAGTTTTGGGTTAGACCCACATAATTCACCCATTGAAGATACACAATTTTGAGGATTAATTGGATCAGTTGGTTTTCATGTATCAGCTGAAACATAATTGATTAAATAAATACTTGGTTTGATATATAGATCAGAGTGAAAGTCTCAATTGAGTTCATTGCGGTAGTATATTAAATGCATGATTGCATCCAGATAATTTGAGTTTATTTGATCCCTTTAACGTTCATTTTCCGTGACTTGCTCTTCTCTTTTAAGCAATTAGTTAGTGGACTCGAAATTCAATCATAGATTTACCATCCAAGCAAATCCGAAGTACATGTAGTAACAAAAAAAAAAAGGTTCTTTGGGAGCATGTTTTTATTTCTGAGTAGGTGGTGGAATATTTTGGCTCTTTAGGTTTATGAAATTCTTGGCATGGGACTTTAGATTCCTGAAGATTTATTCCTCGGACAAACCTTCTTTCGTTGTATTATATCTTATATTAATCAGGAATTTATGGCAACTGGACTTGCAATGATAAGCTTGATGCATGTGATATGTTAATTCTATATAAATCTAGGTTCTTAAGCAGTGACTATAGTGTGAATGGTTGTGAGAAATATTTAGAATGCTATAGAAAAAGAAAAACCCAGTCCGTTGAGAAAGAAAGAGAAGCTATACATGCTTGTCACAAATTGATTTTTCTAAACATCATGTGTAGGGGCGTACCATTCAGTACAAATGTGTTCTTGGGAAATCATCAATAAACTCCTCTCTTTCAAATTGTTATTTGCACTCTTAGTGCCAGTTCTGATGTAGTTCTATATCTCCTGATTTGCAGGTATGCTTTCACTGAAAGATCTTGGGGATACAATAGCTGAAAAGTTGCAGAAATATCGGTTTGTAGGTGCTGAATTGCATGGAAGGAAGGACAATGGTGTATTTCCATGCAAAATATCAAAAGTTATAGAGGAAGCTCCTGAAAAAATCCAATACGAGGTGGCATGGCTTGACAGAAATAAGAAAGCAACGGAAACTTCATTAGTTGCGGGAGAAGATTTAATGCAAAAGAAGCTGCCCTTTAGTAGAGCTATTTTAAAGTCTTTTATTCGGGAATCGACATACAGAAGTGCTCCTTGGGTCCTTCATGATAAACTGGCTCAAAGGCATGGAATTTCAACTGATATTCCGGAGGAGTTAACGAGACAAGTTTACTTTAAGGATGGACAAGTATGCAATAAGAAGCGAAGGAAAAATGAGGAAGATAGAAAAAGCGACATGGTAATTATTTATAGCTTGAGTTTGGGTCCTCTATTCTTTTGGTGTAGGTATGATGTTGTTGTAATTCATCATCTTCAGGAACGGAAAAAAGAATCTGGGAAAAATAAACGGAAGAAAATAGAGGGTGGGAGATTTGATGGCTCAATCATGGAGAATACTGAGAAAGGTATAAGTACTCGAGTTACATTATTGTTGGTTTACATTTCCTCTTCTTTGTTCCTTTTCAGTATGCGCTATGGTTGGCTATATTGTTGCTTGTGGCAGAAAACAGTACCAGTGTCTTCCAATTTTATTCTTTCCTTTCTTGGAGGAGAAGAAGAGAGAAAAAGGGAAAAGGGGGGGGGGGTAGTTCTTTCTCATGTAACACTTGTGAGGTCACAAGTCTAACACATTCAACTCACCTTATCTTTGTTGCTTGACTTTGTAGGAGATGATGAACCAATGGCAGAACATATCAAATATCCAATTGATGACCTGCTGGTGCAGCCTGGTCCTGATGATCCTGTCTTCGGTGATCGTCCTTCACCGTCAAGGGACTTCAATGTTCCGATGGATTGTGTTGGGGATCTTCTAATGGTTTGGGATTTTTGTTCATCATTTAGTAGGCTGTTGCACTTGTTGCCATTCTCCCTTGAAGATTTTGAAAATGCTATCTGCCACAAGGACAGCAGTCCGATTCTCCTTGTGGAATTGCATTCAGCTCTTCTCCGATCGCTCATAAAAGATGATAGTGAATATTTATTGGCTGTACAGAAAAGAAATCGCAAATTGAAGGTAACACTCCATTATTTTATTTTGTGCGTGTTATTTCTTTTCTTTTTTTATTTTGGGGGGGGGGGGTGGAAGGGTTTAACCAAACTAGGTTTTTTGTTCCGTCCTCCTCCTCTGTTACTATGGTGCTTTTCTACCATTCTGATGCTTGAGATATCCTGATCTAGCCTTTCCATTTCAGATTACGTTGATCAATTGGACAGAGTATTTCTGCCATTTTTTGGAAATGATTGACCGTCCAGAATTATGCACTTATACAGCAACTATTAAGCGGGGGCATTATGGCCTTCTGGATGCTCATGCTAAATTGGGTATTTTACGAGAATTGGTTAACCAAGTGCTTCAAACAAATATTTTTAGGGAGAAATTGGATGAATTTGTTGAACAGCAGCAGGAACTGGGCGCCACAAGAAGGGGAGAAGCATTAGAAGAAGCCAAAAAGAGAAGGGAGGCGAAAGGACAGTTGAAGGCTGATGCTGATGCTAATGGGTTGATTGATCAAACATTTTTGGAGAGTGTGCAAAGTGTAGCAGCAAATGATAATAACAATAAACAGAATGGTCACATGGAAAAGAAAATAAATGGGGAGGTCCTTCTATCACAGCAGGGCAATGGGTCAGGGAATTGGTTCGACTCTTTCTTGCACTGATAAAAGTATATTTCATGATGATTTCTTTCAGGCTCATAATTCTTTTTCCACCCATTTTACAGTAAGAGCAAGCTTGCAAACCCTGCATCGAAGAAAAAGGCGAAAAAGCAGAATTTGGACGAGGAAGCCCCGGCAGATAATGGCAAGAATTCATACAGGAAGGAAGGGTTGAACCATTTCAAGGATGATAAAGCGGAAGCAACCGAGAAAAGGAGTAAAGAACAGAGGGTTAAACTGATATCCTCTCTCTCCTCTTATGAGTTGTAATTTTACTTGCCCTATGTCTTCTTAATTGATGTATTCTTTGATTGTTCATAACACAGAGAGAGCATTATGAACGGGAAATGGAGAAGCGGGTGATACGCACCAACTCATTGGGCAAAGACAGATTTTATAACAGGTATTGGTGGTTTCGACGCTATGGAAGGATTTTTGTCGAGAGTTCTGACTCCAAGGAGTGGGGATACTACTGTAGCAAGGAAGAGGTATTGATGCTGCTTAGCTACTTTCTGTGCACTTCGCTCCTATGTTTTGTGATTCCTTTTTGGCATTCTTCATCAGGTGGATGGCTTGATGGGTTCACTGAATATCAAGGGTGAGAGAGAGAAAGCACTTAAGAAACAGCTGGAAAAATTCTACAGCAAAATATGGTGAGTTACTTGTCTTTTTTCTGGAACAGCTGATGGATTCTTGTTATACCTTGTAATTACTTTCCTTCTCGCTTGGAAAAAAAAAATTACTTCCCTTCTCTTTTGTCTGTGGAACTGATCATTTTTTTTCCTTCTTTATTGAAGATCACTTTGTTTGTTTGTAAGTACTGTCTTTTGTGCAAGCTGTAATTATGTGGCCAACATGGAGTGTGTTTTAGTTTTTCTTTACAGTGTGCAGACAGCCGTACACACTGAAATACTTATCTGCACCTGTACATTTGTACCTGCCTGTGTGCATGTTGATCTATATGTATGTATACGGGTCAATGGATGTATGCATAACATCTTATCCTAGACAAACTGCCTTTTTTGTTGGTGGGGGGAAGAGGAGGGGAGACCACAGGTTTTAAGTGACGCAAACTTTGGGGGGACTGTACCTAAATTTCACAGTGATCTAGGATGAGAGGGCAGTGAAAAAGATGTGTAGTATGTAGCATGCGTATCAAATCTGAACTTCATTTGCCTGCATACGTGTAAGGGTGGTCCTTAGTCAAATTGTACAAGTCTAGATGGACGTTGGTGCCCGTCATATCTAGGATATGCTGGGCAGCTTTTCCTACCTTTTTATTAGGACTACAGGCAGCAATAACCTGCTGCTATTAATCTGAATGAAATGGGGTAGTTTCCTCTTCTGTTAAATACATGACTTTGTTGCCATGGAGGATGGGTCAACTTTTCTGTTGATTTTAATCTAAAGCTGCACTGTGGTAGCCTCTTTCCATGTGGACACATCCATGTTAAAAAAGTCGAGAGTTACTAATCATTCCAAGATATAGCACTTGCTGCTTTGACTGTTGAAATGATAGAACTGTTTGTTTTTCACAGCATGGAGCTCCAAAAGAGATCAAAGGACTTGGCTCACAAGATCGCACTGGAGGAGGCTGTGGTTCGAAGATCTACTCGTGTACGGGCTCCACCTAGGGAAAATCCTGCTAATGCTTTCCTTAGGTATGTCAACAAGTGGAAGGAAGACTAATTCGGCTTGAGTTTAGTATTGGGGGGTTATGGTTCCATTCATTTAGGATAGGTCTCATACTTGAAATTAAAACTTACTGTAGGATGATGAGAGTAGATTTTTTTTTGGATCAATCAAATCAAATGCTCGTTGTTTCTTGGGCCGGAATTTGTTAGTGGGGGGGGGGGGCAGTGATTGAGTAGAGGTGTAAGGCATGAAAGAGAGAAGGATGTACAAGTTTTGGTTCACCGATTCCATTGATAGGGCAAGCACTTGATTATCATGCTTGACCCTCAAACTTTGTAAATGACCTTTTTGGCATTTTTATTATAGAGGCAAATGTTTCGCAATCGCGGTTAGTCAGTGTTCTGTAACATCTTTTTGTGGTTTTAATCCTTTTGCATGCTCCATTGGACTTTAAGAAACGATGGATTTGTGCACGAGAGAGGAGAGAGAGAAAGGGTTGTAGATTTCGATTCCTTTCGAGTCTTATTAGATATTAGATGAAAGCATAAACGGCTTGCAGTAAACCTTAAAACTGTTAAATAGAGAAGTATCATATGGGAAAGAGGTATTCAGACCAATTGATATGGTATCGGAGCCTCCTTTCTGATTTCCGTCTCTTTTGTGGTTTGAATCATTGTGTGCGATTTTCATCGCAACTCTAGAGTGCTGTGGGTGATTCTCTAGTAGTGGTTGTAGTTAATGTCTCCTTTCTGATTTCCATCTTTTTTGTGGTTTGAATCATTGTGTGCGATTATCATCACAACTTTTTTGTGGGTGATTCTCTAGTAGTGGTTGTAGTTACTGTCGGCAATTTCATTGTAGTGGCTGGTAGTGGTTGGGGTTGCTTTCGGCAACTTCTGTGGCGAAAGAGAAGATATCGGCATTTTTGTGCTTCCTTTTGGTGGCTGGTGTATCGGGTGATTCTTTCTGGCGTGTGGGTCTTTGTTTCGATGTGGTGGCGGCGGCGGTGGCTATGGTGGTGGTGAAGGATATGAAAGAAGTTATGGTCTTGGTTGACAAATTGATGCTTGATCCTCCAGCATCAATTTGAGGGGATGTTACTGAGATATTTTAGAGAGAGATTTTGATAAATATTTTTGGACATTTTGAGAGATTTTAAGAGATCTATTTTTAAAGATTTTATCATTGTATACATGTATCTATAAATAAAGAAGCACCCTACAGGGAATAGGTATTCAGACCAATTGATAAAAACTACTGACGTTGACGGGGTTGTCCTTGTGGGGAAAGAACTTGAACGATTATTGAGGGAATTAGGTCACGTACAGAGCCCACCTTTACCGTATACTAAAAACATAACAGGAAACAAAATTCATTTGATATACCAAGAGACGTCAAAGTCATATCACAAGGAACAGAAAAAGTTCACATCAATGCAGCCAGCCAACACTAGCTAGTTATCCCAGAAAAACTTGCAAGCGGTGGACCAAGATGCAAGCCATATGGGTAATCTGGTCCAGTAGCTCGAGGAATTAGGGCAGAGAACACGAGCAAGACATCACCTGTAGACCGCGCAAGGGCTGCTTATTAATAATTGACGACAGGTACCTAGACGTGGGGGATTTCTGTCGTCAAAAACTGTTATTTGTGGTGAGCCAGAACTACATTATCTCTACCACCGCTCGGCTGAGGATTTTTCCCTGGTTGAGATCCTGGAATGCTTGGCCTGCCTCCTCGAATTTGTATTTTCTAGAAACAGCATTGGAGAGATTGAAGATACCAGATTCTGCCAGTCTGACTAACTTGGGGAGATCTTGCCTTGCCCTTGCTCCATACGAGCCAATTACTTGAATCTGCTCCACCATGAAATCATTAAAAAAAAAGTTACTTGTTGGAATACAACAATCTGAATCATGCTCAGCCGGCAAAGGCAAATGTAAAACTATTACAGCCGAAACTTATTAGCACATGCAGTGCCGTTACCCGTAGGTAAACCAGCTGAAAATGGTATGGAGTTTTTTTTCTAGTCCATCAGGGTTACTGCTTCATCTAGGATGATCTTATTACATTGTGAAACAAGTTTCATTAGGATTTTTCTTCCCGTAAAAATGAGGAGCCACCCTTTTGCTACAGCTTATAAAACAACTTTTTTTTTATTGCTTATAGTCGGGCCAAAGGGGAGCAGGGGGATGGTTAGTGTGTAGGGTTATAGGTTAGCTTTTTTATCATGAAAACATATCAAGCACCAGTGCTACTTTAGTGACTAGGCTCACATCTTAAGAAGTATTCGAGTTAATTATGGTATTATTTGCTTTTTCAAATAACTTCAGTAGGTCAAATCTCTCGAAGACGGATAAAAACACAAGGGTTTTTTGTGCACTTAAATTTATTGGACTGGGGACTAACAAAATCTATATTGTTGTCGATGGAGATATTGATAGCACCATTCATGGCTAAAGATCAAGGTACATGTTTTCCCCCCCGGGGAATCAACAATTTCAAGTTTGTCCTCTTAGAATTTAGGGTGTAAAATTGGCCCTTGTGTTTTCCCAAAACAATATGTTTTTGGTGTTGTTCAGTTGCACCACTAGAAAAGCCTAAGTAGCAACTAGCAATGGTCAACAATGTGGCTTACTAATTTAAGACCAAGATGAAATTTTAAGAACAGACGGGGGACCAATTTGACACAAGAAAATTTTGAGGGACAAACTTGAATTGGGATCATTTTTTCAGAAACAAAACATATCCGCTAACAAAAATCTCTTGAATGCAGAGTGTGTACCTTTCTACGAACAAGACGGTTTATGTCGACCTCCCCTACAGCACCGGATGGTGTAAGTCCAATCATTACAGCTTTTCCACCGTCTCTTACACTATTGAAACACTGTAAAAATGTCTGTGGTTTTCCCAAGGCTTCCACAGCAATGTCAACACCCCGTCCCCCAGTTATTTCCTGTTCAAAACAAGTGATAACTAGGTAAACAGCCAGTCCATAACTTTAGAAAGAATATAGAGTTTCTGAATATGTGTACTACTTTCATGGACTAATTAATACTCATAGTCCATGTTGCCTAAAATTTGGTGAATCTTTATTGACATAACCCTCTTTATAAAGGCTATTTTGTGTAAAAATGCAGAAAAAATAATTAACCAAGAAAACAATTTATCACTTTGACAGGTTCATGACTTTGAGAAAGCATTTAAATGGCATAAAAAAATGTTACCTGGAGATTGAACCTACTATCAAGACTCCTAGGCATCATATGTTAGATTTATTGTACAAAAAACAATAGCTCGAATAATTGTGCAATGCCTGCCAGTTTTGGACATATAATTTCCATGGCACATTGTTCTAGACCATACCCTTTACATTTCCAAGCTGTTTTTTTTTGTTCATTTTTTGTTTTCATTTTCTGATTGATGACCCTCTTCCCTTAATTTTACTGACGTGCGAATGAAGATTGAACAATATCACGGGAGTAACTTGATTAATGAACTGAGCAAGTATCTGAAACACACTCCACTTGAAAAGGTGCATACAGTGCCCAAAACGAGAGAGAGACAGGGAGAAACGGCAGCATAAGGAAAGGCCAGGGCTGCAAAAGTCCGAACACGGAAAAAAATACAAACAAAGTTCTTGGGTCTCCTCAATCATGAGGGAAAAATCACATAAAGATGAAGATATATCACTTTGGAAATGGAAAAAACAAATGACTAAGCACATATAGTTACTTTCACAGCATTTTCACACGTCTCATAGGACATTCAGTTGACACATTGTAGAGACAAAGCATAACTACAATAGAATTCATCAAGAGAAAGTACAAATAAAATTGAAGATATCCTGATGTAAATTTTAAGGTGACTCCAATAACTTTACACAAAAAATGTAGGAGAAAAATTGTTTGGCAACATTGCTTCCATCCCAAAACTTCAGCTGAGAATGATAAAAATACGTACTCTTATCTTTTCAATGGCATCTTCTTGAGTTGCATTTATTGTATGAGTGGCACCTAATGACTTGGCTTTCTGCAGCTTCTCATCCTGAACATCCACTGCAATTATATCAGAAGCACCAAAGGCTCTCGCTATCTGCAAACAACTGAAGCAGGTGATCTAGTCAAAATAATGTTAAAGAGAGTCCTGTTAGACTGGATCAGCCCGTCTGTACCACGATTTCCAATATTGATAAGCACATTAATGCCATTGCTATCTTTTGCCTTCATCAATTACTAGTTCTATCCTGTGGGGTCCACATGCAGCAATGGATCAGAACAAGTCTTTCGTGATTCAGAAAAGTTCAGCACGGATACAATTTTGAAATTGATTCGGTGCTTAACCGACCACTAATGTCCTAGTGGATACAATTTTGAACTCTGCCAAGAGCTACGTTCCTGGTCTTTAATAGGTGTGAGGTGGCCCACACCTGCTGTCATCCCATGAGTTTGATGTGAATATTAAGGAATGCAAAAGATAAACATTTCAATGCAAAATCAACTAGGATAGAAGGAGTTCAGCCCTGACATATTGACTAAAGAAAAGGCTCAAATAACCACCCAGCTACAAAATTACTGTATAATTGCTCCTTTCTTGCTACTTAACCACTATTTCCGTATGGGAACTACTTAATAGACTTGCAATAATTTCTATGCTTAATAACTTGAAAAAAGAGAAGTAAAAACAGCTAAAGGTCAATCCTCATGAACAACATACATCTCAGTGTGAATACGGCGGTGCTATTCTTGCCGTCAAAAAATCTTTTCACATTCCTTTTCCTGTTTCTAATATCATGAAATAGACATAATATGCTGGCTAAAACCTTTAGCCCATTACCGCAAAATTTCTCTCTCCCTCTTTGTTTGTACTTGAATGATTCTAAACTTTCTCTCACACATCAAAACCACAGTACGCCTTGCCAGACCAACTGTCACCACGAACCCAACCTCTGACTGAACACAGTGCAGGTTTTAGCATTTTTTTTATGACGAGGAAATCCCCCAAAGTCGGACCCTTTTGGCCCAACCCTGAAGTACAAACTCCGGCCCCACAATCCAAGGAGCGGGTAAGTCAAGGGCGATGATGGGGATGTTGGGGCTCGAACTTGGGACATGTTAGAACCCAAGCCGAAACCTTACCACCACACCAAACCCTTAGGGGTGGTTTTAGCATTATTACTTACCTATAATGACTACTTTCACCTTAAACTATATGAATATTCATTTGCTTGTATCATGGATCAGCCAGGTCAGCTCTTTTCTTGTATGTTTTGCCCCCTTACCCGACCAACCTAGGCATAATAAGAATAATAATTAAAACAGTAACTGAAAATTTTCTTTGGCTAGTTCTAACCTATGATCATTGATAAAAAGCTTAATGTACAGCCCGATATGTGGAAAGCCCAGTAAGACTTTGTTTGCCTTTTAATACAGTCGAGGTGGTTTTTCATCTTCCTGACAGGCCTTTTGTGATGCTTTAATGGTTGAAGAGGTTTCTGATAATGACGACTTCTTTGTGCTTGGGGGTAATTCTATCGCTGCAGCACATCTTTCTCATAATTTAGGAAATGGCTTTCATTGTTTCAACAAAGATGAGTCTAAACTTATGTTGAACTCAATACCGTCACTGTTTCTAAAGGAACTCGATGGGTTTTACCAGGAGTTTTAGAGTAGAGGCTAAAGAGTTTCACGAATCTGTTAGTGTTGGAGGCGTTGTCAAGCTTACGAAATGGAGTCGGAAGTCTGTTAGTGCGATATCCTTCGGGAGATATGGAGCTGTATGGGTGATTAATATGGGAGAAAAGCTTATGGCCATTGATGGAGATAGTTCCTTTGTATCTAAGGCCAACTATTATTATCGAGTGTTTCTAGCTCAGAGATGTGGTAACAAGGTGGGGAGGTATGTAGCCATACTAGAGTACGGAGAAGGTCGTCGCAGGGGCGTGGTCATGGTCCCCGAAGGTAACGGAGGAGAAGGATGGAGGCTGTTGACTGGAGTGTTCCAAGAGGTGGTCGACCACCTTAGTAGAGTTAACCGCGGGAAGGTTGGTCAGCATGTTACTGGTGTTTCTGAACATCAAGGGCTAAGGGGAGGGTTGTCCTTCGCCGGAGCTGTAAAGATGAAGAAGCCGTTGGTGGATATAGGCATGTAGGCTTCGTCTGTGGAGAGTTATGGAGAAAAAAGAAATAAAGGAGTGTCGACATTAAGTTGGCAGAAAAAGCATCCAGATCAGGACTTTGTTGTTATCCCCAAGGCTCCCTCATTTATTGACGGGTCTTCATTGGCTTTCAAGGGGGACAGATGTTGTATGACTGTTTTAAGAAAAAAAATCGATCGGCCTAAGGAAGGAGCTCGACCAAATCTTGTGGTCCTTCGGAATGGAGGGTGCTGAAGGCAAGTGTGAGGGGTGGGCTGCTGTGGAAGGGGGTCGAGTGGGCCTGTTTTGTCTAAGTCTGGGCCTTCCTTTAGCCCGAAGGATGGGCCTTTGTTGGCTGGTGGGGTTGGGGCTATTGTGGAATGCAAGTCGTGAGGCTTGGAAGAGAGTGGGCTTGTCCTAAGCCAGGAGGAGAAGGCCTTGTCGGCAGATGGGTGTGGGTCTGGACATGACCTGGTCCAGCTGAAGCAGGTGTACAAGAGAAGGCTTTTGACCCGCGACGAAGGTGCAATCTCGGACGTCGCACAAGCCAACGTGAAGCTCGGCCACGTGGCTGGAGGCACCCAGCTCCAGACGTTGGTGGCAGAAGGATCACCGGCGTCATCTGTGGCTGCCGGCAACAGCCTGAAGACTGTTCAGGCGCCAGAGTCTCCTCCGGCAGCTCTTCATGTGATCTCTTTGGGGGATTTTTGCCCCCCTGGGTTGTTGGAGATGCCGGAAAGAGTGGGGCTGGTGACATACTTGGCCGGTGACGTTTTTGGAGGGGCTGGACAGTTAGGTGGGGATGGGGAGTCCTCCTTGGCCCTCGGCAACAGGGTGATATTAGAGGGAGATTCTTCAGCTGGGAAGGATTGTAGCTTGCTGAATGAAGATGGGGCAGTGGGGGGGGAAGCTGGTTTTAGTGGCAGAGGCTGAACCTGAGTTAGGGGTGGTTCCTTTGGCGGTTTGTTGCCCAGAAGGTGGGGTGATCGAAGGGGCTTCGAGATGGGTATTAGACATGGTCTCTTCTTTTAGGCACTTGGTGGGTCTGTCTTGTGAGGGGCATGAGCAAGAACTGATGAGGTTCTTTGCTGCCTTGGAGAGAGACAGAGAGCAGAGTTGCCATAAATCTCCTGGTGGGAATGACGGCAAGTTATCTAGGGAGTTGAAGGGGTTTGGCGTCGTCTATTAATTATGATGGTAGGCCCTCCACCGTCAGGAGAGGCCGAAGTGAGGGGAGGGGCGAATCGGTTGATCATATCCTTCTTCATTGCTCGTTGGCAAGAGGGTTATGGGCGCATGTGCTGAGCATTTTTAATCGTCACTGGTTATGCCTAGGAAGGTGATTGATCTATTGAATTGTTGGAAGAGGAAGTTTGAGGATCCAACTGCTTTGGCCTTATGAAAGATGATCCTAGCTTGTATTTGTTGGAGTTTGTGGAGGGAAAGGAATGATAGATGTTTTAAGGATAGGGCGCTGTCTTTGGATGGTTTGAGGGGATCTATGTTGTTTTCTCTTTTTCTCTGGGCTAATTCGGTGTTAGGGAGCCCCTTTACGGGATTCCCGGATTTTCTGAGTTTTTTAGCTTATATGCTCTAGGTGTCAGTATAGTCTCTTGTACTGTTGCCTCTTTTTTTTTTTCAATAAAGTTTCTTACTTGTCAAAAAAAAAATACAGTCGAGGAATATTGCAAGCATCAAACAGGAAAATCTTTTCATACTTCTATTGTCTTTTTTTCTTTCTGAGATGGAAAAGAAAAAAATTATAAACAAAGAAAATTCCAAGGCTCAATTGGATACGAATTATACATAGACCTCTGCCCAAATAAAGGCACTGCAGACATAAAGCAAATCTACCTGAGAAGCCCAAAAAATGAAAAATAAGAAGAATTTGATCTAGTATGCACTGATAACCAGGAATAAAAAGCAATCTAGGAAGCACCATTTGAGTCTATGGAAAGGAATCTCGAATTCCTTGAAATTTATAACTGAGTCAGGTAGTCAGTATAACAAACAATCACCGCGTTTTAGGGTGTGTATCACCATTTCTATGTTTTGCATGACAACTTTTGTTCTTCTTTTTTATTTTAATGAGAAAAAGGTTCCAGATACAACCAAAGTCGAAAATATATAGAATCTATGGGAGAAAATTTATTTGTTAATCTCCAAACCAAGGACATGAAGGAAATGAGGCCATATAAGCATTTTAAAATGACAGATGGTGCTCTAGCCACCACTAAGCCTCAGTTAGCGAACATAATCAAACTTCTAATTTGGTAGAATGCTTTTAAATCTTATGTTGAGGACCTGGCTCCGGATTTAACAACAAGCCACCATTCTACACAATCACAATCTCCAAATTGAGAATCTAAGGTTTATGAGATTTGGGGATTTGGTTCATCTTATCATGCAAGAATTTCTCCGCAAGGTCCCATAATCAATTGCTATATACATTTTGCTCACTTGATTGTGGTTTAAAAGGAAAAATTACACTTTGCACCCTCTAACTTCCACATTGTTTGCAATTTTCATTAAACTCCAACATTTGACACATTACGCCCCAAAGTAATAATAGGATTACACTCTGCACCCCATGTTACAATTTGACATTCATTACACGTGACCCATTTTTCATTGATTTTAACGGTGAGATATTAACATGGAGTGCAATGTGAAACTTATAAATAGTTATTGATGCAATGTGTCAAGTTTGATAGTTTGGAGTGCAAATCGTAAAAAATATGGTAGTAAGAAGGTGCAAAAGTATTATTTTATCAATTTAACAAGGTGAGCAAGACACATTTTACTTAATAAATTGTACAAATTGACTGGTCCAATGGGTTATACAGGGTAACTAAATATAACCAATGAGTATAATTTCAACACCCGCAAACCAATCTTTCAAAGAAAGTTCACCTTGAACCAACACCCCCAACTCCAATCACAGCCACAGAATCCCCAGGGCGCACCTTAGCTGCATGGGCCATGGCGCCATAAGCAGTAAAAACTGCACAACCTAAAATTGCAGACTCTGTATATGGCAATGAGTTTGGTAGAATAGATAATGCATTTGCTGGGACAACACAATATTCGGCAAGGCCTCCCATACTGTACATGAAGACTGGTTTACCTGGACAATATAGAAATTCTTAGAGTACTTATGTGATATCCTAAAATCCATATGGAGTGCAAGATGAGAAGAAATAAGACTTCAGTTTTATATGAGTCAAGTCTCACATTGGAACCTTACAGAGTAGAATTGATTCTTATAATGATTTCAATGAGCCTAATAAAGCAATATCGACTAGTCCTTTTGGAGTTAAAAGTGCAAATGTAGCTAGCACTTTCTTGAGCCATCATAGGATGGAATCAAGGTAGGTCTAGCAACCGCCAATGCGGGCTTGGTGTGCCTTCATGAAGAAATTAGGAGCAGCAGGTCTGTATCCCACATGGAGTGAGAGAGAAGAAGGAATAAGATTTCAGCATTATAATCATTCCAAAAGACTTCAAAAAACAACATTGACTAATTCTTTTGAGGCGAAAAGTGCATGTGCAGCTATCCCTTCGAATGTTACAATTTAATAATGATTTACACATTCCATTTACTTTAACCCGGAGTTTTCTTCTTCTTTCCCCATGAAACCTTTAGATTTTTTCAATCCAGAGGAAACAACTATGAATAAATGACAGTCTCCAAAACTAATCATTTCCACTAGTAAAAACCAACAATATTGTAGTACTCCTGCTTACTTAGACTTACTTTCACAATTCGGCTGCTCCTACTAATATAGTGTGTTTGAAATGACATCAGTAAATCAATATCAAGGGAAGAAAGGGGGTACATCTAGAAGGAAACAAGATGTTGATGGAGATGAAGATCCACGGCATTTACTGGCAATATATGTAGGTATGATCGCCCATAAAAAGACACCACAATACTGGAAATCGACTCCCATAAGGTGCCAATAAGTGTATGAATTATCAAACATAGCGTTCACTCTATTATGACATCTAGATATTGAACAAGGCATAATATAGAACATTAAAGTATGTCTCAAGCAGATATATAGCATATTCTAAAAACATCTTTCAAACAGAAAAAACTAGAGGCAACCTATAGCAAACAGCCATGAGCAAAAAATAAATAATACATGCTTAATTTTAAGCTTTGGAAAAGTGATGCATTGAAAGCATAATTACCATTGCTGCGGAGGAACAGTCGAGTTTCACCGTCATAGAGAGTTCCTTTGGCTCGGTTATAGGCAAAGAAAGCCTCACATAAATCGTCGTGGCCCTTAATTCAATTAGGTTAATATTCACATCAAATTTTGTGCTACATAATATTCTTCGAGGAGTATGTCAATAATTACAGCAGTCGCAACAACAGTTTTAGCAGCATCAAAGATTACAAATGAAAATTTGGAGAAGGAAAGTGTAGATTCTCAAAGTAATGTTACCTTTGAACAGAAGAGACAATTACCACAAGGCATGATGAAAGCTCCCACAACATGGGATCCAATTGGATATCTGAAAATCCAAGAAGGCATAACTAATAATAGATGTTGCCTGCTATCTACTTCAACCAAAATGACAATTTTTTTTAAAAAAAAAAAACTTCAAGTAAAAAACGCTTCTCTGCAGCATAAGGGGCCTTGTAATGTATTCAGATTCCTGCACCTTTCTATTATTTTGCTGTCTGTAAGTGACGCATGTTCTACAACTTCACCAGTTATCTCATGCCCCACAACGCAAGGACTCGAAAATGGAAGTTCGCCTTTCATAACATGGAGATCAGAATGGCAGACTCCACAGGCTGCATTGTGATACACTATCATTTGCCATTGCAGAATAACCATATAGATGCAATAAATTCAGTCATATGTCGCTTAAAACTAAAAAGCCAACAATAGCCATACCTAATTCTGAGGAGTCGGTATCAATTCACAGAGCCTCAGAAATGCTTATTAGTGGGACAACAGTTATCAACTACATTCACCTTAGTTCAAGATCTCTGGATAGATGTCTGCCTAGAGTTTAGACACTCGTGTAGTAATAGTCTATCTATAGAATCTCACCATGCACAGACAGAACCAACCTATCTTCCAAGGAGGTTGGCTTGCAAAGATTTGCACGATGTCTTAAAGCTATATCGACAACATTTATGTTGATTTTGTGAGAGGCTAAACAGAGGATTGAGTGGATTGCAATTTTGAGACACTCGTGTAGTAATAAATGGCCTATTTTTCCCTACTCTACGACCAAAGAAAATGATTGCGAAATAAAGAAGTAAAGAAACAAGTAAATTTTGTAAATAGAAGAACCCCTCCCGCGCGATGAATGTTTTTGCTTCCTCAGTTGCTGAAATCACAGACAACTCTACCAGTCCAAATCATAATCAGTCCACTTTACCAGAATTTTCCCACGAACCAAAAGAAGCTAACAGAAGATCTGATCGACTAGTCTCTCATCCCACTCCTAATTTATTATCAAACCACAAAGAAAATATCGGTTTCTTGGCAGAGAAGAGGAAGAGGTCATGATCATCCAATTTTATGGTTCGCATTTTAGTAGGATCAGTTCAGTGGAGTTTTGGAAAATCCAAACAACTCAAAACAAAAGCGAATGCAAAAATAAAATAACATGTTCAGCGCTGAAGCATGAGGAAAATACCCTTGGTCTTGATGAGAACTTCACCGGCCTTGGGGCGAGGCATGCGGAATTCTTCGATGGTAAGGGGCTTATTGGGTTCCCAAAACACAGCTGCGCGCATGTACGAAGGCAATCCCACTCCGCCGAGTGAGCTCGAGTTAGAATAACTACGGTAGGAACTAAGACCACTGCCGCCACCATTCCCCAGAGTCTTGTGGTGGCTGTCGTCGTCGTTTACGTTAGAGATGGTATGGTGGGTCACGAATCCATCACCTAAGCACCAAGAAGATCTCAAGGTGCGGGCCTTGGTGATGGCTCTGCGCATCATAGGACTAAAGGCCATTTGGTTTGTCCAGAAGAAAGGTTGATGGACTTGACGTGAAGGTTGGGATGTGTACTCAAATCTGTTTTGACGACTGAGGGGTTGAACTCCGGATATCAACTGCCCAACATCCGATCAACCTATGAATAAATAAGTCAAAAAGGAAAGTACCCAAGACCTATCTCGTGGGACAATAGGAGTTAGATCTTCATGGATAAGATAGAGATTCAGTTGATCAAAAAAAAAATGGAGATTCAGTTGTTTTTTTTCATTGGATCAAAAACACTGCCATAGCGTTTTTCAAACTAAAATTTTACCATCATTACAATTATTTCTTTCTTCTTTTTTTTTACCAACTTTTTCACTTCTCATCAATTTTTTCATTCTTTCTTCACTTTTTTACCAACTCCTAAAATTTTACTAAAATTTTGTTCCCAAATGCCCTATACATTTTTATTGAAGTTTATCAAACAAAGAGGGAAGAGATTTTATGAAATTTTTTGATGAAAAAGTAATTGAGTTTATTAAAAAGTAAAGCAAAATAATATTTATTTAATGTAGTTTATTTTTTTCTTAAAAAAATATTGAAATTTTGTATGAAAAATGTATTCCAATTGTAACAATTATTTTTCGATTTTTTTTAATTGAAAATTTTTCTTAAACAAACATCACCTAGTCCAGTCGCATCTCATGAAAAAGACAGATCTATGTTGGTTCTGTATTTTGGACCTTTGGGCTCGGGTTGGTTTCGTGGCCCTTGAGCCTACTTTAACCCATGTAACGGGTTGTGTGCCCAAGATTCAGAAGACGGCCCATTTGAAGCTTTGATATTAAGCACGTTATTTTGGACTTTGTACTTTCCTCCTATTTAGTAATAAAATTTCTTAAATTAATTGCCTAGAAAAAATAAATAGACAAGCAATAAAAAGGGTAATTATAAATTAGAAGCAACCTTGGAATGTGAGTCTTTCACTGTCATTTCAACAATTCATGCCTCTCTTGTCAGTTTTATCCAGGTTTTCTTTTTAATATCTTCTAGTATTCAGTTAATTTGTAGATTTAAAAAAAAAAAATGGATATATGTCTTTAGAATGATAAAAATTTGTTGTCCATTATATAACATATTGTGCTTCATTTCAGCATTTGTATACACTCTTACTCCATAAGGATATATTAGCCAATGTCTTATTCTTTCTCTTAAAGAATAATTGTGCGTCTTGTACCATCGGTTGCTAATAAAATAAACGTGAAATTGCATTCACAATACGAAGTATTGGAAAGTTGCAATTAAGTCTTGAAAGTAATAAATTAGTCATTTAACTCTCACTCGTCGTTTCGGAAAAAAAAAGAGAGAGATTATTTTGTCCCCTTCATTAATAGTATGTGTTGACCAGTAAAACTAATGTCACGTTAATTAATCCAGTTGCATCGTGTACCCCGAATAACCCACCCTCCCAAACCCAATCAAAACAATCACTTCAAGCTTCGTTTTCCCTCTCTTTTTCTTCTCGTATCTCTAAACTCTCCCAACCAAAGCGTTACAAGAATTTATCTTCCTCTCTCTCTCTCTCTACTATATGTAGGTTGTGTTTGAGTGTCCAGCAAAACACAACAAATCTCTGCTAAAGTCCTAACTTCCAAGTCCCAACACCCTGTCCACTAGGGGTGGGCAAATCTTCCGTCGGTACCGAAATTCTGGTTCCGGTATCGGTTCCTACCACAGCCCACTGTATACCTGCTCAAATCGGATTCGGAATCGGTATACGATATATGAAAATATCGGTACCAGATCCGGTACTGGTAATTCCTCCGAAACAAGGTAGAATTTCGATACCGGATGTTTTTTTTAAATACAAAATGCACAGTTTTGGACATGACTAAAACTGTGCGTTTTGGTCCTAGGGTTTTATTTCAAAACCCTTCGGCCGCCCATCCCTCATTCAACCGTTCGACGGTTTTTCACTACTCTCTCTCACCTCACGCAACTCTCTTTTTCTCTCTAGTCTCTCGAGCTCAACTCTCTCTCTCCATTCTCTCAGGTTCCATGCGAGTCTGACCTCTGGTCTTGGTGGACAATGGTCATTGTGTCTCCGTGAGCCTGTGGCACAATCGAAGGCCAAAGGTTAACTGCCTCTCTGCCGAAACAGGGGGCCAACATAGACTATTTGCCTCTCCATTACATTGTCTCTCTTCCTCTCTTGCTAGACAATTTCGAACAACTCTATCTTTCTTTTTTTGTTTTTTTTTTCAATTTTATTTTTATTACAATTAGTTGGTTAGTTTCAAATGGACCCAAAATCAGAGCATATATAAGTACTGAAATTTTGACTTCCGGGACGGAGATTGCCAAAATTCCAACAACTGTAGGACCGGAACCGGATATACCCGCAACCATCCCCATGCACCTCTTTTTCGCTCTCCTCTTTCCTCAAAGTTATAGATTCACCAGCACGTGCGCGACTGGAGGCTATTCGCTGCACTCGCTTTCCTTCGAAGACATTTGTCTGACTCCGCACCCTAATTATATTTTAAGAATTGTTTGAAATGGGCTTAATTGGAGCAATGATAGCGTCCCCTAGAAGGAACCTTTTGTCCTTTGCAACCCGTCATCCTCGCATACTTTTTCTCCTTCAGTGTATATTTTAAGAATTATTTTTATTATGGCTGCGTTTGCGTCCTAAAATTTTACACACTCTAACATTTTAACACAATAAAAAATTACAATATAATCTCTCTCTCCCCCATCAAATCACTACTATTCACTACAAAAAATATAAAAAATTACCTCTCTCTTCACTTTTTCACTAAACCCAATACCTAAAATTTTAACAACACTAAAATTTTACAACACAAACACACCCTATGTAAGGCGAGTCAAGAAAGAGTCGTACAAGGTCACTATTCAAGTACCTTCCCCGATCTTATCAAAATTACATGATTACGTAAATATTTATATAATGTTAAAATTATATTGATATACGTGTAAGTTGTTAAAAGAGATTGATATTTATAAAAAAAATAATAATAAAATATTATATTAAAATACATATTTTTTATTATGTTTAGATTATAAATATAAAAATATGATACAAACTTAAAAATTTAGTGTAAACAACATAGCCTAAAATATCTTAAGAAAATTAATTTATATAAATATTGGATCATCAAGACATCTGGTTATGTACCTCAGACACTTTTAGAAAAGACATTATTTGAGAATACTTTGACTATGGTTAAGGTCTTCGAAATGTTTTTTTTTAATTTTAATATATATATCTATATATATTTAAAAAATATTTTTTATTCTTTAATAAAATTTTCTATTTAAGAATTAACCTTAATTTCTATAAAAAATAACACAAAAATACATAATTTTTTTTAGAAAAATTCATCAAAACTCCTTTTATAAAAATCTTATTTTCAAACATATTTTTTTATTCTCACATTATTTAAGAGAATAAATTAAATTTTTTTTATCTTTCTAAATATTATTTCTAATACATTTTCACAAACACTTAAAAATATATTTCAAATTTTGTTTAATTATTATAAAAAAATACTTTTTCAAAACTAAACCAAACATAGCTATGACTCTTGTTCTCTGTTCTTGGATGTAATTTCCTTAAACAAGCCAACAAAATAATCATAAAAAGTTATTAACCACTTAAAAAGGTACCATAATTTATACAACACACTGTAAAGATATATGGAATCAATTAATTCACACTATAATAAATGTTACGTCTCAAATGTGTATTTTTTTTCTTTTTAGAATGTGACTATTCAATAATTACATTATGAAAGGTGTAAGGGATAGAATTCGGTGGTGTTTGTTTGTGAAAATTTTGGGGTGGTAGAAATGTTGGAGTAAGTGAAAAAATGAATATATTTTGTGGGAGTTGACGAAAAAGTAAGGAGAGATAAGATTTGAGTAAATACTATAATTTTTATAATATGCTCGTAATGTTCATGCCCAGCATTTCAGACAACAAACGCCCCCGAAATTGAATTTGTTTGTTCCTAAATGTCCTACTAAACATTTTAGGATCTCTTGAAAGAAAACTTTCAGCACCTATTTTAATTAGATGCACATTATCGTGCCACAATATCTTGCCGCTTGGAACCGCACCAACAATATTTTTCTAATAGATTTTGAAAAGGCATTTTAAGACCGAAGACGGAAGTTTCAAATTAATTGGAATTTAATATTTAACGTAAACAATCGGGGCACATGAGCTGGCACAATGGGAGTCTCTAGACAACAGAACAGGCTGGCGCTCTCTCTCTCTCTTCCGACCATTTTTTTTTTTAATTTTACCATCCTTCCTTAAGTGTAAAGATCGCCTCTGGCATCATCGTGTTTTAATATATTTTATTAACGTTAATTTGAAGTATTTTACTAAATAATAATAATAATTACATGATAAGATTTTAAAAAATAATTTAATTTTTAATTTTAATTGATATCCTAATTTCTAATTTTAGCGGGATCGATACGTTAGGATATTTTAACAACTTGGTATCTAATGCCAAAATCATCCAGAAAAGAAAGGCACATATCTGAAAACAGGGAAAAGAATAAAAAACAGTAGCAAGTACACGTGTGAGGTGAGGTGTCGCGTTACGGTCAGTATAAGGTGAACCGACGAGTGACAGTAGAAACACCCAATTTTCGCCCCCCTTAAAAAAAGAAAGCTTTAGCTTTAGCTTTTAGAATTTAGACAGGCCCCCAATGGCGGTGCCGCTGCTGCTCCTAATAGATTAACTAATATCCAGAAACCCACACTGAGTAAACGGAACACGCCCAGACTCTTCCTCTCCTTGATTTTGTCCACTCTGGTTCAACCTATATATATGACGCATTCAACCTAATTGTTTATAGGCAACAAAGAAAAAGAAGGAGAGAATGGAAGAGGGAGAGGGAGAGAGAGAGAGAGAGATAGAAGGTTGAGAAAGATTCTTGGCTAATTATTGAGGTGTTCACATTTGATCTTTGGTTTTCTCTTGAAATGCTGATGCTCGTTAAGGTTTATCAGTTCTTATTCACCGTCCTTATAGTCGTTTCTGTCTTCCTCTCCTTCTTCACCGGTATATCCTAGTTTTCGTTTTCGTTTTCGTTTTTTTTTTGTTTTTTTTCATTTCTTTCTCTCTCTTCTTGGCCGTTAATTAGTTGCTCTTGCTCCAAGTATGAGAACAGCCTACGATTTGAATTTCTGATTTTAAAGGAACACTGTGTATGTTGACTTCTTGATTTTCCTTAACTTACAACTGAGATCTGATCGAAGTTTTAATTGTAGTTTTTGGTACTGTGGGTTCTCCTGTTGGTTTCTTGAAATTTTGCGCCATCTTTTGTGTTTTGGTTGGCTTTTGAAGGCTGGAATAAAGAACAAGAAAATTGGAGGATTTTTTTCTTTTTTAGTTTTTTGATTTTACAACAACAAGTAATGTTGTGTTGTTATCTAACCTTATGAGGGTTTTTGTTTGATTGCTTGTTTGCAGAGTAGCATGCTATCCGGTTTCGGTTTCGACTTCTGTTCCTACTATTGAACGCCTGTTCTTGATTGAGTTGTTGCCGTTGCCGTTTGTCTCTGAATGTACGTTTCAATTTTTTCAGAACATCCTAGCAGTGATCAGATTAGTTCCACCCCTTTTACCAGTTAATGCGTCATTTCAATTTTCTTTAGTTGCACATCCACAATGAATATAACTTAGTTATTATCCCCAGGAGTGAGTGATAGGATGGAAACCTGAGTTGGTGCCTTTTAGCTTCGGAGAAATATTGTTGTCATTTGAGTGGCGGGTTAAAAGTTGTTTCCTAAATTATGCACATTTTCTCTACCCATAAACATTATTTGTCTACGTGCATTAACATTATCTGGGCACTATTTACTGCACGTTTTTCCTGTGTCTATCTCTGTGGCAATGTGACCGTTGTATTATGGGTAGTCCCTTATGATATAGAAATAATAGCCTAATGTACACAATGGAGTGTAGATTAAATTCTCTGTAATGTATAACACCAAAATGAGAATAAAATCCATATGTCGAGGTAGATCAAATTTGTGTTTGCCACAAATGCCTATTGTTCTGGCATGCATTCTTGCATGGTTTGACTATAATTAGGAATTGATGGGCCATAAGAGGGTTGAATGTAGCATACGATTCAATAATAGCTATCTCAATTGTTAGTCATCTCCTGGGAATATCGAATGCCTTCTGTTATATTCCTATTTTAAGATGAATGTGCGATTAATTGTAAGTGGAAATTTGAGATATCAGGATTCATTCTATGTACTTGGTTGAAGCTTGAGGATGATAAAGTCATATTGATTCTCCTATTTGCATTTATGGATGCATAAATATTTTTAAGTGTCCTCACATCAGATGTTGTCTCAAGTGATGCTGGTTTGCCTGCCTTAGTTAGGATTCCCATCTGCAATGACTCAATTCCTATTTCTTAAACTTATGCGTTCTATACCTAACCCTGTTTTGCAACTGCTTAATGTTAAAGTCCAGAGTTAAGCGAAAGATGGCAGCTGAGCTTGTCAGTTCTGCAACAAGTGAGAAACTGGCTGAAATGGATTGGTCCAAAAACATTCAAATATGTGAATTAGTTGCCAGTGATCACAGGTATCATTTTTCGAATCTTTCCTTTTCATTTATTGGATAAAAGATTACTCTATAGGATTGCAGTTTCCATTGGCTGTCTAAAGTTGTTGATTAAATGTTGAGTACTATGTCAATGAGTTCTAAGCTCAAATCATGCTTCCTTCCTGTAAGTAGAGGGTGGAGAACATGGTGTAGTTTAAAACCAACTGGGTCCATATGTTAATACCAACCTCATACAAAAAGAAGGGTCTTTTTCAGATGTTGATGGCATGCTGTCATATGTGTTATTAATGTTAAGATATATACATGCATACATACATACATGCATGCATATCTGCAGAATCTAGGGGTTTCCTGTAGCCAGATGGAATATGGTCTGTGACGTTTGAGGTAGACTTCTGTTCACCTAGATCAACTCGAGCTGAGTTCTAGTTTATCTCAGTTGTTTGTCCATGTTATTGCACAAGTTTCAATTCATGAATAGCAGTAATATGGCTTGATTTTACTGTAAGTTAGTTTCAGGTTCTCATAGTGGATGTAAGAATAGTATTTTCTAGTGTGATGAAGCTTGGCTTGTGGTGCACCTCTTTGATATTCTGTCTCGATGGATCTCCAAGCTTTGTTTCTATCGTTTTGGGTTTTGGCGCTCAAACTTTTGACAAGCATAATAGGAAATGTTATCTCTTATCCAATGTTGAGATCCTGATGAAAACTTGAATTAGTTTTTTAATTGAAACTATGCCAGTTTATCCATGACAGCGTGTTGATAGAGTATCTCTCTTAGAATAGGTCTTGATGGACTCTTTCTTTACTGCTAAATAATACCAAACCCGGTTGCAAGCTTTTTCGCTTGACTCTGATTCAAATAACTTCGTCAATGACTGAATCTCTCTTATCCAATTATTTTTGTTTAGCTTCCATGGTCTTTTGCTCAACATGGCTATGTTGGTTCTAAATATGCAGGAAAGCTAGAGAGGTTATTAAAGCTATTAAAAAACGCCTGGGAAGTAAAAACCCAAATACTCAGCTTTACGCAGTGATGGTGAGTTGGAAGAAATTTTTTGTTGATCGTTACCCAATTTTCATTTGCTTTATTAAGGTTTCCTGAAAAAAATAAAGGTCACTGTTTCACTATATTGGACAGTCTGTTTTTAACCTAAAGATGCAGTGATCAGATGACCTTATAGCTTGGGACAAATTCTATTGCTTCTCTGCCTGTTTTCATGACTTGCCATACAACTACGCATTTATTTTTTTGATTTTGGCAGCTGTTGGAGATGTTGATGAGCAATATTGGAGAAAATATTCATAAGGAGGTGCTTGATACCGGAATTCTCCCTATTCTTGTGAAGATAGTCAAGAAAAAGGTGTGACCTTGCTCCATGCAGACAATTACTTGCTAGTGGGTAATCGTTTGTATTTATTATTTTGATAGCGTATCTTCATTGAGCCATTTTTTTCTATTGGTTGCAGTCAGACTTGCCTGTAAGGGAGCGGACATTTCTTCTCCTAGATGCCACACAGACATCTGTTGGTGGTGCTTCTGGAAAGTTCCCCCAGTATTATGAAGCATATTATGACTTGGTGGTATGTATAGACAGGCAGTACAATTCAGAGTCATAGCATGTTTTGCATAGTGATAAACGAGGATCTTAGTTATTTCTTTATCATAATTACTGGTGTGGATTGGGGTGATTAATTTGATGACGTACAAAGATTTTGAATTTAGATGCACGGATTCTTTGAACATTTATTACTAAGTGATTGGATACATCTGAGTTTGTGTTCCACACTACAGTGGTGGTGGCTGTCAGGCCGGTTAGAAAATGGTGGTGATGCAAGTTGATTGAGTGGTGATGGAGCTGTGAGAGTAGTCCTGCTGAACATAGCCTATCGCCATGAAAAAGGTGATGGGGTTTTGACCAGAAAGGGTAGCAAAATATTGTCAAAGTGGTGTAGATGCAGTGATGGTAGATAGAAGGTTCTATTAAAAGAAGAGAGGTTGATGAACATTGATTATTGAGTACTACACAATAGTAGCAATTACTATCTGTTGTAATCAAGAAATACATATTAAGGCATCTATATCAATAGTCAGCTGGAATGTAACTCAAACGGCCTCGTTGTTTTTGTGTGATTCTATGTGAGAAATCAATCCTTAATTGTGTATTTATGAAATTAGCCAGCATCTCTCGTGAGAAAGTTCAAGTAGGTTTAAGGTCCTTCTGCTAGTAAACTAATGCCAAATGGGCCATTTAGAACTGATGTCATGGGAATTTCTATGTTTCTGTTTAAAGAGTAAAGTACAAGGCATAAAGCATAAAGAGCCAACCAGTAAGGGAAATGCAATTTTTGGTCCCAAAGTAAAAATCAATTGATAGAGTGCAGTTAAAATGTAGGCTTAATTAGTCTGCTAGTCCCTTGGGTATGATCGAATCTTCAATTGGTCCCTGATGTTTATTTCGTCCTAAACTAGTCCTTGAGGAATCCTTTGTATCTTAGAGTGGTCATTCTGTCGACTCGATTGACCCCTTTAACAGAATAAATCTCATGTGACTAACGGAAACACATCACCACCAATCACAAGTACTTACGTGGCTCCAAGTCACTCGGAGTGCGTTGTCTTAACAAAAAAATTTGTCCAATATGGAGTTATGAGTTAGCGTTTTAGGTCCAGATGGTGTAGAAAATTTGATGTGATTTTAAATCAATATCAACCAGTCCAACTTGGCAGTTTAAGTGAATTGGGAACACGTGACTGCTTATGATTGATGGTGATGTGTTCCCATTAGTCACGTAAGATTTATTCCGTTAATAGAGCTAGCAGAGTTGACAGAATGACCATTGTAGGACATGAAGGATTTCATATGGACTAGTTTAGGACGAAATAAGCTTTAGGGAGCAGTTTGAGATTCGGCCTTACCTCAAGGACTAATGGACTAATTAAGCCTAAAATGTACAACGCATATGTGCTTTTAATTTTTTTTTTTTAAAAAAAAACTCTAAATGGGGGGGATTAAGTGCACTTTTCCCTTTTCCATTGCAATAAATGTGATGCATTGAAAAATAGAGCCCTATATTAACAGCCAACTAAAAGTGATTGTTGATGAGTAATCCTATATTATTACAGAGCAGAGCTTAGGCTATTTTTCATGTGCTTGGATTTGATTATTCTGGTTGGGATTTGGTTATTACTACAATGGTTTGGGATATGTTGTACTTTTGGGGAAAAACAAATTGTCTAACGCACAAGACCATACAGTAAAGATACGTCTCCTATGCACTTAATCTATACTTAAAGAGTGCTTTGACGGATTTTTCAAGTTCCAAGTCTGGGTGGATTGAAATGATATGCCTCTTAGTTCACGGGTATATGTGGTTATCTTTGGGTCTTTCTTTTGTCTTTTATTTTCCATTTGGACTTAACCTTTGTTTGGAGTAAGGATGATGTAGACTATTTTTAGGAGTGAAATGTGGTCCTTGTGTTCTCTACCTTTGTCAGCTTCTTGGTAATTTTGGCAGTGTTAAATTTCCACAGTTGGAACATCTGGCTTTGATGTGGAAAATATATGATATGAGCTAATGTCTCAAGCAAATGCATGTATTAAACTTACAGTGTCTTCATAATCTGTGTGCTTGGCAATAGTCAAGAACTTGCAAGTACAGTGCTGCTTTTTGTGTTTCGATTTTTCTTGGTTATATTTTACGGTCTTTCAGAGTGCAGGAGTTCAATTTCCTCAAAGGCCACATGCTTCTCAATCAAGTCACCCTACGTCACAAGCAAACAATAATGAGTTACCTAATGGGGAACTAGCCTCCTCTGGACATGAACAGGCTGCTCAGCTAGAGGAGCCTCAGATTATTCCTGAGTCTAGGTATCTTTTGCTTCATTGATTTATTATCTTACTTTGGCCGACCTTTATGCCCTTCGCACTGTTTATAGATGTCCATCATGTATGTCCCTGAGAATTCCCTAATCCCTATTTGTTATCCATTTTGAAATCTTGGCTATACCTACCTTAAACAATGGAAGTCATGTACTGGTGATATGTGGTGTCTTTGTGGACAAATCTCGAATTTTTTTTAGGCCACCTTTAGATATGCATTGTGTTTGGTGACAGCTAAGGATCTAAATTGTGATGTGATTGTGTTGCCAATTCAGGAGTCTTCGACCTGCTTTACATGTGTACAATTTGTGATATTCATATATTCCTCAAAGACAATAAAGCTCTTGTTAAGCATTAATATTATGTTGTGCCTGCAAATAGTACCATTTTCTGAGTCTCTTATCTGTTCCATACAGTATTATTCAGAAGGCAACTAATGCATTGGAGGTTTTAAAGGATGTCCTTGATGCTGTTGATACTCAACATCCTGAGGTATGAAGGTGGACTATGATCCGGACTCTTACATTTGACCTAATAAAAATCTGAGCTGGTTTGATATTGTGCTAGATGATATGATTGTTCAGATATCTTTCTTTGTAACACCTCTCCATTGTCTCTATTATCATGGCTTTTCAAGTGTGAGTGGTTTAAATCTCATATTTTGTTTGCTTCTGTGAGATTAATGATTTCGGGAAGGAATCTTATAACACTATTTGCTTGAACCTTCCAGCGACTTGAAAGACAGTGTTTGAAGGTGGAGGGGTTTAGAATATTCTACTTCCTTCTACTTGATGAAGATAATAACCAAGAGCCTCATGACCTTGTGCCATAAAAAACTTTGGAATTATGGGTTGATCTCTTGATTGAATCTGAGTTGTGTACGATTTTTGAATTTCATTTAAACTTCTCTTTTTTAGTTAAAATGTTTTATGCACATCAGAGTATACCATGCAAGTGAATCAAAAGATTGCAACATATTTGAATCTCACGTCACTTCTTATTGCTGCTAATTCCTCTTCTTTTTCTTCTTTTTTGTGTACGTGAAAATTTTGTTAGATAAGTGGTTACAGCTAATTAAATTGAATGAAATAGTTAGGAACATACTTAAATTGAATGCCACATTGCTGATGGAATTTGTAGTGATAATATATGATGTACGAAACTAAAAATTAGCAAGTCATGCATTTGTTGTGGTTGTTTTTCTCAGGGAGCAAAGGACGAGTTCACACTTGATCTTGTGGAACAGTGTTCGTTTCAAAAGCAAAAAGTGATGCATCTTGTGATGACTTCTCGGTAGGGCTGCTTTCTACGTTAATTCTGCCACTAAGTTGGCAATTACCCTATTGCTGTATTACCTTAGTTTATTATCTACACATGGTTGTTCTTTTTTTTGGGGGTAAAGTCATAGTTAGCCCTATAAGTATGAGCAAAAATCAAATTGGTACCCCTAATTATTAATTTTCGGCGATTTGAGACCCATAACTTTTGAAAATTATCAATTCTAGCCCGTCTAAATTAGTTGTTAAATTCGACAGAAAATCATGCAAAATGATCAAAATGCCCCTAAAAGATTAAATTTTAATAAATAAATAAAAATAATAAAAAATTAAGAAATAAATATATTATTGAAATGGAGTTTCAATAATTTTATTTAAAAAATATTAATTTTTAAAAAAATTCCATTTTTTTTAATTATTTTTTAGTAATTTTATCTTAGAGGGCATTTTAGTCATTTTGTATGATTTTCCATCGGATTTAACGGCTAATTTAGACGGAATGCTAGAATTGATGATTTTTAAAAGTTATGGGTCTCAAATCGCCGAATTAATAATTAGAGGTACCGATTTGATTTTTGTTCATACTTATAGGGCTAACTATAATTTTACCTATTTTTTTCCATTTTTTTTTTTTAAGTTTAACATGAGGAATCAAGATTCTTCTGTTTAGGACTAGAAGTGAAGGCTTCAATCCTTCTGGAGAAGAAATTTTAGTGGGGACAGATCAAAAGAGGTTCTAATTTAAAGCTCTTACTTCCATAGAGACAGATGTTTGAAGTGGAGGAAAATTCTTACTCCTAGTGCTAACAAATAGTGTAGTGACTAGAGTTGTGTTTCCTTCCATTTTCTAACAGAAGCGTGAATTCTTCCAAATAGCTTTCCTCGGATTTATACAGTTGACTTTTTTTTTTAGTTTAATTTGGATGTCAAACACAAATGGGTATGTGCTCTCTATAAATTAAACGTTTTGCATATACCTAGCTGTTGCACAGTTAAAGCCCTATCTAATTTACCCAGGGATGAGAAGGTGGTCTCTCGAGCAATTGAATTGAATGAGCAACTCCAGAAAGTTCTTGCAAGACATGATGCCCTCATGTCAGGTAGTCCTACATCAACTGCAAACCATTTCAGCCTTGAAGAAACAGACGGGGAAGAGGAGGCAGAGCAGCTTTTCCGGAGGTATGTTCATGTACACTGGACCTGGGTTTTTCCTTGAATTTACCGTACCTTTCCTTGCTTTAATAGCCGTCTAATATCCCTTACTAAAATTGATGGACTGGATTTACTCTCTGCAAGCTTAAATTTTCAGCTAGCTTTTGGGAGAAAACAGTGCAGGAATATGTTAAAAGAAACTTCCGTAGTTAACTGATTTGAGCTGTTCTCTCTTGACTGCAAGACTTGACAGATTACGAAAAGGAAAGGCTTGTGTGAGACCTGAAGAAGAAGAGCAGACAGCAGAGCGCCCCCATTTGGGCTTGCTTGGATCCTCCATTCCGGCAGAAAGGTTGAACCGTCCGCTTATACGGCCAGTGAATTTGGAGCCATCAAGTGAACGGAATACGCATCCTCCGCCTGTTGCAACCTCGCCCCTACTTGGACATATTGAGAGGGAGCCTCCCCCATCTACAATTCCACCCCCACCTGCAAAACACCTGGAGAGGGATCTTCCACATGTTGCAATTCCACCCCCACCAGCCAAACACATAGAAAGGGAGAGGTTCTTCCAAGAAAACAAGACGGATGGTTCTAGTTTGAGTGGCCATATGAGGGGGCTCTCATTACACAGTCGCGATACCAGTAGCTCTCGAAGTGAAAGCACAGATTTCAGCGAATGACTGTGCACTGTAAAAGACCGACCTATTTTCTTGTCTCAGTTTGTATTTTAAGATTATATGATAGCGGTTCCTCATATGATGGCGGTTCCTCATCTGATAGTGCCGGTGGTTGTTGTATAAAGAGGCATGACATAAGAGCTAAATTTTTTAATATGATTTATGCGTTCAACTTATTAGAGGGTTTTGGTGTGGTGTTGTACTTGAGCCCAAGTTTGCACGCTTTGAACAGAATTGGGCAGTGAGGGTGGCCGGCTGCTGCAAAGGAAACTTTTGGATAGATGTTTCTCAATAGATTCCCTCTACATATATCCAAAACACAAACCAGTAGCTCCTCTTGATAAATTATTACAAGCTTGTGGGGCCAATTTCTTTAGAAAATGCAACTTGTTGTCGCATATATTAGTCTTCCTTGGTGTTGCGGGTCTTATCTTTAGAATTTGATACCCCTCTCTTGCTATCGCTCTGACAATCAGAAAATATGAAAGAAACCATTGTGTTGTATCCTGCTCCTGCCTTCCACCACATTGTCTCCATGGTAGAAGTAGGAAAGCTAATCCTACAACATCGTCCCAACTTCTCCTTAACCATCCTAGTCGGGACCGTGCCTTCAGACACACCCACGGCTACGTCATACACCGACAACATCTCCAAAACTCAATCTTCCCATCTCCTTCCTCTCCCTACCCTCAATCCCAGCAGCAGCCTCAGCGTTCGAGTTCATGCGCCTTACCGTTCCCCACGCTCTCGATGCCCTCCGAACCTTGTCCCTGTCCTCCTCCGTCCTTGCTCTAGTTACCTCCGGCTTCCTCTTCTCTGATTACGATCTCAGCGTCCCAATTTACTACTACTTCACCTCTTGTGCCGCTACTCTCTCCACCCTTCTGTACTTGCCGACCATCCACAATCAAACCACAGGAAGCTTCAAGGACCTCAACAATGCTTTCTTCCATATTCCTGGACTACCACCCATCAAATCCTCGCTCATGCCTCAGCCCCTGCTCCAGCGAGACGACCCTGCTTACCAATATTTCGTTGAAATTGATTCTTGCCTACCCAAGTCGAAAGGGATCATTGTAAATACGTTTGATTCACTCGAGCCACGTGCAATCAGAGCCATAGCCGATGGTGCTTGTGTCCCAAATGGTGTAACCCCAGCAATATACTCCATTGGGCCATTGATCACAGATGCCAAACATCGGGCCGGAGCCTTAAACAAATCTTTGGCATGGTTAGATGCGCAGCCAAAGAGAAGCGTTGTGTTCTTGTGCTTCGGTAGTAAAGGTACATTTTCGGAAGTCCAGATTGAAAAGATTGCCTGCGGGTTGGAGAGGAGTAACCAGAGATTCTTGTGGGTGGTCAAGAGTCCTAAGGGTCCAACAATAGAACCCAACCTGGAGGAGCTATTGCCGAAAGGGTTTTTGGAGAGGACCAAAGAAAGAGGTTTTGTGGTCAAGTCTTGGGCTCCACAAAATGCTATTCTGAGCCATGAATCTGTTGGCGGATTCGTGACGCACTGTGGATGGAACTCGGTGCTAGAACTTAGAAGCAGTAAGTTATGGTGTGCCCATGGTGGCATGGCCGTTGTACGCTGAGCAGCATTTGAATGCTACGGTTTTAGAGGAGGAAATGAAGCTGGCACTACCCATTCATATGGCAACATCTTCCAAGGGATCAGGAGAGGAAGAAGGGACAGCGACTGCAGAGGTGGAAAAGAGCTTGAGAGAATTGATGGAGTTGGAGAAAGGTAAAGTGCAGAGAAAGCGGAGTCTAGAGATAAGAGCAATGGCTAAGGCGGCTTGGACAACTGGTGGGTCGTCCTTCACGGCCTTTTCAAAGTTGGCGGCTCCTTGGAAGCAAGGATTCTACTGATATACGGTCAGGGTGAAAATTTTGGGTACTTGAGTTTGAGAAATATTATAAAGTAAAGAAATGTCATGAGATTTGGTGAAAAAGTGAAGAGAGAAGATTTTTAATAAATATTATAATAATAATAAATTATGTGGTGAATTTTTTAATAGTAAACTTAAAATTTTGAGCCTAATTAATTGGAGCTCAAACATGCCCTATAATATTGCCTTGTGGCTTTTGGAGTCGTTTGCTGATTCTGCTTTTTATAGGGCTTTCATGGAACCATGGGTGTATGTCAGGTTACCAAGAGATCCGATGCTCAGGAAAACAAGTAATAAGTTCCCGAATTGAAATATATTTGGACCATGTGATTTTTTTCCTTTTTCCGTTATTTTTTTTTCTTATCCTAGATGTACGTTACTCAATGGGGACTCATTCCTTATTAAACGGTCGTTTTTATGTTAAAAGACAATTAATTGGGCCACAGCCCACCCATAAGGTGAAAATCGATCTCCTTATTCGGTTTTCACCCTTAACCGACCATCGAACCGAGGCGGTCAGTTCCTCTAATTTTTTTAACCGATCGCCAAATTGAAGGAGGAGCACAGAACCGGCTGGACCGACCAGATTCGATGCTCGATCGGTTGTCAGTATGTTGCATTGCATCATGCAACGCTCAAAAGCTTTGTTGGGTCGATCCAGCCCCCATACCTATATGCATGCTGCCATGTAGTCTCGACCAAACCGCCGCCTTCTCGGCCCAGCTCTAATTCGAATGATATAAGCAAGTTGTTGATTTGGCTAATGGCCTCCGCGGCCTCGACGCATTAGTAGCTTGCTAGCCAACGCAACAATGAAACGTAACAACTGCACCAAATTAGGAACTTTGATGATGAAAGTTCTTATGCTAAGGGGGCAAAAAAACTGAAAGGAATTTTTTTAAAAAAAATAAAAAATAAAAAATCCGACGCCCAATTACAGAATCAAGTTGCGGCTTTTCCAAGCCCAAATGTGAGTCTCCAAGTGTTGTCTGGTATAGCTCTTGACAAAAATCTGATTGGGCCCTACATTGGGTTACTCTAAGAGCCAAATGGGCTGTCAAAGTTGCCTTGTCCAATGTCACCAGGGTAACATTAGATAAAGTAGTGGGCTCCTCTGCCCACACCCTGGCCTCGGAGGTCGAGGGGCTGAAAGGGGCAGATCTGCTTCCTACCGCGCGCATAGGGGACAGATCTGCCCCTTTCCACCGGTGGGGACTGGGAGTTCCCTCACCGCCATATATTTTCTTTTTAATCTTCAACTGCTTAGTTTTTTTTTGTGCCATCCTAATTTCAATTTTTGAAATCTTTTTGGTTCTCTTTGTTTTGGTTATATTTTGATTAAGATTTTATTTTTTGTTTTTGTTATTCAATTATTTTTTAAAAACTTTTAATTATATTTTTAGTGTTTTTTTCAACGTGAACATCTATATAATTTTTTTTTTCTAGAAACAACCAATCGCATTAAAAACTAAATGTCCGAATCACAATGCAAGATAAATAAAGGAAACGTGCTGCCCATTGAGCCAACAAATGGGCTTGTTGGTTCAGACAACGAGGGACCCAGTGAATGGCCCAAACAGCTTGGGCTTTAAACTTAGCATGGAGGCCCAAAACCATCGCTTCAGATTTCCAGCACGGAGGAAGCTGGGGCACGCAATTTGTCAACCCAAAAGATCAGGAGGTTTGGGTCTTCATAAGTTACGAGAGTTCAATGAGGCCTTCCTACAGAAACTTGGTTGGAATATCTTGCTGAAACCGGATTCTTTGTGGGTACATCTTCTAAAGGCGAAGTATTTCCCCAACACCTCCTTTTGTTGTCTACTACAAAGGCGAAAGCCTCGTTGACTTGGCAGGGACTGTGCGGTGTCTGCCATGAGCTTAAGGCATCGTTTTGCTTTTCTCCTTGGAATGGTGGCTCAGTAAATATTCGTCTTGATCCCTGGATTCCTCTTCAACCAAGTTTTCGCCCTGACTAGCTCCCTTCTACGACTCAGTCTCGTCAGCCGGTTTTTGTTACAGAGTTGGTTTCTAGCATCTCTGGTGATTGGAATAGAGATCTGTTGGAATCTTTGTTTACTCCATCCACCGTGTATAATATTTTATTGTTGACTCCACCCCATCCTCAAAATCAGGATTCTCTGTTATGGACTCCTAACCCGAAGGGCACGTTTTCTGTCTATATAATCACTTGCTGTTTCTTTATTGCACAAAAGACGTAGATCCATGAACTAAAAAAATAGAAACACGGATCTGAAACCAAAATGACCAAAAAGTATTGGAAGGTTTTGACATATATTTCCCTTTTGTTTTTCCGACAAATAGGTCTTTAGCCTTAATAATATTGATAACTGCGAAGTACTTTGTCTACTCTCAACTAACTTAAAGAAATTTATGTAACTTTAAGAAATTTTGGATTTTTTTTACCTCCATGTAAGATATATTTTTTGGCTACATCTTTATTTCTTAAGATGTATTTAACATGTACATAAAAGAACATTTTTATAAGACCCAACTTACAAAGAACTCACATTCTTAACCAATGTGAGACTTAGACAATTTATATTCTAACAAAAACAAATGGTCGTCGTGAGATTCAAGTGAAATGAACAAGCTACTTTATAATTCAATCAACAAGCATAAAATTAGTACAAAAATAATACATACTTTTTAGGCAAAAACAACCCAGATGACTATTAATTAGTACAATATTACCGATGGAGATCGAAACTTATATAACTTCTTTTGAAGATTATTGTCTTGTTTTTGAGTTTTGAAAGTGTGCAATGGGCAAGCTCCGAGATTAGCACTCTCTCTTAATTTGCGGGCTAGACCTCCCGACCACAAATCCAGCTGAAAGGAATAGGGGGTCCTTTTTCAGCTTTTGCCATGCCTCTCTCCTCTAGCCGCTTCATCTTTCCAAGTAATCCACAGACATAGTCTTGGGCTTCTCGTCCCTCGCTCGAAAGTCCAGTTAGCTTCTCCACCTTCCATTTGGCGACCAAATGTGCAAATACTCCCATGTAGTCCCTGGCCGTGTACACCCCAATCCGAGAGGCAACGCTTGTAAAGTGATCGAAAAGACGTTCATCTTGGCCATCGTACATTAAGTGGGCTGGCATTGCTATTTTCTTCTTCATCATCTCGGCGAAGGCGATGACGGTCTCACTCGGATCCAACTCGAAAAGCTTCTCGACTATTTCGGTGTAGGCAATTTCATGCCGCTTTTCATCCGCGGCAATGGTGCCACATATTTGAGCAAGCTTTTCTTCCCCATACTTCATGGCCAGCCTGGCTGTATTACCATGAGAGATAAACGTTGCTCTTTCTTGGAATGATGTGTAGATTGTAATTAGGTAAGGATTTGTCCCCGTGCCTACATCCTAAGAGAAAAAAGACAATATTAACTTGTTAGTTGATCATCACTGTGACCATTTACTTGAATAAAGTACCCCTTACAAAATGATCATTCAAGAAAATTAATTTGATCGATGTACCTTAATAAAGTAAGAGGGTCTGTTTAAACATGGTATCAAAGAAATGAAGATTTAAAGAATATCTCGACTAAACAATGACATAACATGCTAGAGTTATTTAGGCTCCGACTAAATTAACATGCATTGACAAAAGATATTGTCACCACTAACATAATATACAGCTATGGAGTGGTAGGAGATGGAGCTGGAAAGTGACGAATAAAAATTTAAGGTAAATACTATAACAGGTTTGCGGCATATCTCACCAGTCCGGACCGAATTAGATAGTGCGTTGTCTTCTCTATTTCTTTCATGTCCACTCTCCCTGAAAGGTAGAGGTACCTGTTGAGAAGATCGCCGTGCCTATTTTCTTCGGCACTCCATCCCCTTGCCCATGTTGCCCAAGGTGTGTCATCGACTCCAGTTTGGTCGCGATAGATGTCCGAACCATTGAGACGAGCTTGGTAAGTTGGAAGAGCTTCTTCAGTGACCATGTCGCCCACTAAGACAACAAAATAGTCGTCGGGAAGTTCCTTTGATCTCAGCCTCAATTCCTTAACTTGCTCAAAAAATCCGTCGGAGGTAGGATCTGGCAAAAAGTCTTGTGGTTGCCACGATTTCTCCACCGGTTTCAAGTAAGTTAGGAGGTTGTCTTGGGCCCAATCCTCCATGGACTTAAATATTTCAACCTTTTCTGGTGGCATGGTGGTGGCAGCCAATGCCATGGAGAACTTGGGAGATCTCATGAGGCTGGATTTTCGTGGGCGAGAAAAAGAAGGCAGCTTCGTAGGTGGAGAAGTGAAAAGATTCACGACTTGGAGGGCGGCCATTTTCTTTGGTCTCTCTTTGCTTTCTCTTTTTTGACGTTGTCCCTATTGAAGAGAGGAGAGAAATTCGCTATTTTGAGCTGCCCTTACCGAAGAGAGGAGTGAAATGCTTCATTTATAACAAAATCATTCCCCCCCTCTCGCATGCGTAAAAGATACGTAACATTTGTTTTTTTGCTTTTTTAAGTTGAACGTGCGCACAAAACCTTGAATCACATCTATGTTCTTAATCTTACGTAGCTTCTTCTATCTTCTTTTCCATTTTTTCTAGGCTGGTGTCTTCTTTCTCAAATGAAGTTGATCGTGCAGGGAATCCCAGACAAAAAGAAATGATATCTTTTGATCAACCTAAACCTGCCCAAGTTTGTGTTTCACCATATACCACTTTGTACAGCGCAGCTTTGATAGCTAATATCTGCGCCAATTAGCATCGTATGCTTTCCTCTTAAATGGAGCATATATCATGATTTGCCCACGCTCTTAATTAATTATTAATCATGAAAGTGAGAGCCACTTCCTCCGTCATTGGTATAAATATATATATGCTTTTGGCCTCGTGTACTTTTGGGATATATTAATTTAACTAGTAGAAGCTTTACTATTGTTTCCTCCGCCATTGGTATGTCAGATTCTTCCCACGTTAATTACAGCAACTAGACCCTGACGTGGTTCCATTTAACTCTGGTATATATAGTTGTCTGTCGTGTTTTCCGACGGCCATTGGTACTTATAATGCTATTCAAATAACATTTTCTTCTAAAAAAACAATATTTTCTTCTAATTGGACGCGGTCGTCAACCATGTCGTTATCTATCAGATCCAAATTCTAACTGAAAATTGTCATATTAAAATCATTAGAGTAAAAACGGTACGGTAATTAATTAAGTGTTAAAGTCAACTAGCTGCAGGGTACGTAGGTGTACTGTCGTGTACTATACGTGAGGTAGTATATACTCCTCATAATTCAGATGGGCATTGGTCTTCGATATTAATAGCCCACGATGGCTGTCAGCGGGTCCTCGTTGAATTTTGTATGTTAGGAATATATTAATATAAGTTTTCGTAAGACTAGGTATGCAATATAAACACTTTTTTCGTAAATTTCATTTGGAACTATAACCTTGATTTGGTAAACTGGTAAATAATGATTGTCTGGAGAGCTTATCTTTATTTTGCTGTAAACAACCTAATTTAGACTCAAACTATGTGCAAAATACCTAGAGAGGGGATGAATAGTTATATTTAAAAAATCTAAAAGATTTTTTTAAAACTAAAACTTATCCTCTATAATATCAATTCAAATACAATGCTTTCAATATCCAAAGACCTAATAAAATCCAGACAATAATATATTAAAAGAAAATACGTAAATATGAATATTTAAAAATAATATGAACAATCTATGAAAAACAGAGTAATTCCGAACGAACTATAAGGGACTCCAAAGAGAATGCAGATTATAAAAATTACAGATTCAAGAACTAAATTGATCTGCAATCAATTAATTATCAACATAAGCAAGATTAGATATATCATATCTAATCTTTTAAGCTTCCTTACCCTATAAAAACGTTCTTGTTACCTCTCTTCCTTTGATTTTTCAAAGAATAGATTGCTACTACACAAACACAAGAGAGTTAGCAAATAACAAGACATTTATAACCAAAACAGAAATTTATAACCAAAGATAAGACAAAATCATTCACCATAATTGACACGCGAGATTGGTGATGAAGAAAAAAACTCCTTAAAGAAACTTCTTTAAGGAGAAACAACTCTCCGGACCTTAGGCTGGTAATCTCGACTCTTCACTATGTTCAAACTCCGATTACAATGGGATGGAAACACTCCTTCAAGTATTACTACCTCCCCTTCAATTTATTTGTTTTAACAAATAACAAAGAAAAAGAAAGCGACTTCGAGTACAACCTCCACTATTTTGCCATTAGTTATGTTAAGTGGTAGCAAAATAATAATAATAATAAACAAGCGGTACGTACGTAGGTATCCTACACAAGTAAAGTCGGGGAAAATGTAAAAATTGACTGGTCATCCCTGTGTTATGAGGTTCCAACAAGTTGTCTTGGACATCATTTTAATCCCGATAGCAATTGTATATTGAAAAATAAAATTGTTTTTATTGAAGTACGAACTCAAAAATGTTTTTATTTGTGGCTTTTGTTTAGATGATTACTACAAAAAAAATACTAAGCGACAATCCTTTTAGCGCCATCAGTAAAAATGCCGCTACAGAATACTTTAAAAATGCTTCTAAAATATGATCTTTAACAGCATTTGGTGAATAAGCACGGCTAAAAATATCCTTATTGCAGCGCTTTAAGAAAAGCGTTGTAGTATCTTTACCTTATAGCAGCTATTTTTTTCAACGTCCGCCGCAAAAAGTGAATAATTTTTAACAGCGTTTATTAACAAACGTGAGATGACTAGCAATGTCCAAACGACAGTAGTGAGATTCAAGTGAAATGAACAAACTTTATTCAATCAACAAGCATAAAAGTACAAATGTACAATATTACCAATGGATAGATCGAAACTGATATAACTTGTTTTGAAGATTCATGTTTTCTGTTCGCATGCATGCATCTTGTTTTCGAGTTTCGTAAGTGGTGCAATTGGCAAGCTTAAAAGATTAGCACTCTTAATTTGCGGGCTACACCTCCCGACCACAAATCCAGAAAGTAATAGGGGGTCGTTTTTCAGCTTTTGCCATGCCTCTCTCCTCTAGCCGCTTCATCTTTCCAAGTAATCCGCAGACATGATAGTCTTGGGCTTCTCGTCCCCCGCTCGAAAGTCCATTTAACTTCTCCACCTTCCATTTGGTAACTAAATGTGCAAATACTCCCATATTCCGCCCTATCCCAATCGTAAAAGATTCATAACATTTACTTTTGTTGTTCTTTGTTTCGCTTTTTTAAGTTGAACGTGCATGCACGCACAAATCCTGCATCATATCTTTGTTCTTCTTACTTAGCTTCTTCTTCTCTCTTCTATTGGAATTTCCTTTTCTTCTTTTCTATTTTTTCTAGGCCGGCCGTGTCTTCTTTTTCAAATGAAATCGATATTGCAGGGGATCCAATTAGACAGGTGATCATCATTTTGGTCAACTTAAACCTTCCCGAGTTTGTCTTTCACCATATACCACTTTCTCAAGCGCAGTATATATCTGAGCCAATTTAGCATTGCATGCTTTCCTCTTAACGGTGCATACATGACTTGTCTGCGCTCTTAATTATTATTTTTCCGCAGCATATCATGAAAATAATGTCCATGATCAACCAAAAGAGAGTTCGGGATACAAAACTACAATATAAGTTTTTCCGGAAAAAAAATGTGAAAAATAGACAACATTTTATATATTTATTTGATCGGGTTAACTAAGGCGTCACTCCCCAGAAATACAGCCGAATTCCCTCTAGATTGAATTCTTCTTTAATTTCCTGTCACAAAGAGTTCACTAGAAAATACATTTTATATATATATATATATATATCAACAATCATACATCTGTCCCTCCAGGTTGAATAATTAATTATAATTGATCTTTTCATATATTAATTTAATTAACAGTAGAAGCATTACTATTGTTTCCTCCGCCAATGGTATGATACCGTTATATATTCTTTCCTTGTTACATGCAGCAAGTACTAGACCATGATCATGTGGTTCCATGTGGTATATATTAATATATATAATTGTCTGTCTTGTTTTCTGACGGCCATTGTTACTCATAATGTTATATTCCAATAACATTTTCTTCTTGTACGGTAGTCAAACATACTGTCCTATTCGACCATAAAAATTCAAATTGAAAATATTAAAATTAATTAATCATTACAATAAAAACGTACGGTTCAGTAAAATACTAAAGTAAACTAGCAGCTAGCTGCTTCTACGTTTTATACACAAAATTTTAGTCTTAACATAATAAAATAATTATAATATAATCTTTCTTTCTCCATCAAATCATTACTTTTAACTATAATAAATGTAAAAAATTCATTCAAATCATATTTCTCTTCACTTTTTCATCGATTTCAATACCCAAAAATTTTAACACTCAAACATGTATAGTACTTCCATTAAGGAATATTAAACATATATAGGAGAAAAGAGATAACGTCTTCGCGTACGAGCCATGCAAGTAGAAAACTCCGAAACTAGGACCAATAGTTAGTGTGTTTGCCTCCTGAATTTTTGACGACCACGAAGCAGCAACGAAGTATTGAGGACAATAGACACGTCTTTCGTGTCGGAGCCAGGATCAAAATTCAAAGGGGTCGAACTTTAAAGGTGAAATGACAAGAAATTTATTTTTCCTTCGTAATGCAAAAAATTGTTTTAGAGTTACAATATAAAAAATTAAAGACTAAAAGCATTAAAAATATTAAAATACATATATCGTATTATAGGTGACAATTGCATCCTAAGTTTTTGCATTTTCTGAAAATGTTACAAAATGACTTTGTTCTCAATAGTTTTAAAAACTTCTTGCTCGATGTGCACTATCATGCAATCATTCATTCAGTCATCTCTCATCCTATTACGCAAATCACTCTCGATGATCTTCATCGCAGAAAAAACTCTTTCAACGGTTACAGTCTCAACTGGTAAGACCAATAATAACTCAATAAATTGATAAACTAATGAAAATATAATGAAGACAATTAATTAGTTGGCAACATATCACGCTCTAAAAAAGGAACCCGAAAAATAAATGTAAAAGTACAATCAAAACATAAACAGAACTATAGTACCAAACTGAAACATAAAACATTTTGATTCAAAAATATTAAATTTAGATATTCACATATTCACAATGGATCACAACTCAAAAATCCAAATTCCAATCTAATTAATTCAAATCCAAATTCTAATCATATTACATTGCATTCAATTGAAATTACAATCAAATTAATTAAAAATGATACTACAAAAAAAAAGTCTCCAGTTTCACAAAATGTCAAAATCCCTAATTCAAATCTATTACAATTAAATTAATTAAAAATGATACTACCAAAAATTAAAAATTAAAATTGCAGTGCATAAAAATTAAATTGCATTACAATCCCCAATTTCACAAAATGTAAAAATCCCTAATTCCGAAATAATTTCCGTGCATAAAAATTAAATTGCATTACAATCTCCAATTTCACAAAAATGTCAAAATCCTCAATTTCATGTTAAAATCCCTAATTCAGAAATAATTGTATAAAAATTAAAATTGCTTACTTATTGTGATTCTGTGAAAGAGAGAGAGAAAGCCCCGGCAACCCTGCTGATTAATTATGTGTGTGTGTGTGAGAGAGAGAAACTGAGAGAGGTGAGAAAATTTGAGTTTAAAGAAAAAAATCGGGTGTTTTAATATACTTGGTGAGATTGTGAGTGGTGGTTGTCTGCTGGTGCGGGTGTGCAGCGGTGGACCGTGGAGGCGTGGAGCTGGAGCCTAAAGCTGGTGCGGCGCAGCGGTGAACTGCGGTGGGCAACGGCTGAACACACCGTTTCACCATGTTTTTATTTTTATTTTCGTTTTACGTTCTGAATTATTTTAAGGCAGATGGTGAAACTACGTCGTTTCACTCTATCCATATTATTTTATAATATACTTGATCACATAAATTCATCACATGATTTTTTATTATTATAATATTTATTAAAAATCTTTTCTCTCTTCACTTTTTCATCAACTCTCATAACATATCTTTACTTTATAATATTTCCTAAACCCCAATACCCAAAATTTTCATACTCAAACATCCCCCTATTAGGTTCAGTTATTCTGTTCTGATTAGCCGTGTTCAGTACTCCATTGCATCGGTCTCTAGATCTCTCTCGGGCATGCAAGGAGCTGGCAACTATACCTTAGTTATTATAATTAATAGTTATACGAATACGCATTAAAAATGGGTAATTAGTATAAGCAATCCAATTATTGTATTAAAATGGGACTAGCTGGATTGAGGCCCAAATATATATCCGTACAAAAATACCTTATCGGGCCCATTTTGGGTTACTCAAGGCCAAATGGGCCGGTAAAGCTTCACAGTATGTTATCCATATATTTTAGTCTTTATTGAAGTTTTCAGCATGTCACTCAAAACATCTCTTTCCTATCACTGCAAAAATTTAATGTGGGATCCAAGTTGTTCTCATATTCGAGTCACATGCAAGGGCCTTACATTTTTCTTCTTCTAGATATTCTCAGAAACAGATTAAAAGTACACAAAAATCATTGCAAATTCCAATGATACAATTACAAGAAGAAAGAAATTACAGCAATGACGGGAGTCAGTGCCAGTTACCTACCCAGAATCAGACCCTGAACAGAAGGTAGTTGCAAGATGCACAGTCATATGGGTTCTTCTGGTAGCATGATATATTATGACGGGAGAATTCGGAGCAAAACATCTCCATGAAGCATTTCAGGGCATTATCATCCAGCAAGACAGGTGCTTAGCTACTAACCAAAAAACCAAGAAAGGTGCTTAGCACTGTTACTGAAGTCAAAAAACTCTGCCACCGCCAACTGTTGTTTGCAGTGAACGGAATTTTAAGTTATATCTCGACCAACAATACTTCCCCGGCTGAGATCATGGAATGCTTGGCCTGCCTCCTCAAATTTGTATTTTCTAGAAACAGCATCTGGGAGATTTGAGGACACCAGTTTCTGCCAGTCTAACTAACTTTGGCAGATCTTGCCTTGGTCTTCCTCCATAGGAGCCAATGACTTTAATCTGAGAGGTCATATAGCAAATGTGAGGTACCACCAATGAATTGAAGATATAACTTGTAACCCAGAAAAGAGTAGAAAGAGTACCTAGAACCAACGCCCCCAATGCCAATCACAGCAACATAATCCCCAGGGCGCGGCGCATCTCAGCAGCATGGGCCATAGCACCATAAGCAGTAAAAACTGCACATCCTAAAATTGCAGACTCAGTATATGGCAATGAGTCCGGTAGAATGGACAATGCATGTGCTGGCACGATGCAGTATTCCGCAAGGCCTCCCATACAATACATGAAAACTGGTTTTCCTACACAGACATGCTGACAATGACTACATACTTTTAGAGCACTGGGCAGACAGTTTGACCAAAAGACAGATCTCTCAGAAGTGAACTTTGACCAGTATGAAATATGAAACACTATAGAAAATGAAATAGGGAAGGGAAAATGAAAACAAAGAATTACCTTACATGAAGACACATTCATAGTGAGAGCGAGAAATAGAGAGGGGAGGGGGGGTCAAGAGAGTCAGAGATAAAGAGAATAGTTCAGACTGGACAGAGACTTGTGTGAGAATTGGAAAACAGACCTACATGTCTCTATTTTCATGTTAGAAAGATTTAGACGCATAGCCGGTAAACATTCCACCTACGGTGGTCGCAAAAACATGAAACGAGTGAGGGAAAAAAACACGTGTGAAAAGAGTAGGAACTAAAATACCTCCATAAATAGAACATTTTATTTTCTATTTTGAAAATGATAACGATGCTGAAAGAATCTAACAAAGATATAAAAGCACAAGATATTTGATAAAGGATGCAAAATGTGAAATAAATGACAGATCAGGAACTAGAAAATGAACACACACAAACAAAAATGAGAGAGAGGGAGATCTTGCAATCATGACGGACAGACAAGTCCTGTTGATATTAATTGAATAGATAATTTCACTCTCTGAGGATGATTGATCTCCATATATACTGCCATGCAAGAGGCGATGATCACTAGATGCTCTAATCAGGGACAAAGTAGACTCTGGGGGGACAATGGGCTGAAAGGGGCCATGTCCTGTACTCGAATGGATTTTCTTTTGGGATCTCTGGGCAGAGGGCCAAGGGGTCTAAGAAGGCAATGCCTTATAAACCCCTTGTCCCGACCAGGGTGACCAAAACATGTAAAAAGTTTTTCAACTTTCTAGTGAAGCGGGGAATGAAATAGTGGAAATAATTGCATCTGCAGCAGACCACACTACTTTCAAATCATTTTTGTCACATGCTAAATCTAACATCAAGCCAATGAGACTTACTATACAATCCTAAGCTAATTTCACTTGCTTTTGATCATGTTATATCAGGTAATTCTGAATCTCCGATCAACCTAATATTCGTGGTATGGTGGGCATGTGCAAGTTCTATAATTCAACAGTGGGTATGGCAAAAAATTGATCCTATGAGAAGTTATTGACTTGTATGGTATTCAAAGTTATACCACATGTAACTGGAAAGCACGCAGACATGCACCCACACACACACATAGATACACTTATGAGAGAGAGAAAAATGAGAGAGGAATAGTAGAGAGATCTCTAGAAATTGCACCTAAATCATACACACACACACACACATATACATGTTTATGTATCATATGTATGTATGCATAAATGTATGTCTGTATAGACAATATGCATATTTTATCCTGGAAAAGTGTAAATGAGTTCTTTATAAAGGCACCATAGTAAAGCAAAATAACTCACTGTTCCTCTAAGAATATTAAAGTTGGACACGCTGTTCACACTGTTATGACATCTAGAAATTGAGCAATATAACTATAAGCTGATACATAGCCGAAGTTGCATAAATATATCAAAACTCACAAACTAAAAAAGAGGATCAAGTATACCAACAAAGCATGGGTAAGGTCTACAGAAGACAACATTCTCTTAGCAGTAAAAGCAAGCATAGAAAGCACAATTACTATTGTTGTGAAGGAACAGCCTAGTTTCACCATAAAAAAAGGGTTCATTTTGCCCAGTTATGAGCGGAGAAAGCCTCACATAAATCATCCTGGCCCTTTATTTGATTAGGAAATAATAAATATCACTTTTCAGTACAATATTTTTCTTTAAGGAAGAAGCTTATAATATTAGCAATTACAATAGTAGTCTTGACAACTTCAAAGGTAACAGTGATGGAATTTGTAGCCTGTAAAAGTGGCTTACCTTTGAACAGAAGAAACAATTACCACAAGGCATGATGAAAGCTCCAACAACGCGAGACCCAATTGGATATCTGAAAAGTCAAGAAGATGTAACCAATAGACTAATTCTTTCTACAGACTACATGTTATGAAACAACATTTCAATCCATTGACAGAGTTGCACCTTTCTATTATTTGGTTGTCTGTGAACGGCCCAAGTCCGACAACATCACCAGTTATCTCGTGCCCAACAACACAAGAACGATTAGATGAAAATCACCTTTCACGAGACGGAGATCAGAGTGGCAGACTCCACAGGCTACATTCAAAGATCCAATATCACATGCTATTGTAGAATAACTATGGATGAGTAATCACATCATGAGTCAGGGAAAGACCATTCATAGCTTGCAATGCGTTGCTCCTTAAGAAGAAACAGAAATGCTATAACATATTTGTGGAGAAGAAACCAAAGGTAACATAAGCTTCTTTATACCATCTCTCGTGAACCAGAGGTGGATCAAGTGTCAATTTCGTAACCAATATTTACCAATTTGTTAGGAGAAATCTCTGCGATCATCTTAAAAAGTATCACACTTGACATACATTAATAGAGCGAACCTAATGTAGAAGAAGTACCATTTTTTAACATCATGTAGAAGTACCATTTTTTAACATCATGTAGGCAAACTTTAACTCGCCATATTTCACAGATGAGTAAAACGCAGTTTATTCCTATTTCAACTAAATTACAGATACAGATCACCCTATATTCCGAATAATTTTCTAATTCTTCTGTGATTTTCTGTCTACGGCACATGATTGAACAAGAGAAAACAGAGTTGAACCTCAGAAGGAATTTTTTTTTATGAAATCTTAAGGTGGGATAGAATTATCGGTTATGGTACTGATCACCTCGCAGGTGCATTGTTTCAACACTAATGTGTATTTGTCCACGCCGAATGCGGAAAACACGGTGAGAGAGAGCAGTTCCATTTTGATTTACGGACACATGCTGTCATGTAAAAAGAAGAAAAAACTTTGAAGACAGCAGTGGCATTTTTTTTTGCACAGCCCCATTAGTCTATTTGTTGTCAAAATCAATCAAAAAGCTTTGTGGTCTGAAATATGATTAGCCCAATAAATTCAGTTGAGCATTAAAAATTAACGCGAAGGGGGGAGATGCACCCGGGCTCGCATTTCCTGAGCAGCAGGGGGAAAAAGTGCGGAACAGAAAAATATCGAATGCAAAAACCCACGTAAGAGGCAGAAATAAAACCGGAGTGGTCGGAATATACGGTGGCGGATCCAGGATGGATTTTTATGGGGGTCGAACTTTACATGCAAAATAACAAAAAAAAAATTTCTTCATAATGCAAACAATTTTCTTAAAGTTACAATATCGAAAATTAAATAGTAAAAACATTAAAAATAATAGAATACACGTACCGTACTATGTAGTACGACTGAGAGATGGCAATTACATCCTACGTTTTTGCATACTTATCCATTATCTAAAAAAAAAAAAGTGAAAACAATCAATCAACAATTTCACAAATCAATTCTAGTGATAAATCTAAGATCGTTGGTGTATGAGATAATGGAAAAAAGCGATAAAACTAGTAACAATAAAACAACATAAATTGCCATTAGATACCATATATGCAAGGTATGAAAGAGGTACCTATAAAAAAACCAGCACAAACAATTACACAGAAAAACAACAACAAACACATTGATATTAGCGACTGACCATATTTGCCAAGAGAGAAACAGTAGTCTTCGATACAACTTTTGCCAGTGGTTTGTATACCACAGTTGGTTTCATATCGAAGTTCGAAACCTTCTCAGAAGGATTATGAGCATCTGCTCCAGAGACCTCACCCTGTAATCATGATGTGCCAAAAAATCAGAACATAAGAAGAACTGAATGAAGGACGTTTAGAAGAATTTTAAGATCATCTGGAAAGAAACCATCCCAGCTGAAGCACGATTAACCATTGGCTTGAACCTCACTGTCTTTGGTCTAATGGCAGCAACTGCAGTTTTAGAGCATACATTAGAGGGTGATGCATCAATGGCACCTGCCAGAAGTTCTGAGAAAGATCTAAAGCTGGAACAAGTGGGCCTTGAAGCAACTGGTTTAGAAATAACATTAGAAAAGCCGGTACTGAGCCAGGCATGAGCTGGGAAAGTTGCCGGTACTAAACCGAGAGAAAGCCGATACTAAGTCGGATGGTCGCCAGGTGGTAACCGGACTAAGCCGAAAACCTTCCTCTGATACCATGTTAGAAATAAAATTTTTTTTATACTTGATAAGTGAGACATCCATTAGGGGAACACCCAATTGGATTAATTGTGTTAACTCACTTATATTTTAAAACATTACAAGGGGACTTCTATTTATAAGTCTATAAACTCACACACCCCACATTGCTAAGCAATGTGGGACTCCTACTTTCAACATCATTTGCATGCTAGTAAGATTACAATGACTGTTAGGCGAGTACGACACCCACCTTATTTTACAAATTAATATATTCCCAGTGCTCTATACTTTATTTTTTGAAGGTAGGGACCAATTAATTCCATTTTATTTTACCTGAGTGGTGTTTAACTAAACGTTGCCAGATCAATGGATTTGCAAATATTTTTTGTACTCTTGATTGAAATTTGAATGGAAATATTGTCGTGGAATAAAAATTTAAATATGCTAGTTTTAAGTTAGCGTCCTCAAGATTCTAAAAAGAAAGCAATAAAGTCAAATTCTGCAAAAGCATTTCATGCTCATACGGAGACGTATATTTTCTAATAGCTTCGTCCCCTTTTTTTTTTTTAGATTTTCTAATAGCTTCCGTAATTCTAATTTCTCTGTCTATCTGCAGCCCACTAGCTTCTTGTAATGAAACCCACCAACACATTTGCATAGGCCATGAGAGTGTGCCTAAGCCTAAGCCCAAAGTTCAGTAGCCCACAAGGCTTCACATTGCACGCTTGGTGTCCTTTCTAGGCTCGTTCGAGTTTTTGGCTTCAGCCTTACGGCGGCGAAATGCAGCTTGTAGTTGGCCTGGGCCTGAGCCTGATGGGTGTCGGCCCAGGCCAACTTATTTTAAAAAAAATAAAAAAATAAAAAATTGCTAAGTAAATTTTTTTTTTGGGGAGGTGAAGGGTATCTTCGCCCCCCCCCCCTCCGCCTCTGGGAATATACCTTTGTTTTGATGAGAATTTCTCCGGACTTGGGGTGGGGCATGCGGAGCTCTTCCATGGTGAGGGGCTTATTGGGCTCCCAAAACACAGCCGCGCGCATGTAAGAAGGCAGTCTCACTCCGCCAACTGAGCTCGCGTGAGAATAACAACGATACGAATTAACACCACCACCACCATTTCCTACTATCTAATTATCGTTGTTCTCGGTGGGGTTGGTTTATGAAAAATTAAAGATATTTTATGAAATTTAATGAAAAAGTGGAGAGGAAAAATATTTAATTAAATATTATAATATTATTTTATAATTTGACGAGGAGAGAGATTATTTTATAATTGTGTAGCAATTTTGAATTTTCACCCCAAACACCCCAGAATTCAAGCCTAGTGGATTTTGGTTCCAAGTAAGCACAGAGTGAGAGAGCATGTATCTCCTGAGTCACAACATTGACAAAAACTCAAAGAATGCTTATGGGGAACAAAAAGAATGGAAAGAAACATAGAGACTAAAGGCACGTCTGATGTGAAAGAAAGAAAAGAAAGAAATTGAAATTATCGGGAAATAGATGCATCATCCTTGCATTGCATCGTTCATACCGTGTTAAGTTGTTTATGGTTGTCAATGCTTAATTCTTATGATTGACATGTTATTATAATTGTTCATAACCTGCTCAATTTTCCCCATTATTGAGTCAATAGGACTCACCCCTTTGTTTGTTTAATTCTTTTGTATGTATTGTTGTGGCTGTGGGCATCAGGCATAACATATATTGACTTGTATGAGCAAGGAGATTTTGGATGTTGACTCGTACATCCTAGTGATGAGGATTATGGGCTAGTCGATGTTGATCAAGCTCTTTTGTATGTTGTCCCTCCTTCACCAGCGTCGCCGGTAGAGAGCGCCGGGGATAACGAGATTATTGACCTCATCTCCAACACGGAGTCAGAGATTGATTGGACGTCAGTAATATTACTTTTTGATGGATCCAGTTGTAGTTATCTGGTTTCATGGTTGTTGTAGGATGAGAAACTATAGACAGCTTCCACTTTTGTACTTATTTTCTTTTATTCTTATTTTCTTCATGAAAAATCTTTTTGTAAAAAGAAAACCCATGATCCTGGTGGGACTGTTTATATTTGTATATTTCATTCCTTTAATTTTCTTAAACCTCTACCTATGATAAATACTCGTCATATTTCATTATTATTTATCAAAAATCAAATTTCTAACGTATACAATAAATTGATATATCGTATATTTGTTTTTACAAATAAATTTTTAAGTAATCGGTTTCCGCTAAGCTTTTCAAAGCCACTTATCAAGCTTTAAGAGAATTAGTTCGTGCCGTAATTTCCACTTGTGTGCATTCTATTACTATAGGAGAGCCTAGGGGGTAAGTACTGACACAAGGCGTAACAATACGTTTGTTTAATTTGTGAATTTGTGGATTTTTTATTTGTGAACTTGTAAATTAGTACGTTTGTATCATTTTTAATTTGTGAACTGTTGTTGTTTTCAGTTTGTAAATTATGATACAAACGTACGTTTGTTTAAATTGTATGCATTTGTGAAAAAGAACATTTTTTTGTGTAAATTAATCTGTGAACTCGTAAAGTCTAAACTTATGCATTTTTTAATTTGTGAACTTGTGTTGAAATTTGTGAACTTGTAAAGTCTAAACTTGTGCATTTATTTTCATTTTTAGGTGATTTTTATTTGCAAATTGACACTTCACAACAATCACAACAGTAGCACTACCACATGTGGTTGCCACATACACTTAGACATCGATTCAAAATTTTAATTATATGTGTGTAACTGGACACTTCATCGATGTTAATCGGACATTGCATAAGAGAATTTTGTCTTTTATGATGGTGCAAGATCATAAGTGGACTAGTATTGCTAAGGAACTAAAAGACTGTATAAATGATTGAGGGATACAAATGATCCTTACAATAACAGTCGACAATGTCATTAACTATTTAAAAAGGAGGCAATTGCAAAAAGATACTCTAGATGTAGGGAGAATTGTTTGTGACCATGAATTCCTACACTTGAGATGTTGTGCACATATGTTGTTAAGTCATCACCCAAAACGTAGAAAAAAAAAAGTTATCGCCCCAAAGGTTAGACGAGTTTAAAGAATGTGTGCATATTAAAGAGATTTCATTTACTCAATTTTTTACTCTTGATGTTACTATTTGTTGGAACTCAACTTATTTGAAGTTGGATGTGGCTGAAAAGTATCAGGAGACATTTGAGTTAATGTTGGAGGAGGATGAACACTTTATATTGTATTTGGGTGAAGAGAGGCATGAGAGGAGAGGATTAGGCCCCCACACTTGATGTTTGAGAGCACATCCGCTATTTTGTAAAGTTCTTGAAGTTATTTTATGAAGTAACAGTAAGAATGTCGGGATCAAGTGTGTCTACAGCTAATGTCTACTTGGAGGAGTTGACTAAGATACATAGACATTTGGACAAGTATTCTACTAGTAATAATATTTTGCTTAAGGAGATGACATCTCGCATGAAAACGAAGTGTGACAAGTATTGGGGTGATTTGATTATAGTGAATAGACTTTTATTTGTTGCAGCATTGCTTGATCTAAGAAACAAGATGGTTGTGTTGAATTATTAGTTTAAGAAAGTATTGGGAGAAGAGGAAGATCAAGTTATGATAGAGAATGTGAAAGCTACTTTAGAACGATTGTTTACGAAACATAACAATGTCAACCATGGTAGTGTCGAGGAGGTGAGAGATAGTGATAGTGTGACTTTGGAGGATAGTGAGGATTGAGATGTCAGGATGAGTTTGATGTTGTAAGGACTGCTAGCCAAATTTCAGACCCCAAATCTGAGGTGGAGAGGTATTTATCAGAGTAAGTTGAATCAAAAGTTCTTTCATTTGAAATTTTGCTTTGATGAAAGCTTAACTCTTCTAAGTATCCTATCCTTGCCCACATAGCTCGTGACGTGTTGACAATTCTCATTACCACTGCACCTTCTGAGTTAGTATTTAGCATTGGAGTTCGAATCTTAGATCCCTTTCAGAGTTCATTGGCCTCAAAAACTGCAAAATGTCTCATTTGTGCTCAAAATTGGATGAGATGCGACCCTATTATGGAGGAGGAGGACATGACCTCTGATATGACAGAAGATCCACAAACTTATATGCTTGACTCGGGTAATTTTATTTCTGCTTTTATTAGTTTATTAGTTTGAATAATATTTTTATTTTTATAAATTATAACTCGGTGTCTTTAAATGTTTTGATTTTGGATTTAATTAGTTTATATTTTATAGATATGTGAATGTGATCAATGGGCCAAAAGAAAAAATAAAAAAATACATTGGGCCAAGTGCGTAAAATGCTAAAAAAATGGTCCAATATGAATGTAGGTTAACTGGAAACCGTCACCGCTAAGGGCCAATTTTTTCCCTTAACAGTGTAGGTGTCCAATATTTGAAAACCGGCCTATCCGGTGTAGGTGCCGGTTTTGGCTCTCTCTATATATATTTTTGAAAATCGGCACCTACACCGGAGTTGTACAACCCTACATAAAGTTATCGTCACGTGAGCAGAAAAGTGGAAAAGTATATATAAACCCATTGACCCAATAAAATAACTACACAAAATTCTCTATTCTCCGTCAAATCATCACTTTTTACTTCAAATAAATATAAAAAATTCAATTAAATCATCTCTCTTTACTTTTTCATCAACTTCAACACCTCAAATTTTTTACCCTAAAATCTCGATGGCATTATACAATAAGAAGCAAGCTAATAGGTTGATTGACTCGGGATTCTTGGAGCGACTTGTGAGTCCTAAAAGTAATTTTTTATGTTTGAAAAGTGTTTTAAAAATGTCCATTTTCCTTTCAAAACAAGTTTTTTAGCTATTAAAAATAATTTTAATATCCAATAAAATACTATATTTAATCATGTCTCCATTTCTATAACACAATAATATAAAAATTAGGGGATGTTCGGTTGAAAAAATATATATTTAAATTTGTAGAAACAATTGATAACTTGTGTAAATATATTATGCAGATTAGAATTTTATTAGAGTTTGTAAAAAATTAGTAAAACTTTTTAAAGATATTTGATTTTAGATTATTTTTTATTGGAATTTATAAAAAGAGTAGAGATATATAATTTGATGATAATTTTTAATAAAAAATGTTGATAGAATCTTTTTAAAAAAAGTATCAAGTTTGTGTAAAATAGTGTTGAAGATTGTTTTGAATTTTTTGAGATTTTTTATGTTTATCGCAAATTTTTTATATTAAAAAAGGGTTAAATGCATGTCATACCCCTGGGGTATGCGAAAATAGCAAATATGCCCCTGAGGTAAACAAAGTCCTTTTAATACCCCTGAGGTAAACATTAAGGAGCAAATATGCCCTTTCATTATGTGTCATTTGAAACACTAACGGTAAATGCTGACGTGTCAAAATTCGACACGTCAGCACCAATCACAACTCGACACCTGACATTTTCGCATAAAAAAAACAGGGGGAGAACCCCCGAACGACGAAGGGAGCGCGGCCGCAAGCCACCCCCGCGGCTCCCCTGCTAAGGGGTGGCTCGCGGCTGCCTCGCGCGAGTGGCGATCGCGCGATGGGGGAGCCCAGATCTGGGCTCCTCCGTCGCCGGGGTGGCACCCTGCCGGCCACCCTTCGCCGCTCGGGGGTTCTCCCCTGTTTTTTTTTTAATGTGAAAATGCCAGGTGTCGAGTTGTGATTGGTGCTGACGTGTCGAATTTTGACACGTCAGCATTTACCGTTAGTGTTTCAAACGACACATAACAGAATGACATATTTACTCCTGAATGTTTACCTCAGGGGTATGAAATGAACTTTGTTTACCTCAGGGGCATATTTGCTATTTCGGCATACCCAGGGGCATGACATGCATTTAACCCTTAAAAAAATTTAACAAAAAAAGATAATTTCTCTAATGGCATTTTTCTAAACAATCTCTCTCGTAAAAAATTTCTTTCAAACCTACTGAACTCTCACGAAACTTTTCTTTCAAACATGTTATCATGCCAGTTTTGCAAGGAGTGTATCTGACTACAAATTATTTTCAAAATATCAAAAAAATATACCCTTGTGTTCTAGTGATAAAATAGATAGAATGATTGCAGCCCAGTTAGTACCACCTTATACTCACCAGCTTCCGAATTCGAGTAACAAAAGTTAAAATCGATTGCAAAAGTATAACTTGACTTTCGGCTTAGTGGATGGAATGCGATTGGCTAGTGGTCAAGTTGGTGCTGTGGTAACGGGCTCACCCAATGAATTGTAGTTGTGACTCAAATCGGACATTCTGCAGCGGAGATAGTTCTATGGTCATGCTCAAGGAAGATTGATGCGCTGGTTGTCTCATCTCGTCTGCGAAGAAAAAAAATATAATAGATACGAAAGTCATATAACTTTAAATCCACCCCAATTACTAAACAAATTAGATTAGTAGTCCCAAGTTATTCAAAGTCGGAGACATGTTCGTTTGCAAAAGTATTATAGAATACAATAGGATTTAACAAAAGTTATAAAATGAACATCTAAAATCTCAAAAATTTCAACACAAATACTAATATCTTTTATACAATCTCCAACAATTTTTTACACAAACTCCAATACATTTTCAAAAAAAATTATAACAAATATTCTCTCTTCATATTTTTTTCACATAATTTCAATATTTGTTTATTAAATAATTACATCAAATCATTTCTTTCTACACTTTTTTTACAAACTACAATAAAAATTAAATATCTTAAAAAAATTTCACCAACTTTTAAATAAAAACCTTTAAAACTTTCATCTACATAAATATTTAAATTTATAACAAAATCCTACGTTTGGATGGTTTTCAAAATGTTTTCAAAAATTTATTATCCTCAATTTTTCATCAATTTCAATACCTTTTCACCTATCCCAATAACTTTTTATAAATTTCAACAACTTTTTAACACATTTTTCATTAATCCCAAAAGAATCTATACTACTTCTTAAAAAAACACAAACACAAAAAACTATTTTGAAATCTGAACCAAACATAACCTTAAAAATCATACGAAAATTGATAAAACGAATTTTTTTTAATACACCGTGGAAGTGAAATGAGAAAATAGATAAGACGCAGATAAAGTGGCGTGGGCTTCTATTCATTTGTCTTCATGTGTGTGGTCCTCCCTCGGCTCACCTTATTACTGAGAACTACTACTGAACTAACTTATTTCTGCTTTCTATCTCTGCAATAATAAAGCAAAAGGAGACTCGTAAGCTTTCTCATCCTCCATTTCTGTAGCTTCTCTCACATGCTCTTCCTCGCCTACTCTTCGCTGCATTGCGTTTCTGTAAGTATTCTTTATTTCTTTCTTTTTCTCAATTTTGATCTGGGTTTTGATGTTAATGTTTGGTTTTGAAGTTTTGGCTCATTTTGTGTGGCGGGGGTTTGTGGGTTTTGCTCTTAGGATTTGCATAGAGGAGGAATAGTGTTACTGTTGTGAAGACTGAAGATAAACATGAAAGGTTTAATCCAGAGTCCTTCATATCCTTCTTCGTCATCGTCTACATTTCTTCGTCCTCCATGCCTCACCTCTGCCTCTCGCAATTCTAAATTCCCACTGTAAGTTTCCGAAATTTTGGTTTAGCTTTTGGTCTTTTTTCGTTTACCGAATTATATTTGTGCATGTATGCATTCATGTTCTTACGTGTGCTATGCATATAGATATATAATCGACCCGTACTACTCTTTTTCTTTATGCAATTTTGTATTGAATCTTTCTTTGAATCGTTCCTCATTTCGTTCTTGATTTCTAAGTGTAGTTCTATTTATTTATTCACTTTTCTGGCAAGTTAGTGGCGTTTTGGATAGCATGTTGTTGAAGGTGAACCAAAAAGAGAAGAGAAATATAGCAGAAGAAGGGAAAAAAAGCAACAACTTGCTTTTTAATTTACAAGTAGTTATTAAATCTAGAGGAAAATTACTAGCTTCCTCTTTTGCAAAATGTGGTTTCAATTTCCACCATCTTTGTGCAATGTAAGCGTCATTGAAAGCTGAACAACTTGTCTTCTACATATTTTTGTGTTCAATTGCTACTCCAATATATCTCTGGGTCTCAGAGGCCTAACACCTTTGCCTGACAGTTGTTTTACGAGTTATGCGAATGGTTCTTCTAAAATAGGAAAATAGAAGGATGGTAAAGGGTGAAAGGAAAGCAAGTGCAAATAGGTTCTTTCTGTCGTTGGTTTCATAGGGAAAAACATGTGAAATTTAAGCGAGCAGACATATTCCATCTGGCTAAACATTGGTTTTGGGAGGGACTAGATTTTGTTTTTGTACATTCACTTAGTGGACCCCACTAAACTGTTCTTACAGGAGTGACTCTGCTGGAGCAACTTGGAAGTATAAAAGAACAAATTATTCCTTTATCCCTGAATGTTCAAGTGTCTTTGTACTGAGCTAGCAAAATGTTTGTCTATTTGTTGTAGGTAATCTTGTTGTCAGGAGTCACGCTTTAAATGATCTCAATATTCAAATCTAAGAGTTTGGAATCCCACCCACTTGGAAATTCTCTGATATTTATACATGGCCTTGCTTGCTCTCCTTCTGAGAGTTAATTTACTGGAGTTGTGTTGTCAATCTGGGTTTTGTAAGCCTCTCTTACTACCCAATCTTGCTGCTTGTGATTTTAGCCCCAATCGGTTTACATTGGAGTTAATGGGACCTACATTTAGTGTTTCTGCCTTCTGGTTTGTGTTTCTATAACCTCCTTAATTATGGAATATAACATCTAGTGTAGAAATTGGTAACAACAACTTAGCCATTTATTTGACATTCAAATAGGTTGTAATTTAGCCAAATTTATGATAATCCTTGATTATAAGGAAAACAGCCCATTAATGGAAATCTTAGTGTGCCTTAATCCAAAATAGTACCATGCTTGAAATGCTACAGAACCTTAATGGACTAACTTGATTTTCCATGTAGGGTAAAGATACTGGTCCATTTTTCATTGGAGAAGATGGATGATTTATATTTTTCTGTTTTTTTTATTTTTAATTTTTGCCCATATTGTGCATTTTTTGGAGGATTATTTTTTCAGCTCTTTTTAATGAAGCTCATTCGCTATTTCCGAAATGTGTCATGTTCCATTCCTTAGTAGCATGATTAAAGAATAATGGTTTTATGTTACTGCACTGCTATGAATGAATTCAGGACGGATGTAATTTCCCATCAATAAACTAATGTTTTTGTATCCTATGTGATATTTTCTTATGGTAAATCCAATTTTTAATATATTATTTCATTCATTAAATCAAATGTAATCAGTTTTTTAATGTTCTTTTCTTTCATAGGCTGTTATCGCAGGGAATATACACCTCCCAAAGGATATATCGTTGCTCTGGGGTCCATATGGATGCTTGTCACAATTCTTATCTTTCAAAAAATTACGTAGTCGCAAGATTTTCTTCTGGATGGTCTGAAAAAAATAATTTATTTGCTAAGCAATCTCTAAAGAAGCATTTTTTGCCACTGGAAGCACTAGTGACATCAACGACTCAAGATGTTGTCGATGCACCTATTGTTGGTGATGATAAGATTGGAGTCTTGTTGCTGAACCTTGGAGGTCCTGAGACTCTTGAAGATGTGCAGCCTTTCTTGTTTAACCTTTTTGCTGACCCGGTAACAAGCTCTCACTGTTGTGTTTAATGTGTCTAGAACAAGTCTGTATCATTCACTGTTGCAAGTTTTCAACGTTATCCATCCCCATACTTTTCCTTGGAAAGCCGCTAATGATATGTTCATTGCTGAGTAATTTTTTTTATTAGCTTTAATTTGATTCGTCAAACTTCTTTATTACACAGATTAATTATAGCTTCTGTGATCTGTTGTTTTTGGCTTTGACAAATTATATTGGAAGATATGTGCATGTGCGATGGTTGTGTTGCAAGCGGTCAAATTTCCCTTTTTCCTAAATTTTAAAAGAATTCTATTGTTCCTTGAGTATGTCTTTCAATCAATTGACCATTTACTTACCAAAAAAAAAACCGTCCATGTAGAGAAATATTTTATTGTAGCTATCAAATGTTGGGCATTTAAATCTTGGTTATGCTACATAGACTCGAACATTTATGTCCTGCTGTATTTATCATTCTTCCTTTTTGTTTCGTTTTCTCGTTTTGGTTCTAGATATTTAAGATTAAGGGGTAATAGAGTTTTTGACGTAGGACAAAGGGCTTTGAGACTCAATATAATGTAGAGAGCAGAAGCAACAGTTTTATGACACCTTGAACACTACTCATGAACCGTCGTAACTCTGCAATTAAATTCTAAGATTGTTATGGGAGCAGTGGATTTGTGTGTGTGTGTTGGGATTGGGGGGGGGGGGAGGTTGTGATGAATGATATTGTGGTTGGAAAGCTAAGACAATTTAGGGATCAATGGTTTCAAACAGGGAAGGAAAGGGATTTAGTTTGAAGGCCGAAAAAGGATTCAGTGATGTATTGCCATTTGGGGCTGTGGGGGAGCTGTTTAATGGATGGGTGGCTATGGTTTTTCAAGGTCCAGATTTTCGGTAAATATCATAGGCAAATCAGCTATAACTGGGCCCTGTATTAAAGTGTAAAAGGAAAATTAGAAGAAGAGGAAGATAGATCTTGGATACAAAATCATCTTTATGATATTCTTTTTGTTATTCAATCTAACTTTCAGTTCCTTGGCTTGGCTATCATGATAATTTTTTTTTTAAATTTTTGGTTTCAGTTTTTCTCTGGATCATGTACTCCCTTTTCAGTAGTCTGCTCCATGCCATGCTTATTTCCTTATAGTGATAGTCAATGGGGTCTTTTATCTTTTTTTATGTGCTCTTTTATTGCTAAGATATGTGCTTGGCTTACTCGGTCAGTTCTTATTGGCCAAATTTAGCAACATGGTCCTGATCTCATGGATACTGGAAAAACTTGAAAATAGGTCTTTTGGAAACGTCATGAAGCCCAGTGGGGTTGCATCCTTATTCTTTATAGCTTCCTGAACAGAGACAACGGGATAGTAAGCAACATAGAATTGTTAGCTCTATAGGATTAAAATATAGATTTACAGTATCTTGTACTATACTTAAATTGTAAGCTAGGAATGGTTGGATTAAGCTTATCATTATTTTAAGCGCTTCTGCAAGGGTCACCTTGATATAGAAGTCTACTTTAATTGATCATATCACACTTTTTTCTGTTAATTTTTTTGCTGGGTTGCTCTGTTGGTGGTGATGGTGTGTGTGTGTGGGGGGGGGGTGTCAGTTGGATATAAACCATAATTAGTCTATCTATTTATGGCATGATTCTTGTAAATATCTTTGTGATTAGCAGAATATTATAGCTTCCTATTTAGTTAGACGTGATTGACGTAATTGCTGTGATTCAGCCTTGTAATTAGCCAAAGAAGTTTCTATATAATGAGAAGAAACCTCACAATGAGGGCATTCAGTACAATTGATTGGGGGGGGGGGGGGGAAGAAGGAAGGGCATTGAGGTTAACATTGATTTTTTTTTTTGCCCATCAGTGGTGATCTATTCATTTGTCTTCATACTTTTGGGCAGGATATTATTAGGTTACCAAGGTTGTTTCGTTTTCTTCAAAAGCCCTTGGCACAATTCATATCTGTTCTCCGGGCTCCGAAAAGCAAAGAAGGTTATGCCTCAATAGGTGGTGGTTCTCCTCTTCGACGGATAACAGATGCACAGGCATGTCTTTTTTTTTTTTGCTATAATTTAGTGACAAATTTATGTTTATTATTTTGAGAGATTTGTTATGTTGATGGATTTTTTTGAGTAACTAACATTTATTCTTCTTCTAGTTTCTATAACTTATCATTTTGTTAATTGTATACTTAAGTTTGTCTACATGAGTTTGGTTAATTATAGTGCATAGATAAAGTGTATAGCGGGTTCTTTAATCAATCATAGTATATAAACGAAGGAAAATGTCAAGATGATTCTCGAAATTTTTGTAAATTGTCAAAAATAGGATAAGCAAGACAATTGATCTATGACACTTTTTTTTTGATAAGTAAGAAGAATTTTATTAAAGAGAAAGATACAAGAAGCGAAATCAGTACAAAGACTGTACTGAAGTCACTCAAAGCATACAAATAAAGAAACTAAGGAAATCAGCATAGTCCACAAAACAACCCCCCAACAAAGCATTAGCCCAAAGGAAAAGAGAAAGAAACACATTGCCCTGCAAGCTCCTTAGTGATCTGTTCGAATCTTCGAAACACCTTCTATTCCGCTCCCTCCAAAGGCACCACCATACACACGCTGGAATCATCCCCCAAATAGCCTTGGCAGAAGGATCCTTAGCAGTCACGTTCTTTCCTTAATATAAATCAATCCTGCTCCCTGCAAGAGTCGTACTTATCTTTTGGTGATCTGAGTACTTGAACTCCTACTGTGCTTTTCTTTGTTCTCCCCCTATAAGTTGCACAGAACATTTTCTGCCCCCTCTCACCGTGATATAACTAATGATACCTCAAAATATAATCCAGTAGAGATTAGTTCTGTGATACATTGTGCCATCTGGTGAATCTTAAGCATTAGTCAAAACTAGCAGTTCTAGCAAGAGCTCCTATGTATGGGTATGAGATGTTTCGTAATAATACAAATGCGTCTCAAAATGGTTTGCCTGTTTAGACTAAAATCCTCTCTTTCAGGCTTCTAGTATGAACTCTGGTGATGCCATCTCTTTCAGCGTTCATAATGCTCTATCTCTTTTCTCATGGTATCTTAACAGCTAGACCCTGGACAAGTTGTGTTATCTCATAGGGGTTTTGACTTGGATTTCGAAATGTGAGCGAGGGCTCATAGCTAGCTCTGATTCACCGCCGGTATATCCTATGAGCTTTCACTGGTAGAAATGATGTGTTCTCAATGATCCAGACTCCATTGAACAAAGGCACTTTGATTTATTTGAAGCTATTGAGCTTGCGAAAGCTCACTGATAGTTATCACTTTGCAAATTTACCGGTAGAGAGAAGAAGTATCCTATCGGGGACATATTAATGAGAGACGTGTAGGAAGTTAAGATCGCTTGTTTACGGCTTGATTATTTAGTTCTTCATGCAATCATAATACTAGGTTTATTGTTTCTCTTAAATTAACAAAATATTTATGCTTCGTGATGGTGGGAAGGCTATGAACGCAGCAGGCACATGTTTAGATCATGTAGCTCTTAAGGATGTCCTTTTGCTGGAATTTGAGATTATCCTTGTTGAGTAATTGGCTTTCCTTCCATATATTCAGGCAGAAGAGTTGAGGAAGTTCCTTTGGGCAAAGGATGTTCAGGCTAAGGTGTATGTAGGTATGCGTTACTGGCATCCATTCACTGAAGAAGCTATTGAACAGGTATCTGATGGGGTCTAACATTAGTTTTCCAACATATTATTTGATACAATAGGATGCTACAATTGGTGGATCCTTTTTTATGTTATTCCTTTACTATGTGGGTTGGGCTTCTTTGATTTTCCCTTGGAGGGGTGTTTGGAGGTCTTTGTACCCTTTCAAAGCCTCTTTCTTTGTGTGGGAGGCTACACATGGAAGGATTTTAACTATTGATCTTCGAAGAAGGGGTATGAGTATTTCTGATTGGTACTTCTTATGTAGATGTGATGGGGAGTCGGTTGACCATGTTTTGCTGCATTTTCCTTTAGCTTGAGGGTTGTGGTCTCATGTGCTATGTATTGTGAATTTTCAATGGGTTATGCCAGAGAAAGTGGTGGATGTGCTGTGGTGTTGGAAGAGGAAGTTGTCCAATCCGATCGCAAAGGCTATTTGGAGATTGATACCATCATGTATTTGGTGGTGTTTCTGGAGGGAGCATAATAGTAGATGTTTTGAAGATTGTTCTATGTCTTTGGATAGGTTGCAGGGTGTTTTGTTGTCTTCCCTTTTCTTATGGGCTAATTCTGCGCTTGTCTGCCCTTTTGTAGATTTTGCTGATTTCCTTAGTTTTCTTGCTTGTTGGATTAGTGATCTCGGTATAGCCTTTGTATTGTTTTCACTTATTCTAATGAGATTGACTTATTTATCAAAAAAAAAATGTTATTCCTTTACTACTAGCTTTTTTGATCTTTTACTAGATTTAGATGATAATGCTGAATTATTCTCTTCTGAAGATGCTGATGGTCAAACTTTTTTTTTTTTTTTTGCTTTTAATTCATCTGGTGCTGAAGAGACTAAAGCTTGTGAAGAAATATGGATCTGTCGCTTTAACCTTTCTCTTAAAATAATTTTGCAGATAAAAAGAGATGGGATTACAAAGCTTGTTGTCCTTCCACTCTATCCTCAATTTTCAATATCAACAAGCGGTTCAAGCCTAAGACTCTTGGAGAGTATATTCCGGTGATTACCTAACACTGTCCATATTATGGTATGATAGTCCAAAAAGATAGTATAATATCAATTAATCTCTGACAAAAGTACGTAATTGGTTCATCAGGGAGGATGAGTATTTAGTCAACATGCAACACACAGTAATACCTTCGTGGTACCAGCGAGAAGGGTACATAAAGTCTATGGCAGATTTGATCGAAAAGGAGTTACAAAAATTTGACTGCCCTGAAAAGGTAGTCAATTTAGTATTTTAATGTTTTTCTTACTTCTGGAATTGGGTCATGTTTTTTCTTTGTTGAATTACCAACCGTTTTCCAACTCCTAAAGTAGGAGATATTGGCAGTATGACTTCAACTTTTCCTAGAGCAGGGTGGAGTAGACTGCTCAAGCTCTGTTTATGCACATATACACAATTAGACACCAAAGGCCCCAGTATATAGGAATGTTACCTGGTAAAAATCAATAGTACATAATTGCAGTCTTTACTGTAACCGAGCTTATTTCATCTCCTAAAGTTGGAAATATTGGCAACTTGACTTTACTTTTACTTGGGTGGTGTCTGCGGAAGCCTGTTGAGTTCCTATATTTACTATAAACTTATTCATAGAAGCTAAGGAGAGTGCTCAAGATGTGTGCATGATTTTCACACACGCACACAGATGTATATGATTTATGTACCCACACAAGCAACAATCATCTTTCGAGGAATGAGCTCAAATATTTGTTTTGAAGATCTTTATATATGTGGCTGACTGTTTTGGGCCGTTTCCAACATCTTTTCTTGGGTTTCTGGTTGGTTAAAACTTGGGGAATAAATTTTCAAGAGGACCTCCTGTATACATCCAGTGTACTTGAGACACTCTTTTTGTGGTGTGCAATTGCTAGGGAGCTTTGTTTGTTGGTTTTTTTCTTTATTTCGGCTTCTCTGGGTTAGTCCTGATTCACTAGGGGAGCTTTTGGTGCGGTGAGAAGCGGTTTCTAAAGGGAATTAAACTAGAAGTTTTGATGGAGCTCACGCCTCATTGCTTAAAGTGAAACTATCATCTTTGATATCCATTTTCATTTGAATGAGAGTATTAAGGGGTCTTGCTTCTCCCTTTTATTCATCGTTTTTATTTTTTTCCATTTCTTTTGCATATTCTTATGTACTTTCCTTATACCTGTGCTTCTCCTGCCCTTTTATTTTTCGTACAGAATCTTGTTACATTTAACTGAATTAAAAAATAAAAATCAAAGACTAAATTCTGTGTACGGAAGAATTTGATACGAAAAATTTGTGTATCGAATTCATAGCTATTTCTTTTTCTTTTCTGCTTTAGAAGCTTCTCTGTAATGTATATAAAAGTTACAGGCTTTAAATTTCATTTTGTGGTATCATTCTAGCACATATATGTCAGTCAGTCTAACTGAAATGTTAATGTAGGTTATGATATTCTTTAGTGCACATGGGGTGCCACTAGCATATGTGGAGGAGGCTGGTGATCCATATAAGGCAGAGATGGAGGAATGCGTGGATTTGATAATGGAAGAATTAGAGAAGAGAAAGATAATTAATGCTTTCACTCTTGCTTATCAGGTGCTTTTGTGTTTTTGAATGTTCTTTCCAGTTCATCCTCTCATCTTAAGTTCCTTGATATGAGTGCTGAAGAATAACAGTGCCTAATCTTTTGCTTATGAAAATGGACTCTTAAAAATTCCTGAAGAATAATCAGGTGCTTTTGTGTTTTTGGACATTCTTTCCCGTCACAAGTTTTACTTAATGTTTCTGAGAGTGCATGTTGGTGTGAATAGGCACTTGGCTTTGGCTCAAGCAGTCTGCTCTGGGTCAGGATTGGGCAGGTCTTTGAATCTTATCTTGCCAATTAAATAGACAAAAATGTTTTCAAGATGACCATTCAGGAACTTCCTAATATCTTTATGACAATGATGGCTAGAAAACTTAAATGATGCAGCCACCACTCATATCATACATTAACAGTTCTTTCACAATGGTTCTTTCAGTCGTTGCCCACCTGGCCTATTCTTCAAGCAAACAATGCCTCTCTATCTCATATGGCTTTATCATTTTTCACCTTCAATTTTCTCTGCTGAATACGATGGCATCTTTGTTGTAATAAAGTTATCGTATTGTCACAGTTGACATATGGAATGACAACAGTGAAGGTGAACCGAAGATAGGGTTCATCGGGGAAACAGAAATCGACTTCTAAATATTAAGCACGCTAGAAATGTAATCTTATAGAAAATATATGGATATAAACGAAGAGATTCATGCATTGCATTACCTTTAAGCTAATTACTAAATAGAGGAATTAGAAAAATCCCCTTAATCAGCAACCTACGTGTAATGTGGCAACAAAACTACCAATTCCGGCGATTGGCAACCCTAACCTGCCATTTTTTTATACTATGCCCCCTTGGTTAAGATCCGCTGCTAAGATTGTGCCACACGGCTTTTTTTTCATCGATATCAACAGTCGTATCTTCACTGAGGGTGCATATTGCAAAGAATGTGGTAGTTTAGGGTGTCCATTGCCAAGTTCATAGTTTGGTCGCCATATCGTGATTGGGAGTCAAAAAATTTCTTATGAAGTCATTCAAATAACTTGTTTTAGATGCCTTCGTGAACATTAAAAAATGATTCTATCGTCAAAAATGCTTTGAGATAAAACGAGCAATTTGTCTTAGATGCTTTTTATTAAGTAGACATTCAATCTTTTTTTTTTGAAAGCTTATCTACTCAACAAAAAGTAAGTCATTGGAGTTACGATACTAGTTAGTAGCCCTTTGTTGTCACATCAGCAATAGAGCTTGTGTTATTTCATGCCCTGTGCAGTATTGTTCAAAATTAGAATTGTGGTATTCATTACCTTGTGCATGTCATTGCAGAGCAGAGTTGGACCTGTGGAGTGGTTGAAACCCTATACAGATGAGACAATAATTGAACTTGGGCAAAAAGGGGTGAAGAGTTTGTTGGCTGTCCCGATTAGGTAATATGTGCCGTCCCTGTTATTTGAGTACTCTACGCCTTCTTTCTGTCATTTACTCTCTCTCTCACGCTCTCTCAATTAGTCGCTTGCTCTCACACAGAAAAACCGTACATTTTTTACACGATTATTAAACTTAGCCGTGCTGTAAAGATCTTTATGCTTGATTCACAGCTTCGTCAGTGAGCACATTGAAACTCTCGAAGAAATTGATGTCGAGTATAAAGAATTAGCTCTAAAGTCTGGTGTACAAAAATGGGGGCGCGTTCCTGCCCTAGGTTGTGAAGCCACCTTCATTTCAGATTTAGCAGATGCTGTCATTGAGAGTCTCCCATATGTTGGAGCAATGGCAGTCTCAAATCTCGAAGCTCGACAGGTACCCTTATTTTTTGAAATGATTTGATATGCTGTACATAGTCAAACATTACTGTCTGGGATAGATGCTAATACAATAAACTTTAATATGCTGTACATCATCTCCTATTAGAATGGCTTGTCTGTTGTCAAATATCTACGTTATTGTAAGTTGTAGTTATGTGTCTTCAAAGATCTACTCCATATAAAAGGTAATCAGTGTATCTGAAACATAAGAACTACTTCATAGAGTAGGTAATCAGTATATCTGAAACATAAGAACACGTTATCGAGAGTTTTTTCCGCGTATGAAGCTAGATAAAAATTGAAGTCGAAGTTCTCTGTCAGTGTAGGCAAGTATTTTTACTTTGATAGACATGCTGTCCTATATTATGTTCCATGGGCACCTTTTCTGCGCTGTCCTTCTCTTTTTCTTTCTTTTGTGTGTGTGTGTAGGTACCGACTTCATTAGGCAACTTGAAGAGCAAAACAGTGAAGATCACAGAGAGTTATTCCGCTGTCAAGTCTAGAACAACTTGGGAACTGTGTTGATGATATCTGTCCTCATAAAATTGAGCACCCGTATGTTAGAAGGAGTATCTAGGTTTTAGGCATAGAAATGCTTTTCTTAGTCTGTTGGGTCTCTTGTTGTGATGATTTACTGTTTGTTTCCGACAGCTTTGTGGTTATTTGGTGCTTCATTATAATGGATCTAGTTATTACCGCTTGCAAGTTTACTGGTATTTTGTTCATCGATATCAACAAAACTACCAATTCCGGATCTTGTCCAAAAAAGGTTGCCTCGTATGTTGTCGGATCATTTCCCAATCATGTTGGAAAGTAGTTGTTTTGGGGGCTCTAGGAAGTTGTTCCGTTTTGAAAATATGTGGCTTAAAGTGGATGAGTTTGTGGATTTGATCAAGGAGTGGTGGGAGGGTTTCCATTTTAGGGGCTATCCGAATTTTGTTCTTTACTCGAAATTGAATGCTTTGAAACAGAAACTCAGGTGTGGAATCGAGAGGTGTTTGGTGACTTAGGTGTTAGAAAATCGGATCTCTTGGGTGAGCTTGCGCATCTTGATGGTTTGGTGGAGGGGGTATTATTGATGAGGCGGGTAGGGTTAGGAGGTTGGAGGTGTCGAGGGAGATGGAAAATTTGATTTATTTGGAGGAGACATGTTGGAGGCAAAAGTCTAGGGCTTTTTGACTTAAGAAGGGTGATCGGTGTACTAAGTTCTTTCATAGGGTTGCTAATTCTAATAGGAGTTCTAACTTGATTTCGAGTTTGGAGGTGGATGGAGAAGTTGTGGAGGATCTGGTAGGGATTTCTGAGGAGATCGTTGATTTTTATTCTTCCTTATATGAAGAGCCTCATGCTTGGCGTCCCACTCTGGATGAGTTGGAGTTTGGGAGTATTTCGGAGAGTGATGCAGAGTGGATTGAGAGGCCTTTTGATGTGGAGGAGGTGACTAGGGTGGTTCATAGTCTCAATGGAGACAAAGCTCCGGGCCTGGATGGCTTCTCATTGGCTTTTTTCCAAACATGTTGGGAGATTATTAAGTTGGATGTTATGAAGATGTTTAATGAGTTTGCTAGAGATGAGAGGTTTGTTCGGAGCCTGAACTCTTCTTTTATTGTCCTCATTCCCAAGAAGTCGGGGGCTGTTGAGCTTAAGGATTTTCGCCCTATTAGCTTGGTGGGAGGAGTTTTAAGATTTTAGCCAAGGTGTTGGCTAATAGGCTGAAGTTGGTTCTTGACACTATTATTTCTCCCTCTCAGAGTGCTTTTGTTAGGGGGAGACAAATTCTGGATTCGGTGCTCATTGCTAATGAATGCATCGAGTCGAGGTTGAGATCCGGGGTGCCGGGCATTTTATGCAAGTTGGATGTTCAGAAAGCCTATGATCATGTGAATTGGAAGTTTCTGTTATACCTTCTTCATAGATGTGGTTTTCGTGAGAAATGGTGTAGATGGATATCTTTCTGCATCTCGACTGTGCGGTTTTCTGTGATTGTTAATGGCTGCCCAGAAGGTTTTTTTGGTAGCTCCTGTGGATTACGGCAAGGGGATCCCCTTTCTCCCCTTCTGTTCGTAATTATCATGGAAGCTCTTAGCCGTATGTTGGGAAGAGTGGTTGATCATGGAAGATTAGAGGGGTTCATGGTTGGTGGTGGTTCAGGATGGAGTGTGCATTTCTCATCTGCTTTTCGCAGACGATACTTTGGTGTTGTGTGGTGCGGATGCGAGTCAATTCCGGAGTCTCAGATGTCTTCTTTTGTGTTTTGAGGCAGTTTCGGGCCTTCGTATCAATTTGTCGAAGTTTGAGGTTATTCCCATTGGTAGGGTTGATAATGTTTAGGATTTGGAGGGTATTTTGGAGTGTGGAGTGTCTTCGCTTCCTTTGAAATATTTGGGTCTTTCGTTAGGGGCAAGTTTCAAGTGTGTTCACATTTGGGATGGGATTATCGGAAGGATGAAGAGGAGGCTAGTGGGTTGGAAGATGATGTATCTTTCTAAGGGTAGTAGACTTACTCTCATTAAGTCCACTCTGTCGTGCCTTCCGACTTATTTCCTTTCTTTATTCCCTATCCCAGTTGCTGTGGCCAAGAGGTTAGAGAAGATTTAGAGGGATTTCCTTTGGGGTAGTGATGAGTATGTGCATAAGTTCCACCTTGTGAAGTGGGAGCTGGTGTGTTCCCCTTTTCATAATTGGGGTTTAGGGATCCGGAATCTTTCAATGTTTAATTCGGCGCTTTTGAGTAAGTGGTTATGGCGGTTCACAAATGAGAGGGATAAGCTTTGGAGGCTTGTCATTTCAGTAAAATATGAGAGTTGTGTGGGTGATTGGAATTCTGGTTCTATTCGGGGACCCTATGGTGTTAGCCTTTGGCGTTATATTTGCAAAGCGTGGATTGTTTTCAGTAAGCTTATTCGGTTTTGGTGGGGAGTGGAGCTAGGGTTCGTTTTTGGCATGATGTTTGGTGTGGTGACTATCCTTTGTCTTTGGCTTTTTCGGTGGTCTATTCTTTGGCTCGTAATAAGGGGGCTACGGTGAGGGATTGTATGGTGAGGAATGTTGGTCTTGGTGTGTGGAATGTTTCCTTTGTTAGGACTGCTAATGATTGGGAGTTGGAGGAGTTCTCCGCATTCTTCTATGTTTTGTATGGATCGGTGCTTAGGAGAAGGGAGGATGATTAGATGTTATGGACTTGTTCTAAAAATGGTTTGTTTTCGGTTAAGACTGTACAATTCCGTTGCTTGTAGGAGCAAATTTTCCTTTCCTCGGAAAGGAGTGTGGAGGTCGAAGTGCCCTTTGAAGGTCTCTTTCTTCGTGTGGGGGGCTACGCATGGAAAAATTCTTACCTCAGATAATCTTCGAAGAAAAGGCATCGTCATTGTTGATTGGTGTTATCTTTGTCGCGCTGATGGGGAGTCTGTTGATCATGTGCTCCTCCATTGTCCGTTCACGAGGGGGCTTTGGAATCATGTGTTTGACATATTGAATTTTCATTGGGTAATGCCGGAGAAGGTGTCGGGAGTGTTGTGGAGTTGGGATAGGAGGTTCTCGAATCCGGTTGCTAAGGCTTGGCGAATGATTCCCTCGTGCATTTGGTGGTGTATTTGGAAGGAATGAAATAATAGATGTTTTGAGGATTGTTCTATGTCCTTAGCGAAGTTACAAAGATTTTTGTTACTCTCTCTCTTTAGTTGGGCTAATGCGGTGCTTGGTTGCCATTTTGTTGATTTTGTTAGTTTTATGGCTTGTTTAGACTAAGTGTTTTCGGTATAGTCCTTTGTACTGTTTTCGCTTTTTCTAATGAGATTGGTTACTTGTAAAAAAAAAAGTTTACTGTTAGAGAATATAACTCAAATAATAAAATTTATCTCTTTTTATTAGCATAAGCTTTTGTAATAAATGATAGATTCACACGATATTAGAGTCAAAGTCCTAAGTTTGAGACCTGACTGCACTTCACCCCAATTTCAATTAAATATTGTACGTGTTGGGTCTTCTAATTAAAGGAGAGTTTGAACTACACGTGAGGAAGAGTGATAGAGAATATAATTCAAATAATAAAATCTATTTCTTCCTATTAACTTAAGCTTTTGGGATAAGTAGCAGATTTACATTTTACCTAGTCCCCTAGCTCCTCTTTTAGCTTCTTTACCTGGTTCCCCATACTTGAAATGTGTGAACACGACACCCCGAGGTTTGATGCCTAGGTTTATATTTGTATATGTTCTTCATTTTCCTTTGTACTGCCTACCTGTTGTATCTTACCCTTGATATGTATATGAGCTCCAAAACTACATGACAAGGGCCATTCTTTAATTACTTTTCCTGATGAGCCTGTCAAATCCTCATAATGAATTTGTGGTGCTGAATCAAAGCTCCTCCACTGTCCTATATGTATAAGAGCTACTTGTGCGATCCCATCAACACTCTAGTCAGACCTGTTGTCACTTTTCTGCTAATTGTCCTATATCATTTCTTGACTTTTTATGGTGTGAGGATCTCTATTGCCGAGGAAAATGCCACAAAATGTATCAGTTGCTTTTATGCAATTTATAGTATATCAAATTGACTGAACATGTTGGATGAGAGGGGTTTGATTGATAAGGAAGGCAAAGTTAGAAAGTTGGAAGTCTATGGGGAGCTAGATCTCTTGATTGATATGGAGGAGACTAGTTGGAGGCAAAAATCCAGAGTTCTTTGGGTGAAAGATGGTGACAGATGCACTAAAATTTTTCATCGGGTGGCTAATTCTAATAGAAAGGTGAATTCTATCTCATCTTTGGAGGTTGAGGGGTTTTTTTGGAGGACCCCGAGCGGATTTCTAATGATTCCTTGTATAGGGAGCCATTTTCATGGAGACATGTGCTGGATGATTTGGATTTTGATTCTATACTGGTGAGGAGGCGGCTTGGCTCAAAAGGCCTTTTGAAGATGATGAAGTGACCGAAATCGTTAGGAGTCTCAATGGTGATAAAGCTTCTGGTCCTGATGGCTTCTCCTTTGCTCAGGTTGGGAAATTTGTTAGAAGTCTTAATGTCACCTTTATTGTCCTAATTCCGAAAAAGCATGGGGCGACTGAGCTTAAGGATTTTAGGCCTATTAGCCTAGTGGGAGAGGTCTGTAAAAATCTTGCCAAAGCTTTGGCTAACAGATTGAAGTTGGTGATGGGAAAATTCATTTCGCCTTCCCAGGGTGCCTTTGTGAAGGGGAGACAGATCTTGGATACAGTCTTGGTTGCGAGTGAGTGCATCGATTCTAGGATGTGATCCTCCATGCCTGGAATGCTTTGCAAGCTTGACATCCACAAGGCCTATGATCAACATCAACTGGAGATTCCTTTTATACATGTTGAGTAGGTGTGGCTTTGGTGCTAAATGGTGCAATTGGATTGAATTTTGTATTTCTACAGTGAGATTTTCGGTTCTAGTTAATGGTTCGCCTGAAGGCTTTTTTGGTGGTTCTCGTGGCCTACGCCAAGACGACCCCTTTTCGCCTTTTCTATTTGTTATCGTTATGGAAGCTCTGAGTAGGATGCTGAATAAGTTGGTGGAGCTGGGATCCTTGGGAGGGTTTCTCTGTTGGAAGTGGCGGGGTGAGTATATCTCATTTGCTCTTTGCTGACGACACTCTTATTTTGTGTGGTGCTGAGGAGAGTCAGTTTTGCAACCTTCGTTGCCTTCTTCTCTGTTTTGAGGCAGTGTCTGGGCTCAAGATCAATCTTTCGAAGTCTAAAGCTATTCCCATTGGAGTGGTGGGAAATGTCCATAATTTGCCTGACATTATGGGATACATAATTTCTTCTTTGCCCTTTACGTATCTTGGTCTTTCATTAGGAGCTTGTTTCAGGAGTACCATCATTTGGAACGACATCATTGAGAGAACGAAGAGGAGGTTGGCTGGGTGGAAGCGTGGTTATCTTTCAAAAGGTGGTAGTCACTTTGATTAAGTCTACTCTTGCTAATCACCTGACTTATTTTTTGTATTTATTCCATATTCCTTCTGCTGTGGCTAATAGATTGGAGAAGCTACAGAGAAATTTTTTGTGGGGTAGCGATGGGGCAGAGAAACATAAGTTTCATTTGCTCGATTGGAAGAAGGTTTGCTGCCCTATTAGAGTTGGTGGTCTGGGCATTAGGAGGTTGTCCACTTTCAATAAGGCTTTGTTTGGGAAGTGGCTATGGCGCTTTGCTTGCAAGCGTAATTGTTTGTGGATAAATGTTATTGTGGAGAAATTTAGGTGAAAGGTGGGAGGGTGGAGGACCCTTATGAGGAGAGATTCTTACGGTGTTAGTCTCTGGAGGTATATTAGTAAGTGGTGGGACATTTTTAACCAGCATACTCGGTTTGTGGTGGGTTGTGGCAGTAGTGTTCATTTCTGGAGTGATCTTTGGTGTGGGGAGAGACCACTGAGGGATGTTTTTCCGCTTCTTTTCACCATTGCAAGAGATAAGGAAGCTATGGTTGCGGATGATTGGGATGGGAGTTCAGGTGCGGGAGCTTGGAATGTCCAGTTTGTTAGGGCTGCCAATGATTGGGAGATAGAGGTTTTTCGACCTTTTTCTCTCTTCTTAATGCCAAGGTCGTCAGGAGTGGGGTTGAAGATAGAGTGTGTTGGTTGGTATCTAAGTCAGACAAGTTCTCAGTGAAGTCGTTGTATGGGCTCCTTTTTGGTAGCTCTCATATTTCGTTCCCTTGGAAACAGATTTGGCGATCTTTAGTCCCTATGCGTGTCTCCTTCTTTGTGTGGGAGATTGCCCATGGGAGAATTCTGACCATTGATAACCTTAGGAGACGAGGCCTTTGTTTATTGGATTGGTGTTTTCTTGTAGATGCAGTGGGGAATCTGTTGATCATCTTTTGCTTCATTGTGAGGTTGCCAGGGACCTCTGGTCTCACGTGTTTAAAATTTTGGACTTTTGTTAGATTATGCCTTCTAAGGTGATGGATGTGTTGTTGAGCTAGAAAAGGAAGTTTAACGATCCTCATGCTTCGACTGTGTGGAATATGATTCCCTTATGCATTTGGTGGACTATCTGGAGGGAGAGGAATGATCGGTGTTTTGCAAATACTTTTTCGTCTATTGAGGGGTTGAGGGGCAAGCTGATGAGTTTCTTTTCTTATGGGCCAATGCTGTGTTGGGTTACTATTTCGCTGGCTTTTCTGATTTCATGAGTTTTGTAGCTTGTTTGGCTTAGGGTTTTAGTATAGCTCTTTGTATTGTAACATCTTTTTTTTAATAAAGCTTTCCTTATTTATCAAAAAAAATTGACTGAATGACAGTCACAGGGGATCAGTCTGGTGGTTCGTTGAACTCATGATTTCTCAGGATGGAATTCTGAGTTTGACTCATCCTACTAGAATCCAGTCAATAGTTTAGGTCCACCCCCAAGGTGTTTGTCCTTGTAGTTTTTGTTCTGTGTGGGACAGGATAATTGCATGTATAGGGATGTGAAGTGCTCAGAGAAAGATTATGTGCGCACAATTGATTGAGAACATATAAATGAGTCTCAGCAAAATTTTTTGAAAGGACATTTTATCTTCAAAATTAGTGGATTTGGTTGCTTCTTGAGCCTTTTTCAGTTGGAAACATATTTTTACAATGTGGGGGGTGCTTTGATATTGATTTGTTTACAGAAGTATGTTGCCTTAAATTTTTATGGGCATAGCCATGACTTCCCTGATGGGCATGTATCTGTACATCTGAAACACATCAAAATTGACTTCGAAGAAACAAATTCAAAGTTTGGTCTCTGTCGTTCGTTAAGGTGAATTTAGGTGTTAATGGATCAAGTCTTTTGCTATCCTCATCACCATAGGGGTGCACTGGAACATATCAAAATTCTAAGGCTATGTTTGTTTAAATTCTCAAAAAGTTTTCGAAAACTTCTCACTCATTTTTTCATCAATTTCAATACATTTTCACCAATTCCAATAATTTTTTCATAAATTTCAATACCTTTTCACCAATCTCAATAACTTTTTACAAATTCCAACAACTTTTAACTAACTTTTCACCAATTCCAAGAGAATCTACACTACTTCTAAAAAAACACAAAAACAAAAATTGTTTTGAGAACTAAACCAAACATAGCCTAAGTCTCTTGGATTTTTCATCTGAACGAGCAGAAATGTTTACTTTTCTTCTTTCTCGGTCTTGCTGATAATATATACACCCATCCTGGTACAATCCTTCCTCAATTCTTGACTTTAATTGTGGACCTGTGGTTTATTAAATGCTTTCCTTTTTGTGCCACCTTGTGTAGTCAGTCTGATCTGAGGTTTGGGTTTTTGCAGTCTTTGGTGCCCCTTGGCAGTGTAGAGGAACTGTTAGCGACATATGATTCACAACGCAGGGAGCTACCTCCACCAGTTACAATGTGGGAATGGGGTTGGACAAAGAGTGCAGAAACTTGGAATGGAAGGGCAGCTATGCTGGCCGTGCTGGTTCTATTGGTCCTGGAAGTCACCACTGGAGAAGGTTTCTTACACCAGTGGGGAGTATTGCCATTGTTCCGGTGAATCTGCCTCTCCCTCCTCCCCAGTCCCCCCCCCCCACCCTAAAAAAATAAAAAACATCGAGACTCGTGAATTTTGTTTATGCATACTATCAGCACCTTCTTATGTGTATCACATAAGGTTATGCAGAATTATCATGCATGTCACAGAGGATTAGATTTGGGTACCTCACTAGTGGCAACGTCAATAGGGGTGAAAAGTAAAATATGTATCATAGGGGTTTTTGTCTGTATACATGCAGAATGTTCCTTAAATGTATGTTGTAAAGCTTTTTGCTTTCTTGTTTCCCTCCGTTTCCGTGGCTTCCACTGGTTGGAAATTGTGGAAAGGTTGTTTGTGGGCTAAAGGGTAATGTTTGTGGGCTAACGGGTAATGTAAATTTGAAATTAGTCGACAATTCTTGGCAAACTGACTCTTGGTGTAAGATTTGACTGTATGTTATTAAAGCAATGAAAATGTGCCTGGGCCAGTACCAACTGGGGAGGAAAATGGCCATAGACTAGAGATGGTCTTCCCACTTCAGTTGCCTTTGGACTGATATCATGAGGGCGACAATTTCGTTTGCCTTGCGATATGCATGGATTGGGATTTTGGGCTAATTCTGTGCAAGTAGACTATTTGAGTTGAGCAATTCTGGTAGAGGCATTTTGCGTGGTCGTTTATGCTGACAAACATGTACCTAAAGGGAACAAGCGTGTCCGGCCCTTTGATAAAGCGTGCGAGCGAGAGAGAGAGAGAGAGCAATGTGCTTCAGGGCAATATTCAGAGGCCAAAAGTCTGCAAGTGTAGTATCATTCATCATGACCCTGTAGATTTTTTGCACAAGCAGATCTCAAACTCGGGCCACCATTTTCTTTTCTTGGCAACTTTGATTACATGGAAACTCAACAGAGTGCTACAGCCTGTTTTGTATGACTAGAGGTGGCATTGATTCAATGAGAAATGCTGCATGCCCATAAGGCTTACGGCAGCAGCCCATTTCGCCGTGCTGTGGCGCCCCAGTCTGCCACAATTGGAAAAAACCAAAAAAAAAAGAACAAGATGAAACAGGACAGCTACGTTAATCCTGTAAAACTGTCCCACAAATTGCACTACAATTGATCAACTGGTTTATTACTTTATTGGTTAAGGAGACGAAGTTAGAAAGTCGAGGGGGAACTTTCTCAAAAGGGTTAACTCGTTTAGCCTGCACAGTTTTGTACACATTGTTTAAGCCCATGAATTTTGAGGATTTTTTGGTTCACCGACAAATTCGGGTTTTCAGATGATTGGGCCATCGAAATTGTATACGAAACTTCGGATACTGCCAGCAAATGGGGCCGAAGAAGCTGAGCTTTGCATGGCAAACATGACAAATAGCTTAACTTAGCCTAGCCAGACAACTCCCTTTGGACACATCCTCCATCTCACTATCAGCAAGGGAAAGCACGAGAAGCAAGGAATAAACTTGCTGCGAAGCAATGAATCCGACACGAGATCCTCTCAACATCTCTCTTATTTGCGAAGATTCTTCTTGATAGTATTATTGTGGTTAAGATAGAAGCCTATGGAAGAGATGAAGCATCCCAGCAAGCCATTTTTCTCCTCCTTGATCCCTCGGTCTTCTTCTTCATTTTTGGTGCTCTTACTTGTTATCATACCTATTGCTGTAGTAGTTGGTTTTTTGAGCTTTTATTCTCCACCTTTCTCGCAAGAAATCCATTCTGAATTGCTTGAAGCAGCATCGGCTCCCACTCCAGCTCCATTTAGTTCTTCAGAACCCAGAGAAACCTCAGAAGCTGCTAGTCCATTTAGTTCTGCAGAGCACAGAGCAGAATTATCACCTCCCCCTACTGTAAGAACTGTTAGTACAGTTTCATTCATCTATTTTGTAAGAACGTTCTGTCACTAATATTTTGTTTTTACTCTGGTTTAGGTTATCACGACATCCAAAAGAAACAGCAGATTGAAGAAAATTGAAGCAAGGTTGGCTAGAGCCCGGTCTTCCATAAGAGAAGCTGCTCGAGTCCGGAATTTAACATCAACTCATGAAGAAGATCCAGACTATGTTCCTCATGGGCCACTGTATAGGAATCCAAATGCTTTCCACAGGTATTATAATTCATTGTCTAATTCTTCTCTTGAACTCTCAAGTGTTTCTTAACCCATCGAGTTGACTTAGAACTCAGCCATGCCGACCTCTCTTGCCTTATATAACTCATTGCGTCACGACTAGAATGAAAAATAAATAAATAAATAAATAATATCTAGATGTTTCTTGGGTTTTTGATTTCATAAATGTGCCAATTCCTTGAAGAAAATAAGCCTACTTTCTATTTATGTTAATCTTAGCTGAAATTCGAATGTTTGACTTACGAGGCATAGATAGAAATTTGGACTGCCAAATTGCGATAAGATATTTATTGAGGGGCCCTATTGAATTAACGACAATGAAAGCCAGGCCTGGAAAAATTAAAATCTTCATTTATGGGTATTGCTGAAGGCCCGTGGTCCGTCCCCTCGTGTCCTTCGCTAGCTTGATAGTTTAGGATGAGCGCTGAAATTTTGGAGAAGTTAAAATTTTATGATATTAGAATGGTAAAAAATTGAAGAGAAAAATGATTTGAATGAATTTTTTATATTTTTTAGAGTGAAATATAATGATTTGACGGGGAGATATATTATATTGTAATTTAGTAATCAAACATAGCTAGAGATGTACGAAATTTAGCTATGCATAGGTACAAGTCAGGAATTAATTATTAAGGGTCCAATTACATGAAAAAGATTTTTGAATAGTCAGAATAAATTAAACATAAAATTTTAAAAATCTATTAATAAAAGATAAAGAATATGTTGTTTTTTAAGAGCTTTTGGAGGGTTGGGGAGCTATGGCCTAATATGATGAGACACTTGAGTAGTAGAATATTTTAGGCAACCGATTTTGCCATGTATGACGAGGGCAATGGCTATATTGGTAGGCCCTTTATCGACCAAGTTGTTTGAACTCGTCAATATATGCACAAAGAAAGCCACAAATTACTCTTTGTACCTAATCGCTAAAAGCCTTTACCGATGCTTATTTGTGACTAGCTACCAAAAGGGACGGCCTTACATGGTTGTTATAATGCTTCAGTTACCAAATTTTATATCTTATCGCAATATTGTCATTTCATTTAATTAAAATATTAATTTCTGTCCAAATCAACAACGAAGGGTGTAAAGTGTCAACTATTGATAGTTGAGAGATGAAATGTAATAAAATTGATAGTTTAAGATGCAAAGAATCAGAACCTTGACCTTCAATGAGCAGAAAGTGTATTTAACCTAAGATTAATTTAGAATAAGTCTACTTATAATAAGATAAAATTACTTAAAATCATATCAAACAAATAACTCTATATAGGACCTGAGTTTACAAATTGCTAGTCATGTGTATATCATTGTATTACCTCTGATGAAAGATATAATCTAAAAAAAATTCTCTTGCAAGTTTTGAAAGATTTTGGGAGGTAAAATAAGAATAAGTTCAAAAAGGAAACAAGAGAGAAAGAGAGTCATATTATAATGAGGAATTAATGATTGTAATGAATAAAATTGGTTAGCTAGGGGAAAAGAAAACAGATCGAAGTAATATTCCATCAGTCATAGATGTTCTTATAATAAAAAAAAAATCGTGCTAATTAAAGATGATAAAAACCTTACCATTGAGGGACTGAAAAAGCCAAGGCCCCCCCTCGTATAAGCTCTTGTTTGCTGAGTAATTAATGAGTGTTCAATATTATTACCTTAATTATTAGAGCTAATTAATTTGTTTTAATGTAATTAGGAGCTATCTGGAGATGGAGAGGCTGTTCAAGATCTACGTATACGAAGAGGGAGAGCCTCCTATATTCCATGACGGTCCATGCACGAGCATCTACTCCACAGAGGGAAGGTTCATCCATGAAATGGAGAAGGGAAAACTCTATCGCACCAGAAACCCTGAGGAGGCTCTCGTTTACTTCCTTCCACTTAGTGTCGTCAGGATGGTTCACTACCTCCACGTGCCCGGAGCACATCACATCGACGGCATTGGACTTGCTGTGGCTGACTACGTAGACATCATCGCCAACAGACATCCCTTTTGGAATCGAAGCCAAGGCTCTGATCATTTCATGCTCTCTTGCCATGATTGGGTAAACAAATCATAACACTTCGATCAGAAAACCCGAAGTCTATAAAGAAAACTAGATTTTTTTTCGTTCTTTTGGACTGAAAATCACTTGCTTAATTAGAATTACCAAAGCTGCAAATGCACTGATCTTTCCATATTTTGGTATACATACAGGGGCCGAGGGCGTCTTCCTTTGTTCCACATTTATTCCACAAGTCCATAAGAGTTCTTTGCAATGCTAATACTTCTGAAGGGTTCAATCCTTCTAAGGATGCACCGTTTCCAGAAATCCATCTTCCGACCGGCGACATCAAAGGTCTTATAGGTGGTCTCCCCCCGTCTCACCGGTCAGTTCTTGCATTCTTTGCAGGACGTTTGCATGGCCACATTAGGTACCTGCTTCTAGAGCGATGGAAAGACAAAGACCAAGACGTGCAGGTTTATGACGAACTTCCCCCTAAAGTGTCTTATGATTCCAAGTTGAGGCAGAGTAGGTTCTGCTTATGCCCAAGTGGGTATGAAGTAGCAAGTCCAAGAGTTGTGGAGGCTATATATGCCGAGTGTGTGCCAGTGTTGATTTCTGATGGCTATGTACCACCTTTCAGCGATGTTCTAAACTGGAAGTCATTTTCTGTGCAAGTGGAAGTGAAGGACATACCAAATATCAAAACCATATTGATGGGCATTTCTCAAAGAAGGTACATGAGACTGTACAGCAGAGTAAAACAAGTACAGAGACATTTTTTGTTGAATGGACCTCCTAAGAGATTCGACGTTTTCCACATGATTGTTCACTCTGTTTGGCTTAGGAGATTGAACGTTCAACTTCTAGATGTAGAAAATTCTGATGTGTAAGATTGAATTTCCAAATAAGAGATTAACCAAAGATATAGAAGATTCTCTACAAGAAATAAGGCTTTTTTCTGATTAAACAGTGCACAAATCTGAAGCTACCGATTTTTTTTTGGGTAAGTTAGTAAGATTAAAAGGGGCTAAATCCCCACGCAAGAAACAACAGGTTCAAATACAATGACACCAGGCCACAGAACTCAACAAAACCACCCCTAACCAAACCTAACCTACCGATTTCATCGGTGGGTTAGATGAACTTTTGAGTTTAGCTCCCAAAAAGATGTCTCTGCATGGTGATGGACTGTTATAATGCTTACAGTCATTCATGGTGATATCATGCAAATTGAAGCTTTTGTGTTTGAGATTTCTATCCCCAATGACACAGTAAGATTCATTTAGTCTTACCCTCTTAGCAGAGTACCAGATAACTCTGTGGGTAGGAGAAGTTTGATGGGCCTCAGGGCACACCATTCCATTCTAGGGCCACTAAATGACCACAGACACTAAATTCTGGGAGCAGTTGCAGCTCCTCATATTTTGAAATGTACAGCCGTCCAAAGCTGCCCTTAGACATGACCAGAAATAAGGAAAACTATCATCTTGCCAGTATTGGCCTGTACACTCTGGTGAGTATCTTCTACCCGCCCTAGCACTGTCATCGGTATTGCCATAATAAAAATTGACTTGATAATTTCAGCAAGAAAAGGATGACAAAATTCAGACATCAACTTGGGATAGCAGCAATACAAACCTTCTTTTCTCATACATCTGGCGTCCATAGTGAAACAAATAGTAGATTACAAGCAAAGCGCCTTACAAGTTGGAACATGGTCGAGTTGCATCCACTATTTCTGAGATTCTAGAGTCATTTATTAGATATTATACATACAAATTGGTAAATGCTAATGACACAACGTTGAACAATTGGATTGTCTAATAAAGTCGAGAAGGATGATGATGCTTAACTGATGTGGAATTCTCCACTTGCATGAACTTCTTTGACCCTCTTGTCATACTCGTCTTCTTCGTCCTCTTCTTCCTCGACCTCTGCATCTAGGTCCTCATTGTCTTCCTCGTCTTCATCTGCTCCCCAGCCAAAGCCCCTGATAGGCTTGGACGATGGAGGTGGGTTTCTCGCCTCTGCTACGATTTTCATTATCTCATCCACACTTTGAAGCGAAAATCCTGGATTGTCTCTCTGGTAATAGATAGCTTGATTAGACTCTGTAAGCTCCCTTGGCAAGTTCTTTAAGAACCACGGATGGTTCTTGATCTCTTTCATCGCAATTCTCTGAAAGCCAACAATGCATTCAAAATTACTTATAAAGTAACACAGCAGTATAAATCCTAGGACTCCACATTAATACATTATCCTTGAAGACAGCCTTCAACTTATTAATCAACATAGAATTCAGTACACAGAGAGTAAGTACAAAACTACCCCTCGTAAGCATAATCCACTAAAAGCAGCAAAGATCGAGAAGCCACTGTTATCATTTAAGAATCAAACCTAAATGCTAAAGTATCAAAAATCAAGGATCATAAATAAACTACTCCTCTCAACCCCAGAAGAGCATTACTTACGATTATCCACAATCTATCAAATTCCAATGGAGTAAATATTGCCCTTCCAAGCCCTAGATTGTTATGCCATCTGCAATATATAACTAAATGAAAGACCAATGAAATAGTTCCCTTCTGTCACCTACTTTTGGTTAGAACTGAATGAACTTAGGCTTTCTGCATTTAAGGTCTTATGCTTGCATATAACCTCAACTCTCTCCCACTCATAGAGAAATTTAGAAAAGAAAGAAAACATTTGATAATTGGGGAAGAGAGTAAAGTAAGACTGATGCCTATCTTTACTAATCGGGTAAAGTATCTGATTTGATGTTACAAAGTAAGACAAACAGAATGATACCAGTTATAAAATAAACACTGGGCTTAATCTCCAAAGAGCGACAGAAACAATAGATCTTTCGTTTCTTCTACAATTATGACAGGTCTCAATTGATTCACTAATGAATCACCGGACATATTGCATTATTATTATAGGTTGTCTTTGAACGATGGGCACTCTGTTGGGACCAGTATGGTCAACTGAGCTATGGGGCATATATTGGAAGGGGATCTGAATGAGACTATGGAATCTTATTCATTGGACCATATCCCTGATTTACTTACACAAAACCTCTAGAACAGTACAAGGACAATTGTAGAGGATCAGACACCATTAAAGAATAAAGATAGAAGAGCTTCGCAATAGAGTACCAAACAAGAACCTTTCCAGCAACTGAAACAATTTATAAGATGAACTATCAACCCGACCCTTAAGAGTATTTCCTAGAAAATTGAGTGAAAGGATATCCATCACCAGTAAAGGGCATCATGTACGCAGAGTGCAACGGTTCGAGATTTGCAACCTCAATTAACATGCAGATTCCTTTAGCTACCACACTTGCTTTTAATACTAATAATGTGTTTTGTTAACATAATAACTATGTCCAGGAAGGGGGGGGGGAATGAAAATTCAGAGGGTTCACCAAAAAGTAAGTTCCGATTATATGAGAAGGGCTAAAAGGTATTTTCCTAAATATTTCACAACACCCCTAAGCTACCCACATTGACCAAAATTGCAATGGTCTGCATAGAGTTTAATAACTTCAGAATGATGCGTACCCTGGAGGGACTTGCAACAAATAGGCGGGAGAGTAAGTGCCTGCAATCTTGAGATATGTGGACATAGTCGGGAATTTTGTATTGAACAGCCATTATTTTCTGCAGAAGAATGGTAGAAAGGGAGAGGAATTGAATACCAGATAATGAACGGTCAAAAGTTCCAAAAATCATATAGATAGAGAGAGACAATTAATTACTTGAATTGTTTTTCTGAAATTCCTCGGGTCATCTTGGTCTTCAAAAGGGTATCCTCCCACCAACATGACATAGAGAGTTACTCCACATGACCATACATCTGCCAACTAAATAAAAAGCAAGAGAAGATGACTCTGACATCCGACACAAGATATAATGTTCTCTGAAATGGAAAAATTTAAATTACTCTCCTTTATAGCTGCCTCATAGCCAAAAATTAGCAAGATTACAATATGATTTCCTGGTTTTCCATTTCATCCCATGCTTCATGTAAAAATGGTTCATTAACTTAAAAGCCGCTTATTGTTGGATAGAATGACCAGGAACATGTAGCTGTTTCAGACCAAAGTTCACAATAGGTACATTCCCCATGTATGAAAAGCACTCGGATTTTATGTGCCCAAATGACTATATGGAGTGGCCCTAAAAGCTTAGTAGTGGAAGACACCCTAACCATATTTCTGGAAATTAAGAGCCCTCCCCCTCTCTCTTCCACCCCAAAAGGAGGGAAAAAGAGACCCAAATAAATCATCAAGAAAAAAACAGAGAGAAACGAAGTCACCAAGATGTGCAGTATTGACAAAACTGAGTTTTCACATGGTCGAAGCTGATGCCGCAAAACTCCACTATTCAATGGTAGTGCGGTTAACAAGTGCTCTAGTGGCCATTACTTTATAAAGTCCAAAGACGAAACATGGCTTCAAAATTGGCCAGAACTGAAGTTTCAAATCATATGCCCACATGGAGTGTCTATAAAGGAAGTATATTATATGCTCATTAAAAAGGGGAATCTTATCGAAGTAACAAAGGACGTACGTTCAAGCTGATCCCTTCACAATACAAACAAGGTATAAACTGTATTATATTTATTAGCAAGGTTACAAAATGTCCTTTTATCACAATAAGAGAGGTGGCCAAATAGTAGAGAATGATGAAGCCCTCAATAGTGCCGACATAGATGCTATCATGCTTTCTTTCCAACACCCACACCCAACAGGCCAACATGGATGAGAATTATGATTTCCAACTTTTCTATAATGTTTAGAAGATTCATAATCATATGCTCCTTGCCTGCGATATGATTGTCTACATCTTCTTTTTTGGCTGTCCCACTATTATTTGTCCATCGCCAAAAGTTAAATCCTATATTTTTGTACTCTTACCCTAAGGCCATCTATCAGCAAAAATATACTACTCATTTAAGCATATGAATCTGACCCAATAACAAGAATAGAAAGAAAGAAATAATCAGAAGTACATCCCTGAAACGATTATGTTCCTCTCTCAACACCTCTGTTTTGTCACGGGGGACCATAAATTTAGAGACAAAGGGAGCACTAATCTTAGGGGCGAAATGCAAATATTTTGCAAGGAAATGGGTAATACTTCAGAGCCAGCCCTTTTGTTACGCCTGATCCCAAAACAACACGCTGTAGAAAATATCAAAACTGTGCACTAAACAGTTGAGTAACAAATTTACCTTGCCATCATACTCCCGTCGGGAAAGAACCTCTGGTGCAATATATGCTGGAGTTCCGACTGTAGATTTGGGTCTTGAATGCAGAATGGATGACTACTCCATAAATTAAAAATTACATCCCAAATAAATCAATGAAATACCAGAGACAATATTACCAAAAATAATCAAATAAATGAAACCAATTTACACACCTTAGAATAACCAAAATCACAAATTTTGAGCCGCGGTGCAGGGCTTCCATCTAAAAGGGTGTTTTCTAGCTTCAAATCTCTATGGCATATTTGCTGCAGAACAACAGTAGAAGATAAATAATTATAATTATTAATCGCATTTTTTGGGTAACAATTTAGAATCTCCAATAAACAATAAAAATCCCAGACATCCTCTGCCCAAACCAAGGTAAAAGGAGGACATTACCATGGAATGACAATAATTGACACCGGATATCAGCTGCTGAAAGAAATATCTGGCCTGAACAATTAAAGAGAAACAAAAACGTATTAACTACTGAAATAACTCCAAATAAACAAGAGAAAGTGAGTGAAAGGGAAAGGTCGTTCGTTAGATGCAAAAGAGAAAAATAAAATGTTACCTCGTCTTCACTAAATCTACCGGCATTGCAGATGCGATCGAAGAGCTCTCCACCGGCGGCATATTCCATAACTATCGCCAGATGCGTGGGTGTCAAAACCACCTGCAAATTTATATTCCAAACGATGGAATAAGAGTTCAACAATAGACCCTTTTAACCATAATTTTGCGAAGGGGAGAGAGAGTCAGAGACAACGAGCTGCGAGAGAGGACAAGAAAAACTAGCCTCCTTGAAACGGATTATATTGGGGTGCCGGAGCGATCTGTGATTGATGATCTCCCTGGCCACATTCTCATCAATCTGCAATATGACGTGACAATTTAGAATCAGTGATGTGGACAGAAGAGCGTCTTAATTCTGTTTGGTTTCAGGGAAAACGGAGGACGATACAAAAGAAAACAAGGAAGATGCGTTAATTCGAATTCAAGCACCTCATATTACGATTGGGCTCACATCCTTTAGTATGTTTTTTCTGGGGTTCTCCAGATCACGAAAAATATCAGAAGCCAAAACTGAAATTTTCTTTTGCTTTTAGTACTCTTGAACCCAAACAAGCCTAACAGATATTTCTCACATTTGGAATCCAAAACACACCTCCATTCAGCTCAGTGTAACGCCCCTCTTAATCTTCCACTCTCTCTTTGGAACAACAACATCATACGCAAAGCACACTAATGAGTAATGAAAGTCCTAATTTTTTTACCCAGTTTTCTCAGCAACCAAACAGAAAACCATGACAAACCTTGTGGCCACGCTCGATGTATTTCATGGCGACGAGCTCCTTTGTCTCCTTGTGCCTCAAGAGCCTTGCCACCCCAAAATTCCCAGCTCCCAAATCCTTCACCATCTCGTACTTGTCCATCTCCACGGAGTTTTTCTTCCTCTACTGCTTCAAGAACTATATCAAAGAAGATCCCAATGATCGACTACACATGCAACTATCTTTTAAAGCCTTAGTTCCTGCATGCACACAGACATGGGCAAGAACACTGAAAATGAAACCTGGGACTCTATATGGTGACCGTGTGTACAAGTAGAGCTTGGGATCGGATCCAAGTCGCTTGTTTATGTATTTAAGGATACGCGAAGTGAATTATGGAGGGGATCAGTTGAAGTATGCACGTGGGGAGGTGTTAGAAAAATGGAGTAAATGAGTATGGGAATCGATGACCAGCTTGAATCCAATCACTGCCAGTATCACTTCAACTGATATGCTTCATAGTTCATCCCCCATCACGCACCCGTTAGTTCTCTTTCTACAGATATAATTATTTATCTCGTTTTGTTTGCTATTGGATCTCTAAAAACGCCGTTGTGGTAGGAGAAACAACGCGGAGTCACTTTGACTTTTGGATGCCGTTTTGCCAAGATACAGAACCAACTATTTCACGTTTCACTGTTTTAAAAAGTTTTGCTAAAATGGGGGACCGAACTGACGAGTGAGGTAGAGGTGATGCCGTTTTGAAGCCTGTACATAAATCAAGCTCCTCCTTCTGTTTATTACTTATTAGGAAAGAAATTCACGAGCAATCTATAGACAAAAATTCAGAATTTTTTTTTTTGGACCTACCTAGATCAAATCCGTTGGAGCCTAATCAAATTAGTTATTTATATATGAACTTTAGTTCTAATTTTAATTTTTTATCATGAAGAGGAAGCTAGCTTACCAATCTAAATAGTTGGATATCTTATTCTTAATAAATTACTTTATTATCTTTTCTTAAAGCAATAGGTAAACCTGTCAAATTTATATATTGGTTTATAACTAATTAACTTCCTCGTGCATATGCTGTGCCTATTGGTAAAAGTGTCACCTCCTTAGCAGCAATTTGGAATCGTACCTCACCAAAAACAAACAAAATTGGAATCGTACATTTCTACGTATTTCTGAATGTCGACTGACTCCCTTATTTTTATTTTTAAAACAGGAGTTTGTTCAAGTATTTTGAGGATTTTTTGTGTTTTGAAAATTTTTAGGTGATGTTAACTTTATTGGCATGCGTGCAGTAGTTATTTTTAGGTGATATTAAAAAACATGTTCGATTTGTGTATTCTCAAGATTCAAAAAATCCTGAAAATACAGGTAAATCGAACAAGCCCCAAGATTTCTACTTCCTGAAATTTCCTTGTCTTTTACCATATGTGAACTCATCATATGCTTGTCACGTGGAATATGCTCTTATAGTCTCTCTCCAATAATTTATAGTAGAATGGCAAGCATATGATGAGTTGGAGAGAGACTATAAGGATGTAAAGACAAGTCACCCAGAATTACGTGGCCAGAAGATAAATTTACAAAACGGTTCAGAGATTTATTAGGACTTCAAACATCACACAGGGAAAAGAAGCAAAAAAAAAAGACATGCATGCCTACATCACAACTGCATGGCTAAGCAGTACTTCCGAAATTGGATAGCTTACGAAAATTGATCACAACAAAGCAGTAGAAATGTAATACTCCGAACTTTTAGAGCTGTTTTAGACTTTCATTTTCGTATCTTTACTAATTGTGCTCTTTTTTTTAGTATTTACTTTATTTGCTTAATTTATGTCTTGTTTAGTATTTATCATATGATTAGATTGACTCAATTTTTCTTCCTCTAATAGTTTGGTATTTGTTAAATTGTTTCGGGTTCTAAATTTGTGACCTTAGTATTTTAATTTGTCTTATTAATTTACATTGCATATGTGCTTTCTTTCTCTAATTCTTAAACCCTTGAATTATTTCATTTAAATCCATGTGCTTAAAATTTCTTATTTCACTTGAGTTTTGTTCCCTTAAGATTTTTGATTAAGTTGAATAATGTGAGTAAGTTGTATAATGTTTAATTCATTCCTTTTTAATTTTAAAATTGAGCTGAAAACAGACTCCTCGGAGGGTCGAGCACTGCGCTCCCAGGAGAGCTAAGAACACCAGGGTACAGGCTCGGAGGCCTGTATGCCTTTCTTACCACAGACTAGTGCCTGTATGCCCGATGACAAGTGTGGAAAGCCTTGTATACCCGGCTAACCACCTGAAACATGCATGTATGCCCAGGGATGTCAGGGGACAGGCCTGGTCACTCGACAAGCTCTCACAAACCCTTGAATTTTGTCTCATTCCCTTGTCTTATTCTCTTGTCTCATTTCCTCGTCCATTTAGCATGCACAGTGCAGTGAAAAGTCAAGGTCAATCGGCATGCATTGAGTGAACTTGTGTAGGACTATTTTGCAGCTAATGATTACCCAGAAAAGGGGGGGAGTGTGTCGTTTGTCTTCTCCTGCCCCTTGCCGCCCAAGTTGACCATCCAAGGAGCTTGCTTCTTGCAGCTCCTTTGGACCGAATGATGGCTTGGTTGGTTTCTTGAAAAACCAACCAAGTCGTGCATCATATAGACCATTGAGTGTGTGCTTTCCGATCAAGTGAGGAGATATAGAGACTTGAGGGAGAGACAACACATGACTGATATAGAAAGGAGAGGAGCTGCCATGATAGAAGAGAAGGAAAATGGAGAACAAGAGGGTGAAAAGTGAGGTGGTCGGTCTGCATTTTGTTCCCTTTTGCTTTTGCTTTTGGTTTTCAGTTTTTTGCTTCTTTCTTCTAACTCTTGTCTTGCTGTTAGGTCTGTTATCCTTTGGAAATCCATTATCACCGGAGCAACAGAGATAAAGGTGTAGATACTTGTTTTAAAAAGGGTGTTGGTGTGTTCGGTAAAGGGTTTTAGCTGCATGCAGAAATTTGATGGGAAAAATAGAAGTTTGGCTTGGGTCATGGGAACATATGCTGCTGATCTATTCTTGTGTTTTACATCTTGGATTGATGATTTTCCTATTTCATTTTGATGAAAAACAACTCATCTTTATAGTTGCATGTTGGTGATGATGAGATTTTTGCTTTGTTCATGGTCAAATCCCTACTGTCATGCGTGTGTAACTTGATTTGTGAAGCTGAGATATGTTGATAATGATCTGGGTGTCTTATAACCTCTTTCAGTAAGTGAAATGATGAATATGAGAGCAAGAGGGCCACGGGTTGGCCATAGAAAGAGGAGAGAATGTATGCATGTTCATCTTTTGCATTGCATGCCTTTTTGACACTTCTCTTAAATGATGTTATGTTCGGTACTGATCTAAGAGCAAGGAATTTCCTTGAGATATAAGTGCATTGTGGTGCTGAATATCACGTATAGGTGCCGTAAAAAGAGAACAAATATCATTTCTCTTCGCTCTTGTGGTACTCGATTGAATAGTGTATCTTTTTTTGTGAAAAATATGTGGATTTAGGCCCTGATAAATAAAAAGTGAGGTTTTAAGCTAGGAAGCTCATATCTGATCAGATTTTGACACTCCATTATGGGGCCCAATAGGCCTGGCCACTTGTGGATTAAGACAGGGTTAAGTAAATTAAACTTAATTAGCGAATTGATAGTTAATTATTAAACAATACTACTAAATATTATTGAGTTAATAAACTTCAATTGACTAAGTAGTTTAGTACAAGTTAGTTTGAATCAGCTAGCTAAGTTCTAAGTTCTATTATTTATAAAATAAATAGTACGTAATTAGTACGCACTAAATTTCTCCATTTAATTATCTATTTAAAGTTCAAATGCATTCTTTTGTCATATCTTGACATTGTACAATGTGAAAGTGTATATGTGCATTTTATAACCGATTCGTGTGAATTGTGAATCTTTTATGCTTATGATATGTCATATTGCATAATCATCTCATGGGTATGGGAAACACTGTTATGACCAGAAAGAACTTATACCCAGAGGTGGTCCTAAGATCGGGTGACGGTACCGTTCACAGTGAGATAGTGCAAGCCACCACTGAGAGGATAGTGGTTGGTATCCCTTGGCGATAACTCGTTGCACGCCTGACCGGGTCCTAGTTTCGGAGAGGAGGGAAGCACAACCCAGACTCTGGGGGTTAAACAGAGCGAGGAAAGGACACCTCTACCGACCGAAAACAAGAATGAAAGAAAGAAATAAAGTGAAATGACCAGGAACTAATGCATTCACTCTGCATTGCAGCGTTCATACCACATTAATTGGTTTCTTATGGATATTGATCTATGATTGGTTGTTCTCTATTTTTGCAAATTCCGTGTTACATTGCTGCATGTCGTACTCCCCACTTCCCCCTTACTAAATCAGTAGGACTCACCCATTTTATTTGTTTAATTATTTTGTATGGTCGGCGGAGGTCATCGGACATGGCAAATGATGATATTCAGGAGCGAGCAAACACTGGATTTTGACACACACATTTTAGTTGTCAAGATCTGGACGTATGTTACGGATACCCTCGAGGTATACTTGGGGTACGAGCTCCAATGGTTCCTCAAGGGGCCACCCCAGCCCCTATTCCTCGTGTGGAAGACTTTGGGCTGCTAGACGTAGATCCAGCCCTTCTTCACATTGTCCCTTCTCCATCGGCGAAACGATGTTTATAGACCTGACCTCCAACACCGAGCCGGAGGATTAATTGGCATCAACAGTTGTCATTGTTTTGTTAGTTTAGTGGTTTCACAGTCATTGAAGTCGGAAAGTTTTAGCCAGCTTCCACTTTTATTTTTATCTTCTCTTTATTCTTGTATCCTTGGGAATGATTTTTGTCATTTGTAAAAGAGAGATTTCGTGGTACTTGTGGAAAAATCATGTATTTACATTTTAGAAAGAATGAGACCATGAGGATCATTTTGGAGTCACCACCCTACAAAGTGGTGGAGCGACGTCAACAACCACCACAGACGGCTAGGAGGGGTCATATATGGTCGGCGTCAGCATGTGGGATCCCTATATGGCCGAATGCCCATAATTAGAGGTGTTATCCTTATTGCTTTTGAGTCCCAGACATTTCCATGGTGAGATTCAATTAAGGTAACAATCTTTGACCGAGTTTGGAAAGATTGTTCCTTGATTGAAGTTATGAGTCTTTTAGGCATGTGGCAATTACATTTGCTCTCTATATGGAAGCTCATGGCCGGCCACATCCCTAATTTTGAGGACAATCAATCTTTGATTGATTTGTCCTTATTTTGAGGCTAGTCTTAAGGAAAAATGTATGATCTCTACAAGATCTTTCCTTTTTAACCTCAATAGGATCTTGGAGGATTTGTTGAGTGGGAAACAAGTCTTTCCTCTACAAGGAAAGGCCTCGCCGCCTAAGCCCATGGAGGTACTATATATACCCCTCCATGACACCATTTGTAAGCATGCAGATTATTATTGAAGATAAGTCTCCAAGAGAGCTTTTGGCTTTTGTGTCTTGGCCTTTATGCCATTATCTTTCAGTATTCAGGATTAAGCCTGAAACTTGGGCTAGCATAAGTGTTATAGTGTTTGGGGTTAGGCCTAACACTATTCACACTTGTTAGATCTGCTTGCACTGGGTTAGGCTGGTCAAGTTGAGGGCAATCGGCAACTGGGGTTAGGCCTAGAAGCTTGGCTAGCAGAGGAGGTTTGGTGTTTGGGGTTAGGCATGACATATCTTCAACTTTGTTAGAGGTTCATCGTTAAGTTAAGCTAGTGTTGTTCCACAATTGGGTTCTGAGTTCGTCTAGTGGTGTCAGCCCATTCATGCTTAAGCTTGCGTATCCTTCTTTTCATCTATTTTCTCAACCATCCATATTTCTTTGAATTTATCTTTCGATAAATTCAAAAAACCAAAAATATTTATTCTTTTCTTTTGATCCAATACTTGGGATACTTTTCTCTTTTTAGTGTTTCACTGGGTCGGCCAAGGGTTATCAACCGTAGGCGAGGGCTAAACTCGAGTACTCACAAATCCTTGTGAGGGGGACAAATCCTTACTTGTGAGGGAGATAGACATTGTCGAGGGATCTAGGCAGAGGTTCCTATCACCCATCCCGTATTCACACCTTCCCGTTTGGCCTCTGCCGACATCACAACCCTTCTTTCGTTACCTTGTCAATGACACAAAACTCGCAGAAGGGTGGTGGTTTCTGGAGCAGAGATAATTTCGTAAATATAAAATTTGTTGATGTAGTTTGTAGAAAAATCTAAGTCTTTAAACTTCAAAATTCATTTAATTGAAATTCAAACTTTTTTTACCTTTGAAGAGTAGCGGAAGATTGATTTAAAACTTCAAGGATTAATTTGTCCAGTTTTAAAGTTTATAAACTTATTTTATTTTCGTAAAAAAGCTTTAAAGATTAATTGATTAGTTTTAAAGTTTAGAGGCTTATTTTATTTTATAAAAATTAAAATTTATATTTATCTCCTATTTTAATATTATTAAAAAAAAATATTGTATTATCAATTTAATATATTTCTCTTCTTGATTTTTTTTATCTAAGAACTTATTTAGGAACTTTTTATTATCTAAGAAGCTTCTGGAAGTGGAGGGACCTTGGAGTCATGTAGACGGAGGAGGCCTACGACCCTGGTGATTAAATTGGGCCCAGATTTATTTCCCAGTTGCGGTTTACGGCCTTTGGATTAGGCTGATCCAATAGGGCCAGCCCAAACCACCCATGCCACCTTTTTATTTTTCTCTAAGCCCAAATCGACCTTGTCACATGTTTAAACTGTTCAAGAATAAATAAATAAATAACTTCCTATTTTGAGGTTTCTATTAGAACGCTGAAAGAGGAAAGAAAGCTAGAGGCTTCTATTTTTTTTTCCTCTTTTTCTAATAAATACAACAATAGTACTGCAAAATGGAGCTGAAGCTGCTGAACTGAATCAGCTTATTTGATTCCTTAATTGGCCAGGGGACCAGCGTGGTGACTTCGGTCTATGGGCTTTTGGGAAGTCTGCATGACAGCTCCTAGAAAGCAGACCCATTGGACAATTCCATATATGGGCCTGGCTCAATCCTTTGTCCTCAGCCCATTTTGGGAAGCAATAAAAAACTGCCTTCTCAACTGCCACGTTCTGGACCCCTAGCCCTTCCATTTCCAAGGGCCCCTCTGCTGCAACAAGCGGACACGAACTCAGAATACACGTGAGTGGGGCCTTTACGTGACCCGTTCACTACACGTGGTTCTTTGTGCCAGGATCAATGGAGATGATCACCCCACGTTTGGATGAAGGAGGGAGAGAGAAAAGATGAGTTTGAAAATGGAGGGAGGGGCGAGTCTCTGTTCGGTCACCCGAACTGCATCAAGGACGATGCAGTCTGTGAGGGAGGGACGTGACCCACACTCGCCTGAACAGTAAGGTGTGGGTCCCGCTCTGTTCGGTCACCCGAACTGCATCAGGGACGCTGCAGTCTGTGAGGGAGGGACGTGACCCACACTCGCCCGAACAGTAAGGTGTGGGTCCCGGACGGGACCCACAGCCCACCCTCACACAGTGCAGCAAATCCACGCCCAAAATGGAGAGAATATTCAGGATTTTCAACTTTCTAAGTGAATTTTTAAGCAAACAAATGATTAACAATTTATTTTCCTTACCAGGTGTTTGATGTTTGAGCTAATTAGAAGTGTTTCTAGACATAAATAAAATCTTAAAAAATTATTGCATTTACAATTTAGTAAAAAATTAATATCTTTACAAATTTGCTTACTCATAATTGAATACGGGTTTTAATACCTCACATTTGTTTGTCGGAATTACATAGTATAATTCACATAGAGACTGATACCATAGATTTTGTACTCTTTAATGCTCTTTCTATTTGTGGGTTCTATAATATTTAATGTGTATTTAAATATTTATTTATAATCTCTCTCTTCGAATGAGATCTTCTACCATACATTTGTCCAATTACATAGTCTAATTTGATCCAAATGAGATCTTCTACAATATCTTGGTCCAATTACAAGTCTAATTTGAGGAAAGACAGATATAACATATGGATACTGCATTATTTAATGTTGTCTCATATTAAGTTTAATGTAATATAAGTTGTACAATATTTAATGATTGTTGTATCTGAATTGCATCATTCTATCCCAACAAGAAAGCGTGAGACAACCATTCGAAGAAAGATAGTAGACAATTCCTAATATAGTGAAAATATTTTATAAATTATTAGCTCAAAAATCTTGAATTTTCATGTTTGAAATAGGTGGATTGGATAAGAGAAAGGCTGTATTTAAGTAGATGCCATCGAGGATTAGCATTTGATGACAGCCTAGATGTGGAGAGCACTTGCAAACGGCCGGGCATAGTCCAAGTGATCATATCTGGGGGGTCCCTTAGGTGGAGGGTTCCACGTGTTTTAACGGTGCAGAAACTGATACAGCTATACAATGACCCTCGAGTGCAATGGATCCTAGGTGTCCATTGTCCAACCCATCAACGTTCTTATTTACCCATTTTGCTTCGGTTCGGAGTTCGGACCGCCCACTATCCAGGTACGAGTAGGCCCTTCACAGGTCACAACCACGACACCTATAACATCGCCAAAGATGTAACATGGCGCAGCCGGATCCACTCCTCAAAAGGCACAGAAAATGCCCGGCAAACACGCCTATAATTGATACCTACAAAGCGCCGTTACATCGCCAAAGATTGTCTCTGATGAAAAAGGAAAGTGGGACAGATTGGTTCATCATGGGGTCCCACGTAATGGAATACTCGTAGCTGGCTCACATTTTTTAACCTGGACGGACAGACAGTCTGGTCCTCTCCTTCGTTCAACCCCACGAAAACCTACCGTAAACCCCAGAAGGCCATAACGCCCACTCTTTAAAACTCCCACATCGCCCACAAACCCTTTCCCACAACCTTCTAACTCCCTTCTCTCTCTTCTTCTCAAATCCCACTCTTGTATATATAGGATCATATTTCTGGTTTGGGAACGTTATCTGTATCTCTAGTAGTTCGGGTGAACTAAGGAATTATATAGTCAAAGAAAGAAAGGAAAAGTCAGGCATGGCTGAGGAAGTTCAGAAGCAAGCCCATGAGATACTGGCAGACGTCAAAGAAGAGGAGGTGGTGGTGGTCTCTGATGTTCCCCAGCCTGAGAAAGATACTTCCAAGTTAGAGAAAGAGCCACCGCATGTGCCAGAAACTGAGGAGCCCCCGAAGCCCAAGCCCATTGAAGAAGAAGAGTCTGCAGTGGAGACTGCTCAGATATCAAAATCCGGTGATAGTGATGAGATCCCTCAATCTGGTTCCTTTACGGAAGAGAGCACCAGAGTTGCTGATCTTCCCGAGACCGAGAAGAAAGCACTTGAAGAGCTTAAGCGGCTTATCCAAGAAGCGCTTAACAAGCATGAATTCAGTGCCCTGGCTTCACGTCCACCACCCAAAGAAGAAGAAAAGCCGGTCGCTGTGGAGGAAAAGAAGCTAGCCTCTGTAGAGGAAAAGGAGGAAAAGAAACCCGATGAAGAAAAGCCAACCGAAGGGATTGTTGATGTTCGCCCTGTGGCACCAGAAGAACCCGCAAAGCCAGAATCAGAAAGCAAGGATGAAGCAGAAAAGAAGCCAGAACCAGAACAAGAAGCAGCAGTGGATGCACAAGTAATGGAAACGGTGGTGGTTACGGAGGTCATTGAAGAGAAGGTGGCTGCTCATGCGGTCGACGATGACGGTGCCAAGACTGTGGAAGCCATAGAAGAAACCATTGTGGCGGTCTCTTCTTCAGTTGCACAGGAGCAGCCTCCTCCACCTCCAGCAAAAGATGCTGAGGATCAGAAAGCTGATTCACCTTCCGAGGTGGAAGAAAAAGAAGACAAACCTGAGGCTTTGGCTCCTCTGACTCCGGAGGAGGTATCCATCTGGGGGATACAACTCCTCGCCGATGATAGGAGTGATGTCATTCTCTTGAAATTTCTCCGTGCAAGAGATTTCAAGGTCAAAGATGCATTAGCTATGATAAAAAACACGGTGCGCTGGAGGAAAGAGTTTGGGATTGATAAGTTGCTTGAAGAAGACTTAGGTAGTGATCTAGAGAAGGTAGTGTTCATGCACGGCTTTGATAAGGAAGGGCACCCTGTCTGCTACAATGTCTATGGGGAATTCCAGAAGAAGGAGCTCTATCAGAAAACATTCTCTGACGAAGAGAAGAGGCAGAAATTCTTGAGGAGGCGAATTCAATTCCTGGAAAGGAGTATCCGGAAGTTGGATTTCAGCCCTGGCGGTATTTCCACTATCGTTCAGGTCAATGATTTGAAGAATTCTCCTGGACCTAGTAAGTGGGAGCTTAGACAAGCAACCAAACAGGCCCTCCAACTGCTCCAAGATAATTATCCTGAATTTGTGGCCAAGCAGGTACATTTCGCTATGTAGTCCTTTTCTACAATACGTCAAAGTTATCTGCTGTTCTAATCTTGGGAGTGGGATTATGTTTTAGGTGTTTATCAATGTCCCTTGGTGGTACCTGGCAGTCAGTAAAATGATAAGCCCATTCCTGACGCAGAGGACCAAAAGCAAGTTTGTATTTGCTGGCCCTTCCAAGTCTGCAGAGACCCTTTTGAGGTGAGTACCAAATTTTGCATCTACCTCTCTTATTAATTTATAATGAAGATTTTCGCATGAGTCTAAATTGGCTTTGTAAAATACAGGTATATATCTGCGGAGCAGCTACCAGTCAAATACGGAGGACTGAGCAAAGATGGTGACTTTGGCACAACAGACGCGGTTATTGAGATCAATGTTAGGCCAGCAGCGAAGCACACTGTGGAGTTTCCAGTTATTGAGGTAAATGGTTCTATCTCCTTATGGTCAAGTACTGTAGTTCTTGAGAATCAAGGAAGAGAAGAATTGTCTATTCTGGACGTGACAGTGACCTTAAAATATCGTATTCTGTCAAATAAATTTTTCTTGGGTAAAATTTTATAGTTTTTTATGTCATTGGAAATAGGGATCTTCTCTTTGGATTCTCTCAACCATCTGTTAGGACATATATGTACTGTTGTTGATTGATTCTGCTTAACCGGTTCCATTTAACTAGGAAGTGAGAACCTACACAAATGTGTCGAAAACTACAGTTAAGAATAAAAGATTCAAAAATTGATTGCCGAGATTTTGGAACGATAGGTGGGGAGAGTTTTAATGGGCTAAACTAGATTAGACCTTGCATGATTTTGACCCTAGCCCTCCCCGCAAACAAACAGAACCCATATGTCCCTTTTTCTTGTTAAATTATTATCTTGGGAATCTCTTCACCTACTGATCGGGCCGTCTAGTTTCTAATTGGCAGCTGATGATTGTCTCTCTCAAAGGAGAAACATTATTATCTTGCCACCTCTCTCTCTCTCTCTCTCTCTCTCTCCTGTCGCTGCAATTAGTATTATACATGAGTAGATTACATGCCTATGAAGTAATGAAATGCTCCTAGAAATGGCCAACTTTCTAAATATATCTAGATCATGTTTGTCAAGTTCTCTGTAGAAGCTTATCCGGTTAAAACTCAATAGCTTGCATTCAAATTCTTTTTTTTTCTTATGAGTACTGAACTAATAATGCCTTGGTACCGGGAATTATTGATATGCAGTCCTGCCTTCTCACTTGGGAGGTCCGAGTAGTGGGATGGGAGGTGAGCTACGGTGCAGAATTTGTGCCAAGTACTGAAGAAAGTTACACTGTGATCATACAGAAGGCTCGGAAGGTTGCCTCATCTGAAGAACCAGTTGTTTGCAATAGTTTCAAAATTGGTGAACCTGGCAAAGTGGTACTGACCATCGACAATCCAACTTCAAAGAAGAAAAAGCTCCTTTACCGTTTGAAGACCAAGCCTTGTTCTTGATTGAATGAATTATACTATATTGTTTTAGAGGAAAAGGGGGAGAGAAAAAGAACAGTAGGACCAGCTCTGCTCAAATTCCTGCATCCAATTCTATCTTCATCATCATATCAAAGCTTGAAGAATGGGGTTTGTCTATTATAGATTAGGGAAGCAAAATATATTTGTTTAAAGTGGTTTGTTTCTTTTGTTTTTGTTTTGAATGTTAAATTAATACATTTGTGGTTCTTTTCAAATATGAATATTACTTCTTTTTTTGAATAATAAGTGTTGTGGTATATGAAATTCCATGGTGGCATGGCATTGATGTTTGGTGGTCTTTGTTTTGGGATTCTACCTTATGATCTATGTAGTACTACAAGCTTTATAATCTATAGAAAGGCGAACCGCTGTAATCAGGAAAATTCATTGAGCCTGTTCAAACCATTGCTCTTGGAAGTACCCTTTCATGGTTTGTGACCTGCTTTGCCGAAAGTCCATTTTAACGTCATTTTGTTCTTAAAGAGTGTAATCGCTGCTTTCTCAATCTCTTGTTTTGGGTCCCGTCACTTCAATGTGGGATGCTTTTGAAAGTTTCAAATTTCAATTCTGGATGTAAAACAGATCTACTGTAAAACTTTATCCAATTTAAATCATTTCTGAAAGGGGAACCTCTTAATATGTCTCATATCTATTATGGGCACAAATTAAATTAGATCTCATAATTTATAAGCTTTATAAATTTTCAAAGACATCAATTCTCACCTTTTGTTCAATTTGACAGTTAATTATACCGAAAATGATCAAATGTCTTCAAAAACAAAATTATTGAAAATATTGAAAATTCATGTTATATAAAAAAAATTCTAAAAAAATAGAAATTCTATTCCATTTTTATACTTATTTTTATTTAATTATTTTAAAGGACATTTCTGTAATTTAACTCAAATTGAATATAGGCTAGGATTGATGTCTTTTAAAACTTATAGGGCATAAAAAATAAATTAAAAGTTATATGGTCAAATTTGGGGGGCGTTTGTCTCCAAAAATTTCCACCTCTCAAAATTTCCAAACAATCATAAAATAATCTCTCTCTCCTCATTAAATTATAAAATAATATTATACTATTCAATTAAATCTTCTTTCTCCTCACTTTTTCATAAAATACTATACTTTTTCACAAACCCCAATACTCAAAATTTCCAAAACTCCAAAATTTCCACAAACAAACACCACCAAAATTTCCATAAGTATAGAGCCTACTATAACGTTTCCTCTTTTTGTAAACAACTTCAAACTAATACATCCCTCAATTCCTCAATTATCTCCTTGTCTATAGTATTTCATATTCCATCTTCTTGGGACCAAGGATCTCCTATAATTCCTTACACTAATTGCACTTTAAGTTTGGGAGAGATAGAATCAGCTAGTATATCTTAGAGTAGTTAATGTTGCATGTGTAAACTCTTAGACAATATGAAGAGATTCACGTATCATATCCTAACTTTACTTTAATTGCACCTTATAATTTAAACAGAAAATCATATTTAAAATAATTTATTTTAATTGTACCTTATAATTTGAGTGGAGAATTATAAAGTATCAGGTTTCCAATTTCATGAAGCTGTGTGAACAACAAATAGTTGGACACATGTTTGGGCCCCGTGAAATAGTCATTGTCTCGGGACTTAAAAAGCATTTCCTTTTCTTTTCCAGCACTGACTTTCATTCTTAAAACCACTTTCCTTTGCATTGTATAGTCGAGTTAATTATGATTCTAAACACATTATTTTCTCTTTATCCCAAACTTTTGACTTTGAGCCTTTTTAGGCATGAACAGAGGTGATCACTTTATCTTCTAAAAGCAGTGGGTCGTCATCATTTAGCCTACCTGATTACCCAAATAAAGTGCATGGTTGTTCTCCTCCTTCACTTTGATAAAAAAGAATGTGAAAATATGTAGTAGAATTTCGTCTCATCCTTAATAGAGATTGCCAACTTATTACAATAATCCTCCAACGCCAACCGCCCAACCCAACCCAATTTATTATATCATGTACAACAATAGGCAGATAGGTATCCAATGAGAAAGACCTTTAAAGTTCAAGCTGGCACAGTAAATGGCCCGACCTTGTCCCCTTGCCTTATTCTTTTCCTTGTTTTGTTTACGTCAAATGAGATGACAAAAGATCATTCTCTGATCTGGCAAAGTGAAAGTGAACGGCCAAAGCATGCGCCCAAGTATATAATTTGGTCGGGTGGTAGGGAGAGCAGAAATGCAGGGGCTGCGGCCGCAGCAAGCAGGTGCTTAATTCAGTCGGCATCATTATTTTGTGTGGTGTGGTCCAAAGGGCAAACTGCAACTTCTCAGTCCTGTCATGCCCCCCATGTTCTGCCTGAGGATTGCGCTTATCCCATTAATTTACTACCATTCAAATTAGCATTAGGCATTAAGTATGGGAGAAATCCCTGTAAACTTGGAATGACAATTTTCTTATGGGCAGCTTTCATTCCTTTCCGTTCTGGGCCATCTAAAGGGTTTTCTCTTCGGGTCGCTAGGTGAGATTTGAGTCATCTGATTGAACTGGTAGCTGGGTAAAGGATAACCCAGATGTACTAGGATAATTCAAAATTCAAGCATTCGGCTTAAAAGGAGAAACAGAACATAAAAAAGGTTGTTTCTGCATCAAACGTTTACGGATGCGGGCTATCCGTATCTGAACAAAGGCCGGTTGGTGTCTTTCTTGTCAATTTCTTTGGGCCAGAGTTGCCTTATCAATTTTATTAAAGATTGAAAAAAGTTTTGGTGTTAAAAATCATATTTAGGTGAGCATAAAACAAACATAGTATTAGATATCATATAAAAGATATGACACAAAATAGTTTCTTTTAGGGGAAATAGATATGATATAGTGCTAAAAAAAAGATATGATATAAGTTGTTCTTGCACCTTATACTCCAGTGGGCGAGAATTTGTGGCTTGAAGTGGACGAACTTGTATCAAGATCCTCGGGAATATGACTGGTGAAAGATGAAGCCCAATAGTGCCTGCAGTCTGATGGGTGTCTTCGAGCAAGGCCCATTATCAATTCTGGGAAAGAGCAAGAGAGTTGGGCTCTTTGGTGCCTCATATTATATGTTCATGAATAGAATCTTTGGCTCTGCAAATTTTAGGTTTGTTTTGGTCCCAACTTCCATGCAAATTAGCGAGTTTGTCAGTCTTTTCAGGGTTTAGTGGTATTATACACAACTTGTACAAATATTGAATCAGATCTGTCAAAGTCTGATTTTCGTGAATAAGTGAATCGAATTTTTGTCATTATCGAAAAAGAAAACACTCTTCTTGCGAATCCTCTTATTTGAGTGATCTTATATAAATTTTTCTTCCATGATTTTTACATTTATTACTGTTAGTATTTTAATGTTGACGTAATTACGTGTCAAATTTTAAATTCAAATTGAGTTATATTTTAAATTTGGTCAAAGTGTTCAAGAGATTAAGGAGTCTTTCAAAGTTTAAAAGGATAAGACGTAAACAAGATGAAGAGTTAAAACAAGAAGCTGGTGATGCAAAGTCCATGAAACTATTTTAAAAATTAGATTTTGAAATATCTTCATCCTTTTAGAATTCTGTTTAAAATAAAACTCAACCAACTCTATAAATACATACTGAGATCGACCAAGAAAAGTTGAGGAGATCATTCCAAGCTTTATTCAAATTCAAGTCTCCTCTTAGATAGAGAAAATCCTTTAGATATCTTTGCTCTTAAATAGTTCAAATTTTCTCAAGTTATCTAGATTCAATTACCATTGAAACTAACCTTCTTGCGGGAGTTTAACTGCTAGAGTTCCCGGTGTTGAAAAACAAGGACATTCATAGTTCATAAGAAGAATCTTAGAGAGTTGAGAGTTAACCGCAGGAAGTGGGTATAGGTTGGATTACTTAGATTATTACATCGAGGTAATCAGAGTCAAGTAATTGAATGTTGCACGTGTCTGAATCACCGTTGTAAGGTTTTATTTCTTAATGAATTTTTGGTGGCAGCTAGTCCGGTGTGATTTTTCCTTTGAAAGGTAAGTTCAAAAGTTTTTCACTTCGTCAACAAAATTTTTATCTCGTGTGCGATTGATATTTATTTTACTATTTCCCTAAATATATATTTTGTTGATTAATTATTCAGGTATAGAATCAAACATTTTATTACTTGTTCTAAAATTATTATATATATTTTATTGATTAATTATTAAGATATATAATCAAACATTTTATTACTTTTTCTAAAATTATTATTAAATTTTTAAATGGAGTGAAAATATCTATTCTACCCTACATGTGTTAATTTTTCAATTACGCGCACCAGTCAACTTCTACCCCACACTGATGAGGGCTCTACCCTGCACTGCAGCGTCCCTGTAAGCTTATCCTTGTTAATATTGTGTCAACTGTCAAGAGTAATAATATCAAAGGATGTTCGGTTTGTTAGTTTTTTTTTAGAATTTTTTTGTGTTTTGAGAATTTTTAGGTGATGTTAACTTTATTTGTATACGTGCGGTAATTATTTTTAGGTGAAGTTAAAAAATATGTTCAATTTATATATTCTAAAAATTCAAAAAATCCTTATAATACACATATACCGAACAGTTACAAATCGACCGCTCCCCTTGTGTTATACTTTTTTGACTGTATGAATTTGTTGTTTTCTCCGGTAAAATGATATCGGGAAATGGTATGTTCCCAAATAGGCATGCAGTGGCACGTGAAGAGATTGTCACTGTCACCCAAGATTTGGCCCTGCTCATAAGCCCGTACAGAGCTGCACTCACGTGGTAGATCTAGGAATTATCTTAGAAGCGGATGTGATAATAATAATTAATTTTTTAAATTATTTCTCTTGTTATATATTTATAATAGCAGTTATACTAATTTTATAATACAATATATGAATACCTAGATATAAACTTGAACATTTTTAATTGACTTAGAAAGTGACCATGTCTCTAAATCATAAATCTATTCTTAAAAAAAGATAATAAATCATAGAATAGTCATGTAATAATCTTTCTTTGTGGATTACACATTCAATATTTAATCTTAATTTTAGCTCAATATTTTTTTTTGTTAAAATGGGGATTTTAGAAATTTTAGAGTGAATATTGAAACATTAAAAATATTTAAAGATAAAATAAAGTTATGCACTAAAAAATAAATATGATTTAACTTTTACATATTTGAAGCTTTTAAACAATATATCTATCAAACAAAGATAAATTACACATAAACATAAACATAGAGTTTTAAATATACATTGACTTTGGAGATCTTAAATAAGTTATTGACACACTTCCATTCTCGAGTTCAACATAGATATATATCTCTATCATGGTTGATTAATAAATCTTTTTTATTTCAATTATATATATATATATATATATATATTAAATTTTAGTTAGTTTGAAATTAGTAGGGAGTTTTTTTTCTAGAAATGGTAAAATTAATATAAAATTAGATATTTATATATTTTAAAATATATAACCATAATAAAATTATTATAAATTATTATTTTCTTTCTATCAAATTATTATTTTTATTATAATAAATATAAAAATTCATTCATATATATATATATATATATATATATATATATATATATATATATATATATCTTTTTTACTAACTGCAATAAAGCTAAAATTTGGCAAAATCCACATTAACTGAACATTTCGAAAAAAAATTGGGAGCGCAGTGGCCCCCGCCCGTCCCCGATCCAGCTTGTCTCTGGCAGCTGCACAGCACAGTCCTCGTGACTGAATTATGCTAATGGGACAAGCAACCTGTTGCTCACTACACGTGATAGCTGGATTCTTATCAGTTTTTTTGTTACGTAGCTTTGGTACCACATGCACCGTCTCGTCACTCGTTCTCTGTCACTCTGACACGATGGATGGTACGTGTCATTCTGCACTCTACTATTTAATTGGCATGGCGCAACCAAAAAGCCAACCTGTGCTTCATTGGATTTGCAGTGGGAAGAGTAAGGGTTGAAGAAGAGGATAATGGAAAGGAAATCGCTTGGGCTTTTCTTGTTGCTGCTCATTGCCTTGGCTTCTCGTAAGATTCTTTCACTCTTAACACGTTAATGCTTATTTCGATGTTTTCCATACCATATTTTGTTTTTTTTTTTTTTTTTTTGAAGTATGAAGTGAGTCCAAGATTTGGTATTTTTTTCGGTTTCTCATTACAGAAGAGATGGTGGTGCCAACTGAGGCAAGAGTCTGCGAGTCACAGAGCCACGGTTTCAAGGGGCCATGCTCGGGTGACCACAACTGTGCTATGGTATGCAAGAATGAAGGTTTCTCTGGTGGCAAATGCCGGGGATTCCGTCACCGTTGTTTCTGCACCAAAGGTTGCTAGTCGGTGCTGCCAGACGAGTTGCCCGCAGCATAAACTTTTAATTTGGAAGTAACGAATAATAACCATATTTGTATCTCTAGGGTTTGGACTGTGTGAATTGTGAGGCACAAATAAGAATTCTCTTCCATTGGAGGGGTAAATCATCGTGCATTAGCTTCTTCGTCGAGTTCCACCTAGTCGTGGCTTTCTTTGCTTAATGGAATTGTATTTTCAATTTTATTTCAGTGCAAGAAGTACTTTTCCCTTCTGTGTTTAAGAGTTTTGTCTACGCTAGCTTTTCCCTCTCCCCTTGTCTACTGCAATATGATGTCACTTAACTTATGTGCCAAAAACTAGCTTAGGACTTGAAATACCGAAAGACATGCAACCTAATGGAAATTCTTATGGGTTTTGTCGGTGTTATACCCTCTGTTTCCCCAAAGAAAGAAAAAAAGTTCTTAAGTCATGTCACTTTGTAATGTAGTCGAGCCAAGCACTACAATAAAAAGAAAGGAAAATTTGCTTTTTAGTCCTTAGGTTTTAATCCCTTTTCATTTTTAGTCATGAATTTTAGAGGGTCAAAATTTTAGTCCTTGAACTTTTATCTTTGTAAAATTTAGTTCTTCCGTCAGTCTGCCATCAGTTTGCCGTCAAATTTGTACCGGTTGATCGCTCACTTTTAAAACATATATCCGGTCGACCGCTTCAAAATTGGCGGTCGACCGGTACAAAAATTGACGGCAGACTGACGGAATGACTAAATTTTACAAAGATGAAAGTTCAAGGATTAAAATTTTGAAGGTTGAAAGTTAAGGACTAAAATTAAAAAGAGCCCAAAACCTAAGGACTAAAAAGTAAATTTCCATAAAAAGAAGAAAAAAAATTATATAAAAAGAGTACGTATATTGTTTGTCCTTACAAATTTGTGTGATCCAAGTCATCTGGCCATTGTCCAAACGAAAAAAGAACTTATCACCATGCCGTTTTATAGCTCTGTATTCAAACATGGTTACACCTTCAATGTCCATGTTATAACAAGGTCTTGGCTTTAGACCACATCAAGCATCACTTCCCCGTGTTCCCGTCAGAAGAAATTTAAGATACAATTGTTGGTAGAAATCTCAGCACACTGATTGTCGTGGGTCGGTGGGTGTTTTTAATATTTAAAGGAAATATTTATATGTAACGGACAGTACATCTGTACAGGCAATTCAAAAGGAAACAGAGTAACAAGAATAGAATTAAGTGAAATTGCTCTGTTTCGTGAGGATAGTACACGTGGAACTTGACGACTAAGATTTCCCTTCATTTTCGACGGAAGATATTTACATGCATAATATTTTCAAAAAATATGTTTTTGATAGGTGCTGAAAAAAATTAAAACAAAATAAATAGTTAGTCAAAAAAATTATTTAATTTGATAAACCTTCTAAATATTTAATATGTTTAATATATAATTTTTTTATAATAGTTTCTTTTTTTGTGTGTGAGCTTATTTAATTTGATAAACCTTCTAAATTTGATCTAGACATACTTTCTCCGATAATACATTTTAGTCTAAAAGAAAAAAAAAATCTTGGAAGATTGTGGAAGATTTGGGTTATGTTCGTTTTCACTCTTTTCTCAGGATTCTAAGTATATTCACAAATCTACCACCGAACATATTCAGAATTCAAACACAAACACCAATACATTTTACACAATCTCCAACAATTTTCAAATTTTTTATTCAACATAAATTTTCTCTCTATATTTTTTCACATAACTCTAATACTTTTTTATTAAACAATTACATCAGATCATTTTTCTCTCCATTTTACACAAACACCAATAAAATACTATTCAACATAAAAATTCACAACTTCTCTAAAATCCTACATTTTTACTCAAAATGAACATAACCTTGGTTGAAGTAGCAATCAATTAAAATAATAGTTGTTAGTTTATATTTTATCTATATTTTAAGAGGTTCCGGAAATAAGTTCAGGAAGAGTTATTAGTTGACTTTAATGTGGCTCTAACTGCGGACCTATCATCTGCAGTCTGCACAACTCCCTGTGAGCTTTGGACTATTTTTCTCTTCCTAAGATCGTATTTCCTAAGATATCACCGACGATACCTTGGATGGGGAGGAAATTTCGGAAAAAGCTCAGTTTTCATGACAAAGACTCGAGTGCTGCACGTGGAAAGACTGTATCGCACCTCCACGGCTCCACCGGACCACCAATGCTATACAAACCGACCGTGAATTCTTTAATGCGGCCTTCTTCTGTTTCATTCTCTATAAATTGAGGAAGGAATCCCCACCATTTGAAGGAGGTTTCAACAGTTAAAGAGTAGAACAGGGCTAAAAGATAGACATGGAGAGGAAAACATTTGGTCTTTTGTTTTTGCTGCTCATTCTCTTTGCTTCTCGTAAACCACTCTCTGTTTCTATTCTCCAGCACAGTCTTACGTTTCTTTCCTTCTCTTATTCGTAATGTCACGTGTGTTACAAGCCCAGATTTTTACCAGCTTAAAACTTTTTTTTTCTTTGTTATATATGCAGAAGAGATGGTGATGCGGGCTGAGGCAAGGGTTTGCGAATCCAAGAGCCATGGATTTAAGGGCGCGTGCCACAGAGACCACAACTGTGCTCTGGTATGCAGGAATGAAGGTTTCTCAGGTGGAAAGTGCAGAGGAATACGTCACCGCTGCTTTTGCACTAAGCTTTGTTAAATCGAAGCTAAAGGACAATGCATTCGAAGACAACAATGGAGGGACCTTTTAGTTCTACTACTAGGCTACTAGCTTTGAACTGTTTGATCTGAATAATGAATCTCTTCTATGATTGAGGAAGATTCATCATGCATGTTTCTTTCTTTTTGTTTAGGTAAACCTTTGATCTCGCTCTCTAAAATGAAACAGTATTAGCTGTTTGTTTGTGTCATGTTGACATGTTGTACTAGGAACTAGTATTGGCTTTTAAGAGAACGGTGTATCTCTAGCATCTTTCAGGAGCAAGATCCACTGTTGTCTTCTTTGTTTGATGAATTTTCTTTCAACCAGTACTTTACCCCTCTCCAAAAAGCCAATGTTATTTTTTAATGATTTTCTTTCTAGTTACGCTTCTTTTTCTTGGTCGTAGTCTTATTAGATACAGAATGAAAAGGACACGAAAGACAAGCGAACATGCATATTGATTAGGCGTTGAAATGCGAAGTACAAATTATCCGGCGAAACTAGCCGCAATGCAATTCCGGTCAGAGTAGCGAGTGTAGAACGTTTGAAAAGACTTCCGGTAGTTTTCAACACATTCGGCTTGTGATCAAAGTATCATTTATAAACAATGGGGTCAATTTTGAATGAACTTCCAATTCGTTTCGTATTCGTACTGCCCATTAGTTTTGGATCTCCATTTTCCTGCCCCGTGGGGATTATATATTAATTAAATTATTCTAAGCTTGTACATGCCCGGACTTTATGCAATCAATATTAAATATTGTATGACTTACATCTTACGCTCCATTCAATCAATGAAAGTTAGATATATATATATATATTTCTTACTCTCCATTCCTCTTCATATAATTGTTTTTTTGGAATTTATATGTTTTATATTTATGAATCAAAATCAAAGCGTTCCATTCAAGTTTCAATTTGTCCCATTACGCTCCTCAAGTTGAAAAATAATATTAATTTTTATTCCCGTTTTGATGTGATGGAAATTAAGGGTGGGAAAACCGGGTTCGAGTTCGAAAATTTCAACCCGAACCCAACCCAAAAATTTCGGGTTTATTTGTGAGGAAACCCGAACCCGAAAAACCCGAAAATATCGGGTCGAAACGGGTCGGTCCGGTTCGGAAAAGGCGGGTCACCGGGTGATAGCATTATATTTTCGGGTTCGGGTCGGGTTCGGGTTTAATTTCGGGTTTGTTCATATACCCGAACCCGAAAATACATTTTAATTCACATGTAAACCCGAACCCGACTAAACCCGACCCGGTCGGGTCGGAAACGGGTCGGGCCGGTTCGGTTTGCCGGGTCTCGGGTTTTTTTCCCACCCCTAATGGAAATGCCTTTCTAAGCCAAAGTTTCTACAAAAATGAAAAATAAATAGAATAATTAAAACTTTAAATATTACTTCTATTTTATTTTTTTATCTATTTTTTCTTGAAGGGGCCTTATGGTCTGTCCACATCCCTTTTTGTCTAGTTTAAGGGCCAAATTGAATAATAAATGACAATTAATTTTTTTTACAACTTGAAGGGCTTAATGAGACAAATTAAAATTTGAGGGAGATAATTTAATTTAATTATATAAATATGGGATGGTGTTTCCCCAAATTTGTTTTTTGGAGCGAAATTGCAGTTCTACTTGGATTTGAATGGCAAACGTAATTCATGAAGGAGTTTCATATAAGGGCTAACTACTCTTTTTTTTTATGTAACCAAATATCCGAGCCAATATACATACACTTCGACTAATCACAGGATCTACACAAACCAGACAATTACTAGGTCAAAAGCCCTGAAGGCCAAATGATTGGTAGCACCTATGAAATTTTGAACTTAGAACCGTATATGAATCAATTAATTACTAAGGCCCAAGTTCTATCCACTAGTCTAACCCCTTAGTGTTGGCTATCTACACTTCTTGTAACCCTCCGTCCCGAAGAAAAGAAGATTGAACAAAAATATTCTATGGGCCTTCTTTGTTCAATGATATGTTAAATAAGATATATATTTTTTTTAACTGAAAATTAATCATCAAAATACTATTTAACTAATTTCTCTATCTGTGAACCATAATTACTATTCATATAATATAAATGGCTCTAACACTTGTAGCTCAGCTATAGTATATATTATATATACCTGAGTCTTTTGTTGGCGGCCAGACGGACTGGAGAACCGCTTCAAACGTGTATATATCTCTGCGGTAAGTCGAGCACAGTAAGCACTCTAAAGAATGGCAAACATACTCTCGTGGGGGCAAAATGCTGCCAAAGGTTTTATTTAGTCCTGCAGGTCTTCATTCAGGTAATAGTACTAAGAAAATTCTTCTTTCTTCGGCCAGCTAAAGAGTTGTCAATAATATGCCCCTCAGGTCCTCGAAACATTAATTTACTTCTGCTATCTAATCGATACATATGCGCCAAAGAGCCTGAAAACAACACTCAGGATCTTAGATGGTCTTTGCCGTCACTGGTTTGCCTAATCTGCTGATGTGGACCCGATTCTGGAAATCTTTCGGCTTTGTGACAAATATAAGACCGATATTTGCAGTCAAAAGAGAGACCAATAACTCGAATTATTAAAAAGAAAAGAGAAGTATATGATGAAACGAGAGTAGCACATAAAACAAATTAGGCCCACTTGCTCCATGGGACGTATGAGGTGGGCAAAACAATGGAGGCAGGGTGACGGGTTACCACTTACCAACCTAAAAGATTCCTCCATTTCTCTCCAATTTGTTCTACATAACATTATTGTATTCTCTTTATTCTTTTCAGGCCCTTCTAGAAGCAACAAAAGTTTTTAAGTTAGGAAGATGTCCCTTACCAACCTTGCCCACAAGGTTTCACATGGCCGGCTAAAAATGACATGCTGTCAGCTCCATTGAAAACTGGACTGTGTAGGCAGGGGTTGGTTGAATAGTGAAAACGACAACTATAATTTGATTAATCAAACCCTATTACTAACTAGTATTACTAATGCTGCATGTTCTAGAAATGTTTTTCTTTTTCGGATTAACATCAGCAGTTGGTGGGATATATCTGCCACGCGTGAAGGATGATATGACCTTCAGCAAAGGTGGAAAACGAAGTCAAGGCCAACTTTCTAGAGAGTATCTAAATATTAATGCAGTACTAACATCATAGTCCTATAAATCAATAAAATATAACACATGTTCCTTAGTTATTCTGGATAATATTCATCCAAATTGTTTGATTGCTTTCCTCTTCCCATTTTTTTATTGAGAGAATTAGAATCCTAGCTTAGCAAATCTGCTGCTTTAAACTTGAAATAACTCCAATTAATTTTCATTCATCTTTGTATTATATTATATTTTTTTAGTAATGAAAAAATTTCGAACACTCATTTACGTATACTGGTTCGAAAAGACCTACTCAATATCCACGCTTATTTCACGTGTACCGATCGATTTCGTTGAACATCTTTACGCTATATTTATAACATATAAAATATAGGGTTAACTGCATGTCATGCCCCTCTGGTATGCGGTAATAACAAATATGCACCTGAGGTAAACAAAGTTATTTTCATACCCCTAAGGTAAACATTCAGGACCAAATATGTCCTTCCATTATGTGTCGTTTGAAACATCAACGGTAAATGCTGACGTGTCAAAATTAGACATGTCAGCACCAATCATAACTCGACACGTGACATTTTTGGAAAAAAATGGGAGAACCCCCGAGCGGCTCCCCTGCTCAGGGGTGGCCGGCAGGGTGCCACCCCTGAGCAGGGGAGCCGCTCGGGGGTTCTCCCTCCTTTTTTCCGAAAATGCCACATGTCGAGTTATGATTGGTGCTGACGTGTCTAATTTTGACACGTCAGCATTTACCGTTAGTGTTTCAAACGACACATAACGGAATGAGATATTTGCTCCTGAATGTTTAACTCAGGGGTATGAAAAAGACTTTATTTACCTCAAGAGCATATTTACTATTACTGCATACCACAGGAGCATGACATGCATTTAACCTTAAAATATATTTCTATGTGTGAAAGAGGCTGCTTAGTGCTTAAAATAAAATAAAAAATTGATAGGTATAAAAGATCGAGGGCTCTGTTGATAAATATATTCCTATGTGTGAAAGAGGCTGCTTAGTGCTTAAAATAAAAAATTGATAGGTATAAAAGATCGAGGGCTCTGTTGATATCAGTGATGGAAGGTAGGGAAGTTTGTTACTTTGCCATCCTGAATTGACAAGAGTAAGTGGAGTATGTGCACGTTGGTGATCTTCTAGAATCCTTTTGTTAGGAATGGACAGAAAAAAAAAAGCAAAAAATTGCAGCTAGAAAGAGAGTGGAAAAGAGGAAGACCACAAAAAGTTGGAAAGGAATCGTGAAGATAAGGATAAGTTGTTTGTGCTTGGGCAATGGGCAGTCTTAAGAAAAAAAGTTTGAAATGAATTCGTCTCTGCAGTGTTTTGCTATGATAGGTCCGGAACATTCTCATTTTCTCATACGGTACCGTCTGCCCAAAGTCTGTACTTGGCTCATTAATGTTGCAGGTCTTTCACTACTTTTTCGTGGTTTTTTTGGGTTGGTTTAGTTTTATTACTGAACCAACGACGATCGAATATATTTAGAATTTAAATATAAATATAAATATTTTTTTATTCAACATAAATTTTTTCTCTCTATATTTTTTATATAACTTCAATATTTTTTTATTAAACAATTAAATCAAATCATTTCTCTCTCCACTTTAAACAAACACCAATAAAATACTATTCAGCATATTCACAACTTTTCTAAAATCCTACATTTTTACTCAAACCTAACGAATCCTTGGTTCCTTTTCCTGTCTTCTCAATCTTCATTGCTAGAAACTAGCAAGTTTTCAAATGGCATGTAAAACCAAACTGATATAATGATTTCCGTGATCTACAGAGTACGCCTGACGAGGAGCCCTCTCTGAACCAAAAACTTCCATTTTGGATAAGAATTCTATAATTTTCTATTTCATTTTGGATAAGAATTCTATAATTTTCTATTTCCGATTACACCATGTGTAATATGAACAAGATAATACAATAATTAAATAACGTGAATTCTATTTGTATGGTTCAAGGACCACAAAGTTTAGTTAAAGGTTTTGTTCTACGTATGTACTTTTTAAAAGCTTGGGCTAGCACTATTATTCAGTAATATACATAACAATAGAGAGTAAGGAGATTAAAGCCTTTGATTGAGGCATATCTGGTTTTGTTTAGAAATAAGCAAAGGGCAATACATCTCTCGCGCGCTCTTTTGTTTTTTGAACTTTTTCCTCCAAGTGATTATCTTTGTATTTCCTTATGTTCAAGTACCATGGCAAATGAAGAACTTGAACGGCCAAAAGAGTACTCAACATATACGTGTCACGTGTGGATCGAAATTATACTGAGAGTCATGATCATATATATATATATAAGAAAATTTTATACTATATAGGTTAATTAATTGAATATGAAGAGCACAATATGTGATAAATAATATTCATTCTATATGAGAAATTATGAAACAAATTAATCATGACCAAAGTTGAGCTTATTTGGAAATGAAATGCATTAAACTTAAGCATGTAATTAATCTAGCTTAATAGATGAGATCAAGGTCAAGTACTTGTGCTTAAACAAACAAATGTTGAAGCCTTAACATCGATTTGGATCAATGTAATTGCGACATATATAGTATTGTGCAGCCTATAGGTCAATCAAACAAGTAATTAATGAGCGAGTTTAACCTCATTAATTCGAAAATACATGACTACACTCAACTTGGTTAAGCATGTTCTTAGAATAAAATTAAACATATTCAATCTTGGAATTTTGTCACTCTATGTGCATGACTACATTAGTTTTGCCTTATTTAGAAGCTTAGAAATTTAAAATATGAAATATATATAAAGGGAAAATTACACCGACCTCACTGAGTTTTAGCCCTATATCAATAGCCTCACCGGGTTTTAAAAAAACTCTCAAAGCCTAGTGGGTTCTTTTATTTTAGTATGATAAATAACTCAAGCCAATGCTCTTACGGGAGATAATGGAGCGTAGACTACTTAAACTAAATGTCAGAGCTAAAATCAATCGCTGGCTGTCACGTGTTTAAAATTTTTTGTCTGCTCCATTCGGTCTCTCGTCTGCTACAACTAAATGTTTGGGCTAAAACCAATCGTTGTCTGCCACGCGTTTAAAATTTCTTGTCTGCTCCATTGGGTTTCTCGCCTGTCACGACACATGTCACGTCGGAGTTAGTTTTTATATAACATGGCATACGACGTGGTAGATGAGAGACCGAATGGAGCATACAAGGAATTTTAAACATGTGGCAGCCATCTATTAGTTTTAGCCCTAACATTTAACTTAAGTAGATTATGCTCCATTATCTGAGGTAACAAAATTGGTTTGAGTTAGTTTTCATACCAAAATGAGAAACTCAGTGGGTTTTGAGATTTTCTTTTAAACCTAATAAGGCTTTTGATATTGGGCTAAAACCTAGTGAGCTCGATGTCATTTCCCAAAAAAAAAAATGAAACACATATTAAGCAATCTGGTTATATTATATAAAACAAAGGCTTAAATGCACCCATGCCCCTGGGTATGCGGAAAGAGCAAATATGCCCCTGAGGTAAACAAAGTCATTTTCATATCCTGAGGTATACTTTCAGGAGCAAATATGCCCCTCCGTTATGTGCCGTTTGAAACTCTAACGGTAAATGCTGACGTGCCAAAATCAGCATTTACCGTTAGAGTTTCAAACGGCACATAACGGAGGGGCATATTTGCTCTTGAAAGTATACCTCAGGGGTATGAAAATGACTTTGTTTACTTCAGGGGCATATTTGCTCTTTCCGCATACCCAGGGGCATGAGGTGCATTTAAGCCTAAAACAAAACATTGAGAAAATAAATTCTCCAAATTTTCAAGGAAAACTCATTCAAGAAGAAAACTTACAGATCATACCAATGGGTATTCTTCAAATTTTCAATTCTCATGTGTTTACAACTTGTTTGAGCCCCAATAATTTGGGCCTAAAAATTTAGGTTTAATAATAAAAAAGTCATCACATAATTTTTTATTATTATAATATTTATTAAAAATCTTCTCTCACTTCATTTTTTCACCAACTCCCATAACATATCTTTACTTTATAATTTTTCTTAAACCCCAATAACCAAAATTTACACGCTCAAATATCTAGCTACCTTTGAAAATACATATCAAAGGGTATGTTTGTGTTGTAAAATTTTTGGTATTGAGTTTAGTGATGGTATTGAGTTTAGTGAAAAAGTGAAGAGAAAGGTAATTTTTTTATATTTTTTGTAGTTAAAAGTTATGATTTGATGGGAAAGAGAGATTATATTGTAGTATTTTATTGTTAATTGGTGAAAAGTTTTGTGAAATTTTGTTACCAAACACAACCAAAGTCTATCAGGTCGGAAAACAAATAGACGAAAATAGAGGTGCGTAACTGCAAAAGTGGAGGAGGAAAAAGTAAATAATTCCAACTACATGAAAAGTAGAGCTACCAACCAAATCCAGCACTAACTTAATTGCAACCACTCGTCTTTCTCACCAACTCGGTCAAATAGCCTATCCTCATTACTTCTTAAAAGAAAAAGGTCCCTCCGAAAAAAAAAAAGGTCCCGAGTCAATTGCACCTTCTGCTGCTCTCCACCACCTCCCATTTATATTCCTTCTACCTCCTTGGTCCCCAATTCCTTTTCAAGCTCCATTCCCCACAAGTCTCTCTCCCCCTCTCTTTCTCCACCTCAGAACACCCAACAACCATGGGCAGATCTCCTTGCTGCGAAAAAGAGCACACCAACAAAGGAGCATGGACCAGAGAGGAGGACGAGCGCCTCATCAACTACATCAAAGTAAATGGGGAAGGCTGTTGGAGATCTCTTCCAAAAGCTGCAGGTAAGTAAAAGTTTCCACCTTTTCAGACACGCTCAAGAGGGGAGATGAGAGACAGAAAGTCGTGAGTTGTGTTAACATTTGAATCGTGCAGGTTTGCTCAGATGTGGCAAGAGTTGTAGACTGAGGTGGATAAACTACCTCAGGCCTGATCTTAAGAGGGGAAACTTCACTGAAGAGGAAGACGAACTCATCGTCAACCTTCACAATTTACTTGGAAACAAGTAAGCAATATTCCCTTCAACTTTTAACATCTTTTTGGTTCATATTCCAAGTATACTTTTGTTCTTGAAGAACAATACTGCTTTTGTTTTTTCACTTCATAAAGTTAGAATAGTGTACTTAAGTACAAAACAACATCTTCTCCCTTCTGTTTGATTAAATTAAAGCCTCTATCGGTTTAAACCTTCGTAGCTTTCAAAAGGAGGAAACCCTGATGTGGATTCCATAGTTTCCTTTTCTGAAAACTTTCACTGTTTTCATTTCTCAGATGGTCTTTAATTGCCGCGAGATTACCCGGAAGAACTGATAACGAGATCAAGAACTATTGGAATACTCACATCAAAAGAAAGCTTTACAGCCGTGGAATTGATCCTCAAACTCACCGTCCACTCAACGCAGCCACCACCGCGACAACTCCCAGTGCCACCACTACCAACATTAGCAATACCAAAACGACTTCGAGCAATAATAGCAACAACAGTAGCAAGAGTTCCCTATTCGAAGTGCAAAATTATATGACACCAGTGATGCAAATGCCTGAATTCAAGAATCCTATGAATGGAACTGTTAATGCCTGCGTGAAGGTCGGAACTGAGTCTGCCGAAGAGTCAAATAGTAGCAGTGGAGTAACCACGGAGGACGTGTTCCCTGAACTCAACCTTGAACTCTCCATTGGGCTGCCCTATAAGCCTCAAATAATCCCTTCTATCAACATTAAAGAGCTGAGGCAACAACCGCTGCAGCAGCAGCAGCAGCAGCGACAACAGCAACAGGTTTCGTACCAGTGGTATGGGAATGTTAGGCAAGGTGTATGTCTGTGTTGCCATTTAGGGTTTCAGAATAGCCAAGCATGCAGCTGCAAAGCCACGGGGACAACCGTAACTGCTGACAATCTCTATAGATATTATAGACCTTTGAACTTTTGAAGCTCAGAATTAGTTAAATGGAGTCTCACTACCTTGCATGCTCGCATGTAATCTTGTGGTGGTACTGATCAAGCATCTGAAATAGTTGTGAGATTTGATTTCTTTCCTTTTGACAAGAGGAGAAGTTCAAAGCTGTGAAATATAAAATTTCTTATTTTAATCTCTTCATGCTTTTTTACTTTTGGAGTGGGCAAATAGGAATTCCTCTCATCTCTTCAAAACAAGGTATAAATACTATTCTTCCGATTAAAATACTACCACTACAAAAATACAGATCTATAATTGCACTCTTTAACAGCGGTAGCTAAAAAAACCTTTAAAGGGTATTTTTAATGACTTTTTGTAAAAAAAACGTCACTAAAAGGGTATATAGCGGTTTTTAACAGTATTTTTTTGCGAAACGCCGCTAAAAATGGTACCTTTAGCGGCAGTCATTATAGACCTCCTATAGTAGTGTTTTGTGAAAAACGTCAATATTTAAGGTATTGCTGCTTTTTGTTCATATAAGATTGGCTCTCCATGTAGTGACTTCGAGTAAAGAATGGTCGAATAACCAATACGTAATTCATCCACGCCAAGGAACAAACATATATATATGTTGAGATGCCAATCTGCAGTATATTTAGTGTTCATCCAAATTTCAAATTTACCCTCTTGATGGGTAGGTAAAACCCTTAAATAAAGTCAAAACCCTCTGCGGACAAAATTTGAACATTCAAAAACTGGTCGCAGAATTAGGACAACTATTTAAGTACGTAGAATTTTTAGCACACTTGACGCGTGAAGCTGGTGCGAGGCATGCGTATTTATGAATCTTTGTAATGCTATAAAATGAAATAGTTACGGGGAAAGGAAATAATGGACAAGATAAGGAAGGGTCATTCAATATGTGTCCTTTAGCCATCAGCATTAATTAATGATATATATGAAATTACTTATTTACACTTCGGAACAACTGGTACAATTACGTTCGTCATTGTTTAGTGGTATTTCTCTTTCCAACGATTGTTGTGCGGAATTCCATCCATAATATTAGCATATATAAGATTTCCAAGGTTCGAAATATTTCTAATTTTAGTTTAGAGAAAAAGAAAGAAATAGTTCTAATTTTAGAAGAAAAAGAAAGTGAACGATATTTTCATTACCAAAATTAATGGAATGATTCTACACAGTAGTGGCTCGATCGCCAAAATGAAATTCAGCATGATATCGTGAATATTTTCTTTCATAATTGTGCTTTTTTCTTGTTTTGGTTTCCACAAAATTTCACTTTCATGTCTCGAAACCTCTGCTTAACTGAAACAATTCGTGGCACATGACTGCAAAAAGATAGAGAAAGGCAATATTCGAAGCATGTTTTGCTGCTAAATTGCTACATGCATACAATCAGAAGATACCATCGGATGTGTGGATTAAGAAATTACGAAAAGAAGAGTGGAAGCTAACCGAAATTAGGGGGGGAACTGAGAATATCACGTGAAGTTATGTGGATTAAGAAATTACTTCTGGCCAGCCTCTTTTGGTTGGACAACGTGAGCCGACTCGGATCTGAACCTACCCTGTCCTGAAAAAAATAAAGAATACAAAGAGCCTTAAGGGCTAAGGATGCGAGGAGGATAGACAATTGGTGTTGGTGGGGACTCCTTAATTTCATGTTCGTGCGAGTGCATGTGTGAGCTTTTGGGGTTGGTAGATGGGGGTGATCTCAGCAAGACAACCACCCCTCTGTCTCTTCTCATAAATTCCTGGCTATCTGGTCTCTGTCTGTCCTTTTTAATACGTCTAGGTCATTGTTTAGATTAGTGATTTGTTTTTCCTACCCACACAATTTTTTTTGAATTAATTTATATATTCAAACTTATACAAGCTAGTATGGATTCTTACTAGGCATGATAGTGTGGCTGTCGTTTGGTCATCTAGAAGGTTGGGGGAGTACTGCAGAAGATCAGTACTATAGTTACTCAGTACTCACTCTGACCTAACTCTTTGGTTTATATCTGTTTGTCACCTTTGAGGTTCTTTTTTTCTTTTCTCTTGTCAACGAGTGCCCCCCATTAATAATTAATGCAACGAGCAGGCTCACAGTCACCTCCACCCACTTTCATGCGAGCAGTGTAAGAGGAAAAAACGCATCAAATCAAGAGTTCTAAACTATGAGGTTTTAGCAGGAAAGAAAGAAATAATCTTCTGAGGTATTATGACTTATTAAAAAGAGTAACCGGGTATACAGAAATATAATTTGTACTGATTCGATCTCAACCCCACGCAGCTCTCCCTCAAACTTTAGTGGGAAACCTACCACTTAACTAGACAGATCACGCAAAATCCTCAGTGTTTGAACTGATCTTAATCTAACACTACTTTTCCGGCTTCTCCATTTCCTACCTCTTCCCACCTGAAAGTTGGGTGGACAGCCCAATTATTGGCCCCCATTGGATTATTCCTGAGCAAATATTTTTTCTTCCTCGGGAGTTCTTCGAGATGGAATCAAGCCTTTGGCTTTAATTTGGTCTGATCGAATCGACGCACTAAGAAGTATTTGCAGAAACTAAATTGTATGCACTGGCATTCTATGTAGGAAATAGCCACATGTCCTTGCTTAGGACCATCTGCCCCGACTCTCAGGGTTTTTGTCAGCCTTGTGCTCTTACGATAAGAAGAAGGGAACATGAACGCGCGCGGTGCGGCGGAGGGTTAAAAGTCTAAAACAAACCTCTCTCTCCCCCTTCTCTTTCTCTCGTCAAAAAAAAAAAAAAAAGAAGAGAAAAGAAAAGAAAGAAAGCAAAACACAAAGACAGACATAATTGATGTTAAACAAAAATAAAATAAGGTATAGTTTTGACATCTATGATGTGACGGAGCATGCAAGATAGCAGTAGATTGTGAAAATCACTGAAAAAAAATTAAGAAACAGCAAATAAAACAGAACCGTTACTCTTTTTATATCTTCTAATTTATAGAAAAATAGGTATAATATTTAAATTTTATACTAATAAATAAATTTTATATTATTTAATATTATTTATATAAAATTTCAAACAGCGCAAATCTTATAACGGAGTTCACTTGTTACGTATGTCTCTAAATAAAAAACTATAGAGATGTTGAGCTACAAAATAGCTCTCCCTTTCTTATAGACAGAGATTGTGGTAGAGCATGCACATTATAGAAACTACACAGTGGTTCACCACACAGTAAGCACCGATTATAATAGTTAATGATGCTGAAAGAATCATGTGTGCTTTGGAAAAATATAAGTTAATGAATAAGCTTTTGGTTTAAGTCAACCAGGAAGATTGATTAGGTTAACATCCATATTGTTATACTAATAAAATAAAGATATGGGGAATTTCTTATGCATAGGACAGAGAATAAAGAAGGGTATTTACAAGAAGATGCTTAACTACTATATATATATATATGCCTTGACACGTATACCCTGAGATGAGGCCTACCAGAAAGTTGAGCAATCACTGCCATAGAATATAATTTTATGAATAAATTTGCATTTCGGTCCTAGGCAGTTCATATATAAAAGGTTTTTCCTTTCTTTAATGAGGATAATAGACAAGGGTTAGAACGAATCGGATGCCTCAAGAATATTAAATTATCTCAACCACCAAATTATCTTCTAGCTATTATGGGGTCGAATTATTGTTCATCGTTTAAATGCATTTTCTTGTCCTATGGCTCGGAATAGGCCGTTCTACTTATGGCTTCTTAATTGAGCAATCAAAGACTCAATTTTCTTTCTTTCTATTTTTACAATTAAGCCCAATAAAAGCTGATATTGACAAAAGCGAAGTAATTTGATAATATAGTTGACCTTATAATTAATAATATTTTCTTTTCTAAAGAATTTAATAACCGTAATATTATTTTATAAAGTGGCTCCAATTTACATTTACAAAAACAGTGAGGCGAACACAGCACGCAAATTAAATGGCTTACTAATTTTGAGCTATCTCATGCTCAAGAACCCAAGTAATATTATCTCTACCATTCTTCAAGAGAATAAATTTTAAAAACTCTTTTTTTAAACATCTTTTTTATGAACCTCATAAAGTTTTATTCAGCATCCAAACAAAGGCACAAACAAACATGTGTACTTTTTGTTAGAACATTGAGATGGAACTAAATTGAGAAGAAAACTTAAATTCATGGTACATGATGGCTTTGTGATAGAACCCATGTATGTTTTAGGTTAGTTTTAGGGATTATTAGGTATACCCTTTTGTGTGTGATAAGTTAAATACATAGACGCATACATAAATAAAAGTGTACTATCTATGTACACAAATGAATATGTCCGAATTTGCATTTTAACCTTAATTTTAGCTGCAAAGGACATGTTAAAGATATGTGGGTTCTAGAACGTAGGGTCGTCCAGGGTATCTATTTTATTGTCGTTTTCCAACAAATATTTTAAAGCATTAATCGACCAAAAGTGGTTAGGAAAAACAACGTAAGAATGCTTAAATCACGGACCACGGATAATAGTAATTACCCAACCACTACGTTTCCCCCCTACAACACTTGAACCTAAAAAGTTGAATCACTTTTGTCTTAGATTTACACATTGATGTAGATAGAAGATTTGATTACTTCGCATAGTAAAACTACTTATCAAATTTTTTTTGATAAATTCTCGGCGCTGCGTGTCCAAATTGCATGATCCAATTTAAAGACGAACAAGTCCAATTTAGAGACAAGAGACTTGACATATTTATCTCTAAGATGACTAATTTGTTCCTATAAAGCTTCAAACGGTGCAAACTTCCTGTGTTTGGTGGAGAAAAAGCGAGAGGAAAAAGACGGGCTCTCTGATTGCGTTTTGGTTTCGATGGTGGAAAAGGGCCGATTCACAAGTGATACAGACAGTTGTGAAGTTTGCGTCTCAAGTTTCTAATAAAATAACTATAAAATAATCTCTCTCCATCAAATCATCTATTTCCATTGCAATAAACATAAAAGATTTACTCAAATAATTTATTTCTTCACTTTTTCACTAACTCTAGTTGGTAGCCAAGGTTGCTTTCATACTGGCTCACTATATTTAGTGCTAATAAATAGCACAAAGATAGCCATTGAGCCCCAATATCAAGGGTCTGTAGCATTGTTGAGTGATAAATAATGACCTCCACAAAATAAACATATTCATCAGTATGTTCGACATGAATTCCTAGACTGGCCTTGTTCAAATTATACACATTCTCTTTGATAGCACCAAAAGGGAAGAAAGGTAGAAGAGAATGAAAGGAGGAGGCTACATCCATAAATACGTATATCACAGAAGGAACACTACGTATTAGTACCTCTAGTTGGACGGAAAACATGATTTCTCTTTCGAGCATGTTCTTCATTATGATGCTGCGTTCAACATCCATATCCATACCAGCAATCTTGTCTTGTTGATGCATCTGGTGGTAAAAGCTATATATGAAAAGAGCACAAATAAGCACGTCAAAATAAACACTAACAACAAATTAAGAGGGCATTTGTCAAAATTACCACGTGATTAGTAGCTATATACTCTCTATTAGATATGCATATAATTACAGAACCAAAATTATATGACTCTTGAAAAGGATCTCTAAGAACTGATCAACAATCACTACAAACACCATTGTGTTAAAAAACTAATTATTACAACAACAGGGGAACAGATAGAACAATTGTCTAACTAATTGGAAAGGTTTTTCCGAGTTGCCAAGACAAGGAATTCAGAGCACCTTCATAAAGACTGGAATATGATATTGCAAGTCTTAATGACAAAATCAAATTTAGCATGATTCCCGTCACACAACTAGCCTTGTGCCTAGCTCATTGGGCCGTTGGAAATGGATGCTTTGGACTAAGAATCCACTCCAATTAGGAACGTACTACAAATGGGAAACACACCATAGAATGCTACTGAACCCCACAAACTCTAGTTTGATTGGGTGAGGTTTGCCAGGGAGCGAGAGAGAGAGAAGATTAAACACCCTGGGAGTCTGCAGCGTAGGGCCTAATGAAGTCCCATTCTTGCACATTAACTCCATAACCTAAAGGATTCAATATTCAGAGTACAAAATGTTGAAACCAAAATATGAGACAGAAAACCAAGAGATAGGGTGGGGTGCAAGATAACATGTAAATATGTACTGTCAAACATTTTTTTCCTGAAGGACACATGACACGCTTACTAACCATAGTAAAAATCATATCCAGGATCTGAAACTTGATTTTTATAATGCTTCAAGTTGGTCCTACTTACATACTTGGGCAAGGAAATGCGAAACCAGTACAGCAGGAATGAGACCAATTTGTCGTAACAATCGCTGCATCCAAAACAAATATCACACAAGAATAAAAATTTAGCATTCGATGGGGGAAGAAATCTATGAACCTAATAATCTAATGTGGTGACCAGTTTGTGCCAATGTCCAAGCTTCATTCTTGGATATCAACAGCAATATTGAAAAGATTGCTTCAACACAAAGCAACAGAAGGAAACAGGATTTCAAGAAAGTTGTCACCTTCCATTTCAATCAGCATATTGACACCTCTAAATTCACACAACATACTTGAGATATGTCCAATGCCCGGATCAGGGTAATGAAACTCCCAATCTGGATCATAAAATTCCAGGATATGTGATCTTAAAACTCAGAACGACCAAGATCCCAAGTAAATTCTTAAAAGAGATTGCTGCCTCTATCAAAATCACACTTTGGACCATCATTCCCCGTCCTTCGTATGAAAAAGGGCTATCAGCTGCAAGTCAATGCTTCAGTCGTAAGTCATGATGGTCACATTTCCCATTCTCATAGGATCCCAATCTTTTAAAGATTCGACTTACCCATAATACTTTTAAATATTTAACCTTCTATGATTTGGGTTCATAGGCATAAACAATTGAAAGGTGCAAAAAGTATTCAAAAGTTTTAAACTTATACTAAAAAGGAAATAAGGACAGAGTATCTAAACAGTGACAATCCTAATGATCAATAAGCGGGTTTGGCCTTTACTGGCAAAGGCATATCAATTAAGGTAGCTGCTTCATCTACAAGAATAAAGCACTGAGTGTTTGCTGCTTCTTTCTCTTATTTTTAAGCTTAATTCTAGGATAGTATACACACTAGGTTGAAACAAATTTGTTGTTTCTTTCTTATTCATATTTTTTAAGTTTAATTCTAGGATAGTACACACTAGTCTGAAAAAAATTTTACAAGCCCCACTTACCAGTTTAGAGAACTTCTGAGCTATTAACCTCAAAATAGTAGTAGTAGTAGTTACTACAACACCACGGAAGCAAAAATAAGTTATATCACATGTTTCCATCTACTACAACTTAGATAATTTCAGCCTCCAATACCACACCATGGACAATAGTAGTGGATAGATCTAGACGAATTGAACAAAAAGTAACTGCAGTTTATTTACCACGAATGCTATTTATACAAGATGAACTAACTTGCAGATATGCGTTCCGCCAGTAATCATCTCGGCGTGGTTCAGTGGCATCCTTGTTCGATCTGCCAAGAGAACAAGAGACATACGATGATCCATTACTTCCCCACACCTTTTCTATCTACTTTATTCTCTTTGGAATCTTGGATATTACTTGTCCATCTGGAAACTAACAAGCTCATGATACAAAAAAAATTGAGACTTGAGAACCCAACAAACTACATCATCTAAGCATAAAACTGAAAACTATGAATTCGTCAACTTGCCGATTTCTCTGTTGTTCAACTTTGCAATCCACTCTGAGTTAACATCCTGCAATGTTCTTCCCATCTGTGTAATACACCTCTCCGTGATCTAGGAAACCATTAAGGTGTGAGTCATATTAAACCATTTACTAACTAAAACCACTACAATAGTTTGATATTAGGTACAAAAAATATACATCTTGCTCATGCCGATTCTTCTCATGTGCTGTATCAGGAATTCTAGAAACTGTATGATCTGAGATCTGCAAAGCATAAAGAGAAGTATGTCGATCATATAACCGGTCGCTACAGTGACATCATAAGATAGTTTCTAAATATAAGCACTGGGTAGTATGAAAGAAATCTTCAATACAGTAGAGTATGGTATATACCAAAATCAAATGGTGATCAATCTTTCAAATTGGCATTTATTTAGCATCATTTTCTTTACTCCAATGGCTAAAATAAATAAACTCCTGTCTAAATTTTGATATGAACCCAGGATAGTTTTTATATGAAGCTCTTTACAAAAGAAGGACGTATGATAAGGAACAAATGTTTGAAGTGAACCTAGGAATACTACCGGAAGTAATATAAATTAGGGAGATTTGATAGACAAGGTTTTTCATGTAGTTAGACAACCTACAAATATGAAGCTAATTAAAGATTTAAGAAGTTGAGAAGAATAGGATGGTCATGGAAGTAAGTGCTTTCTAAACAAGAAATAAAGGATGCCTATCAAATGAAGGGTGAGCGGTGAAGATCAGCAACATCACTTGTCCAGTAATAGGAAACCCATAGTAAGACAAGAAACAAACACAATTTTGCCCATGTATAACATTTCAGTGTTAATCCATTCATGTCAACAAAGTACAGACAATCAGGTAACTATTGATACTAAGGGGAAAAAATTACCCAAAAATGGAGCACATACCGGTTTAAAAGTCTCAGGACTGCAGATAGGGTGAAAGTCGCTTCTGGTAAGGCTTTGAACATGCCAATAAGCGCTACAAAATGCTCTGTCACATCCTAAACCTGCAAGAAGGGAAGAAAATGGAAACAATACTCTATTTAGAAAAGATGCTTTATTGCATCTTCACCTACAAGGGAAAGAAAATACATATCCGGTGGATCTTTTCATCTCATCATGCCAAAAATGCCCAAAGTTAGATTGAGGTCTGACTTATAGAGACACTAATAGTGTGGTTCTAAATCTAACATGGACTGGATTTACTGAACTTCGCTTTTGGCAGAAGCAAAAGCAAAGTCTATGAATTTCAACCAGTCAGACTGTACTTCCAACGAGAACAAGAAGCTAGAAGACATCCCTAGTCTCTGAAGATGTTGGATTTGTTAATAACACTTAAAAGCGTCAGGGCTATATTAAAAGCAAAAAATCATTTAAGCAGATGCACACTTAAACTTACAGTACTGTGGTACATTAGTATCAGTTCTGGAAGGAATCATTCCTCCATATGCGTGACATTGTAGATGGACAGTGTTCTGGTTGCAGCGAAAACCACCCAATTCAGTACCTGGAACAAATGCAGTCGTTATATAAAAGTAGACCAAGAGGAATCACATATTAGAAACATGAAACAAAACCTTGTCATGAAAAAAGAAGATTCAATAGAATTAACTAACTTAACAAAGCATATCATCAAACAGAAAACTAGTCATGGAGGAGTATAGCAAACTTACAAGAAATAATCAAAAAGGCAACAAAAGAGCAAATTAAAGTGAATAAACCATGTTCAACGCAGGATGTTCACTCAATTAGGGAAATAATTTCCAAACACAACGTAAGCAATTGTATTTACCACATTGAGGGCATGGAAGGTCAATTTCATCACTTTCCTCATCCACCGGTGAGCGAGCCCTCTTCTGAGGGCGATTCTTTCCAGATCTAATGACCTAATTTAAATTACAACCACAAGTAACAAAGGGAAAGAATCATGAACCGTTTTGTAGTAGAATAAGGCACACAGGAAGAGCTCAAAATCCCACAAACGATACAAACACAAAAATGAGAACATCAAAATCAATTAAAACTTTTTCACCAGGAAACAAGCAATACAAAACATGTTCATCTGCATAACAGCTCTGCAATCATCATTAGTTATAGACAATTCTCTGATATAGGGCACCAATACCATTAAAGCAACCACCCACATAATTCAAAATTTCCAACAAATGGAAAGGAAACTATATGCATTGACACAGAAACAAGTTGCCAAAAAGACAAAAAGATACAGGAACAAGTTGTATTCAAAGTTCATATATGGGACTGGCACCTCTCGAGGGTGAAAGTTGATCCTCATAATTAGTATGGACATATACACTGCAATAAAAGCCCTTCGTCTAAACTGAACAGCTTCCAAAGAATCAAACACATGGTTCCCATGCATGAAATTTCAGTATAATTATTTGGCCAACTTCTCCAAGCTATTTAAGCAATCAAGAAAGTCCTAAGGATACTGTGAGCATTGACAGGGAATAGCTAAAACGCAATAAGATTACTTACAAGATTTGACCGTATTGATGCATAGGAATCTAAAAGTGCAACTTCTTAATCAGAACGCTTTAATGAAGAATCAGCTTCTAGTATATCCTAGACAAAACAAGCAGCAGACTGGTTAAACAAGAAAAAAAAATCCAAAAAATGAGAAACATGTGTGAAAGAAAATGCATGAGAAGGCGAAGTGGATATTGAATCCATATGAATTTTATGGAGGGTGACAAAATGTTCTAAAATTACATTATAGGATGCTATGGGCATATGGACAAAGTTGTAGATGAAACATATGTTATTGATCATTACACATTCAGTTCAACATTAGAATCTTAAAAGATATATAAATTTGGCGTTAACATTAACGTTACACTATCAAGCAGATACAATCATCATCCACATCTATAACATGACTAGCATTATACTTTCGCTTCTCCAAGCTTCAATACTATACAAAAACATCATTAGAATCAAGAGAAAGCTAACAGAGTAACATTAATATTATCTTCCTAGGAAAAGTGGAACATTATACACATAGCTTAACAATTATGTCAAGTAGTCACCATCTCCGAATGATATATGGTCTACAAGTCCCAATGAAGACTAACAGATGGATGTTCTAGTAGTAGCAAAAGACATAAGTAAAATAAACAACAAGAGGATGCTATTCCACCAACCACATCTACAACAACTTCCATGCATGTTTGATTACATTAACATCTTATCTGTACAAATGACAGTTGGTCTGCCTACCTCTGCAATGTTATGGAGAAAGTGATTTCTTCCGACAAATTGTACAACTCCTCTACACTGAGGACAGAGAACATGTGAATGTTTCTCCTGAGATCTCCTTAACCACTCTGAGAAGCATCCATTGCTGAAAATAACCGATGACAATTTGAAATGGATCTATAGGTTAAAATAGCAATGGCTATGCAGAGCACCAAGCCTAGCTAGTAAATTCTCTTGACATTGTACCAACGACATGGGATCTAATCCCACTCACGCAAAGTATTGGGGCATCTGAGATTTGGGGTTCAAATAGAGGGATACATCCTATTGTGAAGCACAGCCTTGGATAAATTTAAAGAAGAAGAGCCAGAACTGAGGTAGAAACAAGTTACAGACCAGAAGTTATGAAGGCAAGGAGCAATAGTAACAACATCATGCCATATGTTTAGGCAAATGCAGCATTTTGCATCCTCAGGGCCAACAGAAATCTGGTAAAAACCAACCCAAGAGATCTATTAGCATTACTGCAGATAGGAATAGCCCTTAAATGGAACATTTGAAGGCGCCAAATGCAGACACTCTTATTCACCTTTATTTTTTTTTTTGCAGATTTCTGGGACAGGCATAACTTTGAATCTGTAGCTAAGATACCCTAGAAGCATTAAGAAAATAAACAATTAATATGCAACAATATGCAGGCTCAAAATATTATAAAAGGAAAAGATACAAGAACATTTTTTCAATAATATCAGAAGATAATCTGTCCTACAAGCGTATTTTCACAATTCTATTAGCCATATTATATTAAGTGTCAAATTCTTTTCATGTATGTGGTTCCATGAGTTGTCTGATCCCACATCTGTGAGAGAGGTTTAGAGATGCCACATATGGACAACTATACACAATATTCTTTTATGGTTAATATTCCTTTTATCCACCAAGCATATGGATTTGAATTATTTCTAGACTAAAGATACGTATAACTCACTGCTAAGCCCAAGTGAAAGTTACGTATCTAACATTAAACCAGCACGAGTATCAACCAATGGAACAATACTTTTAAAAAAGCAAAAAAGAGCAGAAATGCAAACTGAAGTTCAAAATGCTCTCCAATGTCAATTCAAAAAGCTTAAACTGATATGATTTTATCATACAAAAAATCAGCTGTTAAGGAGTACATAATGCTAAAGTGAATGAATACTGACCTTCTCTATCAGGGCCAGGAATAATTTCACTTCCACACTCGATGAAGATAGTGTCTTCATTTTGGACAGCAGCCTCATTGACAAGTATTAAGCGTGAACTGCACCAACAACACCCCCCCCCCACCCAAAAAAAAAAGAAGAAGGAAAAATAGTGATATTTTTAAAATGTGACTTATGACTTCTGTTGAAGGAGAAATGAATCCAAAGCTATTTGACAATCATCATTTCTAGGCCACTCATGAATCCAGCCCATTGCCCGCTCTATTATTGCAGAAGATTTAACTAATAGCACTGTTGAGAGAGATATTAGTGAATATTTACATTCATGTTGCAGCAATTGTATGCAGTCATAATGTGCCTTTCACTATCTTAAAGGAACCAGGATAAAGTTATTTTTAACTTTTAAGTGAAACCTGTAAAATATGAATTAACATTTTTTAGATTTTGAACAAGGCATTAACTTCAGCTATGAAAGAGAAGCAAGTTTTGAACAGATTAATATTATTCCTTGAAGAGCAGAATACCTCACATTTCGCATGGTGGCAGAACATAGATCAGAATTTCGTATTATTTTGCACCACTCATGCTCATCCAACCTTATATCAATATCTGAATGTCTTGAATCTAACGGAACTGCAACATGGAAGAAAAAAATGACCAATCTCCAAAATCATACAGCACAAGTGAAGAAGTTACAAATTCGATAGTCGGTGCAGTCCTGTCATTTGTTTTGACTCTAGCAAAGGCACGTGATTCTTAGCCAAACTGCTCATGCCTCTTGGTTACTAATCCCAATATCGACATAGACTAACAACCTAAAAGTCATAATACTGGGTAATTGTTGTCTCTAAATCACATATCATACAAAAGATTTAAGGAAAACAAGGGCCCCCAAGGATGTGACTCATTATTCTTCCACAAGTCAAAATTAGGAGAAACTGATATTCAGCTGTCAATGCAAACCAGGTGCAATGCACATAGTTGGATTGTTCTTTTCAACTTCCATTGGCTTTGAATAGTGGAATTCATCTTCAAAGCTCAATGCACATAGACATAGGAAGAGAGAATTCTGGAAGGAAAATTATTACTATGCAAAGGTGCAGTTACGCAACAAGGTGGGTTTGTTGTGAAATAGAAGTATACCCCAAAGTGAGGGGAGAACAGGCATGAATGCATGCATTAGTGTTGAACCTATACACATTTCATCCAAGTAATACAAGGAACGGTGCAGGGAAACAATGTAATTACTAATTGCCCCTTCCGGCTGACATAGGTTGAAAACGCAAAGCAGCTTTCCTTCGAATATAATTGCACATATTTGACATGAACCCATTGAATTTTCTTTCAGCTAAATATATATAAATACAATCAGGACGGAAGTGTCTGTGGCATTCAGCGTACCAATAGTCAAAACCCATACGAAAATTGCATGCATTTCTGACCAATCCACCAGAACAATAGAAAGCAAATGAAAAGAGTTATTGTAAACAGAAAGCATGTAATTCTGAACACCTCCTTTTGTCTATCATATTCGACTAATGTGTGACTCCGTTTCGTTGTAGAGAACAGGAATGAAAAGGAAACACTCCCCTCTTGTCTACCACATTTGGGTTTCGAAAAGTAAAAGACGATCAGATGCAAACTAGACTCCCAACGTTTCGAAAACATTGAGAAAAGCATTCATTTTTGGGTGTCTTGACAAAAACATTAAATTGCTTTATTGAAGAGAAGGCCATTGGGAATGACTAGGCAATGCTGGTTCTTTTTCTCTTCTTTCTTCGATAATTTCTACCCAAACAAACGAAGAACTTCGCGGAAAACACAGAGTAAAGAACAAAAAAAGAAAAGAAAGATAAAAGAGCAATACCAAGCTTGGCCCAGACTTCCTCCGAAAGCTTCGCGCCTGAGCTCTCTCTCACTTCCTTCATCACCGGTTGTAGAAGAATCAGATAGAAGATGAACAGCAGGAAGCATACAGGTGCTTGTTTGGGTGTCGCCGGTCAGAGTCCCAGAGGGGTCCAATCGCATATCGACTTTTCGAAGTCTATTTATAATTTTCCTAACAGCATATTTATTTGAATCCTTTATTAATTTTGATTCTGCGTATTAAGAAATAGTCCTTTTTGCTGCGTACTTCTCCGAGAAAAATTGATCTATTTTTATTGGGATTAGTTTAAATTTTTGTTGAGATTGATAAAAAAATGTATTAAAAGTTGATGAAATTTGTAAAAAGTTATTGGGATTGGTAAAAAATTATTAGAACTGATGAAAAAAAGTGAGTGAGAATTTTTTGAAACCTCTTGAGATCTAAAACAAAACATGATTTATTTTCTCTTCTATCATTTTTGCTACGCAAGTCTTCAAGAAAAATAGTCTACAATTAGCTTTATTTCTTTTATTTTTCCTCTTCTATCACACTGCATCCAAGGTTTATAGGAAAAAAAATGCAAACTTGCATTAGTTATTTCATGCGTTTGCAACTTAGAAAAAAATATATTTCATGCGTTTTTAATTGACCCTTCTTCCTCAACGGTCCAAAATATCAATAGAATACCTATTATATATCTGAAAAATTGTATGTGAATTGCCTTTTATCTTTAAAATAAGCATTTAATTTTGTTTGTTTCCTCGGTTCTACTCTAATGGATTGGTAGTTCTTTTATAAAATTTAGATCTTTATTAAGAAAAACGCTCGTAATTAGTGGTTTTGTTTTTGGAATTTAAATACCTTTTTCCCTTCCCTTTTCCTTCTCGGTGGTAGGCGACAATCCAGTTTGACTCTGTTTTCTATTCTCTCTCTCAAAGTTGGGAACAAAATTGACAAAAGCCGAGATGGAACCCACAACGAAAACAACGTCCGCCAATCGACAAGTTGAGACTTCCGGCGACGTCATCCGTTCTCGCTGCATCTCTGTCTCCCCATTCACAAAGCATAAATCAGGAGGCCTATTGCTCCACACGTATAGTAATGCTTCTTCCCCCACTTTTTTTTTATTAACATTAATTAATTATTGTACACTATCTTCCTTCATGGTCTTTTTCTTTTTACGTTGTTTGGCAAAAGAAGCCAGATAGAAAGAATGAAAGAAAGAAGCCTGTAATTCTGGCTCAGTGCTTGTAGCAGCCGCAATAGCCCACGATTCAACAGAAACCCACTATCTTATAGGGCCAGAGAGTGTTTTAATGCAAACTCAACGAATCCCAATTGAGCCCAAAAACCCGTGCAGAAAGTACTATCGCGAAGGACATGGAAATTGTTTACAGGCCGGAGAAGCAAATGGGTACAAACCAAAAACTACCGGGGCGAATTTTTACGAACACATCCAGGACCAACCCTAAACACAGGCCTTCCATTGTTGATGGGCACCCATGTACCAAAAAAGGGCCGGGGCGAATTTTTACTTACAGATGCACACAATAGTGGAGAAAGGGTAAAATAAAGTGAACTGCAATTTGGTAATTTTATGTGGACAAGCGTAATTAGGTTATAGATATAGACAGATAGAGTAGAACTTGAAAAAAAGCCTTAAATACTCGATGCTTATCAAATAAGCCATAGGGGTCAAAGATATTTTTATATTGGCTGGCTGTTCAACACAGCTCTTATCTCTTACCGCCCCTACATCTAGACTCAAAAACCTCATAAACAAAGCATGACCTCTCCTCTCCTCTCCGGCTTCTTTAACTTATAGGTTCTTTATTAATTAGGACTTGGGAATTATGGTATCTGAGTGAACTAATTGCCATCAAACTAAACTCAACAATTTTGTGAAGAATGCATGATGTGAAGTCTATCTCCAGCCTAAATCCACAACAAAACCCTTAAAAATCAAATGTTTTCGGGACCATTTCATCAAACCCCATTCTATAATTACCCATGTTGTTGAGTTCTTTGTGTTCCTAACTAGCCCAATATATATTGTTTCTTTTCCCATCAACCAATAAAAAGTGGTCAACAATTTGAACCAACTCAAGTTTTAGGATATTTATGTCTGCTGAGGCCTCTCTCTAACGGATGTGTCATTGTAAGGGTGAAGCTTGCCATCATTCTTTGAAAGCTATAAATGTTCAGACATCTAATTACGGGCATATCGTGGGGACCCAGCAAAATGTCAAACCTAGTGAGTGGTACGTTATGGGAACCAATTCTACCATTAAATCCGACGGACGTTTCAAGAGTGCTCAAACATTTTGGGGACACGTCCATTGTGTGAAATATTTAATTTGTAGTTATCGTAGAATATTGGTAATTGCATGCCACGCAATCGATCATATCCTTCAAATGAAATACAAGAGGGTAAGATAAACTTGCTGGCATGCACAATCTCTTCTCTCGTGTAGTTTTCTTTTCACATAAATTTGGCCGTTGTTCTTTAAGCATTCACGCGGGGGTTCCTGTTGGCAATCTTGACTAATCTAGAACTACAGCAGCTAGCACACCCAAATCAACACGAGAAAAGAAGGAGATCAGAAGGGCGACTTATCTTTGACACACCACCCTAGCTAATAGTAATGGCAGAGCACTCTAGAATTAGAAAAAGGTATGAATATCAGTGCAAAAGCAACCCCCCACAAACCAAAAGAAGAGGAATATGACAAAAGCTCCTAATTCGACCCTTATTTATATTAGCTAGCCTACCATACTCTACTTCTCGCTTATTTCTGCTGCATGCATTAGGTTCATGCCAACTAACAAACCAAATTCCTTATAATTAATTGATTTCAGGCTCATAAAAAGATAATGATGTTCACTTTCGAAGCTATGCCTAGGCCCTTACCAACACGATCATTCGACTGAGAAAATAAATTGGAAATTATCAGTTAAATATATAGATTGTGGCAAACCCATCTTTCAACCGCCGATCGACCTAAAAGGACTGAGGGCGTTGTGGTACGTTCATTTCAATAATCAAATTAAAGTGCGGCTAACACGTTTTTGTTACACTAAAGATTTTGATAATGCAATATTCCGAGACATTCAGGGTATATTTGGTGCTCAAATACTTGGGCCCAAAAATTTAGATAATCTCAATTAGAGGCACCTAATTCACCAACCTTGATTTTGGGATATATATATATATATATAGGCAATAATTTACTTTAAAGTTTAAATCAATAATCAATAATTTACGTGTTACCTGTCTGTTTATTGCACCGATGAATCTGCCACTTATGTCAGTCGATTAAAAAAATTCCATCACTGCCAATAAAAAAAGAACACATGTCCGCCGATCCTAGGACAGCCCCACTGTCCTACCAATTATTTATCACTCGCCGCCTCTCGCCAAAAACATCTGCCACCCTCTCTCTCTCGGCATCTCCTGCATATGAGACCGTTGTAAAAAATTACACGTGTCTCATCTATCCGTTACGCCGGTTACACGTACAACCTCGGGACTGGAATAATTTACCGTAATTGTTGGCCACGCAGAGGCGGTTCTGGTCACACTGAATTTCCAATGGATGGCACACGGGTGCGTGGAATCCAAAGAGCGTGTCTTAATAATGCAAGACAGCATACGTGTCAGCGCCGCAGAGACCCATTGAGAAATCTAAGGAAACTGTCCAAAATACGTGAACAAACAGGCTTTTTGAAAATCGGTGGATCGAAACTGAAAATCTTAACCCCGGCCTGTACTTCAACTAACCCAAATGGCTCGTCTGGTTAGGTTAAACACCCGAAGCGGTACGCTCCAAAAAAAGGCTGAAAATTTTGCTGTATTGCATTTATATCCCCATACTTTATTACTTTTGCATATGCACTCATTGTGTTCTTGCTGCTGCCTGCCGACCTTTTTTTTTTTTTTCTCTTTTAGGCACACGTTCTTGCATTATATAGATGCTTTGTCCTTCGACGCTATTATAATGGAAATTACATTATTGATATACCATTTCGTTGGTCCAGATTCAATGTAGCCAAAACAAAACAAAAAAATGTACTGCAAGATTCAATGCACTAAATACCTGTCATATTTCAACGGGGTAAACTCATAGTTAGTCCCCTATGTTTAGAAAAAAATCATAGTTAGCCCCGTATTTTTCAATCCAATAATTTGATACCCGTAACTTTCAAACCCTATCAATTTTCACCCCGTCTAAATTATACGTTAAATCAAACGGAAAAACATACAAAATGACCCTGCAAAAAAAATTACTAAAAATATTTAAAAATTTCTTTAAAAATGAAAATGATAATGTTTTCAAAAAATTAATATTTTTAAATAAAACTATATTGAAACTCTATTTCAATAATATATTTATTTTAATTTATTTCTTAAATATATTTTATTTTTAAAAAAAAAAAATAGCTTTGGAGGGGCATTTCGGTCATTTTGCATGAATTTCCGTCGGACTTAACACCTGATTTAGACCGGGGGCTAAGATTGATAGGTTTTAAAAGTTATGAGTCTCAAATTGTTGGATTGAAAAATAGGGGGCTAATTTGATTTTTGCCCAAACATGAGGGGCTAACTATGAGTTTACCCCTATTTTAATGGATTGAAGCTATTACCGTAAATTTTATATTTTTACATCTTAAATTACCACCTTTGATATATTGTACTCATAAAACTTTTAATTGTTAACAAATTATATATTGTCTATTTTTCTCTTAAATTATACAAAAAGTAATGAAACGACGATTATGTTCTTAAATATAATTTTTTAAATGCATAATCGATATTTAGTATAATGAAAAAAAATTAATTTTCATCTAATTTAATGGAAAAAAATAAATAAAATGGGCAATATATTAGAGATTGGTAGTTCGTCTATTTAATCTTTCAAACGTAATACTTTATAGTATAAAGTGCAAAATAAATGATAGTTAATAGATTAAAAAATTATTTTTACCAATTCTTAAATTACCAATCTTTGAGAGGTCACTTAATAACAAAATCTTCTTAAAGACCCAATGACAACTACATATGGTAGGATTATTTTCATAAGTTATAATTTAAAAATACTAAATAGCATTTGCCATTTGTTGATTTTTTAAATTATCAACATTAAAGTTTATAATTGATATTGTATTCTTTTTCCTTTATTTAGACTAATTAAATCTGACACTATCCAACGAAGATGGATATTTTACGTTACTTAGATTTACATTATCACAGGCATTATTTTATTGTGAGATTTGGATAGACTTCTAATAATCATCTACCGTATAAAAAAGAATTGTAATAATTTTACAGCCCTATCATTTATAGGCTGCGTTTGCGTGGTAAAATTTTACACCCTCTAAAATTTAACACAATAAAATATTACAATATAATCTCTCTCTCCTCCATCAAATTATTACTTTTCACTACAAAAAATATAAAAAAATTACCTCTCTCTTTACTTTTTCACTAAACCCAATACCTAAAATTTTAACTACACTAAAATTTTACAAAACAAACCCACCCATAGTAACACTAGTAGGTTCTAGATTTCAATTTTTTGTCTCGAGTAAGTGTAAAAACATACGAAGGAACAAAGTAAAAGACGGCCGAATTGGCAGGGGAAAATACAGATAATAAGCTGTCGGCATACCCACAAATAAATAAGACAACAGTAGGGACATCATCGCAAAACCATAAAGATCAATATACTTGAATGCAAATATCGCGAAACTCGAAGTTTCCAGTTTCCACTCTTTCCTTCTTTACCTTTTCACCCTTCACAACCCTATAAATACATAGCTCGAGTGAAACCATGTTTGCCAAATTAAACAGCCAAACACGGCTTTTGAGGAAAGGAAAAAGGAAAATTCTGCTTCTCTCTCTAGATTCCCTCTCTACTGCAGCAAAAATGGCGGCAACTTCTAGAAGATCTTCAACCGGACCAGTCATGCGCTACTCGTCCTCTGGAAGAGTCGGCGGTTCTTACTCTCAGTCACCGTCCTCCTCTTCCTCCAACTTCGCTTCCTCTACCTCGAGTTTCTCTTCCAGATCCAGCTCCTTCTTCAGCCGCTCCACCTCCCCAACGCGTGTCAACGTTTATGGAGCCTCTCCACCTGCCCCGTCCGTTCGGTTCTCCCTCGACCGCTCCATCTCCCCGAACCGTTCCATCTCCGTCTCGCCGCGTGCCGGTAGTGGCGGCAGCAACCAGATCGTGAAGCGGCAAGGTCAGAGGAGGACCTGTATGTGCTCTCCTACCACCCACCCTGGCTCTTTCAGGTGCAGTCTACACAAGGGATTCGGCTCGCACTCGGTGACGCCGTACTCACCAAACAGGCTGAACGCGCGGCGCTCGGCGATGACGAACTCGCTGGTGAGGATCGGCGGAGTTGAAGGCGATTTGGTGAAGCGAGCGTTGTCGGCTTTGATTCGGCCCTCTTCGCACCAGCAGCGAAGGCGCGCTGATTTCCTGCCGAGGCCGAGCCGGCTCTCCGTCATGGCTAGAGCGGAGGAGTGAGAAGACAAGGGTACCTGACCAATAGAACTCTCTGTTTGACCGCTCTCTGACGCCGACGTAGTCGTTGAGTCCTCAGCTTTCAGATTCTCAGAAATGTTGGATTACAGCGAAATGGTTTCTGATCTGATCTGCTTGGAGAAGATGGCGATTCGAAACGGACTTGGATTTATTTTTTGTGTTATCCGGTGACCGATATTCGTAACAGCGTCTATTCCATATATACCTATCTGTACAGAATATATAAATTAAATATATGAGAGGCAGCCATTGAAGGCTTGTCGATCATTTCCACCAAAACCACATTTGAAGTTACAAATTGAATTAGTTTAGAGGTTGGTTAAGAGAATCCAGTTAGAGTAATTGGTCGTGGATTGGATTTTGCATCATTCAGAGATCAGTTCATCCCGTACCTAGTCTTGCGGCGACTCTGGTTTTCCAGGGAGACCATTTCTTTTCGTCTTTTCTAGGTTGGGTTGTTTTGCGTTGTGTGCGTTCTGCCGTTTGTTTGCCGTTCGGTTCGGGTTATTATGCCGTTCATGGCATTCGTAGTTCCACCTTGTATTCTTTCCGTTCGAGGCCGTGTGCCCAGTAGGTTTGTCCGTTCACCTGCCCCATACGTGTACAGGTTTGGTTTCTCCGGTGGACGAGGCACTACTTATTCCTTTTTCATTTAATTTTTAATTTTCTTATACGTTCTGATTTATCTGTTAATTATTTTTTGGTTTTTGCAGGACTCTTTTTGCTCTGTAGCGGTAAACGCAAATTGGAACACAATTATAGGACAGGGACAGCTGGAGACCATTTGGGATGGAGGACACTGACACGGACTCACTATGAACATTACTAATGATAATTTTATAAAAAGGGACAAGGACAACTGGATCACTTGAGAGGAATATTATGATGAACGAAAGTAATGGGAATTGACGAGTAATAAGGGCATGTTCTGACGAGTAATAAGGGCACGTTCGTTTAGGAAGAATCCTCAGGATTTTTTGAATTCTCAGGATTCTACAACAAAATATAATTTTTCACACCACATAAATATAACTACAACACGCATACGAATAAAGTTAACATCAAATAAAAATTCTCAAAACACAAAAAATCCTCACAATACACCTTAACCGAACACACTCTAAGTCTGTTGAAGAATATTGAAACTTCAGAAATGAAAACTTGAAAAATTCAACTTTGGACTAAAATTTGAAGGTCAATTAAAACTGAAGTTAATGATGCAAATTGGTTGGCTGGTTGTAGTTAAATGACTGAAGTTTAGGGGATTTAAGCCGGTGATTCTATAACCTACCTTAAGGAAATAGGCAAGCTAGCAAATCTACCTAAAAGATATAAATCTGTGCTAGCTGTTCCTGCCAAACTAAGAAATCTTCCTGCCAAAGGAAGAAAAGGAGGAGAAAAACAATTGAATCTACCATGTGGCTGGGGCTTAGGGGAAAACAATTGAATCTGATCACATAGCTTCGTGTTGTACTCTCATATAATATATAATTATAGAAATTAAGGCGATGATTGATGTTATCAATAAAATATGGTCTCAATAATTTAAAAGCTTAAGAATGTTATCTCTTAATAATGAAAATGAAAGTCTCCTCTTCTCCCCTATTATGTCGGGTGATCAAAATATTCTTCTTCTCCTCCTCCTTTCTCTTTTACTATAATAACCCGAATATGCAGTTTTTTTAATCGATACACATTTTATTCATAGTATAAAAAATTACATATGAAAAATTACAACGAAAAGGACCCAAAGGGTCAACAAGTCTAGGGGGCCGTAGCCCATAAACGAGGACTCAAGGTCCTTGGAGGTAGCGAGGAGACCCGCGAGAGATGGAAGCAAAAATTCATAAAAAGTAACAACCACTGCACAAGAAAATGACGATTGCCGCTGAAGGAAAGACGAGCGTAACGTTGATCCTGCTCCCTTAAAATACTTCAAATGCAAATATAAGCTGTAAAAACTACACACAGACACAACCACACTACAGGTAAGCCCATAAGGGCGGTAAGCTGACATAAGCAGCAAACAAACAACAAAACAATTGCCAGATTTGAACATGAGCTGTTTGTGGTAGGAGCGGCGCATGGTGGCGGTTGGAGGAGATCCACAACCAAGGGGAGAGCAGCAGGGGTTGCACGAGCACCTCGAGAGGCTCGTGAGTCTACACGCGCCGTCTTCAGCACGCTGGAAGATGGTTTCTGTTTAGATTAGGGTCGTCTGAGATCAGCCATGGGGCGCGTGTCAACAATTGTCGGAGACTGTCGTCAACCGCTTGTGTACCATCTGAAAGGAAATCCAAAAGAAACAACTCTAGCCAGTCGAACTAGGAAGGAAGAGGTAAAATGAAAAGGGAGAGAGGAAATCGGAGAAAAAGGACGGAGGAAGGTCTTCCCTTCCTCCTGGAGGTGCTAGGATAAGGGACTGCAGAGAGTTGAAAGAGAGCGTTTAGTGAGGTGTTGAATATACAGTTTGTTTAATACTAGTTAGCGCTAGGATAGGGGCTGCAGAGAGTTGAAAGAGAGCGATTAGAGAGGTGTTGAATATGTAGTTTGTTTAATAGTAGTTGATCATGACTTAAATAATTTTGTTTAATAAACAATAAGATTTTTAAAAAAAATATATTGGATTTCAATCACAGGGTATTGCACGAAGTCCATTTACTTTAAAGATAAGGAGAAGTCAATTTAGATAAATATGCCATCAAAGATTTTGGTGAGGAGCAGGGGTCTAAATTGAGCAAACTAACCACAAGGTCTTTTAACCATGAAAAATATGTTTACCTGACTCTGACAACTCTGAAGTAATAATCTAGGTAATTCAACCTAAATCCGCTCCCTTGTGGTTAACCCTCAGCTTTTTGAGGTTCTTCTTGTAAATCTCTTCAACACCGGTAACTCCGGTTGCCAATCTTCTTAAGCTCTCTGAAGGCTTCTCACATGAGGTTGGTTTCAATGGTGATTGAGGTGATTGATGTAGGAGAGAAAATATAAACACTTTAGATGCAAAGGTCTCAAAGAATATTTCTCTCAAGCATAAGACGCCAATGAATGAAAGAAATAACTTGGGTAAACATCTTGGACGAATGTCTCATGATTTAAATAGAAAAATATAAGAAAATTTGAAAACAGAGATTTTCGCTCGAGCTAAGCTAGGGCGAAGCTTGGGCGAAATACACTGTAAAAAAAAGTGTCAATTTCACTCGAGCCAAGCTAGGGCGAAAATAAGGCAAAACACACTGTGAAGAAATTCGAACGACCTTCATCCTTATCTTTATGATTCAAAAGCTTTCCAATTCTAATCTTCGTAATTCAAACGCTTTTCAATCTTTAGCTTCCTAGTAGACTTCTTGAACACTTAAACAAACTCGTATCTAAATAATTCAATTATTACAACTCAAATTTGAAATGAAATTTGTCAATAACATTAACAAACCACAACTGAGAAAACTTTTGTACCTATTTTTATTTCTTTAAATAATTATAATTGTCGTCACTTCAGCCTCAACAAAATTATTATATTCATATTGTGTTAATTTTTAATTAATCTAAATAAAGAATATCCTTATTCCGTGGCTTGGTTTATCACGGTTAAAAATAAATATAAGAGAAAATAATTAATATTAAGAAAAAAAAATAAGAGATACAAATTATCTTTCCACATCAAATCATTATTTTTCACTCCAAATAAATGTACACAATTCATTCAAAACATTTTTTATCTTTATTTTTTCACTAAATCCAGCGTCTCAATATTTTTACCATCAAACACCGCACCTAAATTACAAGAGCGTAGGAGAAGGTAGACAATTCAACTACTATGCACCCTATACAAATTACAAAACCATGAGTTTTATTGTAAAATCATAATTCGAATTATTCTAACTCTTCAATATGGTGACATAAGCCACTTCCAGATATTCGGGCAAGAGGTGTAATAATGGCATTTCTGCCAACATCAACATTTGCAAGGAGAAAAAGCTGTTCAGGAATCGTCTCTATCCAACCAAACGGGGCCCAATTACCTTTCTTCTTGGTTACAGCAAAGAGGCCAACTTCGGGAAGATAAGGATCAGATAAGGCTATGAAAGTGAAAGTTGTGGGTGGAGAGAAAGTAGCGGCTTTGAATGGTTTCTTTGAACTCTCTTTCGTCTTCACACCGTATGTCAAACCAGAAAAGCCCACTTGCCACCCGACCAGAGGAAGATTAATGAGATATATATCCCAGGAAAAACAAAATAAATTAGAAAATATAAACCTGGGAACTAATTTATGAAAGAAAAAGGAATAATAAGAGTGACAAATTAGACCAAAAGGAAGACAGAAAGTGATAATACTATTAATAAGAGTGACAAATTAGACCAAAAGGAAGATAGAAAGTGATATATATATATATATATATATATATATATATATATATATATATATATATATATATATATATATATATATATATATACACGCTACTTCCTCGTAAAACAGTGTGGGGGCCAAAACATGGGGTCCTGACGGTCAAAATTTCTGTCTAAATCTTTAATAGATATTAATAAGCGTTTCAATGTTGATATTATATTAATAAATTTTTAACAATGATTCAATACACTTTATTCTCTTGTCTTTGAGTTCATTTACACTTTACACTCTGACATATTATTTTGAACACATTTGATCTCTTAACTTACATATTTTTTTCAATTTGGACCTCATACCCAAATTATCCGTCAATTTAGACAGATTTCGTCAATACGTGAGGTGCAATGTGTAAATACTCTAAAAGATAAGATGGGCAATGTGTAAACTTTTTACGGAATCCGTCTAAATTAACGGGCAATTTGAGTACGAGGTCCAAATTGAAAAAAAAAAGCGTAAGTTAAGGGGTCAAATATCTCAAAAATAATATAAAGATAAGTGAGACAAAATGTATTTAATTATATTAGATAATATATTAATAGGTCAATTGTTTTTTTCTTTTTTAATTATATAATTAATGCATCAATAAAATTTAGGAGAAAATATATTTTTCACTCACTAAGTATCATATTTTTTATAATTTGTACTCTAAACTATTATTTTTAAGACATTGCAGCTTCTAATTATTAATGTTAAATATTTAGCATCATTCGATAATAATAACTCTAAAAAAATTAACGAATCGAGAGCAATATCTTCACTAGATATGAAAATTGCGTCAAGATAATTCATAGGTAAAAAAATGTTTTTTCTTAAAATTTATTTATGTGTGATGATCAAAATTTTTCTACGTCCTTGATAGCCAATCACCTCACACGAGGTTTAAAGGAAGGCTGCAATCCACATTAACTATGGAAGGTGGAAAAAACTATGATGTAGCCAGTACACTAGCATATGGGACTAATCTTAAGGGCATAAATTGGGTTCTTGGCTGACAAACTGACAGTATCTTCTGCCTTCTGTGACACTATCGTTAGGTGGTCGGCCTGTCAACTTTAGATGTGGGTTAACATTTTCCACAGTAGTGCCAATTAAAGGAGATCTTAGAAGTCTATGCAGTGCTGTAAAGCACCCCCCAGTATCCCACCCAAGTGGGAATCTAAAACCAGAACAAAAAAACTTTTTGGATTCGAGTCAGAACTCTGCATTGCTGACTCAGGAAGAGGTGTTTGTTTGGAAAGAAAAATATCTCGTGCAAAATTATTAGTTTGGACTTTGGAGCATGTGGGAAGGAATTTTGCATAGCTGACTCAGAAAGTAGTGTTTGGATGGTCATGAGAAAAGTATTAACCTATTTGGAAAACAGTTTGGAGAACAGACGTGACAAAAGGTTAAAAAGAGCAGTTCAGGTGGGGACACATTTGAGAGTAGATGCGTAATGTCTACAGTTGAGGTCTTACAGGGGGGTTCAGCGTGACTGGCCTAGCTAGCCCTCCATGTGCATGTACCAAACCGAGAGGACCAGTTGGGATGGTGTTTGTTTTTTTTTTTTATTATCCTTTTCTACAATAGATAAGGATAAGAACGGAGCTCTCGCGCGAGTTCTTGTCAATCCAGTATCTCTGGGTACGTGCAATATTTTTGTGTGAGTTGGCAATGAGAAACTGCTGAGAAAATAAGAGTTCGCAGTGAGAAACTAAAAGGAGTTGGTATTCCTATATATACGTACCCAAAATTGTCTCTTTGTGGAGAAATTGAATTAATCCTCAGATGGATCTTTCTGGACAGAATGTTAGTATATCATGACTAATAGCTTTGTAATTGGCCAGTGGGCCTCTCTCCGAAAACAACTGCATATATATATATATATATATATATATATATATATCGCAATAGAGTTTGTGTGTTCTAGTAAATGAAATAATTAACAAGATAATTAAGCTAAATAGGAACTCTTCTAGTTGGTCGAATAAGGAGACAAATAGGAACTCTTCTAGTTGCTTAGATTTTCCTATTTTCTTTGGACCCATCTTGGTTTTGGTTAAACTCAGATTCCAACAACATATTCATCGGCGTATTCACCTCCGCGGTCACAGGCGGATCCAGCTAGGGGCAATGGGGGGCAGCCGCCCCCCATTGCCTGAAAAATCTCTTAAAAAATTTTTTTTTTTTTGGATTTTTTTATATGGGCTGCCCCCCTTCAAACCCAGGCGCCCAGGCCAGCCTAGCCGGTCTAATTTTTTTTAAAAAAAATCAACAGAGGGTAAAATACGCATTTCACCTTGGCCTTTTTTTTTAGTTAATTCGGCGCCATCCTCCCCTCCCTCTCTAACAACTTCAATTTCCCCCCCTTTTCTCCCTGACGCCCACAGCCCAGCCTCTCTCACTCTGCTCCCCACCTCCAGATACTAGCCTCCGTCTCTCTATCTCCTCTCACTCTGCCTCCACAGAACGCCAGCCTCTAGTCCTCTATCACTCTACCGACTGCCTCTCCTCCTCCGGACCTCCACAGTCGACAGAATGTCGGCTGAGCTCTCTCTCTCCCTCTCCGTCCCTCTCTCCTCCTCCACAGGACCACAACTCTTTCTCTCTCTCCATCTCCAGCTCTCTCTCTCCAGCCTCCAAGTACTCTCTCAACTCAAGTCTCTTTGTAACTCTGTTTATTTTTCAATTAGTGATGAAATTTATTTTAAATTTTGATGAATTATGTGATGAAATTTAATTAGCAGATTAGGATTATTGAATTTATTGTGAACCGGATAGAGAATTCATGAATTTGTTATGAAATTTAATTAGTAGATTAGGATTATTGAATATATTGTGAACCGGATAGAAAATTCATGAATTTGTGATGAAATTTTAATTGAATTCATGTGATGAAATTTTGATGAATTAAGTACTGATAGAGAATTCTTGAATTTGCAATCTTTCTAAGCAGAAGATATTTGTTGTAAAAACCTAGATACAGTCAATACAATCACTCACATATAAACTCGAATCAAATTTCTGAATTATGATTCGTGTAAGTAAAAAGGGAAACACGATTTGATCTTTTGGGGCTTATAGAAGGCAAGAGGAGAATTGGGCTATCTTACTCATCAAGATTAGAAGGAGACCATCGTTTTTTGCTCTTTTTATTTCCTATAAGTACTTGATTTGTGCTTTTGAATATTTAAGCTATGTTTCATTTTCCTAGTAGAATTGTCTTAATAAGCTTATAATGTACTTAGTTCCTTTTAATTTGCTATTAGGTCTTAGTATCTTTGAATTGTCATGTAGGCCTTCAATTCAAAAATGTTATGTGCTTAGTTCCTTTCAATTGGTATTTTTTTCTTAGCTTTTATTCATTATTCTACTATGTAGTGCAGTATGGAATTTATAGAAATTTTGCTAGTTTTAATTTTAGTTTCTTCTTGTTTGAAAAATAAATCTGTTGCGAGATCATGTTATTTTTATTCACTACAAAGTGGTAAATATTTCAGTCCTCGTGTTAGTCTTTTTAGGATTTTTTTTTTAACTTTTAAGACATTTTTTTGCATTATATAGTAAAAAAATTTTTTTGTCATTTTTCATTAAGAGTTTGCCCCCCTTCCATTACATTCCTGGATCCGCCACTGTCCGCGGTGGTGGAGGAACTGGAGGATCGGTACCAAAGAGACCAGTGGGGGGAGTTAGATGGATGGGCCTTTACAATCTTGTGTGCCTCGATTATTTGGACCTCAATAACGTCAACAAATATGGACTTTAGAATGGGCCTTTCGTTGAGTCCACTCAGTGATGGGCTTCTTAGTGCCATTGTGAGGAAGTTAAGCCCAAGCCCTATATAGTTTGGACGTCTGGGTTAAACTAAGGTTATAGGTTTTTATCCCAACAAGTTTTGGGCCAAGGCCAACAAGTTTTGGGGTTCACATCGGACTGCAATGCAATATGAGAGATGGGGTGCTTGTCAATCTTCGTCAATAGAAAGCTCAAAAGATCTCTCGAGGGACAAACTGCCTAAAACCCGTAATTTAACTAATTAAACAGAATACCTCAGGTGGGCTCCATCCGTGCATTTTTGGAAATATCGTATTGTCCAAGGCCAACTGCTCTACCCTCAATTTATCAGAAGCCAAGCGGTCCCACGCCTATGCCGACAAAATTAACTAAAGGATCCTACCTGCTCTATTATTTTTTAATTAGATTGTATATTTCATAGAATTTTACTCTTTTATTTTTGTAATTAAATTGATGTGTAAGAAAACATCAGGCGCATTAGACCATATAAGCCAGGTGAGGAGACGTAGGGGGAGGTCTATTCACTAGGACTGAAAATCGGAAATGAGGTCCGGTTTTCGGACCGCATTTCCGGTTCCTTTATGAAATGCGGTCCCGGTCCGGTCTGGACCACTTTTTTTAAGTAGTCCAGACCGGATTTTTTAAAAAAAAAAAATTAAAAAAATTTCGAACTGCGCATAGCTCTGCGCAATGCATAGATTTTTTTTAATAATTAAAAAAAATAAAAAAATTTATGAAATGCGGTCCGGTCCGGACCGCATTTCATAATTTTTTGACCCAAACCGGACCGCATTTGAAAAATTAAGACTGGATCGGACCGCAAATTCGGTCCGATTTTCCGGTCCGATCCGGTCTACGGTCCGATTTTGTTCAACCCTACATTCACTAAAGTTTAAACCCAATTCCTGCAAAATAATCTATTTATTTAAATTAGAGATAATAATATTTTTAACAAGATTCCAATAGTAAGGGATCCAAAGCAAGAAAGGTCTGTTGGGAAGCTGTGGAACATCGTACTTCTGTCAACATAAATATGATACTCATCAGAAGAACACCGATGTGTCGTATATTTGTTGCGAAAAGAGCCATGTGTCGCGAGACAAACAGAAAAAGGACAAAAAAGGAAAAAGGAAAAATAAAAAATAAAACGAAGGGCCATCTGCTATGAGGAAGCTCAACCGCAGCCTGCTGAGAACTCCAAATATCGAAAGCCGGGCTGTGGTAACTCACATGTACAAGCAACCCCACTGACGAGACGACTGCCATATATCTCGCTTCTCTTCCTCTCTTTCCTCTCTATTGCTGTTGCCTGCGTAAATTTCCTGAAACTTTGAATTGACGCAAGAAGATTAAAGTTCGCTAGCTCTTGAACAAAGTAGTATCCACCAATGGTGGTCTTGAAAGAAGGGACAAGACCACCGTGGGTGGGGCTGGCAGCTGCAGTTTGGGTTGAGATAGCATCGGGAAGTGCCTACACCTTCCCCCTCTACTCTCACTCCCTGAAATCAGTTCTGGGTTTAAGCCAGCAACAGCTCACAATGATCGCCGTCGCCAACGATATCGGCGAGAACGTTGGCCTCCTCCCGGGCTTAGCCTGTGACAAGTTCCCTCCTTGGGTTGTTCTCTCGATTGGTGCTCTCGCTTGCTTCTTTGGTTATGGTGTTCTCTGGCTCGCTGTTAGCCGCACGGTGCTGTCCCTTCCGTACTGGTTGGTAAGTTCATCTCTTAATGCGAAGTATTTACAATGAAATTTTGCATAGCTTGATAAATTTTGGTTGATTGGTGATTCTAATCAATGGGCTTTTGTGGGTTCTCTTCTATTTTTTTCTGACGGTTGATTAGATTTATCAAATAAAAAGTTGTCGTTGTATTCCGGTTTTATTTTAGCATATCGGAAGGTGGTTTCGCTGCTTATTTATATTCGTAATAGATTTCATTGATTTCAGTTTCTTCGCATTTCAAGGGGATTTACTTTTTAATGTACGAGTCGGAGTTTTTCATGTCGTTGATCAATAATCTTCTGGTCAACGCGTATGATTGTTTTCATTCCAGCCTGGTAATTTTTTGTTCAAACCCAATTAAATCAGGAATATAATTTGCAAAGTTCAGTACGGCAATGATGAAGGACCCCTGCTACATATACATAAATAGGTCTCTTCTGAACTTGCTGCATCCGAGGCCTTTTTATCCTTTATCCCGAATTCTAAACTTTTGCTGATCATCTCATGGCTTTTTTATTCATGTCAACGGGTTTGAATTCTTAATCTCTCTGTGTCTCGTGATATGTATATGTGTGCGTGGAGACAAACTTCCAAACTTAGACGCTTTTTTTCTGCTCTAAGGGTTTCATCTATCATGACTTATCAAAAAAAAAAAAAAGGTTTCATCTATCATGTTCCCTTCCTATAAGTGACTTCCTTACATTTTCTGTAACTATGATGAGCTTCCATATCATTCTAATTAGTCATAAGTCGAATTGATGTTTATCTGGCATGGAGAAACAATATTCCTTCGAAAAAAATTCAAGTTACTCATCTAGTTGTGAGCCTATAAGCAGCATCTTCTGACACATCAGTTTGTGGAGATGTATGATAGGAAAAGTGGTTGCTGGTGCACATATAACTCAAATCCAGGTACTTTTTACCAGGAAGATCTAATTGCAATCTTGTTTTCCTTTAAAATGTCGCAGTTATGGCTTGCTCTTTGTGTTGCCGCCAATAGTAATGCTTGGTTTAGCACAGCTGTTCTTGTAACCAATATGAGAAACTTCCCACTCAATCGAGGCACTGTTGCAGGTACTCTCAAGGGTTATGTGGGGCTCAGTGCTGCAGTATTTACAGAAATCTACAGTGTACTGCTTCATAGTTCCTCTTCTAAACTTTTGTTGTTCCTCGCACTTGGGATTCCTATTCTATGTTTCATTATGATGTATTTTATTAGGCCATGTACTCCAGCTTCTGGTGAAGACTCTACGGAACGTTGCCATTTTCTTTTCATCCAAACTGCAAGTATTGTGCTTGGTTTATATCTTGTTACTACCACAATAATGAGTGATGTGCTTTCTTTGAGTGCTCCTATTTCCTATACTTTTGTTTTTGTAATGATCCTCCTTCTCTTGGCTCCACTTGCAATCCCTGTGAAAATGACATTGGACCGTTTGAGAGTAAACAAACCAGGGACACTAGACCAATCAATCGGGTCTGCATACCATCTGGTTCAAGGAGAAGGCAATGTAGATAAAACTGAACCACTGCTGACACCGTCTTCGTCATCAACAAATCTTGGAAGCTTTCGTGAAAGTGATGATGTATCTGAGGTGGCTATGCTTCTTGCTGAAGGTGAGGGGGCCGTGAAGAAGAAGAGGCGGCCCAAAAGAGGCGAAGACTTCAAATTTAGTTAAGCTGTAATGAAGGCAGACTTCTGGCTTCTGTTCTTGGTTTATTTCGTTGGGGTTGGTTCCGGGGTTACTGTTCTTAATAATCTGGCCCAGATAGGGATTTCTGTGGGCGTGCATGATACAAAAATCTTGCTGTCTCTCTTCAGTTTTTGTAATTTTGTGGGTCGTCTTGGTGGTGGAGTTGTTTCTGAACATTTTGTCAGGTCAGTATGATCTATCCACATGTCTTGTCAGACACAATTGAACTGAAGCGTGGTGCTCCTCATTAAGTTTTCCTGCTAACTGCTATGCTTGGTTCTGATATAAATTATTGAGCTGAAGTTATATCCTACTAAAAAAAATATTGTCTGCTGATAAATAACTGGGAGATAGGAAATGGCATGATGGACTCAGCTAAATTTTCTTTAAAAATTAGCAGATCGGAAACTACCATGTCTTCATAAATGCTACAGTCTCTTCTGTATGTCTTGTTATTTCAATTGTTTGTGATTGTAATTTGGTATAGGGTTCTATTCTTTGCAGGCCTCTCTATGTATCTTGCTATTCCAATTGTTTGTGATTGTAATTGGAACAGGGTTCTATTCTTTGCAGGACTAGGACAATTCCTCGGACATTTTGGATGACATGCACTCAGATAATCATGATAATCACATACCTTTTGTTTGCTTCTGCGATTGATGGCACCCTTCACGTCGCAACTGCATTTCTTGGGATCTGCTTTGGTGCTCAATTTTCTATCATGATCCCAACTGTCTCTGAGCTATTTGGCTTGAAGTATTTCGGTTTATTAAGCAATTTCATGGCCTTGGGGAATCCTATTGGTGCATTCCTTTTCTCAGGTCTCCTAGCAGGGTATATATATGATAATGAGGCAGCAAAACAGCATGGACATGGACGTTTGGGTTCAAGTCTCACGTGCTTGGGTCCAGATTGCTTTAGGCTCACCTTCCTGGTTTTGGCCGTCGTCTGTTGTGTGGGTTCCATCTTGAGCATTGTTCTGACTACCAGGATAAAGCCTGTTTACCAAATGCTTTATTCAGGGGGCTCCTTTAGGCTGCCCCAGAGTACAAATCATTGAGTTTAAGGGGTGTAGGATATACTGTTCTGTAATACATTTTCATATATTACTGGTGCTATAGTAAGTTGTTCGCATCAGTGTAGTGGGATGTTTGAGCAGGAATATGCTCGAATAGCATGTTTTATGTGTGTCCTTGTTATAGTACAAAATCCAGTTCATTCTTGTTTATCAATAAAATCCTGTGATTTTGAGTGCATGACCTCTGTTGAAACCTATCTCCTTTTTGCATCCCAGGTAACTAAAGTGCTTATAAATGTATGTTCAAGATAGAACTACTGACATATTAAAAAGAATGGAGAAAATATTTTCCTTGTATTGTCGAGTCCAAACCTATATTATGACCCCATTAGGAGACTCCCCAGGGTGTTCATTTCCCCAACAAGTTCTCAGGACATACTCTCCAGACTCCAAGTAAGATTGAGGAACTTTTGAACTCTCGAAATGATGCAGGGTTTCTCTTAAAAACCGATACTATTGGCAACTGACCAATCGTTTTGACTTTTAGTATTAGTTAGCCGTAAGATTTGTTCGCAGCCAGCGACGGCAGGTGGCAGTCTGTGAATGTATTATAGGGAGAGAGCTATCGTATTTGTCCACCAGCTAAATGGTTGAGCACTTAATGGGAGGTCGGGGAGTCCAATTAAGTTGAGTTGAATGAGAGAAATTGCTCTTGATTGCAGGGTTGGGAGCAGAAAATGGGCAATTGCCAATAGCCAATGGTAGATGTAAGTACAGGTGGTCTTGCCACAGCCATACAGTGTTATGAAGACAGTAAGGGAGTGGAGTAAAGTAGTTAAAAGCTAGTACATATCAAAAAGGAAAACCTAACTAGCATTTGCCTGAAAAAGAAAGTTGGATGATAGCGATTAATGCTACCTCTGCGTGTATAATGTGCTTGTATTTTCCACAGAAAAGACATGTTTCATTTGGCAAGTATTACATACTTTCTGCAAGAACTTTTTGATCAGAAGAAAATCTGGAATCTGGGATTTAGCTGTTAAGGCTTTTATTGAATAAATGAGGGTAATTAGTCATTAAGTCAAACAAAAGAGATAGGTTTGAATATATTAGTTCCATAAATAAAATGAAAGTTGAGTAGAGGCAAAGTTTGAAGAGATAGATTTAACCACTTACTCGATTTTTATTTATAATTTTTTCATTAAACACACAGCTATCCAGAAACAAATTAGAAAAAGAATTGTTTGAAAGAACACCAAACTCACAATTAAGCCCTGACCAAAAGTCATGCACAGATGACTGCTAAAAAGTCTCCTCATTTTCTTAAACCTATTTCCTCTTAGCTTTCGATAGGCTTTGGTTTGTGAAAAGCATGACCTCAATATGAGATAAATCATTATGGTCAACGCTCAAAATAAAATCCTCGTGCACTCATAGACACATGTTACAGACGCCGTACAAATTTTGTCCCTTCAACGGTAAGAACCATCAAGGAGGCCACCTCTTACAGTTCAAGAGGAAACCAAGGAAGTCAAAAATTCAAGTGGGTTTCATATCATCATGAAACAATGTCGCCCAGAGTGAATGATCATCATACTCGGCATCCACCTTTCCCCTGTTAAACTCACCGGCTGCCATTGGACTAGCAACCTTTTCATCCGGAGGCCCAGACAACACTGGACTCCTACTTCTGACCATCTGCTTCTCCTGTACTCTTCCATCCACAAGACCAGATGGCCTGGGGCTCTTAGTTGTGACAACGAACCTCTCCGGCACCCATCCATCAATGGCCCCAGGTAATTTTGGGCTCCTAGCTGTGTACATCATTTTCTCTTGTGCTCTCTTATCCAGAGGGCCAGATAATCTTGGGCTCCTAGTTGTGTACATTAGTTTCTCTTGCAGCTTTCCATCCAGAGGCCCGGAAAATTTCAAGCTTCTGGTATTGGCCATAACCTTCTCTTGCACCCTTCCATCCAAAGGTCCTGATAGCGTTATGCTCCTCTTTTTGAGTACTGGCCTCTCTTCCTTTGCCTCCTCATTCTTGTGCCCCCTCAACAATGCTCCTCTCCAATGCTCCCGATACGGTAGCGACTCTGGCGAAGCCTTGAACGCCATGTCCTCGCGGAAAACCCACTTGCTAATACACTTGTTCAAGCACTTCTTGGTTTTGTTGACTGCCAACATGAAGCCGGAAAGTGTTCCCGGGCCTACTCTATTCTCCTTCCTAGCAAGCTTCAGAATCTCCAGCCTGTGTTTGGCTACGGAAATGCCCATGCTCTGAAGAAACTCATGGTTGAAGTAGCTAACATCCTCTAGTTGGAGCTCATTGCGAACAAAAGCCAGGCCATATTCATATATCAGTGAGGGCTCGAGGCGACTCCTGGATAACCAGGAGAACCAGTCCATGGCTAACGGTTTATGGTCTATGATGCTAAATCGCTCGCATTTTAGGTGCTGGTTGGGATGTATATATAAATAGATAAGGAGGTGAGCAGAGCATGTAAATGTAGTTGCTGCTTGTGTAGACCCCCTGTTTTTTTTTTTTTCTTTTTATGAGATTTGGATGGTAGTTCTGACTTGAGAGTGACAGCCAGATGGTGCGAGGTAAAAGAGTATGGACTTGAGAGTGACAACCAAAATCATGCATAGTCCATAAAATAGCCATAAAAAGATTATGAATTATGTCGTATAGAAGGCAATATATATTTTCTACTTACATTGGGACCTCCTTTCAATCTAAACGTTGAAGTTTATAGATTTAGCTTCAATATCGGCATTAAGTATGCCATTAAGGGAGTGAGCTGCTTCTACGAGATAACTTTGGTTGGTGAAGCTGCTCTGTTGGGTACTCCGGTCACTGCACAAAATCTATGTGGTTTCCCTACCAGCTGAGTGTTCTGTTGTGTCATTGTAGAGCCCATTTCTGTGGCTGGCCTATTTAAGCAAAGTCAGGCTGGGGCCAAATTCAATGTAAGGGTACAGTTAGGAGAACCCATTCACAGATAGACATATACAGTAATACAGCAGAAGTGGTAACCAATAAAATGATAAAACCACAGCAGCAGATAAGTCCATGCACCATCAATAAGATATCGAATCGGACACAATGCCTTTTATGTGGCAGTGTCGCTACAGATCTGTCCAAACTAGATCCAAAATCAACTTTACAAGGTGAAAGTTGGGCAGGTAAGGCTTAAAAGTCCAGTGGGGGGTCAAATAAGAAGGGAGTAGGTAAAATGATAGTAAATTCAACGGCCAAGAAATTGCAAGAATAATGGGCGGGCAAAAAAATCAACAGCCAACTACCAAAGTATGTCTTCTCAAATCGAAGTCCGAAGACCCCCACCTTTAGGGGTCCCCTATTCTCTATTCTCTGCAAGCCCTATTGATTGGCATTTACCTGCCCGCACCCATGGTCACGATCCTACCCAAACCTGGGAAGAGGGATCGAAAGGATCCAACAATCTCAGCTGCCACATTTTTGTATTTTTATTCAATTCTTACAGACTATTTAACTAAGCAACCACTAACATTTTGGTATCGCCAGAGAGAGAGAAGGAAGCAAATTGGTAGAACATCCCACCTTCATCGATCCTGTTGAGACACGAAACACAAGGGAGGTATATGTAATTGCATAATTGGAAGGATAATAAAGACATGAGAGAAAATAGTAAGAAAAGACATAGATTTCAATTTTAAGTAGTTATGTCTAGAAGACATCCAGAGTATAAATTCTCTATGGTTGTATTTTGTGGATAAAGATCCTTTACAATTACTTTCTCTTTCTTCAAATTATACCATGCAATTTGGGTTTGAAATTACAGAAAATAACAATCTATATTTTATATTATGAGTTCATGAAGAGTACAAGTTAAAAGTTTCTATTTATAGAGAAAATACAAAGAATGATTAAAAAAATATATTTATACATAATGGAGTAGGTTTTTCAACCTTAGGAAGAGATCGCTACCGTCAAGGCCCAATAATAAAAGGAGGAAGCCAAGATGGGAGGGAGACGGGCTAAGGCCCATCTTGGCATTGGCAAACCCACGTCGCTTATAAGCCAGTGAGAAAGGAGGGGGAGACAACCCTCTTCACGATAGGTCACATAAGAGTTGTCACAAGAGCCGGCGGAAAAGCTAATCATCTGATTCCCTGATAGAAACGACAGCATGAAGAATAATATTAATTCGCTTAATAAATGCGGAACAGAGATAGTTCAGGGCATTACCGTCACCCAGGACCAATGAGAGAAAGAGGAAAGGGGTGGTAGGCTCAGGCCCAGCGGGAAAGGGGAGGAGATAAAGGACCTGAAGGGAAGCAAAAGGGGGTAACTTCTTCTCTAAAAAAGAACCAGTAAACAAAATTTACTGGTTCACAGAAAACAACCCATAACATTTTTGTTTTTTTTATAACTTACATCCGAGTTGGTGAGCTCATCTCATCGAGAACAAAACGTAGGACTCATTCTCCATGCAATCAGGCCAACACGTCACATATAAGTCCGCATTGGGCTCCTATTTGACAGCATCCATCGACTGGGCCCCTCTCTTTTAGCCCACAACCAAAGCCTACTAAGGGCTTGTTTGAAAAATGGTTTAAGTTTTGGTTTTAAATTTAAAATTTGAAATTTTAAGATTAAAATGTTGTTTTATTGTCAGGGTTTGTTTGGTTAATTAAGATTTTGAATGATTTATATTTTATTAAATTAAATAATAATATTATTATGATATTCAAAAAATAAAAATAAAAACAAAAATCAGAAAAAATATATAATTCCAAAAATAAGTAAAAAATAGTTTTATAAATATAAAATAGATAAAATATCAAACTAGTAAAAAATATGATAATATTTAAAAAGATAAGATATAAATCGTGCAAAATTTTATAAAATAACAAATTACAAAAATAATAAAAGCTATAAATTCAAAAAAATTGATTAAAATTTTCAAAAATAAAAACTTGACAATAATTAGCAAATATAATCATTATCAAAATTTTGTTACATCCATGCCCGTTGTGTAAAGAAAGCAAGATTATGTGTGTCCTCTGCACATCTTTGACGAACGCCTATGAATTTTTCCTCAATGACCTTCAGCAAACAAATACAAATACAGTTATCATCTTTATTGTAGTGCAAATCTATCCCTCACTGCTATAACATCTCCTTCATGCAGCGCTATAGGGGACTTAATGCCAGGAGAAAGGGGTGAGGGGCTCCTCCCCCACATATAGAACCCTCTCTCCTCGGCCTAGCACATTACATAGCAAATTAGGAGATGCCTTGACCCCAGGGGACCTATTGTGAATACTGATTAAGACGTGCTATCCGGAGTTATAGCACTGATCATTCGTTGGCGAACGAACATGCATACAAGCTACAGCCAAGTCTTTTAACTTTTAAGATATGCAAGACACATGCTCCAAAAAAAAACATACATACATATATATATAACTACAACAACTTGATTTATTCAGAGAATAAAAATAATTAAAATATCTTAGTTATTTGTGCAATTTTATAATAAATTAGAATCATGATTGTACAACTATTTGTTACTTTTAGGTTATATTTTATTCGTTAAGTTTTTTTTTGAAAATTTTAATAATTTTTTTTGAAGTTATAGCTTTTTATTATTCTTGTAAAGTTTTATTTGTTTTATAAAATTTTGGACGATTTTTATCTTGTATTTTTATTTGTAAGAATATTTTTTATTAGTTTGATATTTTATATTTATGAAACCATTTTTACTTATTTTTTTACTTATATATTTTTCTGATTTTTATTTTTTATTTTTTGAATATCATAATAAATATAAAAAATATTTAATTTAATAAAATAGAAATTATTCCAAACCTGAATCAACTAAACAAACCCTTATAACAAAATAATATTTTAATGTTAAAATTTCAAATTTTAAATTTAAAACCAAAATCAAAACAAAAATTATAGGTCCGTATTGGGCTTCTATTTGACAGCATCATTGACTGGGCCTCTCTCTTTTGGCCCACAGCCAAAGTCCACTTGTTGAGCCATGCAAAGGATTAAAAGAGTGCCCGACCCTGTTAGTGTTCGGCTTGTGAGCTACTCCATTCCTAAATTCCTAAACAACTACGGCAATAAAATAAAAAGGAATTATCTTCCCCATTTGATTTTATCTTTGGTTATTAGTCTAAAAGGTCCAACCGGGCTTGTAAGTGTATCGAGGATCTTCTAAACTAGAACGAAATAAAACGGAATTATCTTCTCCAATATTATTTTTTTTTTCCCTTTCGGGTATGGTTAAAAAATAGGGAAAATATCACTTTAAGATCATTTTATTAAAAACATGCATTCAATAAATACTGTAGGATCTATATTGATTCTATTTTATCTCTTTTTAAATTGGAACATTCAAATTGCACCGGGGGTCAGTGCAAATCATCTTTTTCTAGATGATAAGGTTGGTGTATGACGTGACCATCGCCAAATCATCTCGTAAATAAATTAACATAAAAAGAAAAAAAAAAAGTAGAAGAAGAACGAAACAAGGGAAATGATTCTCTCATAAGAGGGAATTACATAATGGGTCATAATAGGTCATTGGATAGATGACAACACATTAATGAATTCATCAAACTGTCTATTTCACATCCAATTTTTTTTTTTCATTTTGCATTTTTTGAGCATTTTAATATAAACCTTTGGATGAATTCATTAATGTGTTTTCATCCATTCAATGACTTGTTAAGACCCATTAGGTAATCCCTTTTAGGAGGGAATTCGAGTCCCCAAAAAACATGAAACCAATCCACCCCCGGTGCAATCACCCCGCTTGGGGTGGATTTTTGTTTTTTTTTTCTTGTAGCTTAATTTTCTATTTTTTGTCGTTTACTATATTTTTAGTTGGTATTCTTTTAATTTCAATGTTTTTTTTTAAATTATTTATTTTTCTGATTTTTTCTTTTCAGTTTTTCATCTGTAACCGTTAAGTTTATTTTTTTCTTGTAATTTGTACGATTTTTATATAAATTTATTTATTTCTGAAATTGTTAAAGTGATATGGCCTTTTTAATTAACCCTAAGTTGTTTTCTTTTGGTATTAGTTAAAAGTTAGGGATAAATATACTTTGCCCCCTCTTATATTTGGGGTCATTTACACTTTGCACCCCGATGTATTATTTTTGACACATTAGACCCTTTAACTTACACATTTTTTTTTTCAATTTGGACCTCGTATCCAAATTGCCCGTTAAATCATACGGATTTCCGTTAAAACGTGGGGTGCAATGTTTAAATGATTCCAAAGATAAGGGGGGCAATGTGTACATACCCCTAAAGATAAAGGGGACAATGAGTAAATTTTTCACGGAATCCGTCTAAATTGACAGACAATTTTGGGTGCAGGGTCAAAATTGAAAAAAAAAGTGTAAGTTAAAGGGTCTAATGTGTCAGTAATAATACATTAAGATGCAAAGTGTAAATGATCTCAAAGATAAGGGGAGCAGAGTGTATTTTAACCCTAAAAGTTACCACTTACGGTGGTCAGTGCAAATAACAATCATCACAACAAGTCATGTCCATAATTGGTTTGATTGCTTTAAGGAACAACCATTTATTATATCCAAGTGGTGACTGATTCTTGTCGTGGTGACCTTGGATGGAAGACTTGGATAATCCAAGTCAAGCTTTCACAAGCTTTTTGCTGATGCAGAATTTCAGTGATTATGGCTCATTCAAATTGGGACAAAGCTAACGAGTAAAAGGGCCGAAGTCTTGGTCTTTTAAAAGTACGTCAAGCTTTCACAAAGCTTTTTGCTGATGCAGAGTTTTTGTGATTTATGGAAGAGGCCCATTGAAGTTGGGACAATCGGTGTGCTACCAGTTTTGTGTACTAATTACTGCGAGAGGCTTTATAGGCAGCCGAAAAATTTACACTGGCTATATTTGGAACAAAATGTGGGGTTTATATGCGTGGACGGTATTGGCTAATTAGGTATACCTATATCGGTTTAACACGGGCTATATACCTAATCTAACATTTTAGTCAATTTTTCTTAATTTTCTGTCGGCTCATTGAAGTCATAGTTAGCCTCGTAAGTATGAGCAAAAATTAAATTAGTACTCGTAACTTTTAAAATAACGATTTAAGATCCGTAACTTTTGAAACTCATCAATTCACGCCTCCTATTCAAATTAAACGTTAAACCCGACGGAAAATTATGAAAAATTGACTAATATGACCATCCAAGATAAAATTACTAAAAATATTTAAAAATTCATTAAAAATAAAAAAATGATTTTTTAATAGTAATATTTTAAAATAAAACTATTGAAATTTTATTTCAATAAATCTATTTATTTTTATTATTTTTATTTATTTTTAAAAATTTAGTCTTAGAAGGATATTTCAATCATTTTTCATAATTTTTTCTCAAACTTAACACTTAATTTAATCATAAACGTATATTGATGAGTTTTAAAAAAATTAAGGATCTTGAATCCTCGTTTTAAAACTTATGATGAATATCCAATTTAAGAAGTTGTTCGATTAAAGAAAATCCTCAGGATTTTTTTGAATTCTCACAATACAAAATAATCTACAACCAAAAATCATTCTTAACACCATATAAAAATAACTATAACACGCATACCAATAAAATTAACATCACCTAAAAATTCTCAAAACACAAAAAAAAAATTCTCAAAAAACAACACATCCAAACATCTCTTTAGATGACGTTCGGTTACAAAATATTATCAGTATTTTTTTGAATCCTCACAATACAAAATATTCTACAACCAAACGTAATTTTTAACACCACATAAAAATAATTACAATACGCATACCAATAAAGTTAACATTACCTAAAAATTCTTAAAACACAAAAAATCCTCACAAAACACATTAACCGAACAACATTAAAGACACGTTCGGTTAAAAAAATCCTCAGAATTTTTTGAATCCTCAGAATTATCCAACCAAACATCATTTTTTAACACCATATAAAAATAATTATAACACGCATACCAATAAAAATAACATCACATAAAAATTCTCAAAACACAAAAAATCCTTACAAAATTCTTTAACCGAACATCTCTTTACTTGGGGCTGTTCGTTTAATAAAGAATTTTCAGGATTTTTGTATTCTCACAATACAGAAATCCTACAACCAAACATTATTTTTAACTTCACATAAAAATAACTACAATATATATACCAATAAAATTAATATCACCAAAAAATTCTCAAAATATAAAAAATCTTAATAACACTACTAACCGAATACCATCTTACCTCGGTAATAGGCTGAGCACCCCAACCGAACCCAACCAAAAAGCACGCAGATCTTTTTGAGTTGTACGAAAAGTAAAAGTTGGAAGAAAATATTTATTTATTTTCAGCCTACGAAAAGACATAGATTTATGGTCAAAGTCTTTCTTTATAGCATATGATATCAAGACACCAACCAAAAAGCAAGCAGATCTTTTTGACTTGTACGAAAAGGAAAAGTTGGAAGAGAAGAACTCTCTTTTATTCATTTTCAGCGTACGAGAAAACATAGACTCATGGTCAGTCTTTCTTTACGGGATAAAAATAGACTTAAGGTCTGCTCCCATTAAACAACGTTCGGACGTGACTTTGGTCATTGAAAAAAAAGTTCATAGGAATTGCAACTGGAAAAGTGTTTGGCCTACAGTCTTTAATTCACTTTTTAGTGGAATCACGTGTTCTCACATCTTCCACTCTCTTTTCCTCTTGGTATAATTCAGTCAAAAAGATGGATGGGGCTCGATGAAGGTGTAAAGAATGTTAGCTCTTGACCCAAGTCTTCCGCTAGCTTGTCCCTAAATCCCTGTCATATAGTGGGAACGAATGAAAACTGAATGATTTTGTGACGAATTTTGGTGATTTCGGCTACGGAAGCTACCGTCGTTGACGCCGAGTTGTAGTGCGTCAAGTCTGTAAAGTAGTTTTTTTTTTGCTAAAACTGTAAAGTAGTTATTCCTGAATGCTTGTGTTCTCATAAAGTAGAAAGAAAACTTAGACCCCGAATCCATGGTTTTCTTTTCTCGTGCTATAGTGGGAACAAATGAAAACTCGATGCCCAGCCGTGTGCAGCTTATAATTACGGAGTCAAGGTCCACTCATTAGATATAGCGACAATATGGCATAGCCATTGAAAAGCGCGTCTAGGAAGCAAGTGGATAAAACTAACTTTTCAGAAATTAAAATAAAATAATTAAGAAGAAAATTCTAGAGTTGGTACCAAACAAGATATGTTGGCTATTGGATTTGATTTTGAATTTTTTTTTTGTATTTTTGTATTAGAGTTAGTATAGATTCTGTTAGAATTGGTGAAAAATATGTTAAAAATTGTTGAAGTTTATTAAAAGCTGTCGAAGTTTGTAAAAATTTATTAAAATTTGTAAAAATGTATTAAAATTGACGGAAAAATAATTGTAATTCTTTTTTTTTTGTATTTTTTAGAATTAGCTACACATAGCCATTATATTGTTCGTTGGTAAGGAGACCATCTCCAAATCATCTCAGAAAAAATACAAATAAAATGAAAAACTACGAGAAGAACGAAAAAAAGAAACAAATCAAATTATCCTTTTTATTATAAATAAAGATAAAAAAATAATTTAAATAATTTATTTCCTTCACTTTTTTACCAATTTCAACACTTTAAAATTTTAATCACCTCAAAATTTTAACAATCAAACGCCACAGGTTAATTGATAACTTTAAATATTCCACCAGATTTTTGTTTATGGATTTTATCATGATTGATCGGTTTCAATCTGCATCCAAATTTGACATTAACTTTGGAAATATTTAGGCATTAACAAATTATTTGATCTATGGGTAACAAATTATATATCCGCTTGGGGTCCATTGGTTTTTCTTTTAAAACTCCTTTTGCAGTTTTTTTTTTTCAATTTTGTTCTAGTTTCTATCTATATATTGAGTTCGTATTTTTAAAGGTTATACTGTTTTTTTTAAAGCTATTTCTTTTTATTTTTTCCCATATTATGTCTACTTTTACATGTATTTTTAGTAATTTTGCGAATTTATATATATATTTTGGTTTGATACCTGATTGCTTGATTCGAGATAACCCATCGGAAATCTGGAGGGTATGTTCGTTTTCACCATTTTTTCAGGATTCTAAGTATATTCACAATTCTACCACCGAACATATTCAGAATTCAAACACAAAAACCAATACATTTTACACAATCTCCAACAACTTTTTAATTTTTTATTCAACATAAATTTTCTCTCTCTATACTTTTTCACATAACTCCAATACTTTTTTATTAAACAATTACATCAAATCATTTCTCTCTTCACTTTACACAAACACCAATAAAACACTATTCAACATAAAAATTCACAACTTCTCTAAAATCCTACATTTTTTCTCAAAACGAACATAACCGATCTAGCAAATTTATTGTATGGGGAATATTATCATACGCTAGAGACCCTACTACTGCCATACCAGGCTGCAAAGCTAAATGATATCCTGCAATCGCATTTCGATATGTATTATAGCTACTCAGGAGTGGAAGCGCAACAAGAGGTGGAGTTCACGACAAAGAAAAGAAGGTATAGCTATAAGGGTAATATCCTTTATTACATGTTTGAAATTGACCTCTCGTGCAACCGTTTAAGTGGTTGGATTCGAGCCAAACTTGGAAAATTCAGCAACATCCATGCATTAAACCTGTCTTTCAACAATCTAACCAGATCAATTCTAATGAAATTCTCAAGGCTAGAACAGATTGAGAGTTTAGATATTTCCTATAATAACTTGAATGGTATTATCCCCCTCAGATCATAGAGTTGCTCTACTTGGATGTATTCAGTATGTTGTATAATAATTTGTCAAGTATAACACCAAAGAAAAGATCAATTCGAGATATTTGATAAAAGTAGTTATGAGGGGAATCATCTTCTATGTGAACTCCTATTTGTCAAGGCTTGTAGAAAAAATGGAGCACCATCTATTATGTCAGCTGATCATGAAGGGGAAGAAGGAGACAGATAGTTTCAGTATAGACATGGTGGCCTCATACATAAGTTTTGTGGTCTTTTACGCAGTAGTGTTGATGACAATTGCTGGAGTTCTGTACATAAATCTCTATTGACGTGGGGCATGATTCTATTTCATTGAAATGTGCATCACTAATTTCTACAGCTTTGTTGTGATCAATTTCCGTAAGCTATCCAATTTCATTTAAAACTAATTGTTGCAGATGTGATGTTTGAAGTATATTTAAAACTCTGAATTAAATTTGTCTTTTGGCCATGGAATTCTGGGGGACGGATATTTGCATTCTTAAGGTAGCCTATGACAACCACAAAATTGTTAGAAAATCAATTATTATATGTCAGCTATCCATTTTCTTGTGCAAGTCGGATTCGTAAAATTAAAGAGAGTGTTACGAAAGTGTAAAGATTGAAAGAACCAAGAACCTTCTTTAACGAGGATCCACAAAAAAAGCCCAAACTAAGGTTTGATGGGACCACAAGGTAATAAACTTATGTTTCATATAAAAGGGTCAAACTACTACGAATGTCATTTTCAATCAGAGTATGTTTCGACTTAATGGTTTATTTTAAGAAAAGGTATAAGTCTATAATAGCATTATTAACTGCTTTTTCTTCGTATTTGAATTTCTACTTTAATAAAAAAAAATACATTTCTCTATTTTAATTACTAACTTTCAAAAACATCTATAGGAGTTTCTCTATTTTAACTATTATATTAAAATATTATTTTTCAAAGATTTATATGTTCTTTCTTTAACATATATATTTTTTGAATATTCGTAACGGTCATATTTTTTAATATTTGTCTTATCATAAAAAATTGAATTTTTAAAATTTTTTTTTCTAACGTCATATTTTCTAAATTTTGTCTTATCCCAATGGTCATATTTTTAAAATTAGTAAAAAGGTGAAGAAAAATAATTAGAATGAATATTTTATATTTATTATGATAAAAAATTATTTATTAAGAAAGGAAAAATTATTTTATAATTATTTATTAGACTAAAACTTTGAAATGGTTTGTGACATGCAAAAAGAAATGGAGCAAAATATAGATTTCAAAGAAAGAGTGGGAGAGAGAGAAAAATGAAAAAGAAATTATATTATTATTTTAATATGAAGAAGTGAATAATAATTATTTAAAAATATATAATTACTGTTCACTAGTTAAATTTTATTAAAATAGATAAACAGCAAAACTCACAATTTTTAACTATTTAGTTATATTAATTCTCTATTCTAACGAAAAAAATTAGAATAAATAAACTGTGCTACGTGTGTTTTTGTGGAATTGTGAATCACCTGTTTTTTTTATTTCTAAATAACCTGAAGAAAGGGCGGATCATTGACCTCAATCAGACCCTTACTTTTGGGAGAGGAGCCGACAACTGAGCTCACTGTCGTGAATCACGTGTTCTCAAATACAAAACAAACATTTGAAATGACTTGTCGTCAAAAAGATGACTTGATGAGGTATAAAGAAATAAAGATGCTCTTGACAAGTTGACCCAAGTCTTCCGCTTGTCAGCTACATCCATATGTTATAAAATAATAAAAAAATTGAATAAGAAAATAAAATGAATTACACTTCAGCCTACTACTAATACCTACCGATTTCCAATGTGACCTTGTATTTTATACTATTTTTTATATATGAAAAAATTATATGTATTTTTTTTCATTATTTTTTTAGTTTACTATATTTTTAGATCTTTTCTAAAAAAAATTTACTGTCTTTAACATTATTTATTTTTCTTGATTTTTCATTTTTTATTAACTACGAAGTTTACTTTTTTCTTGCAATTTTTAGTAATTTTTAATTTTTTGAAAAATTTAAGTGATATTGATGTGGCCTTTAATTTCTTATTAACTCTAAATTGTTTTCTTTTGGTTGTTAGTAAAAAAATAACCACTTAATGGTCGAAAGTTACGGTGATTAGTGCAAACAACAATCTCCACGCGGCCAAGATTCGTAATTTGTTTACATCCTGCTTAGGCAAAGTAGCACCAGTAATATTTAATATGAAAGACAACATAATATGATACACTCAAACAAAACCCCATGAAAGCATAGGGCAATAATCACAATTAACAAATTATTTGATCAACGAGTAACATATATAAAGTCATTCCTTTCCAGCATATTTTAGGCTGTGTAGCCACTTCAAATTTTCAGGAAACTAAAAAGATCGGAGAATAACACTGAAAAAATCAGAAAATCAAGGTTATGTTCGTTTCCTACATTTTTTCAGGATTCAAATACATTCACAAAACTACCACCAAATATATTCAGAATTCAAACACAAACACCAATACATTTTACACAATTTCCAACAACTTTTTACTTTTTTATTCAACATAAATTTTTTCTCTCTATACTTTTTCACATAATTCAAAATATTTTTTTATTAAACAATTACATCAAATCATTTTTCTCTCCACTTGACACAAACACCAATAAAATACTATTCAACATATATATTCACAAATTCTCTAAAATCCTACATTTTTACTCAACCCGAACATATCCGAACACCCTCGGGTTTTAAAAGTATTTGTTTTTCGTATTTATTTTATTTTTTCCATGTTAGGTCTATTTGTTATTTTATTTTTAGTAATTTTTTTATGAATTGTAGACTTTTTTTATATATTATCTTGTATTTTTAGACTTAACGTGGAGTCAACAAAATTATAATGGATAGAATTGCAGAGTACGGTAGTTGCAGTTACAGGATACGGATGGCCTATTTAAACTGAAACCACCTTCGTCTTGTTGCAACAGAAAATCAGAAAATAAGAAGTTAAAAATGGAGTCCTGGGGGCGTATTTGGTGGTGGGCAACGTTGGTGTTGTTTCCCTTGTGTATTCATGGCTGCTTCGGTTGTTGGGAGGAAGAGAGAATAGGGCTCTTGCAATTCAAAGCGTCCAGCGACTATCCACACAAATGGCCTTTGTCTTCTTGGAGCTCAACCAACCAAGAGCGTGACTGCTGTCGTTGGGAAAGAGTATATTGCCACAACACTACGGGGCGCGTAATCCAGCTTGATCTTTCTGTTTTGAGGCCAAACTATAGTTTTGAACATTGGTATCTGAATGCGTCTCTGTTCCTTCCCTTTGAAGAGCTCAATTCCCTCGATTTGAGCTTTAATGGGATCTACGGATGGGTCCCCAATGAAGGTATGTTTATATCTCAAAGCAAAGGAGGTAGTATTTGTTCTGTTTTTCATTTATCAATTTTGTATGTTTTATAATGATTTTGACATGGAGGCTGAAGCAACTAATTAAATTTCAGGTCTTGAAAGATTCTCCGGGTTGAGCAAGCTGGAGGAGCTTACCTTAGATTGGAATTCCATCAACGACAGCTTCCTGTCATCCATTGGTGCGATTGCATCACTCAGGAAACTCAGTTTGGACATGAACCTTGTCAATGGAAAAATTCATATCCCAGGTATCTGTCACTTATAATAGCCTTTTATTAATTTCAAGCACACGAGTCTCTCAAGCTTTCGTTAACTGTTTCAGAGTTGGGTAGACTAAACAAGCTGCAGGAGTTATATTTGGACCATTCACAAACCGACAAAAACATCCTTCAGAGAGCTGGAAATATGACTTCTCTCAATGCATTGTCAATAAAGGGATGTGGACTCCAAGGTACTGATGTTTTCCTTACACGGAGACACAGAAATAGATCCACCTAATATTCATTACTTTTCTCAGGCAATTTCTTCAATTTACAGGCTGGCCGTGCGAACTTAGCAACCTACAGGAGTTAGACCTCGGCGAGAACGATTTTGAAGGGATGCTGCCTTCGTGTTTGGCAAACATGACAGCACTCCGATTATTAAGTATCCCTTCCAACCACTTCAACGGAAGCATTTCTCACATCTTTAGTTTGCCATCACTTGAGTACCTTGATTTGTCCAATAACCACTTCGCCCCAATCTCCTTCTCCTCATTTTCCAATATCTCCAGGCTAAAGATCCTAATCATTGACAACCTAGTAATAGATGAGGAAAATGTGTCTCAACCTTGGGCTCCATCCTCCCAGTTATATGTTGTGGGTTTGTCGGGTTGTTTATCTAGAAGATCCAGTGGAACGGTCCCCAATTTCCTTCGATACCAGTATCAGTTGCGGGTAATTGATCTCTCCCACAATAATTTATCAGGGAGCTTCCCTAATTGGATGCTAGAAAACAATCCGAACTTGGAGGTTCTTCACTTCAGAAATAACTCTTTCAAAGGCCCTTTCCACGTGCCAGACCATCCTAATCCCCACATTTGGAGAATAGATATTTCCCATAATCATATAGGAGGTCCGATTCCCGGAAATTTAGGCTCGGTGTTTCCGAATCTAGAGAATTTAAACATGTCCGGAAATGAATTTGAAGGTAGGATTCCATCATCCTTGAGTGATTTGGCCTCCTTGAAATTTTTGGACTTCTCTAATAATCATTTGTCTGGAACGATACCCGAGCATTTGGCAATGGGTTGCTACTCCTTGAGGTACTTGAAATTGTCAAATAACAACTTCAGTGGCGAACTATTTCCTACACCTTTATTTAGTCTAACCTCCCTCTTGTTTCTCTATTTGGATAACAACAACTTCTCGGGAAAGATCCCAAATTGCTTGTCCAATATTGTTAGTTTGTTCTCATTAAATTTGAGTGACAACAACCTGACAGGCATGCTTCCAAGATGGTTAGGGAACATGTCTTCTTTGAAAAGTATTGTTATGGCCAACAATAAGCTTGAAGGACCCATTCCACGAGAGTTATGCAAACTCAATGATCTCAAATTCCTTGACCTTTCCGAGAACCATTTGTCGGGGCCTATACCCTTTTGCTTCAATTCATCATACATCAAACATGTTCATTTGCAAAAAAACAGTCTACGCGGTCCCCTTCCAAGTGCATTTAAAGGTAACTCCACTCTAGTCACACTGGATCTCAGTTACAACCGTCTAACTGGCTATCTTCCAGATTGGATAGGCAATCTCTCGTCCTTGAGCATTCTCCTCTTGAGACACAATTATTTACGGGGTAGGATTTCACCTCATCTGTGCCGTTTAGGCCGATTAAGCATGTTGGATCTTGCCGAGAATAGATTTTCCGGTCAAATACCTCCTTGCTTGGGTAACATTACTTTTGAGGTAACAGATACAAAATCTAATCTGGGAAGCCTTTTTTTCAGTCAAAATTATCGTACTCACCAATATTCTGATTTTCCATACTTAAGAATAAAGCTGCAAGGTAGCCTAAAAAGTTATCTTGTTCTACGTTATGCTCATGAGATAGTGGAAGTTGTTCAAGAGGTGGAGTTCACAACAAAGAGAAGAAGGGATATCTACAAAGGAAACATCCTCAATTACATGTCTGGAATTGACCTCTCATCCAATAAATTGACAGGCGAAATTCCACATGAGCTTGGAAACTTGAGCAACATCCATGTACTGAACCTATCCTACAACAGCTTAACTGGATCAATCCCAATAACATTCTCAAAGTTAGACCAGATAGAGAGTTTGGATCTTTCCAATAATGACTTGGGTGGTGTTATTCCCTCTCAGCTCGTAGAGTTGAACTCTTTAGCTGTCTTCAGTGTGGCACATAACAATTTGTCTGGGAGAACTCCAGAAAGGAAAGCTCAGTTCGAGACTTTTGAGAAAAGCAGTTACGAGGAAAATCCTTTTTTGTGTGGACCTCCCTTAAATGCTTGCAATGACGTCCCTGAACCACCATATGCCGCTGTGCCAACTGATAAAGAGGGAGGAGAAGGTGATAGTTTCATGGACATGAGCATCTTCTACATAAGCTTTGTGGTCTCTTACGCCGTAGTGGTGTTGGCAATTGGTGCAATTCTGTGGATAAATCCTTATTGGCGTCGGGCTTGGTTCTATTTTATTGAAGTGTGCATGACCAACTGCTACTGTTTTGTGGTAATCAATCTCCGCAAGCTACGCAATTTCAAAACTGAGTAGCCTCTCATGGTTTTAATGTGTAATAAACATCATTGAGAAAGTGGTTGTTGTTACTGTTAAGATTGAGGTCAGTCTTTGACGTGTTCCTGAATCCTATGTCTTCCTTCTCATATTATATATTGGAAAAATAAATAAAAAGAAGTAGTTTTCTCCTCGTTTCTAGTTTTGGGTACTAGTCAACAGATTTGTTGGCAATATCTCAGCCTCTTGTTGAGTTAAATTAATGAAAAAGTGGGACTCGTCATTACTGTATTTCAATCGAGGAAGACAATAGATATATCTGAGATAACAAATTGTAGGATCTGTTACTACTAAAGCCCACTTATAATAGGAGTTTATTACTAACTACTGGGTGTCAAAAAGAAAAGAAAAGAAAAAGTTAACATGAGACATGTTTGTTAAGTTGATATTTTTGACCTCAATCTTTGAGTATGGAAGTTGGACAAACTTAGCTTAATTGAAAAAAGACCTTTTTTTTTTTGTTGAAAGAGGTATATTATATATTGAACTAAAACCGGAACAAACAACCAAACGACCATAAGACAGAAGCAAAAACAAAACAAAAGAAAACAAAGGATGAAAAACCAACAACTAAAACCAAAAACTAAAAAGGAAAAAAAGCACAAATCATGGGGGTTTAGCACCATTAAACTTCCAAAGACTCCGGTTAAAGAGGAAGGAGCGGGGGACTTCGCCAACAAAAGAATGGGTAGCAGCCCAGGCTGCGACCTGATGAGCCACAATATTATCACTTTGAGGAAGCTTGATGGAACAAAAACACTAAAACTTTTGGAGGAGCTCAGTTGAAGTCAAGATGAGAGAGCGAATTTGCCAGGGAGTTGAGTTCCAAGCACCACCACCCTGTAAGCTTTCAATAACAACCGAAGAGTCCCCAGCTAGAATAAGGGTGGAAAGATGACAATCACGAGCTTTGGAGATGGCAAGCAAAGCTGCCTCAGCCTCTCCAATAAGTGGGTCGACACTATCAAAATGTTGAGTCTAAGCACGATGGATCACACCAGTTGAGAGGAAAAGAACCGCAGCTGTCGTGGAAGAGTGTTGCCGAACTGCCACATCAAAGGTCATTTTTGCAATCTTAATGTTAGCTGGCAATCCATTTAGTCGAAGCTTATGTACATACGCTGCTACTGACGTGGCAATTAGTTATACTGTTGTAACTAGATTAGTTATGTTGTTAGTTTGTTTTCTTTCTATACTCTGTATATATAATAGAGCCTTTGTAACGAATAATAATACAATGAATTATCCTTTCCAAATCTATTTCTCTCTCAACAAGCACTTGGTTTAACATGGAATCAGAGCATCTTTTCTAATACATGGCTTCCGCATCTCCCAATACATCTCCAGTCCAATCTCATCTGCTACCACCTCAAATTCCTATCTCTTCTCCAAAAATGACCAAATCCAGTCCTTATTTTCTTCATTCGAGAGACAATCCTGGTACTGTTCTTGTTTCTCAGGTCTTACATGGAGAAAATTATCCTACCTGGTCTAGATCTATGCTTATGGCACTGACCACAAAGAACAAAGTTGGATTTGTTGACGGATCTATTATCAAACCAAACACATCGGATCCTAACTTTGTTGTTTGGACAAGGTGTAATGATATGGTGATTTCTTGGATCCTCAATTCTATTTCCAAAGACCTTGCTTCTAGCATAATCTACATTGAAACTGCACGAGAGATCTGGCTTGATCTCAAAGAGAGGATGTCTCAATGTAATGGTCCTCGAGTGTTTCAACTCCAAAAGGCCATCTCTCAAGATCAACTCTCGGTTAGCAGTTATTTCACCAAATTGAAGGGATTCTGGGATGAACTATATATACAACTATTGTCCTACACCTTCGTGTTCTTGTTGTTCATGTGGTGCTGTCAAGACTATGCTTGATTTTCAGCATCAAGAGTATGTTATGAGATTTTTGATGGGTCTCAACGACTCTTATTCAAATGTCAGAAGTCAAATCTTACTCAGTGATCCCTTACCTCCAATCAATAGAGTTTTCTCTCTTATAATTCAGGAGGAAAAGCAGAAAAAGATCACTCATCATCTTTCTCTTGCTGTTGAAACCGGTGTTTTTCTTACTCGAGCAAGTGACAATTGGTTTGGAGGAAAGTACTTTACTCAGTATCCTAAGAAGGAACGGCCAGTTTGTAGTCACTGTGGCATTACAGGCGCCACACCACAGAGAAATGCAACAAAATCCATGGATTTCCCCGTGGATACAAGACCTCTCGGTCTAGATTCTCTAATTCTCCTTTAGGATATTCGAATAATCATTTGGCTAATCAGGTTGCTTCTACAACTGATTTTGTTACTTCTGCAGCTGCTAATGTGGCCTCTGTTCATTTTACTCCCTATCAATACAACAAATTCTTGCCTTGATTCAACATGACTTTACGACCTCTCCTCAGTCACCTACAAGTGAAAATTCCTCTCCAACCAATTTGTCTCTTATGACAGGTAATTTCTTTTGTTTTTCCTCTGTCAAAAGTCCTTCTCAGCATGGATTATTGACACTGGAGCAACCAATCACATGGTGCACTCATTGTCTTATCTCACTCATGTTGTTTCTGTAGTTTCACATTATGTCAAGTTACCAACTGGACAATCTGCTGCAGTTACTCATCTCGGTCATGTCAAAATTTCAGCTGATCTCATTCTTTCTAATGTTTTATGTGTCCCTACATTTGGTTTTAATTTGCTTTCCGTCAGTCAATTAACTCAAGATCTCGACTGTCATGTTTCTTTTCTTGCTGATTTCTGCTATATACAGGACCCTTGCAGCAGGTGGATGATTGGATTAACTGAACAACGTGATGGTTTATATCATTTGAAATCACATTTTGACAATTGTAATGTTGCTGCATCTAAAAATTGTTCTAGGTCATTTTCAACATGTTGTAATGTTTCCTCTAATAATCTTTGGCATTACCGACTTGGTCACATAACTTTTTCAATGCTTAAGGTTTTACATGCTAGTAATTCTTACTTTTTTTGATTTTTCACCATGTGAAATCTGTCTTTTAGCTAAGCAAAGGAAGTTATCTTTTTCTTCCAGTCAACATGTTTCCACACATCCTTTTGCTCTCATACACTGTGATATTTGGGGTCCCATGACAGTCCCAACTATCAATAATTCTAGATATTTCCTTACCATCGTTGATGACTTTAGTCGATCAACTTGGATTTATCTCATGCATTCGAATCCCAAACTTCTCAAATTATTGAAGCTTTCTATGTCATGGTTCACACTCAGTTCAATACTAAAATCAAATGTATCAGGACTGATAATGGGGCTGAGTTTAATCTCACCTCTTTCTTCCTTTCTCAAGGTATTATACATCAAACTTCTTGTGTTAAAACACCCCAACAGAATGGCCTTGTAGAACGTAAGCACTAACACATTTTAAATGTTGCTAGGGCACTTAAATTTCAATCTCATCTTCCCATTAGTTTTTGGGGACATTGTATCCTTGCTGCCGTTTATTTGATAAACCGCACTCCTACTCCATTTCTTCAAAACAAATCTCCTCATGAGATTTTGTTTTCTGCCCCTCTCAATTATAATCATCTTCGGGTATTTGAATGCCTTTGTTTTGCATCCACCTTGCTTAGAGATCATACTAAGTTTGATCCTAGAGCCTCAAAATGTGTAATGCTAGGATATCCTTATGCTACTAAGGGTTACAAATTATATGATCTCACTACCCATAAAATCTTTGTCTCTCGGCATGTCATTTTTTTAACATATCTTTCCTTTTCAGCATCTTTCTACTGTTGTTGATCCTCCTTTGGTTATACCAAAGTATGCTCCCGATATCCCAGATTTTGATATCTCTTCTCTTCCTTCTTCTTTTACTCTTCCAAATTCTGCATCAACACTTCCTACTTCATCTGATTTTTCAGCACATTTTCCATCTGATTCTTCAGATACTCTTCCTTCTGTTGACATCAATACAACAGATCCTTCATCTGCCCCTTCTGTCATTCTTCGTCGCTCTCACAGAACTAGAACAACACCCTCATATCTGCAACATTACTATTGCCAGCATGTTCAATCCAATTCTCTTCCTCCTACACAACAAGGCTTCATGGCAGGTAAACCTCATGATATTTCTACATACCTTGGTTCTTCCCTTCTTTCCCCTATTCATCACGCCTTTGTCTCTTCCATTACTACTCTTCTTGGGCCTCGAACATTTACTCAAGCTGTAAAACATGTTGAATGGCGTGTGGCAATGCAGAAGGAGATTAAGGCTCTCCAAGATAATAATACCTGACAGATTACTTCTCTCCCTTCTAACAAGTATCCTATTGGTTGTATTAAAATCAAGTATAAATCGGATGGGTCTATTGAGAGGTACAAGGCCCGTCTTGTTGCCAAAGGGTATACTTAAAGAGAAGGATATGACTATTTTGACACTTTTTCACCTATTGCAAAAATTTCTACGGTTCGTGTCCTCCTTGCTCTAGCTGCTGTCCAACATTGGCATTTACATCAGTTAGATGTTAATAATGCTTTCTTCCACGGTGATCTTGATGAGGAGATATTCATGACTATTCCACCTGGTTTTCATATTAAGGGGAGAATCAGGTTTGTCTGCTTACCAAGTCATTATGGTCTTAAACAAGCGTCTCGACAATGATTTTCAAGTTCTCTCAATTTTTACTTGAAACTGGATTTGTTCAATCCAAAGCCGATTATTCCCTTTTCACTCGAAAGACTGGATCCTCTTTTCTTGCCTTACTTGTTTATGTTGATGACATAATTCTTGCAAGTAGTGATCTTCAAAGTGTCTCTGAGTTCAAGGCTGTGATTGATGATCGATTTCGCATCAAAGATTTGGGCAGTCTTAAATTTTTTCTTGGCTTGGAAGTTGCTCGATCTGCTAAAGGTATTTCATTATGTCAACGCAAGTTTGCTTTGAATGTTCTTAGTGATTCAGGTTATCTTGGTTCTCGACCTGCTAGAACTCGCATTGAGCAGCATCATCAATTGAATTCTTCTACTGGTGCTTTACTACCTGATGTAACAGTTTATCGAAGGTTGATTGGTAAGCTGTTATACTTCACTCTCACTCAGCCTGACCTCTCCTATTCAGTCCAAGTGGTCACTCAATATATGGATAATCCCCGTGAACCTCACTTACAAGCTGCACATCGTGTCCTTCGATATTTGAAGACAACTGTCGGTCAATGGTTGTTCTTTTCATCTGCCTCTCCATTACATCTTAAAGCTTTTTCCGATACTAACTGGGCAGCAGGTTTATAATCTCGACGGTCCATCACTGGCTATATCTTTTTCATTGGCAATTCATTGGTGTCCTGGAAATCTAAAAAGCAAGCTACGATTTCCCGCTCTTCAGCTGAGGCTGAATATAGAGCTATGGCCTCTGTAGTAGCTGATGTCCAATGACTTCTTTATCTCTTTCATGATTTTCAGATCCCTCACAAGCAGCCTGCTTTTATCTACTGTGATAATCAATCTGCTCTACATATAGCTTCGAATCTTGTCTTTCATGAGAGAACGAAACATATTGAAATTGATTGTCATTTCATTCGTGACAAAATTGTTGATGGTGTTATTCAGACTTTTCATGTTTCTTGGCGTCAACTGGCCGATATTCTCACCAAGGCTCTTGGCTATGATCAGTTTAGCTATCTACTTGGCAAGATGGGAGTGCTCAATATTCACACTCCCTCTTGAGGGGAGTTTTAATGTTAGCTGGCAATCCATTTAGTCGAAGCTGATGTACATACTCTGCTACTAACGTGGCAATTAGTTATACTGTTGTAACTAGATTAGTTAGTTTGTTAGTTTGTTTTCTTTCTATACTCTGTATATATAACAGAGCCTTTGTAACGAATAATACTACAATGAATTATCCTTTCCAAATCTATTTCTCTCTCAACAAACACTTGGTTTAACATGCAAAATCTCCCGAAGCAAAACTAGAAGACGGGATGGGTGGAGAGGCCGTAAGAGACATCGCCAAGCCGAGACATGTTCACGATATAGAGATAGGATTTGTCTAGATAGAGATCAAGGAGATAAAGCGGGTACCGTCATGGACGGAGAGGTTGCAAGCCTGCCAAATAGAATCCATCAAAATAATAGAGAAGAGTTGGAACACATGAGAGTCCTGACGAGGTACCGGTGTAGTAAGCGATAAGGTTCAAGGATGGTTTGAATCCATCTATGCAGGCCACCAGAGGCTAAGGAATCAACACAAAGAGTCCAAGGGGCATAACACCACAGTTGTCGAGCATAGGAGCAAGTAAAGAACAGGTGATGTAAAGACTCTTCAAGATCACCACATAATGGACAAGACCGGGGGCCCACAAATTGAAAAAAAGACTATTAGATTACGTGGCAGCTCAGGTGATTCTGTTTACTCCAACTACTTGCTGTTAGATGACTGTTCGAAGTCAGTTTCTTTTGTTAAGCTTATACCGCGATTATTCGTGTATAAACATGACTCAATGTACAGCACATTTACTTACTTGAATACACCAAAAAGAAATTATCTCATTCGACTCTCTCTATCTCTGGTTTTCTTCTTTCTATCACTCTGCCTATACACGAATTTACTTGGTATCAAAGCTGTAATGGCTTCTGAAACCCCACATTCTACACATGAAACTGACAAATCAAACAGTCCTTATTTCTTGCATAATGGAGACAGTCCTGATGCTATTTTAGTCACTCAAGTTCTCAATGGTGATAATCATTTGAGCTGGCGTCGATCCATGGAGATGGCACTCAGCGCGAAAAACAAGTTTCAATTTGTTAACGACTGTCTTCCTAGGTTGAGAATAGATGATGTTTTATGGACAAGATGCAATGATATGGTTGCATCTTGGATACTGAATTTTGTATCGAAAGAGCTTGCTAACAGTGTCTTATACATAGATACGACAACTGGAATATGGAATGATCTTAATGAGCGATTCTTTCAAGGAAACGGGCTAAGGATTTTCCCAAATTCAGAAATCTATTGTATCCTTATCTCAAGGAGAAAACACTGTTAGTAAGTATTATACTATTCTCATAGTTATGTGGGAAGAGTTATCGAATTACAAACAGACATTGGTCTTTTCTTGCAGCACTTCTAAGTTGCTGGCTGAATCTTACAATCCAGAGTGCATTATGCAGTTCCTGATGGGATTGAATGACTTTTATTCTCATGTTCGAGGTCAGATCTTACTGATCGAATCTCTTCCTTCAATCAACAAAGTGTTTTCATTAGGTTTTCAGGAGGAACGTCAAAGAGATGTTTCTGTCCTTGACTCTTCTTCCGTTGAAAAGACTGCTTTTGTTGCTCGATCTCAACCATATAATTCTAGTCCCCTTCCACTTAAGGACAAACCGACTTGCAATCATTATGGCTTTGTTTGTAACACTATTGATAAGTGTTACAAACTTCACGAATATCCTCCCGGATATAAGTTTCGATCTAAGTCTTCTACTGTCAATCATATTAGTACTAATTCTGCATATCAAGTTTTTGAGGTTTCGCTAGCTGGTTCACCATTCACAATGGACTAATGCAGGCAACTTTGAGCTCTTTTACCTTCGGCATCTCAGACTTTTGATGCACACCAATATTCTATTCTTCAAGTTGGGCTTGTACTAGAAAATCTTATGGTAAACATGACAGGTAAATCTTCAATTTCTTCATCCACTTGGATCGTGGATATAGGGGCCATTGACCATATGGTTTCCTCTGTCTCTTTTCTCACATCTGTGACATCTGCTACATCCTCTTAATTCTGTTAGACTCTCGAATAGTACTTCAGTTCCTATTACTCAGATATGAACAATACAACTCTCTCCTCATATCTTATTGCAACATGTTCTTGTTATCCTTTCGTTCACATTTAACCTTCTTTTTGTCAGTGCTTTAACCAAACAGATTTCATGTTGCCTAACCTTTCTTTATGATCATTTGTTAATTCAGGACCTGTTCAGTAAGAAGACGATTGGTTTGGCTAGAGAATGAAGGTCTTTACCATTTGAATAAATAAATTCTGGTGGTTTGCATACTACTTCATGTATTCCTGTTTCACCACCTATAGCTTTTGTTTCTACAAATAATCTGTCATTTTGTGGAACTGTAGACTAGGTCGACATCCATCTCTTTCTTGCATGCAATTTCTCAAAGATTGTATTTCTGATTTTTCCATATCCAATTGTACTCATTGCACAGTATGCCCTATGGCTAAACAACATCGCCTTCCTTTTCCTATTTCTGTGCATAAGAATAAAGCCTTGTTTAAATTGGTACATTGCGATTTATGAAGGCCTTTTGCTGTTCCTGATTCAAATGGATTTCGTTATTTCTTAACAATGACTCTAGCCGATGCACATGGTTGTAACCCGCAAAAAAAGGGAATGGTGCTATCTATTTATCCGTAAGGGCTGGAGCGCCTTTCGATTATCCACGTCAAGCTCTTTCACAAGCTTTTTACTGATGAAGAATTTCAGTAATTAATGGAAAAGGCCCATTTAAGTTGGGACAAAGCTAACGTGCAAAGGGGGCCGAAGTCTTGGTCTTTTCAAAAGTAATGCTACGTCGGCGGTGCTACCAGTGATTCGGAGTAGTTAATTACTGCGAGAGGCTTTTTTAGGCAGCCGAAAAACGCGCGCTAACATGAGAAAGTGGTTGTTATTGTTAAGTGACTATTGAGGTCAAGTCTAATTTGGCATGTTTCAATGGCTCTCATATTATATATTGGAAACAAAGAAAAATGAGTCATATATCGAGAGAGGAAGACGTACATGGATATTGCAAGACCAAACTGGAAATTTGCCTATCTTTTAAGGAACAACCATTGTAGTCATTTTAAATCATCATCGACGTCACCAACAATTGCAGTAGCTGCAGATCAAAATTGGTTTGAAATTCCGTGGTAAAGGAGGAGAATAGACTAACGACTTCAAGTGTAAATGCAGGAATTTCAATGGTCGGAAGAGGCGGACAGCTCCATTGATATCTTGACAGAGCTAAAGTGAAGAAAGGGCCATACGATCGTCACCGGAGACTCAATAGTCTTTTGTCTTTTCAGCTCAGAGATTGACACCAAAGCCTTCGCTAGCTCTTCACAAAATAATGCAAGGATTGATGCGGACCTCTTGTTAGTTACTACGTTAGATTTTTTTTTTTATATGTAACCGAGAAATACCCATTTGGAAGAAATGAACAAGCGTACGTATAACGTCAAGTTGGTCTGAGTCGTAAGTATTGTCTAATTAGGTTTATCAGACCTTTTTTTTTAATGGTTTCTGTGCCTTTTGGAAACCATTTGGCTCTTATTAAATCGGAATACTTCATTCTACGTAATTTCCAGGAGAAGACATAAAATTTTGAATAAATATTAAATAAACAGAAAATAAAAATTCTGTTACATTGCTTGTTTTTCCAATTATATTAAGGGTGCGTTTGCACCAAAAATATCAAAATATTTTTCACCAACTTACAATAAAATATTACAATATAATCTCTCTCTCCTATAAAAAATATAAAAAATTACAAAAAATATAAAAAATTACCTCTCTCTTCACTTTTTCACTAAACTCAATATCAACACAAAACTCAATACCAAAAATTTTTCAACACAAACACAACCTAAATATGACGTTTGAAGTTCTGGTAAACCTATTAGACATCTTTTAAATTAGTTGGTAAATAATATACTGTCTGACGAGTCAGCTTTGCGTTGCTGATCTTTCTTGCTGGAATTCATATGATAAAAGAATTATTCAATCGTCGGGTGCTAACTAGGTTGGGACTTGGGAGCACAAACGCAAATTGCGGACACTAATTGGTCCCACGACTTGAGATTTAGTCAAATAAAAGACTTATTTGTAGATGATAGATTCAAACTTAACACATCCTTTAAACTATTGACGTCTCGTGATCTTTAGTATGTTTCTGTAGAGAAAGACTTTGACCATAAATATATGTTTTTTCAGAAGCTGAAAATAAATAAAAGACATTTTACTGGGTCAATTAGGTATGCTAAAATAATGAAGTGACGTGACTTTAGTCATTGAAAAAGAGTTTTTAAGAAGTAACTAGCTGGAAAAGACTTTTATTTTTAATAACGAAATCAAAATAAATAAGAAGACAATACTTAGGTTCGGTACCTAACATTTGTGGAAGTATGGTTGAATCGATTTATGGAGAGAGGAAGACACTGATAATCCAAGATAAGCTGGACAAATTTATAGCTTAAAAAGGGTGAATCGTTGATACCTGGGAATTGATGTCTCTTTAAAGAAAAATCATATCTTATATCCAAGTAGTGATTTCTTGTCATCCATCATGACCAAAAGTTACTGTAGTAATCAGTTATTTATCAATAATTTTCTTCAAAAACTCACGGGAAAAATAGTGGAAAGAACACAGCTGCAACAGGTTAAAACCGCATTAATAACTCTGATTATATAAGAAATCTCGCTATAGTAATTCATGATGAGCCCTTTAAAAAAAATCCTATGAGCCTAGTTTCCTAATTACCAACTTTAAAGCAAAGTCCTCGAAACTAAGGAGGAATGGAAAAAATTGGAGATCGGATTAACTTGTTTGCAGGTCAACAAAGAAACTATTTTCCGTTTTTTTATTTTTTGCCTTTTCCATATTATTTATAGAGATCCCTCGCTGTCTCAGGTTTCTCATATAAGATGATAGTAGGGGTCCTGGGTGATGCAAGAAAAACAGGACAAATTTGTTTGGATGGTCAAAATATTCTTTTTTTTGTTGAAAAGTTTTTTATTAAAATTTATAAAATATTGTTAGTATGTGAGAAAAGTGATGTGATTAGTTAAAAATTATTGAAAATTAATAAGTGGTAGTATAATTTTTTTTTTGAAAAATTTCTGAGTGCATCAGCAAGGCAGTAATTAAAGGGCTAAATAAAGGCTAGGACACGTTCGTTTTCAGAATATTTGTAGGATGTTGAATGTTTTGAGAATTTTTAGTTGATGTTAAAATTGTATTGAAATGATGGTAGTAGTGGTTAAAATTGATTGTTATTTATAAAAAGAGTAATAAAATATTATATTTTGGATCGAAAAAAAAAAGTGGATGCCAATCTTTAAAAAAAAATTTAGGAATCGAAACATGCCTATTCGAGCATTCTTTTATTTTTTTCCTCGAGGCAAGTCGAGCTTTCACATGTGCAGAATTCGGTGATTGTCAGAGCCCCTTTGATGGTGTGACAAAGCTAACCTGATAAAAGGGGTGGAAAAAAATCCAGCTGAGGTGGCCTATTTAAACTCAAACAACCTCGTTCTGTTTGGAAACCTGTCTGATACTTCCACAAAAATCTCTGACAGTATTAAAAAATGGAGTGGGGGCGTTTTTGGTTCTGGGCAACGTTGGCATTATGTATTGATGGGTGCTTCTGTTGTTTGGAGGAAGAGAGAATAGCACTCCTGCGGCTCAAAGCGTCCATCAACTACCCAAACGGATCGTCGTTGCCATCTTGGATATCAACCAACGAAGAGAGCGACTGCTGTCATTGGGACAGTACTGTATATTGCCACAACACTACGGGGCGCGTAATCAGACTTCTTCTTGGATCTGTGAGGAGCTACGACCGGAATCAGGAATATTGGTATCTGAATGCGTCTCTGTTTCTTCCATTTCAAGAACTCAATTCCCTCGATTTGAGCAGTAATGGGATCTACGGATGGGTCCCGAATGAAGGTATGTTTGCATCGCAAGTAAAGTCGGCAGTATTAGTTCTGTTTTCTATTTACCTCAGCGCTTCCATTTTTCCAATTTCGATATGGAGAATTAGCTGTATGTTAGGATCTGTTTTTATAATCCTTTTGACATGGAGGCTGAAGCAGCTAATTACATTTCAGGTTTTGAAAGATTCTCCGGGTTGCGCAAGCTGGAGGTGCTTCTCTTGGATCGTAATTTCGTCAATGACAGCTTCCTGTCATCCATTGGTGCGATTGCATCGCTCAGGAAACTCTATTTGCAAGACAACCGGTTTGAAGGACCAATTCATATCCCCGGTGAGTTTTTACGAATTTCTTTTCCAAACTACCGATTGAACTTTGTCTAAATTTTTTCAACCGCTTGAATCTCTCTCAATGTTTTATTACTCTCTTCTTTTATTATCTGTTTCAGAGTTGGGTAGACTAAACAACCTTCAGGAGCTGCATTTGGATTTTACACACACCGACACAAGTATCCTTCAGAAAGCTGGAATTATGACTTCCCTCAATATATTGAGCATGCCTTACTGTGAACTGAATGGCAGCTTAGCTACCCAAGGTATATAATTTATTTTCCGAAAACAATCATTCATTTTGCTTATGCAATTTCTCAGTGTTAGAACCTAATCACTAAAGATACTTCATTTTCTCAGGCTGGTGTGAACTAAGGAACCTACAAGTGTTAGACCTCCAAGGCAATAATCTTGAAGGGATACTGCCTTCATGTTTGGCAAACTTGACAGCACTCCGGGTATTGGATCTCTCTTCCAATCGCTTCAACGGAAACATTACCCCTTCTCACTTATCTAATTTGCAATCACTTGAGTATCTTGATTTGTCAAATAACAACTTCAACCCCATCACCTTCTCCTCATTTCTTAATCTTACAAAGCTCAAGGGCATATTAAGTGAAAACAACCAGATTGCTGAGGAAACTGACTTTCAAACTTGGGCTCCACGCTTCCAGTTAGAGTTTGTCAGTTTGTCGAATCATTTGTCAAAGAGTTCCAGCGGAATGATTCCCAAATTCCTTCATTACCAGCATGAGTTGCGAGCAATTGATCTCTCCCACTGCAATTTTTCGGAGAGTTTCCCCATATGGTTGCTAGAAAACAATACAAGATTGGGCTTTCTTAGTTTTAGAAATAACTCTTTCATAGGCCCTTTCCAAGGGCCATATCATTCAAATCCCCAACTTAGGACCATAGATATTTCAAATAATAATATAGGAGGTCCAATTCCAACAAACTTGAGTCAAGTTTTTCCGAATATAGAGTATTTAAACATCTCTGGAAATGCCTTTGAAGGTACTATTCCATCTCTGTTTAGTGAATTGATCTCCTTAGAAGTTTTAGACTTGTCTGAGAATCACTTGTCAGGACCACTACCCGAGAATTTAGCAATTGGTTGCTTCTCCTTGGGGTACCTCAAATGATCAAATAACAACTTTAGTGGCCCAATATTTCCTACCAAGTTTAATCTAACTAGGCTGATGTTCTTGTATTTGAACAACAACCACTTCTCAGGAAAGATCTCAAATAACTTATCTAGTTTTCAGGGTGTTGCATTTGACTTCAGTAATAACAATCTGTCTGGCATGCTTCCAAGATGGATTGGAAACTTCTCAGCTACTTTACAAGGAATGGCTGTGGCCAACAATCAGCTTGAGGGTCCCATTCCACATGAGTTATGCAAACTCAAATCTCTCCAATTTCTTGACCTTTCCAAGAACTCTCTGTCTGGATCTATACCCCCATGCTCTAATTTGTCATTCATCAATCACGTTCACCTGAATAAAAATAAGCTAAGTGGTCCCATTAAAAATGCATTCCAAAATTGCTCTACCCTTGTCACACTAAATCTTAGAGATAACTACCTAACTGGCAACATTCCAGATTGGCTAGGCAGCCTCTCATCGTTGAGTATTCTCCTCTTGAAATCGAATCATATGCAAGGTCTGATTCCAGTTCAATTATGCCTTTTGAGCAAATTAAGCATATTGGATCTTTCCCAGAATAAATTTTTCGGTCCAATACCTCCTTGCTTGAATAACATCACATTTGAAGTGAACGAGCAAAAATCTGATCCAGCTGTACTAATACAACTACCAATTCCAGTCGGTAGTTTTTTCCTTGTGGCGGCGCCACCCGTCGGAAGCTCGAGCACCCCGTTTGAATATAACCTATTTTGGCATTTTGAGCAAAGTTCTGGTGTCTCGAGAGCGAATGTGCAACAATTGGTGGAGTTCACAACAAAGAGAAGAAGTGATATCTATAAAGGATACATCCTCAATTCCATGTCTGCAATTGACCTCTCATCCAACGAATTGACAGGCGAAATTCCACACGAGCTTGGAAACTTGAGCAACATCCATGCACTGAACCTATCCTACAACAGCCTAACTGGATCAATCCCAATAACATTCTCAAAATTACACCACATAGAGAGTTTGGATCTTTCCAATAATGACTTGGATGGTGTTATCCCCCCTCAGCTCGTAGAGTTGAACTTTCTAGCTGTTTTCAGTGTGGCACATAACAATTTGTCGGGGAGAACTCCAGAAAGAAAAGCTCAATTCGGGACCTTTGAGAAAAGCAGTTACGAGGGCAATCCTTTTTTATGTGGAGCTCCCTTAAATGCTTGCGATGATGTCTCGGAACCACCATATGTTGTTATGCCAGATGATAATGAGGGAGAAGAAGGTCATAGTTTCATGGACATGGACGTCTTCTACATAAGCTTTGTGGTCTCTTACGCCATGGTAGTGTTGGCTATTGCTGCAATTCTGTGGATAAATCCTTATTGGCGTCGGGCGTGGTTCTACCTGATTGAAGTGTGGATGATCAATTGCTACTGTTTTGTGGTGATCAATTTCCGTAAGCTATCGAATTTTGGAGGTACTGCCTAGCCTTGATGTTATGATGCCTTTTTTTTGTTGCTTCTTTTTCAAGTATGATGTTTGAGGTCGTAATAAAATTTGAACGGTTTTGTAAATTTATCTTTTGGCCACATAATTCTGGGTGACATGTCTTTGCATTCTTAAGTCTCAATTCCAGATAGTCAACATTATACTGAGAGAGATATTGTCAAGACCCGGTCCGGGGTTGGCTTACTAGTGAAGAAATAGTTATGGATAGTTGTGATCAACGGTAAATAAAACCAATAATCAGTTATTCACCAATCGTTTTCTTTAAATGTTTTGGAAAGAAAAAATGTGAAAAGAAATGGGGAGAGTTTAAAATCGTAACTATCAGAGACTAAACTGCATTCAGAACTCTAATTATTTAAAGGGGGGGGGGGGGGAAACCAAACCTCTTTGCCTAGGTTCCTAATGTACCTTCATTTATTTTCTTTTCTAGGCTTACCTTGCTCTATTTGAGGACAATCAATCCAAAGCAAACCCAAGGACGTGCTAGTTTTATTGGTGCGTTCCGCTTGCCCAAAAAACAAAGGGTGCGCTCTGGCACTGCAGTGCAGACAACCTGTAAAGCAAAGTCGTCAAGTTTTCAACGCTAGAGACCCTTCTCTGCCTTAATCCCCAAGCAACATCTCCTCCATGTAGCTAGCCCAACCATACCAGTAATTGGAACAAGATCGGTGACTTCACGAGACCAGAAAATGTGAAGGGTTTAAGGATTCCAGTTTATCATATCTCGAATTAAACAACAAACAACTTTGGTCTTCGGGTTTGAATAGCTTATGCAGGCCTTCAATCCTAAGCTTAAGAAGCAACAAGCTTAGGTACAAGAATTATTCTATTATTGGGTGCCTTCTCATCGAGGAAGACCTTTGAGTATAGAGCTTGGACGAACTTACGTACCTCAATTGAACAACAAACTAACTAGGCTGGGACTTGGGAGCACGATCGCAAATTTCGGACACTTAGACTTTGTTTGGTTCAGGGTTGTGGTCGTGGTTTTGGGTTCAGGTCGTGGTTTTGGTTCTGCGAGTTCAACCCAAGTTCAACGTAAGGTTCAACCTCACTACAGACCACTGACGCACAATATTTCTCCACTCATATGTCAGGCAACTTTGCGCAAGAAACTGCGGCATGCCAGCTATGGCGCATGTCAGCTACTTGAAGCGCACAGTATTTTCCACTCTGAAAAGCATCGCAACTTATACGCAAATCTGACAAAGCAACCGCGGCATGTATAAAAAAAAAACTCTGAAAACGTCCACGCGTCAGACAATTACTTCTTTTTTCTTCTTCTTTTATTTATTTTTTCTTAAAAGTTAATTTAATTTCAATTATTTATATTAAATGTTGTCAGTAAGCGCGCGGACCTGTCGGTGAAACTTTTCAGAAACCCTGCTTTTTGACAAGTTGTTAATCCGCGTAACCCTTGAACCCACAAGCAAACGCTGGTTTTTGGGTTGTGGTTCAACTTTCAGGACCTGAACCCATGAACGACAACCTACGGAACCAGAAATAGAAATGGGTCGAATTTTTAAAGAAAAATATCTAAATTTTTTTTTACTAAATAATGTAAAAAAATATTTTAAAATTTAAAATATCAAAAATTAAAGACTAAAAATATTACAAATATTAAAATACACGTACTTAGATCCATCACAATATTATCAATAAATTAATCAACAATTCATCACATTATTCATCAATAAATTAAAATAAATTTATCACAAATTTTGAATACAATAATTAGCACATGATTATCTGCGGTTAAATTTTGATTCAAATTCATCAAACTCTTCTTTTGTCTCACGTTTCTCTATTAGAACTTTGGGTCTGTTGGTATACTATTCTAAATGGATATATCTCACTGGGTTTTTATACCAATCAAGACAACAGAAAAACAAAATCTATACCAAAATAGTAAATAGAAACCCAAAGTTCTAATATTTCATTCTCAGTGAGATATATCCTATAATTTTGAAGTTCACTCCGTTTAAGACCTTCAGAAACAAGCAAGATGTCATAAAAACTGCTACATGAAGTCAACTTGGACAAGCACCAACTCCATCTTCCCTCAAAGAATTCCTTCTATGTCACATAGAAACTAATACAGTAGGTGTTGTTACGTTTCCGCCTCTTCAAATTAATTGAAAATGTCTTCAGGTAATATATAAACACACAAAGAACTTCTCCGTTTGGATGCACTGGAAAGTAAAACAGCAATCGCGTATAAGACTAATAGCGGAACTTATCTCAAGTAACAAATAGGAGTAAGATTAATTTAAGCAAGTTACTGCCACAAAAAATAACGCTAAAAACTCCCCTAAACCTGATTCAGATTGTTTTGAAAAATCCGCATTATGTCTTTTCCGCTCTCTTCTTTTAACTTAGAAATGGTAGATGCATAGAACCAATATTTAATAGAAAGTATTCCAAATCATAACTGCTATTCTTATCTTGTGCTTGTAATTACCATGCGGAGAAGCAAAGGGTTTTACTAGGGAGATGAAGTTTGCATTCAAGTAGCAGGCGATGAAGAATTCAGAACACAGAGACTCAAAAGTGAACACATACGAAATATTTCGTTTCAGACTTTCAGTTACCTACTGATATCAAGTTTTTGATTCGCCGAAACTGATTTTCAGGTAAACATTCATCCACAGTAAACAAGAAAGCTTAATGACATACAGAGATTAGAGAGTAACTTGAGGATGGGGTGAGAATTTAACCAGACCTCGTCGATAGAAGGAAGGACAGATTGGAGGAATCTGGGCCTCAAATAAATGAGAGTATTGGCGGCAAGAAGGCCGACTGTGATTGGAGGCTTGCTGCGTTGGAGGAGGAGCCGAGGAGGAGACTGGGCTGAGAGGTAGAAGAGAAGCAGAGAGAGAGAGAGAGAGAGTGACTCGTTGGAGGAGGACAGAGGACTGGAGGCTGGATCCTGGAGCCGGAGGAGTCCGAGGAGAGCAGAGATAGAGGGTGGGTATCTCGGTCTGGCCGTCTGGGCGCAGGGTAGGGGTGAACAGAACCGGACCGCAGACCGGACCGGACCGGAAAACCGGACCGGATTTCCGGTCCGGTCCGGTCTTTTTTCTTAAAATGCGGTCCGGTCCGGTCCGGTCCTCTTTAATAATAAATGCGGTCCAGACCGGACCGCATTTATTAAAAAAATAAAAAAATATATATTTTTTTATATTTTTAATACAAATTATAAACATAAAACGTTTAATTTTTATCTAAACTAAAACTTAACATTTTTATATACACTTCCCATTTGAAATTAACCTAAAAAGAATTTTGAAAAAATTTTAAAAAATTAAAAAAATTGAAAAAAATTAAAAAAAAATTAAAACCGGTCCGGACCACTTAAGTGGTCCGGACCGGACCGCATTTAGTGAAACCGGACCGGACCGGACCACTTATAAGTGGTCCGGTCCGGTCCTATATTATTTAAGGACCGCAATGCGGTCCGGACCGCATTCCGGTTGTGCAGCCCAAGCGCAGGGCGTCGGGACTCAGGGAGAGAAGGGGGAAATAGGGAGAGGGTGGGCTCGGCCTGGGCCCCTGGGGTTGGGGGCAAGCTGGGGTGGGCTAAAGCCTCTTACACAAAAAAAATTGGATGTTTTTCTAGGGGATGGGGGCCGGTCGTCCCCCATTGTCGCAAGCTAGTTCCGCCCCTGCGGCTACAAGCAAACAAGCCCTAATCGGTCTCACGGCTTAAGTTTTAGTGAAATTAAAGATTTATTTTTAAACGATAGATTAAAACTTAACCCTCCCACTAAACTATTGATGTCTCGTCTTTAGCTTGTTTATGAATCACTACAAAAAAAAACAGATCTATTGCGATGGTCTTTTTTGCGACGGTTGCTAAAAACGCAGCTAAAAGGTATTTTTTACAGCGTTTTGCAAAAAACACGGCTAAAGGGGGTTTATAGCGGCGGTCTTTTTAGACCCCTTTAGCAGTGTTTTTTGCAAAACGCTGCTAACAGCATTACCTTTAGCAACAATCTTTTTAGCGGCGAACAGTGAATGCCGCTATATACCCCATTTAGCAGCATTTTTTGCAAAACGCCGCTAACGGTATTATCTTTAGCGCTATAGACCCTCTTTGGCGGCGTTTTTGCAAAACGCCGCTAAATTCCAAATTTTTAGCATCGTTTTTTAAACAAAACGCTACTAAATGTGTACTCTACCGCCGTTGTAGGTCTAATTTCTAGCCGCATTTTTCCACAAACTAACTGACAAGGTGTAAATGAGTCTTTGGCGTGTCGCATAAACAGGTCTTCTCAAATAGCGCAACAGACACATAAGAATTTAGAAAGGAAAATAATTTCTTCTCTTTTTCTTTTCTAAATAAATTTCTTCTCCTTAATGATTAGTAAAAAAGCTCGCTCTTGTGGGGAAGTGGGAAGCGGAAGTGGAAGGAACACTATTAACCCCTAAGTCATCGGACTTCTCAAATTATAGAAAAAAAAAATACACTAACCTCCTCAAACTAACATCTTATTTGTAATATGAACATCAAGCAACTAATTTCCCCAATTAATACTCAAAAAGTTATCATATTTGTTAAAATAAGATTACAGGGTTACTACATTGCCAATTTTTGGAAAGCGCTATCGGCTGCGCTTGCAGTTTTGTAGTATTTTTCTATTATTTTTTTCTTTTTCAAATTTATTTGAATACACATAAATAAAATGTACTTCATCATTGCCTAAATAAACTTGGTTCTACAAGTTTTGCCCCCGAAATAAAAAAGAGAAATTCAATTTTTAGTCCTTAAATTTTAGGCTTAAATATTTTACATACTCATGTGGTTTGACCTTTTCCTGAAAATATCCTTGGGGTTCAATTTGTTGTCTCGTTGCTCCTGTGGTGACCTACCATTCTCATATGTACCCCTCCGTGCTGATTCCGTCTCCAACTTAACAGGAGATGCTGAGGTGTCAACATTTGACACGTAATAGCCAATCCTGAGATGACACGTGGAAGATTGACTGACATGGCTTCTACCATGTGGTTCCCGTTGTGGCCACGTTGTCCACTGATTAAAATTCCAAATTTGCCCGTCATGTTTGGGCGAAGCAGGGAACCACAGGGGTAGATAGTACGGCCTGAGAGCATCCTTGTTCGTCACTCACTGTACTCTCTGATGTAAAAGTCATCAACGACATTCCTCCTTGAACCCCGCCATGGCCACATCGGAACCACGCATGAGCGGAGCGGCTTCATTTGCTTTACCACCGATAACACTTTCTCGATCGCTCCGGGACAAGCCAGCAACTTGTGCAACTCGAACACCGAGTTCACCGCGACGGACTCAACCTCACTGGGCCTGAGTTCGAGCATGGAGGCGTCGAGATCGGCCAACTGGGCCAGCTTCCAGCCTACTTCCTGGAGATGATCCGAATTGTCCGCCGCAGGAGGACCAATACCCGTCAACCGAAAAGCTGGAGGGCCACCTGGGCGGAGAGCCAGGGCTTGCATTAGGGTCGGCCACTGCATCCCTTGGTTCATGGAGAAGTCGATGACGTGGACCCGCTTTTTGCCCTCGAAGGCTTCGAGGATAGCTTGGTTGGCAGTGAAGTGAGCGAATTTGAGGTAGGGACAACTCTCGTAGAAGTGCATCTGGAGGATGTCAGAAAGCGAGTGGTCGAGAGGGTTCTGAGGGTACAGCCTGTAGATTCGTCGAGCCAAGGCTTCCGCGAAGTACGTGGGCGACCTTTTGCATCGCGCCTGCTTGGGACACGGCTAAGAATCCGATCTGCTTGACAAGGGCTTCAGCGAGGCTGAGGTTCCTCTGTTGTACAGCCTCGGCGCAGGCCATCAAACCGTGGACGATCCGAATTCCATTCTATTGCGAGTCGACAAGGACGACTGGGCGAGTCGACTCGGATGGAAGAGAGAAACCGCCACCTATACAGGAACTGAAGTGGACGAGTGGGCCGCCGATGAAGGAACTGAAGTCGTCTCCGACGAGAAAAACAGAGTGCGGAGGATGATGTGAGCAACGTAGGCTAGAAGGTGGGGCTGGTCCTTCTCATGTTTGGGCGAAGTAGTGACTTTTGCTAAGACGGGCAAATTTGGAATTTTATTCCGTGGACAACGTGGCCACAACGGGAACCACAGGGGTAGAAGTCATGTCTGTCAATCTTCCACATGTCATCTCAGGATTGGCTATTACGTGTCAAATGTTGACACCTCAGCATCTTCCGTTAAGTTGGAGACGGAATTAGCACGGAGGGGTACTTATGGGAATGGTAGGTTACCACAGGGGCAGCGGGACAACAAATTGAACCCCAGGGATATTTTCAGGACAAGGTCAAACTACTGGGGTATGTGAAATATTTAAGCCTAAATTTTATCTCTTTTACAAATTAATCACTAGATTTCAAAAATTTAAATTTTAGTCACTGAAATTTTAACCTTTCAAAAAATTAGTCCTTCTGTCGTTGAACTGTTAATGTTAAGTTTTGCCGAAAGGAGACAAGGTTGTGAGAATTGACTATCTTTGTATATTCAAGGTATGAATACATGCTATGATTTTATATTACGTCTAAGGCTAATAAACAAGGAAAGTAGCGACTGTGCAAAATCTTTCCATATTGTGTGATAAGGAAGGAAAATATTGTGCGTTGCTATACAAAAATGACCATAAATATAAAATATTGCAGGTAAACCATACAACCAAAAACACGAAGATGAGTGTAGGTGGGACGCTTTTGGAAAATGAGTTCATAAGGAGATTTATGTTGAAGACTAGTGGAGGGTGTGCAATTAATGAGATAAATGACGGTTAAAATGCATTCATCCCGAAAAGTGAGGGTAGATGGGCATGGAAACGAAGACATCTAGCCATATTAAGAAGATGACAATGTTTTCGTTCAGTTCAGCAACACCATTGTGTTGGGGGTCTCAACACATGTTTTTTCATGAAGAACTCCATTGAGTGTGGAAAAAAGTTTGCATTTTATGAGAGAGAATTTCCCTACCGTTGCCAATGTGAACAATTTTAATGTGGTGATTAAATTGAGTGTGAATGAGAGCGAAAAAATGTGTGAGACAAGAATATGCATCAAATTTAAAACGCATTAAATAAACTCATGTAGTGCGACAATTGTCAAAAAATAATGTGCACCAGAAAGAGAGAAAGTGGAATATCCACCCCAAATAGTGCGAGAATTGTCGCCGACTATTTGAAAACATTACTTTTTATTTATATATCATTTATAATAAATTTTTAAATATTTTTATTAATTTTGTCTTAGTGACATTTCAATTATTTTACATGTGGTTTAACGGCTAAATCAAACTGAAGGCAATAATTAATTGTTTTTAAACCATACGAGACTGAATAAAATATTTTGAAACTTGAGAAAAACTTGCTGATTTTTGCCCAAAGATATAGGGCATACCATAATGTTCCCAAAAAAAAATTAGTTTACGAAAAATTTGATCTTAATTTATTTTCTAAAAAATAATGGTGCTTTTACAATGGACTTAAAAAAATTTTACTTTACATTTATTTTCAAGTGCTTTCTAAATATCGAAAAACAAGTAAAAAAATTAGAGATTTTGTTTTACCAATAAAACAAACTCACCTTAATGCTTGCGCAAGGAGGACAATCAATCCAACGCAAACCCAAGATATGTGCTAGTTTTATTTAGGGGTGTACACCCGACCCTACGGGTCGGAAAAAAAATTTTCCGACACCCGACCCGCGAAAATCGGAATGGTTATAATTCTTCCGAGCCGAGCCGAAATTGGTGTGTATTCCGAGCCGACTTGCATTCCGAAATTGGTTCGGAATACGGGTCGAAATTCGGATGGGCCGAAAGCCCAAAAGCAGCCCAACTTTACCGATTTACAGCCCAATTCTGAAATTGCTTGACCCACAATTTTCAAGCCCAATTTTTAATATTGAAGCCCAAAGGCCGAAAACAGATGTTCTGCAAGTGTTGACCCACGATTTTCAAGCCCAATTTTTAATATTGAAGCCCAAAGGCCCAAAACATATGTTCTGCAAGTGTTAACCCAAAAACACTGATTTTTCCAAAAATGTTCTCGCTGAAAACATCAGTGTTGCATGAAAGAACGTTTTAACCAAAAGCTAAGCAAAAAGTTACTTTATCTTTGTGATACAAACTTTCTGTCTAAATAGTTCAAATTAAGCATGTTATAAACACTACAGAAGCTAAGCAAAAAGTTAGAAACCAGAAACCAGTAACATATGCTGAACTGACCCTCTTCAAGTTCACATATTGGAATCATGATTCAAGCTAGTTTAACAACAATTAAGCAGGTTCTACAGTTTCAAGTTCACATATTGCATCAGGTTCTACTTTATCCACCAGTAAGTAGTAACAATCCAATATTCCAAAATAATATGTTTATAAGCAAGCAAACCAACTCTAAAACAAGAAAGTATCTACATCTACAGTCTAGCACAAATGCAGATCTAACATATAGAAAAATAAACAAGTTCCAACAACAAAGAAAAATATGAAATGAATACAACTAGAAATTCAAATAAACAAGTTACAACAACACCAACAAAATTACAAATTACAAAATATAGAATCATCTCCCCATCTTTCCATCACCCAAAACCTACATGCACAAAATAGAAGAAAGTGAGATACTTATATATTTATAATCATGTAACTTCATAGATAAGACAACAAATAATAAAGAAAAATACACGTACTAAGTTACTTAGTCATATTCTTCAAGCACCTCAAAATCTTCAAGACCCATTTCTTACACAGCAGCTAAATGAATTGTTGGAGTACATACGTGATACATGAACTGAAACCTACCACATAACAAGCTTTTTTTTAACAACAGCAGAATCAAAAACTGCAATCATCTTCTTCTTTTTCACACACAAAGGGCAGTGTCTGTCAAAAATAAACCAAAAGGAAGCATGCTTTTAAAGAAAAATTATATCACTGACACCAATACCACTTTTATAATTCAGGTGATTAACCAAACTATTAGAAGACAGAGCTTTATGTGACAGAAATAAACATTATAAGCACTCAAGTGTAAGTGTGCAGTGATAGATACTGGCTAAAGCAAAGTTAAAAAAGATCACTATATTCTTGACCAGACCCATAGAAGGAGGTATAGCTTGCTGCCACCTGTAGATGACTGCTTGGCCAGAAACAATTAGTAAAAGCATTCTATGAGTTGTAAAGTTAAGCCGTGTATACTATCAGCAGAAGGAAGATCTCGAAAGGGGAAAAAAAGAAGAAGATTTGGAAGGATCTTTGACACTAAAATATTTGAAGCTGATAAAATATATGTTAGAGGCCAATTAGTGAATAGCAATCATTTGGTTCATATGTACGAAATTCATTAAGAAAAAGCAGCCTTTGCTGTCATGATGAATATCAGAGGATCTTGAAAATGCCTTTAGAACCCCAAAGCTGACCCACTTGTAAGGGAAAAAGGGCAAGCTTCAAACCATTACTCTTGCAGGCACAGACCCATGTAGATGACTGCTTGGCCAGAAACAATTAGTAAAAGCATGGTAAGACTTGGTTAATTATCTCACAAAGTAGGAGACAAGGGGGATTGATGGATACCTCTTGAACCAGCAATCATCAAATAAAGAATTATGATGTACCCATGATATAAACCCTAAGATTTGCAACAATGGAAAAAAGAGTCAAATTGGTCTAGAGTTTGAAATTGATGAAGAAAAATGTTTTATGCCACCTTGATCAAATAAAAGGAAAAAAATAAAAAATAAAAAAGAACACAAAGACACTTGCTCTTAATGAAACCAAGCATACAAGTTAATCAATGCTCATACATGTGTATAAGATAAGAGTGACATAATGGGGAAGGGGAAAAAACCTAAAACAGCAAAGAAGTATGTTGCACTACTGGGAAAATTGTGTGTGATGAAGTGAAATCAAATACTTGTCAACGGATGCAGGTATTCACTCGATCTGTGCCATCCAAAACCCACTTCAATTTACACTCTACTGCGTGACTTAGAGTCTTAGAGATCTCCTCACATAATCACATTTGAGCTTACACTCTACTGTGTGTGATAAAGCAGTAATGTTTGCTCTTAGCCATTGCATTTCTCTACTAAGGCGATGATAGTTCCTTCAAAGGGTTCAAGGGATAGATGACGTTGACAACAGATCAATACATTCACCAATACATTCTACAGTCTAAACCAACCAAATCCGAGATACACTCACCAATACATTCTAAGACAACAGATCAATACATTCTAGACAACAGATCATAACATTCTAAGACAACAGATCAATAATTAGAGCATGCTCAGCCAACACAAAAGAATAGGTAGTGATAGAAATTAGTACCTGATGAATGAAGAGTCCAACACTGAAGATTTTGGGAGGCAGGGAGATTCGGGATACGGGGGGAGAGTGGTCTTCGGACACTCGAGCAGAGGGCGGAGGAGGGGAGACAGAAGCTTACCGGAGAGGAGTGGAGAATGGAGGCAGGGAGACACGGGAGACGTGGAGATTTTGGGAGGCAGGGAGACTCGGGAGACGGGGAGAGTGGTATTCGGTCACTCGAGCAAAGGGCGGAGGAGGGGAGACAGAAGCTCACCGGAGAGGGGGGCAGGAGCAGGAGGCGGGGAGACTCGGGAGAGACTGAGATGGAGAGTGTTCTTTGAATCTTCGAGAGCAGGGCTGCGGGGTGGAGGCGCTAATCTGGGCTAGGGCAAAACCGCAAAAGAATTTTAATAATAACGTATGAGCATCAAAACGACGTAGTTTTGATGCTCATATGTGTGTGTATATTAATATATATATTCCGGGTCGGGTCGGAACTTGCGGAAAAAAATTATGTATTCCGACACCCGACCCGTTATTCACGGAAATTTGATAATTATTCCGACACCCGACCCGGTATATCGGAAGGCCAACCCGAATTTGGTCGGTTCGGGTCGGAATACCGGGTCGGGTCGGGTGTCTTCATTCCGTGTAGGGCTGTACAACCTCGGTGTAGGTACCGGTTTTGGCCAAAACCGGCACCTACACCGGATAGGCCGGTTTTGAAAAAATTACCACCTACACCTACACCGTTAAGGGTAAAAACCGGCCCTTAGCGGTGGCGGTTTAGCGGTGGCGATTTCCGGTTATCCTACATTAATATTGAGCCATTTTTTTAGCATTTTACGTACTTGGCCCAATGTATTTTTTCTTTTTTCTTTTGGTCTATTAATCACATATCAATAAAATCTAAACTAATGAAATCCAAATTCCAAAATCAATAAAATTAAAGATCATCTTAAAAGATAAGATGAGAATTTAAAGTCCAAAGTAATAGAGACGTCACTGTAAATAGAAACTATTATCTTTTGAAAAATCCAGTTTAGACCCTAACAACACTTAGATGGGAGAATATGTGTTTTCCCTCTAATTAACAAATCAATAACAATTTTAAAACATGTTCAAAACCTAATAGGGTTTCCCTTGGTTTCACAAGGAAAATAAAAAAATTCGGCAATTTTTAAGGCGCTCGAGCGCGGGTCAAACGCTCGTCGAGCGCTTATGTTTCTGTCTGAAATTTGCACTGAGCACTCGAGCGCTTGTCTAACGTTAGTCAAACGTGATGACTCTGTCTGAATTTTTTCAAAGGGCGCTCGAGCGTTTGTCAAACGCTGGTCAAACTTGATGACTCTAAATGAATTTTTGAACTAAAATGTATTAGAAATTTGAACTAAAATGTAATTGAATGACTGATTTTGCAAGCATGATATAAATTTAATAGTGATTTGTCAATTTTAAAATTTAGACAATTTGTTAATATTTCATAAAAACTCTTAAACTAATACATTGATTTAAAATTTTTTGTGGTAGAATCTCGACCTCTTGATTTATATTATGCGATGTACTTACCAAAGTTTGACATTAAACTCTTTAATTATGATTTCAATGCCTTCATATATACCATTTTAAATACAATAAATTTGTAATTTTTCTACCAAAATTCTAAATAACTAGTTCATTCACCTAGCAAGCTTCTTGGTAACTTGAATGTAAGCATTTGATTAGACAAAACCAACAACAAATCTCAAATATTCAAGTGAAACTAAACTATTGAGTAAACCTTGTCATGCTTCTAGAATATTATGTCTTGAGGTAAAACTAAAGTTTAAATTATTGAGTAGAAATTAAAATAAAAAACTAAAAAAAAATCCCGGTTTATCCTACACCGGGAAACCCGGTGCCGGTTTAAACCAGGAACCGCCGGTTTTTTCAAAAAATCAAACCTACACCGGCACCGGTTAGACCAAAAATCGGAAACCCGGTGCCGGTGCCACCGGAATTTCCCGGTGGCATTGTACAGCCCTAATTCCGTGTACACCCCTAGTTTTATTGGTTCCTTCCGCTTGCCCAAAAAACAAAGGGTGCGCTCTGGCACAGACAACCTGGAAAGCAAAGTCGTCGAGTTTTCAACGCTAGAGACCCTTCTCTGCCTTAATCCCCAAGCAATATATCTCCTCGTAGCTCTTATACTAAGCCCAACCATACCCCAACCCATCTCTCTTGAGTCTTTTGTGAAGAGTCGTGGACTCTGCCTCTGTTCTTAAATGGCGAAGCTGAAGATAGCAGGGACGTGGGCAGGTGTGCTGGAGGTGGAATTGGAAGAATGGACCGTACCCATGTTGAGGGAAGAAGTGGCAAAGCGATCGAACATCGGGCCCGAGTCGATCAATTTGATATGCGCAGGCAAGGTCTTGAAAGATGGCGATGGGACTGAGAAGCTGACCCAATTGGGCGTCAAGAACAACGCTAAGATTCTTGCCAGTCGGAGCTGCGCTGAGGAGGGTAAATCTTTGGAGGGGGAGTTGATGGCTGAGGAGGAACGCTCTCGGAGATTCAGCCGAGTCAAGTGAGTCTTTGAAATCATTCGACATGCCTTGTCTCATTCAGATTGATTTTTCATTTTTCTTGCCAAAATATAAAACCAGCATGAATTTTGTAAATTCTGATGAGAGGTTGGGTTTTCTTGATAAGCTAGGCATATACCTGAGTCTTTGTGCTTGCTTGAGCTCATATAAGATTGTCTTTGTGATCATGGGTTTGCTAATTTGGAGTTATTTTTCGACAAAAGTGCTTTTTATTCTTCCGTTTTTCGTGGGCAAATATGTTGTGTTTTGCTGCATGTGGTAAGGAACATAAAATGTGTCGAAATTGTTTTTTTGGAGGTGCTTAACTCGTGCTCACTCACGTTACACCGTGGTACAAGCTCACTGTGTAGGACTTTGATAAGCTATGTGTTTCATGTCAACCATTAAGTTGAAAATTTCCGTTTCGATCTGGGGTGTTTCGTCTTTTCTGGGATTTTTACAAGTTGCAAAGTTTGTCATTTTTCTCTTGTTTTATGAATCGTTAGTTTTGCTGAAGTAATAGATATTGGATGACACGGAGAAGTGAATTGGTTAAGAAAATGGGGTAGAGTGCAAAGCTCTAACATGGTTGTGCTCACTGTTAAAGACTTCTTTAAAGTTTCTTTTAGAGGGAAACTTGAATGTTCTATTATGTTCTATCAACACACTAAAAGGGTTATAAGATATATCTTAGGAAACCCATCAAAATTTCAGCAAACCTTAAGGCTGTTTTTTGGGGGTTGGATTTTGGTTCGAGTATTCAGAGGGCAAAAGTTATTGTGTGAGTAAAGCTATTGTGTGAATGTGTGAGTGGACGGATGAGATTAGAAGTTGAGAAATCTAATGGCTGACAAAATGTCACGTCAATTAATGAACCCGACCCACGAACCCGACCCGCACAACCGACCCGGTTTCATTAATTGACGTGACATTTTGTCAGCCGTTAGATTTCTCAACTTCTAATCTCACCCGTCCACTCACACACTCACACAATAGCTTCACTCACACAATAACCGGCCTCGTATTCAGAGCATACTACTATGAGGTCTAATTGTTCTATAATGGGAAATTGAATGAAAGTTCCCTTTTAATACTCTTTTTCCACCCCAACCTTTGTGCAGAAACCAAAAATGCCAAGTTTGATTTCTTGCCATTTTGGGTTTACATTTTAAATTGTTTGCCAATAATTACTCTAAATGTATAGATAGACCGTTCTATTATGTTCCCAGTGGACTTCTATTTCATTATGTTATTGCTCGGCGAGCAAGGGTAGAGATTGCAATGAAAAACTGTGGGAAGACGTTATGGAAGTTATCCTCATGATATACTAGTGATCATTATTTCCTTCATAATACAAAACACTGGTTTTTCTCAAAGAGTTGCTTCTGCACTCTTTATCCCCTCCTCTTCTTTTTGACAACCCATATGTTAGAGTTGAGTTGCATCCTCTGTCAGTTATTCTTGTTTGACAAGTTCTTCTACTGTGTCTTTTGGCTATGCAGCTGTGGCCCTATACCTTTCTGGTCATCATGTGTTAAGCTGATGAGATAATCTTTCTTTGAATGACTAAAAACAAGACATAAGAGACATAACCGATGGGTCCCTATCTTTCTGTTTTTCTTCCCTGAAACAATTTCCGAGCTCCTATTTATCGTTTTTTCAGGAAAAAAAATTTGCCATGGCAAGATTTCAGAGGTTATGTAGTTAATGTGAAGTTAAAGAGCGGGGGAAGTGAAATGCTCAACAAGCAATTATGGACTTAAGATTAAAATTCGTTTTAAGGCAAGACAAAAAATATATCAAAAAATGTTGGAGATGCCGCTTGTCCAATCATATTGGTTGCTTTCACCTTTCAATGAGATAGGTATTCATTACTAGACCCACATATCTTCAGCTTGATGGCATGTTATCTTGTAGGTGTTATATTGTGGGCGTAGAGAGTTTTGATTGTGCCTTATAGATGATGTTCATGGCCCGAGTAAAGGGATTATTTTGTTTTTTCAGTTTAATGCTTTGCTAGTGACTATTTTTTGATAACTTCTTGGACTCTCTATCACGACAGGGCAGCTGCCCTAGCTCTTGCCAAAAGGCATGCAGCAGATGGTTCATTACCTGTTGAAGACTTCAATATAGAACTAGAAGATCAAAGTGGAAAGATAGTGAATTTGGGATCTGAAACTGATCAGCGGTATGATAACCAATTAAACTTCATTCGTCCCATTTTGAAACTTCAGTTAGATGTGAGCAGATAAGTCTTGATGGGCCTGATACTTTGAACTTTCATGTCACAGGGCAGTGATGATGGGCCTGATGCTTCATGTAACTGCAAAGCAATTAATTAGGAATGAAAATTACAAAGATGCATTAGAAGTGCTCACGATGGGGGAGGTAAGTGGCAGTCCAACTTTTGAAATGGTTAATGCATTTAAATTAGTGCGTGGTATTTTTTTTTCAAATCCTGTGAGTTTGCTAGGGATGATCAAAGAAATTTGATATACTTTCATTATTTTGAATTTTGCAATCCGAACTTTGGATTTTTAACCTCCCCCTCATGCCAAAAAAGAGTAAGCAAAATTTATTTGCTGTATATTCCTTGTCTATCTAAGACTACACCCAACAGCTGTCAATTTAATGTGCTCGAGATCCATGCCAAAAAGAAATAATCAAAGGCAATTTTAGAGAAGTACGTTTATGACCATAGAGAGATATGTTTTGAGGCTCTAAAGTTTGGACCCAGTTTTCTTTTTTCTCATCAGATGATCGGTCTTTTCTCAGTTATCATATTTTATCTTGCCTACTGTTCTAATCCTTGCAACTTCCCTTTCTCCTAACTTAAGATCTCTCTCTCTCTCTTTCTACTCTTACATTAGCCTCTTTTTGTTATGTTAGCGTCCAGTAAAATGGTTTCTTGTTAATAATCCTAGTTGGTTTCTTACTTGTAGGAGGCTTTCTCTCTTTGCAATCCAAAGGTCATTGAGGTGAGTGAGCTGCTCATTCTTATACGTGTATAAGGTCCTTTGATAGAGATAAATTACTGATGACTGACCAGTTTAGAAGCCATGTCATGGTGAAGTGGGTGTCTATCATTTTTCAGTGGAAATAGCTGCAATTTGCTCTGAGTTACTGCTGCTTAGGACATCATTTGGCTGAGCTGATAGTGGAACATGCATTTGAACATGACAATTGCTTGTGACAGAGATAATCTTGCTTCTAAATTTCACTGAACATGACATATAGTTTTCCTTGTGTGCTCCAAGTGTTTGTTATAAATTTAAAGCTATCATGAGTAACCATGAAATGATGAAATCTGTGGTGGAATATTTAGGCGAACATTTCAGATGCTTTGTAGTTATAGTGTATCATCTGCTTTTTGTTGATTTATTGTTTGCTTCCAGCTCATTGATAATGTCCCAATACTGCAAATAGACATGGTATGGTGCTATTTCATGCTTCGAGACATCAGATGGCTCTCGGTTGCAGGAGCACGGCTGGAGAAGGCTCGTGATGGAATAGAACGTGCTTATGGTAAAGACTTCTCCCGTGTTAGAGTCCTCCAAGCAGGCCGCCATCCAGAGCTTGCAATGTGAGTGTTCACATTAACACTTTTACTCTGAATGTTCTTGACTGTGGCGGGAAGATTCCCAGATATGCAGTCTGAAGCTAATTTTGCAAATTGCTATTTATAGACATCTGAGACTGGAGCTACTGGAAGGGGTGGTGGCATATCACTGTGGTCAGTTTGATAGATCGACGATGGCATTGACATCAGCACAAACAAAATATTTCCAGGTGAGTTGAATCTCTACACACAGATGCTGAAGAGAAAATGGTCAGACAAAACAGAGTGAGTGCATAATACTGCACTTTGCTCCTCTGGGTTGTTGTGGTCTCCTAGAATGGACAAATACTCGGTAGATCGTTTGAAATTTTCTCTACATCTGCAGCTTTCAAACGCCTATTACTTGCAATTTTTTATGGCAAAAGGTGGTCAATTGTCACAATCATTACAAATGAAACTAATGTGCAGAAGTTCATTACTAGCCATAGATATATCTTGGGCCTTATCTGAATCACTAATAAATTGCTCTTGGTTCATTTTCTTTACTTCCCTGTTCCTTCCCCTCACAACTAATCTCTTCACCTCTTTTGAAATCCAATCCAAGTGATTCTCTACATGTTTTCTGTTGTTGATTTCAGCTACAGGTTCGCGATGAAGCCTTATCACTTGTTATGAGCATGGGCTTTAAAGAACGTGATGTGAAGAGGGCACTGCGAATGAGCAATCAAGATGTAGGGAGTGCTGTTGATTTTCTCGTTGAGGAGAAGGCAAAGAGAGCACAGAAACGAGAGGAGGATATCAGGCGAAGAACTGAAATCATGTGGGTGTGACTTGGTAATTGATTTGGGATCTTGTATTTTTGTGTCAGTGGCGTTGATTCCCACAACTTTTGCAGGGAACAAAAGCAGTATGGTATGACACCCTCAAAGAAAGCTGTGGATCTTACAATATTGAATAAATTGGTCTGCGTTGGGTAAGCATGCCAACCAATATAGTTTGGGGTGTGTTCTTTTAAGTGGTTACGAATATCATGTGGTTCTTCGACATTGATATCTGATGTTTTATATGTAAATATTGCAACATTTAAATAGCTTGTTGCTTTCTTTGATACTGAGGAAACTTTGTTATTAACTGGAGCTTCAATTGGAGGCCTACTGTCCAGAACCTTTCATGTACATAGTACGAACATCCTTATAGTCACTAGTTATAAGCGAATAATTTCTTGATTTGGCAGGTATGCAAAGGAGCTTGCTGCTGAAGCACTTCGAAGAAATGAGAATGACTTTCAGAGGGCATTAGATGACCTGACAAATCCAGAATCTAACTCAGCCATACAGGTCAGCTTGCATTTCCATTGAGATAATTTTGGGTCCAACTTAATTCGCTCATCTACCTGTAATAACTCTCTTTAGCCGCAGGTTGATATTGAATCAAGAAAAAGGAAAAGAATAAGACGAGCATCAGAAGCTGCAATTGAACAGCTTGTACGTATGGGCTTTGAAAGATCGAGAGGTAACTTTTGATGGAAAACTATGGCAGTATCACTTATGGTAGTCCTTTATGTTTATTGCCCTGGGTCATTTATGGCACCGTAATTTTAAGAAGACCTGATACTTTTGGAACTAAGTCACTAAAGCCCTTCATTGAATTCCTTTTTACTGGTTCTTACTCTATACATGATAATATCATAAGAAATACTCTTGGTTTTGATCCCCGAGAGATAGCATTCTTCTGCAAGTGAAATGACTACAAACGTCCAGCAAATCTGTTGTTTCCTTTAGCATTCTAAAGAGAAGTAGAGCTGTCGACCATACATAAATTGTATCGAAAAAATTGTGTTGGAAGTCCTGCATTGCAAATTGCTCCAGTTTTCAGGTGAAGCTATTCTTTTCGGCAAGTAGCAAGACTCTGATGTCATTTTCTGTGTGCAGTGGTTGCTGCTCTTCAAGCTGGTTGCACTATGGAGGAAGCTATGCATCAACTTCTCTCACAATCCGAGTCAAATCCTTTAGGTGCTGGTAGTAGCAATCCAGAATCTGAGCCAAACCCGATAATTTCTGCTGATAATAGTACCAATTCTTCTGTTCCAATACTTCCGGATGCGTCTAGCAGCAGTAATGATGTTGGCGGCCCATCAACTACCAGTGAGGTAGAAGAGCGGGATGCAGAAATGGAGGATGAACTTGCTGGAGAACTAGCTAAAGGGGATGCTTTGGCAGACTATGACATAGAAATTACGAAAGAAGGTGAAGCCATAAATGAGTACTTGGCTCTGCTAGAGTCAGGAGGCAATCAGAAGGCATCTCATCTCTAATAAGTAGATTACTCAGGCAAAACTTGGGCACTGGTATATACGTGAATAGTAGGATGGTACATATCGAATCTGTTTGACTCATAAATAGGTCCCTGACGGTTCAGTCATGGTGATGGGACCAGCATTTTCACAGTGGAGTTCCACCAACACTACTGTTCTAATTGGCATTACAAAATCTCGTACTTACAGCTTTGTCATTCTCTTTTTTTTCTTCTTATAATTATTGATATGGGTCTCGTGTTTTATCCTGACAGAATCCTATGGTATAAAGGCATCCTAGTGAGGGCTCAGGAATTCTCTGGACAAATGTTTGTTATTTTAATTGACTAAATCCATGAGAAGCTGTAAAGCTTCCCCCTACAATAAGGATCCCCCTACAATAAGGATTAGAAAGAAGTAGAATCCATTAAGTGAAACAATTCAAAGGGCATTCACTGTCAAGAGTCAAAGTTGAAAGGTGTTTTTTTTAAAAAAATAATAATAATTTGCTGTTCATAATGAGCAGTTTCCTTCTGTTCTCTGTTTCTTCAAAGTGGCCTCTCCAGGGATCTCCAAGTTGTAAAATAAAGCTGGTGAAAAACATGGACATGGCAGAGATTCCTATTACACATTACAAGCAAGAGTGAAAGAAGGGCAAAGTTCTGCAATTGCTTGCTCTATTGAGAGTCAAAACACAACCATATTGATCTGTTGGTTTAAGTATATGCCTTTTTTCTTAAAAATATTCAAATCCGCGTGCTCTCTTGCACATCTCGAATTGGTTCCTATATTTCCAAAAAGCATTTCGTTTTCGTCCGTCTCTCTATTTGTTTTTGAAGTCGCCGGAGTTTATGGTATTCCACCGGGTGAATTAGTGGTGTTTGATTATTAAAATTTTGGGTGGTTAAATTTTAGGGTGAGGGTTGGAAAAAAAATAAAAATAGTTTACCTGAGTTGGTGAAAAAGTGAAAAGATACAAAATTTGAATAAGTATTATAATAAAAAAAATTATTTGATGGGAAGATATTATTTTGTAATTTTTTTAATCAAGTCTGGGGTACCAAATTTTTGTCAATCAAACAACACCTTTATTAAATCTTCATTATTGTTTTCAAATTCAACAGAAGAGATTTTGTCATATTAGTGCTTATCACTCTCAAATTAAAGTTGGATTTTGTATCTGCGTTCCAAAATTTTGATATAATAAAATAACTACAAAATAATCTCTCCAAATCAAATCTATTTCCATTAAAATAAATATAAAAAAATCATTCAAATTATATCTTCATTTTTTTTACCAACTCTCACAAACCAAAATTTTAGTTTATAAACATCACCTGACAAAGATAGGCTGTATCATAATAGCTTATACCCATTATAAAATGTTAGGTGAACCATAGTTACTGACCCAAAAGGGTAGCCCATCACCACAACCAGTGGCGGATGCAGAGGGGGCAGTCAAGGCAGCTGCCCCCCTAAGTTCTGTAAAAAAAAAATTCTTATACATGTGTGTTGCCCCGAGGAGGGCCAGGCCCGCCCCAGCCATGCCCCCTTGGGCCTGGTAAGTCTTCTTAAGCCCGCCCCCTTTGTCCAGAGAAATTGTGCCCCCAAGTGAGCTTGAGCAATTCACTCCCTCAATTAAAAGCATGGCGGGTCATATTAATAAAAGCCAATGAGTTTTTTACTAGGCTCGATCAATTGTGCCATAAAAGACCCTCCTTTTGATTCATGGCCATGTTTGTATACTGACATTTCCTTAATCGCGAACCGTGTTGGAAACTTGTACCCAGTTATTCGAGAATGTCTTTTGGGTTATGTTCAACAGGTTGATCAGAGTGGCTTTCCTCTTCTGAAGGTTCAGAAAAATAGAAACTTTTAGAAGAAGAAAAACATGGTTTTGTGTGTTTCCGTTGTGGGTTAGGATAAGTTAGTGACTGTGCTCTTTCAAGAATTTTTAATGCAGTTTTTGTGCAATCTTTGAGTTTTTTTACTGAGAAAGTGAGGGAGAATATATGTATTGGGATGTTTTGGGTTTCTCATGTTTCTCAGTTTTTGTGCCAAGTGGATTTCTTTTTCGGCAAAAGAAAAAAATACTTTTTTACAAACACAATTCTCAGGTCCTTAGTAAAGGAATGTGTTATGAATTTATGAGGAAGTTGAGTCTTTAAACTTCAAAAATTTTCTGAAAATTGAGTCGATTATTTATTTCTAAACATATTTACTTATAGGTGTTGATGCTGTGTATATTAAGTAGTCATGTTAAATGTTATGTTCATCAATTGACTGCCAATGTCAAAGTCATGAAGATACTTTGTGAATTTAAGCTACAAATTCTGTTCAATCAAATCTATGCTGAATTAGATTTTAGGCTTGTTTATTCACACAGTCAATTGTGATTTGTTGAAGGTTATTGTTCTTAATTTTGATTAGTGAATTGGTTGATGAACTTTCATTTTGTTTTGTTTAGATAATGAATAAATTTTTTATTAAAAAAACTCAGCTAGCTTGGAGTAGTCTAATACTCTAATATAGAAACATTTTTTTAATTTAAGACACTTTTTACATTACGTATGAATTTTTTTTTTTCATTTCGCCTTAGAAATTTGCCCACTCTGAACTCAAGTCATGGTCCCGCCACTTAACACAGCCCCATCAAGGATCCAGTGACCACACATCCCCTCTCTCTTAGGGGGCTTGCAACCCAAGGGCTCACTAGACCACCACCCTTATGGTGAGAATAATAAATATTTAAAATTGAAGGTTAAAGATACCAAATTCCCACCATCGAATTTGAAAATAATGGTTAAGATTCAAAGAAATCTTGCCAATAGAATACACTAGAAATTGTAAGGGACCTTAAAAATAGTAATAAGTTTTATTTAAGAAAAAAAGAAAAAGAAAAATGGTGTCAGGGTAGCAAGCTTGATTGAGACTGGACCCTAGGCGCTCCTGCTTAAGAACGAAACCCAGGACTTTGAGCATTGAGTACTCCGAATTGAGACTAACTACCTCTAAACCAATATTGCCTTCAACAGCAGCTTACAGAGGTGAATTCTTTTCCAAAGTTGTGAGCTGCTTCCCAATTTGGGTGCAGGTCGCAGGCTTCGCCAATGAGTGGTTTCTTGCTCTCTCGTAACATCGAGCAGATAGCTAAGAACTAACTCATATCTCGTAGACAAACCCAAGAGTCAACTTAGCTGCGAATATGATTTAAGTCTCTTCCAGTCTTTCTCCGCAACTAGATACACATCATCCTTCAAAGCAGAGAATGTGTTTGTACTAAAAGGTATCTCGTCCCATAGAGTAAATATGAAAATTATATTGTAACCTTCAAATTTTTAGAAATCTTTAAGGGGGAGAGAGCGGAGGATCTTCTTGGAGACTTATCCACAAGGATGATGAACATAGACCTACAACAGAAAGGAGCTCGAATGGGATTGATTATTCATCTATCTTCTAGCACAGTATAGACAGAACTCTCCAGGTATCAGTATCAGTCACTCGTCTGGATCATGGCTAGATGGACCTTCATTCTCTGTTACCATAGCAATCTCATTTTCTTTGGATTCTTCCTCCACTTTTGATTCCTTATAGTCCTTAGGAAGCACATTACAGTTAATGATGTGCCACACTGGCCTCTCTTCTTGAAACAATCTGCCAGGTCAAAGGTGCTCATCAGACCAAGTATCTACTTGATGACTAAAAGGACATGCAGACATAGCATAACATGCACATTTTAACAATGCCTAATGGCATGCTTCAACATCTTAACAAAAGAAGTTCCAGTTTTTCCCTGAACATGGGGGGAGAAAGGAGGGAGACTTACGGGTGCTTGCAAAGTGTTGGGCATTGAACTGTGAGTGCATACTTGCAAGTGGATAGCTCTGTAATAGAATTAATCATAGCTCTAGACTCTGAGCATACGAATCTCACCTACGGATGAAACAAGAAAAGAATGAATATGAGACAGATGAAAATTGAAAATCATTTGATGTTCAATTACTTCATACCTCAGTCTCTCGTGGCTGGTTAGTAAGGTCACATACGGTTCCATTTGTATACTGATGAGCATGATACCTACAAAAGCATTTAACATAATAATTGTATAATCTCTTAGTCGTTTCCTTTACCCTTGACCAAAGCCCTTTCCTGATTAAAACAAGTTTTTCCATCAACCTATCTTGTCCACTCCCAATCAATGAAACAAACCTTTGGGATGCATCTTTGGAGTGGGGATCTTCTAGTGTAGAAATTTCAGAGATATTCTGGTTGAAGGCAGCTGTGGTCTCTTCATCATACTCACCTAATACAAACTCCTGAACCACCTGAAACATGAGAAAAATCTATTTGAGTACTGCATGACTTTGAAAATTTCAGGGTCTTTTAACACTGAAACAATTCCAATGACACTATCCACGGGGAAAAGTTAAATTTACAGTTGCTGCTGCTAATGCTACTCCTGCTAATTGTTAATGATGAGACTACCATTACCAAAACCATGACCAATACAAGGACGCTAATCACAAAAAAATTTGGACGAATATTCAACCAATCTATTTGAAGTTTAGTATAAGTTGGTGTGAGATCAACCAAAAGTATAGCCAAAGCCCAAAATCCACATATAAAGATTTCATTATGCTTAATTGGTACATCCTATGTATATTCTCGCACTTCCTCACGTAAAAATATCGGGCTCTGTTATTGATAAGGTATTGCTGAGAAAACATCAGTGACAAAATAACAACAAAGCACGGCATGTAGGAGAAGATGACCCTGAAGCCACTTCAGTATACCTTATCATCCTCCAAATGGAATTGACGTAATTTCTTCTGATAGCAAAATTCATACGACCACCAACCTTCTTGCTGCATAGAGGATTTGATGATGTCAGAGGATAAATCTAAGGTGGATACCACATAATTTAAAATAGGAAGAAGTGCTACAAAGTTACAACAGATACAATAAATTTTCACTTTTTGCAATTTGAGAAAAAGATTTCAAGTATAATTCAACCATGGTATAAAAAAAGAAAGACACTATTTGGGTCACAGATCGTAACTCTAACAACGCATTGGTCCTTCAGTACTTCAAGCAGTTCATCTGGTGTCTTCAATTTAATCCGTTTCTCAGATTCCACAATCATGCTGCTTGTATTAAGCTGAGGAACCGCTTTTGCACTCTTGGCTTTCTCCACCTTTGGCAGAAAACATAAAAAACTCTCGCCACTTTTATGGGGCATAACCAGAGACTCCTGGTCATCATCCTGCCAAATAAACTGGCCAACCATTAGATCATGATGTCACAACTTTTATTCTGCAATTAACATAACACCAAAAAGATTCTATACACAAGCCTGGGAAGGAAACCAAATATGGCTGCCAACACAATCAAAACAAAAATGTGATATCCACAGTCATCCACTAACAATATTTTCACCAGAAACTCACAACGGACTTATGCAAGGTCCAGAATCACTGGACAGTTTCACTATGACTAGCAGCATTTGTGCAGTGAAAGCACGTCTGCCCATTTTAAATAAGGTTAAGCACCTTAAAGTGCAAATATTGCTTCCTGTTTAAACCATAGTGTTGCATGAGCCGCCTTCTTATCTGGTCTCTTAAATATTTTATCCTTGCAATTATAATAGCCAAAGGTTTATGGTTCCAGTTACATGGCACTAACTGCAAAAGAGCCCATATTAACATAACTTTTGCACTGCATAACTTGGAAGAAATATAAATGTTGAACCCTTCTAGAAAAACTTCAAGGAAAGGGGGATAGATCGAATGACAATGACAGTACATGCCAATTAAAACAACCATTGTGAACGATCAAACTTTAATAACAACCCAATTATGAGGAAAGACATATCAAGGTAGGGAAAATCCTTAGAAGATTAGGTTCAAACAAAAAAACAATAATCTCCAAAGGCAGACCATGAACCCAAATTGGCATTTGAAAAAAAAATCTTCAAACATAAGATTTGGAGCCTCCCTCTAGAATCAGATTATATTTATATGGAGGATTAGCCATTAGCAAGGCTACTAGGCCTAATGGCAAATAGGTTTGAAGGACTCTGAACTACTTACAGGATGGAAAGGTGAATCTTCTGGATGGAATTCAATCTTGAACTTCGGCTCACGAAAGCTGTGACCAAATGTGCCACCTGCTGATCAAACGTAATAGTGGTAGAGAAAAGAACATCAATTTGTCGCACAGAGAATGATCTGCAGAATCTAAAATTAATAGAAGACACCCAAATCTGGTAGGCACAACCACCATATGAAGACGTGCCTCATGCACCATTGCGAAAGAAAAAAACAAATAATAATATAAACAGTACACCAACAGGAATATGTAGGCTGTTAAAGCTATTGGGATTGTTAAATGTCTCTTCAATACACAGTCAGCATCCACGCTAGCCTCGCTACAGCTGAACCACTTGATGAAGCTTCTAATAGTCATTTTGCGTCATTTCTATTCATATGTTGATCGTACATATTCCTCTCTATAACACCTGGGAAAGTTAGTTGCCCTTTCCACAAGTTTAACGGCTAGGATTTAATAAGGAGAAATTAAGCAGAAGCAGCCAGTCTTGTCTTAACATTTGGGACTTCTCAAATTATCAGAATATTCTCCATCAATCAATGCCATCTTTTTTTTTTATAAGTAAGGCAATTTTATTAAAAGAGAAAAGGAATAGAAGAAGTACAAAGGATTATACTGAACCCTCTAGACCAAACAAGCTAAAAAACTAATGAAATCCGAAAATGGAGAACCCAACATAGCATTCGCCCACAAATACAAGGACTGCAGAAAATTGCCCCTCAAGCCCTCCACGGACACAGCCACACTATCAAAACATCTTCAATTTCTCTCTCTCCATAGAATCCACCAAATACAAGGATCATTCTCCAAATAACTAAGGCCCAATGATCTTTAAAATCCCTATTCCAGCACAACAAAACATCAGCTACCCTCCTAGGCATCACCCAGTCATAGTCCAAAATAGAGAGCACTAAGGACCACAACGCCCTAGCGACAAAACAGGGCAGCAAAATGTGCTCAAGAGACTCCCCATCACATTTGCAAAGATAGCACTAATGTAACACAATCACTCCCCTCCTCCTCAAGTTGTCAGTGGTAAGGATTCGTCAGCGGGTGGCTTCCCAAACAAAGAAGGATGCTCTAGGCGGGGCTAAAGACCTCCAAATCTGTCTCCAAGGAAGCTCACATTGGAGCCCCCAACTAGAAGCAAATACCAAGATTTAACCGAAAAAACAACATTCTTAGATCTCACCCATCTCATCTTGTCTTCAGCATGACTCCTCCGAACTAAGGGTGAGCAAATCATCCGGTTTCCACCGGAAATTCCGGTTCCGGTTCCGGTCTATTCCGGTACCGGAACCGGAACCTATTTTATGGAAATTTCGGAACCGGAACCGGAACCAGAATTTCCGGCGGAAATACCGGAATTTTCCGGTTCCGGTATTTTTAAAAAAATTAATAATTTTTTAGTATAGTTTAGTTTATTTGAGACAAAATGTAGTGATGTATTTTTTTTTTCCCTTTGATGTCTTGATGATCATGATATGTTTAAAAATCATATTATGAAATTGATGCAACATGAGAAAAAATAAAAAATAAAAAAGCCCAATTTAGGCCCAGTTATGGAACCGGAATAAGAATTTCTATTCCGGTGAGTACCGGAACCGGAACCGGAACCGGAATGGCCCATTCCGGTTCCATCCGTTCCGGTACTCACCCCTACTCCGAACAATAGAGTAAAGTAAAGTGAAGAGCGCCGAAAACTCCTTTAACTCCCAATCATTAGCCCTCCTAATAAACTAAATATTCCACGAAGCACTCCCGTATCCCCCCTCCAAGCAGTCCGCAACCATAGCATCATTATTGCATGCAAGAGAAAACAAACAAGGAAACATATACTTTAAGGATCTCTCGCTTCACCACCGGTCCTTCCAGAAGCGGACTCTGATGCCACTTCCCACCTTAAAATGGATGTTCTCAACAAAGGAGTCCCATCCTTTGCGAATATTCTTCCAAAGACCAACTCCATAAGAGCCACTGCATTCAATAGTGTTCCACCCGCCCAAAGCTCATCCGTATTTCTCCATGATAACAATTTTCCACAAGCTGTCTCACTCAACCCCAAGCCTCCAAAGCCATTTCCCAAGAAGGGCCCTATTAAACAAAATGAGTCTTCTCAAACCCAACCCACCGCAACGAATAGGAGAACAAACTTTCTCCCACTTCACAAGATAAAATTTCTGCACACTTTCATCACTCCCCCAAAGAAAATTCCTCTGAATCTTTTCAAATCTTTTAGCCACCACGACAGGAATAGGAAAGAGCGACAAAAAGTATGTGGGGAGACAAGATAAAGTAGACTTGATCAACGTGATTCTACCACCCTTGAGAGATAGCATCGTTTCCACTTCGCCAACCTCATCTCCGTCCTCTCGATAATATCACTCCAAATGCGAGAACATTTAAAAGTAGCCCCCAAGGGGAGGCCCAGATAAGTGATAGGCAAAGCAGCAACCCGATAGCTAATACAGACGCCAAAGCATGCACATTGACAACATTACCAATAGAGATGGCTTCGGACTTTGAGAGATTAAGCTTCAAACCCGACACCGCCTTAAAACAAAGGAGTAGGCACCGAAGATTGCGAAATTGAGCCTCATCAGCCACACAAAGGATGAGTGTCATCCGCAAATAATAAATGAGATATGCTCACCCCACCTCTACCACCACCTCCAACATCGAACCCTTCAATGGATCCATTACCAATCAACACCTTCATCATCCTACTGAATGCTTCCATGACTATAACAAACAAATTCCAATGCCATCTCTCAGCTTGAAATGCAAATTCCTACCAATGCAGATTGGTGTCACGTGGGGAATCATCAATAATTCCAACCCTTTTTCCCATAGACCACTCATACGACAAGCAAGAGTCCAAACCCCTTTGATCCATAAAGATATCATATTGGGTAATTGGAAAACACTAGCTCAATGACATGCTACACCTGAAGCCCAAGAATGAGGAACGCATCAAGCTATGTCATCATCGGCACAATTTTCCATTCCGTGGCTGCTCCTATTAGGATTAAATTCTGATCTTTAAATACACCGCAAAACAGTATATAAACTATAAAGTGTCGGACTCTCACGCGATTTGTTTTTCTTTATAGAAAAACGCAAAAAATCAAAATTACTAGAAATGCTTGCACAAGACAAGGCGGGCCCTTCAAACCAATAGTCTTACGCTAAAGCAAATGAAAGAAACTACTTTTGCAATTCCTATTCGCCACAAATAGACCGTTCCCCAGACACCTTGATCCTCCAACGTAATGATATAGGCTTGACTAGCTTTAGCTACAATATACTCCACCAATGAGATTTGCCACATGCCCAGAAACCTTTTAGCTCCGAAATAACTTCGGTTAAGTTCCAGTAAGACCCCATGAACCAATCTCCCTTTTCAAGGCCAATTTTGACAGAAGCAATTAAGAACCCATCAAAAAGAATTGGAAGCTAAACCACAAGAATTTGCTATCATGAAAGTGTACGAAAGTTTAAACAGACATGAAAGTTTTACCATTAAAATGGCTACTTAGAAGAGGGATTACCTCCGTGACCAGGGAAGATCTGATCCGCTAACACATGGGGACACAGAGTGTACGAAAGTAGGATCAGCCACAACACCTTCATCTGGTGTTTCTGTTATTTATCCACTTTTTCAGTAATCTATTTGCAGGGTTTCTGTTCCTGTTACGTTAAACCCCAAACATGAAGATATCAGCATGTAGCTTCTTCGAGGGGAAAAGGAAGCGCTGTGCCATCGGGTCCAGGGAGAAGATCCCCGTACCTCCAACGCACTTTAACCAATCAGTATCCGACACGTCAAGAAAGTTGATGACACGTGGAAAGTCTTGACAAGTGCAAACAAGTGCCATGTGAGGCTACAAGCCTACAATTTCTTTTCTAACGTCGTACACATTACACACTCGGTGCGTGCGTCTGTGTACTAAAATTTTATCTCCTCAATTAAATATTACAATATAATATATCTCTCCCCATCAAATCATTACTATTTACTACAAAAAATATAAAAAATTACCTCTCTTCACTTTTTCACTAAACCCAATACCTAAAATTTTAATAACACTAAAATTTTACAACACAAACACAACCTTAGTTCATCTTCCTCTATTCACCTTAGTCTCGTGAATAGTTTTGTAATATTAATAATACTTATAAGATTTTAAACTTATAATCTGAAAGGGTATACCTCTTAGGCTTCAGTCAACCTTAACATGGAAAATTAGGCTTGCTGGAAGAATTGCTGCACTTCACGCACCTATGATTCAAGCCCCCAAACTGTGTCGCATGCTGCCTCTGAGGTCTGATGAAGGAAGGGCATTTGTTCCAATTTAAATTGAAACATCCGGTTCCGGCCACTTCCGGTACTAGAATCGGATTCAATATTTGAAGAAAGCCGAAACTGGGAAAGCGTTGGAATTTTCGGTTTCAGTATATATTTTTTTAAAAATCCAGGATAGTTGGACGACAGTGCATTGTGTCTTCAATTGGAGTTGGACGGTTGTCTTTTTATTTTGACAATTTGGTCTTCAAATTGACAATTTGGTCTTTAATAATTCAATTGAAAATAGGGTCTTCAATTGGACTGTTGTTTTATTTTGGCATTTGGGTGATGTGTCTTTGATTTGGAGTTGGACGACTGCAATTAGGTCTTCAAGAAAGAACTTAAAACTGTAAGAACTTGAAATTGGGTCTTTTATGGTACATTTGGACGACATACTATATAAGTAATAACTAAAAACTGCATTTTTTGCCCAATGAGCCCAAACTAAATTTGGACCTTTTAGGCCCAAATAAGGAACCAAAATTTTCATTTTTCGGTTTCAAAAATTTCAGTTCCATTCTGGAATGGAATTGGAATAAAAATTTCATTGTAACGCATTTTGAGGGGCCAAAGTGTAAAAAAAAATGAATAAGAAAAGGTTCACATTACTCACTCGGCCAAGTTTGACCCAAGTGCCACCCAACTGAAATTTGACCCACCTTCATGTCCATGGATTGTACAACCATGCCTGAGGCCAGTTATTATGTGAGTGTGTGAGTGGACGAGTGAGATTAGAAGTTGAAAAATCTAATGGCTAAAAAAATATCACGTCATTTAATGAAACCGGGTCGGATTTGAGGGTACGGTTCGTGGGTCGGGTTCATTAAATGACGTGACATTTTTTTAGCTATTAGATTTCTCAACTTCTAATCTCACCCGTCCATTCGCATTTGCACTACAAGTGTGCACAACTATACTCACGCCTGCTTCTTGGAAGTTGTAACTGTTTTGTGTCTCTTTTGGAAAAATTCTAACTTTAACAGTTTTTACCTAACTTTGGTAAAAACTTTGGTACATCATATTCGTGACCACATAGATCAAATTATTGACGTTTAAACCACATAGACCAATTTGTAACAAAGTGAAACCACAAGAACCATTCGAGTAATTTTTCAAAGAAATTATTTTGCACTTTCAAGTTACTAGTTACTACTCATTTTGCGATTTATATCCTAAACTATCAAATTTATCACATTATACTCAAGTTAAGATTTCATAGCTAAGATCAAATCCAAATGAACATGTGCCACGTTTTTTTATATTCAAAGTATAAGCTAATTGGTAGTTTGAGCTGCAATGTGTTAGATTTTAATAGTTTAAATATAAATTTCAAATTAAATGGTTGTCAGAGGATATCAAGTGTAATTCCTCTTTTAAGGTTTGACAGACTTCAATTTATTATGACTTACAGGCAAAAGAAGAAGAAGAAGAAGAAGTTATATCATTGTCCATCCTTATTTAAATCACAAGGGAAATATAATCTTTTTTATACTTTTTTGTATACCATGGATGCAGCCCTCTAAAGATTAAATTTGTTCGTATCCAATCTTTCACCTCCTTAGCTATTTTTTTTTTGTTTCATTGTTGTAGTTAACATTAGTAGATAATTTAAAAAATAAAAAATACACCAGCTATGTAAAAAAATTAATAAAAACAACCAAAAGAAGGTGGTGTCTTTTATTTATCTGTTTTGCACCCCTCTCTTTCATTAATAATTAATTTGGATTTAAAAATAAGAGCACGACCATATAATATATTGGGGGAGGGAGACAGCATCTTGGGACGGCGTTATCTAGTAGGGCTGAAAAATTGGACCGCATTCCGGTCTTAGTATATTAAAGGACCGGACCGGACCACTTATAAGTGGTCCGGTCCGATCCGGTCCGGTTTTACTAAATGCAGTCCGGTCCGGACCACTTAAGTGGTCCGGATCGGTTTTAATTTTTTTAATTTTATTTTTTTTAAAAAAAATTCTAATTTATTTAGGTTAATTTCAAAGGGAAAAGTGCATTTAAAAATGTTAAGTTTTAATTTAGATTAAAATTAAACATTTAAGTTTATAATTTGTATTAAAAATTATAAAAATATATATATATATATATTTTATTTTTTTAATAAATGCGGTACGATCCGTTTCAACCCTATTATCTAGAAAGGTATACTTCAGCTTGCCAAGAAAAGGCCGTCCGAGCTCTACCGTTTGCGGTTGCGTTTGTCAACTACTGAAACTCCAAACGGAACTTCTCCGCGATGCGTGCCAGCCCTGGCGTTTTGTGATTGGCAGTTGAAGAGGACCCACCAGTTCGTTACTTTCTTCCATGGGATCAACGTGGGGACCAGTCAGGGGTAGACATACTCGAGCAGGTCCCATAGAAGGTTGTCCACTAGCGTTTGGTATCTGAGTAGAAAGAAAAGAGCACAATTGTTGTCCACCAAAAATAAAATAAAAAATTCGTTTTTATGTTTCCTTAATAGAAAAGAAAAGTACCATGAAAAGAATGAGAAGGGTGGATCCTGGTAAAAGGAAAAAATTTGATTTTATTCTTTATTTTTTGTGAGCATTCTTTAGTGTGTTTTTTTTACTTTATTCGCATTTTTATATTATTATAATTATTACTTTCTTAATGAATTATTAATAATTAACAAACTGTCTATGCAGGGTCGGCTCAACCCTTCTAAGGCTCCACTTTGAGCAAGAAGTCTCATAACTTAAAAAGAAGAAAAATTTGCTTTTTAGTCCTTAGGTTTTGGGCCCTTTTTAATTTTAGTCCTTAACTTTCAACCTTTAAAATTTTAGTCCTTGAACTTTCATCTTTGTAAAATTTAGTCCTTTCGTCAGTCTGTCGTCAATTTTTGTACCCGTCGACCGCCAATTTTGAAGCGGTCGACCGGATATATGTTTTGAAAGTGAGCGGTCAATTTGGACCGGTCGACCGGTATATGAAGCGGACGACCGCTACATGTACCGGTCGACCGTTACATGTAGCGGTCGTCCGTTTCATATACCGGTCGACCGGTCCAAATTTGACGGCAAACTGACGGAAAGACTAAAATTTACAAAGATGAAAGTTCAAGGACTAAAATTTTGATTCTCTAAAATTCATGACTAAAAATGAAAAGAGGTTAAAACCTAAGGACTAAAAAGCAAATTTCCCTAAAAAGAAAAAGAAAAAGAAAAAGAAAATAAAAGGCCCTTAAATGCATGATGAACAAATAAATTAAAAACAAATGAGATTTAAGCCCACGTAATTAGTAATTTTATATCTGGAAAATTATTTTTAAATAAAATTTTAAATAATTTTTAAAAAATTTATATAGTATGTCCTCATGCCTCAATTTTTTATTGAGCCGGTCCCGTGCCCATGTGATACTACTCTTTCCAACCTGTATCCATTGATTGTACTTCCTTCAAAGGAATGACTTTTGCTAGATACTTTGCTCTAAGCAGCTTTCATCTTCGGTTATCTCCATTTATATATTTTTAAGTATTATCTTTTGTTATATTTAGTACTAGGAATTGCAATTAAAATAAAATAAAAAAGATAAAAAAATGCTAAGAATTTAGATGTATCAATATAACTTCTATAGGAATAGCAGATATAATTTCGCAATAAAAAAAATTATTTGTAAATATTTTTTTTTCAACAAAGAAAAATAAATAAATAAATTTTAAAAGACTTGCCTGAATTGTGATTTCACAATATATATATTGGATACCATGTGGCGTGCGACATATTTTATGGGGAGTGAGATTTACCAAAATGGAAACCGGAATTATTGAGTAATTAAGAGCTTAATTAAATCCAACTGAAATAATTAATGAATGCGAGGGAATAATTAATAACTTTTTGTTTAGTTTTTTTTGGGATAATAACTTGGTTGACTTATAATAAATAAATAAACTGTTTAGAGAGGTGGCTTGACCGTTTTCTAGCCATTTGATTCAAATTGTACAGATGGCGCCCTCCCGTGTTTAAACGGGAGGGAAGGGGGGCCCCTCCAACTGGAGGTGAGCCGCTCCCGTTTTCAGACAGATGATGGTGACAGTAGCAATTTGATCATTTTTAGGCCTTTCCCTTCCATCAAACGTCTCCAAGGGACTTGGAATTCACGGAGATGCCGGGCCCACCAAATTTAATTTTCCTAACAAAAGAATTTGAAAAAGAAAACAAGAGGAAGAAAAATATTTTGTAGTGCGAAAAAAACAGAAAAAGAGAAACAGGACGAGTAAAATTATCTGATTTTTCAGTGCTTCTGTGGCGGGTACGTCAAGTTTTCTTGTCAAAATCTTGGACATTACAAAAGAACAAACGAACGTCCGTCTGTTTTCCTTCCATTTCTCTACATCCTATTTTGCCACACTTTCTCGCAGATTCCTCCCAGAAGTTTCCTGGAAAGTTTGAAGCTTCTTCAGAAGAATTTTCCTCCCAGATAAGTCTTCTCACCAGGTTGTCTGATTTTTTTTTGAATACCTATAACAAGCTAGAATTCTGGTTTTGGGAAGGGGAGTATCTCGTAGCTGAATTAAGGTGGTGGTGTATCTCTCAGAATTGGGATTTCGTAATTCTTGGAGAAGCGGTAGCGAATCCCTGTTTGGAGAGAAGGAAATATTAATGCTGGTTTTGTGTGTATTTTGAGCTTCCCCTGCGTCCAAACCATTTATGTGGTAAAAAAAAAGGAATAGAAAGGTAAACCCATTTGGGCTTAGAGAGCAGGACTCACTATCTCTAAGTTCTTTTATAGCAGCCGACACCCAATTGGAGGTTTATGTGGAATTGGGTCCTGGGTTTTTACGGTTTCTGTTCTATAAGAGGTTGTTTTTGTCATGCTTATGTGGGTATGATGTGTAGCTGTAATATACCATAGAGTTCTATTCCCAGGATCTGATTTCGAAGTTGTTTCCACATGTTCTCTCACCTTGTTGGAGGTTGCATACAGACCTGGTGGTTGGATTTGGAGTCGTTATCTGTTATGATAACTTGGTTTCAATAAATCGAGAGTCTTTGATTTCCGTGGTTGGATTTTGTATTTAAGACTTAGTTTTTGCAATGGGGAAGCAAAGTGGAAAGAAAAAGAAACAGGCGGGAGAAACATCATCTGATGGTAGTCCAAAGCAAAGCAAAATTGGCGAGAATAGTCCAACAGGCCATGACAATGATACAGCAGTTTTCATTTCGCTGTCTCAAGAATTGAAGGAGGAGGGGAACAAGATGTTTCAGAAAAGGGACCCTGAAGGAGCAATGTTGAAATATGAGAAAGCCCTCAAATTGCTTCCTAGAAACCATATAGATGTGTCCTATCTTCGTAGTAACATGGCTGCTTGCTATATGCAGATTGGCCTGAGTGAGTACCCCAGGGCAATCCATGAGTGCAATTTGGCTCTTGAAGTCACACCTAGGTACAATAAAGCACTATTGAAGAGGGCAAGATGTTATGAGGCTTTGAACAGACTGGATTTGGCTCTGAGAGATATTGGTACTGTATTGAGCATAGAGCCCAATAACCTCATGGCATTAGAGATTGCAGAGAGGGTGAAGCAGGCACTTGAGAAGAAAGGATTAAAGGTCAATGATACAGTAATTGAGTTGCCTCCAGATTATGTTGAACCCCCATGTGCTTTGCCCGAACCAAAAGTAGTGAAAGTGAAAACACGGAAAAAGAAGAGCAAAAAAGTAGAGGAGAACAACGCTAAAGATGTGACTGAGGAAAAGGTTGAGGAGAATATGGATGTGACTGACGAGAAGGTCGCTGAGGAGAAGAAGGATGTGATTGAAGAGAAGATGGCCGAGGAAAGGGTTGATGATAAGAAGGCTGAGGTTAAGGTGGTTGTGGAGGAGAAAATTAGCAGCGTAAAGGAAGAAGTGCCTATGAAAACTGTGAAATTGGTATTAGGGGAGGACATAAGGTGGGCTCAGTTGCCAGCTAATTGCAGCCTCCTTCAACTAAGGGAGGTCGTACGTGACCGATTCCCAAGCTTGCGAGCAGTTCTTATTAAATACAGGGACCAAGAAGGTGATTTGGTCACTATTACTACTAACGAAGAACTGAGATGGGCTGAAGCTGCAGTAGAATTGCAGGGTTCTGTCAGGCTGTACATAGTGGAAGTTAATCCTGAGCAGGATCCATTCTTTGAGAAATTGTATGTGGAGGAGGTGCAGAAGCTTAGCATAAAACCTGGTTATATAGCTCAGAATGGCGATGTGGTAAAAGGCAAGGAATTAAAGGTATCATCATGCATTGAAGACTGGATTATCCAATTTGCTCAGCTGTTGAAGAACCATGTTGGATTTGAATCTGACACATACTTGGATCTTCATGAAGTTGGTGTGAAGCTCTATTCCGAGGCTATGGAGGAGGCAGTTACAAGTGAAGAAGCACAATACCTTTTCAACATAGCAGGAGAGAAGTTCCAAGAGATGGCAGCTTTAGCATTGTTCAACTGGGGAAATGTTCACATGTCCAGAGCAAGGAACAGGATGCATTTCACTGAAGATGCTTCAAAAGAATCCATACATGTACAGATCGAGGCTGCATATGATTGGGCAGAAAAAGAATATATAACAGCAGGAAGGAGATATGAGGAAGCGCTGAAAATCAAACCAGATTTCTATGAAGGCTTTCTGGCTCTATGCCAACAGCAATTTCAGTTGGCAAAACATTCTTGGTATTATGCAATTAGCTGCAATGTTGATTTGAAACCATGCCCTTCGACGGAGGTTCTGCAAATATACAACAATGCTGAGGACAACATGGAGAAAGGTATGCAAATCTGGGAGGAATTAGAAGAGCAACGGAGAAGTGAACTTTCCAAACCAAAGAATGCTAAGACTCAATTGCAGAAGATGGGGTTGGATGGATTATTTAGAGACATCTCACCAGATGAAGCTGTGGAGCAGGCTGCAAACATAAGGTCTCAGATAAATGTCCTATGGGGCACCATGCTTTATGAGCGATCCATTGTAGAATTCAAATTAGGACTACCAGTATGGCGTGATCGTTTAGAAGTCGCTGTTGAGAAGTTTGAACTTGCTGGAGCTTCTCCAACAGATATAGCTGTGATGGTCAAGAACCACTGTTCGAACGATACTGCAATGGAAGGTAGCATACATAGGTTAAATTGAAATTCTACTGCAGTTATTGATTTCCATTTTAAGTAGCTTAGAAATATTCCGCTTTTTACAGGTCTAGGGTTCAGAATTGATGAGATAGTGCAGGAATGGAATGAGATGTATGAAGCTAAACGGTGGCAGAATGAAGTTCCATCATTTAGGCTGGAACCATTATTCCGGAGGCGAGTTTCAAAAATTTATCATGCCTTGGAGCATGCATGAGTTCCGTTTGTTCAAAGAGTTATCGAGTATCACAGCAGTGAAAAGACACTTTTATTGCTTCATTGCCCAGAATATGTAGAGATACTGAGGTAACTGCTGCTCATACTTGCATGTTTTAATTTGAATTGCACTGCTGAATATATTATGAGATGTCTGCTGTATGACCGCAAAAGTTGCACTATTCAATTTCTTGTGAGCTCTGTACCATTATGCAACCCTAAAACCCATAATTATGTCATGTACGAAATTCTCAAAATGCTTGGAGCAAATCAGTTTAGACAGCATTTGCTTTACCCCTATCAAATGTCCCACATGTAACTTTTAACAGATATGGTTTCTAGTTGTAGTCCCTTTCTTTTTCTTCGTTGGTGGTTCTATACGAGGCTCTCTTAGGGGAACAAGTTCAAAGATTGAAAAACTGATAAGCGTAGTGATGACATGCATTAATATCAATGCATACCTGATTAGAGAAAAACATCTAAGTAGACCAGTGATCATCACTCAATTAATGCTGGAGTCCACATTATGTAAGAGCTTTGAAGCACCAAAGTTTTCTTGCACTTCTTCCAGCTTCATAGGGGAAGGCAGAGAATCTTTGAGCTTCTCTTCAGACCTGAATGTTTCATGGTTCATTTTGCTCCCTCGAATTGGCCAAGAGTGTTTATGTGGTCGTTCCTTTAGTTACTTCTTTGTATGGATTGCAGCCAAGTTGAGATGCTTAGTACGAGCAATGCCCGTATGAGGGAGTCCCCTTTCATAGCCCAATCATTGTAAGTGCAAGGCTAAAGATAGTTCATACATGCACTCGTGTCGGATATAAACCCACAATTTTTCCTTCAGTCCTGTACTTAAAACATTAGGAGACCTCTTGCTCTTATTATTTAAGTATCAAGTTGTTATTGGCAGTTCAACCAATTATCATACTCTGCCGAACCGATTGGTGGACATCTTAGTTATCCACGTCAGATTGTCTTAATTATCCATGTCTAAGGAAAAAAGATGCTGTGTAGCTTTAGTTGTTTCTCTAGTATCTTTGTTTCTTTTTCCTTTTCCTATTTTTTCCCTAACTTCTTCTTGTCATGTCATCATATGCACTAAGTTGTCCTCACAGCATCAATTGCTTGGCTGTAACCTTGGTTTATTTGTCCTGCAGGCTTTATGCTACTTTAAGTTTCGACCTCGGCATTGTATTCTTGAGAAACAAAAAAAAGGGTTACTTCTAGCTACAGAGTTGGACTTTGTGTAGGTAGTTGTTCTGAGAAGACGAGTTCCAACATCGTTATACATTGGGGACAAGACGGAGACGCAGGGATTTCCATTTTAGTTAGTCTCTGCCTTCACCTTCATTGCCACCCCCCCTCCCCCACGTTTTCAGTAGTTTCCGACACTCAGAAAGAAGTCTGTATTTGTAATTTACAGCAACACCAATATATCTAATTGGGTTTTTCAGTCACTCGTTTGTAATTTATGTAGTTTTCCTGTTTCAGTCAATCGTTTGTAATTTTTAGATATTTCTGCGTGGAATTCTTTGAGTTCCTTGGATTGATGTAGTTTTCCTGTTTCAGTCAATCGTTTGTAATTTTTAGTTATTTCTGCGTTGGGGTTCTAAGAGTGGTGTTTTCTCTATGAAATTGATGTATGTTTTGCTTATGGAGGGCTCCATTGCGGATTTTCCTTGGCATCTATGTTGGAGGAATTGAGTTCCCCCTAGAGTTGCTTTCTTTGTTTGGGAAGTTACTCATGGGAAAATTCTGACATTGACAACTTAAGGAGGAAGGGTGTTTGTGTGACTGAGTGGTGCTACTTATGTAAGAGCGATGGAGAAACAATTGATCATATACTTATCCACTGCTCGGTGGCTAAAGGATTGTGGGGGCATGTGTTGAGTACCCTTAACTATGATTGGGTTATGTCGAGGAAGGTAGTGGATGTTTTCAGTTGTTGAGGAGGAAGTTTGAGAATCCAATTGCGTTAGCCGTTTAGAAGATAATTCCGGCTTGCAGTTGGTGGAATTTGTGGAGGAAAAAGAATGGGAGATGTTTTGAAGACAGGACTTGTGTCTTTGGCTAGTTGGGAGGGGGGTTGTTGCATTCTCTGTCTCTGTTTTTCTGCTACTTGAGCTGTCGTTAACCTTCTGTTTGATTGGGCCAAAACATTTTTGTTTTATTGAAAAAAAGTGTTTGTACAAAATTTTTTCGTCTAATCCAAATGCAAATAATCAATTTAATATCTGAAAAATATTGGTTTAGATAATGTCAAATTTAAAAAATAATATTAAGAGAAATGTTCTTATACACATATATATAAATAAATCATGACCCTGACTTTTGCACCTAAAAATAAATATTAAATTTTATCTGTCACCTCTTGCAATTTGCAATAATTTAATACATTATACCTTAAATTATCAATAATGGGAGAGTGTTGCAAAATATACTTTCTTTAAATTAAATTGTACAATCAAATATTAATTCCAATTAAGGTATTTTAAGACTTTTGTGTTATCCAATTAACTCATTGGCTGTTTAATATTTAGATGTTAATTAAGTGCGATGTGGGATAGAAGAAAAGGAAGAGGGACATAAGGTTTTGGCCAAAACAAAACACAGAGAAATACTCCATTTTCTCAGTGATGTTTATGTTGATCAAAGCAGTTGATGAAAAAATTCTTCACGGAAGTGATGGAAAAACACTATTTCCTGTACAACTCTCTCACTATCTGCTTGAAGTCGAGATGTAATAAGGGTCGTAATTTCTTTATATATATATGACTGAAAAATTATCTGTAGTGTAAGAAAGAAAAACAAGACATGGAAATCATGGAATTTGCCTTCTCGGGGCATCCGTAGGCAGGTGATTTGGCTCCTCTTCTCTCTCTCTCTCGCTGGCTCTCAGTCAACACGGTCGCCGAAGACCCGACTCCTCCCCTCCCTCTCTCGCTCTTTCATTCTCTCGCTCTCCCTCGTTCCCAGAAAAACCCTAGCACCCGCATTGCGCAATGTGCAGTCCATAAAAATTTTCAAGAAGTACAAAATCCCGACAAAGGCAAGTCAACAGGACCAAATCCTTATTTCTAAACATTTCCGTTCTCATAGTCTCAGACGATCTCGCCGTAATTGAAGAACATGTCGTCGGAGATCGAGGTCGTTGACGAGGTCCAGTCCCGCGACCATGAATCGGCTTTGTCTTCGACCGTCAATTCGTCCGGCGGCGTCGAAGCCAATGGTATTGGTGAGGAGAGTTTACGGAACGACGTCTATACGGCGGCGGCGTACGGGGATTTGGAAAAGCTTCAGAGACTCGTGGAGTGTGAGGGTTGCTCGGTGTCCGAGACCGATGGTCTCGGCTACTACGCCCTTCAATGGGCTGCGCTCAACAATCGCCCTGCCGCTGCTCAGTATATAATTGAGGTTGCGGTGCAAATTCATTTTCGGTTCTTTAGCGATTCCTGGTTTCTTCTTCGCGTTGTTGTTTCTGGAATGGGTTTGCTTAGTATATGGTTGATCTTTGCTTAGTAGAGGATTGATTAATCGGGTTCGCTTGGTGTGATTGTCGGGGTCTTCTTTTCTTTTTGGGTTCTTTGATTGCTTTTCTGAATTGTATTCGGTTGCTACTAATAGCTTTGCCGATATGTATCTATTGTGAGCGAGGTCTTATAGGATTATATTAAATTGGGTTGTGTGTTTGTTCTGTAATAGTTTCATTCCGTTTAGCTGGTTTGGCATATATTTGAGTGCCTTATTGATGGCCTTTCTAATTGGTTTTATGACAATTGTATGTTTCTGTTACTTGGCGGATCATAGACTAGGAGTTGAGTTTACTTAGATTTGTCTCCTCCTTGTAGTCTTGCAAAAATAATGGTTTTACTATGTCAGTTATAGAACATAATTTTGTTGACTTCTTCGATTTTGAGTGGAGCAATTACGTAATTATCTGATTAGTCACTGGGTTTTCTTCATTACCAGCACGGAGGAGATGTAAATGCAACCGATCATACTGGGCAAACAGCGTTACATTGGAGCGCAGTTCGGGGTGCAATCCAAGTTGCAGAGCTTCTACTCCAAGAGGGTTCACGGGTGAATGCTGCTGATATGAATGGCTATCAGGTTTGTTCTTCTGACTTTGGATCCTTGTCTTCTTTTTCTTTGCTTAACATATAGAACCTTTTCTCTTCCAAATAAAACTTAACACGGAACCTGGGATAAAAATTTAAGTATTTGTGATAACAAAACGTCTCTATTGGTAAAGGGGGTCCTAGATGCAGTGACATGGGTCATAGGTGGCTAAGTGCATGATAGCCAGCTGGTGCATATGTTTCCACTAAGTTTTGTATATTGTGAAAATTCCAGACTTTGATGCACTATGAAATCCTTTCTAGAAGGCATAATATTAGCAGGATACAGATACGAATGGAACATCTCAACTCTTATACTAATTTCTTGGTTTTTGGAAGGGTGTTCAATCCAACTGCTCAATTGATTCAAAATTACATAAGAAAATCTTTACACGTACTTGTTTTACCTTTTTATACTATGCACTCGGTTAATTTTTAAGATGTGGCATTATTTTTTTTTGATGAATAGATGTGGCATTATTTATATGTAATTATGCAGTTCTTTATCGATTGTTATGATTAAACTAGATAAACTGTGGGGAAGTGGTACTTCCTATGCCCTGTTTGGCTGTATCTTTGACTTAATTGCCTGAAAAGAGCCGCCATAGATGTTCATGTCACCACCCTGGAATACTTCTTGTGCCTCGGGGCAGTTTTTCCTATAGGTCATTAAATGTGAAAGTGTTCGTGTCTGCCATCCCTAATCATGCTAGTATTTGATTTCTAGGATTTGGGCTCCTCATATGATGCATTCCATTACAGTCAGTAAGGTTTACAAAATACTGTTTGTGAAATCAGCTGCATTAATATTGTCTTCTGGGGTCCTTGCTTTTCCATTAACATCTAATATCTGATCTTCCCCCAGAATTAGATATTATGTACCAGAGTAACAAAAGTTCTCTAGTCTTCCAATTCTGGCTGGTAACATATGCTGGGCTTTTGCATATTTGATTGATTGCATTCTCTGGAGAGTGGAAAAGTTTCCACATCATTAGGAGGAATGTGAAAATTGGATGGATGCCACTTATTAACAGGAAGTTCAAACAATTTAGATCTACTCAATGGGTAATACTGGATTCAAATCCTTATACTAACTGGTAGCATGCCAAGTTTTTCTTAAAAGCTAGCATTTTCCTTTAAGATGTCAGGTGTAAACTTATTGCTTACAAGGCATCACGAGGCTATGCTGTGCTATATTTGATAATCTTTCTTAATTGTTGTTCGGGCCTTTGGCCAATGGGGACTTTGGTTGCAACTGCACACTGGAGGATTGGGATGTTGTGCTTGATTTTTAAAATGGTACCCTTTGATACATGTCCAACTTATTATCATTGACAGAAGTAGTTATGATGCACAACATATGTAAGAAGCAGATCCCACTTATTGTTCTAGTATCCTTAAAAAGAATCATTAGAATTTAACAATAACTTCTATAGGACCGTAGGACCGTATTTAATCTTCATTCTAGCAATTGTGTACCAATGCACAACTTGTTTTATAGTTACTTTATGTCAGACAAAGATCCCTATGTATTAGAGTACAACATTAAACTTCGGAAATTGATTTTAGGGTGTTAACACATGAATTTAGGATGAGAATTTATAATTCCAAAAGTTTGTGAAAGTTTGGTCTTTGTGCAGACTTCTCAGGTGTCCTAATTTGCATTAATATTTCAGTTCCTATGGAACATGAGAATTTTGACCCAAAAGGTGAGATTTTCCAGTACTGCATATGTTGTCTCTGTGAGAATTAGATGTGACACCTAGATTTAGAATTTTACCGAAAAGGTAATTATATGCCAAGTAGATTTTCATGCTGAGGAGTCATAATTTTCATGAACATTTCAATTCCCATGGAACATGAGAATTTTGACCCAAAAGGTGGGAAAATTTCAGTACTCGCGTATGCGGTCTCCTTGAGAATTAAATGTGACACACAGAATCAAATCAGTAATTCTATAGCTGCCAAATCAGTATGTATAAGCTCATTAACCCCCTGTGGAAATGCACATCTTCCCCCCTGTTTTTGTCTTAGGGAAGGATGTACTAGCATAGTCATTGGTTGAAGTCGCTTTATATAAATAATTTATCTTTTGCAATTATTACCGTATCATTATCTTGTTGGGGGTGTTCTCTGTATGGGCTTTTGGGAGTTATGTTTGATGTGTAACAAAAGGTGTGCCATTGAATTAGTGAATGATTGAATGCGTTGTTTCTTGTATTACTAGTGTGTTTATTTCTGGGTCGCCGTTTAGTTAATGTTAGATCATAGATATTATTGTTTTGGCCATGAATTTTTTTCAAGAGCATAAGAATTCTGTTCTTTATTTTTGACTTGATCGCAGACCACACATGTTGCAGCTCAATATGGTCAGACAGCTTTCCTCTATCACGTTGTTTCGAAATGGAATGCTGACCCCGATGTTCCAGATAATGATGGAAGAAGTCCTTTACACTGGTATGAGAAATTACACTGCAGCTTCTCTTTTTTGTTTTGGTGGAAGGTAACATTTCTGAATGTCGCGCTCACTTTTTAGTCACACTAATGTTTTGGGCACATTTATTCATGGATGCACCTATACTTTTGTCCTGTTTTGGGGTGTTCTGAATATGTGGTTCTAATAATTTTTCCTTCCTCATGTCCATTTTTTCCCCTTCCATGAGTTTGGCACATGGTACTTCCACCCTAATTTGGAGTCCTTGCTGAATCATAGTAATTTTTTAATGACATGGTAGGATATTTATATATGGCCTGGTTTATCGAAAGATTAGATGGATTTATTTTTTCTATTGGGTACATTTTAGGGCTGCTTATAAGGGTTTTGCTGACTGCATACGTCTTCTTTTATTCCTCGATGCTTATAGGGGTCGCCAAGATAAAGAGGGTAAGTTCTCATGCTAATTTCTGAAGTTTCTCACTAGGTAATTTTCCTTCATCAAGTTGACAGAGGAGCAAAGAAGACTTATGCAAGTCAAACATTACACCTACCACCTTGTTTTCTCTTTGAAATTGCAGGTTGCACTCCTCTACATTGGGCTGCTATCAGGGGCAACTTAGAGGCATGCACGGTGTTGGTACAGGCTGGTAAGAAGGAAGACTTGATAGTGACGGACAACACTGGACTAACACCTGCACAGCTTGCTTCTGATAAGAATCACAGACAAGTTGCATTTTTCCTTGTAGGTGCTCCTTAACCAAAAACACTTTGAAATTGGTTTGGTGATGTTAATTGGACACACTATCATTCTTGATGCCTTTCTTTCCTGATTTGAGGTTTCCACTCATCTCTTTTAATGATGAGAAATACATTGTGGCTGAATTAAGGTCTTTTTTTTTTTTTTACAATTTGTCTCATTTTCTTTTGAACTTTTGGGACCTGAAATTGCATTGAAGTCTCCCTGGAAGGTGTAGCTCTCTCTGAATTTTCAGCAAGAATTGTTGATTTTGGTTCATGAATGAGGTTTATGTTTTAATTATCATTTTGCCAATGACATTCTGTATGCTCTTTGCTTCTCTGTCTGTCTATGCCCACTTTTATTGGGTTCTAATAATCGTATTGATGTCTATGCCATGTCAGTCCTATAAGCACCTTAGAACTTGGCCTTTATGTGTTCCATATCTTTAATTACTTTGTTTCTGAGCTGGCATGTAGGGGAAGTTTTCTGCACTTGAAAAGGTGAAATTAATGACTGCCCTTTGCATGTATAAGTAAATATTGTTAGTGATAATCAACCGTCCAGATTATTTCTGCAAATGAATATTATATGTCAAGCTAATAAACAGTCCTTCGTATAGATAGCAGACTTTGTGTTAGTGTTGCAGCCTCAGGATTCTTGTTTTCTTTATTTTGTGATTATGGTATCATTGAAAGAGCTTTAGTTATTGAATTCTGAAACATTTCAAAGAACCGAGACACGTTGAACCCAAATGTCTGATATCCTTGTCAGACCTACCTCCCTTCCACCTGTCATTCTATAGGTAATTCTCAACATATCTTTCACGTTTCTACCTCGACACTGACAATGTCTTGAAAGAATCATACTCAACTTAAATAGGAAATTTAGTGTTAGCTTGACTTGGTCTTGTGAAGCATTTTAGAAAATAATTGGAAAAGACTTTGCAGTGGGCTAATGGTTTCCTGAAATTCAGCTTTCTACATGTTCTACGAAAAAAATTAGCTTCTTTATGTTCTGATGTACAGTATTTTTGCAGGGAAATGCAAGAAGGCTCCTCGACAAACGTTGTGATGGTAACAGCCGCCTTGGAAAGATTTCAAAATTAGGACTTGCACCTATACTTTGGTGTTTAATATTTGTGCTATTGGTGATTTACACTCATTCCGTCATAATGGGTATATTTGCTGACCTGTAAAAAAAATCAAGACAATTTCTTTCTTGTGGTGATTATGTTAAGCATGGTTTAATTGTTCACCTCGGCTGCAGCTCCAAATCTGCAAAAATTGACTGCTGGTTCCAGTCTTTTTGCGTGGTCTGGTGTTTTCCTAGCAACGGCAGGACTAGTTATGTTGTATAGGTGTAGCAGGTATGTCAATGGGAGAAGGTTGAGGTATTAGATTTAGATATTGGTTGCATCGGGTCATATCAATGGTCAATGCTGGGTTATGTTCGTTTCTTACAATTTTTTCAGAATTCAAATACATTCACAAAATTATCACCGAACATATTCAGAATTCAAACACAAACACCAATACATTTTACATAATCTCCAACAACTTTTTACTTTTTTATTCAACATAAATTTTCTCTTTCTATACTTTTTCACATAACTCCAATACTTTTTTATTAAACAATTACATCAAATCATTTCTCTCTCCACTTTACACAAACACCAATAAAATACTATTCAACATAAATATTCACAACTTCTCTAAAATTCTATATTTTTACTCAAACCGAACATCTCCTTGGTCTTTGATCCTTCTAGTCACCTGTTGATTTTTCTCTTTTTTTGCAGCAAGGACCCTGGTTACATCAGGATGAATGTGCATGATCCACAAAATATGAAGGACGAGGTATGGATTTTTGTTTTCTCATTCTGGCTTATTTGAGTAAAATCTCACATTGATTCAGTCACACACACAGATATAATATATATATATATATATATATAAAATATAATATATTATAATTTTTTGTGCTTCCTTGATTCATAAATTTTCTGTTTGCATTTGTTTCATCATTATGATCTTCCCTCCCTTCAGATGGATTTGAAGTTGTTTTTTTGATATAGCTTCTAACTAATTTGTGGATGCTTTTATTTTATATTGTTTTTCCTAGGAACCATTGTTGAAGATAGAGATAAATAACCCTGATTTGCTTGCTGGGAATTGGTCTCAGCTCTGTGCAACATGCAAGGTGCAATCTCATGCTGAGTTTCGTAGCAACTGTGACTCTTATTGTCTATGCTATGCTGAACATTCTCCTAACAGGATCTCCCTTTTCACTGGTATTAGATTGTCAGGCCTCTCCGTGCAAAGCACTGTTCCACTTGTGATCGCTGCGTTGAACAATTTGACCATCACTGCCCTTGGGTATCCAATTGCATTGGCAAGGTTGACATTGATTAGTTATAAAGCTCTATTTTTGTCCTCCCATTATAATCTGATTTTAAAGTGAAGAACTTACTATTGACACTAGTGACTTTTTGAGGCGAAATTAGCAGATTTGGTGAATTAAGAGATCTTTTTCCTCGTTAAATTCATGGACTAGTAATTTTTGTGGTGAAATTAGCAGATTCATTGAATATAAGGATCATTTATCCTCATTCTCGAGTCCATTCTAAAAAATATGGTATTGTCAAGGATGATATCATGAACGGATTTTTCTGATCAGCGGAATAGGTTGATTTGCGATAAGGCTTTTGGTTGGAGTTGTCCCCTCTCACTGTGCAATGTCATACACAGGAGAATGATAAAGATTTGGATGTAATCTTTAGTATTGTGATTTGGATTGTCCTGATTCTTGTCCCTTATGTGGGCATGTAAGTTATCTTCCTTATTGACCAACTTAGCCTGGATGTATTTGTCAATTACTGTTTGCAGAGAAACAAATGGGATTTCTTTATGTTCCTTGCTCTAGAAGTTTTGGCGATGTTGATTACTGGCGCAGTTGCTCTTTCAAGTATGTTTCTGGTTTCGTATCTATCTGAAAGTCTTGTTTGAAGTTACTTTTTCTAGAGTTTCTCGTAAACTAGTTTCCTTAAAGAAAATAATTTGATGCTTGCAGGACTTTTGACTGATCCACTGGCTCCACATTCTTTTGGAGCTTGGATGAACTATGCCAGTACCCAGCATGTTGGTTCTGTATCATTTCTTATTGTGGAGTTTTTCCTCTTCTTTGGCGTGGCAGTGCTAACAGTAGTACAAGCTTCTCAGGTATCTCTATGGATTCCTGTGAAAGACTATAATATGTTATCTTCCAAACTAGAAAGTGTTGGATGTAATTAGATGTAATATTTAGTGTGCCACTTCATTTTTCAAGCTGACGGTATTCGATCCTTTGTTTCTTGTTGTAGATATCACGCAACATTACAACCAATGAAATGGCAAATGCATTGCGCTATAGCTACCTTCGGGGCCCTGGTGGTCGGTTCAGAAACCCCTATGATCATGGTATAAAGAAGAACTGTTCAGATTTCTTGATCAATGGCTACAATGAAGATGTTGAAGAATCAGCTCATTCTGAGGGGATTGGAATGGTGCATATGGCAAGGAATTCTAACTCACAAAACGGGGATGCCCGTTCTCATCAAACTAATGGCAATGACCATGTTGTCATCAATGTGAATTCTAAGAGCACCAAAACCCATCACGGTCATGCTCATTCTTCCCATTGCAGCCATAATAACCATGGCAAAGCCAAAACTGATAGCATTCCATTGGGCTTGGGTCTTGGTCTTGGACGGAACACTGCACGCAATGTTGTATCCGCATGATGTTGATGGCATGTCTGTTGGTAGCTGAAGTTGTGCTTGTATTATAAGCATATTATAAGCATGCACCTGATTCACTGATTCAATTTATTATTGCTCTTTTTCCCCCTTGCAAAATGGCTGTACAAAATGATTAAGGTGTATTCTCAAGTTTAGCTCACTGGCTTTGTGAAGGCATCTGGGCGTAAATGGTTCGAGTACTTCATTTCCGTGCGAAAGCTCATGATTTTGGACATCAGTGGTCAAGAAAGCCCCCTGGAAAAATTTTAGCTTGATAATGTGTGCTGGGAATCTTGATTGCATGATTCGTTGGAGATTCTTCATGTGTCTTGTTTTTTTGTTTTTAACCCAGTCGAGAGAATTCATGTTTCAGTACTCTACTTGGGTACTTTTCTTGTTGTCCCCAGATATTTGTAAATGATTTCTTCCTTTTTGGGAATAGCACACCATTTGAAAAGGACATCACATAGACTCTTGTAATTACCTGAACCTTGAAAGTATCAATAATTTAAGGTTTTCACAATTTTCCATTTCATGCAGTTTCTTACTTATTGAATTCACTGCATTTTCTTCTTATATGTGACCAAGTTTCTTGTATGAAAAAAGTCAATGTGTGCTCTCAAATGACTAGATTAATGTCACTCTAGGAGTCTAAATTACTAAGTTCATCATATTGAGTCTTCAAATTGTTAAAGTTGATCATAGTATGCTCTCAAAAAAGAATCAACGTTCAAAATCATACTATCTGCTATAGCTCTGTCATTTATTTAGGGGTGTAAAGTGAAATTTCTTCTTGTTGAGTTCAGATATGTTGAGGCTACTTCAAGAATCACATTCGGAATCGAGGACGCTCATATTGTAATTGTTACCTTTCACCAGGAGCACTGAAAGGGAGTTTGAAAGTTGTTGCAACTCCCCTTTATGCATCGAAGCCGAAGAACGAAAGTAGAAAGGAAGTGTGGATATTAGTATATTAGGAGCTTCAAGCAGATAACAGGGGATGCTCGAAAAAGACGAAAGACAGAGAAAAGGGGGATGGTTTTGATTAGATCTTTCTCTGATAACATGGTAGCTTGCCATATACCCAAATCAAAGTAAAATCTCATAACCTTGAGAACATTTGTAGTGTGGAAGAAAATTACTAGTAATCATACTGTTTAGAGAGAGCGGTGGTTTGTAAATCTAAAATTCAGGAGCATTACTTTGGGATTCCAGGAAACAATACAACATGGCACATCAAGACACTAAATAGAAGCAATCTACATTTTCCAGGACAGGCGTTAGCACTAGTAACTGAAATAGTCAATTAACATCCGGTTGCTCTGTACCATTGAGCACCCAGTGATAATTATTTTATACTAGAGGTCTCTTTCAGATCCGAGATTCCTGACCTTGTCGAGACTCGTCTTTCATTTAGTTTGGGCCTTAAAAAGCTATCTGTCCGAGCCGGTCTCTTCCCAACCGTTCGTTTCCGTCTGGCTTTAGTGTAACTTCTGATCATTCTCTTAATGAGAAAATTACAACAGGTATTAACTATTAAGGTTATCGCGCGCTTTGGTCGAAAGCACAGAAAAGAGAGAGAAAATTGGAGGTTAGAGACACCATGTTAAAGATATTGGACAAGTTCCTCTCTAATTTCTGCAACAAAAAATACTTCCATGATCACGCTCAAAGATGTTATTACTCTGATTGCTCCTCCTCCTTTCTGAGGACTCGGTTCAGTTTTTATGATATTCTATAAATGTTTTCTTTTGGTATTTGGACTTCTCTTTTCGAGTCTCTTTGCAAGACCTTTTTTTATTTTTGGAACTCAAAGGCCCATTTGATCTGTTATTACTACAGGCTTTTAAGGGGCTAGGCCCATTGTAAGGGTTATGAGCTAGTAATAGAAGGGTAAGGGGCTAGGCCCATTGTAATTTAATGCTGGCCCGGTGTTATTAACTGGGCTGGCCTAACACACCCGCCCATTTTAGTTAAAAGTCAAGTGTGCTCCGCTCCTGTTATCCGACGGTTCCGAAATCTTCTGGCATGGAAGTTTCGAAGTAGGCCTAAAGGATTTCAACATAAGCACAAATTTCTCATTCAATTACCTGCCCAGATTTTCTAGTTTCAACAAATTTTCACTTGTTTTTCTAACAAAATATCTGAAATCAGAGAGAAAGATTCCATCCAATCACAAGGATCTCACGCCACTATAGTTCGGGCAGTACCAGAAAAGATTTGAGATCATAACAAGCAAAGAGCAGGCCCCATGGCTATATATAATCCAAGCCTACCAAGCTTTTATTTTCATTGCTAGCTTCTTCACTGTGGAAATTTACTTTCAACCATGATGAAGAAAGATCAAATTGCAGTTACATTCCTAGTCATTTGCTCACTCACGGCAACAAGCTTTGCAGAAGACTTGCCTCGTGGTCATGGAGAGGAACTGATCTCTTCACATCACCATCACCATCACCTTCATCGTCACCGTCACCATCACCGACCAACGGAGCAAGAATTTCAGCAATGTTTTTCATCTCTCTCCGAGATACGACCATGCGTGCGAAACATCATACTCTCGGCGTTTTCATTCAACTTCAATGCCAACGAAGCCTCGGATTGTTGCGACGCCTTGATGGACATTCCTGAAGAATGCTTCGGACAATATGGTGAGCATCGTTTGCACTGGGTCAAGGACCTCTGTAAATCGTTTTTCGGTTTACCAACTCCACCTGTGTCGCCAAGTCGGCATAAGCCCTCTCCATCAACTCCAACTCCACCATCGAAAATTCCACCGCCAAGCCTGCCTAAGCCCTCTCCATCAACTCCAACTCCACCATCGAAAAATCCACCTTCTGGTCTGTTTGCTGAATATCCCACTGAACCTTAATTTGCCTCTGCCTAAAGTTGATGGGTTGAAATAAAATCTGGGTTAATTAGTATGTAGCGTTTGTTGCTGTTCATCCTTAAGTGGTTTATCAATGAAGTTTTATTCTCTTCTTCAGGCTCTTGATTAGTTGATTGTTTGAATAATGAGAGACTATGGGATTCTTTGCGTTTTCTATATAATAGCAGTTCTACTTTCCCGATCGAATCACACTTGATCAGCATACAGCAACCAAAAAAAAAAGGAACAAAATCTCGTTTTTGTTGCGACTGAACCACACGACGTAATTAAATTTTCATGGCATCCTAAGATCTTCCATTAAAAGGGCGCAGATCCCAATTATTCTTCACTCCATTTTATTTTAATTCCTGTAAAAGAAGACATTATATATCATAATACTAGTATAAAGTTGAAGTTAAAGAGCGCCCCGGGCTATTCTTTTTTTTTTTTATATATATATAAGGATGAAACAAAGCTAACAACCAGAATCCCTCACGAGTAATAAAAGAGGAACAACATCAACAGAAATAAAACCAAAACAACTATGACCAGCAGCCCACTTTGCAAGACGATGAGCAAGTCGATTGCGACGCCGGGGAATCCAAGTCAGAGAATGTATCGAATGCTCAGCAAAAAAATAAAGAATAGACAGCATCCATTCATGAGCCTGCCAACCAGAAACCTGCTTCAAACAGAACATATCATGCACCAAAACACTACAATCACTCTCAAAAGCTATCTTGCTCAATGGCAGAGAACCCGCAATACGAATGGCAGCAAACAACGCTGCTGATTCACCAACGCGCCCCGGGTTATTCACTTCTTGTTAAAAGCCAATAAACCTGGGCCCCGGAAGGGTAACGTTCATGCATCGTTTCCTCTGCTGGTTGATGGAGCTCATATCGCACTGGACTGGTTCGTGCAGTTACCGCACTGCAGGAGACCATGTAAACAGCCAGAACACGCCTGCGACACACTGCTTCCTGATGTCCTGCGGTAACCATAAACCCCATCAACCAGTGCGACATCAGCTCAAGGGCCCCAACTATAGGCAATATATGTGGCCCCCAAATTAATTTTTTTTAATGGTCTATTTTTAAAAAAATTAATGGTAAAAAAAACTTATTGTTAAAGATTATATTGATTAAAGAGGCCTATTAAATCTTCATGATTGAAAAGCATTAAATTCTCAAATTTAAGAGGACCCAATCAAAATTTTCTTTAATGGTATATTTTTAAAAAAAAAAATTAATGTGAAAGCCTAAAAAACTTAACTTTAAATAATATATTGATTGAAAATGCCTATTATTTTTCACTTTTTGTGGTATTTATAAAGTCTCAATTTAACCCTAAAAAATCTCATTATTTAAATCTATAATTGCAATTAATTCAAAGAAACAAAATAAAATCTCAGCTAATTAATTTAATGAAAAATCCTATAACATATCGATTAATTTTTCATATCAAATTAACATTTTGTTTGCAGTGTACAATAAAAATCCATCTTGAAAAGGGCTAAATTTTAGGTAGACAATATCGGTTAAGTATCAAAAATACCTAAAAATTATCTCTCAACTATTCCATTGTTTATTCTTATCATTTTTTAATCAAAACCTCATCTTATTCCAAAACTTCATACTTCAAACTCAAAACAAAAAACAAACATAGATAATGCTCACCAACTACGGGAAATGCCACCTAGTCTAAACTCGGTGGCGGCCCAACGAGCATTGTGGTCACAGCCTCATTTGCACCTCTTTCGACATGAATAGTTTTCCAACTATGCATCTTCCTGCCAACATCAACGATCTCCTTCGCAGTAGAGTGAGTCCTCCACTCCAAACGACAAGGAAATTTTGAATCGCCTTGATCACCAACTTCGAGTCCCTTCAATCAAAATATCACGATAGCCCATCTACTATGCAAATTCAATCCCCAACTTTGCGGCAGCTGCTTCTCCTTCCAAAGGTTGGACAACTACTACAAGAAATATAGCTTTAGGTGATAAATTTTTGGGTGTCAAACCAAATTTTGTCAACTAAAGTGGACTTTCCATGACAAAACAATAATTTCGTGACCCAAAGTCACCAATGAACGCAAAAACCTTCTGAACAGGTCCCAAAACCGTTCAGACGTATGTCTCGTGTGACAACATACCACACGTCGTGCATGACTGATGATTAAAATAGTCACAAAATACAAAATACCGTCCGGACTTACGATTAACCCGTTCGGACCCAGCATATTTTTTTTACAATAACGTCCGGATGAAATAGATAGACCGTCCGAACATTATCACATGACGAATAATACGTCAGCATATAGTGACAAATTGAAAATCATCGCAAACGCTCCATCACGTATGAACCTCCACTAGAGCGTTCGCACGTGCAAAAAGCATAACATTCAGACGCGAAAGAACAAGTCTGCACGCGTATGAATGCTGATTACGCGAGTTGTGTGCTTCCATGTTGCAAAAGTTCCACTGGACACCGTCCGGACCAACAGATACAGTTCGAATGGGTTTAGTTCTAAGAATTTATCGACTCAGTCATATTTAATGACGTTGAATTTGATTGGACCACGCGTGAATCTAACTGCTAATAGGAGTCCAAACCTCAATATTACCGTTCACCGTATTCTTGACCAATTAAATAGTCCAGACTTAGCCAAAATCACACTTTTACTCTATTCTTTGAAACTTTTCACTATCCGTTTGAGATCTCTAAAAAAATTTCAGGTAAGACCTTTTTCATGAGTTTGATTTTCAATTTCATGAATAATTTTATTTTATTTTTTCGTTCGGACGATAAATTTAAACTTTTGGACTCATTCTAAAAATAAACGTCGTCGTTTGAAAGGCGTTCGAACGGTTTGTGATTATGTTCAGACGGTTTTTGCTAGGTTGACCATGGATTAGTAGGAGAGAAGTATCACTAATATCGGGTGACAGACTCATCGACCAGCTTGGATGGACGCTTTTTAGCAGAGTTGATGGGGAGTCTTCAGGCGATAGTGGAGCCGACACATTTGTTGTGCATAGAGCTTCAATGCCGCTTGATAGGTCTGGAAAAAAAAATTGCTTTAACGGATAAGGCTATGATGGAGGAGATGAATATTATGCAAATGGAACTATTCGCTGTGAGAGAACAATTGTCCCAATTGTCCAAGTCTGTTCATACCATTCCGATACAGCTCCAGACACTCATCAGACGTGTAGATAATATAGAAGAACATTTGGTGCATGTTTGTGACGCTCTCAAACAAGATCTGGATGAGTCATCTCGTGAGTCAGATTAGTTTTATGAGTATGTTTTATCGCTATTATTAACTTATCCTTAAAAGGATCGTCTTAGACTTGTAGTAGACATTATGATTGTGTTTTTCGTTCGGTATTTAAATTATGTTTAATATTCCATATTAATTATGTTTTTCATTAGTTTAAATGTATTAAAATTTAAATGAAAGATTAGTATAATTAAAAAAGTTACTAGTACGAGTGCTATGTTAATGGAACGGCTAATGCAATTAAAATTAATATGTGATTAGTTATAATAATTAGTGTAATAATGATTTTAATTTAAATAATTGATAAGTTAGAATTATATTATGTTAGTGAAATGATTTAAATAAATTAAATTTACTGAAGTAATTTAAACCGTGTGAAATGAAAAATAAAAAAAAATGTGGCACACGTCCGAACGGTAGAACTAGTAGAACAATGACATGTTTAAAAATGTAAGCGTTCGAATGTATCAAAATAGTGTCCGAATGTGTATGATCGTACGACATGGTTCGAATGGAAATGATTATCGTCCGGACGTATTTTGTAACCGTCGCATGACTTACACGTATTTACCGGTTGACAACAGTTGTTTCCGTTCGAACCCTATCATAATGTTCGGAAGGGTCATAACTTTTATTCAGTCAAACGTGTGCTTCCACGTCGTGCGAAGACCAGAAAAATCTGTCTGGACTTATTATAACCGTCCGGACGTAATTAATTATTCGAACCGTTTTAAATGTTTTAAATTTTGGCATTTAATACAGAGGTCTCTAATTGATCCACGTGTGCTGAGAAGAGTCTGGACGTGTATTAACCTTCTGAACGGGTTCAACGGAATTTGAAAAACGCGAACAGTTTGACATTTTCACTAAACCGAACATTTTATCATCTAAACTCTCACGGCCCTCAGTTGTTTCTTTGTCAAATCTTGGTGTAAACTCATTCCGTTAATATTCTAATCACATATAGGTATGTTTTGTTTATTTTTAACATAATTTTTGCTTTAAAAATTTCGTTTTTTTACAGTTTTACGTATAGGATTTCAATTCTATTTTTTGTACACTACATAATGTTTTTTGATTGATTTTTACGTAGAAATATCTGTGTTAAGTGCATTTGTTTGTGATTTAGTGGTGTTTCGGGTAGTGTTGAGAGGTTTTGAGACGCTGTCGTGGCTGAGTTAACTCGGTCGTCGTCACATAGCGTCCGAACGTTGTAATCACTCATTTGGACTTAGTTTAGTATCAAAAAGAAATACGTCATCATTTAGTTTGTGTCCGGACGCTACATGAAACGTGTCCGAACTGTGTTATATAATAAAAGAAAAAAATTACTATTTCTGTTTAGTTCAGACGTATGTCCAAAAATGTCTAGACGTGAGGAATTATCCAAACATAAAACGTTGTCGTTTTTTGTATGTCAATGATGTCCAGACACTTTTATAGTAAAGTTAAATTGTTTTCTTAATTGCCTAAGTTCAGAAGGCTATCCAAACGCTCCCTAATATTGGCAAATCTCGGTCTTTTATTACCCCACGTAAACTTAGTTCCAACAAAACCGAAATCAACAAAATCCATAGTCTGAAGAAAATTCTTCAAACCCCTCAAAGATGAAGATGAAATAACTCGACCTCCTTGCTTCTCATCTTACAGCACAAGGTCGTTAAAATCTCCATCACATAGCCAAGGCATAGTCACATTCTGCCCCAACCCACGTAACTCTTGTCAAAAAATTTTTTCTCCCTCCACACCATTGGCCCATACACAAGAGAACACAAAAAGTTGGGGTCATCCCCCCAGGTTCCACCTCCTGGTGGAAAAGTGTTGAGACGTCGAGAGAACTTTAAACCGAAAGTTCGGACGCCGACAACGCAAGACCTCCTCTTCTTCCAATCGGAGGTATTGAAATAAGAAAAGAAAAACCAATCTTCTTCATAACACGAGCAACAAATTGCAATCTATCTTCGTTTCCATTAGAAAAATTCCAGCTGGATCCACTATCTTCACAATGTCCCGGAGGGCTCTAGCTGCCGAGGGTCGACCCAACCCCAACAGTTCCAGGATATCAGCTTCATGGATAGGTGGGGGGCATGGATTGACTCGCCTCCTCAGCCTTTTGAATACAAGATAATTCACCAACACCCACAATCTTTTTGAGCTTCACACCTGTCTTGCCACCTCGACCACCTTTAGGCCCTTTCTGAGGTAGACCCTTAGACCCAGCCTCGAAGAGACCCATTCGAAATAAATCAGCCAAAGAATGACCCCCCATGCTACCCCTAGAAATTGGAGGAGTTTTTCCATGTTTAGAGGTAACACCATCTTCCAAGTATGCATTAGAAACATCACGTTTCAAACCCCCCACAGCCCTCACCACCACAACGGGTGCAGTTAATCCAGGGGTATTAACAGCATACTCAGACAGGTGTTTTGGCCCAAACCGTCTTTCGCACCCTAGGTGGGTTGAATCTGGGATTGATTAATAGGTTCAAGCCCATCAGCAGAAATTAAACTCACCAACCCGAGCCTTACTACCACATAACAAAATTACCATATCTGAATCGTGCCCCTGCAGAGTTGGCAAAATTACATTATTAGAGTCAACGGACTCCTCTGAATTGAGCACTAACCGCGGGAATTCAGGGATCATTTTAGAATTTCGCTTAAGACTCCAATTACGTTAGACCGCCACTGGTCTCTGTCCATATATGAACCGAGTGAGCTTTCGGGATGATGCACCAGATTGAGAAATTGCAGGGGAGGTGGAGACTATTAAAAGTCTTCTGGACACTCATTCGACCAGGAGCTTCGTTTGGAGCCCAAGGGAGAGGAATTATGCTGCCCATAATTTGACTAGTTGGTGTTTTAATCTTGACTAAGCTGGTCGTATTAGTTTGGATTTATTGCCCGACTCTGTAATAGTGCGGGTCCTTTTCAGCCTAGCTTCGTAATGTAATGCAGGGTGTTTGCGGAGAAAAAAAAAAACAGCCACCGGTTCCTCCTCCAAGTAAAAGGGTTTGTTTTTTCATTTTTAATCATAGAGATCAGAAGTCATTCGTCCGGAATGAGGAAAAACCAACCTCTTTCGAAGGGTTTTAGCAAACAGTCAATTAGTCCCAAGTGCGTGTCTCGATATTGGCCCCCTGATATAAACTACGTACCTTACAGATATCGCACCACATTAATCGTTGATAAGCACCCAAAATCGCATTTGTGTCCGCCACCTAGCCTTGCTCTTTATTGGGAACATGAGTGCAATTTAATTCCTCTCTGCTGCTTCCTAGGCTTGTCCTGGTGACGATGCTCTTGCTGACATGGTCTGCAGCATATGTCAACAGTCAGAACTCGTCAGCGGCGCAGTGCTTCCAGAGATACTGCAGCCCGACAGCCATACGCTGCCATGAACAGTGCGTCACCGGCTTCAGAAGCCATGCAGAAGACCCAAATTGTTTGCGCCCAATTTTAATGGAAATTGGATGGTTGAAAGTAGAGATGGGAGATTCTCAGGATTATATATATATATATTACGATCCCCCCTGAAATTCCGGCGTGTGGTTCGGTAGCAAAAAACGATATTTTGTTCCTTTTCTCCGTACGCTGAAGTGCAGATATTCGCGATCGATTGGGAAAGTAGAACTGCAATTATATAGAAAACGCATAGAATCCCATGGTCTCGTTGTTCAAACAATCAAGCACTCAAAAGTACAAGTACACTTTATTTATAGAAAACAGATCATAAAGAGAGGATATAGAAACTCTAGAACATTAATTAGAAACATTTTATTTTAACGATCGAGAGATGTACAAGAGGAAAGAAAATGATACAATTGAATAAATTAATTTTCATACCCAAATTGTACGGATTCAGATGCATCCAGACGCATAGTCTAAATTCAATTCAGACAGTATGGACGGCTCGCCAAACGCGTATTTTACTGTAGTGGTTGGACTTAAATTATTGTGATCCGACCACTACAGCAAAACACGCTCGAGAGCCGTCTATAAGGTCTGGATTCAATCTAGACCGTGGGTCTGGACGGGTCTGGACTGAATCCAGACCCTATTGGAACAATATGTTATTGATAAATTTTAAATAAGAGTCTATGCTGTGAAGAGGCAAGAATAAGAGTCGTAATATGAGAGCTATTTCTGAACTATGGAAGATAAATATATGAGAGGGATCAGCCACACTACATTTGAAGCAAAAGTTTTTTTTTTGAGATATGTACTGAACGGTGAAAAGGAAGTTGTCCATATATAGAATGCCTTGGTAATTAAGTTTGCATTTATGATATGAAAACTTTGGATTGGTCAATCTAGTTGGTTGTTCCATGAAAACTGGTTCATGTGAAAAAAACTAATGAGAAATGCATTTTTACATCTAACTCCCGAATATATGTCAATTTCTTGCCAGAGCGAGAGAAAGAACTACATGAATGGCGTCTTTGTTTAATAACTGGGGAGGAAGTTTCGTAATAATCAATACCATCTACTTGATTAAACTTTTTGCAACAAGTTTAGCTTTCAATCTTTGAATGGACCGACGAGCATTTAATTTAATTTAATTTTACAAACTCATTTGTTACCTATTACATATATATATATATGGGGCTCTCTAGGGACTAAGGTTGGTCCAAGTTTTAATTTTCTTAAGGGCATGCAATTCTTCATTCAACACTTGCAACCATTACTCATGTTGTTGAGTCATAAAAATGACTAGAATTGAGTTAAGGCCCAGTAGGCCCAATAAACCCAAGGTAGCCCAGTGGGGGTTCGGGCAGACTTCAAAATGTTAAATAGATTGGTCATTGAAAGTAATCCGAGCCCATGAGAAGGAGTCCATTGAGAGAAGATTATCGGAGTCATTGGTGAATCAGTTGAAGACTCGGTATAAATCTGAAATCCTCTGCATGACCGGTGTCGTGAGATCGAGGTTTCCGTGTTATTAGTTAAGCACGCCTGACATCGAGGTCAAGTGGGTTAGCTGTTGAGCATCATCTTGTTAAAACCGTGGCAGTTAACGGGATATCCGCCCATTACACTTCACTCCACGACCAGATAGTGGGGCACGACCTCGAAGGGAGATATCCGCCCACTACACTTCACTCCACGACCAGATAGTGGGGCACGACCTCGAAGGGATAAGGACATGATCCCCAAGCAAAACAACTGAAGACCAATGATAATATAATAATCTGAAAATAATATAAATACCCGGAGATATGTAAAGGAAAGAGGATTTTCTCTGGAGAATACGAGTTACAGACAGTTTAACTGCTTAATTTCTGAGCCTCACGCTATCGGATACTGACTTAAGCATCGGAGGGTATTTCCTTCTTGGGAAGGATCGCCTTGATATTCTTCTGTTTTGCAGTTGAGGAGGTCGGATTCAAGAACGTCGGGATAGTTTGGCACGAGCACTAAAGAACCATCATCCCACTTATCTTTCAGTTGTAAATCTTTCTTTTTGGTTTGGTTCTTGAGAATCGGAAGAAAGCTACGAGGATTTGCATATTTAGGATTTCGCTATATTTTAAGAGTCCTAAAGAAAGAGGTGTATGCATATACAAGTCCCAAGAAAGGGGTATATAGAACACAACTCCAGCTCTGGGTGAAAAAGAGCAATATTCAATAATCGAGGGAGTTTTTTGGCCACTTTTAAATATTTATTTTAGCTAGCTTATCCAAGTTTTGCATTATATATATTTTTCTGAGTTCAATCATTCGATATTCTCAATATCTCTGCTGGATTATTCCTTTTCTTTGCATGCCTTTGGTTAAGGCCTACGACTAGTCAATTAACATCGGCCGGTTCCTCTATCGTTGAGTGCATGCCCAGGAATTCCCTTAAGGTACTGTACTGACCCTTCTCTTGCTCTTTTATGAGGAAACAAATACAGAGGTATTTGCTTAGAAACAAACAAGGACAGAGGTATTAAGGTTATCGCTTTGGTTTTTTTTCTTCTAAGTAAGGTTATCGCTTTGGTTGAAAGCACAAAAAAGAAAGAAAGAAAACAGAGCTAGAAATTGGAGATCAGAACCGGCCATATGTATGCTCATTCTACTAACATGCAAAGGATAGAGTATAACGTAATTAGTTGGAATAGCCGTCGGTTCCTCCTCCAAGTAAAAGGGTTATTAATCCATTTTTAATGGGAATTAAAGAGTCACGCGTCCGGGATGATGTAAACCAACCTCTTTCGAAGGGCATTAGCAAACAGCTAAGTGCTAATTGTGTATACGGCCCCCCCTTATATATAAACTACTTCGTAGATATCTCACCACATTAATTGTTGATAAGCACCTAATATCATATTGTGTGCGCCACCAGCTAGCTTGCGCTTTGGGAAGATACTCTGCAAGTTAATTCCTCTGATCTGCTGCTTCCTAGGTTTTTCCAGGTGACAACACTCTTGCTGGCATGGTCTGCAGCACGTCAACAGCCAGAACACGCCAGCGACAGAGTGCTTCCAGATGTCCTGCAGCCCGGCAACCGTACGCTGCATGAACCAGTGCGTCATGGACTCCAGCAGCCCGGCCGAGGAGATTGTTTGTCACAGTGCAAGGACTTTATCGTTCAGTGCATCCAAGCATGCACAGGCCCCCCGCGCGCCCCCGGTACGCCCAGAAATGGTGCCATAGCTGACGGGCCAGCAAGAAGTGAATATATATCCCGGGGAGCGCTTTAACTTCAACTTTATATATACTAGTATTATGATATAAAAATGTCTACTTTTACTCCGGAATTAAAATCCAATGAACATATGAATAGTTGGGATTTGCGTCTACTTTTAATGGAAATTCCGTCGTGTGGTTCGGGAGCACTTTTTTTTTTTTTGCCGTATGCTAAAGTGTAGAAATTCGATGGGAAAAGTAGAACTGCAATTATATAGAAAACGCAAAGAATCCCATAGTCTCATTGTTCAAACAATCAATAATCACTCAAAAGGAAACAACAGAGAATAGGGAGAGAAAACATTAAAGAAACGCTAAACCATGGCGACATTTTATTTTAAAGAGAGATGGTGGGTCACCACATTATTCCAAATAAGGAACTATCAATCCTCATAGTATTTTGGCGTATTGATCACATCACACGGAGCGGCCTCCACATAGCCATTAGGGTCACTACGAATCAGACAACAAAATTCCATCCTTCTGTCGTAGGGCTTTCCTGAGGCACAATCAATGCCTCTATTACGCTTGATCAAGCAGAACGCCTGGTCATTAGAGTCTATATTCCAATACCGGTGGACTCTGCCTTCATTATCTGCGCGGCAGTCCCCGGTATAGCTATCAACCTTAGGCAGCGGCAAAGCTTCGGGTGGAATAAAATCCTTGGACATATGTGGCGGTACTTTTGCTGATGGCTTATGTACTGGAGGCTTATGTACTGGAGGAGAAGGCGGAGCTGGCGACCAATCATATGGGTGATCAGACATTTTGTAAGTTGGCGTTGGTATACGTTGACACCTAGAGTTACCCCTCCGGAAATCAATAGGGTCCGCACAACAAAATTCCGTAATTCTGTCGAAGGGTTTTTTTGTGTCACAATCAATGCCTTTATTACGATTGGCGTAGCAGCACGTCTTGTAGATAGGGTCGAAATTCCAACACCGTTTGGTTTGGTTGAAAACTTCCCCGCAGCCATCGTATTTAGGAACGAAATCAGGAACACTAGGCAGCGGCAATCTTTGTGGTGGAATAAGAGCCGAGGGTGGCGGTAGGTCTGATGAAGTTGAAGGTGTGCTTGGAGACCGAGAAGGGGTTCTTGGTGCTGGAAAAAACGCCGGCGGATTTGGTGAAAGTGAGGAACAGTGGTCCATGAGCAAGGGACCCCGCAGATATGGATGTCGACCAAGGCAGTAATTGGGAATGCCCACGAGGGCTTCGCAACAAGCCGGGCCTATGCCAAGAAAATTGAGTGACAAGACTGCGGAAATAATTTCACCCACACACGGTTTTATCATAGAGAGGGCTGTGTAGCATTCTTCATTTTCTACACCGAGAAAGAGTTCATCTTCAAGATCACCACCATGCACAACATGATCATCACGCGTTTGAATTTCCACGCCACCCAAGTTTCGCGCCAAACATGAACAAGTGGCTGAGCAAATAACGAAGAAAATTATAGCTACGACTAAATCTTTCTTCATGGTGATCACTCAAACTATTTTTCTAAGCAAACAAGCAGCATTGATAATTATGAAGGTTGGTTCGACTGGCAATATATATATTATATGCAGCTGGCGTCTAGAACATTAAATTTGCTGATCTATTGGTTCTTTTAATTAATTTTAAATTTTGAAAATTAAAAAGAACTATATCTTTAAATTTAAAAATTTAAAAAAACAACAACTATATTCTTGGTTATTTATTCGATCGAAATACATCCATCCAATATAACCAATTTTCAACTTCACAAATTTATTGTTGGTGAATCTTTTTTAATTGAAAGTAGCGTAAATTTTTTTGCAATTGATGAAAAAGTTGTTCAACCAAAGTGGTTTGAGTTTTGATTTTTGATTTCAAATTATAAATTTTAGACTCCAAAACTTGTTTGTTTGGTTTGGATTCATTTAAAGTAGTTTTATTCGACAATAATTATTATTTAGTTATGATGATATTTAAAAAAAGCATATAAAAAAACTTAAAAGTATTTAAATGAATATACAAATTTAAAAAGTATTTATAAAATATCGATGTAGGAAAAATTTCATAAAATTCAAAAAAATAAAAATAAAAATATATAGATTTAAAAAAATAAATTAAAAAGTAAACATTTTTAGAAAATATTATTCATATCAAAATTATTACGAAAACAAATTGTGGAAATTTACTAAAATAAAATAAAAAAATTAATCTGTAAACATCATGAAAGAATAAAAATACTGAAAATAACTTTAAAATCTAGATAAAATTATAAAATCCTACCAAAATAATTAGAAAATATTAAATGTCTATTAATATTTAAAAATTAATCCACCTCACGTGAGCTAAGCTGCAACGAGGAAGCCTAGATGTAAGTTCAACCTTGGGAGGTTGTGCCACTGCAGTAGTGTGGCCACGCAGGGTGGCCTAAAATTTAGCTTTTGTTTTCAAATTATTTTCAAAATTTTATTAAAATTTTGTGTTTGTATTAAAAAGTAGTCGGTATTAGAATTGATGAATGATTGATAAAAGTAAAAGTAAAATTTTGAAGTGTAAGTGTTTGATAAAAGTAAAATTTTAATAATTTTTTTGTAAAACAAAACCACAGTTAATCTTTTATTTTTTTCTTAATATATGTAAGTTGTTTTTGTATTTTATAAAAATTAATTTTTTTTGTAAATTAAATTTCAAATCTTTATTTTATTAAATTTCCAAAACTCCGGTTTTTATTTTGTAAAATTTTCTAGTCATTTTATATTTTTCTAAATATTTTGATATTTTTTATAAACTATTTTTTATTTTATTGTTATTTAGATTTTTTGAATTATACGAACTTTTTTCCTATATCTATATTTTAGAAAGACTTTTAAATTTTATATTCTTTTAAATACTTTTATGTTATTTTTTGAAGTTTTATAATTTATTTTATTTTAATTAATGTTATTTTTTAAATATCACGATAACTAAATAATAATAATATTTTTGAATAAAACTAACAAACAGACAAGTTTGAAATTTGAAATATAAAACCAAAACTCAAACTAAATCTCAAGAGTTAGTTTTATTCAAGACTAGTGTTGTGTAATTTTGGTCTTTAGCCACGAATATATCAGGTAGAACTCAAATTAGTCAATCGCTAAAATCAAGGATGTTTGTGATTATATGTATAGGATTTTTTTGTACATCTTTGTCTACAATTTGTAGTAAGAACGGATGTGAAGAATAATTTGTTTGTAAATTAATGGAAAAGTATGCTTTTTTTTTTTCAGATTCGATGGGATTACTTGCACATCACCTTAAACTCGGGATACTCAAATTATAGTATTTAATGTTAGAGATAAATAGTTTCTATACTTATATTTCAAATTGTTATTTTTGTTGGAAGTAGTGTAGATTCTTTTGGGACTGATAAAAAAATTATTAGAGTTTGTATAAAGGTAATGAAGTTTGTAAAATAATTTATAATTTGTAAAAAAAAAATTGGAGTTTGTAAAAGAATTTAGAATTTGTAAAAAATTTATTGGAGTTTGTAAAAAGATAAGTTGATTCCCTTAAATTTGTAAGTGATGAAAAACTTGAGCTGGAAGAGGTTATGTCCACAAGACATTCATTTAAATTTGTGCAGCAAGGCAAAGGGACGGTTGTGACTTAAAATATACAAATCCAAGGTTTTCAAAGCTGAACAAGTCATTTAATGAATCAATCTAAGATTTGGCCATGTCACTTTGTCTCTTTCCTCAATTAAATGGCGTGGCCACCTTTGAGAAGTTGAGTTTGCATTTTTAAATCATAGCCGGGACTTTGCACAGATTAATGAACCAATTTAAAATTAGGTCACGTCACTTTGTCTCCTTCGTTCATTAAATGACGTGGCCACTATTAAAACGATGAATTTGTATTTTTAAATTATAGCGGTCACTTTGCATGGCTTTGCAATGAGGAAGTTGTATTGCTATAGAGTAGAGAATGCCAAAGAGTACTCAAATATTCTATAGCCTTATTAGTCAAATAATTAAAAATAAGAGCCTGAAGTAAAACACAACTTCATTGATAAAACCCACTAAGGATGAACAGAGGTACTTGAGCCAGGAATCCTGCGAACGATCGATGTACAGAAGTAAAGAAACTGATATTGAATGAAATTCTCTCAATACTGGGATATTCAGCAAACAGACCAGAAGGTGGACTTTTCGAATTCGATGGTGGAGTTGGAGTTGATGGAGAGGGCTTATGCCGCAACAATCCAAGGCTACGTCGGATTGAAGTTGAATGAAAATGCTGAGACTATGATGTATCGCACGCATGGTCTTATCTCGGAGAGAAATGGAAAGCATTGCTGAAATTCTTGCTCCGTTGGTCGGTGACGGTGAGGTGAAGACATCGGTTCCTCTCCATAACCACGAGGCCAATCTTCTGCAAAGCTTGTTGCCGTGATTGAGCAAATGACTAGGAATGTAACTGCAATTTGATCTTTCTTCATCATGGTTGAAACTTGAAAGTAAATTCCCACCGTGAACAAGCTAGCAATGAAAATAAAAGCTTGGTAGGCTTGGATTATATATAGCCATGGAGCCTGCTCTTTGCTTGTTATGATCTCAAATCTCTTCTGGTACTTCTGCCCGAACTATAGTGCGTGAGATCCTTGCGATTGGAATTTTGCTCTCTGATTTCAGAAACTAAAATGGGCAGTTGTGATGGGCCAGCCCATATATCGGCCCAGTTAATGATAACGGGCCAGCATAAAATTACAATGGGCCTTGCCTTACCCTCGTACGACTCATAACCCTCTTATAGGGTCCATGGACTTAGGTATTTGTGACGCTTAAAAGCCTGTAGTTGTGACAGATCAAAAAGACCTTTTAGTTCCAAGGAGAAAAAAAAAGTCTTGCAAAGAGAAGTCCAAATACCAAAAGAAAACATTTATAGAATATCACACAACAGTTTAGTTTACTGTTTTTTTTTTTTGTTTCGTGGGAGGAAATAGTTTTCAAAAATAATTCAACGACAAAACCCTAACCGGACCAGATAGATCCCAGAAGCCAATCACCTTCTCTTTCTCTCCGAGCCTTTCCAGACCTATTTCTCTCCGCTGTGTAGCATAATCTTTGGAGGCAATGGAGGTGGTGAACTTGAGTTCTGTGAAGAGGGCCATGTGGCTGTGCTCTGTGGTGGAAGCTATGGCTATGGAGACTGTTCTTGCTGCTGGAAAGTCACTTTCTTGCCTTCTACTCGCGGTATAGCTTTTTCCCTGCTAACTGTTTTTTCAGATATGTTGCTCTAGGTCTTTTCCTTTCTTGTTAGCGTACAAAATCATTGGCTTAATCCTTCATGGTTCTTTTCTGCTTTTGAGGTTTCCCGACACTTTTATAACTTGGATATTGCGGTTTGATACTTTGATTGCTCATGGAACTTTGGATTTTGTTCTCATACTAAGATTTCTCCTTCGTTCGTAGTCCGTTCTTGTCCTTTGTATTCCGTCTTTGGGTTGGGCGGGCGCAGGGGACCCGTAACAATCCGGTTATGAAAGTATCTATATGACTTTATATAAGCTTGGAAGCACCTCCACTTGGCCAGCCGGTTTTCTTAGGTGTGAATCTCCAAGCTTATGTGGGTCCATTACAAATGGTATCAGTGCTGGTTGTGGGCTCTTGTGCTACCCTGCCACCACACCTATGGAGTGGCCGGCCATAAATCAAGTGGTACGGGCACGGCCCCAACCCAGTGAATAGAAGCACCATGGTGCTCGACCAACGGGGCCCCCCCGTTGGTCTTAAAAGGGTGAGGGTATGTAACAATTTCACATTGGTTAGGAAAATATTTATATGACTTTATATAAGTTCGGAGGCAACTCCACTTAGCAAGCCGGTTTTTCAAGGTGTGAATCTCCAAGCTTATATGGGTCCATTACAGGACCAGCCTTTGCAGTTTTAGTTATTGTGGGCTGCATCATTTTTAAAACTTGCAGTCCTTCAATTTGGGTCCCGTAGGAACAGATTTATGTGCTTTAATTAGTGAGGTTGTCTTTATCTTCTGCTCTTACTCCCAAATACTTGGGTTTGTTGATAAATTCTAGTTTTCTTTCTTGTGTGTTTGTATGGTAATGGTCGGAATTCATATGTTTTATCATTATGTTCTAGCCTTAATGGCATTACTTGAATTATTTGTGATCTGGGACCTTCATTTACTAAAGGTGTTGGAGAATGGGGTTTTGCGAAAAATCTCTGGTGTTGGATTGTTTCCTGGACACGGGATATTTACTGGGTTAGGTAGGTTTCTTTCTACTGGAGAATTATATACAAACACGATTCTTCATTTATTTTAACCGAACTGAACCATTTTGTTTTTAATATGTATGCTGATGGTTACATATTCCTTGTTCTATTGTTCAATATACCCTTCTGATTTTTTTTCTTAGGAGGATTTTGATTCTTATTTTTTGATCAACACGAGTTAAGCATAAAGCTCTTTAGTTTTTTGGATCGCACTTGTCTTTCCTGATTTTGAATATTCCTTCTCACTTGGCGCTGTCTAGTGCTTCCTATATATGCTAATGGATGATTAAGTTCTAGGGGGGCATTGCACAAACTTTTTTGGCTAGAACATAAATCTGCCCTATTTCTGCTTAAACATAACAAATTTGTTCACACTGTTTAAGCTTCCAAGATAATAAATGAGCATTCACTCGTATTAGTCTTTGTTTACAAAATGGGCATCTTCTCTATTTCCTATTTGGGTCCTTTATTCCGACTTTTTTAATTCTCAACCAGATATGGAAGTACTAAATAACCGTAGAGCTGTACTGAAAACTTTGCTTACTTGTCTGTTCACTTCTGCCTTTATTGTCCTCTTCTTTCTAATAGCTCACTCACTTATGATATGGTACTTGATTCATGGAGGAAATAAACATTTTAATTCCTGTCAGTCCAAATACATGTAAAGGCCTTTGTTCTTTAGACGTGAGCTGTGCTGGAGGATATGAATGACATGTGGTGCTAAGTGTTTGTTTGTTTTATGCATCTTTGAATATTTAGACTGGATTGCTGCTGATTGACTTCCGTGCGCCACCCAAATTGACTGCAATTGACGAAAGGTAATATTGCTTCTGTTCATCTACTAATAATGGTCTTCTGAGAAAATCTATTAAGTATTTATGTTCAATTATTTCTGCAGTTTTTTGCTACGAGAACTACATAGGAAGAAGCATCCTGATGAGGAGAACAAAGATGCTAGTGATACAGAAGATGACGACGAGGGTGAAGATGATGATGACGCTAATGATGAGGAGGATGCAGCAGGTGATGAGGACTCCTCGAGTGAGGAAGGAGAGGATGAAGGAGATCCTGACGATGATCTTGGGACCACTGGTGAGGGAGGAAGTGATGATGATGATGATGAGGATGACGACGATGATGATAGTGACGATGAAGACGAGGATGAGGATGAGGGAGAAGAGGATGACGAGGAGGAACAAGAGGAGGTTCCCCAGCCACCTTCAAAAAAGAGGAAGTGAGAATTTCAGTAGTTCGTTTTGCTTTCCCATTTGAGTTATTTTTAATCTGTGTAGCGTGTAGGGTAGGATTGTGAGTCTAGTTCTTAGTGGTGGACATTTTCTCTGGTCTTGATTATGTTACAGATTATTACAATGTCTAGTATCTCTATTAGATACACTGTTCTCTCTTGTGGAATTGATGGCTATTCATTTACAGTTGTGAATGTTGTTGGAGTTGTCTGACTGGTGATTCTTTCCTAGACGAGTACATGTCATATTGCTATTGCATGTTGCAGGAATGGATCAATTTAAACAGGTTAACGCAGGTGAAGATAGAATATATTTATATTAAGGACTCAATAACCCCGGTCCAGCTTGGAGAAAACTGATGCATTTTCTTTCCTGAAAGTTTTAAACTTCAGGAGTGCAAGATGGCATTCTTTGCGTGTTTATTTTAACAAGTTTATTACGACCTTTCATACCACTAATTGCTTGCATTCATGTAGGCCACCCCTCCCCCGTCTCATATACCGGGTAATTCTCGGGTCATTTCTAACACTAAGGATAGCCCCAAGTGGGTGACTGCGCAGTTAGAGATCTAAAATTTTGACCTACATTGTCCGAGGGGCTTATAATAAGCCGCTTATTAGTGATGAGCTTTCCATTCGAGTTAATCTGGAGGGTTAGAAAGATGGCAATTGCCATCCTTTTCTATAAGACTTTTTTCCCAATGAAAAGCAGAAAAAAAAGTATTCACAAGTTAAAAAATTAGTCAGTCGGTAATTAATAGTTTTATTTTTTGGGATAACGCTAGAAGTTGTGTACAAAAAGCAAATGAGCTTGGAAGCTAGACATTCATTGAACGTAGAAGTGTCATATAACTAATAACTTGTAATAGCAGTGTAATTAATAGAAAAAAAAATGAAATCATTGGCTTTTTTGATTATTTTTTTTGTCTTGTTGAAATGTTCACCTCAGAAAGCATGGGATAACCGGCATTTTTCTTTTTTATTGACACCCCACTGGTATAAGAAAAATTTGAACCTTGGGCAGAAAAGTAGGAAATATATTACTTACTAGGAAAGACTTGACTGGGGTAATTGTGTTATACCTTTTTAACAGATAATTCGTTTGTGCCACTGGTAATTCGTTTCTATTTTTGTTTTAAATTGAGCTGCCCAGTCATTCATAATGTACACCTTATAATATATTTAATATTTGTACAAAATCCTGAAAAATCCCAAGTATTCTGGTGGTTTCATGGGACTGTCCCATATTATCTTTCTTTTTTTGTCAATTGCTAAACTTTGAATTCACCTCAGACCCTACAAAGAAACGTTTGATAAACTCATCCACCGAAATGCCAAAAGATAAAAAGAGGGATAAAGGTGGACCTCAGCAGATAGATGAGCATTGATTAGCATACTGGCATGGATGATAAATCCTACCATCTGGAACCAGAAAACAGGAATGAACAACATCGAACAAAGAAATGAAAAATCGAACAAAAATCACAATAAATAACCAAAGTTGGGGAATTGGTAGGAAGTTCGTGAAACAATAGTGTAACATAGGACACGAGATGGCCTTATTGCAAACTTGGGTGCTTCTCAGGACATCAACTTAGGCTGTAAGATGTTTGCCAGGGTAAGAACAATCATTTCTTTGCGGAGTGCAATTTTCATCACCAGGATATCTTTCACATCTCTAACTAGTAATAAACTTTGCCTGGAATAACCTGCGAAATAGAAGTAAAGACTGAATAATCCTGGTGAAGTCACTCGACATTTGAAAGTAAGATTTACCAATAGGTGAGATCGATATCACAATGCAATCAGATTAGGGAGGCATCAAGTTCCTAATTAATATAGCGAAACTTGACCATCGTTGAATGAAAGTTTTCAACTATCTTCACTACTTGTATAGAATACTACTTGTATAGAATAAAACTATAATTTATGAAGCAATAGGTCAACCCCAGGGGTTTGGTCTGGTGGTAAGGCAACGGCTTGGGTTCTCACATGTCTCACGTTCGAGCCCCAACACCGCCTTTATCGCCCCTGACTTATCTGGGGTGTGTTGGGTGGGGGTCTTGACATATGCCCCCAGGTTGGCTTGTAGGGCCGGGTACACGAAGTGACCCGACCTTGGGAGCTCCTGGGTTATCAAAAAAAAATTATGAAGCATTAGATCACCTGAAAATGGTACATTAATGTCAATCTATTGGCTTTCTCTTTCCCAGAAGGAAAAACATGGCAAAGATACTACTTTTCTTCTCATTACTATGTCAATGCATACTAACAAAGATGAAAATAAAAAGAGCTCGTCCCTTAAGATAGATATCGGAAAAACATGGCAAAGATACTACTTTTCTTCTCATTACTATGTCAATGCATACTAACAAAGATGAAAATAAAAAGACCTCGTCCCTTAAGATAGATATCTTTAATTCTTAAACAAAGTAGCTATCTGATCATAGTACTAACACCTAGGTGCCACTAGGATGGTTGCATGAGCAAAGTAGGTCAAAATCCAAGGATTTGATGCACTTGTCTGTCAAAGGAAAGGGTCCTGCAGCGTATGAGTAAACAGTAAAACTATGACCAGAAGGTTTCAAGCATTCATACTGGTTAGTTTGATCAAGGACCTGTCCTAGACTGACAGAAATGTCAAGAAAGACGTCCAAAAAAATTGCTTGACAACCAGCACTGCGGACAGTTGAAAAAATGAATAGCTTCCCTAATCTGGATGAGCTGATGCAGACTCTGTAGCAAGAGAGGACTACACTTATGAGCTTGGAAGCTATAGCCAAGCAAGTCTGCAAGGTCTTAAAGGCTCTATCAAAACTAGAACAAAAATGGGTTCAAACAACAAAGTTCTAGGACCAGCATTCAACTAATGATTTCACCTCATACAGATTCGTGAAAAGAGCTACAGTGACTAAACATGAATGCAAGCCTATTTAATGGGACTCGGATTCGGTCCCGACCGTACGGGTCCGGATACGTCCGGACCCACGGTCGGGATTGAATCCCGAGAGAATGAACGGTTCTCGTCCATTCTCGTCGGGACGTACCGGTCGCACCGGTATTATAGGGGTCCGACCGGTACCCCGACCGAGAATGGACGAGAGCCGTCCATTCTCTCGGGATTCAATCCCGACCGTCGGTCCGGACGTATCCGGACCCGTACCGTCGGGACTGAATCCCGCTCCTATTTAATGTACCTACAAGTATTCACATTCATTCACAAAATACCAACTTTGATTGCGCTTGTGTCTAAACAACATATGGAAGTGAAGGTGGAAGAATCAAGCCCCGCAAGCAAAAATCTATAAGATCGAATTGTCTATAGTTTGGAATACAGTTTGTGGAGAAATCTAGAAATTTTATATTGATTGTCGATTTGTTTACACACAAGATACTTATTAGTCAAAAATCCGGACTTTGCAAACTTCCAGAATTTGATTCTGATTTCTCCTTCAAATCCACCCTCCTCCAATCCGGCTTAGGAAAAACAGCAATCTTAAACCAACTAAACAATAAACTGGCAACCTACAAATTTCGTAAGAACTATATATGTTTGTGTATATGTATGTACACATGTATATACTCTTTCCATAGACAAACAAACAAATAGCCACAAATTCGATAACTCGGAACGTAAATCTCATCAATAGATGCAAGCACCACAACAAAAACAACACGCAGACAAACAAAAGATTGACGGGGAAAATATGCACTCACTACGGTAGCTTTCCGGACCGAAAAATAGAGAACTTGGACATCTCTGAGTACGAATAGTTGACCATTTTGTCCTTAAGAAACTCCTCGATGGATTTTTTGGCCTCCTCAGGATTAGCACTCTCACACTCAATCTCATAGAGAGTCCCAAACCCAAAATTTGTCTCATCCACCTCTAATTTCAGTCCCTCCCACTCGTAGACTTTTCTCACTTTCCCAAACCCTCCCAAACTCACAAAATCCAGAGTTCCAAACTCCTCCCTCGCCCTCCCCACGACCCTAGACTCCACGGAGCTCAGCTTCGCCGGCTCAGTCGCGCAATCGCGACCGACCGACGGGTCCAGTTCCTCCTCATCCTCTTCTACGCGGCTCACTCCCTCGACGAGGAAGGCTTTGGCTTTAAGGGTGACGACGCAGCGGGAGTCGTTGTCGGAGAACCGGAGACGGAGTACTGCTCGGCGCGCCGAGAGCTCACCGGCCCTGCCGTCAAAGAAGTGGTTCTCCTGGCGGTGGGTCCCCACGTGGAACGGGGCAAGAAAATTAGTGACTTGGCGATAGGCGTCCACATGTGGAAGCCGCAGCTTAACCTCGATCTCCATGTCAGGCGCTTGGTCTAGGACCCTAGGGTTTAGGACGAACTTCTCTTATTGGGAAGAAAGGCCGATGCGGTGGGGAACAGATGGGTCTTTGTTGCGGCGATCGAGTTGGTTGAGGAGAGAAGCGGTGTCAGAGGCCGCGACGGTGGTGCCACTAGTAGTAGTGGCACTGTGTTTGCGAGCCTCTTCGAGTTCGTCTTTGTCTTCGATTTGGACTTGAATCTTGCTGGGCTTTCTTCGCAGCATTTCGAATTTTCGGGTGTATCACTTCACACTCACCCACTCGATTCCCATGGAAGAAATGACACGCACGTCATCTGTATTGTTCCTTTTATGTATGTTTTTCCTTTAGCTACCTAGAAAAAAAATTGCAATAGCACTACATATTAACATCTTAATCTTAATTATTCCTAAATCTTAAACCGGTTCTAGCTCACTCTCTTGAATTTTAGGCTAAATTATTCTGCATGTCTGTAGGGTTTGACATTTTCTTAGATTGTTCCTTAGGGACGATTGGGGGACCTCCTCCAGCCGCCCTAGAGTCGGGGTGGAGGAAAGATTCCTCCTCCCTCCGTTAGCCTCCCCGTTCTAGGCGTCTAGACTCCTCCGGCACCGGTGGAAGGGGCCTCTACTAAGAAAGGATCGTAAACCCTTCTTTTTCAGGTTGTAAGAATTTATTATAGATACAAACATGAATTTTCTGTGTAGAAATTTTAAATTTTTCGTTTTCACACCAAATAAGGGGCTAGAAACAATTTTTTATTTTAAAAATAAAAATAATAATAATAAAACTTCTAAACCACATATTTTCCAGTCAAATAATCTCTTTTCATCAAAATAAACATAATAAATTCAATCAAATTATCTTTCTCCACTTTTTTACCGATTCTTATAAAAATTCCAAAATTTTCTAACATCTACCAAACATATTTCAAAATTTTCGCTACTCTTTCACAAAATCCAATAAAATTCCAATATGCCTCAATAGCGTTAGCTTCTCTGATTTTTGAACATTAAAAAGAAACAAAAAAAAGATGTTATAACTGAAAAATATTTAGAGAAAATTTAATTAGGTTAAAATTAGGACAAAATTCACTTTGTACTACTCTTATTTTTATAATTTATACCTTAAATTATCACACTTAACACATTACACTCTAAATTATCAATGTGTTTACTCTCCATACCATGCGTTACGAATTAGACTATTAAGATTGTGACGCGTGATGCATTTTCAATTGATTGTAATGGTGAAATTTTAATCTAAGGTGTAAAGTATAAACCAAGGTAGTTTGATGTGTCAATATGTCAGGTTTGATAATTTAAGGTACAAATTGCAAAAAACATGGTAGACAAAGGTGTAAAGTATAATTTCCCTATGAGATTTTTAATTTTTTTAAATGCATAGACAACTTATGTAATTGAATGTTGTAATGTTTCAGTTTACAGGCAAACTCCAAATATTTTAATTATCACAGGATCAAGCATAAGGCTAGTAAAAAAAATAAACAACATAGTATTGTAGTTGAAAATCCATTTCTCTTCTACATAATAAGATGGATTATCTTCTAATCACCTCCAAGTTCACACTAATATGTTTTATGCAGTAGACTCCATATTTTTCAAATGCACTAAAGATGGATTATATCACATTGCTTATCTCATGCACGTATAGAAACAAATAAGTTTATTGCTTGCAAGTTAATTACTATTTTTTTTTTGCCGCCACCGTTTTTAGTCCGACCAGAAATAAACCCGTTTGGGTCTGCCCCTCTGTTTAGGGCTTGTTGTTTGTTTGGTCTCGTGGTTGTTTGTCTGCCCCTTCTGTGGGCTTATCCGAGTCCTTGTGGCTCTTCTCCGACTCTTTGTTGGGTCTCGATTCGCGTCGTTTGTAGCGCTTTACCGGCTTGTCCAGGTCTTAGTAGCTCTGCCTACTATGTCCGACCATCACTCCATCTGCCCTGCAAGGAGTATATAGTGGTTCCTCTGATCCGTCCGAGGGTCTTGCTGGTTTTCTCTGTCTTGTCTGTCCTGTTGTCTGTGTTCTAGTCCTGTCTGTGTTTTTTCGTTCTGTGTTCTAGTTTTTAATCTATACAAAAAAAAATTTGCTATTTTTTTTAATTAGTATTTAATTAGAGCATGTAACTGAAGTCTTTGACCCTCTTTGAATTAATGAAACGCTACGAATTCTTATGATATATGACTGTTAGCTTTTCAACCCGTAGTAATCTGCAAGGTCGTGGAAATTTATGCATGGTTAGCTCTTACGGACACAAGAAGGCAGAAAATTCATCGTTGTTGAAACGAAAATATGGTTGGCAGAGAAGTTTCCTGTATAAATGTTGTAGAAGTTAACTAGTTTAATGCAGAAGTAATGACAATAGTACAAATGGAACGGATGTTAAATCCTTAAACATGTCTGCATCAATGACACTTAAAAAAGCTTCAGTTTCTGGCTAAGAAGTACTATAAGTATCCACCCATCTTTTAACCTCCGCAAGCCAAAAGAACTCTGCATTCATGGCCCTCAAAACTAGTAGCCACACTGCGCGTTTAGAGAATTGGCCTAGCGCCATGGTAGCAAAATCACCAAAGATTGCTCTTGCTCCAATGCTCTTCATTGTTGCATATTTGGCTGTGTGGCTACCAACGGGGCTAGCTCAGCTGCCACCACTACCTGAAGCGATCCCACCTTCAGGGTCTTTTCCAGGGGAGACTGGGAAATGCTGGTCATCTCTTGCAAATATACCAGGGTGTCTTGCTGAAATCTATGGCTCAATTGCCAGCGGCCAATTGAGCCTTATCGGGCCTGCTTGTTGCGAGGTCATCATGGAGACTACGGCTAACTGCTTGCGCGAATTGATCCCGTTCAATCCAGTCTTCCCTACATTGCTCCATAACTCTTGTGCCAAATCTGGTGCTGCTGTTCCTCCAACGGAAACTATTGACCATGTCAGCCTGAATGAGCTCTATGCTCCTGAGCTTTCCCCAGTGCAGCCTGGAAAGGAAGATATACAGCAGTGCTGGTCACATCTTGCAAATGCACGAGGGTGTCTTTTGGAGATTTTTGGTTCGATTTTTAGGGGTAGAATTGGTTCTTTTGGCCTTGCTTGTTGTAAAGCCATTACAAAGATCAGTGACAGTTGCTGGACTGAATTGTTCCCCTTTAATCCCTTTTTCCCTTCCATGCTAAAAAACTATTGTGCTAGCTCCGGAGGGGCTGAGCCTTCACCCCATGGAAACGGTCAGATCATTTGGACCAAGCTATCTCCTCCAGTGCCATTACCTTTCCCAGGACTACCACCAGGACAGTCTGGACCAGTAATTGAGCGCTGCTGGTCACCTCTTACCACCATAGAAGGTTGCATTGCTGACATTTATGGGTCACTTTCGAGCAGCAATTTTGGTGCTATTAGTCCTGCTTGCTGCAAAGCCATCTCTCAAGTTGAGGACAATTGTTGGCCCAAGATGTTCCCATTCAACCCATTGTTCTCCCCATTGCTCAAAAATAATTGTGCATCGATTGGTGGAAGTGCACCTGCACCTAAAGGAATTTGAACAAGGCTCTCTAACATGAGTTAATTGAAGGGTCCTGGTACCAGGAATTGTCGAACCCTTTATTTAATCGAGGAAGATGTCTCCTTATATGGTGTTTTCAGGATGCCCATTTGACTCTTTAGACAATAAAGTTCCGGTTAGCATTCTAGTAGTTGCAGGTCATGCTTGATATGAAGTTTAAAATTACTTGATGTTCGACTTCTTAGCCATTTAAGTGCTTTTATTGCTTTTTAAAACGTGCATATGCATTAAGACAACGGGACATAATTCAAGTGCGAAATTCCCTGGACAATAGAGTATAGAAAAGGATTTAGGAGCACAAAAGAACCTCGGGTGGAAAAGCCTCTCCTGTTCTGCACACTAGTAATGCAGGCCTGAGTTAAATTTCCTGACAAGGAGAGTGCTTTCAGTGCATCAAAGGGGAGCGAAGAAGAAGAAAATGTTGCGCCTAAGCCCAAAAAGTAGGAAAGTTGAGGCCCTGGCGGCAAAACCCATGCTTAGACCCAAATGAGCTCATGGGCTGGATGCTCTAAGATAATAACTAAAAGCACCCATGGAGTGCCGTCCCATATCCAGACGAGATTAAGCTTAGCAATTCGAAGTATGAGGATCTAATAAGTTGTCAAAAACGATTATATATGGACCACTCTTAGATGACACAGTCCTCATTCATCAGCCTAGCTAGTAACATGTCCGAAGAAACCCAAACAATGTCATTATAAGCCCATAGTGACCGACCTAATGGTTGTAGCTGGTGGCCTATTGAAGGGGGACTGACACCCATGATGGGGACCCTTCGTGAATGCTTTGTTTGTTGGTTGCCATTACTTTGATTCCCATTCCCGTTTAAGGAAAGGGGAGGAGGGGCTCACAAAAATACATCATTAGAGCTACCTCGGCCCTTATTTAAAACGAATATTATATACAATATCAATAAAATTCAAACATTATTTAAAAAATTTCAACACTTCAAATCTTTAAAAATCTCACCAAAACGAATATGTCCAATGTTTCATCACCATAACTACGTTGTCCAAGATTGTTAGGATCATCAAATGATCAGAAAAGTTTTTTTTTTCTTTTTGTCATGTTTTTCTTATACATCGATCAATGTGGTGGCGGTGCAGTGGGTGAGTGTCGAAGGAATCACGCCAGATATATATATATTTTTTTCTGATCAATAGAACAATCACGCCAGATGTTGAAAGCAGTAGGTTTGAACAACTAAATTTCACCAAATAGAACGACCTACGCAACTAACTTTGAATGGGATTAGGTTCTGGTAGTTGTCTCTGGGACAGAAAGTCGCCTGAAATGATCAATATTTGGATTGCTTAAAATCGGATTAGACCAGCTTGCCACATGGGCTTGATGTTCTGGTTCAACAACAAACTTCTGATATATATAACTAGGTCATATATAGTTATTTATATATGGATCAACGTGTATTTGTCTATATATGTATATGTTAAATTATTTTTTAATTTTCTTATATTTATCATTGTAGTGTTTAACAATTTTTTTTCTTGTAAATGCTAAGAACCACTATAGTTCTTTTTTTCAAATAAAATAAAGATAAGAAGGAAAAATGCTTTTTAAAAAAAATAAAAATCTTAAAAGCTAAAGAATAGGAAAGTAGGTGCACATATAAAACATATACTTTATTAATTACTCATTACCTTGGGCCTTGTGCTCAAAGGCGTCTAGGGCTTTTGTTTAGTGTTCTTTCGGCCAATAAAAAATTATTATATCTTCATCATTGATTCATATCTTTGTCCGGTCAACTAAAGTTATAAAATCCTATCTTTGACCGTCCAACCTATAAAAAAAATTGAGTAATGCAGAGATTGGTCTTTTTAGAATTTTAGCTAAGCGACTCAGGTGCATCACATTCCATATGTTCTCCAGTTTAAAGTTTATTGAGAAGTTTACAGAAAGTATAGCTACGAATTGATTGTGTGAATTCTCTCACAAAATTGTTACATTGCATTTAATTCTCTTTTAAGTAGAAGAGATACCAAGGTAACAAAAGATAGTGATAGTAAAAATTCGAGAGGAATATGTTTATTTACTTATTTTTATCCTGTGATTCAATCTCATCAGAATTCAAAAACGATCATGATTATCTTCTTGAATACTTAGATTCATTTTCGAAGAGACATATTACAATTCAATTTGATTTATCGTTTGGCACGGAACTAAATCAATACTCAACAATACGCTAACACAACTTATACAGTTAGGTCCAAGAAAAATTAAGCAGAACTTTTCCTTCTAAATGCTCTTGGTGAATAATAGAGTGCATGTCTTTGTGTTCACACGAGTAAATTTCTCCTTTTCGAGAACTGGGCTACTTAGATTTTCTCTTTTTAAGCAATACCATAAGTTAAGAAGGTAGTTTTCCATTAGTTTTATAGCATATACTTAGCTATAGACTGTAGACAAACCCTGAACATATAGATGTAATTAGTCTAGCTAACCCATAAATTGCGTTGTGGATCCGGTTACCCTAAGGAGCACCCAGTAGGCTCCACTATCCCACTGTCCCACAGCCAAGTCCAGATGTGGTAGCAGACAAAAGAAGTGGATAGGAAGTTACTTCTGGTGTGTTTACCGTCAAATCAGCCTACCTGCTGGACCAATCTGATAGGCTCGCTGTCTCTGTCTTGCCAATATTTAATTGGTCGAAGATCTGGTCCCTCAAAATACAATTCCGCTTGAAACTGCTGGTATGGAAGCTTGCTGCCAAGGCTCTTCCCGTTAGAACGAAGTTGTTCTTTCTTTCGGGTTCTGTTCCTGATGATTTTTTCTCTTGCCCTTTGTGCAAATCTGAACCTGAAACACTTGAACATCTGTTTATCAGATGTAACATAGCTCGTATGCTATGGAGAGAAGCTAAATGGCCGCTTAGGTTGGATAGGATGCAAGAATTGGACATTTCCTCCTGGTTGTCCTTTCTATTGACTCCTACTTCTTCTATTGGTCCTCACTGCAAGGATGAACGCAATTTTATCCTCCAGATGACTCTTATCATAGATACCATCTGGTTCTCTCGGAACCAACTAGTTCACTCGGGGCTTTCCCCTCCTTTGGATCTCGCTCGTTCATTGAATGGTCGCCTCTTAGCTCACTTGGCAGCTTGGCAATCTCATGATAGAGATAGTAATCTCGTTTGGATTCCCCCTCCGGAGGATGTTTGGAAACTTAATTTTGATGCTGCTATCAGGGGTGACTTTGCTTATATTGCTGTAATATGCAGGGATTCTTTTGGTGTTATTTCTCATGCTGCTGCTGATTTTGTTGTGACTAGCAATCCTCTTCGGGCAGAGATTTTTGCCGCCCTTCTTGCTTGCCGAGTGGCCTCCTTTCTAGATCTCCCCTCAGTCATTTTGGAGGGAGACTCCCTTATTGCTTGCTTGCAGGGCTATTAATGAGCCAGGTTTTCTTGACGAAGGCCCTTTGGTTCCACTTCTGAGTGATATCACGACTGCTCTTCTTTCCCACCCTGGGTGGTTATTGCAGTGGGCATCTCGGTGCCAGAACTCTATGGCTCACCTTTTGGCTGCTTGGGCTGCACGTTTTTGTAACTTTGGTTTTATTCCCTTGCATGCTCTCCCTTTTCATATTTCTTCTGCGGACTTAGTTTTTAATCCGCCTTGATGTATCTGTATTTGGATCCTTTAGTTTAATGAAGTTTGTTTAAAAAAAAAAATCCCTCTATTTTCCTCATAGAAAGCAAAGCATGACCCACCCACAAGCCGCAACTTGCAAGTTGCAACCAACCTGAACCTGCGCAATTAATTATTCTGAACTGCAAAGTTCCAAAGCAACTGTGTTTCCGGGGAAAAAGAGAGCGGGAGAGAGAAAAAGAGAGAGCAAGGGAGAAGACACGAGTGAAATCTTGAAACATTAATAATTTATTAAGCTGTCACGTATATGTAAATGCATTTCATAGACATTTTCTCGGAAGCATAAAATCTCAATTATCTTTCCTTCTTTAATTACGCACTTGTGGCTTCCATTGGCAAGCTCCCGAGTTTAACTCACGATCCTATATATTTCATGGCAGCCTCATCCATTTGTACTTTCTAGGAACACAGTCTACACAGATCTTGAACTCTCTGATTTCATCTGGAAATGGGTTATCAGATTTGGCTTACGGGGATGTGCGTCTGGCTGTGCGTCTTCAGCTACAGCTTCATTTCAGTGCGCTCGAAAAGTGCTGCACATGGAGACAGGACTATCGAGGGGACTGTTTCCATCGATGGGAAAACATCCATCGGGAAGATTGACGATGATTTCGTTTGTGCAACCTTGGATTGGTGGCCAACTGAGAAATGCGACTATGGGACATGCAGCTGGGGTCGTGCTTCTCTGCTCAATCTCGTATGTTTCTGTTAGGTGCATTGGTTTTTTGAAGTCCACAGCAAGTATGTACGCAAAAACTATGATCTTTGATAGTTGGATGGAGTTATGCGGATTAATCATTCGTGAGATTTCAATGATGTGGGTTGATATATATATACTATGCATATCATATTCCTTTGTTTTTTCTTTTGTCCTGCAACTGTTTCACTGTGCGGTCCTATTGTCTCTGTAAGTTGGGTTTCGATTTATGTTGAATTCGTATTTCCTTCCCAGTTTCTATAAATATTTTTCTGTTACTGGACTCTATATAATTTGGAAATTTTCTAGGCCGTAAGTTCATTTCAAATCTGTGGATATTACGATGCCGAAATGTGCAGTTTTCTTTTCTGAGGAAACAATCAAAGCGTTCTCCACTTCTCCTATTGAATATGAAGAGGGGGGGGGGGGATGTGTCAAATTATTAACACTATTTAAAGTTTTCTTTTTTGTGCAGGATCTTGGCAACACTGTTCTATTAAATGCCGTAAAAGGTGAGAACACGGTCACAGGATCCTCTGTTTTCGTCTATGTTTTCTCCATTCTTTATAGTTGAATCTAGAACTTCACCTCCAAATCATGGTGCAGCTTTTTCGCCATTGAAACTTAGACTGGGTGGAAGTTTGCAAGACAAGCTCATATATGGTACCGACGACAATCAGCAACCTTGTACTCCTTTTGCTAAAAATACCTCAGAGATGTTTGGTTTCACTCAGGGCTGCTTACCCATGCATAGATGGGATGAATTAAACACCTTCTTCAAGAAAGCCGGGTAACAAGAATTTTTCATTTCTTTCCTCTTTTCCTTGACTAGTTAAAACTGCCTCAGATTCCATGTTTTATTTCAGGGTTGAGATTATTTTTGGTTTAAATGCTCTCTACGGACGGACGATGCAGTCCGATGGGTCTGCCGGGGGAGCGTGGAACCATACCAATGCTGAATCTCTCATACGTTATACTGTCAGAAAGAACTACACAATTCATGGTTGGGAGCTGGGTAAGAACAATCTTACTAACTTATGGCCTATTTGAGATCCTGTTTTGTATACTTCATTTTCTCAAGATCTCCCAGGTTCAACTTACTATCTTTTCTGCTGACGGAAATTATGGAGAAGAAAAGCATAAAATGTGTCCCTTTGGTGCTCAGGAAATGAATTGAGTGGGAATGGAGTAGGAACAAGAGTTGCAGCAGATCAGTATGCCTTGGACACTCTCTCTTTCCAAAGCATAGTCCAAAACATTTACAATGGGATCGAACACAAGCCACTAATCATAGCTCCTGGAGGATTCTTTGATGAAAACTGGTTCAAAGAGTTCATAGAGAGGACGTCCGAATCTTTGGATGTAATCACACACCACATATATAATCTAGGGCCAGGTATCTTCGGTTAAGCAAACTGATTTTCTACACGTGTTTCGGTTTTGAGACCAGATTTAATTTTGGAAGAACTACAACCTGAAATTCCAGGAGTCGATACGCACCTTGTCGAAAAGATTCTCGACCCATCCACTCTAGATGGTGAGGCTGATACATTTAGGAGACTCCATAACATCCTTAAGAGCTCTGCAACTTCAGCGAAGGCATGGGTTGGTGAGGCAGGAGGGGCGTACAACAGTGGGCGTAATCTTGTCTCAAATGCATTTGTGTTTAGCTTCTGGTAACTTGGCTTTGATCTAAGGGGGCAACATTAGGTTTTCTGTGACCAATTTCAGCTTAAATAATCTTATTTCGGATGACATGATCAGGTACTTGGATCAACTTGGAATGGCCTCGACTTATGATACAAAAACATACTGCAGGCAGACCTTGATCGGTGGAAACTACGGGTTACTCAACACCACTACCTTTGAACCAAATCCGGATTACTATAGGTTAGAGCTTTTTCTGCCCTAACGTGACAGAGCCCAAATTGTTGAATATACACAAGTGAGAAGGTAAAAATGTTGTGCCATATTGGAAAGAAGTCATAACTATGGGTGGTTAATATAGCACAGTTGGATCCAAACCTTTAGTCTCGTGAGATCGGAAAAAAGACACTTGAGAGAGAGAAAGGAGCAATACTAACGAGAAAGGAGTTTGATCTTCTCTAAGTACTACAAGGGCTTTGTGTCTGATGCTCTGCTTTCTTCTTTACAGTGCTCTTCTCTGGCACCGATTGATGGGGAAGAACGTTCTGTCAACTAGCTTTTCAGGGACAAATAAAATACGTGCTTATGCTCACTGCACAAAGAATTCTGTAAGTTCCATCCATCTTCAATTGTCAAAATAGGTACATGTCCTATCCTTGTAATCTGATTGGTTTCTTCATCATGCAGAGCGGAATCACACTATTATTAATCAACCTAGACAACAGCACCACCGTCCAGGTCAAAGTAACCTTCAATAGTACTAGAAGATCACGACATAAACACAAGCACCATATAAAAGATATTATTCGGCTGCCTCGACATTATGCAACAGAAAGTGCAAGAGAGGAATACCATCTGGCAGCAAAAGATGGGAATTTACACAGCCAAAAAGTCCTGCTAAATGGAAACGTTTTAACTGTAGATTCATCTGGGGACATACCTCCTTTGAAGCCTTCATATGCAAATTCATCAACTCCAATATCGGTAGCTCCTTTGTCTATTGTATTTGCTCACGTACCAAATATTTTTCTCCCTCCTTGCAGGTAGGAGGCTCCACATGGAACCAAAAATTGGTTCTATCTAGTAGTCAAATAAGAAAGCGATTGCATAGGCAACAATTTCATTCTTTTTTCTTCATGATGTGTACTTCAATTATTTGGCTCTTGGAAACTGCTTTTAATAAAAAAGCAGTATTTTCTTTCTCTTCGAACACCCCCCCCCCCCTCTCTTCTATTCCTTCCGGACCAGAAAGGAAGTTAGATGATGGTAAAATACACAACACATTGAAGTGTTAACCCTCTCCCTCATTTGGGAGACCCACAATTTTTTTGGGACACCAGAGAGAGAGAGAGATTGTGGCACTTGTTGAAATAATTCTCAACAAGGACCGGTACAGAAAAGTTGGTCGGCTGCTCATAAGAAAAAATCTTGATTGGATAAAGTATATATGCATACAGCTTCAGTACATCACTTTTGTGGTCAACCAAGAGAAAGTCATAATCTATAACGCCCCATGTGACTCAACAAAAGACGAAGGGAATATACATATGCTACCTTTGCTAAGCTACATCTAAAATGGAGCCAAACAGTGGCTGAGCAGATAACCAATCAATGCCATCTAACAAATTAATACTGCATCGAGTTGTAATGACATCAATTTGGATGCTTCATTTACAATTTTAAATCGAAAGGACAGGAAAATGTCACTCTCTCTTGGAAAAGGTTTGAGGCTTACTGCTGGCGAACACCAACCATACAAGAGTACCGGTCAAGTAGAAGAAGATTGATGGAGCAAATAATGACACCTAGATAATACAATACGAATCATAAACTGCACAATAGGGATTAATTGTTGACATAGAAGTTAAAAATGATAAATACATTTTGCACCCACCAATTATACGAGGCTAGACACTTTGGACCATCATCTATTATTTTTTTCACATTGCACCTATTAACAATTGATTTCAGACACATTGCATTCTATTATAATTTTATGTCAATTTGAGTGAAAATTTATTTTTTTGGCCTAAAATTATGATTTTACCCTCATAGAATAGCCACTACCAAAAAAAAATTATGGGGACAATTGTTATTTCGCACACCGAAAAAATTATTTTTTGTTCAAATTAACTGAAAATTTTAACAGATGGTGCAAAGTGTCTGAAATCAATAATTGGTGGGTCCAATGTGACAAAAATAATATATGTGGGTGTAAAGTGTCAAGACTCTCATACTTAGAGGATGCAAAGTGTATTTAACCCAAGTTAAAAATATATAAATCAAACTAGAGAGACAATATGTTGAACTTACACCCCATGAATGAGTTGAATCAAGAAGATAGCCCGTGAGGGCTACACCTACAATGCCAGGTACTGCCCCAACAGTGTTGGTGATACCCTGCAGATTTTGAGAAAAATTACTTAGCCAAAATCAAGATTTGAATAGTTTAATGTTCAAGTCAAATGCTACGCAGGCTGCAAAATTTAGCAGAGGCAAAGAAGGGATATGCTTCGATTAAAGAATATTCAGAGACTTAGCTACCGCTATACCCAAAATCCCAGAAATGGACATTATGAGTTTGACCAAGAGCTCAAGTTAAGCAAAGCACAAACAAATTCAACACACCTCAAAGAAGTAACAATCGATTTGTAATATGTTCTTGTCATGGTAAATATTTCATTATGCCTGTTGTATCACCATTAAACATAGCCATGTCCCCCCACCAAAGAGTAAATAATTACAGCAAACTCCCTGAACAAGATGGTTAAGACAGTAAAATTAAGGAATGTTCTATTCATATGTAACCAGCTGAGAGAAATAGGAAGATATGCAAGAACGCTAGAAGGGAATGTAGTTACATCCTCCTATTCCCCTACGTAGCAAAAAGAGGACATGCCTGGTCAAGGCTTTCGATTTTTCAGAAAAATACGTATGCTGATTGGCTCTTTCGCAAAGCATCGTGTTGATTAAACAATAAAAAACGTCCTTTTCTGCGACCAGTGGGGAGGATACGGAACCTATTATCTTTATAGGAGGAAGTACACCATTGACTGAACTAATTGTAATGACAATAACGAATAAATAAACGATAGAGATAATAGAAGAACCATATATTTAAAATTTTGGATCTTCGTAGGGTTACATACCAGCAGTATACTCGCATATTCAGGGGACATATCTTGATGAGTACAGTAAAGTCCTGTGCCAGTAATTAAATCAGTAGTCTACAGAGGACACTTATCTCTGGTATCTATTGCTCTATACAGTAAGTACTTAGAGAGTTGGATTGTCAAATACCTGACAGGGCAAAGCTTGAGAGGGCCAAGCCAGCAGTGAGAATACCCACCATTTCCCAAGGTGGCAATCCTAGATCCAGGCAGGACAAAGTCATGCAAATTGAAGGTGAAATAAAGGCAATCGACTGGCAAATCTTTCGTACCTATATGATAGAAAATAACCATATCAGACACGTTAAGAATCACTGTTCCATTTTTCCCCATTCCAAAACAAGTTAATGAAATCCGATGTTAAGAATCCATTAATGGAAGTGCTATGACCAGAGCCAAAACTGGCTTGAAGACACATGATTTGTTCTAATGTCGCATGATGCTCTACCCCCAGCCATTTGGGAACGATTTAGCATCTTCCTAATAGAAGCATAACCAAATTATCTTGGTGACAACTCAATAACAAAGTTCACATCTAAAGCAGAAATTACATTAGCAGCTATGGCAGTACGTATCAATATCGGAGATTTTTTCTTTATCTTCGATTTACAGCAAAAATGTAGCTAGTAGATTGGACTTCATGCAATACAATAACAATTATAATAGGGACAAGAAGTAACAGTTAAGTGTGTTTGGCTTACCGTCGTGACTTCCACTCCATTTGTGATCAAATGGTCAGCAAATTGTGCTGCAATGCTCGTAACAAAGATTGATGCCAGTGGAGGAAGGATGGAGACCTGAAATATATTATGTATTATAAAGGACCTTATTCTTCATGTTAAGGAAACCCCCCATCTGTCAAAGTGTCTGCGCTGCTGTAGGGCTATGCACTTGGTGGGTCTTTCCACCTGCTGCCTTCAGTTTTAGGTTGGATGCGGTAATATAGTATCAAAGCCCAAGTTGTTTGTCTTTATTTTGGTTGTGTCATGTGGATTTGTTTGGTTCGATCATTGAGCTTGTTTGGACGTGGAGATGACTGTTAAGGGAATCCCATTTTGGCTGGGCATGTGCTTTTTATTTGTGTATATATACTAGATGGGTGTATCCACCTACTAGCTTAAACGTTTTGGTGAGATGCTCTAACAGCACGATCAAATGCACCTGTCAAACGTGTGGGGACAGGATATTCAAAGATAGGAGGACTTTGTACATCAATGGTCATATGACACTGTTATCCTGAAATGTTGACGCAATGACCATAACTAGGGGTATTCCAAACCTACGAATTCTACCCATCAACAGTTTAGACCATTGGCCGGATTATGTGCAATAATCTCATCCGCATGTCACAAACATGCTGCACTCAGTAAAAGATCAGCTGAACGATTTATTCTGCATCTCCAACTGGCTATTACTTAAGACAGATATTTCTGATACTATAGGAAGTATATTCCTTAGAGGTTAAAGTCTTACAAGGTGGTACTTTGAAAGATGTGTTAAAAACTGATTTCTTGTATTTTCTGGGCAGATGGTCATGTTTTACTGCATCCACCTACATCAGGGGCACTGACTTTCTTAACAAACTTTCCATTTGACATAAAATTTCTGCGAGAGAATAGCTAAGTTCAAAATTTGTGACAGAATTGCATTTTGAACCAAGAATTCAGAGGTTGAGAGAGTGCGCTAACCTAATCCTTTCTCACAGACTGAAAATTGAGCTCTCTCCAGTATAAGACAGCTTGCAAAATAACCAAAATAACTATCCTTCTTGTTTGACTGTTCCTCTCCCCCCCCCCAGGTGGGTGGTATGTGTGGCAGGACCCTAACCTCTTCTGCCTATTTGTTGTTCTTTTCTGAATACAGTGCTCGATGTAAGACAATATGTGGCATCATAAGTTCATAAAGTAGACGTTCAAACATTTAAGAAGTTATATCAACTTTCTTTTCCTTCAAGTTTGATCTCATGTGATAGCCTTCTAGTTTATATTTTTAAGTTCTGTGACTCACATTTGATTGGAATGCTACAGAAGGTTCATTTTGCACCAGGTCTATAGTAAGCAAAATAATTTTCGTGAACCAGCTTTATACAAGCTTAAAAGAACATATAATTGGTTTTTGTTACCATACTGTTGAAGGACCAGGCTTATGATTTATGCCAACTTCATACCGGCAAAAGGAAATCCCACAACTTTCAAACAGAAACATTGTATTGTTGGGGATCCATCTGTTCAGAGGGTTGATGTTTCCTAACTACCTTTTAATAAAACCACTTTTAAATTGCATGGTAACTAGTGTATTAATTACCAATTCTGCTGGAAATGTTCCACAATCATTTTTCTATGAAGAAGGACTACAAGAATAAAATAATATGTATCTTTTAGGCTTACCCATGCAGCTTCTGTCAAATTTAGGTTCAGCTCCTCACTGCATAAATTGAAAAACTGCAAACTTAAAAGAACTAAATAAATATGATGAAAGAAGCAAAAAAGAAGAAAGCATGTGTATCTAAGGCAGATGCTAAATGTTTTGAGTTGATGATGACCACCACAAAAACATAGAAGTAAAAACAGAGAGAACATAAATAATATGGAGTAAAATATAGCAGCGCCTTCAACTCAGAAGAGTTATTATGTAATACTTTTCTTTTCAAAAGAAAGCCTGGAAGGTTTTTCTAATTCGAGTTTCTAAACTAAAAGCAAGAGGTGTAAAAGGGATAGAACAGGTGAAGACCAAAAGCAGCCATTTGGCTTTGGCTTAGGTGGTAAGGGTTGGGCAAAAAATCGGGCTCAGTCTTAGTATACATTCATTCTCCAGCCAAAGGAAATGGAGTGCAGATTGGGTATGATTATGAGGGGTTGGGGGTGGGTTGGGGAAGGACAAGCAAATCTTTCCCAGCCAAGAGAAAAAAAGGGAGTAAAAACACTTAGTAAGGACTGAAAGGAACTTCGGATAACTTGCATAGCATTCATCCTACTTTTTAGAACCCTTCAGCATCTATGAGTAAGGTCTCGTAATAGGACAGTCCAAGATGGTAGAAAATATTTGGAACACAGAAGAATCCAACACTTGGAAACATTTAGTCTGACACATGCAAACCCGTAGTTGTTAGATAGTTCTCACCTCTGAAACGTGGAGCAATATGAAATCTCTGTTCCATATATCGTGGATAATAAACACTTTTCAATGGAAGTAGTGAAAAAGATAGAAAAGGTGACGCATAAGGTCTCAGAGAACTAGTCCTGGAACTAGCTGAAATTAATAAAAGTAATACTGAATATACCCACAAGTAGTCACAAACATACCTAAAATATGTAGGAAGCCAAGACAGGCAAGTATAGTGACCCCAACTGCCACAAAAATGAGTGTATATCATCGCCCATACAGCCTGACTTTGAAAAAATGCCTTCCATGGTACTTCCTATTATAGTAAGGAAACAAAAGGCAACAACACCAAAGCTAGATTAAAGTTATAGTAGGTGCCAAACCAATAAAATCTGAATGAGAATATTACTTTTTTCATTCATAAGACTCAAAGAACCAGTATTTGTACAATTTAAAAGCTCATTGCAAAAGTAAAGATCTACGTTGTTAATGTCAAAGCGACCTCAGACACTCATTTGGCTGAATGAGCCAAAATACGGTTTGCATAAGTTTTGGGTGATGTAAATTATTGTTTCAATGGGCTAGTTAATCAAATTTTAGACCAGGAAAAAGGTGCATTCAGCGAATCTTCTTAGCAGTACAGCATTAAATACTTCACTCCCATTTCAAAGGGAATATCTCTGGAGTGAATGGCAACTCCTTCCTTCAAGAGCAAAAGGCATTGGGTGAGAGCAATGGTGGATCTAGGGGGCAGCCACCCCCCAAAAATTTTATTGGATTTCTTTAAAAGAAGTATTATTAATGGAAAAAAATACAATTCCTTTGATATTTTTTAACAAAACAAGCAATTTATGGAATTCTCTATAAATACCATGGATTCCGTTAATAAAATCTATTTATAACTACCGGCAATTTTTAAATCTTTGAGGAAGAAATAATCTTTAATGCAATCTACACAATAATGTTATTTCCTTGTTTGTCTAATTATGTATGCATAATTAATACCTAAAATTTAAAGAAATTCATTAATTTTTTTCAATTCAATTCAATAAGGCACATGTGCGGTTGTTACTGATTTCTTTTGTTATGAATATATAATCATTGAAGTACGAGAAAAAGAAAAATAAAATAACAGATATTATGAATTCCTTTTGTTTTCAAAATTGACTAGACAATCATGGAAATATGAGAAATAGTAAAATGAAATATTAAATAAGAAGCCAATAAACAGTATTTGAGCTCGCACTATCAAGCAAAAAATCCTGCTTCCACCAATGGGAGAGAGGTTCAATCCATACAGGTAAGTGATCTATATGCAGCTTTAAGCTGATGCAGCGGTTAATTAGCAATTAGCAATCAGAATCTTAGCCACCAACCCTGGTTGTTTGTGGAATGCAGTTAAATGCTAAAATCCAGATGCTTGCCACTCACCCACTTCTGTAAGACACGAAGCTGGGCTGAATACAAGCTTTTCACACCCATTAGATCTCTAAGCTGTGAGTACCCCATATTCCATTCCCTCCCTCTCCCTCAAAAAGAATAGAACAGAAAACACCCAAGAAAAAAATGCTTTATACCTTCAATGAGGCACCTAACACTTTAAGAGAAGTAGTCCGTGTTTGTGTCAAAGAGGCAGACTGGGACGCTGTTTGATATTCAAAAGAGTGGAGGGAAGAGAAAGAAAGAAACATTCAGACCACGTGTGAGATAAACTTAAACAAAAAAAGTAAGCAAGGATACAATTATATAGGTTATTGAGAAACTTGGTAACAGCAATAGCAGATTCTTCACAGCACAAGGATTAAAGTCCTTATGGATCGATATCATTATGAGAGTTGTATTTAGGCAAATTACATCCCTATCTTTGGTCCGGCAATTCATGCTTCTAAATGGAGAAAGATAGGGATGTAATTTGCCTAAATACAAATCCGTGGTGCATTGGGGGAGATTTCAATGTTACTAGGTTTCCTAGTGAGCGGTCGAGTTTGGGTGTGGGTAGAAGAGGGATGGAGGATTTCTCGGATTTCATTTCCGATTTTGGTTTGGTGGATTTGCCGCTGGTGGGTGGTTTATATACTTGGTCAGATAACAGATCTTCTCAAACTTGGTCGCGGATTGATCGTTTTCTCTTTAGTTCGGATTGGGAGGCTATGTATCCGAATACCATTCAAAGGAGACTGACTCGCATGTATTCTGATCACTTCCCTATTTTGTTGGAGGATGGGTGCTTTATGGCTAAATGATGGAGATAGATGCACCAAGTTTTTTCACAGAGTGACAAATTCTAACAGGAAGTTTAATTCTATCTCCCAGTTAGAGGTAGATGAGGAGATGCTGCAAGATCCGAGTGACATTTCGGCTCACATTGTTCAGTTTTACTCATCTTTAAATGTTGAACCTTTTCAGTGGAGACCTGCTCTGGATGGTTTGGAGTTTGACTCTATTTCAGAGGAAGAGGCGGTTTCGTTGGAGCAACCTTTTGAGGAGGCTGAGGTGGCCAGGGTGGTGCACGACCTAAATGGGGATAAAGCTATAGGTCCTGATGGTTTCACTTTAGCTTTCTATCAGGCTTGTTGGGATGTCATTAAGAAGGATGTGTTGCTGATGTTTAATGAATTTGCTAATCATGGTCGATTTGTCCGTTGTTTGAATGCCTCCTTTATTGTCCTCATTCCTAAGAAAACGGGCGCGGTTGAGTTAAAAGATTTTAGACCTATCAGTCTTGTAGGCGGTATTTATAAGATTCTTGCCAAGGTGTTGGCTAACAGGTTGAAAGGTGTTCTGAACAACATTATCTCTCCGTCTCAGAACGTTTTTGTTCGCGGTAGGCAGATTCTGGATTCGGTGTTGATTGCGAACGAGTGTATTGACTCTCGGTTGAGGTTAGGTGCGCCGGGCATGCTGTGCAAGTTGGACATCCACAAAGCTTACGATCATGTGAATTGAGATTTTTTGATGTACCTTCTTAGGAGATGTGAGTTTGGAGCTAAGTGGTGCCAGTGGATCTATTTTTGTATCTCATCGGTTAAGTTTTCAGTTCTTGTGAACGGCTCTCCTGAGGGATTTTTCGGTAGCTCTCGTGGTTTAAGGCAGGGTGACCCCTTATCTCCTTTGTTGTTTGTCATTGTTATGGAGGCATTATCTCGTATGATGGCTCGGATGGTTTCGGTGGGTGCCCTTCAGGGCTTCAGCGCCTCTGGGGTGAATAGGGAAGGGGTTTGTGTTTCCCATTTGTTGTTCGCTGATGATACGTTGATTTTCTGTGGGACTGAGATACATCAGTTTCGTAGTCTCAGATGCATGCTTCTGTGTTTTGAGGCAGTTTCTGGCTTGAAGGTTAATTTAACTAAGTCAGAGGTGATTCCAGTTGGCCAAGTCAGTAATGTGACGGAGTTGGCTTCCATCTTAGGGTGCAGGGTCTCTAATTTACCTATGACGTATTTGGGTCTTCCGGTGGGAGCTCGTTATAAGAGTGTTCATATTTGGGATGAGATCTTGGAAAGGATGGAGAGACGGTTGGCTGGGTGGAAGCGTATGTACTTATCTAAGGGAGGTCGTGTTACCTTGATTAAGTCTACGCTTTCGTGCTTTCCTACGTATTTTCTCTCTCTCTTCCCGCCCCCCCCCCCCCGCCGCATAAGGTTGTAGCTAGAATGGAGAAGCTGCAAAGAGATTTCTTGTGGAGTAGTGATGGTGAGGTTCACAAATTTCATCTTCTAAGTTGGAAGGTCGTTTGTTCTCCTATGGATTGCGGTGGTTTGGGCATTAGAGGTCTCTCCGCGTTCAATAAAGCTTTGTTGGGTAAATGGTTATGGAGGTTTGCAACTGAGAGAGACCGTTTGTGGCGGAATGTTATTATGGAGAAGTACGGGGCCATTGAGGGGGAGTGGTGCTCTTTACCTCCTCATGGGTCTTAAGGGGTTACTCTCTGGAAGCATATTAGTAAGGGTTGGGAGACTTTCAGACTGCATACTCGGGTGGCGGTGGGGAATGGGCAAAGGACGAGGTTTTGGTATGATGTGTGGTGTGGGGATCGTCCGTTGAGGTGCTCTTTTCCTACAGTGTTCTCCCTTTCTTTGGATCCGGATGGCCTGGTGGTGGATTGCATGGATTCTGTTGTTAACACGGTTGTTTGGAATGTTTAGTTCTTACGACATGCAAATGATTGAGAGTTGGAAGAATTTTCGTCTTTTTTCTCTACCCTTTATGCGTTTGAATTGCATCGAGGTGATGAGGACAAGTTATGTTGGGTGGGTAGCAAGGATGAGAGTTTTTCTGTTAAATCATTTTATGCTTTGCTTGATGGTGGTAGAGCTGCGTCCTTCCCTTGGCGTCGAATCTGGGATTCTAAAGTCCCCTCAAGAGTCTCCTTCTTTGTATGGGAAGCCACGCATGGTAGAATTTTGACTTCTGATAACTTGAGGCGTCGTGGGCTTTATGCGCTTGATTGGTGTTACTTATGTAAGAGGGATGGCGAGTCGATTAACCATGTTTTACTCCATTGTCCGATTGCGAGAGGTCTGTGGCAGCATGTTTTCTACTTGCTCAATCTTCATTGGGTCATGCCGGAGCAGGTTGGGGATGTTTTGATTTGTTGGGGGAGAAAACTTAAGGATCCTTTCGCTAAGGCTATTTGGAGGATGATTCCTCCGTGTATATGGTGGAGCCTTTGGAATGAGAGGAATAGGCTGTGTTTTGAGGGTTCTGCGTTGTCCATTGACCGTTTGCAGAGGGATTTCATGCTTAGTTTGTTTCTTTGGGCTAATGCGTTGTTGAGGGGCCCTTTTCTTGATTTTCAGGATTTCTTTAGCTTTTTTGTTTGTATGTTGTAATTTGTCAGTACAATCTTTGTACTGATGTCTCTCTTTTTCGTTAATAAAACTTCTTACTTATCAAAAAAAAAAAGATAGGATGGGAAGATTTGATTAGAAAAAGTTGGTAACATGGGTTATGTCTGTTACTTTCAAAGTAGGCTGCTTCCGCTTGAGCATAAGGCATGTTTTGAGAACGATAGTGGTTTGATGGTTAGACAGGCTGTGTCAAAACAGCTCTAATTACTGGAAACTTAAAACTTGACCAGGTAAGTTGTGAGCACAATGCAAAATTTGCAGAATTGATCCTCGCTCCTTGAAATTATGGAAGCAAAACTTGGATATTTAAATAGCATAGTAGTCCAACAGAGCCTGACCACCATCAGTTCTGGTTAACTGTTCTGCTTTACGTCATCCATGTAGGAAAAGATTGGCTTCATGTCCATACAAAACAAAATATCCAAGCTAAGGAGAAAGAATAAATTAAGCCAACAAGGGGATTAAGTGCTCACATGGAATGGGTTCAGCAGCGAATGAAGCCTTTCCTCCTTTAAGCAATTGAAAACCCGAAAACCTTCAAAATTTCAGACAAATATTCACACCTTAGCCAAATCAACATAATTACAAAAACCTTCAAGAACTGATTCAACCAACCAAGAGTGAATTTCTTCTCCATATGACAAATAAAATTGCTTTGTTTAGGGCATAACTACTAAGTTCCTTTAACTCAATCAAAAGCAGGCAGTGCAATAGTTTCTGACTTTAGCAGAGCTGCTTACCAGGCTAGCCCAAGAAGGCCAAATATGTAAAAAACAGATTCCCAACCAAAATTTTGGATAAGTGGAGGAGCCAAAAGGAGCCTGCAAGGTTTTCCTATATTAGAATTAACCAATAAAAAGAACCAAAGTACTCAAGTAACATAATGAAGACCGAACAGCGAACATATAACTTTGCTACATGTGGCACACCTAAAAGAATATAAGGGAAGCTCACAACATGCCTTGATTTGTTAGGCACAGAATAAGTCTTCACTGACAACTGCTATAAGATTACCGTGGGATATTATACTTGGACTTGTGGAAATAAACAGGGATGAAAATCCATGCAATGATTTTGAAACCATTGATGGGCTTTCTCACTCAAAAAATTCGGTAGACACACTACTATGCAAGTAAAGGAGACAGAATATCAACAGAGATTTGAAGAAGGCTGAATCTTGCGTCTAGACAAATCAACACACCCAGAAGACCTTCCATGGCCATTTACTAGCAAATGATACAGTTTATTACTGAGGTCATGTCTTGCCGCGTGTGTCAATTAGATCCACTACCAAACATTCACTTCAACTTACATATGACTTCTACCTATTTTAAATGCATTCTAGTAAAACATACCCTGTAACACTTCCCACACTCAGACCACCAAAAACAAATGCTACAGCCCGTGACCGCTCTGCCAATGGTATTGACCTGCAAATAATGTAGAAAATGTCAGTCAAGTGAACAATAAAATGAATATCAAATCTGTTGAGACATAACATACATCCTGGAAAGTTTGATTGTTATAGTATACAATGTGATCAGTTACTAAAACACCAGTGACGAGCTAAATCACACATCTAAAATTAAATACATGGAGAGTTGCCCAACTTAACGACCAGCAATTAGACCAACAAACTTGATGTTACTAAATGTTCAATTTTCTTGTCTAGCTTCAAACAGATTCTTCATTCAATTTCACAATGCTTCCCTAATAAGATTTAGTGACTTAAACAAGCTTATTAGTAAGAAGCTCAAGCTGGTTATTAGCATAGACAGTAAAAGAGAGAATGAAAATCCACTAAATAAAAGGAAAATACGCCTAAAGCAAATTATAGCAAGAACAACAGCAATCACATCCACAAATCATTTCCAGATTAACAAGCTCTTGGACCAATCTGGATCTCTCATACATGCCTGGCAATAAGATCAGTCGCAGCTGAAGGGGAAACACCTTCTCCTATTCCAACCTAGACATTAAGAGGAAAGAAATGCTTAGTCATAAACTAAACTCAAATCAACATGAGATATCAGAGAGAGAGACTATCATGTATTACTATAATGCGTGAGTAGTAACTATATAGATAATGAACTTGACCATTTCAGAAAGATAGAAGTGTTACATGTGAAAGGCAAATTACGAAGAGATGTGAAGTTAAGAAAGCATTAGCCAGGTTCAAATGACACACAGGAAGCCGCAGGGTAAAAGATTCGAAGGGGCAAATGTACCAATATTCTTGAAAAGATTAATCCGGGTAAGAATCCAGCAAGCAAAGGAACGAGAGCTGTAGCCAGTGACCATACCAATACCCCAATCTGGAGAACTCTTCTGAAACACGCCAAAAAAAGAGAGAGGTAAGCATGAAAAATGCATCACACTACCTTCTTATATGAGAAGATCTATGGTAAATACCTTGTGCAAGTAATATCTTAAAATTGTGTTGATTATAAGCAACAAAAGCAAAATATACCTCAATTGAATCTGGTTAAGAATTTCCCTTTCGTATGAGTATGCGAGATATAACAATAACTACACTAAAAATCAAAATTTCCATCCATTTCTATTCACCCAGATAAAATTGACTAGGATGATCAAAACTCCAAAAAAAAAATTCTCTTAGCTTCTTTATTGCTCATCTAGCAAACGCTCATGTTCATTTCCTGCCACCAATCAGAATCAGTTATAGTTGGACTAGATGCCTAACAAGAGATGTTATTCGTGCATTGGTGATGCAAAGATACCCCAAAAACATGATATCCTTCGGAAGGTTGTGCACAATGGAGTCTGAGAAAGTAGTTTACCAACTTGATTAATTCTAGTAGATCTTAATCTCTTATGCTACATTTTAAATGGAGGTTCAAGACTAACCTCCCACCAAATATCTTGGCAAGCCACCCCCCAGGCAACTGACTTAAAGCATAGCCCCAGAAGAATGATGACTGCACCAATCCAGCCACTGATGAATTCCACCCAAACTGGTGCGACATTGGAATAATAGCAATACTCAAGTTCACCTGTCCAATAAATAACAAACAAGACGAATTCAAGGAAATCCCACAACGAAGGCCCTGTAACTATTTCACGATCATAGTCTATCATTATTGTTCCTTATAAAATAATATTGCGGCCTTCAATCAATATGAGAAATACTTGGCATTTAACAGGCATATCATGTTGGTTCTACTGTAACTCAAGGACCCATCTCATATTGATGGCTGGCTAACCATATTCACACCAGAAAAATGTTCTGGCATTAGAATATATACATACATATATATATATATATATATATATATATATATATGTATATATATATCAAACTCAATTGATTATATAGCCCTCCTTACTATTCACTTAGAGTATCCTATCCATCTTGTTCATCATCAATAGCAGATATTGTTGGTGTGTTATTGCTCTCACAAGTGCCCCAGAGACGGCAAACCGCAGTATCAGTAATAAACTACCTTATCCATGTTGCAAATAACAAAGGCCAACGACGTCGTCCCAATGAGTTTATATCTGTCGGGGATATCCTTCCATGGCGGCCAATTCCAATCAAACCCCACTTGCCCAGACGAACTCTCCAGGCCCGTTTCGCCTTCAGAAGCCGCCTGGTCCAACCCATTAACGTGGAGTCCGGTGAGAACCTCAGCAACCCTTTCGCTCTTTTTGACATCGTCTTTCTCTTTGATGCTACAGAAGACCCGGTGCTTCAAGCGGTGCCTTGAATGAAACGACTGCAAGTGATGGAGTTTGAGTACGGAGGCGTTGAAGACTGGGATTGGTGCGATTTTGTTGTTGGGAAAAAAAGAGAGTAAGTTCTCAACTCTTGGTGTAAACTTCGCCATATTTCCTTTGAAAATGCAACCGATAGAAAAGTCTGGGTTAAATACTTTCCGTTGATGTTATTGGCGGGGAGAGGAATAGTAGAAGAAGAAGAAGCAGAAAGAACTCTTTTCCGAGGACTTCAGGTGGCCACGAAAGAGGGGGTTTGTGGCTTGGATTGTTTCTTTGAATATTTACAGATTGGGCCCAAAGTGCACTTGGTGTTTCTTTTTTTTTCCGTTTCCGAAGGTTACTAATGCAAATTATATTTACAGTAAAATGTAAAATACTATACCTGTCCTTTTGATAAAATTAACTTTAAGAACCCTGAATCCAAATTTTTTGAATTAGGACCCATGCTAGCATCATCCCACCGTGGGTGATGTTCGTTTTGAGAATTTTTGTAGGATTTCGAGTGTTTTGAGATTTTTTAGGTGATGTTAGAGTTGTATTGGTATTTGTGTAGAGATTGATGATGTGTATAAAAGTAATGATGATGTTTAAAGTTATTTTTTTATTTCGAATTTATTATTATTTTATTAAATTTTTTTTATAAAAATTTGAATATTTAAAGGTTTTTTTAAAAAAAAAACAAAAAAGTAAAAAAGGAGCTGAATCTTACCGAATTCAACGAAAGCGGCTACAAAATTTACACCTTCACCGAATTCAACGAAATCGAAGCTGGAAAGCAGGGGGACAGTGTTGCAGGGATGCAGCTTTGCTGCAGGCGAAATTCTAAAAAAAGCCAAAAACTTACCGAACATGAATATGTAGGATTCGAATCATGATGAATATCACAAAACGAACATCTCCCTGATTTCCGTAATTAAGTAACGAAAATATCTCACGTTATCGATGTCAGAACTAATCAAGTGAAAAATTTCCTAACATGTTAGCACGGATCCTAAATCTTAAAATTTAGAATCACAAATCTTAAAACTAATTTTACTAAAAGCACACGTATGGCATTTGCAAATTTTTTTTTATATTTAATTAGGGAGACAATGACTTGAATCATGTAGTAAAATTTAATCTTCAGTTTATTACCACACTCAAATTTATATTTAATTTTATTAATGCATAAAAAATTATATTGGGAACCGCATAATTGGTTAATTAGTTTGGGTGCAATGTATAAAGGGATTTGGCGTGCAAATTAGAAAAGATCATATAGTTAGAAATTGCAAAGTATAGTTTTATTTCAATTTATTTAGTAAATGAGTTCAAGATTTATACTCTAACTAACTTGATTTATTCTAGAATAATCACGATCCTATAAAATTGCATGATACAATTTAGAGAGAAATAAATATAAAACATATTAAATAATGTATATATGATCCATGTTACCTAGGCATGTTCGATTCCTAAATTTTTTTAGGATTTGCATCCTTTTTTTTTTTTTTACAATCCAAACATCACAAAACATATGTATTCCAATACAACATTTTATTACCTTTTTTACAAACAACAATCATTTTTAACAATTTCTACACATATTCCAATACAACTTTAACATCACCTAAAAATTCTGAAAACATTCAACATCCTACAAATATTCTGAAAACCAACATGCTCTAAGTTTAATATGGGCAACATCAAATAATATAAGACTTTTATGTTATATAGGTTTCGAATTGAACTATATAATTCGGATAAGGAAATGTAGATGATTTTTTGATATATTTATAATTATAGTATTCACATTTACTGACTAATAAAAATAAAAGATAAAATGCCCAAGGCTTCCCACAAACTGATAAGTGATAACAGTGTCTAATTACAAGTCCATAAAATGCAGTTGAAAATCACCAAACATATCCCTTGTACTTATTCAGGTAGTTTATAATATAAATGCTGAGCTGAGGAAGAATAAAAAAATCATTTTTTTGACTCCTGCCAGTTATACGAGACCAAAAGGATTAGCCAGGTATTACTACAGTCTACGTTCCTACACAATTGAATTGGGTTGCTTCTCGTTAGGTGAGTCATAAATAAATAAATAAAAATACCATTTTTCTTATGAGGGTAAAATTGATATTTCATTAAATCAAAATATCAATTTCCGTTAAATGTAATTATAGCTTATCTCATTCTCATCAGCAGTTCAAAGCGGAGAAACATGATCGGAACTCTTAGCCACTCCCCAAGCTGATGGAAGAAATGTCCAATCTTACTGTCTACTGGAAAGATAGTAAGATCCTTTATAATTTATTGTCTGAACTGCATTTTAGACACCACATTTGATTTCTATACTATTTAATGTTAACTTGGGTCTAAAATTAAAAGAGGAAAAATCTCATCACGAAGTAATTATTGACTATGAAAAAACTACTCGCTCGTCTTTACGTTCAATTAAAGCAGAGGAACCAAGCTAAGAATTAATTATTTGAGGAACTATTGAATGAGTTAATTACATGAAAAATATATTAAAACCCATTAAAAAATATTCTGTTTTTCAAGCTCCCCCACTTCGTCTTCAATCAATCTACTGTTCCACTCGTACCACAATATTACGGCAAACTCTTGCTATATTTCAGCGCCTACCGCCTACGTTACGTGATGTTTGATTGTACAAAATTTGATTGGCAAAAATTTTAGGTGGTTTGAATCGATGAAAAATTGAGGTGAGATAGTTTAAATGAATTTTTTTATATTTATTTGGAGTGAAAAAATATAATTTAATAGAGATGAAATTTTATAGAATTATTTTATTGAGGTGAAAATTTTGAAAGCCCGAAATTTTTGCTCTTAAACAAAGTACTCACTTTATGAGTATTATCAAATTGATATATATATAAACAAAGTACTCACTTTATGAGTATTATCAAATTGATATATATATATATATATGAATTATACATATTATATTATATCCCATAGAAACGTGAGAAATAGAGTAACTCCACATATCATAAGCAAACTTGATGGAGGAAGACTTTTTTTAAGGGGATAATATCTTCTACGATTCTCTACCTAAATTACATGCAATTAAACTTTATTGCAATGTTCCTTTTAAAAATCCATTGACTCGTGGCCTACCAACAAGAAAAACATAAACAAAAAGCAGACTTCTAGCCTAGATACCTCCTTATCTTAGGCAAATTAGCTCTCTATAGGCCCATGTTGCATAATATCCAATATGACCCGGTGCTATCAGAATTGATATGCACGCAAACTTTTGGCCTGTGGCGATTGTCATCGGCGCAAATGAAGCAAAAACGCTCTAACCGGGCTCCTCTACAGTAACTAGGGTATTGCACGAGAAGCAATTCATCCATTACCAACCATTCGTTTTAGATGGAGGGCCATAAATATGACACGTCATTTAGTTGAGTGAAAATTTGAAAACCAAGTGCATTACTGCTAACATGGAAAAGGAAGCTCTAACGCCAACTTTTTTTTTCTTTTTGTTAGTTCCTTCGTGTCCCACTCTTTGGCTTGTTCTTCAAGCTTTTTCATACTTTGGTTCCAGAACCATGTGAGAACCATCACTCTAGACCTGATCTCTTTGCCTGAGAAGAAAAGTCGGTGAAACTCGGAAAGATGAAGGAGGTGCTGAATGTTGTGAAGAATGAGAATGTCAAGGCCAACCCCAAGTTGCAAAAGTGGTGCCTAACATCTGTCTTTGATGAGTATCGATGGTTTGCTGTTGCTAAAACTAGACTTTCATACCAGAGGTTTATCGAGTTGTTTGATGTTTCTAGCTTGAAGCATGTGCCATTGTCGTTTTCATGTTTGAATAGGTAAACAACAGTGCTATTGAATGTCTTTTCCTTTTCATTAATGGAAGAGAATTATATAGGTATTACTTCAGAATAAATGGGGAGAGGTGATGAATTACTGAAACGCATATCCGATCAAGTGTTGGATTATGTTATTTTGCTTCATCTCGATCTACAGATGAGAAAATAAAATCAAACAAAAGCATATGACACAAAAGCATAGCGTTTCAAACTCCAGGATGTGTATGAAATGAGAAACTAGATTACTTAGTGGTGGCGACAAATTCATGGGTTCGATTCTGCCAGCTATCTCTATTCAAATTTAGACTTCAGAAGAGGGAGCTAAGAATAATCGTCGGAGTCAAATTTCGTACCATAAATTTTAAAACTCCACCCCGCCCCAACAGTGCTCTGTTTGACTACCCAGAAAATGTAGAAAAATCGAAGAAAGGAAAAAACAAAAAATTAGGTCAAGCTACAAAAAATCAGAACCGTGGGATAAGCCTCGGGCGGCTCGATCTGGTCGATATCAAAACCTTGGCCCATAACCGGGCTGAGCTCAACAACATCTCCTCTCTTCAAACTACAGAGCAACTCGACGATCGAGTCAGCCATACTCCTCACCAAGAGTTCAAACGCAACACGCGCCGCGACGAAGAAGGGCGGGACACAATAGCGGCGTCAGGGACTCAGAGCTGGAGGTACTGCCTAGCACGCATATGGGACGGGGCAAGGTCAGGGGCGTCGAAAACGTTGATTGTGACATGGAATAGGGACTCGACAACGGGATCTACTTCAGAGAGGGGCACAACGGCGTTGCAGGTGAAGCTTTGGTTGGGATAGACATGGAATGAAGGAGAGGACTAACAAAGAAAAGTGGCGTTAGAGCTCTGTTTCCCCAATTAGCGGCATTTTTTCACTTGGTTTTGAAATTTTCACCCAAATAGATGACATGTCAGATTAATGGCCCTCAATTTCAATCGAATGGCTGGTAATGGACGAATTGCTACTCGTGCAATACCCTAGGTATTGCAGAGGAGCCCGGTCCAAACTGCCCCAAGCCTCCCCTACTTACTTGTGTGATCATTATCCACTACTAGACAATGTCCTAAAATATGTGCATGAGATAGAATATTATAAGGAAAAATATATTTTTTACCCACAAACTACCATAGGTTTTACACTTTGCACCATAAACTACCCGTTTTGACACATTGCACCATTTAACTACCAATTTCAAACACTTTGCACCTTTTATCCAATTTTTAGACTAAAATGACGATAATGTCCTTGACCCACTTTGCATATATTGAAGATATTGTTGTAAATTCATTAATTTTTCGAGTGTATTTTGTCAGATAGATGGTGCAAAATGTTTAACTTTAGTAGTTGGATGGTGTAATGGTCAATGTGGGTAGTTTAGGATGCAAAGTATCTAACATTGGTAATTAGAATGTGTAATGTATCAAGACTTGTAATTTATGGTGTAATGTGTCATAGACATGATAGTTGATGGGTGAAAATTGTATTTATCCGGTATTATAAGGTAGAGCCCAGAGGAGACGTGACCAATATTATATTAGCAATCATGTGAGGACCTTCCCGTAGAACGCTAGTTTCAAGACCACCTAATTATCCTAGAGGCAGATTTATCTGTCTTCCGGAGGCTTGCTTCATTACTAATTGGTATTCTCTGTCCGCCAAACATTTGCAAGCAGAGGGCATACTTTTTCCTGGGCAGCATGGCTCAGCTCCCTTCTGCTGAACTGGTTAAACAGTCCAAGACTGTTCAAGACATGTCTGTCAATGGCGACCAACCTCCACAAGAATACATCGTCAGAGATTGTGGTTTCGAGTCTATAGAGTCTTCTCCAGCTCTGGGTTCAATTCCCGTAATCGACATCAGCAGCTTCTCTCCATCTTCCACACTTGATCCTAAAGAAGTAGAGAAGGAACTCGCGAAACTAAGATCAGCACTGAGCTCAGGAGGATGCTTCCAGGTTATGACTTATATCTCATTCTCACCTGAAATTTTTTATGGCAAATATCATGAGGCAGGATTAAAATTTCCTCTTCAATGGGAGTCCAGCTGACGTTGTGTTGTCGGCCATCAGATTAGTAGTGCCCATGTTTCCAGATCTGCAGCCTAGCGACTTAAATTTCAGTCAACTACTTAACTCAGACATCTTTGCAAAGCTATACTGTAAATGGAAACGCAATCATCATATAATTAGTCCGTTTCTTTTTCTTCTAAGCTCTCCTGGAAATTCCGTAATGTGCTCGGGCAAATTCAGCTGGAGTACTTATTTTTAAAGTTGGAGCGTTTAAAAGAACTGAAGTGAACCAATATTTGCAATCTTGATTTATTCCCAGATCTCTCCTTCCTCTCTTAAAGTTGAGGAAAAATGAGGATTCGTTAATTTGACGGATATTCTACTTTCTTTCGAGTTGTTTCGAGTTTCAGGCAATAGGTCATGGGTTTTCAAGTTTATTTCTTGACAAGGTTCGTGAGGTTGCTAAACAATTCTTTGCACTTCCAGTGGAAGAGAAGCAGAAGTACTCCAGGGCAGCTAATGAGTCTGAAGGGTATGGAAATGATCGTATTGTGTCAGAAAAGCAAGTTCTTGACTGGTCCTATCGCCTTACTCTAAGGGTGTTTCCAGAAGAACGAAGAAGGCTTCATCTCTGGCCGGAAAATCCGAGTGACTTCGGGTACTTAGCCGCCATTAATGTCTTTCCATTTTCAGTGGATATGCATTATAAGAATGTCTTAAGCATAAGAATAGATCTTACCTTCGATGCTCGCTAGGAAAAGGACTAACGAGATGATCAGTCATCTGGTTCTTTCAAATTCGATGCTCATCTCCTTTACTATTATTCCAAAAATTGTCATTGCTGCATTTGAAATTTCTAATTTCTTATATGGAAGACTTCTCTTATATTTTCTTGTAGAGAGATATTACATGAATATGCGGTAAGGATGAAGGCAATGGTGGATGTTCTGTTTAAGGCCATGGCAAGATCATTGAACTTGGAAGAGGGTAGCTTCTCAAACCAGTTTGGAGATCATCCGCTTATGCAAACCAGGTTTAACTTCTATCCGCCATGTTCGAGACCCGATCTGGTTCTTGGCGTCAAACCGCATACAGATAGGTCAGGAATTACAGTTCTCTTACAAGACGGAGAAGTGGAAGGTCTTCAAATTCTCATAGACGACAGATGGGTTAGAGTTCCCGTAATTCCTCATGCTTTTCTTGTGAATCTCGGTGATCAAATGCAGGTACATCTTTTTTTCTGAATGTTTTAGTCTTGGAAGATTGCTAATAGAATGTCTCAAAAGTTTGAATTTGACGAGTGATTAAACTAATGGCTTAACTACTGATACAATCCATGTGTTATTCAATTTTAACAAATAAGTTCATACATGGGATACAACTTTAAATTGGCGAGTCTCTGTAGTCTATTTTTTAGACATATAGGTCCTCTCGTCAACGAAAAATTAGCTCACTAACAGGGACAGGTCCGGGAACAGGCTATTTGATCCCGAAATTGGACATCTTAAGTCCGAATCCATATCGATCTTTCGTTAGTCAACTAATTTTTTGTACACGAAATGACTCATATGTCTAAAAATGGACTACATGGACCGACCGGTTCAAAATTATACCTCACGACTAACTTATTAAAAGTTTACATCTGATTTCTATGACCAGTTTTGCATGAATTTGAACAGATAATGAGCAACGGAATATTCAAGAGTCCAATGCATAGGGTTGTGACGAACACAGAAAAGATGAGAATATCAGTAGCTGTGTTCAGTGAGCCTCAACCAGAAAAGGAGATTGGACCCGTGGAATGCTTGATAGACGAGAGGAGGCCGAGGTTGTACAGAAATGTGAACAATTATGGTGCTATCAACTATGAGTGCTTTCAGAAGGGAAAGACAGCCCTTGAGACAGTAAGAATTTAAGTTCTTGGAACTTGGGAATTTCATGTGAATCCCTATTCTTCAGATCAACTTTTACATATAATCTGTGAGCTTATGATATACAAGTGGCAAAGAGTACCACGAGCACTTTTTATTCTTGTAGGTCCATTTACTTCCTCTAAATATACTGTAGGGTTATATGTAGCCACGTTAATACGTAGAAAATCTGGCAAAATAAAGACTAAAGAATGAGGTAGTACTCTTTTTTTTTCTCGATAAACAACCAATGTATTAAAAACTTGTAAACAGAACGAAATAAAAACAACAGGACGAACACAACAAAACGACAAGAAAAACAACAGGACAAACACAACCAGCAAGACCCCGAACGGATCAGAGGAACCACTATAAACTCCATGCAGGGCAGAGGGAGTGGTGGTCAGACATAGTAGACAGAGCTACTAGGACCTGAACAAGCCGGGAAAGTGCCACAATCGGCGCGTAGCAAGACCCAACAAAAGGTCGGAAGAGAGCCACAAGGACTCGGATAAACCCACTGAAGGTGCGGAGAATGAGGTAGTACTCATGGTTTAAATTGGGATTATCAACATCATATATATATATCAATTCACTACATCTCTAAAAAAGAAAAAATTAATTAATTGCCTTATGAGAGGTCAATTTCGCTTCTGGAGAATAATATGCTTTCTAATAACTGATTTGTTTAAGTGATTCTTATGAATTCGATCAAGCAGATAATGTGGAATGGTATATTCAAGAGTCCAATGCACAGGGTTGTGATCACGAATATCAGTGCGTGGCTGTGTTCTGTCAGCCAGAGCCAGACAAAGAGACTGCCAGAATAATGGACCCGCGCACCAATTGATAGACGAGAAAAGTCCGAGACTGTACATAAATGTGAAGAATTAAGATACACCTACTTGAGAAATATTATAAAGTAAATATGTGAGAGTAGATGAAAAAGTGAAAAGATAATATTTTTAATAAATATTATAATAATAATAAATTTTTTATTAATTTTTTATTATTAAACCCAAATAATTGGGAGTTAAACAAGTTCATGGTATTGTCAACTACGAGTGCTTTTAGGACACGTTCGGTTAAAAAAATCCTCATAAGTTTTCGAATCCTCACAACTCTCCAACCAAACATCATTTTTAACACCACATAAAAATAACTACAATGCGCATACCAATAAAATTAACATCACATAAAAATTTTCAAAACACAAAATCCTCACAAAACTACTTAACCGAACATCCCCTTAGAAAAAAGAGGTAGCACTTGAAACAGTAAAAATATTAAAGGGAAGAATTTCATGTGAATTCTTGTTCTTGCGAATAAAGTTTTTTTCTTGATGGGCGACACATCCTTGTGTAATGTACCAACACGCGCATGGCTAATAGGGATATTGATTTTTTTTAATTTATTGTCCAAATTAGATGATCCGAAAATAGATAAATACGATATATGAGTCTCACAGTAGAGTCCACACTGTCTGAACAATATTAAATATTGTGGTCTCCATATGATGTGTCCCTACAATGGAGTCTGCACGGTGTTGTTTGATTGTTAAAATTTAAATTGATAAAAATTGAAGATAGTTTGTGAAAGTATGTGAAAAAATGAAGAGAGATAAGATTTAAATAAATATTATAATAAAAAAATAATTTGATGAATATATAAATTATTTTATATTTTTTTTTTAATTCTGTCCAAAATTCTCAAAATTTTGACACCCAAACACCACTAATTTGAATGTTGAATGTTGTGGAACCATATATTTTAGGCCTTTCCTAGATTGCTTCTTCCCATGCGTGAAAGGTAATGACATGAATACTATTTATTTCTTCGCATATTTGCTGCTCTGATTAAGGTATGGTGGGTGCTGTGTAGCTCCACCAACTCTGACAGACCAAAATCGTTGGCAAAGTCCACCCTGAACACAGCTAAGAATTGTTCTTGTTTTATGGGGTGGACCAAAATGTTCTAGTAAATAAATCAAACGCTACAAAAGTTAAACGGGGAGCCAAATATCCTGTTGTGACAAAAATAAATATTTCGCCAAATAGTTAAGAAATAAGAATAAAATTAATAATCACACAAAATACCAAAATTCAAGTGGTTCGGCTTTAATTAAAGTCTTTGTCTACTTGCGAAAATTCGGTTGAAATTGCGTGAAGATAAAAGACGCCTGCACGTCGTTACAGTTGTGTTCAAAAAAGGCAATTTCCTTGCGTGAAAACACGAAATTGTTTAACGTGTAGAACTTTTTCAAAGATTGTCTCTCATGGATTAGGCTACCATATATTATGATGCGTGATATCTCAAGCACTCTTCCACTAAATTCAAGACATTTCAACATATCAACAGTCATTGTGTGGCAGCTTTGAATGACCAAGTTATTACTAAAACTGATGACACAAGATTTGAATGACCAAGCCCTCTTTTTTGCCACTTATTATGATGCGTGATATCTCAAGCACTCTTCCACTAAATTCAAGACATTTCAACATATCAACAGTCATTGTGTGGCAGCTTTGAATGACCAACTTATTTCTTTGCTCGACAAAAATTCTTGGCAAAAAATATGGAAGGCCAAGTTACAAGATAGGCTAAGATGGTTCTTTGGAAGGTGGCTGCGGGGGCGTTAAAAACTAGAGGAGCTCTTGGGTGGATGTTGAATAGAGCGGAGGATGCAGCGTTTCAATGTCCACTCTGCAAGGAGTATCCAGAGGATACCATCGATTTGCTTGTTTATTGCAGAGTAGCTCGAGTGATGTGGAGGGAATCTGCGTGGCCTATTCAGATAGATAATTTGATGTTGTCCAATTCGGCGGAGCTGATGGATGTGATTCTAAATGCTGACAAAAAACCTTGGGCTTGGCTAATAGATTTGTGCCGGCTTTCTTAGATTAATTTTTGATATTATCTGGTTTAAGAGGAATGAGGTTGTGCGTAAGTCTGAAAACATTGATACAAGGGATATGGTGAGATGGTTTCGGCAGCAGTATGGTGAACACTCTATGGCTTGGGCAGGTTGATAGGTGGGCTTGGGCCTTCTCAACCCCAAAAGCTAACTCAAGAGTTGAGGTTTTCCTTCACATTTATAAATTGACCACCAACCCCTTCCACAACCGATGTGAGACAACCCCAACAATCTCCCCCTCACACATCGGGCCCTGGGTTGGGTGAAGACAATCTGTTTCTCCCATGGACTATTGGGTCTGAGATTTGTTGGTAAATCTAGGCTTCGATACCAGTGTTAGGACTGTTGGGTCTGAGACTTGTTGGTAAACCTGAGCTCTGATACCATTGTTAGGTGGTCTTGGGCCTTCTCAACCCCAAAAGCTAGCTTAAAGGGTGAGGCTTTCCATCACACTTATAAAGTGACCACCAACCCCTTCCACAACCGATGTGGGACAACTCCAACAATCTCTCCTTCACACATCGGGCCCTGGGTTGGATGCAGACAACCAGTTTCTCCCATGGACTGTTGGGTCTGAGACTTGTTGGTAAACCTGGGCTCCGATATCAGTGTTAAGTGTTCTTGGGCCTTCTCAACCCCAAAAGATAGCTTAAGAGGTGAGGTTTTCCCTCACACTTATAAACTGACCACCAACCCCTTCCACAACCGATGTGGGACAACCCCAACACAGGTGTGGTTAATGGGTGGAGTTCTGTCTTAAGTTTAACTCGGATGTGGCTATCTAGTCGAATGAGTCGTATATAGCAGTCTCAGTTAAAGACTCTTCCAATTCTCTCTGAATGACATACACGGAACGCTTAGTTGCTATGCCCTCTTGTTGGTGGGGTGTTCGCCTTGGCGGAAGGTACGATGTTAGCAAGAAGGCACAAGTGGGGCAAAGTCATTTTTGAATGTGACTCTTTGGTTGTTTGCAATGAGGTTCTTTTTCAAAAGCAGCTGGTTTGGGCTATTTCAGATCTGATTGCACATATTTGATGGTGTTTGGGAGAGTGCCCGAAATGAAGGATTGCTTGGGTGTCAAGGAAGTGTAATCGCTTGACTCATAATCAGGAGCGAAACTAGCTCATGACGATGGGGGACGGCCGACCCCCATCACCCAGAAAAACATCCAAAAAAAAATTATGTGTAAGAGGCTTTAGCCCACCCCAGCCCGCTCCCCAACCCAACCCACCCCCTCCCTATTTACCCCTTCTCTCCCCGAGTCCCGACGCCCTCCCTCTCTCTCTCTCTGCTTCTGTTCTGCCTCTCAGCCCAGATTCCTCCAATTTTTCCTTCCTTCTATCGACGAGGTCTGGTTCAATTCCCACCTCATCCTCAAGGTACTTTCTAATCTTTGTATCTCTGTATGTCATTAAGCTTTATTGTTTAACGTGGATGAATGTTTACCTGAAAATCAGTTTCGGCGAATCAAAAAATTGATTAGTAGGTAACTGAAAGTCTGAAAGACTGAAACGAAATATTTCGTATGTGTTCACTTTGAGTATCTGTGTGTTCTGAATTCTTCATCACCTACTACTTGAATGCAAACTTCATCTCCCTAGTGAAACCCTTTGCTTCTCCACATGGTAATTACAATTTACAAGCACAAGATAAGAATAGAAGCTATGATTTGGAATACTTTCTATTAAATATTGGTTCTATGCATCTATCATTTCTAAGCTAAAAGAGGAGAGCGGAAAAGACATAATGCGGATTTTTCAAAACAATCTGATTCAGGTTTAGGGGAGTTTTTAGCGTTATTTTTGTGGGGCATGAATTCTTTGAGGGAAGATGGAGTTGGTGCTTGTCCAAGTTGACTTCATGTAGCAGTTTTTATGACATCTTACTTGTTTCTGAAGGTCTTAAACGGGGTGAACTTCAAAATTATAGGATATATCTCAATGAGAATGAAATATATAGAACTTTGGGTTTCTATACCAATCAAGACAACATAAAAACTAAATCTATTTTCATAAAAACTAAATCTATGCCAAAATAGTAAATAGAAACCCAAAGTTCTGTATATTTCATTCTCAGTGAGATATATCCATTTAGAATAGTATACCAACAAACCCAAAGTTCTATAGAGAAACATGAGACAAAATAAGAGTTTGATGAATTTGAATCAAAATTTAACCGCAGAGAACCATGTGATGAATTATTATATTCAAAATTTGTGATGAATTTGTTTTAATTTATTGATGAATAATGTGATCAATTTGATATTATTGATTAATTTATTGATGACTAATGTGATGAATGTGTGAATCTTTGATTAAGATTTGATTGTGCATTATATTGAAATTGTGCAACATACTTAGAGATCAACTTCGAAACTACATTTATGATATGAGAAGTCATGATGTTTTTTCTGAGCTTCAAGATATTGGAGGTCTTGCTGTGAAGATGGTTGAGACAAAAAAACATACTCTGTATCCATTGGTTTATCAGCTGATTGAGTTGGCATTGGACTTACCAGTTGCGATTGCAACCGTTGATAGAGTATTCTCTGCAATGAAGTTAATTAAAACTGACATGCGTAATAAGATGAGAGACGAATGGATGAATGATAGTTTGATGGTATACATCGAAAGATAAGTTTTTGAAACTATTGAGAACGAAGTTATTTTACAACGTTTTCAGAATATGGTAGGATCCAATTGTCATCTCTTAGTATCAACAAATAATACGGTACGTGTATTTCAATATTTGTAATGTTTTTAGTCTTTAATTTTTTATATTTAACTCTTAAGATATTTTTTTGCATTACGCAGTAAAAAAAATGGTCATTTTTCTTTAGGAGTTTGACCCCTTCAATTGAATTCCTGGTTCCGTCATCGCTCATAATCTTGCTAGCTGGGCTGCCCGGTTGGGTAGAGTGGGGTTTTTTGTGCTGATGATATTCTGAGGATATGCAGAGTTCGGTTTTTTAGTTTAATATGATTCGTGTTTATTCAGAAAAAAAAAAAAAGATTACACAAGATGAAACGATCGTAATGGAGTGGGTTGAACGAGAGGCCCTTTCTGTGCCATATGGTTCTGATTCTTCTGAAGCATGACTTTACCATGTGGCTCGTTTTTCATTAGGTGGAAGCCATGCATGACTCCACACACGTAATGGGAGTCGAACTTTCGCAATCTGAGGGAAGAAAGTAGAAACTCGTCGCCAAATGTCAAATTCTGTCGCTATGCCTATATATTACCAACTTTACAAAAAAAATAATTAAACAAAGTTACGCCTAGAATGGACTATTTTGAACCAGACAGCCTTTCGATCAGTTTCCATATCCTTCCAAGTTACCATGTGGCTTGTTTTGCGTTAGGTGGAAGGCATGCACAACTCCACAATGGTAATGGGACAATGAAATCTAATCTGTAATTGCCATCTTAGACTGAATCATAAAGAGCAGTCCAAATAAGCTCCAACAAACTCCTCATTACACCACCACCCAGAGGGCAATATAAAGGTAGATTGCACACCCTTGAGTGCCTCATTCCTCAGCCTAGCAGCAACTCAAAAGCAGTGCTAGCATGGCCGGAAATCCGCTTCCTGCTGAGGGTGTGACATTGAGCAAGACTGTCCAAGAAATGTCCATCAACGGTGACGAACCGGCTCCACAATTCAGAGTCAAAGAAAGCAGTTCTGGGTTTGCAAATCATTCTCCTCCATCAGTAGAAATCCCCATTATTGATATCAACCTATTGTCCTCAGAATATGAACTGGAGAAACTAAGATCAGCTCTTAGCGCAGGCGGATGCTTCCAGGTTTTGATTTCTGTAGACTGCCTAAAAATCTTTTGTTTTGGACATATAGTAGCTGTTTCCTCCATGTAAATGATCTCTATTCCGTTTTGTCAGGACTTTGGTTTGTTCATAACATTTTGGCCCAAAGAAGTAGTTTTGGCTATCAAAACAAAAGCGAAGCAACTTTGTTTGAAATATACAAGCATGATAATTCAGCAACAAATAAAACCCCTCATTATAAGGGTCGATTTGTTTTCCAAATCTCGTTCTGTCAGACATCCCAGAAGTTCGAACTCCCCGGAAACCAATATTATTGGTGTTAAAATACGGTGGCTTAATTGGTCGTGCCATATATTTGATGCTTCCACTCACTCTTACGATTTGGCATATTTTCTTCCACCTATTCTCACAGGAAACTCCATGCCATCCGTCCCCAATTACCGAGTGAAACAGAGGACAGGGGACATAACCCGTATTATTGTCTCAAGGTTCAAAATATGCCACTAGTACGTTTAAAACATTTATTAGAAACCTCTGGCCAATGCCAGAGCTCCACCTGATGTTTACATCACCTCATATCACTAGCTATCCTTATAGTTCGACGTAGTGGAATAGCTTGCCGCACTGGAAAAGAAAACGAATAAATAAAGGTCCTTCGAGAAAAACGTTTCAAATTTCATCTGGATTGGATGTTATGTCTAGGTCCCTGAAAAAAAGGGATCGAATGAGTGTTTTCTTTTCTACCATAGTTGTGTCTTAAAGCATACCTTTTGAGTCTCAGGCAATAGGCCATGGAATTCCAAGTTCATTTCTTGACAAGGTACGTCAAGTCGCCAAACAATTTTATGCAATTCCTCTGGAAGAAAAGCAGAAGTACTCCCGAACAGCTCATGAAGTTGAAGGGTATGGCCAAGACTTGGTAGTAACAGAGAAGCAAATTCTTGACTGGAGCAGTCGCCTGTTTCTCAGGGTGTTTCCAGCAGATCAAAGAAGGCTCAATCTTTGGCCAGAAAAGCCAAGTGATTTCAAGTATGTTTGGTAGTTACTTTTGTTCTATATATTGTTAGAAAATCCAATTTTTAATATCAGCGAGCCTTCAATTATTTTCACAGAGACATCTTACATGAATATGCTACGAAGTTAAAGGGCATGATGGACATACTCTTTAAGGCCATGGCAGAATCGCTGGATTTAGAAGAGAACAGCTTCTCGAGCAAGTTTGGAGACAACCCAGTGATGCAAGTGAGATTTAACTTCTATCCCCCTTGTTCTAGACCTGATATGGTTCTAGGCGTCAAAGCTCATTCAGACAGATCGGGAACTACGGTTCTCTTGCAAGATGACGAAGTCGGGGGTCTTCAAATTCTCAAAGATAACAGGTGGATTGACGTTCCTGTAATTCCTCATGCTCTGGTTGTCAATCTTGGCGATCAAATGCAGGTATGTATTTGCAAAAAGAAGGTCACTTTTAAGTTAGCTAGCTTGCATTCAAAGATTTAAGGTCACATTCTTACGAACTGCTGCGAAAATTTACAGAGACTATCAACCACCAAAATTTCTCAAGACGAATAATTTATTTCATTTTTAAGTTGCAAGGAATCAATCTGCACTAAAACGCCTGGCCAACAGAAAAGGAAACTACAATTTTCTTATGTAATCTATTTTGCATATGATGAATTCATACAGATAATGAGCAATGGAATATTCAAGAGCCCAGTGCACAGAGTCTTGACGAACACAGACAAGTTGAGGATTTCTGTTGCAATGTTCAATGAGCCAGAGCAGGATAAAGAGATTGGGCCAGTTGATCAATTGACAGACGAGGAAAGGCCAAGGTTATATAGAAATGTCAAGAACTTTGCTGCTTTCAACTATGAATGCTTTCAGAAAGGGAAAGTAGCACTTGAGGAAGCAAAAATTTAACTTTCTCCCTGCTTACCCTCTCTGGTATTGAAGCAAGTTAACCTTGGAAGTCTTTTATGTAATATCCTGATACTTTCAGAATAAGCTCAACTCTGAGTATGTCACAAGTGGCTCTAGATTATATAATATGTATGGTAACATAGGACTGAAGCGCCTTTTTCTAGTTTTTCTTTCCCTCTTCCCCTTATGTTTCACTAGCAATTTAATGGAGCACGACCATAGAAGTGGTAGCACAACTGGTAGTGTCATAACCTCGTATATGGAGTTGGAGCTGTAGATCCTTCTTTAGCAATCAAAGAAGGTACCTGCTGTCTATCAATGTTGTTACATACAAGAAGCAAATAGTCTAAAACGAAGTCTTACGTGGTTTTGTTTGGTTTGGCTGAACCTCCAGGCTGAAGACTACCTTTAAAAATGATATCAGGAGCTCAGTGAACTTTTTCAACAAATGGCAAGGACTCAATCGCATATCAGCCAGATTTGTCCAAAAAAAATACAAGTAGAAGTGCAGACAAATATATAGGATCAGCAAACGATGGGATTCTCGAAATACAACTCATGATTTGGATTCATACACATTCTTCCACTAAACATGCCAATGACTTATGGGGCCCTTTAAGGTCTAGACTATGGACAGATGCGATTATTTTATTTCTCTCGCTCCTAATGGAAAAGATCTGAATGGAACATGGATACTGTTTCTTTTGATATGAACTATTTTGGTTGAAAAGAAATATAGTCGTATCAGATAAGAACGTAATAAAGCATCAAATTTGCTCTATTGGCAGTTCTTTGTTTGTGATCCTGATATCAAATCCATTTTGTTTTTATTGGAATGCCACCGGCCCGATCGCCATCACAAATCCTGATAACAGATACGCTTGTTTTCTGTTTGGTTTTTTTATTATTATATTAAGACTATTTAACTATGGATGACTTTTAATGGAGTACTCTCGGTCTATATGTCATGCACTGTTAATGGTGTCCCTACTGGTCTGCTTTGAACCAAAGGTCCAGATTTTCTCGTAGCAGCTAATTATCCTTTGATTTTGGTAGAAAGCGATCTGAATTCGGCTTCAAGTACAACTGCATCCTTAGTTCAATGGCTGAATCTGCCACCACCCAGGTAGATCAGCTTCTTTCGAGAACGGTGCAAGAACTGGTCATCAGTGGGGAAGAACTGCCGGATAACTATTTTTATAAAAACGGCGGAGAGCCAGGAGTTCCTGCTCCTTTGATTGAGATTCCAGTCGTTGACCTTGGTGTCCTCAAATCTCCGGCGACCACAACAGAAGAGCTAGACAAGCTTCGGTCAGCTCTCAGTTCATGGGGTTGCTTTCAGGTTCGATATCCCTAATGACCTCCACCCACTGAATAAAACAATCTACTGTTCTGTAGAGCTACCAGGTTGATATACTCTGTTTTGTTTTCCTCCCACCTCATATCTTCCTCAGCAAGATTTTAAAGCTTAGAAACCCAGTTCAATCAACTGAACTCTCAAGTTCAGAAACTAGCCGAAGAAATGTTGGTTCAATAAATTGTCTAGCTAGGAGATATGGCTACATATCTGGGATACATATATGATACAAATAGAAAACCTCAGTGATATAGTAGGGAGATACAATTTTTTGGGTAAGTGGTAAGTTGTATTATAAACTAAAATTTACACGAGATGGGGGCAACCCCCTCGTACCGAAAAACTTTTGAACTAGTTCTTCAACTCCGGAACAAAGAAGAGTCAGAGTTTTGAGTTATTTTTTTCTTTGTGAATTTTAGATAGCACTGAGTGGTTTTTCTTTGGAAGAGTTCTATAGAATTTTTTCACTTGGTCAATAGAATCTCGTCTCTTGTGTGACTAATGTTTGATTTAATTTTCCGCAATATGATATTGTTGATAGTTGTCTTATCTAGACTCGATTTAGTCTAAATTAAGGAAGCAAATTGTACCCCCGATTAGAAGTTGAGAAACAAAATGTAACAAAAATTTTAGTTTGAAGTGCAAAATATCAGAACCCCTATAGTTGAGAGATGAAAAGTACATTTAACTCTTAATTTATCTATTGACATTTTGAACTTCAATCTTTTGAAATTACCAGTGCCAACCATCCACATTTACTAGTATTAAAATCCAAACATGTAGATCTTGTTTATGACTCCTATAGCAATATCAAGAGTTGGTTTTGGAATTTTAGGCAATAAATCACGGAGTAACAAGTTCATTTCTGGACAAAGTTCGTGAAGTTAGCTTGCAATTCTTTGCACTTCCAATGGAAAAGAAGCATGAGCATTCCAGAAAAGCTGACGACATGGAAGGTTATGGAAATGACATGATCTTTTCAGACCAGCAAATACTTGACTGGACTGACCGATTGTATCTACAGGTAAACCCAGAAGACCAGCGAAAGTTCATATTTTGGCCTGAAAATCCCTCAGATTTCAGGTAATCCTCTTACTTTCGCCATCATAGAAATAAGAGCAATTTTCCGGACAATCTCTAGATATATAAATAAACTAGAACCATCTTGTGACTCGAATGGTGAAAGTTACAACGAAAGAGTTTTCGTTTCTGAAAGACTACCACCATCGAGTTTTGAAAGGGCACATAGAGTTTTTTCCAATTTCTTGTCTTAAGACAGCTTTTAACAGCTTTAGCTCCCCAAACACAAGCTTTTGCCACTCCCCTGGCTCATGCTCTGGCTCTGTGTGCCAAAGCATTCAACGACGCTATAATTATCCATGATAACATGTTGAATCATAAAAGCATGTTGGAAATACTGCAGGGATATTTTGGATGAGTATACCATGAAGTTGAGGCTCATAACTGAAATCGTCCTTAAAGCCATGGCAAAGTCCCTGAACTTGGAGGAGAACAGCTTTTTGGACCAGTATGGAGAACAGCCATCAATGTACGCAAGATTCAACTTCTATCCTCCATGTCCACAGCCTGATCATATTCTCGGCCTTAAACCTCATGCAGATGGATCGGCAATCACCATTGTGTTGCAAGACAAAGCAGTGGAAGGTCTCCAATTCCTGAAAGACAATCAGTGGGTTAGAGTTCCAAGCATTCCTGAGGCTCTTCTTATAAACATTGGTGATCAAGTAGAGGTAATACCACCTACTGAGACTTTCTCATGATTAGCATGCCCCCTGTTTAAATCAACTTGCAGTGATTTCAATGTTGTTAGGGAAGTCACATTTTGGTTGAACCGAATTGATGACCAATAAAATTCGAGAAAATGAACTTCTCTACTCAAACCAAGTTTTCTTTAGATGATCCCTCGTACAATTTTCTTGACTGCAACTAGAATTCATGGTAGTTGACAGTAAACTGAAGCGTCTGGCTTGATATGATACACAGATAATGAGTAATGGAGTATTCAAGAGCCCAGTGCACAGGGTTGTTACAAATTCGAAAAGGGAGAGGGTTTCTGTGGCAGTGTTTTGTTCTCCAGGGCCAGATAAGGAGATTGAACCAGTAGGCAGGCTGGTCAATGACACAAGGCCCAGACTATTCAAAAAGGTGAAAAATTATGTGGATACTTATTTCCAATATTACCAGCAAGGGAAGAGACCAATTGATGCAGTGAGACTCTAGTTTTTGCACATTCTCTCCTGTGGGATTTAATGTTTTCAACGTGTTTTTTTATATGTATTGATAGTTTCTCGTGTGTTAAATAGCGTGTGATACTTTGGGTGTGTTTGTATTGTAAAATTTTAGTGTTGTTAAAATTTTAGGTATTGGGTTTAGTGAAAAAGTGAAGAGAGAGGTAATTTTTTATATTTTTGTAATGAATAGTAGTGATTTGATGGGGGAGAGAGAGAGTATATAGTAATTTTTTATTGTGTTAAAATTTTAGAGTGTGTAAAATTTTAAGACGCAAACGTAACCTTTGTTCTCTTTATTTGTTTATCTTATTTTGTGTCTATTTGATCTTTGTTACAGTATTCCTCCGTCACAAGTAAGGCTTATTTAATAAAATTTTGAGGTACCGTCCTCTATAGTGAAAAAAGAAAAAAAAAATCCGAAGTCGTAGACAAATAGTGATCTTTGGATCAACTTTGAGCAAGACTGGCAGGTCTAAACATGTTTGTATCTTTTATGTCAGTTGGCTATTTTCAACACCTGTGATTGCTTGCAGCCTTGTAAGAGATACGTGCTCGTACCAGTCAAAGACAATGCCAGTTGGTGTAAAACATTGTGAGATATCCCCAATTTTTGTGCTACATCAGAGTAGTCCGATCTAGAGTCGGCCAAAGCCGTATGCCCGTGGGCGTGGTGCACAAAGTTCTTCGCAAGGAACTGACCAAAGTTGCCAAATCCAACTATTGCAAATTTTAGCTTCCAGTCGTCATCAAGGCGGTCAGAGATCTGGCCTTTGTATCATCTTGAGACCTGAAAGTTTGAACTATATGGGTTTAATTTCTGTGGCATAACTCGGCCCCAACCCCGAGAGCACAGTGATGATGTAATCTCATCACGATGACAGATAGCCAAAAGAGAAATTAAAAAAAAAATCCTCCCGATAAAATTCGGCACGCTCCTTTTTCTAACTATTAAATACATTTTACACGGTTTATCAATTTTTTCCATCAAATTAGATAGAAATTAAGTTTGTTTACACTTAAAATGACAATAATATTCCCAATGACTTAATGAATTAACAAAGTTCTAGATCGAATATGAACATATGCAAATTGGGTTAGGGATATTATTATTATTTTAGTCTAATTGAACGGAGAGTGCAAAGTATATAAAATTGATAAGGGAAGGTGCAATGTGTCAAAACTTCTATGGTTAATGAGCTAAAAGTGCAATTTTTTTTCCAAAAATCATTTCAATTGACATGATCTGGGGATTCATTTCTTTCAGCTATGCCCACCAAAAAGAATTGAAATGGAAGAAACAAGATCTCAACAATCATCTAAATCTAAAATTACTTGCTCTAAGCAAAAGTAAAGTAAAAGCGGTCGAGTTAGCACGGCTGAGGAATTGGCTTCACTCATCCTTTGAATCGGATTGATCTGACTCTGCAATAAGGTTTTGGAGGTTCACATCCAAGCTAGCTGGGCCATTGAATTGGAGATTGCCGGCTCAAGGGACTTTTTCCTTAGCCATTCTGGTTGCTCGGTCGCTTGGATTTCGCGGAATCAAAACTCTCTAGCTCATACTTTAGCTAAATGGGCTGTACTTCTTTTGGTTTTTGGGACTGATAGTACCCCCAGACAGTTTTTATCTTATGATGCTTTGGTTGCATTATTTAGAAGAAGAAGAAAATTGCGTTTACACAATTATTTTTCTCGTTAGTAAGGAGCAAAAACATTTTGATTCTCTCTAAACTCTTTGCTTCCCTCATACCAGCGCCGCCCTAGAGGAGGGTGGGAGCTTCGACTCTGTCACGCCTCGTGCCAGTACTTACCACTATCTCACTTATAGAGATAATATACACACAGAAGGGGATTACGACACGAACCATTCAAATTAACCCTATCTGATTTACCTTGAAAAGCTTAATGGAAGTCTTATTTGAAAATATTGTTGTGATTAGAAATTAGTTTAAACATTTTAAGGAGACATCGCAATTTAGGGAAGGACGGTAAATCAACTTGTATTAAGCGGTTTGTGAAGCGTTTTATAGCATAAAACATCTAGTATAAACGAAGCTTAATAATATAAGGAAAGAAATAAATACTCGAAACAATAACTGCCTGATTTTATTACTAAACATTGTTTACCAAAAAATATGTCTTTAATGAGGACTATAAAATGGGCTAAGTACAAAAGTGAGAACTTTTCAAGCTTGTCATGCCACACCGTGCTTTAAACGAGGAAAAATATATCAAAAAAAGAAAGGAAAAAAAAAGAAACGACATCTAAACTGAGGTCCACTAGCTAGACCTCCTCATCGGTGGGTTTTTTTTTTCTTTCAATGGGCTTTCAAGCTCATTTTCCACGGGTATTCCCATGTTTCAAAACCTAGCTTCGGGTCTCGTGTCCGCCACAACTCAAGACTTTGTGTCCTCCATTATAGGCTTTGGCCCCCTTAACTCGCTACTAACCCTTTGGATCCTTTTTGTATCATCTAGCTATAAATTTCTTTGTGCTTTCAATATATAAAATTAGTCATTTTAAAAAAATCTCGTTGGTGATTTGAGACCGATCAATTCCTCGTAGTTTCTAAAAGTAACATAAACCAATTAGCATTTGACTTAATTGCATTACAGGTCGTTGTGGTATAACGTTTTTACAAATTCGTCTATGTGGTATCACTTTGTACAAACAGGTTCATGTGGTATCACTTTGTACAAAAGTTAGTCTATCAATGTACGCAAGATTCAACTTCTATCCTCCATGTCCACAGCCTGATCGCATTCTCGGCCTTAAAGCGCATGCAGATGGATCGGCAATCACCATTG